>CP125975.1:395065068-396303818 GCA_030063025.1 Avena longiglumis
AGTGGAAAAAAGAATAACATTTGAAGAAAAGATTTCTTTTCTAAGGTCTAAACAATCTTTGTGGATAATCAAATGTGGTCGATGTTGGTTGTGCTTGCTTGAACAGTTTGAACTTGAGATGTTTTATGACTTAACTATAACAGACCAAAGTTAACTATAAAGCATATAATAAAGTCTTTAGCATTATATTTAAAGTCTTGTAGACTAAAGTTAACTTTAAAAACATATATGGATTTAAGATGGAATGCTTATGATAATTGTACTTTCTCATCTAATAATTTTTTTAAAATTATTTAAGAATGACACTACTTCTATTTAAGTAGTGGTTTACTAACATTATAATGTATAAAAGGATTTATCTCCTTATAAGGGTGTGGTTATGGTTTGTGAATAAGTAAATAATATTATCTACTACTTATGAATTATCTTTGGATTTAGTCCATTACAAAGTTGTGAATGAGACAATGGTTAAAGATTTTATTTGGTTGAAAATACCATTTTTGAGGATTTTTATAATTGATAAGGACCTTTTTAGAAAATAATCTACACTTATGGTTGAATGATAATTCAATAAAATTGCATTTAAAATGTGTTGAACTATTTTGACTTTAAAATATCAATATTTAGGACTAATACTATTTATTAGACTCAATTGGATAATTTTTAGAAATATTAGCAATTTTTATTTACCCTTATATGAATTATTAACTAAGGAAATAGGTTTAAATTCAAGTTATTAGGGTATTAAGTTTTTATTTACTTTAAAAGTGTAATGTTACATTTTTAATATGTAGGTATTACTTTTGTGATCATTTTGGTATATTACATTTATTTTTGTGATTTATAAATAATAAGATATGATTTTTATAAGATTTATTACTTTAATAATTACTTAATAAATAATAAATATTTAATTAAGAAAATTAATAATACAAGATTATAGTTTTAAATTATAGTTTTTACTTTTCTAAGATTTTTGGTGTTTTATTTATATTTTAACCATTATTTAAATATGAATTGTCAAAGTTTTATTACTTATAAAACCTGTATTAAATAATATTTATTTAAATAATTAACATAATAATATTTGGTAATAATTTTAATTTGTAGATTTTATTTTTCTAAACATTTTCATATATTACACATATTTTTCTGAATTATAAAACAATAGTTATTGAATTTACAATGTTTAATCAATTTCTGAAAATAATAAAATATCTTTATTAGGTCAAAATGACATCAGCAAACAAAACCCTAATTACTAAAACTTTCTGTACTAATCTAATTCTACCCATACAGACACTGACTGGTGGGGTCTCCACCACGTCAGCACGCCTCATCAGCGAAGGGGGACCCAACAGAGTTTGACTGCGCTTGACCGCGTGATGACATCACCATGGTGTCTAAATGACGTCACCCCACCGGAGTTCCTCCCCAATCAAGCACAGAGATGATGAGCTAGCGCGCGCGAGGCTTCCTGGCTAAGCGCATAGGGTGCAGGGGCGCACACTGAACGATAAAGGGGCGGGGCCGCTGGTTGTTGGTTGCCGGGAAAGCAACGACGACGAGTTTATGCAGCAGCTACATGAGGCGCACGACGGGAGTAACATTCCGGAAGCAATTGAGGAAGGTAAGAGCACTGGGAGGCTCAGTGTCTTACGAGGACGCTTGTGGAGGGGTTGGTGAGTTGAGACCCGACCGGAATCGATGGCAGCGAAGGTCACCGGCGTCGGAGATGGAGGTCCTGATTCGGCTGCACGAGACCACCCCGACCTGAGAAAGATGGGGCAAACTACCTAGACGATCATTAGGATCACGAAGGTGTACATGGAAGAGCAAGGGGAGCTACGGTTCGTCAGGACGGCGAGGCACCCACTGCTAGGGTTTCCATAACATCTGTGTGTGTGCGACATAGAGCGAGAGAGTGAGAGATTTGAGGATTGAGAGATAGAGGGGGATAAGGGCGTCTTCGTGGCGATCTTATCCTCGCACGGTGACCTCGACGGCAGCGGGAATCGTAGCCACGACGGCGAACGGCATCGAATCTCTCCACGCAGCTGCTTGTCTCACTTGGGAAGACGACGACGAAGGGTTATTTGGGACTGGGACAGAGTGGGCTAGTTCTGGGCTGCGAGAAAAGGAGCAAGTCTGCTACTGCTGGTTGCTCTGAGCGGTGAATAGAAGATGGGCTACGGCCTAGCTTCGTTTCTGTTAATTTTTATTTTTCTTATCTTTTCTGTTTTCTTTTCTAGCTTTTTATTTAAGCAATTGTTTTGACTTTTCTTAATGGAATTTCTTTGCTAAATACTTGCAGCAATCATAAAGTTATTTAGATTCAGTTTGTGGACTTTTATTATATAATGTTATATTTCTTTATATCGATCCTTTTAATATTTTGTAAGGGCCTTTGTTATTAATTTTATTTCCATAATAAACCATGGATTTATTATAGGATATTTCCTTATTTATTTATTTATAAAATTTGGTTTTAATTAACTTATAGTTTGGAGGGAAATTTCTATATAATGATCATATATCATTATTTGATGCATGATAAACAAAGGAAATTATCTAGTTAATATTACTCCCATAAGTCTAGGGAATATTAAGGTTTATATTCAATTATCACTAACATAAGAGTTAGGGTTTGGAATTATAAGTATTTACCATAGGGTTTAGGGTACTTAATATATTTATATTCTTTTGTTGATGTGAATAAAGATTGATGGCTAAACATATTGTTTTTATGTTTGTGATCTTTAATGATATCACTCTTTAAAATAGTAAGGTTATTCTCTGAAACGTCTTATGGAAAAGAATTGATAAAGATGACTACTAAGCACATATGGTTATGATAATTGGAAATGACAGAGATGTTCTTAAGTGATTTGCTAAAGGAAAATATTTCTATAAAATGATTTATCCAACAGATGAGATGGATGTGAAGCTTGATTATAGATTTAGGGTTTAGTGTTTACCAACAATTCCTATCTTACATAATTTCACAATCCTGGACTTATGATTAAGGAGTTCCTTTCCTAGATATACTACTACTTCGTATCCATCATCATGTGTTAACATGATGAGCTTTACTTCACAAGAATATTCTTATCCACCTTTTATTCTTCTAAATCCATTTGTAAATCCAATGAGCTTGACACTAAAGCTTTTCATAATCTTCTCATATCCATACTTGGTTATATCAGCCACTCTACTATTGATAACCTCCAATCCAACAAGTGGTTACTTTTAACTACATTCATACTCTTCCTTAATCACCATCACTAATATTACTCCAATGGATGTATATATCAAACTAGTCTCCTCAAAAGTTTACTATCCTTAAAGAGGAATATCACTACTTCAGCAACTCCATGATACTCTAGCTTTAGCTTAGTCATACCATCTTGTCTCTACTTAACTCCAGTAACTCATACTCCAACTTTACATTATATCATGGTGACTTGTCATGGCTACTCTAGAATAATATATCTATACTAGATTTCAATCATGTTTTATCCACCAATGTCACTTATACATGATATAAGCATTCAATCTTGGTAAGGCATGATCATTATAATCCTTTGATCCTTTATGGTTTAGGTTTCTAGTTGGATAATCAAGGTCTCATCAATACAACATTACAGTTGTATTAAAATTATCTTCTTAGTATCTTTATTGGATTAAGGGATGTTATTCATGGACTAGGCTTGCTTAATCCCATAGGATTACTCCTTGGTATCTATCTTCAATGTTCATCCTTATAATCCTATTTATTACCATGTAATTATATATTCTAAATAACTCTTCTATCATTTTAGGAGTGAGTTAACTCCTTTAATTATCATATTGTTCTTATTCTCTTCCAACACTCACATCTTATAGATGATATCTAGATCTAGCATTACCACCTACCCCTTCTTACTTCTTTATTTATAGGCTTGAGTGAATGCTATGTTAAGAGCAAGAGTTGATAGATCAAGGATTGATAGATTAAGAATTGGTGAATCCATAGTTGATTACTCAACATTGATGAACAATAGATATTAGAATAAGATTCAATAAAGATGGTAAGGATTGATATGGAAAGAAAGATACATGGTGAATGATCTTGACTTGGTTTCCTTCCTACTCAATCTCACTAAAGAGTTAAGGTTAGATATTACCATGATACTCATGGTATAAGTAGATGACATTATGATAGATCAAGAATTGGTTGTTACATTCTTATTACTTAAGTTATATTTATAATTTGGTATTCATGAGTTGTGTAATGAATACTAGGATATGACTACTTAAGAATCAAGTATAAATCATTAAATAATGCATTAGGGTTTAACTTTTATTACATTTGATCTACCCTTAGATCAAATCTCCCTTACCCAAAATAAGGTTTTAGCAAAGGTCATATCGAAACTTATCGCAGTCGACTTGATGATCTACTTCGGTTCCATCAAGTTGAGATAAGCTTCAATCACTTTGACAGTTTTTGTTCAAAAGGGCGAAAATTATTCGAATTTTCTATGCATGAATGCAATGCACATATCTGTGTTCATCTTATTTCTAAGCTCTAATGCTGGGATGTTAGAAGGAGCGCCGACACAAACTGCCGAAATGAAAGAGGGCAGTGGACCGATACGCACCGGAGAGCTCATACTAGTGTAAGAGATTCAAGAAGGAGCGTAGGGAGGCGCTTGCCCTCTTCCTCAATCACAGGCGCGACCTCCACCCCGACCTCCGCAACCCCGAAGGGAGGGCGCGGTTCTAGGTTGTTTGTGGCTGCACGATCTACACTACAATCGATGACGCGCTCAAGGAAGAGTTCTGGAGGGAGGCAAACTGTGCCGAAATCATCGAGATTTCTGACAGCGATAGCGACGCCGAGGCGGAGGTGGATGGGACGGAAGATGACAATGAAAGCGAGATCATGGATTAGGTTTTACTTTAATCGTTTGTTGTTACTATGATTCAAAAGCTAGTTGTTGAATTATGTCGTCTAAAAATATATATATGACCAAACTCTGTTAGAATTATGTGATTTGAGGTAAAATTTGTTTTGCAGCAGATGTGATGGGGCGGAACAGATACGGCATACCTGACGCCTAAAAAAGAATATTCGGTTTTACGGTACACTATGCAACATCTGCTTTATCCTTACTTTTTCACACTGCAAACGTGAGATGTATTTTTTTTAATTGTTCACCGCAAACGTGTTTTACGGGATGGCCGGATGCGGTATCTGCTAGAGATGCTCTAAAAGCATCTCGACTTGTTGGAGGCCTCTAGGCCAAAATTCGGCAAAAAAATTAAACGGATTGAGCGAACATTTGGCCTGGGGTTCCGCCACCTCCCAACCACGATTCCGACTGTACATCCCTAGGGCCGGAGAAATTCGCAAATTTCAGCCAAAATTTAACACAAATGTCGCATAAATCAATTTTACGCACATAGCTCGAACATTCTTCACCGAGTTCCATTGAAATTTTTTAAAATAGTTTTACACAAAGCAAATAGTTCAACAAAGTAATGTCGTAATTTAACAAGTTTTTCAAACACAAAAACACCTTAAACTAGGTGTTGCCTTTGAGGCTCCATAGGTGCTCCACTAGATCATCCTACAGTTATTGATGCACTTGCGGGTCTCAATTCTCCTGAAGCATAGCAATAAAGGCAGCCTACGATGCCGATGCCTGGTGACCAAGCTCTACAAGAGGACCCTATCTAAAATATGGTTGCGTCGGCTCGCTCTCATCATGCACTGGCTTGTCCCGCTCGCTTTCATCATGTTGTGCAAGATCACACATGCATTCATCACCTCCCACATCTTTTCTTGTGACCAAGTCAGAGCCGAGAACCGTACAACTAAAAATCGAGCTTTGGAGCACACCAAATTTCCTCTCGACATCCTTTCTGCAAGCTTCTTGTTCCTTGGCAAAGTTGGATTGCTTGCTGATAAGAGGGCTTGAGATAGTCCTTACAAATGTTGACCATCTTTGATAGATGTCATCTGCTAGGTAGTATCCCTTGTTTGTAGTTCTGGCCATTGATCACATAGTCCACCGTAGGAGCATGACCCTCAACAAGATTGGAGAATATAGGCGAGCACTGCAGGACATTCATGCCGTTGTTGGATACTGACATACCAAAGAAGGAGTGCCAAATCCAGATATCCTCTATAGCCACTGCCTCAAGTACCACACTTCAACCTTCTCTGTCGCCTTTGTACTTCCCTTGCCAAGAAAACAGACAATTCTTCCATTTCCAATGCATATAGTTGATATTTCCAAGCATCCTAGGAAATCATGTGGCTTCATTAATTGCTAGGATACGAATAGTTTCTTCGGTAGTGAGTGATCTTAGATATAATGGTCCAAAACACTGCAATCACTATCCTACAGAACCTATACAAAAAACGATGGCGATGGACTCGGCCATGTGGTGATAGTCATCTTGCGTGTCACCGAGAGCTCCATATGTGAGTATTCTCTTAGCCACTATGCACTTCTGGAGCGAGGAAAATCCTACCATACCGGTGTAGTCCTTCTTGCATATAAAGTAGGCGCCGAAGTCCCGGATAGCATACACAATCCTGAGTAAGAGATTTAGGCCCATCCTAAATTGGGCGCCAAAACACTGCCTCGTCGTTCAATGGATTGTTGGTGAAGTAGCCTGCGTACAACTTGTAGTAGCCCTCCATGCGATGCCTCGGCTTGCACTTTCAGCATCCTGGCGCCAAGCCACCGTGTCGTGGCTTTGTTTCCCGCGCGTACAGGCCGACCAGGCAGGGGAGGAGCATCATGTGCTCCTCATCATCGGCGACGGCGGCCTTCTTTTCCTCCATCAGCACGACAAACACCTACTCCTCGTCGTTGGAGTTCATGGCCGAGCTAGAAAAAACGCCGAACAACTACTAGGCATGTTGGCAACGCATCTGGCCGCGAAATTGAAGGGAATATGCCCGAGAGGCAATAATAAAGTGGTTATTATCGTATTCCTTATTTATGATAAATGTTTATTTTGCATGCTATAATTGTATTAATACGGAAACGTTAATACATGTGTGTTTAATAAACAAATAGAAAGTTCCTAGTTATGCCTCTCTTATAAACTAGCTCGTTGATTAACAAGATGATCATAGGTTTCCTGATCATGGACATTGGATGTTGTTAATAACGAGGTCACAACATTAGTGTAATGGTGTGATGAACATTCATCCGAAGTATAGCATTACGATCAAAGTCATTGAGTTTATATTGCTATAACAACTTACGAAGTGATCCTAATCCTTAGACCATGAGATCATGTCAATCACTAACACCTAAGAGTTTCTTGATAACATCAAACGTCACACCGTAACAGGTGATTATAAAGATGGGTTCGTAACTAATAAAGTGTTATGTAGAGGCTCATGGATCGAGAGTGGAATTTGTTCATCCCGATGACGGATAGATATACTGGGCCCTCTCGGTGATATCACATTGGTTAGCTTGCAAGCAAGTGATTTGATCACTAGAATGTTATATCACGGAACGAGAAAGAGTGCATGTCGAACGAGATCAAACTAGGTATGGAGATACCGATGATCGGATCTCGGACATGTAATATATCGCGAAACAAAAGGATTAAGATACTAGCGTAAAAGGTTCCACGATCACAAGAAAGTCATCGTTGAATGTGTGGGAGTCGATGGGTCTCAGATCCCGCTTCGATTATTGATCCGAGAGGGTCTCGATCATGTCCGCATTATTCGCGAACCGTAGGGTGACACACTTAAGAGACACCGACATCCATTTGGAGCAAAAGTTTCATGCCGAAAAGAAAAGGAAAGCGAGGAATTTATTTCACTAGACAATCAAGCTTTTGGTTGAAATTGCTGAAACTGGTTCTCGCATGTGAAATGGAATACTAGCAAGGGTTTTATGTGAATGTTTGTTAATTAAAGTAATTAACAAAATTCTGAATAAATAAATAAAAGAGTTTTATTTAAATGAGAGCTTGCATTAAATTTGGTGGAAATTTAACGCATGTGAGTGGATTTATGAGTGGAGGCTTTTTAATGGGAGTGGAGGTTTTTCATTTTGAGTGGAGCTCCACCCACATGAATGTGGAAGAGGTGGGGGCAGCCCCATGGCTGGGCGCATGGCCCCTTGGGTTCCCCCCTCTCCCCTATAAAAGGCCCCCCTCTCCTCCTCTCAAAGAACACCTCCTCGTGAAGGATCTCTCTCCCCCTCTAGTATTTATCCCCCATGGTCTCGGACTAGCGAGATACATGTTCCCGGTGGCTTTTCGGCAAGAAAGAGTTGTGCTTACGCTGCATCGCTGGAGCGAGGAGGAGGAGGTTGCTCGGTGCCTCGAACGTGTGTGCGAGCACGAATGCGCTGCTGTTTTGTGGCGCTAGGACTTCCTATCGATCGTGAGATCGGCAAGAGATCGTCCACATCAACCACGAGTTTGGACTCGTTAAGCTTTGTCGGTCTTCAAGGGTATGTTCTCTACGGATATACATCCGCCCGTTGTTTGTATCTAGTAGATAGATCTTGGTACATAGTTGTTCCCATCGTAGGAAAATTTTGTTTTCTATGCTGCGAACCCTTCAGTGGTATCAGAGCCGGATCTATGCGTAGATACTTTGCACGGGTAGTACACATATGAGTATGTGGGCGATGATGATCATTTTATTGCTTCTTAGTTGTACTTTGGATATTGGTGGCATAGTGGGATGAAGCGGCCCGGACAAACTTTACATGTCCTCGCACATGAGACCTGTTCCACGCTTGACATGCAACTAGTTTTGCATAAGTGGCTAGCGGGTGTCTGTCTCCTACTATAGTCAATATCTAATTTGCAACGAGTTGTCAACAATTTGGTTATCCTCGTTAGGTTCATGTGCGTAGGTAAGAACGGTTCTATCTCGAAAGCCCTAAGCCACGTAAAACTTGCAATGGATAAATTAGAGGCGTCTAGTTTAGATTGTTGCTGGGCTAGTGTTATGATGTGGTGATGTTGTAAGTAGAAGTATAAGATGATACTCTTACACACATAACGTGTAATCTCCATAGACCTTGGACTTACATAAAGGTATGATAGTGATCATACCACGATGCACATGATAGAGATCATATGCGAGAACCATATCATTCCACTAATAAACATGTGATGTTTGATAGCATCTTATATTGCTTGTTTGGCGTTTTATTAGCATAATAAGATGATCCCTCATTTAGATATCAAGATAAAAAATGTGTTCTTCCTTAAGTATGCACCGACAATGTTTCGTCGCTTCAAGACATCACGTGATGATCGGGTGTACTTGAATCCACGAGCACTCTCGGGTGTAAGACAGATTACACCTGAATACTAAGGTTCTTACTTGGCGAGCCTAGCATGTACAGACATGGCCTCGGAACACGGACCAAAGGTTAAGCATGAGTCATATAGTAGATATGATGCCCATTTGATGCTCGCCTTTGAAGCTACACGACTCACGTGATGATCGGACTTGGTGTAGTGGATTTGGTTCATGTAATCACCAAAAAGGCACGAGGGATGTCGTTTTTGTGGGAGTTCATTTCTAATTTGGATTAGTAGAACTCAATTTATCATAAATTAAATCAAAGTAAATTTGCATAATTTGTTGTAATCATTGGCATTCGCTCACCACCTTATGCATAGTTGTAATTGAGATAATAGAACTATAGAATTCGGATATATACTTTACTTAACCGGTATCGTATTGTGTTGAGTGTCAATCTAAAGTTTAAAGTCCTATTGCAAACTTTCAGCAAAATTCTATTTACTCCGTGAAATTTAATAATTGGTATTAAATCGAGTAACAATTCGATGTTAGTATCTTAAGTATCATGTTTGCCTCCATGATTCTTGATTTAAACATCAAGTTTATCTAGGAGCCGAAAGAATTGTTTCGAAACCATCATGTGTGGCGATATAACGATATCTCAAAACAATGTTTTGGTTGAAATATGATAGAGTATAATATATGTTCTCATGTTGGATGAGAATTTGCGAAGGTTGGAGATGCTAGACATCCTAATCATCCAAAAGGGTTTTGGAAAGTAATGTTATACTCACGATTCGCCTTTATAAGCTAAAGTAGCTTGATCATGAATGTTGTCATGATAAGGATGAATAGAAGATGTATGTAAAGTGTTTACTACACTAAAAGATTACTAAAGAATGGATTTTGAAAGAATACCGATCATTTTGATGATGGTGATCTACTTCAAAGTGCAAGTCCAAAGGTATTATTATTTGAATATACACGCTTTGGACTATGTGTCATGTGTATGGCGCCACTGTTGATGTTGATAGTTTCTTTTAAGAAGGAAAAGGAAATGAAAGAGAATCTATAAAATATATTTGGCGAAAAGAAAAGATTGGAAATATCCAATTTAGGTATATATATGATATACATGTTATGGTTGTATTCTTTGCTTGTTAAACAATGTGGTTCTTGGGTATTGGATACCGAATTGATTGGTATGAAATTTCATACGAATGACGCAATTCATGAACCACAATGGCCTAAGTAACTAGCAAGAGAAAATGTGATGATGTTCACGAAAACAAACAAACCGTTGTTTGTATTTCGTTGACATCGAAGCTTGACTTCAAGATTTGTTTTAATAATTGTTATTTGAATCGGTATTATAAGAACAAAGGTTGTTCAAATAATTACCGTATTCCATATAAGATGGATGATTTACAAATCTAGTTGAAGAAAGACTTCAAGATTTGTTTTAATAATTGTTATTTGAATCAGGTATTATAAGAACAAAGGTTGTTCAAATAATTACCGTATTCCATATAAGATGGATGATTTACAAATCTAGTTGAAGAAATCACATCCATAAATCCTAATGCTAAAATGTTGCAAGACAAATGATTGAAAGATCACTTATGAAGTGACATCGCTGTTTAAATTATATTGGAAAGAAAACATGAAGAATCTCCATTTTCATGGATTTTTGAAGTCTTTGATTTGATCAAGTGACGCTTGTGAGACTTTCCTCGGGATAATTAAAACTTCGTTCAAAGGCCAAAGAAGAACGAACGACTAAATTATTGGAATTTATACATATCGATGTATGTAGTCCATTATGTGTAGTCGTAAGCGATGGGTTTCAACTTCATATGCTTTCTCCGGTTTTTTGAGTGAATATTCACTTAATGAGAAAGAAGTATGAAATATTTGAAAAACGTTTTTCAAAGACTTTCAAGATGAAGTGGAAAATCATTGTAACAAGAAAATAAATGAATTATGATTTGATCATAAAGGGATTTATTTGAGTTACAAGTGTAACAAGAAAATAAATGAATTATGATTTTATCATAAAGGGATTTATTTGAGTTGCAAGTTTAGCAAAACACCTAGATTTACATCTCCCGAAACACCATAGGAATATGGAGTGTTTGAGATTTGTAATGAAACCTTGTTTGACATGGTTGGATTAAAGGTGTTGTTTATAAGACTGCCATTATGTTTTAAAAGATTAAAGCTTTAGAGACTACCGCTTTTACACTGAAAAGAGCTCCATCTAGATCCGTTGAAATGACACCATGGAAGTTATGGTTTGGGGTAAAACCCAAGTTGTCATTTCTTAAATTTTGGTATGCTAAACATAAGTAAGATGTTTTCAACCGAAGTCGGATGAGCATGTCTTTGTAGGTTATTTCGAATAACAATTGGTTATTCCTCCATAACACCGAGGACAAAAGGATTTGTCGCTTGAAATGTAAAGTTTCTTGAAGAAGGAATTTTTCATAAATGTTAAGTGGGAGGACAATAGAACTTTGATAAGGTTAACGAACCTTAGCTAAATGTGCTTTGAGTCATTGTAGGAAATCGCTCGAGGCTGCCATAATGCTCATAGCTTATGTGCCTCAAAGGTTGTGGTCACGGAGGTCTAAAGTTCCTATTGAACCAAGAAGGTCGGTTAAACAATCAAATGCTAAGATTTGAGAGTAGATCATTATTGTTTGACAATGATGAACCGAATACATACAAAGAAGCGATGATGGGCCCTGACTCCGTCAAATGGCTTGAAGCCATAAAATCCGTGATAGTTCCATATACGAGAAATCAAGTTTTTGAACTTGGAAGACCCTCCGGAAAGGTGTAAAAACCTATCGGTCGTATTTGGATCTATAAAGAAACAGACATGGATGTCTCACATCTATGAAATATTCGACATGTTGTAAAGTATTTTATGACAATGTTCAAAGAGTTGACTATGACAAGATTTGATCTTTCATAGCGATATTTAGTCTGAACGGATTAAAGTAGCAACCACTACATATAATTTGTTATATGGTAGATGAATAAACAAAACAAAGTTCTTCTAATAGAATGGTTACCTAGGACGTGTACATGACACGGTCCAAAGGGTTTTGTTAAATTCAAAGGATGCTAAAAGGGCATGCAAACTCCAATGGTTGAAGTAAGCATCGCGGAGTTGGAATCTTCACCATGATGAAAACGAGTTTTCATCGAGACGATGAAGATGCTTGCATTTGCAAGAAATTAAGTGGGAGCGCTAAGACATATTTCTAATACATTATGTGGAAGACATCTTGTTGATTAGAAATGATGTATATTTTATTGACAATGGTTAAGAATTTCATTTCGATGAAAGACTTAGGCAAAACCCGAATATTTAGCGTGAATGTCTATAGTGGATGTATCGTAACGCCAATATGGTGTGCCAAACGACATATATGAGATATTGAAGGAGTTCAATATAGAATCAACAAGAAACGGTTCTTGTTGCATGGAAAGGAATTGAATCAAGATTCAAGTGTATCGACACTTGATAAGTGAAACAAGATTCAAGTGTTTTGACACTTGATGAGTGAAATCACAAGAATGTTTTGATCAATCATACCATGATATGTACACATCCAGATATGTCCTATGCTCTAAGTGTTATGAGCATATACCAGAATGAATCATAAAATGATCATTGGACTATAGTAAGGATATTCTTATGATCTTTTGGAAGAACTAAGAATATATTTGTGTAGAGGTGACAAACAATTACAAATAGTTCATTGTAAAGCGTTACATTGATACTAGTTTTGTCACAAGATACAAATTAAGTTTATCTCAATTTAAACTATGGGTGGCACAATGTAATGGAAAGGAGATTCCATGATGGATTTGGAAGAGTTCCAAAGTTAAGACATTGTGACGAATACTACAACAAAAGGCTAAGTATATGACGCTATAGTAAAAGAAAGGAGGAATTTGTGTCAAGTAGTTTGTTATCAAACTAAGGTGTGGTTCGAAGCGGCTAACACTAAAGATATATTGTATGACAATAGTATCGACGTGTTTTAACCCCAAGGAACTAAAGGTCTCACCGAAAGACCAAATTTATACAATGCCATCTCATTGAGAATGAGTGATGCGTGAAGACGCAAAGACATGCAAATACACACCTGACCAAGCGCCGATCCGTAGATTATGTTAACCACTTGCAATTGCGTATATGGAACACCGAAAGCCATAGGTGTTCAATACGCAAAGTTCTCAAACTAGATTATTGTCTCTAGTGCAAGTGGGAGATCAAGGGAATATGCCCGAGAGGCAATAATAAAGTGGTTATTATCGTATTCCTTATTTATGATAAATGTTTATTTTGCATGCTATAATTGTATTAATACATGTGTGTTTAATAAACAAAAAGAAAGTTCCTAGTTATGCCTCTCTTATAAACTAGCTCGTTGATTAACAAGATGATCATAGGTTTCCTGATCATGGACATTGGATGTTGTTAATAACGAGGTCACAACATTAGTGTAATGGTGTGATGAACATTCATCCGAAGTATAGCATTACGATCAAAGTCATTGAGTTTATATTGCTATAACAACTTACGAAGTGATCCTAATCCTTAGACCATGAGATCATGTCAATCACTAACACCGGAAGAGTTTCTTGATAACATCAAACGTCACACCGTAACAGGGTGATTATAAAGATGGGTTCAGAACTAATAAAGTGTTATGTAGAGGCTCATGGATCGAGAGTGGAATTTGTTCATCCCGATGACGGATAGATATACTCTGGGCCCTCTCGGTGATATCACATTGGTTAGCTTGCAAGCAAGTGATTTGATCACTAGAATGTTATATCACGGGAACGAGAAAAGAGTGCATGTCGAACGAGATCAAACTAGGTATGGAGATACCGATGATCGGATCTCGGACATGTAATATATCGCGAAACAAAAGGATTAAGATACTAGCGTAAAAGGTTCCACGATCACAAGAAAGTCATCGTTGAATGTGTGGGAGTTTATGGGTCTCGGATCCCGCTTCGATTATTGATCCGAGAGGGTCTCGATCATGTCCGCATTATTCGCGAACCGTAGGGTGACACACTTAAGATACACCGACATCCATTTGGAGCAAAAGTTTCATGCCGAAAAGAAAAGGAAAGCGAGGAATTTATTTCACTAGACAATCAAATCTGCTTTTGTTGAAATTGTCAAACTGGTTCTGCATGTGAAATGGAATACTAGCAAGGGTTTTATGTGAATGTTTGTTAATTAAAGTAATTAACAAAATTCTGAATAAATAAATAAAAGAGTTTTATTTAATGAGAGCTTGCATTAAATTTGGTGGAAATTTAATGCATGTGAGTGGATTTATGAGTGGAGGCTTTTTAATGGGAGTGAGGCTTTTCATTTTGAGTGGAGCTCCACCCACATGAATGTGGAAGAGGTGGGGGCAGCCCCATGGCTGGGCGCATGGCCCCTGGGTGCCCCTCTCCCTATAAAGGCCCCCTCCTCCTCTCACAACACACCTCCTCGTGAAGGATCTCTCTCCTCTAGATTTTATCCCCATGGTCTCGGACTAGCGAGATACATGTTCCCGTGGCTTTTCAAGAAGAAAGAGTTGTGCTTCGCTGCATCGCTGGAGCGAGGAGGCGGAGGTTGCTCGGTGCCTCGAACGTGTGCGAGCACGGATGCACCTTGTTTTGCGGCGCTAGGACTTCCTCTCGATCTTGAGATCGGCAAGAGATCGTCTACATCAACCACGAGTTTGGACTCGTTAAGCTTTGTCGGTCTTCAAGGGTATGTTCTCTACGGATATACATCCGCCCGTTGTTTGTATCTAGTAGATAGATCTTGGTACATAGTTGTTCCCATCGTAGGAAAATTTTTGTTTTCTATGCTGTGAACCCTTCAGAAATAGCCGGCGGCGCTGAATCACGGTGCCAGAAACTCGGCGAGGAGGGAGGGACTAGGCCGCGGTTGAAACTTTTTTGTGGAGGTGTGTTTGCAATGGATCAGAGAGGGGTGGTGCCAGTGGCGAAACAACAACGAGGGGGGAGTGAGTGAAGCGCCTGGTAGGCGAATTTGCGATTCGAATGCGGCTTCTATCACCAATAGAACCGGCCCACTCGACGTTTCGCTTCATCTGGCACCCTAGGCGAACCCCTACGCGCTAGGTTTGGCATGTTTCACCGGATAGGTTTTGTGTCAAATCCGGATGAAAAGGGAGGAGGTGGGGGCTTGTTGGACCGATTTTCGCTGCCCCAATGAAAAAAGTGGCCTCTAGGGGCCTTCCTGGGGGTGTGAGTGGAGATTCATTACGGAGATCTCTCTAATAATATATGCATATTTCCCAACCGTGTTCACGGCTATGTTAGTGATCAACTTATTACGGTAGTTGGCCACCTTAATCCTTAGGATGAACAAATCTGGAGCAAGAGACAAAGCCTTCCTACAAGACAGGGCTTCGAGAGTTGGACGGTCAATCACCCCAAGAAAAACCATAGCTAATGATCCCATATAATGACCTTGAGCATCAAGGAGAGACACAGCGGATGAACCATATGGTTACCTCTTGACACAACTCCATCTACATTGGCTTTGATCTCATTATCTGATGGACGAATCCATCTGGGCGCTAGGTTGCGCTAGGCCACAATAGGGACTAGAATAGCAGGCTTGGGAACCATTGAAAGTTCATCGAGAAACTTGCGGCCAAAATGGTGTGTAGATAGAGGACTCTGGGACTCACCTTAATTCATGGATAGCTTTGCGCCTGGCTATCTGTATTTCCCATAAGGTAACCATAACTATGATGAACTCATCTACAACAAGAGTATCCATCATGTAGAAAATCTAGGACTTTGCATTTGGTTTAGTGGTGTTAATCATATGTTCAATGGTCTCTTCATTAGCTAGTGCCCAAACACACCTTGCCACTGGGCATTGAATCAAAAGAATGTTCTACATGAATCTTGTCTCCCACACAAAGAAAAAGAACTGGTCATAGACATGCTGCGGTGGTTCAAAAAGTTCATAAGTGAGGAGTAATTGTTTGAGAAAATTTCTTATTTGACACCAGCTTAAAACCTGTTTCCCTATTTGACACTAGTAAAAAATTTCTTCCCATTTTGACATCTAAACTTCCTTTCTTTCCTTAATTGACACTCTAGTTCATTTTGAACACTAACGGTGTCAAACAGGAACATGAAAAGACTCTTTTGCCCCTGATAAGTCGTGTGACAAAAATAATGTTCTAGAAAGACACATCTGTACCAATGGACATTGATCATGCATGCCATGCCTTGGGCTTATAGCTCCTATGCGACGTATTTACGTGGAATTGGAAGGAAAGCGACATCGTTGAAAAGAATAGCTCGCATGCGATGGTTGTGAGGCAGCTAATATCCCAGGGCCACACGGGCCTTAAAACGGTCGTAAGGACACATTTAACTTTGTTCCAAGATTAGGGTTAAGCCAAACCGGTTGGTTGGGACAGCCAGTCAAACCAACCGCTTCCGACCGAGAGCACGTGTCACACTGACTGTAGCTTCCCCGACGGCGGCGGCAGACCTCACCCATCGTTCTCGGCGCCGGCGGCAGCGGCAGCACGGCAATTAATTTAGGAGGCGGCACTTTCGTTCGACAGCGAAGGTGGTGAATGCCATTTGAAAGCTAATTCCTCTCCCATTCTTCTCAATTCGAGATCTGAGCGTGCCCATTGATGCTAGATTGTGGAGGCGAGGATGTGCTGAACGGGGCGAGGGAGAACGATATGGAGCATGGAGAGGGGACTTCTAATCGGTATATCTCGTATCTCTGCACTTAATTTCTCTAAGGTTGAGCTCTTTGTTCGCTTCCTCTAGCTCACAGTGCCCGCCAGAAACAGGGGAGACGATGTTGCGCGCCAAACCTTCGAATTGCACATCAATTTCTTTCCCTCTAGGGCTGTTTTAGTTGATGGCAGCACGCACATCATTGAGAGAGACACGGTTGTTAAATGGGAGGTGGAATTAGAACATGTTGATCCCCAAGAGCTAATAAACATGGGAGAGGAGGCGGTGAGGAAAATGGTGGAAAAAATTGGGGATAGTGTGGTTTGGGGGCCAGAGCAAGAAGTTTCTTTGTTATGATTTGATGATTACAAATGTGACTATGTTAGGGTTGAGACAAGTGAACATATAGTTGATGAAATCGATGAGCGAAACGGTTGGACAAGCAAAATTGTTCTGTTTTAAGCACAACTCATTGATCTGGAACCTGATTCAAGGGTTGGATATGTGGCCACGAAGCTGGCTGCTCAGATGGTCGAGGATGATTGGGCTGCACAAAGGAAAGTAATGCCTATACTTACTGATTTGGAAGTGTTAACAGTGGAGGATGATGATGCTAATGCACAAGGGGAGGCTGCAGATGGTAATGCACAAAGGATTGCAACTGTTGATTGGAATTCAGTTGAGATACATGACCGGACTGATTTGGTCATTGCACCAATAGATGATATTGAAATGGCAAAGCTTTTTGGCATTCCTATAGATGACAGAGACAAGGAGAAGAAGAGGGATGAAGCTGCAAATGATGGTGACAACCATTTAAGAGATGAAGAGGCAGATATAGATCTAGAGTTGTTGGAAAATGCTGCAGTTCATGTAGATGATGCACATGATGATGAGCTAGTAACAGTTTATGACAAAGAGGACCCAATTATTAAAGTTGGGAGATTGTTTCCAAGCATGGATGAATTCAGGATGTGTTTCAGGACATATGAAGTCAAACGTGAGTTTTCTACCAAGACTATGTGGACTAATAAAAAGAAGTTCTATGCAAAATGCATAGGTTATGATGGTGGTTCCAAGCCTTGCAAGTGGTATATATCTGCTAGATGCCAACCTGATGGAAGGACAATAAGAGTGAATCAAATTCCAAAACCTCATACTTGCATTACAAGTTCTCAAACAGTTACAAAGATGACATCACAATTATGGGTTGCAGAAAAGGTCAAGCCCATTTTAGCCACAACACCAAACAGCACTGTAAAGAGATTGAAAATAGACTTGGAAAAGCAGTACCCCATTAAGCTGAATTATACTACAGTGTGGAAGGCAAAGCAAAGGGCAATGAAAGAGCTATATGGTGATTGGGCAAATACCTTTCGAATGCTTTATAACTTCAAAGCGTATAGAGAAGAGGTCACTGGCGTGTTGTGGAGATAGAATCGAGGTAACAGTGAGAGGGAAAGTCTTCTTCTAAATTCTTCATGGCTTTAAAGCCTTGCATCGATGGCTTCAAAGCGGTGCCATCCATATTTGAGTATAGACTCATCTTTCTTGATGGAAAGTGGAATGGTCAACTAGCACATGTAATGCTTTAGATGGACACAATTGGATGTTCCACGTAGCTATTGGCATGTTTCACTGAGACAGAGGCATCATGGACATGGTTCATGATGCGATTGAAAAGATGCATAGGGCCGCCTCTCCATTGGCGGTGCACAGATGCATGTACTGAGTTTAGAAAATGCAGGTGAAGATTGGTTTCCTCACGAGCGAGGGAGTGCTTGACCATATGTGGATGAATTTGATCAAAAAATCGAGGATATGACTTTGGACGCATGTGGCTGACAGCAAGATCTTACACCAGTGCATACATTCATATCACCTTGAGAAGATTAAGGCGGCATGCTCGAGGAGGATAGGGTCAAGTTTTGTACATGGTTGAAACCTACCATTCTCTTTTATGGTAGTGTCTGGTTTTAACACCGCCATCAAATGTGATCATATCAACAATAATTTGGCGAAATTTTCAACAACAAAGTGAAGGAGTTAAAAGACTTGCGTCCATGACATGGTTGACAGATCAGGATCATGATCATGAGGTTGTGGGAATTGAGAAGAAGGCTTGGTGATGTTCTTCAAGGAGATAAGCTTCGATGATGTGTGCATGCGGTGGTCAACAGAGCGTAAATCTTGCACATTTGCATGTTGAGAAATCCTCATTGTGGGGTCTGAAGTCGAGATACAAAGATCGGCAGAGAGGCATGTTGTTGACACTCAATTGCATGAATGCACATGCCTTGAGTGGCAACACCGGGAAGCCTTGTGAGCATGCCATACTTTTCTTGGCCTCCAAACACAAGCTAAATATGCACCCATATTTGCATGAGTATTATTCTGTAGCAAAATTCAAGGCTACATATGGAACACCAATTCCAAAGACTTACAGATCAGTGGCCTGAAGTGGACATTCGTTCTCCTTGTGTCCTCCTTTGATGAAAAGAAAGGTGGCAGCCCAAGCGAGTAGATTCAAGGCTTGGTTTGAGAAAGGTGGGAGCGGCAAGAAGGGAAAGAAAGATGCCAAGATAAAAAGGGCCCAAAAAGGTAACAAGAATAGATGCAAACTCTGTGAAGAACTTGGACACCGAGCTGGCTCTACCAAGTGCAGATACACCTGAAAAGCCAAAGTATGTTCATCCAAAATCTATACCATTTCTTGTTGATGATTTTTCTCCCAGCCTAACTTGCTTGTTTTCGGAGGAAGCGTGGAGAAAAGTCCCACCTCTTGTTGTTGAAATGCCGCCAGTGAAAAGGGCAAGAATCAATGGCCAAAGAAAGAAGAGAACTAACCAGATCATGTTTGGTGCTGCTGAGGTGCAATCTGAACTTGTTTTGGAGGATGATGTGCAAACTGTTGAGGCTTTAGGGCACACCGTTTCTGATTTGGAAGCTCTGGTGCAAAATGAGGGGCAAAATTAGCCTGTTATTGAGGCTTTAGTGCAAAATGAGCCTGTTGTTGAGGCTCTGGTGCAAAATGAGCCTGTTGTTGAGGCTCTAGTGTAAAATGAGCCTGTTGTTGAGGCTCTAGTGCAAACTGACCATGTTGTTGAGGCTCTGGTGCAAAGTGACCATGTTGATGAGGCTCTGGATCATGATCATGAGGTTGTTGAGGAGGTGAAGGAGACTCTTGGACGTGCTGTGGGGAGGCCAGATGGTAATGGTAAGAAAAAGAAGAGCATAAACCTGTTGTGTGGTGTGAAACTTGTGAAGGAGAAGAAAACGAGGGGTAAGAAGAGCCAAAAGAAATAGACTTTGAATTTGGCACTTGTTGTTGTAAACATTTGTTATTGTAATAATTTGGCAGTTGTTGTTGTTGTAAACATTTGTTATTATAATAATTTGTCACTTGTTGATAATTTGGACAAAATTCAAATATGATGGTAAATTTGAATTTCAACAAATGTAGCTATGTCACTTTTCTATGTTTGTATGAGATTCCAACGTTTTTCTCATATGTACAATACAACTCATCCTCACCCTGATCCCTTTTGTGAAGTATAACTCACTCTCACCCAAAATGGGGTAGAAATGGGCTCCAAAGCTAGGGTAAACCACCCCATTTCTAAGAAAGTTTTTTTTTGACCATTTCTAAAACCAAGTTTGATATTTTTCCTCAGAACTATGTCACATAGCATGACACCATGCGAAGGTTTTGTATTTTTTTTATTTTTTTTTGAATTAGTTATGCACATTTGAATGTCTGGTCAAACTTGAAGGGTTTTCATAAATATTCTTAGCTAGGGGCTGAGGCTCACAAAACTATCATTGGATCTCTGATGAAATAGCATGTTGTGAACCTAAAAATGATTTTTTTTTAAAAATCATCAGCATGAAATCATGTACCTGTAGTTCATATCTTACCCACTTCCAGCCGATTCGGCAGGATTTGTCTTTTTCACCAGGATGGAATAAAAGGTTTGAGATACTCAAGTTGGGAAATTGTACATGCTAGGTGGTCTAGTATTTTTGGAAAATAGGATGTTACCATTTTGAAACTTCAATTTGGTGGTTGCTTCACAAATCCCCCCTCTTTCGGCACTCAGAAAATAGAAAATGGATTTTCTGTGCGTCGAAAAGGAAAACTTTGTGCTACAACATTGTTAGTCATCCCATTATAGACATGCATGCCCAATATGGGCACATTATCACAAACTATGCCTTGATTCTAGCCATATCATTGGTCATTTGACCCGAAAGCCAGAAAACCTCGGAGGAGATAGGTCATTTTGTGAAGGGTTTTTTGAAATATGATCCATAGACCAAGTTTGATATTTTTCCTCACAACTATGTCACATAACATGACACCATAGGTTTTGTATTTTTTTTTATTTTTTTGAATTAGTTATGCACATTTGAATGTCTGGTCAAACTTGTGAAACCCCTTTGACTGCATCCTAAACCCAGCTAACCCTAAGGCCGAATGAGGAACGTAGATCTAACCCTAGCGCGACACTGTGGCCGTCCGATCGCGTCTTCTAGAAGGATTCCGCGGGTGGCTCTGGGCGATCCGTGGAAGGGCTTGTTCTGCAACCTGATTGGTTGGCGTCTCTTAGAAGGATTTTGCGGCTAGCTCTTGGCGATCCGTGGGATGGATGATTCTGGAATCTGATTGGCTTCATCGTTTTTCCATAAGCAGATAAGGTATAGCGTGGCACACTCCATTGACCGTTGGACCGAGCGTGGCATGCGAGGGCGCTGGGCGGGGAGGGCTGCACCATGCATGCAATGCTTCTAGTCATGATCTAGCTATTTTATGCAACAACGTAGCAGATGCATTTACTCTCCGTCTTTCTTCAGTCAAACTTACTTCCCTCAGGTTCATTGTAATAAATGAGACTTTGCATGATACCACATCTATGTTATTTTGCACTACGGAGTAGTAACTTAGACTATTAACATATGCATGATACCACATCTAAGTTACTCCTACATACTTCCTCCGTCCGCAAATAAATTGAAGAGACCATTTGCTAAATGTTATTGGACTTGATTTCCGTGAAGCAATTTTTTCTACTTTAAAGTGCATTGGAAAGGTAGAAGTACACTTTTTGTTGACAAATTTTGAAGTCAAACGTACACTTATTTGTGGACAGAGGGAATATGCATGTCACTATGACCAGCCTAAGAAAAAATATCAAAATCTAAAATATGTAATAAATATAACGTACAACGTGGCACACTCCATTGACCGCTGGACCGAGCGTGGCATGCGAGGGCGCTGGGCAGGGCGGGCTGCACCATGCATGCATGCTATGCAGCTGCCTCTCGCGTCGCAGTCTAGCTATTTTGCGTGCAACAGCGCTACAGCGTATTTACTCCCTCCGTCGCATTAAATAAGTGTACGTCGAACAACTTTCTTCAGTCAAACTTACTCCCATCCGGTTCATGCGCCATACAAAAAGTCAATATTTATAAATCTAAAATATCAACTTTGACTACGTATATAAGAAAAAAATCAAAATATAAAATATTATAAACTTAGTTTCATACTCCCTCCATTCCCTCCAATTGACATCCCTCTGATTACTCTCCACCGATTTTTCTTGCGTGTGTAAAAATGAAGGAGTTTGTTGCATGCGGTGTGTAAAAACGAACGAGTACCTTGGTACTAGATTCCTGCATTTATTACCGAGTAAATCAAGGTCAATTTCTATTTTCTCTTTTATTTTTCACTGCAAATGAACAACTACCTTGGACGTTTTTTCTCTCTTTCGCATTAATGCATGCATGCAGGGGCGGGGACGACGGTGCAGGGTGTTGGAATTATGCCCTAGAGACAATAATAAAGATGTTATTATTATAATTCTTGTTCATGATAAATTTTATATTCCATGCTAGAATTGTATTAAGCGGAAACATTAATACTTGTGTGGTTTGTGAACAACACCATGTCCCTGGTACGCCTCTAAGGACTAGCTCATTGATCAATGATGGTTAAGGTTTCCTAACCATAGACATGAGTTGTCAATTGATAATGATATCATATCATTGGGAGAATGATATGATGGACAGACCCAAACTAAGCGAAGCAATTAGATCATTTCATCTTTGTGAAGCTTTTCCTATGTCAAATATTGTATTCCTTAGACCATGAGATAATGCAACTCCCTGGTACCGGAAGAAAGCTTTGAGGTCATCAAACGTCATCCTATGAGAGGGTGATCATAAAGGTGTCTCTCAGGTGATCGGAAAGTATCTGTTGGGTTGTATGTATCGAGATGGAATTTGTCCCTCCCAAGTCGGAGAGATATACTTGCCCACTCGTGTCGATATCAACACCGCTTGCAAGCATGTGGTTAAGGAGTTAATCACAAAGTGATATCAGATTACGGGCAGTAAAGTACTTCTTGTGAACGAGATTGAACTAGGTATGATGATGCAACGATCGAATCTCGGGCAAGTAAAATATCGCGAGGAAGGGAATATATATGGGATTGATTGAATCCGGCATCGTGGTTCATCCGATATGATCATCGATGAATGTGTGGAGTCAATATGGGTGCCTGGACCGCTATTGATTATTGATAGAAGATCATGTCGCATATTCTCGAACCGCAGGGTCACACACTTAACGTATCTCAACGCTAGGATAGATTGGATAATTGGTTTATGAATTTTTGTTCGGAGTCTCGGATGGGATCCGGGATATCACGAGAGGTTCCGGAATGGTCCGGAGAATAAGATTCATATAAGGCAGTGCAGTTTTTGGAGTTCGGAATTGTTCCGGATTAATCGTATTGTCGAAGCTTCTAGAACCTTCCGGAAGGGACCAACGTGGCCCCACCTTCGGGAGGGGCATGGGCCTATGAGGGAGTGTCCTGGCGCATTGGGCCGCACAAGGCCCCATAGGTCCCAGCCGATTCTAGAGAGATTTGACTCGTTTAAATCTCGGATAGAATTTCTAGATAAGGGAGAGTTTAAATCGTTTAAACTAGAGATAGGATTTCTAGATAAGGGAGTTTAAATTTTTAAACTAGAGATAGGATTGGAGGAGGGGCAAGGGCTGGCCGCCTCTATATATAGAGGGTGGTGCGCCTCCCCACACACCTTCCTTCCTCCAAGCCCTAGCCTTGCTACCTTCCTCTCCCTCCCGATTGTTTGTAGGCGAAGCCCCAGCGTGAAATTCTCCACCATATACACCACGCCGTCGTGTTGTAGATCCAATCTATCTCTCCACCATACTCGCTGGTCCGAGGAAGGAGGATACGCCGAGGTGCTGCGTGTGCATCTCACGGAGGCACCGCCACTTGTGGTGCTAGATCGGATCGGATCGCGAGGAGGCGAGTGCGACTACATCACCCACGTTCGACGAGCGTTCCATGCGAATCTTCAAGGGTATGAAGATCTAATCCAATATCTCTCGTTGTTTGCATCTCCTAGATTAGATCTTGGCTTTCCTCTGCTCGCTCCGTAGAAAATTTTGATTTGATTTACTATGCCGTGAAACCCTTCAAGGTATCGAGCTAGATCTATGCGTACATGTGTTTCACAGTAGAGTAGAACAACATGGTTGTTGGCGTTGATGTTTTCTGTTGCAAGCCTCTTGTTTGTGTTCTTCTTATGGCGGGATAGTGAGATTGAAGCGGTCGAGGCCAACCTTACGCGACGTCGTTCGCGAGACCGGGCTGTGGCTTGTTCCACACATGGTGGTGGATGCAGTTTCTCTCACTATAGTTGTCATGGGATTAACACGGAGTTTGGCAACCATAATATCACCGTTGTGGCTTTCCGGTAGTAAGAATCGTTCTTAGCATCTACTCCCATAAGCCACGTAAAACATGAAACAACAAAGTAGAGGTATGGCCCAAGATGTGATGTGTATATTGTATGCGATGATCATGTTTTGTAATGTTTCACGACTTGCATGTCGATGAGTACACAACCGGCAGGAGCCATATGGTTGTCTTTATAATTGTGTATGACCTGCGAGTCAACTTCTTATACGCCATGTAATAGCTTTACTTTATCGCTAAGTAGTTAGCAATAGTTGTAGTTGCTATTCGTGGTGGAGGCAATCATGGTGGAGTGATGGAGATCATGCCGAAACGCACAAGATGGAGATCATTGCGCGAAGATTGGCTATACCATGTCACATAAAGTTATATGCATGTGATGTTTATCCCTTTATGTATCTTATTATGCTTAGATCACGACGGTAGCATTATAAGATGATTCCTCACTTAAAGATCAAGATAAAAACTGTGTTCTCCCCAAGTATGCACCGTTGCGAAAGTTCGTCGTGTCCAAGCATCACGTGATGATCGGGTGCTATAGACTCTACGCTCACATACAACGGGTGCAACGGTTTGCACACGCGGAAATACTTGGGTCTAACTTGAGGAGCCTAGCATGTACAGACATGGCCTCGGAACACAAGAACCGAAAGGTTAAGCATGAGTCATATGAATGATATGATCGACACTTTGTTGTCCACCATTGAAACCACATCTCTTCTCGTGATGATCGGATTAGGTGTGGTGAATTTGGATCGTGTTCACTAAACAACTTGAGGGATGTTGAATTTAGTGGGAGTTCATCTAGTAATTTGATTAAGTTGAACTGTTTATCATGAACATAGTCTAAATTGTACTTGCAAATACTGTAGATCACATGGCCAAATCCAACTTCAACTTCAACGTTTTTGCTGAGAAGGAAAAGCTTAGAAACAATGGGTCTAACTTCACCAATTGGTTCCGCAATCTAAGAATCATTCTGTCTGGCGGACAAAAGGACTATGTCCTTGGGAAAGCGTTAGGTGACCCCCTTGCTACAACTGCGCCGGCTGATGAGAAAGCTGTCTATCAGTCGCGCAAAGATGATTATGGTGTGATTAAGAGCACCATGATGTTTGCTATGGAACCGGAGCTTCAAAATCGTTTTGAAACCTATCTCGGGCCCTTTGAGATTCTCGAGGAGCTGAAAACCATGTTTCAGACTCAAGCCCGTTCTGAGAGATATGAGATCTCTGAGAAGTTCTTTAACTGCAAGATGGAGGAAGGGAGTTCCGTTAGTGAGCACGCCATAAAGATGTCGGGCTACACTCAACGCTTGAGCAACCGGAATGCACGATTCGGAGGAGCTCAAGATTGACAGGTTCTGCAATCACTCCTCCCGGCTACAAAAGTTTTGTAGTGACTCATAATCAGATTGGTTCCACGATATGATCACCGAGCTCTTCGCAAAGTCAAGGCTGCGAAGTGGACATCAAGAAGGATAATCATGTGTTGATGGTCAACAAGCCCTCCTTTAAGAAAGGTAAGGAGCAAAGAAGCCCTTCAAGAAGGGCGGCAAGCATAATGCTCCTGGCGAGAAGAAGCTCAAGTCCGGTCCTAAGCGGACCTCGAGTGCTTCTATTGCAAGGACAGGGGTCCTTGGCATAGCTGTCCGCATAAGAAGGTCTGGCACCATCAAAGGTATATTTGATATACATGTTATTGATGTTATCCTTACTAGCCCTCGTTGTAGTGCTGGGTATTTGATACCGGTTGTTGCTAATATTTGTAACTCGAAACAGAGCTACGGAATGAGACGGCTGCGAGGGATGAGGTGACGATGCGCGTTGGCAACGGATCAAGAGTTGATGTGATGGCTTGACGCGCTCTCCTTAGTTTTACCTTCGGGATTAGTTTTAAACCTTAATAAGTGTTATTATGTGCTGCGTTGAGCATGAACATTATTTCGGATCGTGTTTATTGCAAGACGGTTATTCATTTAAATCGGAGAATAATGGTTGTTCTATTTATATGAGTAACAGCTTTTATGGTCATGCACCTCTTGTAAATGGTTTATTTCTTCTAAATCTCGAAAGGGATGAAACACACATCCATAACATTGAGGCTAAGAGATGCAAAGTAGATAGTGATAATACTACTTATTTGTGGCAATCGTCTAGGTCATATTGGTGTAAAGCGCATAAAGAAACTCCATTCTGATGGACTTTTGGAGTCTCTTGATTTTGAATCATTTGACACATGCGAACCATGCCTCATGGGCAAGATGATCAAAACCCTGTTCTCCGGTATGATGGAGCGAGCAACGGACTTGTTGGAAATCATACATACCGATGTATGCGGACCGATGAGTGTTTCGACGCGCGGTGGATATCGCTATTTTCTCACTTTTACCGATGACTTAAGTAGATATGGGTATATCTATTTAATGAAACATAAATCTAAAACATTTGAAAAGTTCAAGGAATTTCAGAATGAAGTGGAGAACCATCGTAACAGAAAGATTAAGTTTCTACGATCCGATCGTGGGGGCGAATATTTGAGTTATGATTTTCTCACGCATCTTAAAGCAAGTGGAATCGTTTCACAACTCACGCCACGGAACACCACACAAGCAATGGTGTGTTCGAGCACTGGAATCGAACCCTATTAGATATGGTCCGATCAATGATGTCTCTTCTTGATTTGCGTTATCATTTTGGGGTTATGCATTACAAACCGCTGCATTCACTTTAAATAGGGCTCCATCTAAATCCGTTGAGACGACACCGTATGAACTGTGGTTTGGTGCTAAACCTAAGTTGTCGTTTCTTAAAGTTTGGGGATGCGAAGCTTACGTCAAGAAGTTGATGCCGGACAAGCTCGAACCCAAAGAGGAGAAATGCGTCTTCATAGGATACCCTAAGGAAACTATTGGGTATACCTTCTATCACAGAACCGAAGGCAAAGTGTTTGTCGCAAAGAATGGTTCCTTTCTTGAGAAGGAGTTTCTCTCGAAAGAAGTGAGTGGGAGGAAAGTAGAGCTAGACGAGGTTATTGAACCTTCTCTTGAATTGGATAGTAGCGCAGCACCTGAAATTGTTCTAGTGCCGCCTGCACCAACAATAGAGGAAGCTAATGACAAGGATCATGAAGTTTCGGACGATGCTGCTACTGAACGTCGCAGGTCGACAACGTCGCGTGCCCCTCCTGAGTGGTACGGCAACCCTGTCTTGACTGTCTTGTTGGTAGAAGACGGTGAACCTACGAACTATGAGGAAGCGATGATGAGCCCAGACTCGAGAAATGGTCGAAGCCATGAAATCAATTGGGATCCATGAGCGAAAACCAAGTATGGACTTTGGTGGATCCTCCTAGCGACCGAAAGGCCGTTGAGTGCAAATGGATATTCAAGAAGAAAACGGACGCGGATGGTAATGTTACCGTCTATAAAGCACGGCTTGTCGCAAAAGGTTTTCGACAAGTTCAAGGTGTTGACTACGATGAGACTTTCTCTCCCATAGCGATGTTTAAGTCCATTGGGATTTTATTAGCAATTGTTGCGTTTCATGATTATGAAATATGGCAGATGGATGTTAAGACTGCTTTCCTCAATGGCAACATTGATGAAGAGTTGTATATGATGCAACCCGAAGGTTTTGTCGATCCTAAGGATGCTAGTAAAGTATGCAAACTTCAGCGTTCCATTTATGGACTGAAGCAAGCATCTCGGAGTTGGAACCTTCGTTTTGATCAAGTGATCAAGAGCTTTGGATTTGTTCCAAATTGCTACGAAGCTTGTATCTACAAGAAAGTGAGTGGGAGCTCGGTGACGTTTACGGTACTATGTGGATGACATATTGATTATCGGAAATGACATCAACATGCTTAACGATGTGAAGAGTTATTTGAACAAGTGTTTTCAATGAAAGACCTAGGTGAAGCTGCTTATATATTGGGCATCAAGATCTATAGAGATGACAAAAGACGCCGATAGCTTTAAGCCAGAGTACATACCTAGACAAAGTTCTGAAAAGGTTCAGAATGGATATGGAAAAGAAAGGTTCAGTGCCTATGTTGTCAGTAAGATATTGAGCAAGGCTCAGTGTCCAGCTACGGTAAATGATAGGGAAGCTATGAGCAAAGTGCCTTATGCCTCGGCCATAGGTTCCATCATGTATGCCATGCTGTGTACTAGACCGGATGTGTCCAATGCTATTAGTTTGACGAGCAGATATCAAAGTGATCCAGGAGTGGAACATTTGGACCGTGAAGAACATCCTAAAGTACCTAAATAGAACTAAAGAAATGTTCTTAGTCTATGGGGGTGATGAACAGCTTGTCGTAAAAGGTTACGTCGACGCTAGTTTCGACACCGACAAGGATGATTCTAAATCTCAAACAGGATACGTGTATATTTTGAATGGAGCAGCTGTGAGCTGGAGAAGCTGCAAGCAAAGCGTGATCGCGGGATCTACAGTAGAAGCGGAATACATGGTTGCTGCAGAAGCGTCAAGTGAAGGAGTTTGGATCAGAAACTTCATCACTGAGCTTGGCGTGGTTCCAAGTGCATTGGACCCACTAGAGATATTGTGTAACAACACTGGTGCCATAGCACTCGCTAAGGAACCAAGATATCATCCAAAGACCAAGCATATCAACCGCAAGTTTCATATAATCCGAGATTATATAGCAGATGGAGATCTGAAGATTAGCAAAGTACATACGGATCTGAATGTCGCAGATCCTTTGACTAAACCTATTCCACGTGTAAAACATGATCAACACCTTAGTGCCATGGGTGTGAGATTGTTGCCAAATGTAAACTAGATTATTGACTCTAGTGCAAGTGGGAGACTGTTGGAATTATGCCCTAGAGGAAATAATAAAGATGTTATTATTATAATTCTTCTTCATGATAAAGTTTATATTCCATGCTAGAATTGTATTAAGCGAAAACATTAATACTTGTGTGGTTTGTGAACAACACCGTGTCCCTGGTACGCCTCTAAGGACTAGCTCATTGATCAATGATGGTTAAGGTTTCCTAACCATAGACATGAGTTGTCAATTGATAATGAGATCATATCATTGGGAGAATGATATGATGGACAGACCCAAACTAAGCGAAGCAATTAGATCGTTTCATCGTGTTCATCTTTGCGAAGCTTTTCCTATGTCAAATATTGTATTCCTTAGACCATGAGATAATGCAACTCCCGGTACCGAAGAAAGCTTTGAGGTCATCAAACGTCATCCTATGAGAGGGTGATCATAAAGGTGTCTCTCGGTGATCGGAAAGTATCATTGGGTTGTATGTATCGAGATGGAATTTGTCCCTCCCAAGTCGAGAGATATACTTGGGCCCACTCGGAATCGATATCAACACCGCTTGCAAGCATGTGGTTAAGGAGTTAATCACAAAGTGATATCGGATTACGAACGAGTAAAGTACTTGCCGTGAGCAGATTGAACTAGGTATGATGCATCGACGATCGAATCTCGCAAGTAAAATATCGCGAGACGAAGGGAATATATATGGGATTGATTGAATCACGGCATCGTGGTTCATCCGATATGATCATCGATGAATGTGTGGGAGTCAATATGGGTGCCTGACCGCTATTGATTATTGATAGAAGATCATGTCGCATATTCTCGAACCGCAGGTCACACATAACGTATCTCGACGCTAGGATAGATTGGATAATTGGTTTATGAATTTTTGTTGAGTCTCGGATGGGATCCGGGATATCACGAGAGGTTCCTAATGGTCCGGAGAATAAGATTCATATAAGGCGATGCAGTTTTGGAGTTGAATTGTTAGGATTAATCGGTATTGTCGAAGCTTCTAGAACCTTCCGGAAGGGGACCAACGTGGCCCCACCTTCGGGAGGGGCATGGGCCTATGAGGGAGTGTCCGGCGCATTGGGCCAGGGCACAAGGCCCCATAGGGCCCAGCCGATTCTAGAGAGATTTGACTCGTTTAAATCTCGTGATAGAATTTCTAGATAAGGAGAGTTTAAATCGTTTAAATCTAGAGATAGGATTTCTAGATAAGGGAGAGTTTAAATTTTTAAACTAGAGATAGGCTTGGAGGGCAAGGCTGGCCGCCTCTATATATAGAGGGGTGGTCGCCCCCACTAACACACACCTTCCTCCAAGCCCTAGCGCCTTGCTACCTTCCTCTCTCCTCCCGATTTGTTTGTAGGCGAAGCCTGCAGTGAAATTCTCCACCATATACACCACGCCGTCGTGTTGTAGATCCAATCTATCTCTCCACCATACTCGCTGGTCCGAGGAAGGAGGAGACGCCGAGTCTTTGCGTGTGCATCTCACGGAGGCACCGCCACTTGTGGTGCTAGATCGGATCGGATCGCGAGGAGGAGGCGAGTACGACTACATCACCCACGTCGCCCGAGCGTTCATTGCCAGGCGAATCTTCAAGGGTATGAAGATCTAATCCAATCTCTCTCGTTGTTTGCATCTCCTAGATTAGATCTTGGCTTTTCCTCTGTTCGCTCCGTAGAAAATTTTGATTTACTATGCCGCGAAACCCTTCACAGGGGTCACGTCGCATCCTAGCAATTTTTTTCTCTCTTTCGCATTGATCACGCACGCAGCTCACGCCCACACGCTGACGCAGCGGATGCGCCTAATCTTTGGATTCCCACGCCCCTTCACGCCCGCCCTCAATAAATAGGCAAACGCCTTTGCCTCCTCATCTCATCTTGCCCTCATCTTCAACCTCGAGCCGTCCTTTGCCTCCTCCTAGCCCCCAAACACTCCGTGACCATGGCGACCTCCCTCCGCTTCCCTTGACACGGGTTAGCGACGGACAACTACCCGACCACAAGCAGTGCAGAGCAGAGGCGCCTCGCGCCCAAGCATGGCAAGAAGGGGCAAAGCCGCCCGCCCACAGGCGGGCCCTTCATCCACAACCGTCCCAAGTGGCAACCTCCGACGACGGCCTCCAAAGAGTACCTTGGAAGGCGGAGAAGAAGGGGCAAATGAGGAGGCCGCCACGCCAGTGGGAGGAGAAGCGCCTTGAAGAAAAGGCAGACGGAAGACGAGGAACGACGGAGGCCAATTTGGGCCTTCTAGGAGGAGCATGGCCAAGAGCACCGGAGAGGTCAAGTGGAATGTCATGGCTCGGAGGGCGGCGACACCGGCACCGCCTCCACCGCCGATGGAGTAGGGTAGCTAGGTTTAGGGTTTAGGGCCTAGCCAAGGGTTTAGGCGAGGCGCCTATTCCCTTCTATATTATTGTACTTTTTTCTTTTTATTGTAATGTTATCCCAATGTTATCGATCCGGCTATCTAATATAAGAAATGTTATCCCAATATTGTCTATCCCCTTGTTTTATTGTAATCTGTGTTTTATTGTATTGTCATTTGTCAAAACATCCAAAACAACAAGTGTATAAAACAAAAGACACAAAAACAAGTTCTCATATAATACTCGTGCAATATTTATTAAATGACTGAAATTAGAAAAGCTCAAAAGGAAGAATAAGTTAACGTAATGATAGTTGATTATTTTCAAACAACACATGGTTCATTTTCAAACAAGACATTTATATATTTACATAAGTTAAAGGAGCGCCCAAGTTATGTTAGTTAAATGGATTCCCTTGGACTTTATTTATATATTTACTTTCACAAAAAAAAAGATTGCGACCTAAGCACGAGTATCTGCAGATCCACACGTCCCTATTTAGATTGTAACGTGAGTACCATTTTTTTCTCAATTAACATATAGTTACTATTGGGCATGGATACGTCCATTTTGGCCTAGCTAAGTTCTATTTGGGCCTGGCCTTTTTCAATCCTCGTCAATTGTTTTTTTTTACTTTTCAACCCCTCCTCGCACACCTGGCCCAGCACTAATCGATAAAAGGAACACTAACGAAATCGATAAATCAAGGAACACCGATTTGAAACAGAGCACTCAAAATTAGCCCGAATTTGTGTTGCATTTTATTCAAGCCAAAGACATAGACCATTACATACATTACAAAGCATCACTTTCGAAACGGCATTGCCTAATGACTAACGATCGGGAGATAAACTAATCCAAGAGAAACTACACAAAATAAAAAACGGCCATCAGTTGTCCCGCTTCTTCAATTCGATGATTTGCCTTAGTCGCTTGTTCATCTTCTTCATTTCGCCTTCACGCATCGGCGTAGTACCGGCGGAAATGGGGTTGCCACATCCCAATTGCTCCACCACGGACGGGTTTTCGAGCTCCCGGATGCTACCTCCACAATTCGCTCGATGTACTCATCAAGCCACTCAAAATGCCCACATTTTGGCGGTTCAAATCGCAGATGAACCCTAAACCCCAAATTCGATGAAATGCATGAAATTTCAAAAGAAAAGCGAGAAATTAACGCTCGGATCTCACCTTTCCGGCTCGAGCTTGCTCACACTTCACAAATTCGGCCAATGTTGCCGTTCTTGTGATGGATGTGACAAGCCGCCTGTGATGCGGCAATCGGGCACCTCCAATGCACCGCACCATACCGAGGCCATGGCGGTGGAGAAAGCGAGCTCGACATCCTCGTCGGCTGCCGCACTTGCTCGGAGAAGAAAATGGAAGGGATCGAGATCTTTGGAGCAGTGGCGGGAGTGCTCGGGTGGACGGGGGATCGGGCCTCTCTTCAACCACAGGGTGGGTCCCACGATATGAGGTGGACATCAGGTGAGTTCCGCCGTGACGTGGAGAGGTTGTGGGTCCTACTGTGCTCAGCTGATTCGAAATCGTTGATGGTCTCATGGGGTTCAGTAGAAGTGTCGCACGGGAGCTATTTGCCGCTTCAGAAGTGTCGCATACGAGCTATTCTTTGCAATCCTTCCAATTCCACGTAAAGACGTCGCATAGAAGCTATAAGCCCCCATGCCTTCCACTCACGTTTTCAGTGCGTTGTCACTATATTTTAGTGCAAGAAAAATTAAAAATTTGGACAAAGCCTCTCCCGTATTTTGATGCCATATCCATACACACAGTTCATATATAGCAGTATAGCAATACAATGCATATAATAGATAAACAGCCATGTTCATATATAGCAATACAGTGCATACAATAGATAAACAGTCAGTTTCTCTAGTCCATATGCTCGATCTGTACTATTCAACCAAATCCTTATAATTTTTCAAATCACTGTCAACAAACTTCTCAAAGCAAAAGGATGCGATTTCTTTTCTAGCCTTTTTGGGGTTGAGTATCAATCTAATTTTCAGCAATATGTTGAATTAGGATCCATCCTGTGAAAATAACAGAAATTTAGGCATAAGCATAGCTGCTGCACTTGTATATCTACTCATACTAAAACTGCACTTGGAAGCTAACGAGCAGAAGAAAGAAAAGAACCCACCCGTGTCCAGCAGGGGAGCTAGCTGATGCATGCTCGACGGACGGGCCTTGACCGCCCTTGCCGGTCGTGGCCGCCTTGTCCCGCGCCCCTGCTGTCGCCCTTGCCGGAGGTGCCCACACCGTTGTCGCTCGCCGCCGTCGTGCCTGCGCCCACGCTGTCGACCGCCACCGCCGTGCCTGCACCACTGTCGCACGCCTCCCCCGTGCCTAGGCTACCACCAGCAGCCTCCGTCCCTTCCATGGCCCCTCAGCTCAGGGCGCCGCCGGCACCTCCGATTTTAGCCACCGCGCCATGGATTGCCAGATAGGGTTCACAGTTTCTATGAAAAGAGACGGGAGTGAGATGTTGGGATCGATCAGCTCCTTATCTGCAGAGGGGTATTTTGGTCCAATAAAAGAACGACTAACGGAATTGACTAACGCTGTCAATGGTTTTTTTTTTTAGGAAACGCTACCAATGGTGGTGTCATGTTAGGAACAAAATAAAGTTTAGATGTTAAAATGGGAAAAAAATATTTTTCTAATATCAAATAGAGAAACAGGTTTTAAGCCAGGGTCAAATAAGAAATTTTCTATAATTGTTTAGCCAACTACCAAAGAAAAACTTTAATTTTAGATGGTACATCTACCTTCCACAGCCTCGCGCAGCTCATGAATTCATTAGAGCTATTAGAGATCGATGTTCTTCCATCTAACCAAGCCTTTCTATTGTGCTTAATTTCAATCATCAGATGATAGGCCGATCATTGTGCTCCCCTACTCCATAGATTGCACTTGTGGTTTGCGACGAAAGATTGCCTATGGACGGTAGATAGATTGCAGAGATTGGACTAAAACATTCTATGGTTTGCCCCTTTTCTTTCAGGAACCGAAGACGACCGCTCATTTAACCCTACAGTGTTCCTATGCGAGACAAGTCTGGTATCCCATCCTCTTGACGTACAGACATAGGCGGATCCATGGGTGGTCAGGGTGGTGCTTGGACCACCCTGGAATTTTGGTCCGCTCCATATACCTAGCTGACAAAATACTTTCTATGTCTTGAAAAGAATGTCACAAATTTAACTAAATTTAAATCAAATTTGATATATTTTAGTGTATAGATTTATTTAATTTTTGAAGAATATAAAAAGTTCTTTTCAGAATGGAGAGGGTAGAAAAAAGGCTATTTCCAAAGGACGCGAGCAGCGAGTCGATCCGAGGAAAAATCACGAGCTGGCCTCCTTCCTTTAGTCGTTCGCTTCATTACTTCCTTCATATTAGACACCCCCGCCCGTCACCCAAGATGGCCTCCTTCGTTCAGTCGTTCTCTTTGTGCCTTCCTTCGTCCTATATGGAGACCATCGCCCATCGCCCAAGCTCAATGCCTCGTCATCGCCCCACCTCGTCGACTCCTGACAACCAGCGTACCTCCTCCCTACCGCTCCTCCCTCCTACGGTCCCTCTGGATGGCACCCGCCGGGTTCAGGGCGGGTTTTCCCCCCACCCCATACCCGCTCCTAACCCTCCCCCACGACCCGCCCCCGAACCCGTCGTCGGGTTTAGATCTTCACCATACCCCCACCCTCCAGGTATCGGGGACTCAACGGTACCCACTCGTTTCCATGTCCTTCGCCCTGCTGGGCGCTGGCCGTCGGTTGAGGGAGAGCGTAGCCGCAAAATGGGAGGCGGCGACACAATGGGTGGTGGCACAATATGGGTAGGGAAGGGACGAGGGGCAGGGGACTGCGGTCTGTGGACCTCGACCCGCCTTGCTTTAGTTGTGTTAGAAAAAACTATTTTTGAAGGTGGACCACCCTGCTTCCAAATTCTAGATCCGCCACTGTGTAAAGACTTCACCGATTCACGCCATCAGACGTCACCGAGATGCACGAGTGGTGCATGTGCATATCGGAAGCTGTTCCTCCCAAGCATCGTAAGGAGATAAACGCTCGCATTGTCTTAGTGTCACAATGTTTATGGTTGGAACGGAACAACATGTTTTTTTGTAAATTCGTTATGATGCTTGAGTTGTGCCGTCATTGTAGCTGAGTTTGACCAATGGAAGAGAGAGCGAAATTATGTGGAATGTTGGAAAATGTAAAATGAGAGTGGTGTTGTGTGGGTGGGAGCTTGATCGTTTGTGACCGTAGCTCGCTTAACTATAAGTTATAAATGGTTCTAGACACAAAGATCGTGTGTTCATAAAGAAAAATATGGACAAAGAGGACTGCTTTGAGTTGTTGGGTGCGTGGTTTAACGTGGGAACGTGGCTCACACACCCACTTTTTTTTGCCTAGGTTCAGTTACACTGGTAAAAGTTACCTCACATATTATAGATGACTACATATAACAATGCTATATATCATGCTAGCCAATGGTGGATTCATTTCCAAGAGAAGATTTGACAAGGCAGCAAAGGCGACATGGCATGTGTGCTGAAGGCAAGAGCAATCTAGCCAATAGGTTTGGGAGGTGTTGGTAACATGTTTGACACATGGACAAACTATTCCACCTGACAACGTATGCAGTGTAGGATAAATGGAGTTTCTCTGATTAGAAAGCGAATCTGTGTGCTTCACAATGCACATTAGGTGTGTCGTGCCTCATGCTCTGATTCCTCATCCATAGCATGCTCCTCTTCATTCACAACTAGATCGGTCTCTCCCTCTTATGCCATTGTGTCTTCAACCTTGTGTGTCTCTTCTCCGCGGTTGTTGTTTTGCTAGCGTGGATGTTTCGACATCTCCTTAGGCGTGCTAAGGTTCGCTCAGCTGTGACCGACGAGTGTGTCGGATGTTGCCTTGAAGTCAGTGAGAGATTTTGGTGTGCATTATATTATGCAATTCACTTGTTCGTGTTCTCTTTCTTTTCCGACGAGAAAGATAATCTGGAACAATCACTACAAGAAGAAGCCCCATACACCAATATATACTTAGCAACGAAATAAAGGCACGTTGCAAAATTTTATCTTAGATACACGTGCATCTGTTGTGAGCTGCATCCGTATACAGAGATCAACCCGATAAAACATTAAAGGCCCAGCCCACTAATTATTTACTACTCTGTTTATTCTTTTAACCCCAGAATCCCACACAACGTTCCCACGAACACGCACGCCTCGCCTCCCCAAACCTAGCCGCCTCCCTACTCTCCAGCAGGGTGCCGCTCGGCCATGGACGAGCTTGACCTCCCTCGCTGGTGAAGCACCTTAGGCTGATACCTCCTTAGGCAGCTTTGTGTCCATGTACTACAAGATCCCAGTGCAGCTAAGATGGATTTGGTACAGCTCCGATCCGAAATTCCCTTTCTACGATCCTCAGCTCCATCCTCATAACCTATGTTTTCCATTGTCCGACATAGACAAGGAGTACGTACGGTGGTGTTCCTGCATGACACAACTTGGGTAAGGCACCGTGCAGTCACAAAAGTCACCACCCACCTATGAGCCTCCGCCCTCTCTCCTATGGATAAATAATTTTGTTCTTGTGCATCTTTCCTAGTATTTGATGATTAGATCCAATTAGCATGCCGTAATTGCTTTGTCTTACTCCCTCTGACTTATATTAGTTGACTCAAGTTTTTCTAAATTTGGTTGAATCTAGACACTATTTAGACAAATTCAAGTCAACTAATATGGGTCGAAGGGAGTACTAATTTTGTGAGTATGTAAATGTATTCTTATTGGGCGATCATTCATTTTCTCTCAAATTTGTGAGGACTGATTATGTGTTCAATTCCATTTAAAACAACAGGGATTTCTTGAATAATATGAGGACGAGTTGGACAGACAGAGGTTCGACAAGCAAGGACATGGCAGAGGTTCGAATTATGCAACTTATCTTTCCCCCGTCAGGCCTCCTTTCATCCATAATATTTTACAGAAAAATGCACGATTCTTAATCATATGGGACTTCATCCTGTAGCAGCATTTCATCCGCAGGAATACAGAAAATGAAGATTCAATGGCATAAATTGCAAGCTACAAGAGGTGGTGATACAGTTGTCAGCCGAGAGAGCCAGAGCACATGGGGATGATGAGGCGAATTGAACGAGAGAACGGATAGGAATTATCAGCACATACAATACTAACCAGGTTCTAGTGGCACATGAGTACGTGATACACTAGGCTATTGTTGTATTGCGTTAGAAATCTTTCTATTTGATTAGAGAAAAGAAGTTAGTAAAAAGTGAGATTTGGTATGTCTGCTGATCTCTTAATAAGTATACTAGAAAAAATTATTAGTTGTGCTTATCAAGTTGCTTTAGAAACCATGTTGGATTCCTCTAGTTTTACTCCCCTATATAAATACTTCAGGTAGCCACTAAAATAATTCTACTTGTGTCTTTTACATTCAATATTTAGCTTTTGTGATACTCTGAATGAACATTCTATTCGTTAGTTATTTAGAATTGCGATCTGTTGACAACCTAGTTAATTAAAGGAGTTTAATCTTTTGGTTGATGGATCCGCTCAAATCTTGTTGTGGATATTTATTTATCTAGATTTCAGTTTGTGTATCAATCTATGTGATAACCACAATGATTTATAGGTCTGATGATCTATTTCGAATGTGCAAGATAACAAAAGATGTCTTGTGTGCTCACTTACCTTTCGCCTGCCACCACGGTGAGTATACCCAAGTTACATATTATTAAGCAACTGCATACAAGTAAAGTTCACTATATGCTTCACACTACCTTTTGCCACTCTTATACTGAAAACAAAAAAATTCTTTTGCAGGTTCCATAGATCAGCACGGATTCCTAGTGAATATGAGATCTGAACATGCTAGGAAAAATGTACAAGATGGTAGAATATGAGATCAGAAGGAATATATATAGGAATAGGTAGAATATCAAATGTTGATGCAACATGTAAATTGTATACTCTTCAGACAACTTTCATGTACAAGATGGTGGTTCAAATAATAAATATTGAATTCTTCGCCATGCAATATATTCATATTTTACAAGTTTAATGTGTTATGTACGTCTATGAACTATTTTCTTATGCTGAGAAAATAATTTACCATCTTCAAGAGAGACCAAACTATCAAGTCCACAATAAAATAATAAAGCAAAATTCCATTTTGTCTAAAATTCCTCTACCAACGCATACAGTTGTTGCTCGAACTCTGTAGCTATTTTGCAACATTTGTCCTATTGGTTACCAACGGATATATATGTGTTGCATTGTACCCTTGCAACGCCCGAAAACGCAACACATTCTAATTCGTTGGTAAAAGAGCTAGCAACGCCTATATGAGTATTTAGATACAGATAAATGCGTTGTTGTAGGCATGGTGCTCTAGTAGTGAATGTAGAAAAGCTCGAGACTCGAGATCAACTCATATTTTAGCTTGACTCAAGATCGCTTGAATGTAAGTATGAGCTAAGCTTAATCTAACATGCCCGAACACGACTCGTTTGCAGCCCTAGCTATATCCATTTGATATCTGAGGAACAATGCACTCAAGCGTTACTACTAGCTCTAGGTCATGTATCCATTGGATATCCGAGGAGCAATGCACTCAAGCATTACGGTCACGTGATCTATCTACCTCATGGAATCAATGTGTGTTGGTTGCAGTGCTATGCCTAGAGGTATTGAACTTGCACTCGTATCATCTAAAAGGGGAGATTTTACCGGTGCATTGGACTACACATCTAGGTTTGTAGTATATGGCTTGGCCAGATGGTCGAAATAAATTAGGGCAGTTTTGGGACATTAGTTAATTCGAGAGATTCTATCAATTTTTTAAGAGTAAAAATGTAAAATTAAAGTTTTACTTATAAATTAAAATATGACGTCAACCTTCAACGGTGTACCAGCCCGAAGAATAGGTCCCAGGAAGAGTAGATTATAGAATTGTGCATTTCCAATGCATGCATCTCAAATATGGGTAAATTTTAATTTTTATTTGAAGTTACAAGGAGATTGAAATTGAACTCTAGTGTTGACTTTGACTTAGGTCAAAACTAGGATTTGAATTCAAATTCAACATAATCTTTGTGTATTTCAAATTTTTGGGAATTTAAATTTGACTTCAAGATAATTAAGTGAGTCCAAGACTCATAATACACAAGATATAATACATCTAAGATAAATATTTGAACTCAAAATAGAAGTTTAAATTATTCAAACTTGAGTTCAAATATTCACAATTAATTAAATGAAATTCAGAATAACACAACGAAAAATTATAATGTTCAGAATTGATATGGGGGGTCACTTGTGGGGATGCTCTAAGGCTCTTGTTGTGCGAGGTGAATGCTTTTGTTGTGGTTGTATCTAGAGCGGTGGCAAACTGCTGGGTCACTTGTTAACATATCCAATCGCTACAATCATGTCACTTCTTAGTGTCACTTACACTTGAGTATGGTATCCAACTATAGATATAAATCAAGTGTACCTCATGCTCTATACGGACATGCACATCGAATCACATATGTTTATTGCAGAGTGTACACTTGATTTATATCTATAGTTGATATAGTTGCCACTAATACTAGAAAGGAAGAGTTGGTGGCACATTGTACAAAGTTAAACGGCTTAAATCGCGCAAAATAAGGACGCCATGTAAATATGAACATACGGAGAGGTACTTCTTGAGTAGTTGGGTGCATGGTTTAACGTGGGCACGTGACTCACATACTCATTTTTGCCCAGGTTCAATTTGACTGGTAAAAGTCACCTCACATCTTATAGGTGACTACATATAACGATACTATCATGCTAGCCAGTAATGGATTCATATGCGAAGATCGAAGAATGAAAGGGCAGCAAAGGTGGGATGGCATGCGTGCCGAGGGCAAGAGAAGTCTAGCCAGTGGGTTTGGGAGGTGTCGGTAACATGTTTGACGCATGGGGAAACTATTCCACCTGACAACCTATGAAATGTAGGATTAATGGAGCTTCTCCAATGAGGAAGCGAATCCGTGTGCTTCACAATGCACATTAGGTGTGTCGCACTTTATTCTCAGATTGCTCATCCAGCTGATGTTCCTCTTCATTCGTTCTTAACTAAATCAGTCTCTCCCTCTTATGCCATTGTGTCAGTCCTGCCTTGTGTGTCTCATCTCCTCGATTACCGTTTTGCTTGCGTGGACGCACCAAATCACACCGCCACACCCTTAGACATGCTAAGGTTCGTTCAACTGCGACCGGCGAGTGTGTCGAATGTTGCCTTGAAGTCGGTGAAAGATTTTTGTGTGCACTATCGTATGCAATTCACTTGTTCGTTCGTGTGGTCTCTTTTCCGGCGAGAAAGATAATCTGAAACAAGGTAGAAAAGAGAAGCCGTATCTAGTGCTGCAAGAAAAGCTCAGAGACTCAAAAGCGGATCGACATCGACTCATATTTTAGCTCGACTCAAGATCGCTCGAATTTAGGTATAAGTTAAGCTTAATCTAACTCACTCGAACTCAAGCTTAATCAAACTCGCTCGAACTCGACTTGCTTGCATCCCTAGCTATATCAATTGGATATGTGAGGAATAATGCACTACTACTAGCTGTCGGTCGTGTGATTTCTCTACCTCATGGAATCAATGTGTGTTGGTTGAAGTGCTATGCCCAGAGATACTGAATTTACGCTCGATCGTACCATTAAAAGAGAGGTTTTACTGTGCATCTGACTACACATATAGCTGTGTAGTATATGACTTGATCTCGGACAGTTGAAATAAATTGGGCTAGTTTTTGGCGTTAGTTTGAGAATTTCTATCAATTTTTCAAAGGTAAAATTATAGTTTTACATATAAATATAAATAAAATGTTACTACCGCTACACTTATTATGGATCGGAGTTACTACTAAAAATGTCCTCTCGAGACGAATTATACTACTCCCTCCGACCCATATTAGTCGACTTATATCTAGACAAGTTTTTATGATAGACTAGCAAAAATTGCCCGTGCGTTGCTACGGGTTAAATTTGTATGCCATAGACAATGATGTAAACTGTCATTTGCATACTGATTGCCCACAAATATTCATTCCTTCTTAGTAACAAACATTTAATCTTTTTTATAATCCAAATTCGTGTATATTTAACTTGAGTACTGTCCCATATCATTTTTTTCCTTTTTTTACATTCCAACTCAATTTCTGCATTGTTTTTTGAACTAAAGTTCTGCATTATCTTTTGAACTGAAGTATTAAAAGTATTAGTACTGATGTATGAGTAAGAATCTTAATGAGCAGAGAGATTATAAGAAGCCGTTTTATTTGTTTTTGCAAAACATACCTTGATTTAAAGGAAAATAAAGTCAGAAAACCCCAGAACAAACTACAACATCTCGCTCAGCAGACAACACAGTCACGCTGCACATCAATAGATGTAAGAAGAAACAGGAGAGTGGACCAGGAGAGTGGACCAGCTGCAGGAGAAAATCTGCTCATAGTCTAGACAAAAGAAGACGTGAACATCCATCGGTTGTTGCTTCGTCTAGAGTCCAGACGCGCTACCATGGACGAAGCTCACGCCACAACACCAGATCCTTCACCCAATCACTGTAGAGGCGCCGGTCTGGGAGTGGACCACGACGGAGAGCTCCAGGCCAAATCAATTTGCTGCTCCATCCAACGCCCCGGCCGCTCAAGGCCCTGCTGCCCCTATGCCTGATGACGATGAAGACGGAGGCAGGGTACCCTCCCATGCCGAGGCCCCCCATTGGAAGGCAGGAGACAGAGATAGTGGACCTCAAACACACCTCCGTCACGCAATCCCTCTACCAAGATGCAGTCGGCACGAGATTGGAAACGCTAGCTCGAGTTCATATCCATCGAGGAGGAGCTGGACGGGAACTCAGTCGCGAGAGGGCCTGAAATAAAACTCAGGTACGGGGAGTTTTGGGTCCACCGCGGTCTCGTTCCATCGGCCAGAGGAAGTGGGGGTCTCCGGTGGCTGGAGGTAGATGGGATGGCTGCCGGGATGCAGGAGGATGGTCGGGGTGCGGCGCATGCGGCGGCTAGACCATCACCGTGATCCGCGAGGGGAGTGACCTTGGCCAGAGGAAGTGGGGGTCTCCGGTGGTCGGCGGTAGACGGGATGGCGAGCGGGATGAAGGAGGATGGTCGGGGCACGGAGGATGCGGCCGCAGGATCAGCGTGTGGCGGCTGGACCAGCGTCGTCGTTCACGAGGCGGATGACCCCAAGAAATAGCCAATTTTGGGAATTGTTATTTTTTTCCACCAACCAAGCATTCAATTTCACTTTGCGGTGGCAGACAACGTAATATATCCGAACTGACGAGGGCAAAATCGTCTTTTCCAGACGGACCGTGGGCAGAAACGTGAGATTCTTTATTATTAGGTATATAGATACATCTAAATTGAAGTCAACTAATATGGGTCGAAGAGAGTACCGGAATCCTAAGACGGTACTATATAGAATCGAGCCAGATTGGACAACTCAGGTTGCATTGATTTACCCAAAAACATCTCTTTAAAAGAGACGATATGGCAGCAGTGCTCTGTCGGCGATACCACGATGCAGCTGCTTACCACCACCGTGTGCCAGACATGAGGAGAAGGACGCACCGGCCCGACCCGCCGATCACGTCACTCTTTCAGCCGGCCGTGTCCTTCGGCCGAGAAGCCCAGAGCATCTTACGCGGCGTCGATCGAAACGGAGCTCCTCCAGAACCATCAAGGAAGTCTTCTGCCAATACTCAATTGCTTAAATGAAGCCAAATGGGTGACATGCAACACGGAGACAGTGGTTCAACATGTATGGGAAATTACAGAAAAGCGACGCGGCCCCTTTCTCACGATTCTAGAGGCAGCCCTTCTGAGAGTCGCCCCCTTGCCCCGAGCCCTCTCTCGACCCCTCTCTAGCGGCGCCGTCGCCGGAGACGGGAAAGAGAGAGTGGCTTGACACCCTCCTTGTAGTTGTAGATGTAGGATTAAGTCTCTGGGCGTTTTGCCCATAGGTTTTGGCTTTCTGCCCGGTAGTCGAGGTGGTGCGCGAGATCTTGGAAGCCTGATCTTGCGCTATCTAGGGTTCGTCCTGCTCGCCCGGTGGCTCCCCTGGTCGGAGTTTGGTGCGGTGGAGGGCGGCGCCACATCCGTTAATAACAATAGGGCTTTGGACCTCCTCTTCCTGCATGGTGAAGCGGCGGCGTACCCCCTGGCCGGCGATGGTCGCGAGGAGGGGTGGCACGCTGACGATGAGATATGTGCTTCGGAGTGTGGGTCGTCTGGCGGCTCGCACGTGATAGCGCTCCGACGCGGCACTAGGCGGTTCTTGCCCTTCTTCGCTTCTTGGGCCCATGGTGGGTCGACAAAAGGAAGGAGAGCGAGACGGGCATTTCCATAAAGCATCACTAGCCTTTGTTTGCAGCATCGACGGCGACCTGCTCTCCCCCTTATCTCGGCCTTCCGTGGTGGCGAGGTATGGAAGGGGGATTGCTTGAAGCGGAAGATTTCGCGGAGGAAAATCGAAGCTGCGCCTGCATGTTCATCTTCGCAGCGGTCCATGGGTAGCAGGGCTGCCGGGCCGCTACCCGTTCTGGTCGAAAGACGTCCATGGGATCAAACCTCCATTGGAGGCCCTTCTCTGAAGCGAGGCGCGCTGGAGCTCGACATCTCGTACTAGGCAAGTGGTCCCCGTCGAGTGCGAGATGGCCGACGACTTCGCTTCTTCTCCGGATCGGGGAGTGTCACGGGCAAGAAACCTCCACGACCTCGCCGGCTCTGTCGTCTGGAGGTCGCCGGATATTGGTGGCGACGGCTCCCAAGGGCTTGATTGCTTTTTAATTTTTGCTCCGGGGTGCTCTCTGTAAGAAAGAATCCCTTTTCTGTAATATCTAGGGTTCCTAGTGTGCTGCATGCTAGGGTCTTCTTTGTAAATTGTATCAGCCACGTGTGTATCAATGCATATTCTTGGGTCTTCTAGACCCTTTTTCTGTTAAAAAACATGTATGGGAAATTTAAGGTATTTAATTAGCTAAGATCTAACCAAACTCGGAACCTAATGAACACAACATCCTATCGAAATAACATATGACTTTTTTAAATAAAACGGACAATTTGTCTTAGTTTATTTGAAAAATTCGAAAAGAATTAACCAATTCATTTGCAGAGGAATCATCCGAAAATCTGTACAAATGCAGCAATGTTGTCATAGAACACGATCACATTGGACACACCAATACAACCAACCTGGCTACCCACATGAAGCACAAACGCACAAGGAGACACGTCGAGGTTGCCACAAAACGTCATCGTCACCACTTCTTCGCGAGCTAGCGACCACCCAAACAGAGCCTCACAGACGGCGCATGAGCCTACGTCGACCTATGCCAACAATTGTCCACTGAAACCTTCAATTCGGATTACGGATGCGGTATATTAGATTTTTTGCTTAAAATATCTAGGTTCAATCGAACATTGGAAGACAATTGATGTAGGTTAAGAAGCGTTCACAAGACTTGTCAATTTTCATTTACCGGAAATTTTCAGTTTGCTTTTGTTATCGAGGTTGTATTAATGGATATAGATAGGTCAGGGTTGAGATTTCATCTACAGTTATGCATACATATGGGATAGAGATAATAATAAACACATTCATGTGTATATGATCTAATATATATAGAACCCCATGTGTGCCACAGACATAGCATAATGTCGCTTGGTCTAACCGTTATACAACGAAGCACGGGACTATGAACGATTATTAAGTAAAATATAGTCCAAAGCATTAAGATCAGTGATGTTGATATTGTTCCCAAGTGGATCACTAAACGACTACTGCATTTCCCATGATGTCTTCACGCGTAGGCGTTGTTTACCACATATCTCACCTCAAACCTTAACCAATCCTCGGTGTCTTGAATACCTGACAAGTCTTTGGATTGAAGTAAGAGATAATGATACAAATACAGATCTGCTCTGCAATCACCACACAATATTCTCATATAATTAGATGCATATAATTGCATCAAGGCTATTCCCAACCCGCAGCCTGTGAGGACTACTCACTCATAATAAGATCAAGGATAAATATCCTTACAAATTCGCCAACCACGAGAAGATCTTGAATACAAGTTATGGATATGTTTATGGTTATGGATGGAGATGGAGACGATGAACTACCATGGTGGTGAAGTGGTGGATCTTCCTCGGTGTGTTTTCGGTTTCAATCTGCGAATGTCGGCTCTCTGCGGCGGATGAGAGTCTCGAAATATATAGGACCCTTCGCGAAAGTTTCTATGTTTGACCTGACAAAGCCACCGCCAAAATACGTCCGTACTGACGCTCGTTAACACCTCTGGACGCCAGCATTCGACCCTGGTTGACTTGGTTATGTAGGCAACATGTGATTCTCCCTTGATTACTCAAGATTTTGCCATAAAAGAGTGATTTTCTGCATGTTACAATTTAAAATAAGGATTTATACATCTTTGCAATAATTAGTCATAGTGGAAAGGTTAGATAGATATGTTATGAATTTCTTGACTTAATATAAGATTTAAACACGAGTAAGGATGCTATTTTCATAGCTATCAGCCACACGTGCTAAGGAAAGACAGCCTCGACTCTGGTGACGAGCTTCACAAGGGAATTATGCTAGAATTGCACTAACCAAGTACTCTATAGAGACACCAACGAAAGGTCATCGTCGCCGCCTAGACACACTCCACTGCAGCTCCAACTCCGCAACAACATAGCATAGAAGAAGAACCCATCGGACATGTCGGGAAGAACCGACTACCGAAGCCTAGCCTCGACCCAAACTCAACTCGACACATCATCTATGCCAAACTACACACTTGGATGTTACATAGCTGCCCGACACAAGCCCCCTTCTCCAAACCCCTGGTCAAGGCGACTCAAAGACGATGCCCCCAAGAAGGAAAGAGACGTAGTAGCGCCTCTAACGCCCGATCGCCCTCAAGCACCACCATCGCCAGCTCCGGCCAAAACTAGAATAAGGATTTCTCTGGGAGACGATCAACACCCGCAACCAGAAATGACCGCCCACGAGCCAGCACCAAGCGCACCGAAGCACGTTGTCCACCAACCTCACCACCAACCGAAGCCGCCGGGCCAAATCAGGGCGTCGACAAGATCTAGCGCCTCCAACCACCACCAAGACGACGGAGGCGGCGACCGCCCAAACACCAGCCCACCGGAGCTCCACGAAGCAGGGGGGTTTACCACCCCACCCTGACGCGCCGACAAGGTTGTCGGTGCCATCGACCCAGGCGAAGACTAAAGAGAAGACCTGGACCGGCAGGCGATGAAGAGGGAGCTCAGGTGGAGGAGGCGAGGGATGCCAGAGCCACGCCATCCACGGTGTAGGAGGCCGAGCCACCCCACCAAGTTCTCGCGTCGTTGGAGCTGACGCCGCATATGCCCGACACCACCATCCACCATACGCGCTTTGCCCAACGGTTTGTTCCAGCGGCGGCGGGCTAGGGTTCCCCGAGTCTCCTGGGAAGGTGACATAACTGGTATTATGCTTCCATCAAAGCTCCTCAACAATCCTGTCAAAATGCTGTGCTTCTCATATATTCCCTAAAGGCCTCTTTGATTCACATGATTTTTAATAGAATTTCACACTGAATTATTCAAATTAACATGCCCAAAAAGAGATTATGTTGTAGGGACCAATCTTTTTAATTAGGAGAAACAAGCTTCAATTTAGTTCCAGGATTCATATAGGCCAAAACCCAGCTAGTTCAAGCCTCCCCATATTTCAACAAATTAGTTACTCCAAGATTCAAGAAGTTCCACAATAGCAACAACACAGATAGTAGCATTTGTAAGTTTTTATACTAGTATAAAAATTTACAAATGCTACAATTTGAACATTAAAGAAAAAATCTTGAAGTCCTTTATTTTGAATATTAAAAAAACTTAGGATAAGTTCAAGCCTCCCCATATTTCAACAAATTAGTTCCAGGCTCACTGGAGCCCTTTACTGTGAATATTAAAAGAATATTTTAAATTTTGGATAAATTATCTACGTACTCCCTCCGTCCCGGTTTAAAGGACACAATTTGCAATTTTTTTGGCCCTAGGTGTTTTCTAATTGGTCCATTTATAGTGTAGAGAAGAACATGCATGAGAAGAAGAAGAGCATTCACATGCCATGCAAAGTGTTCTCACATGTGCATGCAAGCATTTTGTTTTTTTCACACTGGAGTAATTATAGAGATTAAATGCTTTTGTATTTAAGTATTTTGGGATTTCATGTTTTGCAAATTGTGTCCTTTAAACCGGGACGGAGGAAGTATGAACAATGATATACATTTGAAGTGTGGAGAATCTTAATACGAAATATGTTGTATTCTGCGCTGCACAAAAAACAAAATTATAGATCTCGAAGTGTAAACAATACACCTCTTGTCAGATTTTTTATATGTAGCCCATACAATTTGCTTCGGATTAAGATGTTGCAATCTTCAAGTACGCATCGTTATTACATGTGCATATTTTTTATAGATTTCTTTGAAAATATCATTGTCAGAAATAAAAAAAATAACAATTTCAATGAAATTCAAAGCATTTACCGAGTGACACATCAATTACTCTGCTCGATTGACCCCTTCTTTCTTCGAGTGTTCCGTGGTCGCTGCCCAAGTGCTAAACTAAATTATATCATTATTTTATTCTATAAGGTATTTATATCATATTTATATCTTGCTGGTACATTATTTCTCAATAATTTTGTGTATTTTTTAAACAAGACAAAAGATTTTCCATTTTGTTGATTAAGAAGAAGTTTCTAAGAGATCTTACAAACCAAGATTGGTAAAAAAAAAGGCCAAAACCGAACACACAAGCATACTCTCACGACATTATACATTACTCAAAGCTTTAGTGCCTATTTGTTTGATCTGCAGCTGAACGACAAGCAACCGGAGCTGGTAGGGTTTGAGAAGCAGCTGGAGGTGGACAGCCGAAGTGAGCCCTTTATTTTGAATATTAACAAAATTAAAATTTTGGAAAGTGTTAAAGAACATACCTAGGTATGGACAATGATATATGTTTGAAGTGTGCACAATCTTAATCCAAAATATGTTGTATTTGTTAGATATATATTTGTAGAACATATCTACGTATGGACAATGATATATGTTTGAAGTGTGCACAAACTTAATCCAAAATATGTTGTTTGTTTTGTATATTGTATGTCCCCACTTGTTAGGGGGTTTTCCTGCATATTTTCACCTGTACATGTACTATATATTGTGGCCTTTTGGCCTCTAAGGAATACAAGTTGCTTGTTTCTAATATGGTATCAGGGCTTAGGATTTTTCTCTCTCGCACGCGCAACTCGTGCTTCTAATCTCCACCTTTTTTTTGGCCGCTGCCATCGTCCCTGTCGTCGCTGGCTTGCCGTCGTCGTCGCCGCCGGTCGCCGCCACCACTCCTCATCCTTCGTGGGCCGCCATCTTGCAGCGCCATCACCCCTGTCGTCGCTGGCTTGCCGTCGTCGTCGCCGCCTCTCCTCCGTCTTGGCTGCCGCCGCCGCAGCCCTCTGTCCGCCGCCCTTGGCCGCCCGCGGACAGGCCGCCGTCGGCGTCCCCTTAGAACCGCCGCCGGTCTTCCCCATCCCTCACGCCGGTCTTTCCCATCCCTCACGCCGGTCTTCCCCAACCGACCTCCCATACCGTGCCTCCCGCTAGCCCTCTGTGCCTCGATCAGGATCGAGTGATCCGTCGGGCTGCTGCTCAGATCGGATCTGAGATCGAGAGTTGAAAAAAAATTGAGAGAGAGAGAGAGAGATGTCTTCTGCATCGGGCTATGTTGCGATTCCTCACTGCCCGGTGATCTTCGATGGCGCGAATTATTCTGATTTCGCTGCCTTTATGCGCGTTCACATGCGTGGTCTCCGTTTATGGGGTGTGCTCTCTGGTGAGGTCTCCTGTCCGCCGTGCCCCACTGCTCCTCTGGCTCCTCTTCCGCCGTCGTCGATCGTTCTTGGCGCTGATGCTTCTCAGGAGGCCAAGGATGCTGCTCAGAGTGCCGATGATACCGTTGTTGCTGCATATGAGCTGAAGCTCAAACAGTACTCCGCTGATCTCGAGACCTATCGCCTCGATATGACGGCCTACACTCAGTGGGTAGATGGGGATGCTCGTGCTGCTGCTGTTCTCACCTCCAGTATTCTGCCCCAGTTTGCTGCTGAATTCATGAGTCTTCATGCTGTTGCTGCTCAGTGGGCACATCTCCTTCAGCGCTATCAGCCGTCTGGGGATGCTCTTTACCTGTCTGTGGTCCGCCAGGAGCATGCTCTTCAGCAGGGTGATTCCACTATTGATGAGTTCTATACTTGATTCTCTCCGTACTGCTGTTTCTGGCACATGCCCGTGCTGCCAGATTGTGCGCGCGGATTTGGAGTTCCACCGCATCTATGAGTTTCTATCTCGGCTCCGCAAGGAGTTCGAGCCCCGCTGTGCTCAGTTGAATGCTCGTGGTCGTGTTCCGCTCTCTAAGGTGTTGTCTGAGCTTCGTGCTGAGGAGACTCGTCTCCGTGGTGCTGGTCTTCTTAAGGTTCCATCTGTGCTTGCTACTCATGGTCCTCCTCTGTCGTCTGCTCCCTCGACTCAGTCGCGGTCCCCTGTACCGCCGCCGATACTACCTACTCCTCCAGGTCAGGGTCATAGTCAGCACCAGCAGTCTCAGGGTCAGAGTCAGCATCAGCACCAGTAGGCTCGTGGTCAGGGTCGCCATGGTTCTCTTTGTCACTTCACTTAATGTAGCAGGAATGGCCACACTTGGGCCACCTGTTATACACGGGATCCCGGTTCTGACAATGCACCAGGCTCGTGAGCGATCGGCTCCTTAGGATCTTCAGGATTGCTCTCTCGATCGAGACATTATCGAGTCTTCGCGTCCTTGCTACTCTGAGCTCTTCTTCAATGGGCACTGCTGGTTCTGTGACTGATTCTTCAGGCACTGCGCGACCACCACCTTCTACACAGTTAGGTACGTCCCCGTCGTATCTGGATTCTGGAGCTTCTTTTTATATGACCTCTGAGTCTTCTCTTCTGTCCTCTATTCATTCTCTCACTTCTCATGTCCGTGTTCTCACGGCCGATGGTACCTCTCTTCCTGTTTCTAGTAGGGGCACCCTTTCTACTTCTTCTTTTTCTGTCCCTGATATATCTCATGTTCCTCGTCTTAAGATGAATCTGTTCTCTGCTAGCCAGCTTACTGACTCTGGTTGTCGCGTCATTCTTGATGCTGACTTTTGTGTTGTCCAGGACCGTCGCACACAGGCCCTGGTTGGAGTTAGCCCTCGCAGCCGTGACTCTTTAGGACTTTGGGAGTTAGACTAGCTTCGTGTTCCTTCCGCTGCCACTTCATCTGCCAGTTCTTCTCCAGTTGTCGCCTCTGCTACCAGCTCTTTTCAGCAGTGGCATCATCGTCTTGGTCACCTTTGTGACTCTCGCCTGTCGTCATTAGTTTATCGTGGTCTTCTGGGTCTGTCTCAGGAGATGGGTCTTTACATTGCCAGGGCTGTAGGTTGGGCAAACAAATTCAGCTTACCTATCCTACTAGCGCGTCTGTATCTCAGCGACCTTTTGATTTAGTTCATTCCGATGTTTGGGGTCCGGCTTCTTTCGCTTCGAAAGGGGGCCATCGCTACTATATTTTATTCATAGATGATTTTTCACGGTACACTTGGTTGTATTTTATGCGCTCTCGCAGTGAATTGCTCTCCATATATTAGTGTTTTGCGGCCATGGTCCGTACTCAATATTCTACACCTATTCGTGTGTTTCGTGCTGATTCAGCTGGTGAGTATATCTCCCAGATGTTGCGAGGTGTTCTTGCTGAGCAAGGTATCTTGCTCAGTTCTCCTGTCCCGGTGCACATGCCCAGAATTGCGTTGCTGAGCGTAAGCACCGCCATCTTCTTGATACCACTCGTGTCATGATGATTGATTCTTCCCTTCCGCCACATTTCTGGGTTGAGGCTGTCGCTACATTGGCTTACCTCATCAATATTCAGCCTTCTTCCGCTCTGCGGGGTGGTATCCCTCTTGAGCGCCTATCTGGTCATTCTCCGGACTACTCCATGCTTCGCTTGTTTGGTTGTGTTTTCTATGTTCTCCTTGCCCCTCGCGAACGCACCAAACTGACTGCTCAGTCTGTTGAGTGTGTATTCCTTGGATACAGTGATGAGCATAAGGGCTATCACTGTTGGGACCCTGTTGGTCGTCAGATGCGTATCTCTCGCGATGTTACTTTTGATGAGATGCGTCCTTTCTATCCTCGTCCCACCGCTGGTACCTAACCGGTGGAAGATATCTCTTTTCTTCTTTTTCCTGACACACCTCCTTCTACTCCTATTGTGTCTTTTTTCAGGACCCACTCTCCCTGATGTCTCTTCTTCGACACCATCCTCCTCTGCTCCGTCTAGTTCCCCTAGTTCTCCTTGTTCTCCGGAGCCTTCCTCTGCTATTTCTTCTTCTTCATCGTCGTCTCATGAGTCGTCTTCCTCCGATGAGCTTCCCTCTACTCGTCATGTTCGTCAGCGTCATGCCCCCAACCGTTACTCTCCTAGTCAGTATGGTCTTTCTGTTGTCTTCGAGCCGACTTCTTATCGGGATGCTGAGCATCATCCTGAATGGCAGCTGGCCATGGCCGAGGAGATTGTTGCGCTTGAGCGCACTGGCACCTGGGATCTTGTTTCTCCCCCTCCCGATGTTTGTCCTATCACGTGTAAGTGGGTCTATAAAATTAAGACCCGCTCTGATGGATCTCTTGAGCGTTATAAAGCGTGTCTTGTGGCTCGTGGTTTTCAGCAGGAGCACGGTCGTGACTATGATGAGACATTTGCTCCTGTGACTCATATGACCACTGTGCGTACTCTTCTTGATGTTGCTTCTGTTCGTCACTGGTCTGTGTCCCAGCTTGATGTTCAGAACGCATTTCTCAATGGCGAGTTGAGTGAGGAGGTTTATATGCAGCCTCCTTCTGGGTATTCTGTTCCCGCGGGGATGGTTTGTCGTCTTCTGCGTTCTCTTTATGGCCTCAAACATGCCCCTCGTGCCTGGTTTGAGCGCTTTGCCTCTGTAGTGACTGCTGCTGGTTTTCCCCCTAGTGCTCATGATCCAGCGTTGTTTGTTCACACTTCTCCTCGTGGACGCACTCTTATTCTTCTCTATGTTGATGATATGATCATTACTGGTGATGATCCTAAGTATATCGCCTTTGTTAAGGCTCGTCTTCGTGATCAGTTTCTTATGATTGTTCTTGGTCCTCTTCGATAATTTCTTGGGATTGAGGTTTCCTTCACTTCTGATGACTTCTTCATCTCCCAGGAAAAGTATATTCAGGATCTTCTTGCTCGTGCTGCTCTTGGGGATGAGCGCGCCGTTGAGACCCCTATGGAGCTTAATGTCAAGCTTCGTCCTACTGATGGTGATCCTCTTCCTGATACGACGTGTTATAGCCATCTTGTTGAGACTCTTGTTTATCTTGCTGTCACTCGTCCTAATATATCTTATCCTGTTCATATTTTGAGTCAGTTTGTTTCTGCTCCTACCACTGTTCACTATAGTCATCTTCTTCGTGTTCTTCGTTATCTTCGTGGCACGATCACTCGTCGCCTTCTCTTTCCTCGTTCCAGCTCTCTCCAACTCCAGTGATATTCGAATGCTACATGGGCGAGTGATCCTACGGATCGTCGTTCACTTTCTGCTTACTGTGTGTTTCTTGGTGGTTCGCTCATTGCCTGGAAGATGAAGAAATATACAGCGGTTTCTCGTTTGAGTGTTGAGGCTGAGTTGCGAGCTATGACCTTGTTGACTGCTGAGGTGACCTGGTTACGGTGGTTGCTTACGGATTTGGGGGTCTTTATTACTACACTCACTCTGGTTTTGTCTAACAGTACAGGTGTTATTAATATTGCACGTGATCCGGTTAAGCATGAGTTTACCAAGCATATTGGTGTTGATGCTTTCTATACACGTGCTCAGGTGCAGGCTCAGGTTGTTGCGCTTCAGTATTTGCCTTCAGAGTTACAGTTGGCGGATTTTTTTACAAAGACACGGACCATTACGCAACATACTTTCTTTCTCTCCAAACTCAGTGTTGTGGAGCCACCATGAGTTTGAGGGGGGGGGGGGGGGGGGGGTTAGATATATATTTGTATATTGTATGTCCCCACTTGTTAGGGGTTTTCCTCCAAATTTCCACATGTACATGTACTATATATTGTAGCCTTTGACCTTGAGGAATACAAGTTGCTTATTCCTAACAGTATTCTCTGCTGCACAATAAACAAAATTATAGATCTCGAAGTGTGAACGGTACACCTTTAAATCTTGTCAATTTTTTCTTTTATATGTAGCCCAAATACAATTTACTTGGGACTAAGATATTGCAATTTTCAAGTATGCACCGTTACGCACATATGCATTTTTCCAGATTTATTTAAAAGCTTCAAAATATCATTTTTAGATATTAAAAAATAATAATTCCAATGAACTCAAAGCATTTACGGGGTGACACATCAATTACTCTACTTGATTGACTATCCTGCCCTTCTTTCTTCGAGTGTTCTGTGGTCGCTGCCCAAGTGCTATACTAAATTATATCACTATTCCATTCTACCGGGTATTTATATCTTGCTGGTACATTATTTCATAATAATTTTGTGTAATTTTTTTAAACAAGGCAAAAGATTTACCATTTCGTTGATTAATAAGAAGTTTTTAAGAGGTCTTACAAAACCAAGATTGGCAACCAAAAAGGCTAAAAAACGAATACATCAAGCCTACTCTCGCGACATTACATTACTCAAAGCTTTAATGCCTATTTGTTTGATTTGAAGCTGAATGGCAAGCATCCATAGCTGGTAGGGTCTGAGGAGCAGTTGGAGCTGATTAAAAAAATTGAAATTTTAAAAAGTTTTGAAGAAAATATCTACGTATGGACAATGATATATATAATGCAGAATCTTAACCCGAAATATGATGTATTCTACGCTGCACAATTTTTTTATAGATCTCGAAGTGTGAATAGTACAATTTTAAATCTTGTCAATATTTTTCTTTTTATATATAGCCCAAATGGTAATTTACTTCGGACTAAGATATTGCAATCTTCAAGTATGCATGGTTACTACATCATATTTTTCTAGATTTATTTTGAAAATAATAATTTCAGTGAACTCAAAGCATTTATCGGGTGAGACATCAATTATTCTACTCGATTGACCGATTCATTCTACCCTTCTTTCTTCGAGTGTTCTGTGGTTGGTGCCCAAGTGCTAAACTAAATTATATCATTATTCCATTCTACCAGGTATTTATATCTTGCTGGTACATTATTTTACAATAATTTTGTGTAATTTCTTTAAAACAAGGCAAAACACTTGCCATTTCGTTGATTAATAAGAAGTTTTTAAGAGATTTTACAAACCGAGGTTGTCAAAGAAAAGTCCAAAACCGAATACACAAGCCTACTCTCGCGACTACTCAAAGTTTTAGTGTTTGGAGTATTAAACTTTCCTATAGTTTTTTTAGAACTATTAAACTTCCCTATAGTCGTACGTTGCAATTGTAGCATAGAGAGGCCCACAAAATAGAAGGGCCCAACAAATGGGAAAAAAAAGAAAAATGGCCTAAACTGAGACAGCCCAGCCTCCTCGTCAAGCGCCAGCCACGAGTTCACCAAAAGAAACAAGAGTATATCAATCAACCAGTTAGGAAATAAACTACGGATCAACACATGTGACGTCGACCCACTGACAATTAGTTAATTTCTCAATTCTTAGTCGATTGAGCCCTTTCACAACTTTTTTGTAATGGCACTTCTCCAAGTTATGGATTTTGCAGTGGCGCAAATCCAATCAACGCATAAATAATCTCGATTTGATATTGCTGCTTGTATTGTATAGTTCTGAATCCATAAAACTTTGGTTCATTAACGGTTATAGTTTTCAAATCTGGACACTTCATTTCACGAGTTTGATGGTAAATTATTGATGGCAAGCAGTTTGATGGTAAATTATTGATGGGAAGCAATAGGATGTGTATGCTGCAACCCAAAAGAGACAAGTGTTATCGTGCTAATCAAAAGATGATCCATGGCCAGGAGGAACAATAAGATAATTGCTTGTTTTGATCCATGGTGATCCATGTACATGTAATAATCCATGCCCACACCAATTCATTCTTGATGCACAGTTGAGGAATAACCGAACAATTTCTCCGCATTCTAGTTAGTAACAGATATCCTTCAAGCATTTATCTACTATTTTGGTTTGTTCTAACACTCTTGTTTGTACTATTCTGAATCTATAGAATGTCGTTCTAAAAAGTCTGTACTCAACATGTTTTGATTGTTGATGTTTCATAACCTTAACAGACAAATTATCCACTTGCTCAAAAGATGATCCCTGGCTGGTAGGAAATAATATCCATAGTGATCTCTTTTTACTGAACAATCTCTTGGTAGAAGCAATGCAAGATTGTCTTAAGAGATGGACAATGGCACTCGAAAAGACTCAATGCTACCATCATTATAAGGGGACATGATCTCCAAAGGGAAAATTGTTTTGCTTAATCTAACATGCAAAAGCACCTTTAGTTGAGAGAAGATACTCATTGCTAGGAAGGTACAGCTGAAAGTTCCCAAAAATCATGGCAACACCTTCCAGCACTTCATGTTTTTCTTTTGTTGGGCTTCTCTAGAAAACAGGGAAAGGACAACTCAACTTTGTCCAACCTTGCACCCTTTATCATGACATAGGGCACAATGTACCAAACAATGGCATATATAATAGTACATGACAGCAAAAGATGCATCAAAGTGTGATGCCTCATAATAGTAGTGAGGGCCAGTGATTGGCATATAAAATCAGTGTGTGCACATGGCATGCTTCTGTCTATCTCTCCCAGTTGGCTCCCAAATATATAAAACATAGACATCCTCCAGGCTGACACGATGATTTATATGTCGACAATGCACCACAGAGCAAAGCATATCGATCATTGAATCCTCTTATGATTCAATGGAAAACCGTTATAAGTTTACGGCGCTAAAATGAAACATGTCAAAACAAAAGTGAAGCACCGCACAAACTCATAATACAATACAGTTAACATTTAACACCTTGCAATAACTATTTGTTCTGTTGACACGCCATGGTGATAATTAAACAACTTTTGATGGACAAACTGCAAAAATGAAAATAAGATGCCTTTGCATTTTGTGCCAAGAAGAGACATAAGAAGAAAAAAAGGAAGAAGTAGAGCAAAAAAAAAAGACACAGTTATGTGACAGACAGGTACAGATACATCACACATTTTCTTGGCATCTTCTTCTTTCTTATGTATATGACAAGATGAGACTTCAGGCTGACTGACTGGAACAGCAAAGATCACGAACCAAAATGACTTCACTGATCAGAAGACACAGACTTAGGACAGAGGATATGATACAGGGATGAGCAAGTAAAGTCATAGATATTTGATTCTTGCATCTCGTTTAGTACATGCTTTCCTCAGCTCCTGTTCTTGCATTTCTCCATTGCCCTTGGTGCTGAAAATTTTCAAAATGAATGCGTTGTGCAATTTGTTAGCAGCAATCAAAACAGACTGGCTGAAACTGAAATAAACCTCTAGAAAACATATCATCTGCTGATCTGAAACATGAGAGCTCTACTAACCGAGGCCAATAGCTTCTGATCCTTTCATTATCCGGAGGCGCTTGCATGACTCGACGAACATCCTGAAACCCAGGAAAAATGATGATAAGTTATACAAAACATCAGAGGCAGCGCTTGTCAAAGATTCAGGATAGTACTTCAGGTTTTTGAAAAGTGCGCCAATGGAGCATTATATGCATAAGGAGAATTAGGCATGCTGCACTCACTCCCACGGGACATCGCCAACGAGCATCCAGTCTCCATCCTTGTCTTCATACGTCGGAACATACTCGGATCCGTTGAGCAGATCCATCAACTTGCTCTCGTTCATGCCGTTCATCCCTTGAGACCCACAGTTTCCTGATGTGACACACACATTCGGAGAAATATTTGATCAAGAACATTAACAGCGATTTGCAAATGGAAACAAAATATATAGTGCTAGTCCAGAGCTGTTGCTATGGTGTAGTTAACGATGGAAGTTTTGAAATAAATTTAAGTATATGTTGGTTATTCTTGAGAAGTAATCTGCATATTTGTTTAAGATGCAGGCTCCAACATGTTGGATTGATTATTGGGGGTTGAGTTCGAACAGCACATGCTAATCATGAACCAACCTAAGCTAGCTAGCCGAGCGGATGCCATGATCATGAGCTAGCTGTGTGTACATATGGTAGAGAGACAATGCATTATGCCAGAGACATGACAGGACAGGGAAGACACCTACCAAGGATCGATGCGAATCATGCAGCCCTGGCAAAATCCACATGGTGACCACCACCACACATGCAAATGGAAATGCAATCATATATGCAAGTCATGCATGCATGTACTAGTACTAAATCTACAGTTTTTTCTTAAATTTAGTAAGGCGCAAGAACACTAATGTAGCTAGACAGCATTCTTCAAAAAATAAATATAAAAATGGATGGCCGTAGCTCTCTGCCCATTCATTTCAGGGTAGATAGAATACAGGTTGGTACATAGCATTCATTTCAGGGTAGATAGAATACAGTTTGGTACATACCGATGGTGAAGGAGCTGAACATCTTCTCCAGCGCCTTGGAGAGGTCCTGGTAGGTCTTGTACATGTTGAGGTCCACCTTGCGCAGGTAGGGCGCACCGTCCATGCTCACCTTCACGAATGCCGCTGCCGGCGATGACTTCTCCGCCAGGATGTTCTTCCGGAACGACCGGACTGGCGGCCACCCAACCACCTGTGCCCTGATAAATTAACCACTAAATTAATTAGTAATCTGATTAAAACTAGCGCTTAATTAATTATACTACTCGTATCATAACAAATTAGGGTGTGCATTCACATGTATGAATACTGTCCTTGACCCCCCGTCAAGTGCAAAAAAACTTGGAAGTAGTTTAATTCCTACATTATCTTTCGGGTTTGTCCTTTAATTTGTAATGTGTACATGCATGTAGAGGGGAAGTGGTCCATGAGACTACTTGGAGTGGCATCAAATCATGGAAAAGGAAAATAAAAACTTTGGTGGTGGCACACACGCACATGTTACATGTTCCTTTCAACCTAGCGACCCAACTTTTCTGCTTTTTTTTTTCAGTCCATGCCATGTATATTAACATACTACGTACACATCTCTGCCCATATCACATATCCACCCCCACATCACCAACTAAGCACATTTTCCATTCAGAGTTAAATAATTCAAAGTTAGACATGCATGTTAATTATTTTTCACCAAACCTTTACTTTTTACATACTTGAAGTGCTACAAAATGCAAGTTCCAGCCCGAGACGATGAAGGGACGAGATCAAGACAAGGGGGGCAGATAGATCTAGAGCGGTAGGGCCATATATATTTGCCATGCCATATCGACAACATCATGCATGGCCGGGAAGGAAGGGCAGTATGGGCACTACTATTATTTATTATCTTTCCCATCGCCATTGTAGCGTCAGGATACTAGTGAGCGATATGGAAGTGATGGCGACGTGGACAAAGAAAGTAAACTGTGCAAGATGGAGAGAGAGAGGGAGGGAGAGGGGCAGCAGTCCAGTCTCCAGCGCAGTGCAGTGCAGTGCTGTGTGCGTGGCTTTCTTTTATCGTGTCGGCACTAGGCGCTGTCTCCCACTGCCCCCACACGTAACGTGCTGCTGTCTCTCTGTCGATGATGATGAAATGAATCTCTCCATAGATCTCATCCATCATGCATCTCTCTCACCGTGCAAATGCTCCAGGCAAACCCTGTCCGTGATCAGTGCGTGACCGATCTGATGATCATGGATGGCGAGAACCGTGACCGAACATGTAGTAGTGGTACGAGCTAGATCGATCATGGCAAGAAAAACAGAGTACGGTATGGTTGTTCTTCGTCGAGCTAGCCGATTAAACATGCATGATGGTTTTGCTCGTCCTCATGAAGCTTTGTGACCAAGAGTTTACACGAAGAAGAAGATGGGCAAAGCAGAGCTGCATGTGTGAGCAAAGCGGAGAGATGGGTACGTACTTGGGCGCGCGCGGCTTCTCGGCGGGGTCCGGCATCGCGACGGCGGTGACGACGCTGCTCTGGCTCGGCGACCTCTTCATCTTCCCGACGACGTCAGTGGCCGCCTTCTCCTCCTCCTGCTGCTCCACCTTCACCGTCGCGGCGGCGACCACGTCGGCACGACGGTCCTCCTCAGCCGGCGCCTGCTCGCCGGCCGGCTCCAGCTTCAGCTTCAGGTCGATGGTCTCGGCGAAGCCCCTCTTGCCGCTCATCCTACCCTGATCTCCTCCCTCGCCGCCGCCGCCGCCGGGCAGGCCGAGACGGAGCTCGGTCGCCTCGAAGCCCAGGTCCGACGCCATTGCTTAGCTAACGAGCTTAGCTCCTCTTCCTCGGCTGCTGGTGCTGCTTGGTTCGCTTCCTTTCTTTGTTTCTTGGCTAGCTTTTGGTTTCGCTGCTTTGAGAGGTTTGGGTTGCGGTGGGAAAGGCGAGCGATGGAAATGCAGATGGAAATACATAAAGAGGAGGCAAGGGAGGGAGGGAGGCGGAAATAATAATGGCAGCAAGGGTGTTGGTGTAGGTGTGTAGAATAATAGGGCCTTCATAATGCATGGCCAGCCTCTTTTGCCCCTGCACCACCCTACAAATATTTTGATTTTTTTTGGAGGCATTTAGTTAGGCTTAGGCTCATTTTTTGTCTTTGATAAAGTATGTTAGGGTGAACTTTCTCATATCATGTTGTCAAAAAATATATGCGAAAGAAATAATACTCCCTCGGACTCTTATTAATTGACTTGGATTTGTTAAAATTTGAATGAATCTAGACATTATTTACTATATGGGTTCATCCAAAATTTAACAAATCCAAGTCAATTAATATGGGCCGGCAGGAGTAATAATTATTAGCCTAATTAATAAAAAAATGTTTTAGTGAAATGGAGATTATAATAGCTAATGGATAATGTTGAATGCAACAGTAATTTTATCATAGTCATCTTAGGTTGTGTGTAAACGAGTGTGCGTGGTTAATTAGTTCGTTAGACCAATACGAACTTTTTGCAACAATTTGTTGTTACACGTCGAATAAAAGATGATTTCAAGTTTATGAAAAATTGAAGACCTTTTAGCTGGTAAAAAGCTGAAGAAAAACCATACGAACCCGGAATACCCTTTGATGGCACTATTAATCCACTCCGTCCAAATGAATGGACCAAATGATTATAATGAAGAAAATTGTCATTTGATCTCGATTTTAGAAGAATGATACACGAATTTTACCATGCACTTGGACCCCTTTCATAATTTTTACGTACAACTTTTTATTGACTATAAATACCGATTTACAATTCCTACTGACCAAGTATCTAATGTTGAAATTATTTTACAATCAGTTGTGAAAGAAATAAAGCAAAAGGTACTTGGTTAGCCAAGTAGAAAAATGGGCACAAGATAGCTTAAATAGATAACCATTATGATATTGCGTACTAGCAACACGGGATTGATTTGTTGTTGTCATATCGTAATGTATGAGCAAATACCTTGTTTTGGTTCTGCCCATTTTTGGAGAAATTTCTTGATGGGTTGGTCCCTTGATCCTCCACACCCTCTTAAGTACAGCTCAACTTAGACTAATTAAATCTTTACTCATACACCACACTACTCTAGACTATACTAGGAAAGTAATGCTACACTAACTCACACTCAAAAGAGCTTTTATCATTACATTTTTTATACCTAATACAAGACGATTTCAAGTTTCTGAAACCCAGAAGGTGCATGAATATGGCCAACGATTTGCATAGTTGAAAGGCATCGTCCTTTCCAAGTTCTAATTATTTTGAAACTTTATGGAACTACAACAAAATAAGTTTAAAAACTCTTAAATAGTCAAAATTAGACATGTCTACGATTTTTCACTTTTACATAATTGAATATTTCCCTTAGTATTTTGATTCAAAGTACAATCATGAAGTGTTATGAGGTCTTATTGTCTTAAAGAACTTTAAAATAAATAATTGTCGATGGCCTGAAAACATAGCTATTACAAGCCAATCTGCCACCCTTGGATATATAAATCCTAGAAACATGGATGGAATCCTGGCCTAGTGGTGGAAGCACAATGACGTATCTAAGATAGTCTTTGTTCAAATGTTGCAAGTGAAATCGATGGCTCTGATTTACTCAGTACTTACCCACACCTTATTCTTAATTATAAATATCATATGCCATGTTTGTTAGCACATTATGAGTATAATAATGCAAGTAGAATGTCACATAGTACCCTGCAACTCATTATACTTTTTTTGACTACCAAAACACTAAGGAGGATGAAATATTAGAACAAAAGCTTTGGAAACAATTAGGAAACCAAAGAAGCTAAGAAGCCAATAGGAAAAAATGACCAGAATTATAACCCTTCTTTGGTCAGTTGGAAACGTATGAATCAACAAGCCCCACACCATTCCATAATATCTGAATCATAATCTTGTCAGACCGGAACACAGGCCCAAACAACCTAAAAGGAAGAGGAGAAATCATGTCTTTGGCAGAGTGTAACGACCTGAGCTTGCTAAATGATGATCTAGAGAGGCTTGAAGACTTTTACAAAAGCTCATCCATTTCTTTCTCGCAAAATCGACCAGATGATTAGCATTGCAAGGGAATCTAATCTGGATCTCCTTGTACCCTACAAGATCTCTCTAGCAGAACTCCACCATTAGCGAAGTGCGTAAACCATAGGAGGCACAATTTGATGGAGTCCAACCCAGTTTAAGATGGATCCCCAAATGATATTAATGATCGCACAACCGACAAATAGATATTGAAGATCCTCCTTCGCCGTATTACAAAAAACACATGTTCATTATGTTGTAATTCCGTTTTTGCCAATATGTCTATAGTCCAAACCCTCCCCTAACGAGCAACTCATTATACTCTTAAAGCACAAAATGTTAGCACATTATGAGTGTAATAATACAACTAGAGTGTCACAAGGTACCCTGCAAAAATGTTACATAGATAAGAAATGTGTTGAAAACTTGTATTACCGATCAAGTTACTTTTCCTATGGTTACTATCGATAAAATATTAGGAAACCAAAGTAATAATTAAAGTAGTAATATTGATGTGTCTAACTACTATGATTTGAATGAACATTAATGATTCTTAAAGGGAAAAAGATCAAAGTTCAAAATAAACTAAGGAAAAAGTTCTTAAGAAGTAACCGAGGGAGAATCATTAAGACCTCAAATATTTCAGTTGTGGCTAAATATCAAAATGAAAAAAGAGAAAATTTGGTTAGCCAAATAGAAAGATAGGCACACACTAGTTAAAAATGCTATAATGCTATAACAATTCGTTGCAATGCTAATACAACTTTGGTTTTTGTTATCATGCATTGTGTATACTATATTTTGTGTGTGTAAGGTTCTCCTGTTACACATAGAATACATGTTGATTTCAAGTTACTGATAATTTGAGACTGGGGTGTGGCCAGTGAGCATTTAGATGCATAGATTTTTTTTTTGGAGTGCTATATTGGGTCTCTTGCCATATCAGCAGTTGTTTGATGTTGTAATACTTCAAGGATATACGTCAAAATTAATTTAAAACTCCAAAATAGTTAGAATTAAACTCGACATGGGTTAGTTTATTTTTATATTATAGATGAACCTCCCCTAGTATTGGAATCCAAATGTACACGTCCCAAATTGTTACAAAGTTTCAAACACTTGAAAGGTCAACATTCTTTATTCCATCTTTAAGTATCTAGATTTGTATAGATATGCATATATCTAGACGTGTTTTCATATACATACAAACGAATCTAGATAAATTTATGTTAGTCAATATAAAATGGAGGTAGCATAACTCGTGTTTTTAGTAGAGGTTTGCAAGGAGGAACACATTAAGAATATAACGAGATAGAATATATGAGACCCTGAAATTCTACAATTCAAAGACAGCAGCGTGGAGAAACTACCACGCCTCCAACCACTAAGTCAAAAGCCCATCCATAATTCAATTTGTCTGTTCAATGTAATGTCACAAAGTGTCTTTTTAGTTAATTAATACTATAGGGCTACCCTCCCAATGAGTGTTACGGAAGTACAAATTGTATCAATGCCATAAATTTGTATCATCAAATCTCAACAAACTAAGTAAAAAATGGACAAATAATAAATGTGAGTTGCATAGCTCAAGTTGGTTGTCGACCACTAGAATAAAATTACCAGCTCACACGAGTATTACTTATTTCCAAGAAATGCGACACTTAGAAGTCGTTTAGAATCCATCATTTCATACCGGAATTTTGGAATTCAATCAAGATTCTATATAAAATATGTTTGGATGTCACGAAATTGGAACCGTTATTTCAATTGAAAATCTAGGAGTGGGTAAGTGGAATTCGATGGAGACATCATATACAACTTGTTTGGCTGTAATAAAAGTGGAACCATAAATTTTGAAAATAGATATGGTATGTTAAATCAATTATTATTTTCAACCTAGTCATTTGTTTGGAAATAATTTCATTTTGTAGTTTTTGGCAGGAGTCAAACATGATTTTTAGATCAGAATTTCAAATTGAACAAATGAAATGTTGACATCAATGTCATTTATTTAAGTTCTGCCAAATAAAAATAAATAAAATAAAATTAGTGCTTCCAAAAGAATCCTTATATCTTTTTATAAATATTTGTAACTTTACACTTGAAAAGAAAGAAAAGGAAATAAAAGGGTCATGTCACGTAGGGCTAGTTAGCTGAAGCCAAGAAAGTGCATGCAGTATGTTTGACCGTGACTGAAAATGATACTCGGTGGGACTAGAGCGATTACCATGGTTAGTGGACCCTCTTGTCGGATGCGGGTCCCACATGTCATCTTGTGCACAAGTCTCTCTCTCGTATCCTTTCCTGGCTGTACCATGTGGTTTCATTTTGTTGCATGCTTGACATTCTGATTGGTGCATTTCAATAACATAACATGTACTCGATCATCACAACAATACATAGAGTTTTCCTATATGGGAAAAATACACACAATCAATAATTGCAAAAAAATGACATGACAACCAAAACATCGACACAAATGGCTATCTTCAAATTCATTCCTCATCCCTGATGACACACTAAAATTAAAATATTCGTCCTCCAAGACGAAGTCTACAATGAAAAAATACATAGCGCATCGCTATAATAAATTTTTGTGTGGAGGGCATTCCATGCATTTGTATCTCAGAGAATAGGTTCTAGAAAACTCCAAACACTGTTTAAATATAAAGAATGACATATAAACACTCTCATTGTTAGCTTAACACACTGAAGGCTAAGCTTTGAGTTTAAGAATATTAGCATACTAAATAAGTATTAGGTTATAGGAATTAAAGCACTCGATACCATGTTGTTGACTAAGGACAATCCATGTAAATCGTGATAGCTATGAGATTCGATACATTTTTAATGTTTTTTCTTGATGGTTTTCGTCTTGATTTGATGGTTTTATAGTTTTACCTAACGCTAATACTTTGGTAGCGAAGGAAACTTGATTTCCAGTATATGTTTCAGGTTCTGAACATCAATAGAAGGTTTCAACAACAAAAATACAATATTCAGGCAAAAACAAGGAAGTCTCTTTTTGGAAGCAATCGAGGAAAGAAATCTGAAGGTTTATCGACCAACTATACGACGGGAATATTTTTCTGACCATATAGTTTTGGCCGTATAGTTGCCGCTGCCTTCGTCCTATCAAAAGGAACAACTTTCGTGAAGGAGGCATATACGAAAACACAACAGAGCAACCGCCTTTTCATCTAGAAGGGGGAAAGAAGAGATCTGAAGAAGGGGAAGACGTTCTTCATCTCGCTCCACGATCTTCAACCTCCTAGCCACAACACCCACATAGCCATTACTTGTACTTGAGAGAAAGAGAGAGATCTTCACCTTGCAAGATTAGGGTTTGAGATTGTTTCCTCCTTATCTTGAATTGTGTTGGATTGATTTTATATTCTTATTGTGGATCTCCACGGTAATATTGATATGAACTCCTCTTATTTAATTATATCGATGATGCTTTGTTCTCTCATGTGTGAGTAAGTTCCTTTGGGCATAGGAGATGTAAGGGATTGTTGAGATGTGATGTGTCTATATATTTTCCATTAATCTATGATTGATTTTAATTACTATATTGTTTGTGCTTGACTAATAGTGGGATGCCTAATGCTTGTTGTCCAATTAAGGGCCTAGACAACATGATGTTTTATTCTACATAGATAAGATCTTGTTTGCTAGCAGACTGGCCACCCCCGAGTGACACAGGGATATCAATGAAAAACTAGTTTAACTTGAGGAGCACGAGGAATCACTGTGACTATTGCATTAGTTTGATCCAAGGATCTTAATTTCTAAGCAACTTAAAGGATCTTAATTGCCTAGTAACTGACCGTGGTTTTGGTAACATACTAGCATGATTATTGAAGTTGGGATGAAATCTACCAAGAGGAGTTCCGGCTAATTATGGGTTGCTCGCCTACACACATACTTATAAAATTATAATTGTTACACTTATCACTCATCCACTTGGCACAATAACTATTACCATGAACTATATCTCCCCGCGCCTGCTTTGTCATCTGTAGAAAACAACAAACAATCAAATCGTTCTTTACTTTTATGATTTTTATTTCTAAAGTTTACATTTTAGTTTTATTTAAATACATTCAGTTTAATCCAAATTTGATCTTATTTCAATACTTCAGTCAATTCACTCGAAAACATGTGACAACTTTGTGTGTGATAGAGACTTCATTCATAAACACTTTCCTTTGGGCTCCCAATGGGATCGATATCTTAACTTCGAAAACTAGCTACAACCGATCTATGCATTTACAGACATCAAGCTATTTTTTGGCACTGTTGTCGGGGAGCTAAGCGCTAAGTGTTTGTCTCTTGACATTTCAGGTGTTACTACTACCAAATGGCCTCTCTGGAAGACAAAGGATCTACACGCTCTGGTAGGACCTATCTATCAAATTATTTGGAGCGCGTGCTTGTTCAAAGGTGCGAAGAAATTATTGAAAAACTTTTGAGATCAAAGAAGGTTGAAGTTGAAAACCTGAGTGATTTTATGGAAATCAAGTCTATTCGCAGGACAACTGCCAAGAAACCTGAGAAAACTCTCATAGAATCAGAATACAGTGCTCCAAATCCTGCTTATCTTAAACAACCAATAGAATTTTCTAATCCTGGAGTTAGAGAATATCAATTTGATGGTGAGATTATTAAAATTTCGCAAGAAAAAGCTTTAAGTGTAAGGGAAGATGAAGACCTAGGAAGACATCTTAGAGAGTTCGATGATGTTATAACATCAACTGGACCAAAAGGTTTGCCAAGAGATTTCTCCCATCTAAAATTATTCCTTTGTTCTCTAAAAGGCAAGGCTCTAAACTGGCTATTTTCTCTCCCTCGTCATTACATTAATTACTGGGAAAACTATATTGCCAAATTCATAAAAAAATTTAATCCTTTTAAAAAGGTAACCGAAATTAGAAAGAATATAGGCAACTTCAGTCAGAACATGGGAGAAAACTACCCACAATCTTGGGATAGATTTTTTGAAATGATTAATAGTATTCCTAATCATGGTTATTCTGAGGCAACTGATTGTCACTTATTTTACCATGGTATTAAACTCAATGCAGAGAGTTGCTTGATTTATCAGCAGGAGGGTCAATAAATACTTTAACTGCTAAAGCCTATTTGGAATGATTCTCTTTATAATCCTGATTTTGGTACTAAGCTGGAAAAAGGAAAAAGGAATACTTCGTATAACCCCAGATATTATGCCTGAAGTATACAAAACAATGAAATAAAAGGGTATACCTTATGAACTTGTTAAGGAAAATAATGTAGATCTGTTGTAGATTTTTACTAAAGAAGATGAAACTAGGAAAGCTTTTCAAGAATTAAAACATTGATAGGCCAAATCTCATAATAACCTGCATAAGAAATTTCAAAGACATTAGAAGATTTTGACAAAACTCACGAAAAGTTATGATGAGATTGGCCAAGAAATAGAATTATTTAACAAATACCTTAGTATGATTGAAACCCAATGTGAACAAATAGAATTCGATTATCAAATTTTTGTTCAGGATGATATACATATTCCTGTTTCTACTAATGTTGTTACATGGGGAGGTGCAGTTGTTACAGGACCACCAGAATATGAAACTGAAAAAGATTGAAGAGAAAAAGCCTTGCTGAAAGCAAGCCAAGAAGATGACACACTGGTGGATCCTCAAGATGAAATTGCTCAAGAAACACAAGACTAAACCTTGGAGGAGCAAAATGATGCACATGATGACCGCTATGACTCTGATGCAAAGACTGTTGATCCAAGAGAAGAAAAAGAGATAAGCAATGAAGACAAAATTGTTGCAGTAAAAAATTAAAAAAGTGATAAGCAGCAACAAAATAAAACAACTAAAGCGCCCGATCCCTCACAAAAGGTAAAAGACAAGGATAAGAAAGGTGAGCAAAAACTTCCATATCCAGGTCGCAAAAAGAAAGCACCCGATCAGGTAATATATGACTCTTTCAAAAAGGCACTTGGTGATCTTCGTCGAGAAATTCCATTTACGGATGCAATAAAAGTTCCTACCTATACTAAATTTTTCCTTGATATTCTTAATAGAAAGAAAGAAATAACTGAAACCGTTACCATGGTGACTAGCTATCCTGCTAATGGGAAGTTATTATCTAAGTCGGGAGATCCCGGAATACCAACTATTTCATGCTCAATTGGCAAAACTGATATTCATAATGCCTTGTGTTATTTAGGTGCAGGAAGTAGTGTAATGCCATATTTCCTCTATAAAAGGCTAGGATTGTGGAGTATTCCCCTACTTCTATCACTTTACAGATGACTGACAAATCTACTAAATAACCCATTGATATGATTGAGGATGTTCTACTTAGAATAGATGAGAATTCTATTCCCACTAATTTTATTATTCTTGAAATGCTAGAGGATGAAAAATTATCTATAATACTTAGAAAACCTTTTATTAGTACTACAGGAGCATCAGTTAATTACGCTAAGGGAAAATAATCTTCAATGTATATGATGCTGAAATCATCCGCTATTTTCCAAAGAAGCTAGAAGCAGGAGAAAAGTATGTTCCACCGGCAAAACGAGTTCAAGTGGTAAGTACCCTTGATAAGGGGCAACCCAAGGTAAGAATTTGAGAACAGAGAAGTGGTTGAAATAATCAACCATTCTTAATAAAATACTTGATGGGAGTCAACCCATCACATTAATAAAATAGTTAAGAATAAAATGTTCATCGTATTCTTACAACTTTTTCACAGACATTCTTGTGAAAGCGTGCCCATAAAAGATGCAGTTGCCAAAAAGTAGTAGAAATATCGATTGAATAAGCGTAGATTAAGTGTAAAAATTAAGTTTGAGTTTTATCTGCAAAATCTAGCCTAAACATATTGTTCAGATTAAAAAGTGTATCTCTGAAAAATTTAGGCAAAAAGCTGTTGGAGATATGCCCTAGAGGCAATAATAAATGTAGTTATTATTATATCTTTGTGTTTATGATAAATGTTTACATTCATGCTATAATAGTATTAACAAGGAAACATTGATACTTGTGTGATTTGTAAACTTAATTTGAAGTCCCTAGTATAGCATCTATACATCACTAGCTTGTTGGTTGATAAATGATTGTGGTTTCCCTATCATGAACATTGAGATGTTATCAACAACAAGATCATATCGTTAGGAGAATGATATGGTGGACATACTCCTATAGATAAGCGTAGCATAAAGATCAAGTCATTTCAATAGTTCAATTGCTATATGCTTTCTGATACATAGTAACCTAATTCCTTCGACCATGAGATCATGCATATCACCTTTACGGATGGATTCTTTGATGACATCAAACACCACACCGAATCGGGTGGCTATAAAGGTGGCATTGAGTGTTCGGAAAGTATTGGTTGAAACACATGGATCAAGAGTGGGATTTGTCCATCCATATGACGGATAGATATACTCGGGACCTCTCGGTGGGATGTCATCCAATTAGCTTGCAAGCATGTGACTGGCTCACAAGGATCACATATCACGAACGCGTGAAAAGAGTACTTATCGGTAACGAGGTTGAACTAGGTATGCGAGATACCGACGATCATAACCTCGGATAAGTAAACTATCGTGAGACAAAGGGAAATTGGTATCGTATGTAAGTGGTTCATTCGATCGCAAAGTAATCATAGAAATATGGAGCCATATGAATTTCCAGATTCCTCTATTGGTTATTGTTCGAGAAGTGTCTCGATCATGTCCGCATAATTCACGAACCGTAGGAGACACACTTAAGGATTGACGTTGTTTGAGTAGTTATGGTATTATGAGAAAGAGACCGAATGTTGTTGAGTCTCGGATGGGATCCGGATATCACGAGGTGATCCGGAATGGTCCGAGAATAAGATTCATATAAGGAAAGTCCGTTTGAGTTCAGGAATGATTAGGTGTTTTCATCAGAATGTTCTAGAAGGTTGAATGTCAAGACTCCGGAGGAGAAGGGTACATGAATGTGTCATTGCATATTGGAATGATTGCATCATGTACTAAGTGTCTCGCTGTTCCAAATAAAGGATTAAATTGAATCCTAAATTGAAAAGTCAAATAGCTAGTTTGAAAAGTCAAGCGGCTAAAATTGGAAAGAGGAAAAGAGGAAGGAGTGGAACTGAGTTGGGAGGAGTTCCTCCTCCAACCGGGCGCCCACCTCCAAGCCGAGTTGGGTAGGGACTCTCCTCCCTTGGCGCGGGCCGCCCTCCACCTATATAAGGAGGCGGGGCTCCTCCTCTAGACACACAAGTCCCTCACCTCAAACCCTAGAAAGCTGCCTCCATAGCCGCCACCACCTAGGGTTTTCCCTAGCCGCCGACTTGGGGTCCCGGAACCCTAGTCCCGGCTCTAGCCCTCCTTGGTATGTCTAAACCCTAGATCCGAGGAGCTCTCTCATACTCCACCATACTCGCTCCGGCTTAAGGCGAAGCCTCATGGGATTTCCTCTACTTAGGTACCACACGCCCGTTGTCTTTGGAATCGCGAGGAGAGTGCTACAACCTCCGCTCGCTGGAACAAGGAGAGGAAGGTCTTCGCGAAATCGAACGTGTGACCGATCATGAAGGCGCTTTGAACCTGGCCTAGAAAGGATCGTCTACGCAATCTTGAGATCGGAAGAGTACGACTACATCACCCACGAGAATCCGCTCTCGTTAAACACTTTGGAATCTTCGAGGGTAAGTTATTCCATCGACTCGTTGCTACAATCTAGTAGACAGATCTTGGCTTGTTTGTTTGTATGCGATAGAAAATTTTTGTTTTCCATGCTACGAAACCCTACAGTGGTATCAGAGCCGTGTCTATATGTAGATCTGTTGCACGAGTAGAACACAATGGTCATTGTGGGCGTTGATGCTTTTGTTGTCGATTGCTTCTTGTGTACTTTGCATCTTGCGGTATGTTGGGATGAAGCGGCCCGGGCTAACCTTACATGACATCGTTCATGAGACTTGCTCCACGCTTGACATGCAACTTGTATTGCATAAGTGGCTTTATGGGTGCTTTCTCCTAGCATAGTTAAGATCCAATTTACAACAGGTGATCAACAATACTAGTATCAATGTTGTGGTTCTTGTTCGTAAGTTAGAACGACACTTATTAAAAGCCCCAAACCACGTAAAATATGCAAAGAAAGTAGAGGCGTCTAACTTTGTTTTGCAGGGGTGTGCAGTGATGTGATATGGCCATGATTGTGATTATATTTGATGTATTCAATGTTCCTTATTGTAAGTTGGCAACCGGCAGGAGCCATATGGTTGTCTTTAATTTATGTTAAGACCCGCGTGTCTATTCAAAGTAGTTGTAATAGTTGAAGCCGGTGGACGACAACCATGGAGAAGCGTCATTGACCTTGATGCAATGCCGGTGATGATGGAGATCATGTTCGTGCTTGAAGATGGAGATCGGAAGAACAAAGAAGAAAGGCCATATCATATCACATATTATTGAATTGCATGTGATGTTAATCCTTTATGCATCTTGTATTGCTTAGTAGACGACGGTAGCATTATAAGATGATCCCTCATGCACATGAATTTCAAGTCATAAAGTGTTCACCCTCAGTTAGCACCGTTGCTAAAGCTTGTTGTTTCGAAGCACCACGTGATGATCGGGTGTGTTAGATTCCGCAAGTGTATACAACGTGAGCAAGCCAGATTTGCTCATGCGGAAACTAAGGTTTGATCTTGACGAGCCTAGCATGTACAGACATGGTCTCGGAACACGGATCACCGAAAGGTAAAGCATGAATCATATAGTAGATATGATGAACATGACGATTGTTCGCCATTGAAACTATATCAACTCTCGTGATGATCGGTGTTGATGTAGTGGATTTGGTTCATGTGATCACTAAAACAATGTGAGGGATGTTGTTTTGAGTGGGAGTTCACCTAGTTTAATTTCATTATTAATTTTGAACTCAATTTGTCATAAACTTAGTCTAAACTATTGCAAATATGTTGTAGATCAAAGGCAGCCCCTACCATCAATTTTAATGCGTTCCTAGAGAAAGAAAAGTTGAAAAACAATGGAAGCAACTTCGCGGATTGGTTCCGCAATTTGAGGATTGTCCTCACAGCTGGTAATTTGACCTATGTGCTGGATGCACCGCTAGGTGACCCACCTGCAGCTGATGCTTCCGATGAAGTAAAAAATATTTACCTCGCTCGGAAGAATCAGTACTCCATAGTTCAGTGTGCTATCTTGTATGGTTTGGAATCGGAGCTTCAGAAAAGGTTTGAGAATTCAGACCCATATGATATTTTCGAGGATCTCAAATTGATCTTTGAGACTCATGCGGCAATTGAAAGTTATGAGGCTTCTGAAAAGTTCTTTAACTGCAAGATGGAAGAGGGCAGCTCCGTTAGTGAGCATGTGCTTAAGATGTCTGGGCACGCAAACAAACTTCAAAGCTTAGGTATAGTGATTCCTAATGCTTTGGGGATTTACCGTGTCCTCCAATCACTACCACCAAGTTACAAGAACTTTGTGATGAACTACAACATGCAGAACATAAACAAACAGTTGCCAGAACTGTTTGCTATGTTGAAGTCTGCAGAAGTGGAGATCAAAAAAGAGCACCAAGTGTTGTTGGTCAATAAGACCACCAAATTCAAGAAAGGCAAGTCTAAGCAGAAGGGACACTTCAAGAAGGGTGGTAAGAAAGTTACCACGACGGCGAAGAAGACCAAGGCTGGACCCAAGCCTGATACTGAGTGCTTTTACTGCAAGGGAGAAGGTCACTGGAAGCGGAATTGCCCAAAGTACTTGGCGGATTTGAAGAACGGCAACATCAAGAAGAAAGGTATATCTGATATACATGTTATTGATGTGTATCTCACTAGTACTCGTAGTAGTGCACAGGTATTTGATCTTGGTTCGTTGCTCATATTTGTAACTCGAAACATGTCTTTGAGAATAAGCGGAAGCTAGCGAAGAACGAGGTGACGATGCGCGTGGGAAGCGGATCAAAGGTTGATGTGATCGTGGTCGGCACGCTACCCTTCATCTACCATCGGGATTAGTTTTATACTTAAATAATTGTTATTTGGTGCTGCGTTGAGCATGAACATTATATCGGGATCTTGTTTATTGTAGACGGTTACTTGTTTAAGTCCGAGAATAATGGTTGTTCGATTTATATGAGTAATATGTTTTATGCACATGCACCTTTGATATATGGTCTATTCTTATTGAATCTCGATAGTGGAAATACACATATCAATAACATTGAGGCTAAATGTTTGAAATCAGCGATAATTCGACCTATATGTGGCAATTGCCTCTTGGTCACATTGGAGTGAAGCGTATGAAGAAACTCCATTCTGATGGACTTCTTGAATCACTTGATTTTGAATCACTTGAAAGATGCGAAGCATGTCTGATGGGAAAAATGACTAAGACTCCATTTTCTGGTATGATGGAGCGAGCTACGGACTTATTGGAAATCATACATACCGATGTGTGTGGTCCAATGAGTGTAGCATCACGCGGTGGTTATCGTTATGTTCTTACCTTCACGGATGACTTGAGTAGATATGGGTATATCTATTTCATCAAACATAAGTCCGAAACTTTCGAGAAGTTTAAGGAGTTTCAAAGTGAGGTAGAGAATCAACGTAACAAGAAGATGAAGTTTCTACGTTCTGATCGTGGAGGTGAATATCTAAGTTACGAGTTTGGCGATCATTTGAAGAAATGCGGAATACTTTCACAGTTGACACCGCCGGGAACACCACAGCGTAATGGTGTGTCCGAACGTCGTAATCGAACTCTCTTAGATATGGTTCGTTCTATGATGTCACTTACAGATTTACCGCTATCATTTTGGGGTTATGCATTAGAAACAGCCGCATTCACTTTAAATAGGGCACCGTCTAAATCCGTTGAAACGACACCGTATGAATTATGGTTTGGGAAGAAACCTAGATTGTCGTTCCTTAAAGTTTGGGGTTGCGAAGCCTATGTAAAGAAGTTACAGGACAAGCTTGAACCCAAAGCGGAAAAATGCGTCTTCATAGGATACCAAGGAAACTATTGGGTATACCTTCTATCGTAGATCCGAAGGCAAAATCTTCGTTAAGAATGGATCCTTTCTAGAGAAGGAATTTCTCTCGAAAGAAGTGACTGGAAGGAAAGTAGAACTCGACGAGGTTGTCGAACCTTCTCTCGAATTGCGAGTAGTGCAAAGACCGGAAGAAGTTCTGTGGTGCCCGCACCAATAAGAGAGGAAGCTAATGATGATGATCATGAAACTTCGGTTGAAGTTGCTACGAGCCCTGGAGGTCAACGAGAACTCGTACCACTCCATTGGTATGATCCGTTATGAGTGTCATGTTGGTGGATAACACCGATGACCCCGAGACATATGAGGAAGCGATGATGAGCCCAGATTCCAATAAATGGCAAGAAGCCATGAAATCCGAGAATGGATCCATGTACGAAAACTAAGCATTGACTTTGGTGGACGTATCGGATGGCCGGAAGGCTGTCGAGAACAAATGGATTTTCAAGAAGAAAGCAGATCTTGATGGTAATGTTATTTTATAAAGCTCGACTTGTCGCAAAAGGGTTTCGACAAATTCAACGAGTTGACTACGATGAGACTTTCTCACCGGTAGCGAAGCTAAAGTCTGTGAGGATCATGTTAGAAATCGCTGCATATTATGATTATGAGATATGGCAGATGGATGTCAAAACAGCATTCCTCAATGGAGATATTGATGAAGAGTTTTATATGATGCAACCCAAAGGTTTTATCGATCCTAAAGATGCTAACAAGGTATGTAAACTTCAACGGTCCATCTATGGATTGAAGCAAGCATCCTGAAGTTGGAATCAACGTTTTGATAAGGTGATCAAAAGTTTTGGTTTTATACAAACTTATGGAGAAGCTTGTATTTACAAGAAAGTGAGTGGGAGCTCTATATCATTCTTAATACTATATGTGGATGACATATTGTTGATTGGGAATGATGTAGACCTTCTTAATAGTGTCAAGGAATATTTGAATAATAGTTTTTCAATGAAGGATCTTGGCGAAGCAGCTTACATATTAGGCATAAAGATTTATAGAGATAGATCGAAACGCCAAATATCATTGTCACAGAGTACATATTTGGACAAAGTTCTAAAGAGGTTTGGAATGGAAGAAAGCAAGAAAGGGTTCTTTCCCATGTTGCTCAATCGACCTTGAGTAAAACTCAAAGTCCGACATCGGCGAAGATAGAGAAAGGATGAGTAAGACTCCCTATGCCTCAGCCATAGGATCTCTAATGTATGACATGCTATGTACTAGACCCGACATTGCATATGCTGTTAGTTTAACTAGCAGATATCAAAGTGATCCACGAGTGGATCATTGGACAATGATCAAAAACATCCTTAAGTACTTGAGAAGAACTAAGGATATGGTTCTTTCTTATGGAGGTGATGAACAACTCGTTAACGGTTACACCGATGCTAGTTGGAACACCGATCCGGATGATTCTAAATCACAACTGGATACGTATTTATTTTGAATGGTGCGAGTTAATGGAGGAGTGCAAAGCAAAGCGTTGTGGCGAGATCTTCAACGAATCGGAATACATGGTCGCCGGAGGCTTCAAGAAGCGATATGGATGAAAGAGTTCATCAGAGCTGGTGTGGTTCCTAGTGCGCTGGACCCAATGTCTATCTATTGTGATAACATGGGATCCATAGCCAATGCGCAAGAACCAAGGTCACACAAGAAGCTGAAGCACATCAAGCTGCGTTTTCACGCTATTCAAGAACATATCCAGGATGGGGATATAAAGATTTGCAAAGTACACACATATCTGAATGTGGCGGATCCGTTGACTAAACCTCTCCCGAGGGCAAAACATGACCAACACCAAACTGCCATGGGTGTTCGGTATATTACCATGTAATCTAGATTAGATGACTCTAGTGCAAGTGGGAGACTGTTGGAGATATGCCCTAGAGGCAATAATAAATGTAGTTATTATTATATCTTTGTGTTTATGATAAATGTTTACATTCATGCTATAATAGTATTAACAACGAAACATTGATACTTGTGTGATTTGTAAACTTAATTTGAAGTCCCTAGTATAGCCTATATACATCACTAGCTTGTTGGTTGATAAATGATTGTGGTTTCCCTATCATGAACATTGAGATGTTATCAACAACAAGATCATATCGTTAGGAGAATGATATGGTGGACATACTCCTATAGATAAGCGTAGCATAAAGATCAAGTCATTTCAATAGTTCAATTGCTATATGCTTTCTGATACATAGTAACCTAATTCCTTCGACCATGAGATCATGCATATCACCTTTACCGGATGGATGCTTTGATGACATCAAACACCACACCGTGAATCGGGTGGCTATAAAGGTGGCATTGAGTGTTCGGAAAGTATTGGTTGAAACACATGGATCAAGAGTGGGATTTGTCCATCCATATGATGATAGATATACTCTGGGCCCTCTCGGTGGGATGTCATCCAATTAGCTTGCAAGCATGTGACTGCTCACAAGGGATCACATATCACGGAACGAGAAAAGAGTACTTATCGAACGAGGTTGAACTAGGTATGCGAGATACCGACGATCATAACCTCGGATAAGTAAACTATCGTGAGACAAAGGGAAATTGGTATCGTATGTAAGTGGTTCATTCGATCGCAAAGTAATCGTAGAAATATGTGGGAGCCATATGAATTTCCAGATTCCTCTATTGGTTATTGTTCGCAGAAGTGTCTCGATCATGTCCGCATAATTCACGAACCGTAGGGAGACACACTTAAGGATTCAACGTTGTTTGAGTAGTTATGGTATTATGAGAAAGAGACCGAATGTTGTTCGGAGTCTTGGATGGGATCCGGGATATAACGAGGTGATCCGGAATGGTCCGGAGAATAAGATTCATATAAGGAAAGTCCCGTTTCGGAGTTCGGAAATGATTCCGGTGTTTTCATCGGGAATGTTCTAGAGTTCCGGAATGTCCCAAGACTCCGGAGGAAGGGGTACATGAATGTGTCATTGCATATTGGAATGATTGCATCATGTACTAAGTGTCCTCATTTCCAAATAAAGGATTAAATTGAATCCTAAATTGAAAAGTCAAATAGCTAGTTTGAAAAGTCAAACGGCTAAAATTGGAAAGAGGAAAAGAGGAAGGAGTGGAAACGAGTTGGGAGGAGTTCCTCCTCCAACCGGGACCCACCTCCAAGCCGAGTTGGGGAGGAACTCTGTCCCTCCCTTGGCGCCCGCCCACCTATATAAGGAGGCAGGGCTCCTCCTAGACACACAAGTCCCTCACCAAACCCTAGAAAGCTGCAGCCTCCATAGCCGCCACCACCTAGGGTTTTGCCCTAGCCGCCGACTTGGGGTCCCGGAACCCTAGCCGGCTCTAGCCCCTCCTCCTTGGTGTGTCTAAACCCTAGATCGCCGAGAGCTCTCTCATACTCCACCATACTGCCCGGCTTAAGGCGAAGCCTGCGAGATTTCCTCTACTGGGTACCACGCCACAGTCCTTGGAATCATGAGGAGAGTGCTACAACCTCCGCTTTCTGCTGGAACAAGGGAGAGGAAGGTCTTCACGAGTACCAACGTGTGACCGATCATGGAAGCGCTGCCGAACGCCTTGAAAGGATCGTCTACGCGATCTTGAGATCGGAAGAGTACGACTACATCACCCACGAGAATCCGCTCTCGTTAAACACTTTGGAATCTTCGAGGGTAAGTTATTCCATCGACTAGTTGCTACAATCTAGTAGATAGATCTTGGCTTGTTTGTTTGTATGCTATAGAATTTTTTTGTTTTCCATGCTACGAAACCCTACAAAATCATGTTCCCGGAAGTTCAACAACCAACTATACGACAGGAAATTTTGTTCTGCACGTATAGTTGCAGCCGTATAGTTATCGACCACTTCTGACGAGTTGTATCTCTAGGGTACCAAAGGTTTAACGACCAACTATACAGCGGGAATATTTTTCTGGCCGTATAGTTTTGGTCGTATAGTTATCGACCCCTTCACCAACTATACAGTGAGAATTTTTGTTCCGCCCGTATAGTTCAGATCATGTGAAAAGAAACTCTAATTTTCGCCGCTGCCGCAACTATAGGGAGAGAACTTCATAACCCATCCGTATAGTTCTCGCTGTATAGTTCGTGGGACCACTTAAATACGCCGGCAGAGCTAGGTTTCCTTCTCCTTCTCACTTTTTCTCTCATAATCTCTCTCCAAACTCCTCAAAATCTACCTAGAATTCTCGATTTTTCGTGGATTTCGTTCGTTTGAGTTAGGGAATCAATAGATCGGTATGTTTCTCTTCCTATCCATACTTTATTTTCATAATTCCATGGTTGAAACTCTCACCTTGATCTAGTGGATGGACTAAACTTTTTGATTTCTCACATTAGGATTAAATTTTTCCACGTAGAATTATTCGTATATCATGTAGAAACTATATGCCTAAGGTTTTATGTTGAAATTTTTCAGCACATCAAGATAAACAAGCTTGGTAGCCTTTTCCGCAAGTGATGCAACTCAGTTCACTATAGACCTTCGTTGGGATACCCCAAGAGAAATGTGCGATGAGCACAGCAGTAAGTTTTCCCTCAGTTATGAAACCAAGGTTATCGAAGCCGTAGGAGTAAGGAAACAATCTCAAGGTGTTGCTAACAACTTGGAACCTGCACAACACAAACTCAATACTTTGCCCCAACGTATAGTGAGGTTGTCAATCTCACCGGTTTGCTAAAAACAAAAGATTAAACGTATAGTGTGGAAGATAATAGTTTCTTGTAGAAAGTAAACGGTAACAATAGATGATGTATCAATGATAAAGGAATGGACCGGGGTCCACAGTTCACTATAGGTGTTCTCCTTAAGATAGATAACATGATGGGTGAACAAATTACAACGGGGCAATTGACAGATTGAGAAAGCATAACAATGCATATACTAGACATGATGACTCCTATGATATTTGATTGGGCATTACAACAATATACATAGACCATAATCCAACTGCATCTATGACTAATAATGCACCTTCGAGTTATCATCCGAACCCCTTCTAGTATTAAGTTGCAAGCAACATATAATTGCATTAAACAATGTGTGTAAAGTAAACAATACAATTGTTCCATGAACAAAAGATTGTTGTTTTATTCCTAGTAGCAACAACACATCTACAACCTTAGAGATTTCTGTCACTTCCCCAGATTACTACAGGCATGAACCTACTATCGAGCATAAATACTCCCTCTTGGAGTCACAAGCATCTACTTGGCCAAGATAGCTACTAGCAACAGAGAACATGCAAAATCACAAATAACACAGACATGATAGAATCAATAATCAATCTAACATAGTATCTCAATATCCATCAGATCCCCGCAAACACAATATGTATGATAACAAATAGATGATCTTGATCATGAACGGAGCTCACAAGATCTAAACATGATAACACAAAGGAGGATAAACAACCATATAGCTACTGTATGGACCCATGGTCCAAGAGTGAACTACTCACGCATCATACCGGAGGCTGGCATGGTGATGAAGAAGGCCTCCGGGATGATCTCTCCCCTCTGGCAGGGTGCCGGGGAGAGCTTCAGATCCCTCGATGTAGGGATGATGGTGGCGGTGGATACGAACTATTTCGTGGAGATTTGATCGGGTGCTTAGGGTTTTTGCATCAGGGTGACTTTATAGGCGAAAAGGTAAGGTCAGTGGGCGCCCGAGGGGCCCACACCTGGTGGCGGAGCCCCCCTGGGCCGCGTGGCCCTAGGGTGTGGCCACCTCGTGGCCTCCCTTTGGCTGCCCTTCAGAATCTGTGTTCTCTCCGGTAAAATATTGATTTTGGCTTTTGTCCCGTCCAATTCCGAGAATATTTCCTTATAAGCTTTTCTGAAACCAAAAACAGCAGAAAACAGGCAACTGGCACTTCGGAATCTTGTTAATAGGTTAGTCCCAGAAAATGTATAAAAATACCTCAAAGTGTAGACAAAACATAACAAAGTTGATACTAAACAAGCATGGAACATAAAAATAGTAGATACGTTTACGACGTATCAAGCATCCCCAAGCTTAACTCCTGCTCGTCCTCGAGTAGGTAAGTGATAAAAAGAATAATTTTTTAGGTGACATGCACCATCACAATCTTTATCAAACCATTTGCAAAGCATTGATAGCTAGGATCAAAGTACTCTAAACATGAGCATGAAATATGTAGTTCTAACAATAAGACATAGCAACTATGTTGCAACATGAAAAGGTACAAACAAAGATCATGACTAAAAATGCATTGAAAGACGTTTGTTTGTTTCACATAAAGAAAACATAGCATGTGTAGTATTCAGCTTGTCCCTCATGGAATAGCAAAACATAAATGTATAGGACACCTTCAAAGTTCATAAGGGTGACTAGATACAAATAGTTCAAGAACAAGCAATATCAACATTATGAATTAATAAGTTTTGGGACAATGCACATAAAACTAAGAATGACAACTATGCTCTCTTAATTGGTGCATAAAGATAAAAGGTGGAGACTCAACATAAAGGTAAAGAGAAAGGCCCTTCATAGGGAAGCAGAGATTTCAAGTTTCATAAAGAGCTTCCAAAAATTATGATACTTATTAGCTTTCAGATCTCATTGCCCCTATCATAAGCATCTTGAAGTGATTAAGGTTAAAGTGAAACAAATATGGAGTATATACTTGACAAATCATAAGTTGGCAATCTCATGTCCTTTGAGTACGAGGGCCGTTCCTCATGCTACTCAACTTTAGTCACAAGCAAGTTCTTGTCATTGTAAGTATATGTGTATCATAGAGAACCGCCAACACGGTACCCCTTGCCCCATGACACAGGAGCTATCCCATATCAAAATGACAAGGTAACAGACAATGAGCATCTCAACGATCTTTTAATTTGCTATTTGCATAGGTTTTTATTGAGGATTCTTCACTGATTGCTCACTATGGTTATGTTGCAAGTTTCCACCATGATTAGGCATGGATTAGGCTAGCCGAATAGGCGTTTCTCTAACACATATATAATACTCCATGAAATTACAAGCTCCCCTTTTATTTCACACCGTCGACATCCATAAACAAAAGATCATGATATCAACTTGGTAATATGTACATGTGTTGAAAGCATTCCCCATGACAGCATGGTTCTGCTAATTCCCAACTTATAAGTGCAAGCATATACAACATAGATGACACAATGGTCCAAGTTTATTAGGAGCAAGAAAGTAAAGTGTGCCATAAAGTTTGTGAGAGCTTTAATCACTAATTTTCACATAACAAGTTTAATTTGGAAGATAGATAAAACATGAATATACTTGAATGGTGTAACACACCATGCATAGGAATTTATAGTGGACTCTTTGGAATAACTTGGTTTCTTGGGAGTTGGATTCATGAGTAGAGCTTACTCAGTACAAGTGGAGGCTAGCAAAAGACTGGGAGCGACCAATTAAGAGAGCAATAATGGCCATAATCATGCAGAGCGACACAACATTATTAATCAAAGCATCAAGTGGTATCATAAGTCAAAAACTAAATGATCATAGAGGCTAAGGTGACTGGTTTATATTCATAATATGGTGTAAGCATGTTCCAAGTCAACCCAAACAAAGCATCAAAGGAGAATACCACAATATTATGCTTTTGTATGCTAAAACAACACATGATTATTTTAAGGCATATTAAGCAATCTTAGTTGTTTGGAACAAGTCATGTTACAGTTAATCACTAAGCATAAGGTTAAATCAACATCTAGCATGATATGATAAAGTCTAAGCCACAGTCAAAACAAGCTTCCTTTTGTACCACTATAAGCATGAAACTCTCTACTCTTTTCCAACACCAATCCACTAAGAGCGAATGCGGGGCTCCAACTAATTTATTCATCAAACTAAAAAAATAAAAACCAAAAATAAACACTAAGACGCTCCAAGAACAAAACAACAGTGCATGCAATAATAAAAACGAAGTGTCTAGAAAGAGACCTGAGATTTTTATTGATAAAGAAGGGAATGCCTTGGGCATCCCCAAGCTTTGACGCTTGTACCTCTTGAATATTTCTTGGGGTGACACAGGGTGGCATCCCCAATCTTGATATTTTGTCCATTATTCATCTCATCACATCATTCTTCCCCTACACTTTGAAAATTTTCTTCATACAAAACTTCACACAATTCTTCATTAGCAACATTAGTGTATTCAAGATAATAAGCCTTTGGGTTTAGTTTCAACACAAGTAAAAATTTCATGAAAACACAAGCTACTATAGCAATTCCTTTAAAAATCTCAAGTGATAAAGAAGAACTCAAAAAGAAACCGGTTAAGAGGCAAATGAAAATAATGGCAAAAATCTGTCAAAACAAACCAGCAGGTAAAAAATGATTTTTTCGAAGATCTTCTGTTGCTCAAATAGAAACGTGTTGAACTAACGAAAGTTAGTTAACAACCTTGGTAATATACTCATAAAATTACAGCTTAATCTGACATACATGGATTTTTCATGAATTTTTATAGTGAAGCACAAAAATCTGTTTCGGGATAGCAACTTCCCCAAATCTTACTTCTCTCTTATTAGAGGTTATTCTTGACAAAAAACCACACAAAAAGGATAAGGAGAGGTTATTACAGAATTAATAACTTCCAAGACTCAACTAAAACTATTGGGTTATCTTCCGAGAAGTACTTTTCTTTAACGCCTTTAAGTTGGGCATAGAAAGCAAGAATCAAGTATTTTCAAATGAAGAAGCATTAAGATCAATACTTGAAATTTCTTGAACCAGGCAAGGTATCTCATCCAAATGAGTTATGGAGGATCCTCTCTCAACACTCTAGGGTTCACTTCTTTCATCATACGGGTTTTCAGGAACAATCTAATCAAAATTCTTTTCTTAGGCTTCATGCATTCCTACAAGTTTAAAAGGTATGAGTATTTTAATTTCCTCTCCGTTGGGTTGGGTTTTGTCCAAATTTTCTAATGTACCCATAACATATACACATGATCCTAGCATATTAAAACGATCAAAGACCTTTTTTATCTTCTTTAGCAACATCATTGAACTCCTTTAGCAAAGTTTCTAGAATAAAATCTCTCTTTTCAGTATCCTCAATATCTTTAAGTTTAAGAAACATTATTTGCATCATGGGGTTAAGGTTAACAAACCTACCCTCCAACATGTGGACTAAATAAGCTGCGACAATTTTATAATTTGGAGCAAGTTCTGCTAAGGATTTATCCTCAATATCCTCATGCTCGCTAACATGATTAAAGAATTATTCAATATTTTCTTTCTCAATTATAGAGAAACTACCTATTGAAAGGTCTTTCAGGGTGAACTTAGGGATCAACATGGTGAGATAGAACAAGGTGACGATTATAGGAAGAACTATTTTTTTTTTTGATAAAAAAGCAAACCAAACGAAACTAATTTTTTTGTATTTTTGAAAAAGAGAAACAAGCAAAACAAAGGAAAAGAAACTAAGCAAAACAAAAACAAAGTAAAGAGATTGGTTGTGAGAGACTCCCCTTACAAGAATCTTCTTTCTACCTGAAAGGTGACTGACGAGGAGAAAGAGATTAAAGCTGTCCTTAACTCCCCGGCAACGGCGCCAGAAAACATCTTGATGCGGCTCAGTTCACTTTAGAGCTTCATTGGGAACCCCAAGAGGAAGGTGTGATGAGCACAACAGTAAGTTTTACCTCTGTTATGAAACCAAGGTTATCAAACCAGTAGGAGTAAGAAAACAACGCCAAGGTGTTGCTAACAACTTGGAAGCTGCACAACACAAACTCAAAACTTTGCCCCAACATACAGTGAGGTTGTTAATCTCACCGGTTTGCTGAAAACAAAGGATTAAACGTATAACATGGAATATAATAGTTGCTTGTAGAAAGTAAACGGTAACAATAGATGATGTATCAATAATAAAGGAATGGACCGGGGTCCACAGTTTACTAGAGGTGTTCTCCTTAAGATAGATAACATGCTGGGTGAACAAATTACAGGGGGGCAATTGACAGATTGAGAAAACATAACAATGCATATACTAGACATCATGACTCCTATGAGATTTGATTGAGAATTACAACAATATACATATACCGTAATCCAACTGCATCTATGACTAATAATCCACCTTCAGGTTATCATCTGAACCCCTTGATACGTCCAATTTGCATCACCATTCTATATCATAATTAGACTCTATTCAGTGATATATTTCTTATTAAAAGGTGTTAGTTATGTCTTTTCATCTGTTCTTGCAAGTTGGATGATTCTTGGAGGATGAAATATCGGAGTTAGGTTTCTGATGGAAAAAGAGGTGTTTTGATGCAATTTCACGAAGATCAGAAACATACTAGGAAAATTATGGAAAAACATATTTTCCTAGAAGACGGAGAAAGCCAGAAGGGGAGGCGGAGATGGGCCACAGGGGGGCCCACCCCCTAGGCGCGGGCCACCTCTAGGTCGCGCCTACAGGGGTGTGGCCCACCTGGCCCACCTCTGGCTCCGCCCTCTTGCCTATATCTTCTCCTCGAAACCCTAATACGAGGAGAGCGACCACAGAAAGAATGCGCCGCCTCTGCGGGGCGGAAAACACCGAGAGAGAAAGAGCTCTCTGGTAGACAGATTTCTTCCAGGGAAATTCCTTCCTGGAGAAGGGAGATCATCTCCATCAACACCATCATCAAGCTAGACTTTATCGGGATCATCATCATACACATCATCATCTCCACCAGCACCATCATCACCACTCCACCCCGCTGTACCAATTGTGTTGAATACTTGCATAGTTCTTAGGGGAAACTTTCCCGGTGTTGATTACTATTGTAGTTGATGCTTGTGAGTGGAACCATTGTATTATTGTTTATGTTTAGATTGTTATTCATCACCATATCATCTTTGATATTGATCCATATGATTTCTCTTGAGTAGTTCGTTTAGTTCTTGAGAACATGGGAGAAGTCATGTTGTTAGTAGTGGATTTGTGTTGAGATATTATTCAATGGTTTAGTATTTAAGTTGTGGTGCTATTCTTCTAGTGGTGTCATGTGAACATCGACTACATGATACTTCACCATTTATGGGCCTAGGGGAATGCATTGTGTATTTAGCTACTAATTATGGGGTTGCCGGAGTGACAGAAACCTGAACCCCCATTAGGACACCATTGCACAAGGGAGCGTAGGATCTCAGAGTTTAAGGTTATGGTTAGGTTTATATCTTAATTGCTTTCCTGTAGTTGCGGATGCTTGCAGGGGGTTTAATCACAAGTATGTATTAGTCCAAGTAAGGTCGGTACATTAACACAGGTTCACCCACACAACACTTACAACACCTAAGAAGGGTACTCAGATATTTGAAGCGAAAGCACTTGATAGAATTCCCATGTGTCCTCGAGAACGTTTGGTCCTTATAAGTATTTCCACCGTCTTGTCCTTTGCTAAGAAAGGATTGGGCCACTTGCTGCTATTGTTCTTGTCTTTATTACTTGCACTCTATTTCTTTGATTTATCAGAAAACCCCTAAAAATCCGTTTGCTAAGTATTTACAGAGATTTCCTGCTCCATACCACTAGTCAACACCTTCTGCTCCTCGTTGGGATCGACACTCCTATTTATCAAAAGTACTACGATACACCCCCTATACTTGTGGGCCATCATCCCTTCCAGTATTAAGTTGCAAGCAATAGATAATTGCATTAAGCAATGTGTGTAATGTAAACAACACAATTGTTCCATGAACAAAAGATTGTTGTTTTCTCCCTAGTAGCAACAACACATCTACAACCTTAGAGATTTCTGTCACTTCCCTAGATTACTAGAGGCATGAACCTACTATCGAGCATAAATACTCCTTCTTGGAGTCACAAGCATCTACTTGGCCAAGATAGATACTAGAAAAAGAGAGCATGCAAGATCACTAATAACACAAACATGATATAATCTATAATCAATCTGACATAGTATCTCAATATCCATCGGATCCGCGCAAACACAACATGTATGGTTACAAATAGATGATCTTGATCATGAATGGAGCTCACAAGATCTAAACATGATAGCACAAAGGAGGAGAAACAACTATCTAGCTACTGCATGGACCCATAGTCCAATGGTGATCTACTACGTATCATAACGGAGGCTCTCATGGTGATTAAGAAGGCCTCCAGGATGATCTCTCCCCTCCGACAGGGTGCCTGGAAGAGATTCAGATCCGCCCGATCTAGGGACGATGGTGGCGGTGGCTACGGACTGTTTCGTGGAGATTTGATCAGGTGCTTAGGGTTTCTGCATCGGGGTGACTTTATAGGCCAAAGGACAAGGTTAGTGGGCGCCTAAAGGGCCCACACCTGGTGACGGCGCGCCTACCCCTGGGCCGCGTGACCCTAGGGTGTGGCCACCTCGTGGCCCCCTCCGGCTCCCCTTTAGACTCTGTGTTCTCTCTGGTAAAATATTGACTTTGGTTTTTGTCCCGTCCAATTCCGAGAATATTTCCTTGCTAGCTTTTCTGAAACCAAAAACAGCAAAAAATGGCAACTGGCACCGCGGCATCTTGTTAATAGGTTATACCCAGAAAATGTATAAAAATACCTCAAAGTGTGTACAAAACATAACAAAGTTGATACTAAACAAGCATGGAACATACATTTATGACGTATCAACAAGCGCTAACATGGTGAGGGCTCGGAACTCCGGGCTGAGCTCGACAACAAGTATGCCATGGTTTCATCAAGGCGGGTGATGCCCACACATTGGGCCGATGATGCATTTCTCACCGCGGCAGGGTTAAGATCAGATTTTTACCACATATGTGTGAGTGCAAGGTTATCGCTCGTCTCCTACGCAAGCCACTACACCTATGCTGAGATGACCTGGGAGTTCCTCGCCTCCTTCTATGATGACCAAAGGGAGAAAGGTAATGCGTGCACGGTGAGCTTCACCATAAACCAGCAGCCATATCAAATTTCTTTCCAGAATTTTGTGATGCCTTTGGGTTCCCTCATGATGGGGAACCAACTGTTACAGATTTGTAAGGCGTCTCAAGCGGCGAAACTTGGGAGGTTATTTCTGTTAACGATGGCAGGGACTTCTACCAGAAGAAGATGTCCACCATTTAGAACCCGACGATCCGCTACTTCGCCTTGTTCCTCGCTAACACTCTGTTGGGAAGAGGAGATACTGGTTCCATGCCAATGAAGACACAGCCATGATCACCAAGGCACTCTTCCCTGATGCACCACATAGTCCCAATCCTGCGGATCTACTCATCGAGCACCCCGCCATTAGAGCAACAAAACAAAAGGTGACATTCACATTGGTGGATTGGTAACCCACCTTGTCATAGCCCGTGAAATTCCACTACCTGTTATGCAACCTATTGACGACTCCATACTTATGGACGTCAAATATATAACTGCTTGTGGCTTCCTCGGTGTCTACCGAGCTGAAAAAAATCTCTGAGCATATCAGTTTGGTTATCTTGATGCCGCACAGGATGAGAAGGTGCCGCTTCCTTGTCCACAAGCTTTCTCGATTATTGGGAAGGACAATTGGATCCTCACCCGAGACCAAGTGAGGGAGATCATGGTTGATCTCTAGACTGACTCCGAAGTAGAGGAAGAATGAGAAGGAGAGCGACATGAAGAGCAGGAGCAGTACAATCCTACTTGGGAAGGACAACAACAACAAGAAGGACCCTGGGACCCATGGCCCAATTAGCAGCAACAGCAGCAGAGGTTCAACGACGCCCCCTATCAAGAATTCCTGCAGCTCAACCAGCGCGTGGGGGAGATCGACCACACTCTTCAGGGAGTGAATAAGGATGTTAGTTCCCTCACTAACCGCTTCAGACACTTCATGACCAACTTCCCCAACTACTACCAGCAGTACCCGTACCAGCCGCCAAATGACGGCAACAACTAAGCCTGGCAATAATCTAAGCTTGGGGGAGGTTTGAAAACCTCCAAACTGTGCATTATATTTATATTTATTATTTTGATTTATTTTAATTCTTTAAAAATTGCATGTTTATTTTCAGTTTTGCATTCCTAAATCAAAAAAATAGTTGTAAATTCTATTGCAAATTTGTTTCTTTGTCTCTCGCGTAGATTGCTCAATTTCAGGTGACTTGGCAATAGGAAAGTATAGAGGGGTTCAACTTAAATACAAGAACAAAGCAAGTAGGAGGAGGTGTCACATTCCTTTCATCACCTCTTCTGCAATTTTAAATTAACCCTACAACTATTTGCTCGCTTGCACTTGAGTCACTACCCACTTAGCTTGTTATCCTATAAATTATGTTCCTTTGCTAGTGTCTTCTTTTTAGATTTTAAATAATGAGCAATGAACTTGGTTAAAATATTTCCAACACTTTTACAACATGAAAAAGCATCCAAAAGATGACTTGAGTCCATGTTTAGCCCAAAGGATTTGATTTTATAAACTACTCAACCCCATTGAGCTTAATGTAATAGACTTGATAGCACTTTTGAATGGAATTGTTTGATAAAAAGCGATGCTTTGAAGTAGAAGAAATTATGCCACTGTTTTTCTAGTAATCAAATTAAGATATTGCTTTACGTGTATTATTACAACACAGTCGTTCTCCATGGGGAACTACTAACTCCGCTGGCCAACGAACAATCTAAACATGGAAAACCACTTGATTTCGGCTATTGAGTTATTTAAGCGTCTATAGCTGCAATGCTATGATGAGTAAAATTTTTAGTTTCCTCGTGGTCTCACGTTCTAAGTGAAGTTATAGTACTCCTCTGGCCCATTATTGCTCAACAGTTATCTATTGGCATGGTCACGAGTACGTACCACAGTCCCGATTAACATGTTAAAAACATTGGCATAATTTCTCTATGAAAGAGCTGTGATTTTTGAAAAGCAAGAAAAGGAAAAATGTGCTTTGAGAGTCTTGAAATTTTTACATGGGAGTAGATGAGTTGTTCTTAAATTGAATGTTTTTGGTGCTAACTTGAGTACTCTTAACTGATTAAAGAAACAAGAGCAAAAAGTCTTTCACCTCTCAACAAAGAGGGAAACCAAAAGAATTTGTTTCACTTTCCTAGCTAAACTATTGACACTTTATCGGGAATATAATTTATTTGTTAGCAAGATATATGTGGTTAGGAAGTGGACTCAGTGAAATCTTGTGAATACTTGTATGATCATGCTTCAGATTGCAGGAATCGTGAAGAAATGAATTTGGCACCAATTCGAGCTTGTAAGTCGTTTTATTTCAGTTTCGAATCTCCGTTATGTTTCTCTATTTTCTTTTCACTCGAGGGAGAGCAACATCTAATATTGGGGGTGTTGATAGCTGTGAGATTCAATACATTTTAATGGTTTTCTTGATGGTTTTCGTCTTGATTTTATGGTTTTCTAGATTTACCTAACGCTAATACTTTGGTAGCGAAGGAAACTTGGTTTTCAGTGTATGTTTCAGGTTCTGAACATCAATAGAAGGTTTCAACAGAAAAAATATAATATTCAGGCGAAAACAAGCAAGCCGCTTTTTGGAAGCAATCGAGGAAAGCAATCAGAAGGTTTAACGACCAACTATACGGCGGGAATATTTTTCCGGCCGTATAGTTGCTGCCGCCTTCGTCCTATCAAAAGGAACAACTTTCGTGAAGGAGGCATATACGAAAACACAACACAACAGCCGCCTCTTCTTCCAATAGGGATAAAGAAGAGATCCGGCGAATAAGGGGAAGACGTTCTTCATCTCGCTCCATGATATTCAACATCCCAGCCACAACACCCCCATAGCCATTACTTGTACTTGAGAGAGAGATAGATCTTCACCTTACAAGATTAGGGTTTGAGATTGTTTCCTCCTTATCTTGAATTGTGTTGGATTGATTTTCTATTGTTATTGTGGATCTCCACTGTAATATTGAGATGAAATCCTCTTATTTAATTATATTGATGATGCTTTTTTCTCTCATGTGTGAGTAAGTTCCTTTGGGCGTAGGAGATGTAAGGGATTGGTGAGATGTGATGTGCCTATATATTTTCCATTAGTTTGTGATTGATTTTAATTACTATATTATGTGTGCTTAACTATATGTGGGATGCCTAATGCTTGTTGTCCAATTAAGGGTCCAGACAACATGATGCTTTGTTCTACATAGATAAGATCGTGTTTGTTAGCAGACCGGTGACCCCCCGAGTGACATGGGGATATCAATGGAAAACTAGTTTAACTCGAGGAGTACGAGGAACCACTGTGCCTATTGCTTTAGTCCGATTTAAGGAGCTTAATTGCTAAGCAAACCTAAAGGATCTTAATTTCCTAGTGACTGGCCATGGTTTTAGTAACAGACTAGTAGGATTATTAAAGTTGGGATGAAATCTACCAAGAGGAGTTCTGGCTAATTATGGGTTGCTCGCTTGCACACATACTTATAATATTATAATTGTTAGACTTATCAATTGTCCAAGCACAATCACTATCACCATGAACTGTATCTCCTCGCGCTTGCTTTTTCATCTGCAGAAAACAACAAACAATCAAATTGTTCTTTACTTTTATGCTTTTTATTTCTGAAGTTTACATTTTAGCTTTATTTAAATACATTCAGTTTAATCCAAATTTGTTCTTATTTCAACACTTGCAGTCAATTCACTCAAAGACCTGTGACAACTTTGAGTGTGACAGAGACTTCATTCATAAACACTTTCCTTTGGACTCCCTGTGGGATTGATATATTAACTTTGAAACTAGATACACCGATCTGTGCACTTGTAGACATCAAATAATAGCACCTAAACCACACAAAATGTGGTGAACAAAACTACGTTCATAACACTAGCACAAACTAGCAAGAATTGGGTTGAATTCATGGCATATATGACTGTGAAATACTAGATGTATCATGAAGTCATGAGCCAAACAATGACCACCAGAAACTTTGTTCACACTAGTTAGGGCATCTCCAGTAGGTAGACCCATTCCGAAAATAAAATATGTTTGTTTTGGTCTGCTTGGGTTGACCCGCAAATAGAAAAGAGGTTGTTGTCTTCCGCTGATCCTTTGTGGTGGGGAGCACCAAGCGGGGCGACCCATTTGGTACACGTCACCATTTTGGCCCAAAATTTTCCATTTCAGACAATTTGACATATATGAATAGAAATAGAAACAAAAGGTGATTTTTCTACCAAATAAAGTGCCACCAATTAGGAAATCATTGAGTTCACAAAATAAGAGTTTCATATCGAATACATAATATAAGATAGGCCAAAAATATCATGCATCATGTTATTGGATTTCCATTTTCTTACAAACTAAGCCCTTTAAGGTGGGTCCATGATCCACAAATCAGCCATCATAATGTAGTTCTCCTGAGACATCACTTTTATATGTACCTTCATGGCTCTAGACCAGGCATTACTCTCTTCAACCTAAAGAGCTCTCTTTCATAGATTAATAAAGCTTACCATTGCGGCAACTTTCTCCTTGTGGCGCCTATCACCCTATTGGAATTTGCATCCTCTCTCTCGATGGTTAACCCCTTCAATGTGTCAAGCAATGTAAGTGATGATGCTTCACGCTTGAGATCTTACTTGGTAGCTTTGTGGCCTACTGGCTGAACGGCACAACCAACATTGCTTAGGCTACCCTTGCTTTGTACATCCTCTTCAAGATCAATGACCGATGATTCATTGTCACTCTTCTTCGAGCCTTCTACACTCTTTTGGCATAGGGAAAAGCTCGTTTCCCACTTGGGACACTTCTTGATCCTCTTCCAAAAATGGATCAAAGTGAATGGTATGTCATCATATTTATACTTGAAGTATTCCATAGCTTGGATAACCTACACATTTGGATGAGAATACATTAGACAGACACACATATGCATGCTACATTGACATGTGTAAAATGTATGAGGTTTTACCATGTCCGCAACACCGACACCCCTCATGGGCCTCCCTAGCACCTGCTTGTATGTATCGCAAAATTTTCTACACTCTCCATGGATGAATGACCATCTCTTTTGGAGAAAGAGGTTATTCCTATCACTATGGATCATGTGTAGGTATTGAACTTCCTACTCTAAAAACGTACTAGCTAGTCAACCCTCTGCCAATATGTTCCTCCTTTTTTCTAGGCACCATAAATTGGATCTTTTCCAATCATCATCCAAGCCTCACAAAGCACCTTATCCTTGTTGATCGTGTATCCTCTGGTCCTTTGGATATTTTTGTTGCAGCGTCCACATGCCTTGCTTCATCAACATCATCAACCTCTATAGGGTTGGTATCATTCCCAAACAATGGCTTTCCTTTAATGGAGACTGTGTCTAGTTGAGCCTCTTGCTCGATCGTGTCATCCATATGGCCGCTCCTATTGATAATGGCTTGCATGATGGCATCATCGTCATCTGATTTCTGTGCATAATTGGACATTAAAAGCCTGTTTCACATGAAAATGGATAGTGAAAAGAGAAATGTAAGCACATCAGTAGGCATGTGTTACGCCTATCATATCATCTAGCATGCTGCAGGGTGCAGGCATGTTCATGGCCCGGATCACCCATGGCCTCTCCCCAGTCCCCGACATCATGTTGATGGTCCCACGAGTGTAGTTGAGATCAAGGAAAAGCATTACTAACATGGACGAGATCTCCAATGATGTGGAACGAGAGCCGCCGTGCTGGGAGCATGCGATGATGTGCGCAACGAGAGTGCATGGTGCCTCCGCTAATGTAGCTGGTGAGCGACGGCAGAGAGGAGGCCCCGTGCTTGTGGACGACATCTGGCTTGTCGAAGAGGCGTTGACCACAACGCTGCCGCCCACATGGGTCATGGCGGCTATGAACGCCTCTTGCTTCATCAAGATAAGGGCCTGGGCGGTGACTTGGGAAGAGATCACATCGGTGTTGTCCTTGGCCTAAAGGGCTAGGATGAGCCCGACCTCTTTCTTTAGTTCGGTGATGGCTTTGTCTTTGTCCACCAGTGCACTGGTTGCTTCTCTCCCGCCGGTGCGCTTCCTAGTGTCCCTTGCTCGCTCCTCCAACATTAGGTCCTTCTTTGCCTTGTGTAGGAGCCTTGGCCTTGGCCTTGGGGGCGATGGTGGTGGTGGCGGCATCCTACATCACTGTCTAGGTCTTAGGTGACAATGTCGGCCAAATTTATGTAGGAGAGAAGGGGTGAAAATGATTTATGTGCTATTGGCGGGAGGATCCGAGGAGGACAAGACAAGGAAGTGCACAGACGCGGGCTGTCCGAGCCAGCGCATTCCCATCCCCAAATTTAATTCACACCTCCGAACCGCGTCTCCTTTCAGTCAGACACGTTCGGACAACGGCAGTTACCATGCCCTTGGCAAATTACGGATACCAATTAAACGTCCTTCCTTAAGGCTGGTCATAGCAAGAAGTAATTTAGACTAGTAAATGGTTAAGTTACTAGTCTAAGTTGTTGCCTTCATAGTAGAAAGTGTCATAGAAACGTTTATTAATTAATTTATAGACTCATTTTGCATTGAAAAGTGTGATGTGATGATAACATATTATGTTAGTTCATTTATCTCTATTCACACTTATTAATTACTTGACATATTACTTTTTTATCTAGGTGGTATGTATGTTACCACTATATAGTTATTATGGAAAAATAAAAAACCCTGTCTTAGTCCCCAAGGCGGGCAAGGCGAAACCCTAGCCGGGAAACTAAAGCAGTAGCCTCCCCTTCGCCTCTTGGCCGGCGAGGGTCATGATGTGGCGGGCCCCAGGGCCTAAGGTGCTAGGGGCGGCGGCATGGCGGTAGATCTCAGGTGGTGGTTGGGGACGGCGTCGGAGATCTTCTGCATGCGGGATCTGGGGCGGCACCCCGATCATGCGACGGCAGTGGCGTTCCTTTGGGTGTGGTGGCCGCGCGGGGTGGAGTTCTTCTGCTCAAGGCCATGGGGTGGCGTCCCGGTCACGGCGATTGGAGACTTCCCTTGGGCATCCATGCTTGAGGTGGAGGCGGCAGCCGTAGACCTAGGCTCCCGCCTAGACCCACCATCGGTGCGGCCTTTGGTCGCCTGGAGGTGCGTGGGGAGGCGGCACGATGCTCGCGGTCGACCATGCTGGTTTCCAGTGGGACGACGTGTGCGTGTGGTTTCGGTCGTAGACTTGCCTCCTTTTCTGCCGGAGGGGGTCGGTCAGCGGGCGGCGGCGTGGAGGCCTGCCGATCTGTCCAATAAAGGGGGCGATCCTTCAGGGCTTCTCGCGCCTGGAAGATGGTCTGCTTGATGTCGGCTATCATTTTCTGGACGGTGACGAGTTCCGAAAGGCTCCGCCAACGATCTCTTTTGCGCACAAGTTGCCCGCAGATTGCTGGATCGGGTGGAATTCGGTCGTGTGTTTCTGTTTTAAAGGAGCGACACGAAGTTGTGCCGACTGTTGCCAACATGGGACATGTCGGTCTTTGATTTCCATGGAGGACACAGTGGTGGAGAATGTCAGTCGGCTGAGTATGAAGCTACTGATGGTGGGCTAAGTCTTGGTGGTGATGAGGACCTTGCTTGTTGACTCTTGACTTGTAGCAGCGACAGTGAAAAGCGGGGGCGGCAGTACAGGAAGAGTATATGGTCTTATCTTTCAGGGTAAAAATCCAAGGTTTGACCTTAACTGGTGGTGCCTGGCAATGGTCTTGAAGGCATTGTTTTGAGAGAGACAGACTTGCTCCAGGGTGAAAATCCAAGGTCTGGTCTTAATTGGTTGTGCCTGACAATGTTCTTGTTGAAGACATTGTTTTGTGAACACAGCTCTGGGTGTTGTCTTGGTGATGTTTGGTGTTGCAGTTACAATGTCTTGATCACCGTAGCGGGATCTTTTATTTTTATTTTTCTGTTCTTTTGTTCTTTTGTAATAGAGCTGTATGCATCCGTAATGTTTTTAGGACATTGCGATCAGAGTCCGGATATAATTTGTATATATTAATATATGCTTTAAAAAAAAATATAGTTATTATGAGTAACCTAACGGGCGCATATCTGCGCGTGCAACACGTCTCACACACTGGACGTAATCATTTCATAAGCCATCTCACGAGCGGTGGGACCGGGTAACTATTTGGGATAGACGGACTGGGTTCGTGTGGCATGTGAGGATGTTCGACGTAGGACCCGCGGACGGCGCCCATGTGAGCCTGCCGGGGTGTCTCCCCTCCCCTGCGCTATAACAGCTGCGCGCACCCGGCTGCCGTCACCCCGCAGTGACTAGAACTTAAGAGGAGGCAGGCGATCCAACGTACTACGTACCCAGCGTCTTCTTGAATCGCAAGCAAGCAAGAGGAAACTATAGCTAGAGCCAGGCATCGACTTAACTAGTTACAGTTAGCATGCATGCATCGGTCAGCTGACGGATCACCAACTAGTCAAGCCACCGGAGGGGGCAGGAGGGGCACCACACGTGTGGGTTTGATGTGATGCTTCTTGATCGCAAACGACTAATAATTCTCGACCATAGAAACGAAATAACACGACTGCCGAATTGATCATCTATATAAAATATTTTAGCTTTGCAAAACAAATGTATCTAGACTTTATTTATTTAGTGTATAGGTTTATTCATGTTTAGAGTAAACCTACACGCTAAAAAATATCTAGACATATTTATTTTATATAACTAAAATATCTTATATTTTGAAAAGGAGGTATACCCTTCGTTTTAAAATATAAGATGTTTCAGTTCCCCTACTCCTGCTGCTAGCCGAGTAAAAATGGCGCGGTGAGGCAGAACTGGCCCCGACGATGTTGATCGCGCTCGTCCGTGCTTTCGCCGGCCGCCGCCGGTGGTAGGGGCTCCGCCGCCCGGTCGCTTCGAGGCTCACTCGGTCTTGCTGCACGGCGCCGCCAGTATGCCCTTCCTCCTGCCGCGCCGCCTTGCAAGTGCTCGGACTCTGGCAGGGGCGTGATGGCTCCGTCGTCGCCACGCCATTGAAGGGCGCGGAGGACCTCGAGGGCCGCTAGGCGACGTCAGCGAGGAAGAGGAGGCGAGGCGTGGCGGCGGAGACAACCCGCAGATGCTCTCCCGGCGTCCCCTGGCGGAGTTCTTGTCGGCGCGCGCGTCCGATCCCAGATCATTGCAGCGTTCTCGCCCGGCCCTCCTCCGCCCGCTCGCTCGCTCCTCGCCGGTCGCCCGTCGTCGCAAGGGCGTCGCCTGCGGCGAAGCGGATGCTAGCGTGGCGACGAAGGGAACACCGGGTCCCTCACAGATCCTCCATCGTCGGCCGGCGCCCGGCGACCCTGCCCGTGGCGCCTGTCCCCAGGACAGCGTGACCCTGGTCGCGTCCCCCGTGGCTGGGCCGATGGTGGGGATTGGGCCCATGGCCAGCCCAGCCCCGGTCTAGGCCTGGCGCGGGCAGGACGTGCGGCTGCGGGCTGAGCGGCCCACGAACGAGGGCCGGATGGGCCGTTATGGGGCCGTCACAGACAGGAGTCGACCCATTAGGGTTCTCTCCTAGTCCCACCGCGTCACCACGGCTTCCAGCCTCACCTCTCCCTCCCTGACGCCGCCCCTCTGCAGCCCCCTCCTCCATCCGCCCCGCCGGCGGCCTCCGCTCCATCTCCCCCCGCCGGCTGCCCCATGACGTATGCCGAGGCGCTGACGCGCAAGCGTCCTCGCAGTCCGCCCCCACCTCCCCCTCGCCGCAGATCGCCCCCTCGTCGCTCCTTGCCTCCTCGTCGCTCCTCGCAGCCGCATCCGCCTCGGGGCGCAGCCTTACAGGGCACCGGGACGCCGTTCCCCGCCCCTGCAGAGGTCCCCGAGGCGCGCCTCCCCCCTCCGTTCCTAGGGTCGTGGCAGGTCACCCTCCCATGGGGGGCAGCGTGGGCAAGAACCCCAGGGGCGCTCGGGATGGGATGGACCACACAGGGGCTTGTCTCCGGAGGGTCGCCGCGCGGAGCAGCGGCTCCGGCAGGAACTGCTCTAGAGGGAGGAGGCTCATGCTGAGACGGGCAAGGCTGCGCCGGAGTGGCGCCGGGACCGGGAGGCACCCCTCCCTCGTTCCCCCCGTCGTGACACATCTCCGGACCCTCATGAACCGGCGAAGAAGAAAAAGAAGAACAACAAGAAGAAGAAGACGACATCGGCCCACGGCCCCAGCACCGCGCACCTCGGCGTCGCCCTCCCGCGCCGGGCCTCCTAGCAGTTGGAGTACCTCGCGCACTCCATTGCCGGGGGGGTTCTATTACATTGATATCAGGGGGGGTGGCGATGACGGTGCCCAAGAACTTGGCGATGGTCACCGTGGTGGAGGGACAGGAGCTCCCAGCCTCGGTGGTGATCTCCGCGGAGCTCATCAAGGAGGATCTCCGGCAGATGATGCTGGGTCACACCTGGAGTGCCCGGGAGATCTCCCTGACCCAGTTCGCGGTGATCTTCCCGTCTGCCGAGATCCTCTCCATCAGTGCCTGCAGTACCGCCCTCACCCTCCCGATCAGCAAGGTGCAGATCTCCATCGAGCCCTCGACCGCCCACCCCGCGACGACCTCGACTCTCTCGGTGGTGTGGGTGTGGATCCTTGGCTTTCCTGAGGAGGCGCGTGTGCGGACGTTGCCTATCCTGGAGCTCGTCTCTCAGGCGGTGGGTAAGCTGGTCGTGGTGGACGAGACCTCTCGCGTGGGGTCGGGACCGATCCGCATGCAGGTGCTCTGCCCTGACCCAGCTCTGCTTCCAGGGCCTCTCCCACCCTTCTACTTCGGTACGGAGGGGAGGATCCTGACAGTTGAGCTGGACGAGGACCAGGCCGCTGATGGACTCCCCCTCCCTCGGTCCCCCCCTCCGGCGACCACTCTACAGGAGGGGGGAGCTCATCTGGAGAGGACTCCGACGACGACGATCTGGGAGGGGAGTCTCGGACTCCGGTTCCCTCTTCCTCGGCTCCTCCGGCCGCGGGCTTGACCTCTGCTGCTCCGTCTGCGTCCCACCAGCTGCCCCCCTCGCAGGGCCCTCTCGACCTCCAGATCGCTCAGTACGGCTCCAAATTCAGGCAGTCTGAGGGGTTCACCGGCCACATGGCCCTAGACCCGCTCTCCGTGGAGGTCCCCGACGAGGCACCAGAGGAGCCACAAATGGAGTCCGACGGGGACTCCGGGAGTGTGGGGATGGTGGTCACCGCCCCTCATCACCTCGCTCTCCAGGAGTCCTCTGCTACTCGCTGTCCCCAGGCTCTACTCCAGCCTTGCCTCGGTCGTTGGTCCCAGCGACCCTAGCGACCCCAGCACCACACCCTGACGAGCCAGCGGCCCCAGCGCCACACCCTGACGAGCCAGCGGCGGTCTTCCCCATCACTCCCGCGGCTGGCTCCAAGACTTGTCAGCCTCGCCCCCCCTCCCGGTGCCTCCACCTTCGTGCCAGAGTGCACACCTGGCACGTGTCAGGGCGGAGAGCCCGGGGGTGGTGCCCACGGTGTCCCAGATGGCGTCCCAGAGGACTGCAGCGCGCAACCTTGACTCAGGTACCCCCAAGAAAGTCCCTCCCTCCTGCCCCTCTGCCTCTCACTCCTCTCCATCAGGCTCCAGGTTCTCGGTCTTAGATAACTCCCCTTTCGACCATCTTGCACAAGTGGCCGCTGATAGTGGCGTGGTCTTCCACGGGGAACGAGGCCCGAGGCTCGAGCAGATTGAGGCGATTAGAGCTAGGGAGATTTACGAGGGGTTCCTCGCCGCTGCGCGTGCACGTGCTGCACGTCAGCAGGGGGAAACCTCGACACCGCCAGGAACTGGGACATCTGATCCCGGATCCAGGATGGCGGGTTCTCCTCAGCAGCGCCCTTCTGCCGCCACCCAGGAGATCCCCCTAGCTGGGGGATCTCTAGGGAGGCCGCCTAGACCGAGCTCTACGCCTTCGTCGGCCAGGAAGACATGATCTGTCCCATAAGGGTACCAACCAAGAATGTTATCCAATGAATTGGCCTGCTATCATATCACTCATCTGGAACATCCGGGGGTTTGGCAATGACGGTCGAAAACGCCAGATTAAAGACTACATGCGTCAGGAGAACGTTGACATCGTAGGCTTCCAGGAGACAATCAAGCAAGACTTCCAGATTTCAGAACTCCAGGGCCTGTCGCGACACAAGTTCGCTTGGAACTGGCTCTCGGCGGTGGGTCACTCTGGAGGAATCCTCCTTGGCGCCAAGGAGGATACCTTCAAGGTGGAGGATATGGACCGCGGGGAATTCTTTGTGAGCATGTCGCTCACCCATAGATGTTCCAACCTCCGGTGGGAGGTCATCATCGTCTATGGCCCCGCGGACCATAGCCTCTCCCCAGCCTTCCTCGAGGAACTGAAGGATAAGGTAGAACGTTGCTCCACTCCGGTGGTTATGGCGGGTGACTTCAACCTGATTCGATCCCATGAAGATAAGAGCTCCCACAACGTGGATGTCCCGCGCATGCGGATGTTCAACGATTGTATCACTGATCTCGCTCTTAGAGAGATCACGAGAGTGGGAGCCCACTTCACGTGTGCGAACAACAGGGTTGACCCTGTCAGGAGTGTCTTGGACCGCGTATTGGTCTCAGTGGACTGGGAGGTCGCCTTCCCTCTCTGCTCCATCCGTGCCATTACCAGGGTAGGCTCAGACCATGTTCCACTGCTGCTTTCGACAGGGGGGAGTTCACCACCACGGCTGAATCGCTTCCACTTCGAGAACTTCTGGCTTCAACAACCAGGTTTTGTGGAAGCGGTACATGCCAAGTGGTTGGCGGCGGCGGCTGCCCCCCCCCCAGACGCTTTAATGCGGTGGACGTCTGGCATCACTATGCCAAGCTTGCCCGCCAATTCATGAAGGGCTAGGGGGCCAACTTGGGTGCAGCGACGCGACTCCAGAAGGGTTTGCTGCTGGAGGAGATCCGTACCCTGGACCTGGCGGCAGACTCGGTGGGCCTCTCCGCTGATGAGTGGTCCCACCGTTATGCCTTAGAGACTTCGCTCGTCGAGATTTACAAGGGGGAGGAGCTGTTCTGGCGACAACGCAGCTGCCAGAACTGGCTTCTCCAAGGAGATGCGAACACATCATACTTCCATGCGATGGCCAATGGTCGCCGTAGGAAATGCTCGATCCCCTGCCTCTGGGACGGTGAGCTCCTCATTGAGGATCCAGGGGCGCTCTCCGCCCATATTTACTCCTTTTATAAGGAGCTATTCTTGGCAGGACCCCTTACGGGGGTCGCGTTGGCTGAGTACTTTTGGCCTAGTGGGGCCAGAGTCACAGCTGACGAAAATGCGGAGCTCACCCTCCCATTCCTACCAGAGGAAGTTGCGCAGGCGGTGAAGGCCATGAAGGCCAACTCCGCCCCGGGCCCTGATGGCCTCCCGATAGCTTTCTTCCAGACTTTCTGGGGGGAACTCCAACCGGTCATCATGCCCATGTTCCAGGAATTCTACACCGGAACCCTCGGGATGGGGAGACTGAATCTGGGAGTTATCACTCTGATCCCTAAAGTATTGGGGGCCTCGGATATTCGCCAATTCAGGCCCATCACGGTCCTCAATGTCATCCAACGGATCCTTGCGAAAGTATGTGCCTCTCGTCTTGCCCCGACCATGGAGCGCCTCACCCACCAGTATCAATTTGCCTTTCTCAAGGGAAGATTTATACATGATGGGATCCTGGCCCTCCATGAGATTATCCACGAGATCAAGTCCAGACGATTGAAGGGCATCTTCTTGAAGCTGGACTTCCAGAAGGCCTACGACCGTTTGGACTGGCGGTTCCTTCGTCAGGTCCTCATTAGACAAGGATTTGACGACCGCCTGATCACCTGGATAATGCAGTTCGTCATGACCGGGAGCAACGCAATTAACATCAATGGCGAGATCGGGCCATACTTCCGCCCCTCCCGTGGTGTCCGCCAGGGGGACCCCCTGTCCCCCTCCTCTTCAACGCTGTTGTTGATGCCCTCGCGGAAATGCTTGAGAAAGACAAGGCGGCCGGCCACATCTCCGGCGTGGTAGGCTACCTTATCCCTGGGGGCGGCATCACCCAGCTTCAATACGCAGACGACACAATGATCATGATTGAAGGCTTGACTCTGGACATTGCAAACCTCATATTCCTCCTCCTCTGCTTCCAGGAGATGTCTGGCCTTCGTATAAACTTCGACAAGAGCGAGATCATCGCACTAGGGTTCTCCCAGGACGAGCAGCAGAGGATAGCTGACAATTTCAACTGTCGGCTCGCCTCCTTCCCCATCACTTACCTGGGGATGCCGATCCGAGACACCAGGATCCTTATCAGGGACCTGGACCCGCTCGCGGATAGGGTGCGCTCGAGGTCCGAACCTTGGCATGGTAGATTCACATCTAAAGGCAGCAAGACCGTCCTGATCGACTCATGTCTTTCTAGCCTGACCATGTACATGATGGGCATGTACCTCCTCCCCGAGGGGATGCATGGACATTTGACAAGGAGCTGTCTAGGTTCTTCTAGCAAGACTCCCTGGGTCGCCAGAAATACCACATGGTCAAGTGGGCAGACATTTGCGCCCCCAAGGATATTGGGGGCATAGGTATCCTTGCATCCCGTCAGTTCAACAAGGCCCTAATGCTTAGATGGGTATGGCGTATCCTGCGTGATGATGGTGGCCTGTGGCTCAAACTCATCAAGGCCAAGTACCTGCGAGGTCGGCCCCTTCTGGACTGTGATCGGCGCGATGGGTCCCAATTCTGGCACTCCATTCAGGAGAGCAAGTTTGAGGTCATGCATGGTCTCGCCTTCTCTATTTGGAACGGGGAGGGGACCATGTTCTGGCTAGACCCCTGGCTCAGAGAGAGCCCGTTACAAGAGGCCTTCCCGAGCCTATTCGCCATCTGTTCCGACCCAGCGCTTCGTGTATCCAACGCGGCACATGGAGGTACATGGAACATCTCGTTCCGTCGTACCTTCAGCACGGAGGAAACGAAATCATGGAGGGAACTCAGGGCGGAGCTCCCGGCCTCCTTAGCCGACGAACCCGATAGTGTATCTTGGACCCTCACCCCGTCCGGATCCTTCTCTGTAGGCTCGGCATATCGGGCCCTCTTTGGCCAGGCGGTACTCCCCTAGACCAAGCACCTCTGGAAAGCACCTCTCCCGCTGAAGACAAAAAAAATTGTGTGGCAACTTTTACGCGATAGGCTCCCGTCGGGGGTCGAGGTGGCCAAGATACATGGGCCGGGGACGGATTATGTCCATTATGTGGGGTCCCCGAAACGGGCACCCACATAATGTTCACCTGTCCCGCGGCCCGGTTTCTGTGGAATTTCACCAGAGAGGCGTTGGGCCCGGATTGGCTGGCCCATGATCTCGGTGAATTCCTAGAAACCCAAGCAAACCGAGCTGGAAAGGATCGTCGCCTTTTCTGGCTCGTGTTCACGGCTATGCCGTGGTCCCTCTGGAATATTCGGAATAAGATGGTTATCGAGAAGATTCTCCCTAGGCGTGCGTCTGACTCGGTTTTCCACTTTCTGGCTTCTCTGCAGCTATGGTACCCGTTGTGTAGACAGCGGGACAAGGCGAGGCTGGACGCGACTCTCCGCCGGCTCTTGGAGGCGGCTCAGCGGCTCCCCCATACTCCGACATAGTGTCTTCGGCGTTCACTCCCCTGGCGAGGCGTAGCTCCTCTATTTCGTTGGGTTTTGTCCGAGTTGGGTCGTTTTGTGTTGTGGCCCCAGCATATGGTGTGTGAGTGACTTTGTACTGTGATACTTGTTGTGGACGGTTGCTTTATTTATAAAGCGGGACGAAAGCCTATTTCGAGAGTAATGTTTATAAAAAAATATACCTAGATTTGCTTTAGTGTGTAGATTTATTTCAAACATGAGTGAACCTATATGTTAAAACAGTCTAGATATATTTGCTTTATAAAACTAAAATATTTTATATTTTAAATTAGAGAGAATACTACCTATTAGCTAGCTTTCCAGCGAAAGGGAAAAAATGGGTAGCTAATCCTTAGATGCTCTTGCATCAATGGGCTACAGTGATGCTGGCTAAGTGGCTAGCTTAGTACTGCTAGCTCCCCCATGTCGTGCGCCATACTCAAACGGACGCCATCAAACATTTGGACGTCTATCTTGTACGTACTACAATGGATTCCGGCAATATTTTGGTCATCTCACTCTCTCCATCCATGTATTAGGAGCACTTCGTCTTACTTCCTCCGATTTAAATTAATTGATTTGAATTTGTCTAGATTTAAATGTATCTAGACATATTTTAATACTACATACATCCGAATCTAGATAAATCTAAATCAGTTAATTTGGATCGGAGGGAGTAGCTTAAGTCAATCCCGTTTGAATTTGATCAAGTCTATTGAAAAATATCATAATAAAAAAAGTAATGTTACCAAATCTATCATGTCATCGTGTATTATAGATGTCGGATTTTTGTGTCCCATGATCAATATATCTTTCGTTTGGTTTCGCGGGTGGATTAACCATATATCAACAAAGTAATTATTAATCGAAGCATTATCTGTACAATAGATGCAATCAAATATGCCATGTAATTTCTTCAGAAGATACGATCGAGCACGTTGCAGCATAATGCAATACCACAACTGGATACATGGCCAATAGAGAGGATCGGTCGATCAAAAAATAAATAACAGTTGAGGCGTATACTCAGATTTCAGAGGGAGGGGTCGACCGGACAGCGCATGCATGTGCAATGTGTACAAGTGTACGTACTACTGCATGTATATTGATATATATGCATGCATCTGCCGTGGATCGACGGCAGCCGTCTCTCTCAGCGCAGCTATATATATCGCCACTCTGTCCGCTGACTTAATTTCGAAAGCAGGTATGCATATGCAGCATGGGTTTGTCCCGTCCCCCATGAAGCGCCCATTTTTGCTGGAGCAAAATCCAAATCTGAAACTCGCTCGACCCATCCGGCCAACACCTGTACCTTTCGTGCCAGCTCGAGCTCATTAGAGCAACTCCAGCAGATCATGTAAAAATACGGTTTGTAAAACACATATACAAAGCGCATAAAACATGTTTTATCATCCGGAACGGGTGTATGATCTGTTCCGCGCAAGTCCAAACGGTACCGTATATTTATATTTCAACATTTTCATTCAGCATGACAATAGCAAACAGTAAACGCAATGGTCATTAGATTTACACCTAATTGATGTGATCAAAGCATGGACAATGCCCATTGTTCATGCTCATTTGGGAAGAAGGAAATCAATTGCTTCCCTAGTTATGCTTATCTCTTGGGAGCTTTAGATTGAACCCACCGCTAGAGTATTCGATAACTAGTTCTCTTTCCCTCGGTGATCTTCGCTCGCTTGAAATTGGAGGCTAAATTTTGGCTTCTCGCCGGTGCTAAACATTTGGGTCACCTTATTCAAAGAGATTAGGCTCTAGTTCTTTTGGTTTGTAGCCTTCGTACATAAAGACTTTGTGACTTTGCTTCTTTCCATTCAATGAATTAAGGCAAATTTTTTGCCTTTGTTTAAAGAAAATGCAATGGACCAGGAAGTTGCACCGTCGTCACATCAAGCCAAAAAAATGGCATCAAACAATATCGTTGTCGCCGACCTCACTTGAGGCACCTTATCGCCACCACCTCTCATCGAAGACACACCAAGACCACTAGTTGATCCACCTGCACCTCCACTAACACTAGTCGGAGCACCACCTCCTTGAAGCGCTTGCCTTATCCTTGCCGAGGAGAACAAGACCATGATGCTTGTCATTTTCCACGATTGTAATTTGTATTGTGTTTTCATCCATGTTTCTTTGATACATCATCATGGTCTTGTTCTCCTCGGCAAGAAGATCCTTTGTTTATTGCTTCTCGTCGAGTTGGAATGTCCTCTCCTCCAAGTCATCATTGCCTCGTCGTCCCGGAGTGCTTGTCACATTGCAAGTTTCATTTCATTCTTCTTCTCGATCAAGATCATCTTTTCTTCCAATTTCTTGGCCATCAACATTTCCTTTGAATTCACCATTTCATTAATTCTGTCCCTAAAGCTTGATCGTTGGCCGCTTTCCTTAACTTCTCCTTCGCCTTCTTATTTCCATCAGGCTTTGCCCTTGTTCATTTCACCCTCATTGCTATCATTATCATTAAATTGGAGCATGGCACCTTTCTTAGGTGGAACTTATAGCTCCTCAACTTCCACTTCTCGCTATTCTCAAGCAACTTCCAACAATGTTGAAGCACAAATATTTTATATTTAGAGGCCACTATTTCCTTGTACCTTGCATTGCTATACAATCCTACAATCACAAGTTGCATATGTGAGAAATATGATCATTTAATCACACGTATTTGGGATGCACAAATTACAAAGTACCCACATAGTCATCAATGGAGACATTGATTGGATGTGCATTTTGCACTTGCTCCAAACATCCACTACAACTGCTACAATAAGCTTTGATGATACCCCAACGTCCTTTGAGTGATCGATACGAGAGAGGTGTTGGATTGGCAAGATGACACATGAGTTGGAAGAACTTGTTTTCGATCCTTTCCCAATACTTCTTCCCGGTTTGATCATTGCCGGAGACCACATTGAGTGATACTTGCGCATATGCCCTAACCAATGAAGTATCTTTGACTTTGGTGTAATTCACGTTATTGTTCTTTTCTTTCCATGAGAGACATCAAACACCCCTTCCTCTATCTCCTCCACCTCCACCACATACTCTATTGGGGTTTCGGTGCAGAAAACAAAAAAAATTACTACGCACAGAATTCTAATTGCCGAAGATCTGTCTATCAGTAAATGCAGTAACGGAGGAAGACAAGAGTAACATATCCTTGAAGACCGAGAAAGCATAACGCTTATGCAAAAGCGTGGCTAGTATAGACGTACCCGTCCGACCTCAAGGTCGTGAAGCTCCTCACATTTCACCCCTTGTCTAGGCCCTCACACAATGGCATGGGTAGCTCCAAGTGTAGCCCCACCGAGTTGCTACACACATACGTTGCAAGACAACGACTCCCAGGCTCAGATCCCGTCATGGTTGCGGAAGTAGACCTCATGGCTAGAATCCTAGCAGCACAACAGTGTGTCGCAGAGGAAGCCTTACGCGTACAGTCCTTACATGGGACCGTGTACTTGCAAGGAGAGAGAGGGAGAGATATTCTAGCCAAAGAGAATATCTAAATTGGTGTCTTTTAATCATATCCATAGGCACCTCTTTATATAGGGAAAGGATGAGTTCCCTTCCTGTTAGGTGCCCCATGTGGTACTAATTATAAAGAAAAATGGGCAGAAAAAAGTGCGAGAAGACGCAACTCGTTAGAAAAAGGCTCGGGGGATGCGCCCAAGAAAACAAGCAAAGCAAATCACGCATACAAAAACGCTCGGGGGCTCCCCCCGAGACACAAAACCAAATGATTATCAGATCATCTGAAAAACGCTCGGGGGCTCCCCCCGAGACACAAAACAAAATGATCATCAGATCATCCGAAAAATGCTCGGGGGCTCCCCCGCGGCAAGAACAAAAAAACTTACGTGGTCAGACGGCGACTCCGAAGGTTCGCCTATAGTCTTCTGGGGGACAACCAACCGAGCCTCCTGCGGAGAAGGGTTCGGAGCAGTGCCCTCAGAGGTGGCCACCGTCCGAGGAGGAGGAGGGGCAACCTTCGACTCCCCCACCATCTCCCGAGCGCCATCACTGAAGGAGCCATCGGAAGAGTGGCTACAAAAGAAAAAATCAGACAAGTACAAGCACAAAGACGAGAGAAAGCAAAAGCAATGGCAGATACTTACGAGTCGAAATCGCTCAAGTCGAAAATAGGAGGGGCCCTCGTGCTTTTCTTCTCTTCCTTCTTCTCTTCCTTCTTCCGCTTCACCGGCGGCTGCGGCGCCACAGCCCGCATAGGAACGATCGGAATAGGAGAGGAAGAGCCACCATGACCCTACTATGACGCTCAAGGCATGACGGGTTCCTAGGGGTCGGCGGAGTCGAAGCATCCGACGCTTCGCTCGAGCTCCGAGTCCGCTTTTGAGTCTGCTCCTCGCTAGACTCAAAAGTTTCTTCCGCTGGTAATCGCGCCGAGGGAAGCTCAGACATGGAATCCACTACCTCATTGTTAGGTGCATCCGGAAACAGCTCGGGTAGTGGAGGCGACATGCCCGGTACCTTGAATTCCTGCGCAAAATAAACAAACTTTCAGAACACAAGCAAGAGCAAGAAAAACGGAGTCGAAAAAAGCGCTACGCGCACGCCCCAAATCTAAACTTGCGGAACCAGACGAGAGGCGACGAACGGAGGAGTCAGCGACTTCCCCGGGAGATCCTCCTCAGCCTTGAACTTCAGCAGCGGCCGAAGAATCCTGTCGAGATCCCCCTTGGAGAGCTCCTCAGCCGAAACCCTAGTGGGATCGTGGCGACCAGAATAAAGAAACATCGGGTGCGCCCTAGCCTGAAGCGGCTGCACCCGACGTTTGAGGAAGGTGCAGATGATATCCACACCGTTCACCTCTTTATCTGGAATCAACTGGAGATCCTTCACCCGACGATAGAGCCCCTCTATCTCCGCCACCTCACCATCCAAGATGTGGTTCTTCCAGGACCTCTTCGGCTGGATTTTCTGGGAGGGGTCGAAAGGAGCAAGGCCAAAGTCCTGCCCAGCCACTGTGAATTCGCGGATGTAAAACCATCGCCTCTGCCAGTACTAGACAGACTCAGACATAGAAAAAGAGAAAGTTGGATTTAAGGGAAATGATGCAGGCGCCGATGGGATAAACGCCATCGGAGCCAGATTGCCTCTTCACGGAATAGAGCTTCCGGAAGAGGCCAAAGTGCGGCTCGACACCGAGCCAGCACTCGCAGAAAGTGATGAAGCAGGCGATATGAAGAAGATAGTTCAGTGAAAGATGTGAAGGGAATATGCCCGAGAGGCAATAATAAAGTGGTTATTATCGGATTCCTTATTTATGATAACTGTTTATTTGACATGCTATAATTGTATTAATACGGAAACGTTAATACATGTGTGTTTAATAAAAAAAGTAAGTTCCTAGTTATGCCTCTCTTATAAACTAGCTCGTTGATTAACATGATGATCAAAGTTTCCTGATCATGGACATTGGATGTTGTTAATAACGAGGTCACAACATTAGTGTAATGATGTGATGAACATTCATCCGAAGTATAGCATTACGATCAAAGTCATTGAGTTTATATTGCTATAACAACTTACGAAGTGATCCTAATCCTTAGACCATGAGATCATGTCAATCACTAACACCGGAAGAGTTTCTCGATGACATCAAACGTCACACCGTAACTGGGTGATTATAAAGATGGCTTCAGAACTACTAAAGTGTTATGTTGAGACCCATGGATCGAGAGTGGAATTTTTTCATCCCGATGACGGATAGATATGCTCTGGGCCCTCTCGGTGACATCTCATTGATTAGCTTGCAAGCAAGTGATTTGATCACTAGAATGTTATATCACGGGAACGAGAAAAGAGTGCATGTCGGTAACGAGATCAAACTAGGTATGGAGATACCGATGATCGAATCTCGGACATGTAATATATCATAAAACAAAGGGATTAAGATACTAGCGTAAAAGGTTCACACGATCACAGAAGTCATCGTTGAATGTGTGGGAGTCAGTATGGATCTCCGTGTCCGCCATCGATTATTGATCGGAGAAGGGTCTCGATCAAGTCCGCATTATTCGCAAACCGTAGGGTGACACACTTAAGGGATTCCGACACCATTCGGAGCAAATGATACGCCAGAAAAAGAAAAGGAAAGCGCAGGAATTTATTTCACTAGACACCGTAAGCTGTTTGGTTGAAATTGAAACTGGTTCTGCATGTGAAATGGAATACTAGCAAGGGTTTTATGTGACTGTTTGTTAATTAAAATAATTAACAAAATTCTGAATAAATAAATAAAAGAGTTTTATTTAAATGAGAGCTTGCATTAATTTTGGTGGAAAATTAATGCATGTGAGTGGAATTGTGAGTGGAGGTTTTATGTGAGTGGAGCTTCCACCACATGAATGAGGAGAGGTGGGGCACCCTCCATGGCTGGCGGCCATGCCCCTTGGGCTGCCCCTCCCTATAAAGGACCCCTCCTCTCACTTGTCTCTCACACCTCCTCGTGAAGGATCACTCTCCCCTTTAGAATTTCCCCATGGTCTCGGATCGTGAGATACATGTGTGCGATCACGGATGCACCACTGCTTTGAGGTGCTGGACTTGATCGTTTTGGACCGGCTGGACCAGATGGACTTTATCACGATCTTGAGATCGGCAAGCGTCCTTCTACATCATCCACGAGTACAACCTCGTTAACGCTATTCGGTCTTCGAGGGTATGTATTCTATGGATGTATATCCACCCGTTGCTTGTATCTAGTAGATAGATCTTGGTACATAAATGTTCCCATCGTAGGAAAATTTTTGTTTTCTATGTTGCGAACCCTACAGTGGTATCAGAGCCGGATCTATGCGTAGATGCTTTGCACGGGTAGTACACATATGATTATGTGGGTGATGATGATTATTTTATTGCTTCTTAGTTGTACTTTGGATATTGGTGGTATAGTGGGATGAAGCGGCCCGGACAAACTTTACATGTCCTCGCACATGAGACCTGTTCCACGCTTGACATGCAACTAGTTTGCATAAGTGGCTAGCGGGTGTCTGTCTCTCCTAATATAGTCAATATCTAATTTGCAACGAGTTGTCAACAATTTGGTTATCCTCGTTGTGGTTCATGTTCATAGGTAAGAACGGTTCTATCTTCGAAAGCCCTAAGCCACGTAAAACTTGCAATGGACAAATTAGAGGCGTCTAGTTTAGATTGTTGCTGGGCTAGTGTTATGATATGGTGATGTTGTAAGTAGAAGTATGAGATGATACTCTTACAACACACATAGCGTGTAAGTTCCATAGACCTTGGCCTTACACATAAAGGTATGATAGAGATCATACCACGGTGCACATGATGGAGATCATATGCGGGAACCATATCATTTCACTTATTAACATGAGATGTTTGATTGCATCTTATATTGCTATTTTAGCGTTTTATTAGCATAATTAGATGATGCCTCATTTAAATATCAAGATAAGAATGTGTTCTTCCTTAAGTATGCACTGACAATGTTTCGTCGCTTCAAGGCATCACGTGATGATCGGGTGTAAGACAGTTACACACGCGAATACTAAGGTTCTTACTTGGCGAGCCTAGCATGTACAGACATGGCCTCGGAAAACGGACCGAAATGTTAAGCATGAGTCATATAGTAGATATGATGCCCATTTGATGCTCGCCTTTGAAGCTACACCGACTCACGTGATGATCGGACTTGGTGTAGTGGATTTGGTTCATGTAATAACCAAAAAGACACGGGGGATGTCGTTTTTGAGTGGGAGTTCATTTCTAATTTGGATTAGTAGAACTCAATTTATCATAAATTAAATCAAAGTTAATTTGCATAATTTGTTGTAGTCATTGGCATTCGTTCACCACCTTATGCATAGTTGTAATTGAGGTAATAGAACTATAGAATTCTGGATATATACTTTACGAACTGGTATCGTATTATGTTGAGTGTCAATCTAAAATTTAAAGTCCTATTGCAAACTTTCAGCAAAATTCTATTTACTCCGTGAAATTTAATAATTGGTATTAAGTCGAGAGTAACAATTCCAGTGTTAGTATCTTAAGTATCATGTTTGCCACCATGATTCTTGATTGTTTTAATATCAAGTTTATCTAGGAGCTGAAAGAATTGTTTCGGAAACCATCATGTGTGACGGATATAACGATATCTGAAACAATATTTTGGTTGCAATATGATAAAGTATAATATGTGTTCTCATATAGGATGAGAACTTACAAAAGTTGGAGATGCTAGACATCCTAATCATCCAAAAGGGTTTTGGAAAGCAACATTATACTCACGATTCTCCTTATAAGCTACATTAGCTTGATGATGAAAATCGTCATGATAAGGATGAATAAAAGATGTATGTAAAGTGTTTACTACACTAAAAGATTACTAAAGAATGGATTTTAAAAGAATACCGATCATTTTGATGATGGTGATCTACTTCAAAGTGCAAGTCCAAAGGTATTATTATTTGAATATACACGCTTTGGACTATGTGTCATGTATATGGCGCCACTTTTGATGTTGATATATTCTTTTAAAAAGGAAAAGAAAATGCTAAAAGAGAATCTATAAAATATATTTGGCAGAAAAGAAAACATTGGAAATATCCAATTTAGGTATATATATGATATACATGTTATGGTTGTATTCTTTGCTTGTTAAACAATGTGGTTATTGGGTATTGGATACCGAATTGGTTGGTATGAAATTTCATACGGAACGACGCAATTCATAAACCACAATGGCCTAAATAACCAGCAAGAGAATATGTGATGATGTTCATCGAAAACAAACAAACCGTTGTTTGTATTTCTCGTTGACATCAAAGCTTGACTTCAAGATTTGTTTTAATAATTGTTATTTGAATCAGGTATTATGAGAACAAAGGTTGTTCAAATAATTACCGTATTCCATATAAGATGGATGATTTACAAATCTAGTTGGAGAAATCACATCCATAAAACCTAATGCTAAAATGTCGCAAGACAAATGATTAAAAGATCAATTACGAAGTGACATCGCCGTTTAAATTATATTGGAAAGAAAACATGAAGAATCTCCATATTCATGGATTTTTGGAGTGTTTGATTTGATCAAGTGACGCTTGTGACACTTTCCTTGGGATAATAAGAAACTTCGTTCAAAGGCCAAAGAAGAACGAACGACTAAAATATTGGAATTTATACATATCGATGTATGTAGTCCATTATTTATAGTCGTAAGCGATGGGTTTCAACTTCATATACTTTCTCCGGAAATTTGAGTGAATGTTCACTTAATGAGAATGAAGTATGAAATTTTTGAAAATGTTTCAAAGACTTTCAAGATGAAGTGGAAAATCATTGTAACAAGAAAATAAATGGTTTATGATTTTATCATAAGGGATTTGTTTGAGTTACAAGTGTAACAAGAAAATAAATGAATTATGATATTATCATAAAGGGATTTATTTGAGTTACAAGTTTAGCAAAACACCTAGATTTACATATCCCGAAACACCATAGGAATATGGAGTGTTTGAGATTTGTAATGAAATCTTGTTTGACATGGTTGGATCAAAGGTGTTATTGATAAAACTGCCATTATGTTTTAAAAAGATTAAAGCTTTAGAGACTTCCGCTTTTTACACTGAAAAGAGCTCCATCTTGATCCGTTAAAATGACACCATATGAGTTATGGTTTGGGGTAAAACCCAAGTTGTCATTTCTTAAATTTTGGTATGCTAAACATAAGTAAGATGTTTACAACCAAAGTCGGATGAGCATGTCTTTGTAGGTTATTTCAAATAACAATTGGTTATTCCTCCATAACACCGAGGACAAAAGGGTTTGTCGCTTGAAATGTGAAGTTTCTTGAAGAAGGAATTTTTCATAAATGTTAAGTGGTAGGACAATAGAACTTTGGTAAGGTTAACGAACCTTAGCTAAATGTGCTGAGTTGCGTAGCACCGGAAATGGTTCTGTAGGCTGCCATAATGCTAATAGCTTATGTGCCTCAAAGGTTGCGGTCACGGAGGTCTAAAGTTCCTATTGAACCAAGAAGGTCGGATAAACAATCAAATGATTGAGATTTGAGAGTAAATCATTATTGTTTGACAATGATGAACCGACTACAAAGAAGCGATGATGGGACCTGACTCCGTCAAATGGCTTGAAGCCATAAAATCCGTGATAGTTCCATACACGAGAAATCAAGTTTTGAACTTGGAAGACCCTCCGGAAAGGTGTAAAAACCTATCGGTCGTATTTGGATCTATAAAGAAACAGACATGGATGTTTTACATCTATGAAATAGTCGACATATCGGTAAAGTATTTTACGAAAATGTTCAAGGAGTTTACTATGACAAGATTTGATCTTTCATTGCGATATTTAGTCTATACGGATTAAAGTAGCAACCACTACATATAATTTGTTATATGGTAGATGAATAAACAAAACAAAGTTCTTCTAATGGAATGGTTACCTAGGACGTGTACATGACACGATCCAAAGGGTTTTGTTAATTCAAAGGATGCTAAAAAGGGCATGCAAACTTTAATGGTTGAAGTAAGCATCGCGGAGTTGGAATCTTCACCGTGATGAAAAAGAGTTTTCATCAGGAGACGATGAAGATGCTTGCATTTGCAAGAAATTAAGTGGGAGCGCTAAGACATATTTCTAATACATTTTGTGGAGGACATATTGTTGATTAGAAATGATGTATCTTTTATTGACAAAGGTTAAGAATTTCATTTCGATGAAATACTTAGGCAAAACCCGAATATTTAGCATGAATGTCTATAGTGGATAGAATGTGACGCTAATATGGTTGTGCCAAACGTATATATATGAGATATTGAAGGAGTTCAATATAGAAACGACAAGAAAAGGTTCTTGTCGCATGGAAAAGGAATTGAATCAAGATTCAAGTGTATCGACACTTGATAAGTGAAATGAGATTCAAGTGCTTTGACACTTGATGAGTGAAATCACGAGAATGTTTTGATCAATCATACCATGATATGTACACATCCAGATATGTCCTATGCTCTAAGTGTTATGAGCATATACCAGAATGAATCATAAAGTGATCATTGGACTATAGTAAGCATATTCTTATGATCTTTTGGAAGAACTAAGAATATATTTGTGTAGAGGTGACAAACAATTATAAATAGTTTATTGTAAAGCGTTACATTGATACTAGTTTTGTCGCAAGATACAAATTAATTTTATCTCAATTTAAACTATGAGTGGCACAATGAAATGGAAAGGAGTTTTCATGACGAATTTGGATGTATTCCAAAGTTAAGACATTGTGACGAATACTACAACAAAAGGCTAAGTATATGACTGCTATAGTAGCAGCAAAGGAGGGAATTTGTGTCAAGTAGTTTGTTATCAAACTAAGGTGTTGTTCGCAACAGGCTAACACTAAAGATATATTGTACGGCAATATTATCGACATGGTTTAACCCCAAGGAACTAACGGTCTCACCAAAAGACCAAATTTATACAATGCCATCTCATTGGATAATGAGTGATGCGTGGAGACGCAAAGACATGCAAATACACACGGACCTGAAAGCATCAGATCCGTAGATTATGTTAACCACTTGCAGTTGCGTATATGGAACACCAGAAAGCCATAGGTGTTCAATACGCAAAGTTTTCAAACTAGATTATTGTCTCTAGTGCAAGTGGGAGACTGAAGGGAATATGCCCGAGGGGCAATAATAAACTGGTTATTATCGTATTCCTTATTTATGATAAATGTTTATTTTATGCTATAATTGTATTAATACGGAAACGTTAATACATGTGTGTTTAATAAACAAAAAGGAAGTTCCTAGTTATGCCTCTCTTATAAACTAGCTCGTTGATTAACATGATGATCAAAGTTTCCTAATCATGAACATTGGATGTTGTTAATAACGAGGTCACAACATTAGTGTAATGATGTGATGAACATTCATCCAAAGTATAGCATTACGATCAAAGTCATTGAGTTTATATTGCTTTAACAACTTACGAAGTGATCCTAATCCTTAGACCATGAGATCATGTCAATCACTAACACCGGAAGAGTTTATCGATGACATCAAACGTCACACCGTAACTGGGTGATTATAAAGATGGCTTCAGAACTACTAAAGTGTTATGTTGAGACCCATGGATCGAGAGTGGAATTTGTTCATCCTGATGACGGATAGATATGCTGTGGGCCCTCTCGGTGATATCACATTGATTAGCTTGCAAGCAAGTGATTTGATCACTAGAATGTTATATCACGGGAACGAGAAAAGAGTGCATGTCGATAACGAGATCAAACTAGGTATGGAGATACCGATGATCGAATCTCGGACATGTAATATATCATGAAACAAAGGGATTAAGATACTAGCGTAAAAGGTTCACACGATCATAGAAGTCATCGTTGAACGTGTGGGAGTCAGTATGGATCTCCAGGTCCCGCTACTGATTATTGATCGGAGAAGGGTCTCGATCATGTCCGCATTATTTGCGAACCGTAGGGTGACACACTTAAGGGATGCCGACACCATTCGGAGCAAATGATATGCCAGAAAAAGAAAAGGAAAGCGTAGGAATTTATTTCACTAGACACCGGAACTGTTTCGTTTGAAATTACTGAAACTGGTTCTGCATGTGAAATGGAATACTAGCAAGGGTTTTATGTGATTGTTTGTTAATTAAAGTAATTAACAAAATTCTGAATAAATAAATCAAAGAGTTTTATTTAAATGAGAGCTTGCATTAATTTTGGTGTAAAATTAATGCATGTGAGTGGAATTGTGGGTGGAGAGGTTTTTATGTGAGTGGAGCTTCCACCACATGAATGAGGGAGAGGTGGGGGCACCCTCCATGGCCGGCGGCCATGCCCCCTTGGGCTGCCCCCCTCCCCTATAAAAGTACCCCCTCCTCTCACTTGTCTCTCACACCTCCTCGCGAAGGATCTCTCTCCCCCCTTTAGAATTTCCCCATGGTCTCGGACCAGCGAGATACATGTTCCCGGTGGCTTTTTCTGGAAGGATTTGTTGCTTCTGCTGCTTCGCTGGAGCGAGGGCGCGGAGGTTGTCGGGGTACCCGTACATGTGTGCGATCATGGATGAACCACTGCTTTGAGGTGCTGGACTTGATCGTGCTGGACCGGCTGGACCAGATGGACTTCATCACGATCTTGAGATCGGCAAGCGTTCTTCTACATCATCCACGAGTATAACCTCGTTAACGCTATTCGGTCTTCGAGGGTATGTATTCTATGGATGTATATCCACCCGTTGCTTGTATCTAGTAGATAGATCTTGGTACATAGATGTTCCCATCATAGAATTTTTTTTGTTTTCTATGCTGCGAACCCTACAAGATGATGGAGCTAGATGCCATAAAAGAAAAGCAATCCACAGAGAAAATCGTGGATCGGGAAGGAAAGGCCCCGAAGGACAAAAGCGACGATCATGACCCGAAATCCAGCGGGAGGACGGGGAATTACCTCGTCGCCGGGAACTCTGACGGCCTCCCTATCCATGGATCGACCACACTCACGAGCTTCGGAGGTCACCACAGCGTTTTGATCGCCGCCAGCCACCATCGGTGACGCGAGTAGCGGCTGAACCCTTCTTGCCGCCGGCGGCAGCACTAGTACCAACTGCGGTGGAGGCCTTCCTGGACTTCCCCATCGCAGTGCGGCGATGATGACCGCGCGAACACAAAAACAAGGATGGAAAGGTTCGAAGAAATTCTAGCGCACAGCGAGAAAAGCTCAAAGAAGATGGGAGCAGTGAAACGAGAATGGGTGCGGTGAAAAACAAACTAACTTTTCTCCAATGATTATAAGGACGAGAACGATGCATGACGACCGTTCATCGGGAAGACCTAAAGCCAACATCCAAATCCAATCGTCCATGTGTCAGCACAGCAGCGAACCGTCGCTCATACGCCGTCCACTACGCACGGAAATCGAGGCGACGATGTAATTATCTCCACGCCGCGCGTGACCAGTCAACTCAAAGTCAGAAGGTGGGACCCATATTCGTCCAGTCCCGTCATCTCTGGCGCCGCAGACGCTTGAGATCACAGATCATCATCAATGACGTCATCAAAAGCTATACTAGCAACAGTTACAATTCTTCGGCTACACAGCTAAAAGTACTCAGTCGAATCTACGATTCGACTAACTACTCAGTGACTACTCCTATCAGAAGCGGTGGCCGCGCACCCGAAAAACGATAAAAAAACTACACCATTGAACTATTCTTTGAGTCCTACGTCGAGTCTACGACTCCACTACGGACTCGGGGGATACTCCCATAGGGAGGATGGATTCAAGCATCCAAAAAATTTGTATCCTACGGACCTAAAAGTTAACAAAGACTGAATTAAATTCTCTGCTCGAGTCTACGACTCGAACAGACACTCGGGGGCTACTCCCATAGGAAGCGCTGGTCGCGCACCCTATGAATTTTTCGACTACGATCCTGCGGATCAGTATGCAAAAAACTTTTTGGCTACTCTACCCCAATTAACGCTAAGTGAGCAACGTCCTCCTTGGCCACCCGAAACACCTCCGCGGTGATAAACATTCGGATGCTGCGTCTGCGATGCAAAGATAAGACCTACAGATACCATCTGATGGCCTGATAACGCACACGATTGCGCTCTACTAGTAAAATCCGTGCCAGCAGGCGCGATGAAAAATCCTGACGGACGCGTTGGGTACATCATTTAAAATTTACTGGAATTCCACTCCTGTAAGTCCTCCACGGCCTGAGTCGAATTACGCCAGCATATGTTCCGGTTTCGAGTCAAGGGACTCGAATCTGAAGAAGATCGTGTTGTTTTGTCCTAAGACAGATAACTGACCCCGATCCGTCGGGAGACTCAGGCACACGCATCATCAATCCCTACACACTCAAATCATTCTCTAAACAAACAAAGATAGCTACACCCGAAGGATTAAAGAGTCCTCAGCCGAATCTACGATTCGACTGAACACTCGGGGGGCTACTGACATGGTTATACCCTACGGGTACACGATCTTAGCATACCTAGTCCAGCCCAAGGAAGGCCCATGAGAAACATGCGCCAGCCCATGAAGACTTTCGGGTGGCCAGGGCCCAAGACGCATTCGGATCCTTGGAGAACAAGACTAGAGTAGATAGAATATTCAAAGGGGCAAACCCTAAAACACAGAAACTCGATCATGCACAGGACCTGCCTATCTCTATATAAAGGCTAGGAGGGCACGACGAGGAGTACACTTCGCATACCACAGCATACACACCTCCACGCCAGATTGCATCTGTGCACCCTTGTACTTTTCGGTTCTGCCGTAATCAAGAACAGACAAGCAGGAGTAGGGTTTTCCCTCCGGCGGCCTGAATCTGGGTAAACCTCGTGTCCCCGTGTTGCTTGTTTGATAACCGTTCCGCCATCTCCAGCATCCCCATATTCTCCAAAACCCAAGCTCATAACAATGGGTATTGACGAGATTAAACCTCGTCAGGCTGGGCCAGAAGGTCCCAGCACAGCGGACAACAGCTGGCGCAGGCGGCCTACTCACGGCCAGGCAGTCCTGCCACAACGGGCAGGCGGTGCCCCTGTGAGGCCACCACGGGTAGGCTGGTGCGGAGACCGCGGCCTATCCAGGCACTAAGAACTTAGGCGGTTGGCCGGGGCGGCAACTCGCTCGTGCGGCCGGTGGGCCGGACAACCCAGCGGCGCCCAGCACCTGCCCCTGCCCGGGTGGGCTGACAGGCCGTGACCCACGCACGGCAGCCGGTTGGCTGCTTCCCCTCCCCTGCATGGCGCATAGCGCCTATCCACCCTCCTTTTCCCATGGGTCGGTCAAAACAGCCCATTCCGCCTTTTAGCTGTTTTTCCTTTTCTGCAGTTTTCTTCTGGATCAATTCCCTCCGGGGTTTTGGCCTAATAAGAAAATTTTCTTTATAAATCTTAATTTAAATATTTATTTAGAATATTAATTCATAATTAACATATTAATAAATGCATATTTAAATTCCATTTATCTAAAACGCTTTTCAGTCCTTTTCCTTCTTCCTTTCTCGGAACAACTTCGGATCTCTCTATAATAATTCTAGCATCTCTCTCTTTTGTGATTCCTTCTTAAAGGTAGATCTCTAAATGTTGTAATATCCTTATGCGTGTGTACCTACGGTTTGGGAATGTCATAGACATGATCTCTATCAATGATCAACAGCGGGACCGAGATGCCCATGATGACACATATGCACTCCATGAATCTCCATCATGTCGAACCTTAAACAATGTGTCATATTCCTTTTGTCTCTGTAATACTTCCATTGTCTGAGATTTGATCATCGAAATCCCCATGTCGGGTTCAACCTCATTACCAACAAATGCTACTTTACTCATATCGATAGGTGATATCATTGGCGTACGCAGGGGGCAGGCCGGGCGGGCCATGGCCCACCTAGATTTTTGGGACAAACAAATTTGATCCGTAATTTTCCTGGACTGAAGCGAGCGAGCGAGACTGAGAAAATCGAGCGACAAGATCACAGGAAGGCGACTCATCGGCTAGTCCGTCTCCTGGACTGAGGCGAGCGAGCACGGAAGGCCGGAAGGAGGAGTCTGAAGATCAAGCTCTGGCGGGCGGCGTCGTCCCACGTCCGCAAAGTCCCCTGGCCAGCCCTCGCCAGCATCGCCCCCTCCCCGACATGCCGCCTCTGCCTCAACTCACCATCTCGCCGCCTCCTCGAATCGCGCCTCCGGTCGCCGTTGTTGCCTTTCGCCCCTCCCGCCGCCTCCCGGTTGATTGGGCCGCTGCTGCCCGGCTGATTCCGGTAGCTGGCCACTGCCCTATTCCCAATGGTTCCCTATCTATAGCTGAAGGGCGCTGAACCTATCGTCTCTTCCCATCCAGTCCCGATTGATATGGTTCCAGACATGCACGCTGATGTATTGGATTCATTCGATCCCAAATTCCCAATGGGGAAGAACTGTTATGATCTAGGAGCATCTTTAGCCGACACTGTAAAATAGTCTGAATTGAAACATAATCTTCACTCTTCGGTTTTGAGTCAGCGACCACCCTGGCGGTGGAGGGCGGTTCCCCTCCTTATGGTTGTTGTGCTGACCAACTGCCACCCACGTCTGATCCAATGACCCCGCGATGGACGGTCTGTCGCGCCACGGGCTCGAGTTCGAGGATGCCGGGGCGACGGCTCTAGATGGTGGGCTACACGCTTTGACTATCTGACGGGTGGCGTGGTAGTAGGTGTTGGAAAAAAATTGGCCATGTGGATGGAAAGGTGAGCTGTGGCGGGAGGTCCTGGCTATGTCGCCACTGGTGGCCAAGCCCTGATCTGGATCTGGAGTTCTCGGTCCGCTATGGTGGGTTCCTCGTCGGGGTGTTCCTTTGACGTGGTGGGTCAGAGTGGTTGAGCGAAATCTCTGTGCCTCGGTGTCGGCGGTGGTGTCACCTTTGGGTGTCATATTCCTCTTGGGGTGCCTCTTTGACCTTTCTCCCTCCTACAAACACTCAGGGTGAAAACCTATGTCCGCCTTCGGCAGGCGCATCGACGGCGGCATGTGGCATCGTGACCCTCTTGAGGGCATCGTTGTTGAGTGAGTGTGTCTCTCTGGCGCGATGGCGGGTCTCCTAAGCTTCTTCTCGGCGATTCTTCGGAGGTGTTTAGTGGTGTTTTGAGCGTTTTGAGCTTTGTTTTTCTTGTTTCCTCGACACCATGTTTGGCTATCCTATATTTGGCTATTATTATATAAAAGAAAAAAAAAAAAACCTACAAGTAAAAGGGTAAAAGGGAAAATGTTTTCAAAAATGTTTTCGAATTTGAATTTTGCCTCGAGGGTGGAAGGAAAATGCAAAAGGGCGGGGCATTTGATTTATTTTGAACTACAATTGTTGTGAATCGCTTATCTACTACTTACATTATTTACTTGTTTTTTTATCGCGCAGTGTGCAAATGTTAGTATAAAAAAAAAAAAACATGCCCCATCCCCTCTTTTTTCTCGGCTTCTTTTTGAAGGATTCCCTCACACCATTCGCGTATGGCTATATTGGCTATATATATAAAAAAAAAAAAGAAAACCTAGTTTGAGAGGGTTCGGTTCGAAAATGTTTTTCAAATTTTTTTCATTTGCTCCCGAATTTGAGCCGCGAGGAGAGGGAAGTTTCAAGATGCGGCGGGGCATTTGAAATATTTGTATTGAACTACAATGTTGTGAATCAGTTATCTACTTACATTATTTACTTGTCAAGTTTTTATCGCACAAGTGCAAATGTTAGTATAGAAAAAAATTGAAACATGCCCATCCTACAGTTTTTTCTGTGTCCGCCACTGAGTGATATCCCCGTGATCTAGTCACATGTTACGCATCATTTAGATATAACTTATCTGAGTGGCCTCAGATTATCTTTCATCATATGGATGTACAAATCCTGCTCCTGACACATACGCCTCAACCTGCCCCTCTGAGTACTTGATCACACCTTTATAATCACCGTTTCACGGAGTGACGTGTGATGCACTACTAGGAAATCCTTCATCAGTGGCGCATCTATATTGGTCTTCTGTGGCGCATGGCACGGACGCCACTTTTACGTCGCCACTGATGAAAACTTCTGTAGCGCATTCCGAAATGCGCCACAGAAGTCATGATACTTATGTGGCGCATTTTGGTTGATGCGCCACAAGACTCTGTTCAGTGGCGCATTCTGGACAATGCGCCACTAAAGCTCTATGCGCCACAAAAGGTTAAAACGATGCGCCACTAGTTTGAATATCAGGTATTAAAAAATCGAAACTTGTCCAAATATACAGTATTATACAGAAACAGTATATTTGACTTAGTATATGAAAACAAATATAATAGAAACATGAATATAGTGCCATCATACTACTTAGAGCCTGAACGAGATAGACAAGTGATCATCATATTACAATACAAGTCAAATGAAGTGTTTGTTACAAAGTTCACCATCTCATCACATTACAAATGAAGTGTTCATCGTCTACACTAGAATCAAACAGAATACAACTGTGATGACGGTGAGCAAGAGCAAGAGCACTAGAAATATCTTCATCTGGTTCTCCTTCCATAGGTGGTTCCTCCACTTGGCTACCGCCTCCTCTCGAGTCGCGTATCCGTTGTAGCAGTTGCCGCTAAACTTGTTCACCTGTTTCTGACAGTCCTCCCACTCATCGTAGACTTATGGAACCCAACCCTTGTACACCACGTACCACTTCGTCATCTCTATAGATAAGGAATATTAGTAAATAATGCAACAGAAAGAACTAAATTGGTTCACATGCATATATATTCACATAAACTAAAGCAAAATATCAGTAAACATAGAAGATAGCACATCGATCATAATCATAGAACTTCGACGACAACGACCACAATAGTGAAGTTTACAACATACGACCACGGTAGTATATAGTCTGTGACACAACACTACACATAGATATCTATGATAATTCTAGGCGCACACATCGATCAATGTTGAGAACTGCTAACGCTCGGATTCGGGAATGGTAGATAGGCATCATTCGTCATCCACGTCCTGTTGTCACCCTGTTGACGAAGAATATTTTCAATCTCCCTCTTAGTCAACCCTCTGTTGTGTTTTAGGACCCCTCCCCTCGTGTTGACATCTTCAACGATGATTTCCGACAACTTAACCTGGACGCGATGGAAGTCTTCTCTAAGATCATCATCGTCCCTTCGCGCCAAATTTTCGGCCCATGCTCGGAAACTAGATGGCAGAGTTAGGTTCTGGCAATCCCGAACAAACCCTTTAAGGTGATGCATGGCGTAGAAGGCCTCCTTGGCACCGCCAGTAGCCGGCTCCTTGACGCAGGGGAACTCGAGCACGTGCTTGAACACGTGCTTTTCATCCTTGATACATTCCCCCTTGTTGACGAAGGGGCATCCCTTTTTAGTGTAGCCCTCGAGAGCCTCATTCAAAACACCCCTTATTCTGGTGTAGTCCTTCTTCTTCTTCTGACTCGCCGAGTCGAACTACGATGCTATCGAGTACTTTGTGGAAATGACGTTGAGTGTGCAGTATTTGTCTCTGCACAACACGATTGAAACGGGATGTTGGAAAAGGGCAAAGGAAGAAAGCTATAAGAAAGCCTAAGTTAACAATGCTAGGGGGTGTGTGTACTTACTCGGGAAAGAAAGGCAAAAGAAGCGTGTTCGTCCTCTTGTGGTCCACCATGAACTTCTCGAGATGATGCTCCTCTTACCCCTCCTCACTACAACACGACTGGGCTTTGACGGGTGGGTAATAAAGAAACATTGATCAACTTGGCTAGCGAGTATCCACAACTCATTTTCGTGGAGGCCTTCTTTGCCGACTTGGCATCTGGTATAACGCAGGTGGTGAAATATCGGCCTTATTTTTCGACGTTCTTGGCCCATCTAACACGGAACATCGGTACCGTCTGTCCACAGTAGTCGAGCTCCCATATCTCCTCGATCCTTCCATAGAATCTTTTCATGACAGTAGTGTTGGAATTATGCCCTAGAGGCAATAATAAAGATGTTATTATTATAATTCTTGTTCATGATAAAGTTTATATTCCATGCTAGAATTGTATTAAGCGGAAACTTTAATACTTGTGTGGTTTGTAAACAACACCGTGTCCCTAGTACGCCTCTATGGACTAGCTCATTGATCAATGATGGTTAAGGTTTCCTAACCATAGACATGAGTTGTCAATTGATAATGAGATCATATCATTGGGAGAATGATATGGTGGATAGACCCAAACAAAGCAGAGCAATTAGATCGTGTCATCGTGTTCGTCTTTGCGAAGCTTTTCCTATATCAAATATTGTATTGCTTAGACCATGAGATAATGCAACTCCCTGGTACCGGAAGAAAGCTTTGAGGTCATCAAACATCATCCTATGAGAGGGTGATCATAAAGGTGTCTCTCAGGTGATCGGAAAGTATTTGTTGGGTTGTATGTATCGAGATGGAATTTGTCCCTCCCAAGTCGGAGAGATATACTTCGGGCCCACTCGGTAATCGATATCAACACCGCATGCAAGCATGTAGTTAAGGAGTTAATCACAAAGTGATATCGGATTACGGAACGAGTAAAGTACTTGCTGCGAACGAGATTGAACTAGGTATGACGGTACCGACGATCGAATCTCGGGCAAGTAAAATATCGCGAGACGAAGGGAATATATATATGGGATTGATTGAATCCTGGCATCGTGGTTCATCCGATATGATCATCGATGAATGTGTGGGAGTCAATATGGGTGCCACCCTCGTTGATTATTGATAGAAGATCATGTCTGCATATTCTCGAACCCGCAGGGTCACACACTTAACGTGTCTCGACGCTAGGATAGATTGGATAATTGGTTTATGAATTTTTGTGCGGAGTCTCGGATGGGATCCGGGACATCACGAGAGGTTCCGGAATGGTCCGGAGAATAAGATTCTGTAGGGGTTCGTAGCATGGAAAACAAAATTTTTCTATCGCATACAAACAAACAAGCCAAGATCTATCTACTAGATTGTAGCAACGAGTCGATAGAGGAACTCACCCTCGAAGATTCCAAAGCGGTTAACGAGAGCAGATTCTCGTGGGTGATGTAGTCGACACTTCCGATCTCAAGATCGTAGACGATCCTTCCAGCGCCACGCTCCAAGCGGCCCCGCAATCGGTCACACGTTCGACTCGACGAAGACCTTCCTCTCCCTTGTTCCAAAGAAGCGGAGGTTGTAGCACTCTCTCGCGATTCCGAAGACAACGGCGTGGTGCCTAAGTAGAGGGAGATCCCGCAGGCTTCGCCTTAAGCGGTGCAGTATGGTGGAGCTTATGAGAGAGGCTATTAGTGGTCTAGTAATTAGACACACCAATTAGAAGGCTCTAAACCAATTAGAAGGCTCTAAACCTGGCTAAAGCAATTAGAAGCTCTAAACCAAAACGGCTCTAAACCGGAGATCTAGAGTAGAAAGTTATGTGTCTATGGAGGAGCCCCTCCTTATATGGGAGGGTTCCTTGGCGCGCCAGGGGGAGGAGTCCCTCCCAACTCGGCCTAGGGCTTGCCGGCCTGGAGGAGTCCAACTCCTCCTCCAAAGTTGGTTCCAACTCCTCTTGCTTGTTTCCACAGTTTCTTGTTTTGGCGATTCGACTTTCAAACGGACATTTGACTTTTCTGTTTAGGATTCAATTTAATCCTTTATTTGGGACAGCAAGAACACTTAGTACATGATGCAATCATTCAATGAGCAATGACACATTCATGTACCCTTCCCCGAGTCTTGGACAATCCGAACCTTCTAGAACATTCCCGATGAAAACACTAATCATTCCCGAACTCAAACGGACTTTCCTTATATGAATCTTATTCTCCGGACCATTCCGGATCACCTCGTGATATCCGGATCCCATCCGAGACTCAACAACATTCGGTCTCTTTCTCATAATACCATAACTACTCAAACAACGTCGAATCCTTAAGTGTGTCTCCCTACGGTTCGTGAATTATGCGGACATGATCGAGACACTTCTCAACAATAACCAATAGAGGAATCTGGAAATTCATATGGCTCTACATATTTCTACGATTACTTTGCGATCGAATGAACCACTTACATACGATACCAATTTCCCTTTGTCTCACGATAGTTTACTTATCCGAGGTTATGATCGTGGTATCTCTGCATACCTAGTTCAACCTCGTTACCGATAAGTACTCTTTTCTCGCCGTGATATGTGATCCCTTGTGAGCGTCACATGCTTGCAAGCTAATTGGATGACATTCCACCGAGAGGGCCCAGAGTATATCTATCCGTCATGAGGATGGACAAATCCCACTCTTGATCCATGTGTTTCAACCAATACTTTCCGAACACTTAATGCCACCTTTATAGCCACCCGCCACGGTGTGGTGTTTGATGTCATCAAAGCATCCATCCGTAAAGGTGATATGCATGATCTCATGGTCGAAGGAACTAGGTTACTATGTATCGTAAAGCATATAGCAATTGAACTATTGAAATGACTTGATCTTTATGCTACGCTTATCTATAGGAGTATGTCCATCACATCATTCTCCTAATGATATGATCCTGTTGTTAATATCTCTATGTTCATGATCAGGAAACCATGATCATATATTAACCAACAAGCTAGTTTAACAAGAGGCTATACTAGGGACTCTTATTTTAGTTTACAAATCACACAAGTATTAATGTTTCCGGTTAATACAATTATAGCATGGTATGTAAACATTTATCATAAGTGTGAAGATATGATAATAACCACTTTATTATTGCCTCTTGGGCATATCTCCAACAGTCTCCCACTTGCACTAGAGTCAATAATCTAGTTTCAAACCTTTGCGTATATAACACCTATGGCTTTCCGGTGTTGTATGTACACGATTGCTAGTGGTCAACTGATCTCCGGATCTGACACTTCTAGGTCCGTGTGTAATTGCATGTCTTTGCGTCTCTACGCATCACTCATTTTCTAATGAGATGGCTTTGTATAAATTTGGTCTTTCGGTGTGACCTTTAGTTCTTTGGGGTTAAAACATGTTGATAATATTGTCGCACAATATATCTTCATAGTATTATCCCATGAACTACACCTAGTTTGATAACAAACTACTTGACACAAATGCCCTCTTTTCGCTAAAATAGCAGTTATATACTTGGCCTTTTGTTGTAGTATCTCACAATGTCTTAACTTTGGAACTCATCCAAATCCATTATGGAACTCACCTTCCATTATATTGTGCCACCCTTAGTTTAGATTGAGATAAACTTAATTTGTACTTTGTGACAAAGCTAGTATCAATGTAGTACTTTTACAATGAACTAACCATCTATTTGTCACTTCTACAAATATTATACTCTTAGTTCTTCCAAAAGATCATAAGAATATCCTTACTATTGTCCAATGATCATCTTATGAATCATTACGTATATGCTCACAACATTTAGAGCATAGGACATATCTGATTTGTACATATCACAAGATGATTGATATAAATACTCTTTGTGATTTCATACATCAAGTATCAATCTATACTTGATTATTTGTTTCACTTTACCAAATGTCAATACACTTGAATATATCATCAATATTGAATTTATTCAATCCTTTACGTATGACAAGAACCTCTCTTGTAGTTTATATATTGAACTCATTCAATATCTTGTCTATGTACTTCTGGCACAACCATATTAGCGTCTATTGATGCCAAATATTTAGGTTTTGCCTAAGTCTTTCATCGGGATGAAATTCTTAATATGTGTTAATAAAAGATACATTATTTCCAATCAACAATATGTCTTCCACATAATGTATTAGAAACATGTCTTAGCGCCCCACTTAATTTCTTGCAAATGCAAGCATCTTCATTGTCTCTAATGAACTTTTAAACTCCTTTAACAGTTTCATCATAGTGAAGATTCCAACTCATGATGCTCACTTCAACCATTGAAGTTTGCATATGCTTTTAGCATCCTTTGAATTAACAAAACCCTAAGGACCGTGTCATGCACACGTCCTAGGTAACGATTCTATTAGAAGAACATGTTTTGTTTATTCAACTACCATATAACAAATTATGTGTAGTGGTTGCTACATTAATCCGTCTAGCCTAAATATCGCTATGAAAGATCGATCTTGTCATAGTCAACCTTTGAACATTGTTGTGAACTCTTTCCCAACATGTCGACTATTTCATAGATGTGAAAACATCCATGTCTATTTCTTTATAGATCCAAATACGACTGTAAGGTATTGTACCTTCCCAGAGGGTCTTTCAAGTTCAAATCTTGATCTCTCGTGTATGGAACTATCACGGATTTTATGGCTTCAAGCCATTTGACGGAGTCAGGGCCCATCATCGCTTCTTTGCATGTAGTCGGTTCATTATTCTCAAATAATGATTCAACCCTCAAATCTTGGTATTTGATTGTTTATCCGACCTACTTGTTTCAATAGGAACTTGGATCTTCGTGACCACAACCTTTGAGGTACGTGAGCCATGAGCATTGTTGCTGCCTCCGGAACACTTTTCGGTGCTGCGCAACTCTGCACATATAGCTAAGGTTCTTTTAACCTTATCAAAATTCTATTTTCCTCCTACTTAACTTTTCACGAAAAATTCCTTCTCAAAGAAACTTGACGTTTTAAGTGACAAACACTTTTGTCTCCGATGTTATGGAGGATTACTTAACAGTTATTTAAAATAACATACAAAGACAGGTTCATCCTACTTTGGTTGCACACATCTTTCTTATGCATAGCATACCAATGTTTAAGAAAGGACAACTTGGGTTTTATCCCAAACCATAACCTTATATGGTGTCATTTCAACGGATTATGATGGAGCTCTTTTCAGTGGAAAAACGGTAATCTCTAAAGCTCTTAATCTTTAAAATATAATGGCAGTTTTATAAATTATACCTTTGATCTTACCATGTCAAACAAGGTTTAATTACATATCTCGAACGCTCCATACTCTTATGGTGTTTCGGGAAAATGCAAATCCATGTAACGATTCCTTAAATCTTAGGTATTATGCTAAACTCTGTAACTCAAATATCTTCCTTTATGATCTTTATCATAAACTGTTTATATTCTTATTACAATGATTTTGCACTTCATCTTGAAAGTCTTTTGAACTCTTCAAATATTTCACACTTCATCCTTATTAAGTAAATATTCATATATTCACTCAAATTTTCGGAGAAAGCATATGAAGTTGAAATCCATCGCTCTTGACTACACATAATGGATTTCATACAACAATATGTACTAGTTCCAATAAGCTAGTCATTCATTCCTTTCGCCTATGAACGAAGTTTTAATTATCTCTAGGAAAGTTTCACAAGGCCATTTGATCAAAATCAAATAGACTCCAAAATTCCATCCATATGGAGGTTGTTCATGTTTTCTTTCCAATATAATTTAAACGGCGATGTCACTTCCTAAGTGATCTTTCAATCAATTTGTCTTTCGACATTTTTAGCACTAGTTTTATGGATGTGATTCCTCCAACGAGATTTGCGAATCATCCATCTTTTATGGATTACGGCAATTATTTGAACAACCCTTTTGTTCTCATAATACCGATAAAACAAATCTTTGAAGGCAAGCTTGATGTTTAACGAGCAACACAATAACCCTTTATTTTGTTCTCGATGAACATCATCACATATTCTTTGCTAGTTACTTAGGCCATTGTAGTTCATGAATTGTGTTGTTTCGTATGACGATTCACACCAACAAATTCAGTATCAAATACTTAAGAACCACATTGTTTAACAAGCAAAGAATACAGCCATAACACGTATATCATCTATATACTTAAACCGAACAATTCTAGTCTTTTCTTTTCGCCATATACTTATGAGATTCTCTTTCAAGATTTCCTTTCTGTTGAAAGAATCTATCAACATCAACAGTGGAGTCATACATATGACATATAGTCCAAAGCGTACAGTTAAATACCAATGTCTTTGGACTTGCACTTTGAAGTAGATCACCATCATCAAATGTTTGGTGTTCTTTCAAATTCCTTTCTTTAGTAATCTCTTGGTGTAGTAAACATTTTACCTACATCAAATATTCACACTTAACATGGAATCGCCCATGATCAAGCTACTTTTAGCTTATAACGATGAATTATGAGTATAATGTTGCTATCCAAAACCTTTTGGAGGATCAGACAACAAGTGTCTCCAACCTTTTGCAAATTCTCATCAAATATGAGAACATGACTTTTGCCATATTATACTCTATCATGTTGCAACCAAAACTTTGTTTCCGATATCACAATATCTTCCACACATCATGGTTTCAAATAACTCTTTCAGATCCTAGATAACCTTGATATTAAGAGAATTCTTTGAATATCAAGAATCATGGAGACAAACATGACACTCATATACTAACTCTTGAACTGTCACTCTTGATTTAATACCAATTATTAAACTTCATGGAGTAAGGAACTTCTTGAAAGTTTGCAATAGGACTTTTAAACTTTATATTAACACTTCAAAACAATACGATACCAGTTAGAAAGTAAATTAACCGTAATTATATAGTTCTATCATCTCAATTATAACTAAGCGTACGGTGGTAAACGGATGCCAATGACTACAACAACTATGCAAATTCACTTTGATTTAGTTTATGATAAATTGAGTTCTAATTAATAATCAAATTAATCTAGGTGAACTCCCACTCAAAACAATATCCCTCACATTGTTTTAGTGATCACACGAACCAAATCCACCACATCAAAACCGATCATCACGAGTTGATATAGCTTCAATGGCGAACAATCGACATGTTCATCATATCTACTATATGACTCATGCTCTACCTTTCGGTAATCCGTGTTCCCGAGGCCATGTCCGTACATGCTAGGCTCGTCAAGATCAAACCTTAGTTTCGCATGAGCAAATCTGGCTTGCTCACGTTGTATACACTTGCGTAATCTAGCACACCGATCATCACGTGGTGTTTGAAACAACAAGCTTTAGCAACGGTGCTAACTAAGGGTGAACACTTTAAGACTTGAAATTCATGTGCATGAGGGATCATCTTATAATGCTACCGTGCCTACTAAGCAATACAAGATGCATAAAGGATTAACATCACATGCAATTCATAATATGTGATATGATATGGCCTTTCTTCTTTGTGCTTCCGATCTCCATCTTCCAAAGACGAACATGATCTCCATCATCACCGACATTGCATCAAGGTCAATGACGCCTCTCCATGGTTGTCGCCCACCGCTTCAACTATTACAACTACTTTGAATAGACACGCGGGTCTTAACATAAATTAAAGACAACCATATGGCCCGCCGTTGCCAACTTACAATAAGGAACATTGCATACATCATATATAATCACAATCATGGCCATATCACATCACACACCCTCGCAAAACAAAGTTAGACGCCTCTACTTTCTTTGCATGTTTTACGTGGTTTGGGGCTTTCAATAAGTGTCGTTCTAACTTACGAACAAGAACCACAACATTGATACTAGTATTGTCAATCACCCGTTGTAAATTGGATCTTAACTATGCTAGGAGAAACATGCACCCGCAAAGCCACTTATGCAATACAAGTTACATGTCAAGCGTGGAGCAAGTCTCATGAACGATGTCATGTAAGGTTAGCCCGGGCCGCTTCATCCCAACATACCGCAAGATACAAAGTACACAAGAAGCAATCGACAATAAAAGCATCAACGCCCACAATGACCATTGTGTTCTACTGCAATGTGATCTACATATAGACACGGCTCTGATACCACTGTAGGGGTTCGTAGCATGGAAAACAAAATTTTTCTATCGCATACAAACAAACAAGCCAAGATCTATCTACTAGATTGTAGCAACGAGTCGATAGAGGAACTCACCCTCGAAGATTCCAAAGCGGTTAACGAGAGCAGATTCTCGTGGGTGATGTAGTCGTACACTTCCGATCTCAAGATCGTGTAGACGATCCTTCCAGCCACGTTAAAGCAGCTCCCGCAATCGGTCACACGTTCGGTACTCGACGAAGACCTTCCTCTCCTTGTTCCAAAGAAAATGGAGGTTGTAGCACTCTCCTCGCGATTCCGGCAAGACAACGTGGTCTTGGGAAGTAGAGGGAGATCCCGAGGCTTCGCCTTAAGCGGTAGTATGGTGGAGCTTATGAGAGAGGCTATTAGTGGTCTAGTAATTAGACACACCAATTAGAAGGCTCTAAACCAATTAGAAGGCTCTAAACCGCTGGCTAAAGCAATTAGAAGCTCTAAACCAAAACGCGGCTCTAAACCGGAGATCTAGAGTAGAAAGTTATGTGTCTATGGAGGAGCCCTGCCCTCCTTATATGGGAGGGGTTCCTTGGCGCCAGGAGGGAGGAGTCCTCCCCAACTCGGCCTAGGGCTTGGCGCCGGCTGGAGGAGTCCAACTCCTCCTCCGGTTGGTTCCAACTCCTCTTGCTTGTTTCCCACAGTTTCTTGTTTTGCGCTTTGACTTTCAAACCGGACATTTGACTTTTCTGTTTTAGGATTCAATTTAATCCTTTATTTGGGACAGCAAGAACACTTAGTACATGATGCAATCATTCAATGAGCAATGACACATTCATGTACCCTTCCCTTGAGTGCCGGACAATCCGAACCTTCTAGAACATTCCCAATGAAAACACGGAATCATTCCCGAACTCAAACGGGACTTTCCTTATATGAATCTTATTCTCCAGACCATTCCGGATCACCTCGTGATATCCGGATCCCATCCGAGACTCAACAACATTCGGTCTCTTTCTCATAATACCATAACTACTCAAACAACGTCGAATCCTTATGTGTCTCCTACGGTTCGTGAATTATGCGGACATGATCGAGACACTTCTCTAACAATAACCAATAGAGGAATCTGGAAATTCATATGGCTCCACATATTTCTACGATTACTTTGATCGAATGAACCACTTACATACGATACCAATTTCCCTTTGTCTCACGATAGTTTACTTATCCGAGGTTATGATCGTCGGTTTCTCTGCATACCTAGTTCAACCTCGTTACCGATAAGTACTCTTTTCTCGTTCCCGTGATATGTGATCCCTTGTGAGCCAGTCACATGCTTGCAAGCTAATTGGATGACATTCCACCGAGAGGGCCCAGAGTATATCTATCCGTCATGAGGATGGACAAATCCCACTCTTGATCCATGTGTTTCAACCAATACTTTCCGAACACTTAATGCCACCTTTATAGCCACCCGATTCACGGTGTGGTGTTTGATGTCATCAAAGCATCCATCCGGTAAAGGTGATATGCATGATCTCATGGTCGAAGGAACTAGGTTACTATGTATCAGAAAGCATATAGCAATTGAACTATTGAAATGACTTGATCTTTATGCTACGCTTATCTATAGGAGTATGTCCATCACATCATTCTCCTAATGATATGATCCTGTTGTTAATAACATCTCTATGTTCATGATCAGGAAACCATGATCATATATTAACCAACAAGCTAGTTTAACAAGAGGCTATACTAGGGACTCTTATTTTAGTTTACAAATCACACAAGTATTAATGTTTCCGGTTAATACAATTATAGCATGGTATGTAAACATTTATCATAAGTGTGAAGATATGATAATAACCACTTTATTATTGCCTCTTGGGCATATCTCCAACAGATTCATATAAGACAGTGCAGTTTTTGGAGTTCGGAATTGTTCCGGGTTAATCGGTATTGTACCGGAAGCTTCTAGAACCTTCCGGAAGGGGACCAACGTGGCCCCACCTTCCGGGAGGGGGCATGGGCCTATGAGGGAGTGTCCTGGCCGCATTGGGCCAGGGGCACAAGGCCCCATAGGGCCCAGCCGATCCTATATAAGTTTAAACTCGTTTAAACTAGAGATAGGATTTCTAGATAAGGGAGAGTTTAAATCGTTTAAATCTAGAGATAGGATTTCTAGATAAGGGAGAGTTTAAATTGTTTAAACTAGAGATAGGCTTGGAGGAGGGGCAAGGGCTGGCCGCCCCCCTCTATATATAGAGGGGTGGTGCGCCCCCTCCTCCCCAACTACTACTACACACCTTCCTCCAAGCCCTAGCTGCCTTGCTACCTTCCTCTCTCCCTCCCGACTGTTTGTAGGCGAAGCCCTGCAGCAGAAATTCTCCACCATATACACCACGCCGTCGTGTTGTAGATCCAATCTATCTCTCCACCATACTCGCTGGTCCGAGGAAGGAGGAGACGTCGAGGTGCTGCACGTGTGCATCTCACGGAGGCACCGCCACTTGTGGTGCTAGATCGGATCGGATCGCGAGGAGGAGAAGCGAGTACGACTACATCACCCATGTTCCATTTAACGTTCACTGCGAATCTTCAAGGGTATGAAGATCTAATCCAATCTCTCTCGTTGTTTGCATCTCCTAGATTAGATCTTGGCTTTCCCTCTGTTCGCTCCATAGAAAATTTTGATTTACTATGCCGCGAAACCCTTCAGTGGTATCAGAGCTAGATCTATGCGTAGATGTGTTTCACGAGTAGAACGCAACATGGTTGTTGCGGGCGTTGATGTTTTCTGTTGCAAGCCTCTTGTTTGTGTTCATCTTATGGCGCGGGATAGTGAGATTGAAGCGGTCCAGGCCAACCTTACGCGACGTCGTTCGCGAGACCGGCTCCGCACTTGACGTGTGGCTTGTTCCACACATGCGGTTGGTGGATGCCAGTTTCTCTCACTATAGTTGTCATGGGATTAACACCGGAGTTTGGCAACCATAATATCACCGTTGTGGCTTTCCGTAGGTAAGAATCGTTCTTGGCATCTACTCCCATAAGCCACGTAAAACATGCAACAACAAAGTAGAGGCGTCTAACTTGTTTTTGCAGGGAGTGTTTTCTGTGATATGGTATGGCCCAAGATGTGATGTGTATATTGTATGCGATGATCATGTTTTGTAATGTTTCACGACTTGAATGTCGATGAGTACACAACCGGCAGGAGCCATATGGTTGTCTTTATAATTGTGTATGACCTGCGAGTCAACTTCTTATACGCCATGTAATAGCTTTACTTTATCGCTAAGTAGTTGGCAATAGTTGTAGTTGCTATTCGTGGTGGAGGCAATCATGGTGGAGTGATGGAGATCATGCTTAACGCACAAGATGGAGATCATTGCGTGAAGATTGGCTATACCATGTCACATAAAGTTATATGCATGTGATGTTTATCCTTTTATGTATCTTATTATGCTTAGATCGCGGTAGCATTATAAGATGATTCCTCACTTAAAGATCAAGATAAAACTGTTCTCCCCAAGTATGCACCGCTATGAAAGTTCGTCGTGTCCAAGCATCACGTGATGATCGGGTGCTATAGACTCTACGCTCACATACAACGGGTGCAAGCCGTTTTGCACACGCGGAAATACTTGGGTCTAGCTTGACGAGCCTAGCATGTACGCATGGCCTCGGAACACAAGAACCGAAAGGTTAAGCATGAGTCATATGAATGATATGATCGACACTTTGTTGTCCACCATTGAAACCACATCTCTTCTCGTGATGATCGGATTAGGTGTGGTGAATTTGGATCGTGTTCACTAAACAACTTGAGGGATGTTGAATTTAGTGGAGTTCATCTAGTAATTTGATTAAGTTGAACTATTTATCATGAACATAGTCTAAATTGTACTTGCAAATACCGTAGATCACATGGCCAAATCCAACTTCAACTTCAACGCTTTTTTTGAGAAGGAAAAGCTTAGAAACAATGGGTCTAACTTCACCAATTGGTTCCAATCTAAGAATCATTCTGTCATGGACAAAAGGACTATGTCCTTGAGAAAGCGTTAGGTAACCCTCGTCAGATGCTACCGATGAAAAAGCTGTTTATCGATCAAGGCAAGGATGATTATGATTTGATTAAGATCGTCATGTTGTATGCTATGGAATCGGATCTTCAAAATCGTTTTGAGGAGTTCGCGGCCCTTTGAGATTCTCGAGGAGCTGAAAAACATGTTTTACTCAAGCCTGCTCCGAGAGATATGAGATCTCTAAGAAATTCTTTAACTACAAGATGGAGGAAGGAGTTCCGTTAGTGAGCACGCCATTAAGATGTCGGGCTACACTCAACGCCTTGAGCAACTGGATGCATGATTCCGAGGAGCTCAAGATTGACACTCCTAGCTACAAAAGTTTTGTAGTTGATCACAATCGATTGGTTCCACCGATATGATCACCGAGCTCTTTTCTAAGATGAAAGTAGCGAGGTGAACATCAAAAGAATAATCATGTATTGATGGTCAACAAGCCCCCACCTTTAAGAAAGGTAAGGGTGCAAGGAAGCCCTTCAAGAAAGGCGACAAGCGCGTTCTCGCCGAGAAGAAGCTCAAGTCCGGTCCTAAGCCTTCGAAAGTGCTTCTATTGCAAGGACATGGGTCATCGAAGCGAATCGTCTCAAGTACTTAGCGGACAAAAGGTGGCAGCATCAAAGGTATATTTGATATACATGTTATTGATGTTTTCCTTACTATCCCTCATTGTAGTGCCTAGGTATTTGATACCGGTTCGGTTGCTAATATTTGTAACTCAAACAGAGCTACGGAATAGAGCGGCTTATAGGGATGAGGTGACGATGCGCTGGCAACGGATCAAGAGTTGATGTGATGGCCTTCGCACGCTCTCCTTAGTTTTACCTTCGGGATTAGTTTTAAACCTTAATAAATGTTATTATGTGCGTTGAGCATGAACATTATTTCCGGATCATGTTTATTGCAAGACGGTTATTCATTTAAATCAAGAATAATGGTTGTTCTATTTATATGAGTAACATCTTTTATGGTCATGCACCTCTTGTGAATGGTTTATTTCTTCTAAATCTCGAAAGGGATGAAACACACATCCATAACATTGAGGCTAAGAGATGCAAAGTAGATAGTGATAATACTACTTATTTGTGGCAATCGTCTCAGGTCATATTGGTGTAAAGAGCATGAAGAAACTCCATTCGATGGACTATTTGAGTCTCTTGATTTTGAATCATTTGACACATGCGAACCATGCCTCATGGGCAAGATGATCAAAACCCGCTTCTCGGTATGATGGAGCGAGCAACGGACTTGTTGGAAATCATACATACCGATGTATGCGGACCGATGAGTGTTTCGACGGTGGATATCGCTATTTTCTCACTTTTACCGATGACTTAAGTAGATATGGGTATATCTATTTAATGAAACATAAATCAAACGCTTTGAAAAGTTCAAAGAATTTCGTAATGAAGTGGAGAACCATCGTAATGAAAGATTAAGTTTCTACGATCCGATCGTGGAGGTGAATATTTGAGTTATGATTTTCTCACGCATCTTAAAGCAAGTGGAATCGTTTCACAACTCACGCCACGGAACACCACAAAGACAATGGTGTGTCTGAACGCCGAATCGAACCCTATTAGATATGGTCCGATCAATGATGTCTCTTCTTGATTTGCCGTTATCATTTTGGGGTTATGCATTAGAAACCGCATTCACTTTAAATAGGGCTCCATCTAAATCCATTGAGACGACACCGTATGAACTGTGGTTTGGTGCTAAACCTAAGTTGTCGTTTCTTAAAGTTTGGGGATGTGAAGCTTACGTCAAGAAGTTGATGCGACAAGCTCGAACCCAAAGCGAGAAATGCGTCTTCATATGATACCCTAAGGAAACTATTGGGTATACCTTCTATCACGTAACCGAAGGCAAAGTGTTTGTCGAAGAACGGTTCCTTTCTTGAGAAGGAGTTTCTCTCGAAAGAAGTGAGTGGGAGGAAAGTAGAGCTAGACGAGGTTATTGAACCTTCTCTTGAATTGGAGAGTAGCGCAAGACCTGAAATTGTTCCAGTCACCGCACCAACAATAGAGGAAGCTAATGACAAGGATCATGAAGCTTGGACGATGTTGCTCTCGAACGTCGCAGTCGACAAGGTCGCGTGCCCTCCCGAGTGGTACGGAAACCTGTCTTGACTGTCTTGTTAGTAGAAGACGGTGAACCTACGAACTATGAGGAAGCGATGATGAGCCCAGATCGAGAAATGGCTAGAAGCCATGAAATCCAATTGGGATCCATGAGCGAAAACCAAGTATGGACTTTGGTGGACCCTCCTAGCGACCGAAAGGCCGTTGAGTGCAAATGGATATTCAAGAAGAAAACGGACGCGATGGTAATGTTACCGTTTATAAAGCACGGCTTGTCGCGAAGGTTTTCGACAAGTTCAAGGTGTTGACTACGATGAGACTTTCTCTCCGTAGCGATGTTTAAGTCCATTCGGATTTTATTAGCAATTGATGCGTTTCATGATTATGAAATATGGCGATGGATGTCAAGATCGCTTTCCTCAATGGCAACATTGATGAAGAGTTGTATATGATGCAACCCGAAGGTTTTGTCGATCCTAAGGATGCTAGTAAAGTATGCAAACTTCAACGTTCCATTTATGGACTGAAGCAAGCATCTCGGAGTTGGAACCTTCGTTTTGATCAAGTGATCAAGAGCTTTGGATTTGTTCCAAATTGCTACGAAGCTTGCATCTACAAGAAAGTGAGTGGGAGCTCGGTGACGTTTCTGGTACTATATGTGGATGACATATTGATTATCGGAAATGACATCAACATGCTTAACGATGTGAAGAGTTATTTGAACAAGTGCCTAGGTGAAGCTGCTTATATATTGGGCATCAAGATCTATAGATATAGACAAAGACGCCTGATAGCTTTAAGCCAGAGTACATACCTAGACAAAGTTCTGAAAAGGTTCAGAATGGATAAGGCAAAGAAAGGTTCAGTGCCTATGTTGTCAGGTAAGATATTGAGCAAGGCTCAAAGGTCCATACCACGGTAAATGATAAGGAAGCTATGAGCAAAGTGCCTTATGCCTCGGCCATAGGTTCCATCATGTATGCCATGCTGTGTACTAGACCGGATGTGTCCAATGCTCTTAGTTTGACGAGCAGATATCAAAGTGATCCAGGAGTGGAACACTGGACAGCCGTGAAGAACATCCTAAAGTACCTAAATAGAACTAAAGAAATGTTCTTAGTCTATGGGGGTGATGAACAACTTGTCGTAAAAGGTTACGTCGATGCTAGTTTCGACACCGACAAGGATGATTCTAAATCTCAGACAGGATACGTGTATATTTTGAATGGAGGAGCTGTGAGCTGGAGAAGCTGCAAGCAAAGCGTGATCGCGGATTTACTGAGAAGCGGAATACATGGCTGCCGCAGGTTGCCAAGTGAAGGAGTTTGGATCGGAAACTTCATCACTGAGCTTGGCGTGGTTCCAAGTGCATTGGACCCACTGGAGATATTGTGTGACAACACTGGCGCCATAGCACTCGCTAAGGAACCAAGATATCATCCAAAGACCAAGCATATCAACCGCAAGTTTCATATAATCCGAGATTATATAGCATATGGAGATCTGAAGATTAGCAAAGTACATACGGATCTGAATGTCGCAGATCCATTGACTAAACCTCTTCCACGTGTAAAACATGATCAACACCTCAGTGCCATGGGTGTGAGATTGTTGCCAAATGTAAACTAGATTATTGACTCTAGTGCAAGTGGGAGACTGTTGGAATTATGCCCTAGAGGAAATAATAAAGATGTTATTATTATAATTCTTGTTCATGATAAAGTTTATATTCCATGCTAGAATTGTATTAAGCGGAAACTTTAATACTTGTGTGGTTTGTAAACAACATCGTGTCCCTAGTTGTGGCATCCCGCAAAACCACTACTAGAAAATCGCGTTGTTTTTGTGCATTGCATCGTCATCATCATGCATTGTTTGTCTGCATTATTTTGAAAAGCCTAGTTTTGATTTATACAAATACCCCTCTTATTTTCAAACACAAAACCCCGATCGCATCGGAGATTTTATTTGTCTAAAAACTGTTTGCAAAATGGCCTAGTTTTAAAATAGACAAGACCAAACAAACACACATTTTAAATCAGCCCCCACTAAATCCTATCCCCACCCAAATCTATCCTACCCACCAACCGCAGGCCGCCACCTCACCCTCTCACCCAATCTCCACCCACCTGCCACCTCATCGATCCATACCTTTTTCCTTCTCCTTTTTCTCACCCAGCTCTCCCTCACCCCTCTCTCTAGCACACGGGCCCCACCCCACACCGACCCACTAGCCTCACCAGCCTCTCTCCCTAGCCACCCAGCCGACCCCGCGCCTGGACCCACCTGTCAGTCAACCCCAACCCCACTCACCCACGTGCCCTGGCCCACCACTTGACCCGTCCCACCTCCCCACCTAACCTCTCTCTCTCTCCCTCCCCTCTCCCTGTTCCTCTTCCACCTCCTCACCCCCCCGCTCATCTCTCCCCTCCCGCAAGCCTGACCCCATGGGTCCCGCACAGCCACCTCGACCTCCCGCCCGCCACCTCCGTTCTTCCGCCGTCCTCCTCGGCCTCATGACCGGCGCCCCATAGCCCGCCGCCGCCACCTTCATGGCCTCTTCCTGGCGCCATCTCCTCTCGCTTGGCCGCCTCGGCAACCCGCCTCGGCGCCGCCTGACTGTCCCCAACTCCCCGCTTCCCTGCTGCCGGCCCGAGGCCACCCCTAGCCTCCTGCCTCAGCCTGGCCGAGCCCGCCTCCGGCCACCACTTCCTTCGACGACTGCCCGGCTGCTCCACCCTCGCCGGGCCGGCCCTCCTCCTGCCGCGAGCTCCTCCTCACCGAGACGCGCACCCCGCCTCCTCCCCTGCCTCCGCCCTCCTCCGGCCACGAGCCAGGCCGCCGCCCGCGCATGTCTGCACCGGCGAACCACGCGCCCGCGAGGCCTGATTCCAGCGCCGGGCCTCCTCCCGATTTTTGGCCCTGTCCGCAGTCGCTATGTAGGCCTCCGCCCACGTCACCCTGTTTCCCTGAGCATGGTGTGCTGCTGCTCTCGCTTCTGTTGCATGCCAGGTTGCAGTACGACGGGTGGTTGTTCGGTCAAATGCCTGTTCGACTCTGCGTCATCAAGATCTTCTTCGGTACCGAGGACGCGAGAAGTTCGAACCACCAAGATCGACATCATCGGCCAGATCCGATGAAATCCCCGACGCCCACACGAGTTTGCCATCGACAACAAAGTCGGAGTCCAAGCTTTCCTTCATGGAAGCCAAGCACACCGAACCCGGAGTTTGCCACACAGATGCCAAGATCTCCTGACGCCGAGACTCAAGTCCGACACCGACAATCGAAGCCGGAACCGACAATTTTGCCTACCCGGACACCGTGCGACAAGTACTCCTTCACTCGGACGCCGAGCCCGGACCCGATGACCACCAAGATCGCCACGAGAACGACAAGTACTTCATCCTGAATGCCAAGACCGACTCGATGGCGTGGACCCGACACGATCTGCGCAACGATAAGATCTTCGCCACGACAAGCTCGACACCGGCCAGAGCGGATCCGATGCGCCCCCGACACCGAACCAAGTACTCCTTTCCGGACGCCGAGATCGCCGAGAACCCGGATGCGACAAGATCTACCCCAGTAATCCGAGAACGCTCCCGCCGAGACCGACCGCGTCGAACCCTGAACCCTGAGACCGACCCCGACCCCGGAACCCCAAGTTCGTCGAGACCCCCTAATATGTGACCCTTATCCGAACCCTTATTTTTATAAATGCTAAACATAAAACCTGTTGCATATTAAGTTGTCATACTCGCATGCATATTTGTGTGGTTTGGGGGCCTTATGCCGATTCACCTTATAATTAAATATGGGGCCCATATGCGGGCAAATCCAGTCTCATATCGGCCTCATTTAAACTTGTGTAGCGAACCGGTGATATATTCTGCCTTGTTAAACCACATTTAAATTGCGGGTTAGCTAAACAACATGAACCACCTAAATATTGTCGGGACCCCGGTTCCGCTTAATATGACCTAATTGCATCGCATCTTTGCCATGTCATACATCATACATGCATCATGCCGATCTTCTGCCGTTGTATTAAATATTGCATCCGGTGTTTATTCTAGTGTTTTGCTTCTTCGCGGATAAGGCCGTTGAGTTGATGTGAGCTTCGCCCCGATCTTCGGTTGAACCTTCGACAATGTTTTTAGGCGAGCATCTCCCCCTTTCTTCCTATCTTACTTTTATAGTATTTATTCCCTCCTGTTGATCTATTGCTATTTGTGTTGCGATGCTCTAGTTTTCGTACCGTGATATCCCTTGCAGCCCTATATTGCCTTGGACACACCCTATTACCTGTTGTTTGGTAGATATTTGGACCTGCGCGTCTTAGTCGTTTGCTCAAGTGTTGTTGCGTGTCGTCAAATGCCACAGTTGTTGGAGCCTTGCCGCATGTTTGATGTTGGAGATGATCATGGTTTTACTTATCGTTCGCTTTAATTCCTGTTTAACAACTAAAATTGAAGTAAGCAGAGGCATCGGTGGGTGATAGAAAATATTTGGTTTCCGAACGCCCACTTGTGTCCCGTGAGGACCCCGAGTACTTGATACTGTTCCTTGATTTATCGCGCTATCCACATCCGGGAGGTATATGGGACCCCGAGCGAGCTTGATTCAGTCTTATTTCTTGGGGCCACAAACTAGTTTGAGGTTTTATTTACGATCCTGTACTTATGCCATGCTACTTCGTATTTACGATTGTGCGAGGAGCACACTGCATCTTTTAGGTAAGCGGAGTGTTTTCGGTATCGACAAGCCCAGCCACACTTTCGGGTTCCCTGCTCGTTTACCATTGACGCAAACCTTGAGTCCGTCTCGAGCTAGCTTACTGCTATGGTCTACTCAATGGGGTGGCCCTGAAATATTTCTGAATCTGTGATTGCTTTGTCGTGAAGGCCTCGTTGGGTTTTGATTTGGTTTTTCCGAGGTTGATCGATGTGTTGCTATTTGTGCACCCCGGCCGGGTAAAACTTTCTGAAAGCCGTGTCCGCGGTAATGGACGACTTGGAGCACAGTATCTCGACCATAGACAAGCATAACTAAAGTAGTACTATAAATTTGACTTATAATGACTAGTAATCAGCTTCACTATAATGGAATGGTGAATAATACTGCCCACAATTGCTTGTTTGGAGTGTAAACTGCGACCATTGTATCTGACTAGTAAGTATTGCAACTACAACGGAATGGCTAAATAAAAGTACCAACAACTGCTGGGTTTTTGGGTTATCTCATGCTATCTGTATCTGATTAGTAAGTGTTGTAACTATAACGGAATGGTTAACTAAAAGTGCCCACTTCTTACTTTATCAGGATGATTATCTAAACCTGATTAGTAATTGCTACAACGATAACTGAATAAGTAAAACTGCCAACTGTGTGAGTTCCTCGGTTGACTTCCTCGTTTGGTCTCGAGGGGGAAACGCCAGGATGGGTTTGTTTGATGGTAGTATCAGGTTGGATCCGAATAGGTCTTTCTTACCCCTATCTGATGGCCGACGTTTGTATCGAGTCTCTATAGGTTGTTTAGTGCATGCTGCCGCTGCCGCTTCAGTCCACCATACCTATGTAGGCGAGGACCGCCGAATTCTAGCCTCGCTGCAATCGGCCTCGATCGACGCCCTCTTTTTCCTTTGCCCTTTGTCGGCACCCTTTTTGTTTAAGGGTTTTGGGATCGACGTCGTTAGCGGTTACCCTTCCTTTGGCACGGGCAGGGTTATGGACGCCATTGGTTATTCTTCAGGGCTCTTAGCCCATTTGCATCTTGTCCGTAGTCGGACGCTCCATGTTTTCAAGGTGATTTGGATCTTTGTACCGTATATCGGTATTCTTGACTCATGGAGTCGTGCTGTATATATATCTGTTCTGTGGGTCCCATCGAGGACTGTTGTGTAATGTTATTACTTCGTTTTCCACCCGCACGAAAGTGCCTGGTGGGCACCTTTGAATCGTTCTATGCGGGTTTGGCGTGTTTCGCTAAAACTTGCATAGGGTCGATTCGGAGGGTGTTACAGAGTGGTATCAGAGCTCAGCAGTTGCGATACCCCACAAGTCCAGCCTGTAGGATAACCTAGCTAACGGCCGAAGTAGAGTGTCAAAACTATTTTTAAAAATCGGTTGGATAGTTCTGATTAGGTCTGATTTTACTCCTTACCTTTGCTATTCCCCTCTTATCTCTACGTGTTTTGAATCCGCTCTCTTCTCTCTCTTCGAGTCCAGGAATTCTCGTGGTTGGGTTCCGTCGTACCTTCAGGGTTTCACTTCCTTCTTTGATAACGGTGTTCTATCATCCGGTGTTCAAGCTGCCTGAGAAATCTGTCTACTGCGGTACCATTCTTTGTTCCTTGTTTGTGCCTTCCGGTGTTTTCTGACGCGACGACATCATCTACGCCAGATCCGATGCAGAGTCTGCATCACTCCTTTGTTTCCGAACCTCGCTTGTCGAGATCTTCAGTCTGATTCCGAGAATGGTTGCATGCTTTACCACTGATTGTGCGGAGTAATAGTTTGGGTGCGTGATGGATTGGCCCCCATGCCGACTACCCTTTCTATTCGCTTGTGTACATTGAAGTGGAAGAGAATGCATCAGTTCCCTCTTTCTACCGGAGTTAGAGGTGGCTTTAATTGTTGATACCTCTACCTCCGACCTTTTGTTCCGGAGTGATCTCTCGACGATCACGGACAACGACCTCTTGTTAGTGGTGTCGCGAGGATCTACACGAAGCGCAAAGGATCAGACCGCCGGCCTTCCTTCCGGTACCATGAGGCGGATCTCGAGGGCGAGATCCATTGTTAGTGGTGTCGAATTGTGGCATCCCGCAAAACCACTACTAGAAAATCGCGTTGTTTTTGTGCATTGCATCGTCATCATCATGCATTGTTTGTCTGCATTATTTTGAAAAGCCTAGTTTTGATTTATACAAATACCCCTCTTATTTTCAAACACAAAACCCCGATCGCATCGGAGATTTTATTTGTCTAAAAACTGTTTGCAAAATGGCCTAGTTTTAAAATAGACAAGACCAAACAAACACACATTTTAAATCAGCCCCCACTAAATCCTATCCCCACCCAAATCTATCCTACCCACCAACCGCAGGCCGCCACCTCACCCTCTCACCCAATCTCCACCCACCTGCCACCTCATCGATCCATACCTTTTTCCCTCTCCCTTTTCTCACCCAGCTCTCCCTCACCCCTCTCTCTAGCACCCGGGCCCCACCCCACACCGACCCACTAGCCTCACCAGCCTCTCTCCCTAGCCACCCAGCCGACCCCGCGCCTGGACCCACCTGTCAGTCAACCCCAACCCCACTCACCCACGTGCCCTGGCCCACCACTTGACCCGGCCCACCTCCCCACCTAACCTCTCTCTCTCCCTCCCCGCTCCCTGTTCCTCTTCCACCTCCTCACCCCCCCGCTCATCTCTCCCCTCCCGCAAGCCGCGCCTGACCCCGCGGTCCCGCGCCTGGCCACCTCGACCTCCCCGCTCCGCCACCCTCCGTTCTTCCGCCACTCCTCGGCTCATGACCGCGCCGCCCATAGCCCGCCGCGCCCCACCTTCCATGGCCTCGCCCAGCGTCGTCTCCTTCGCTTGGCGCCTCAAGAACCCCGCCTCGGCGCCGCCTCTGCACCGTCCCCAACTCCCCGCTCGTTCCCGTCGCCGGCGTCCGAGGCCACCCCTAGCCTCCCTGCAAGCCCCCTCGCAGCCGCCGGCGAGCCCGCCTCCGGCCACCACTTCCTTCCCGACGACCGGCCCCGGCGCGGCTCCGCCCTCGCCGTCGGGCCCGGCCCCCTCCTCCCTGCCGCTGCGAGCTCCTCCCTCACCGGACAGACGCCGCACCCCGGCCACCTCCTCCCCCCTCGGTCGCCGTCTCCGCCCTCCTCCGGCCACGAGCCAGGCCGCCAAGATGTCGCACGGCGAACCACGCTACCATGAGGCTCGATTCCAGCCGGGCCTCCCGATTTTGGCCTGTCATGATCGCCATGTAGGCCTCCGCCACGCCACCTGTTTCCCCGAGCATGGTGTGCTTTGCTCGCTTACATTGCATGCCAGTTGCGACGACGGGTGGTTGTTCGGTCAAATGCCTGTTCGACTCTGCGTCATCAAGATCTTCTTCGGTACCGAGGACGCGAGAAGTTCGGACCACCAAGATCGACATCATCGGCCAGATCCGATGAAATCCCCGACGCCCACACGAGTTTGCCATCGACAACAAAGTCAGAGTCCAAGCTTTCCTTCATGGAAGCCAAGCACACCGAACCTGGAGTTCGCCACACAGATGCCAAGATCTCCTGACGCCGAGACTCAAGTCCGACACCGACAATCGAAGCCGGAACCGACAATTTTGCCTACCCGGACACCGTGCGACAAGTACTCCTTCCCTCGGACGCCGAGCCCGGACCCGATGACCGCCAAGATCGCCACGAGAACGACAAGTACTTCATCCTGAATTCCAAGACCGACTCGATGGCGTGGACCCGACACGATCTGCGCAACGATAAGATCTTCGCCACGACAAGCTCGACACCGGCCAGAGAGGATCCGATGCGCCCCCGACACCGAACCAAGTACTCCTTTCCGGACGCCGAGCTCGCCGAGAACCCGGATGCGACAAGATCTTCCCCAGTAATCCGAGAACGCTCCCGCCGAGACCGACCCCGTCGAACCCTGAACCCTGAGACCGACCCCGACCCCGGAACCCCAAGTTCGTCGAGACCCCCTAATGTGTGACCCTTATCCGAACCCTTATTTTTATAAATGCTAAACATAAAACCTGTTGCATATTAAGTTGTCATACTCGCATGCATATTTGTGTGGTTTGGGGGCCTTATGCCGATTCACCTTATAATTAAATATGGGGCCCATATGCGGGCAAATCCAATCTCATATCGGCCTCATTTAAACTTGTGTAGAGAACCGGTGATATATTCTGCCTTGTTAAACCACATTTAAATTGCGGGTTAGCTAAACAACATGAACCACCTAAATATTGTCGGGACCCCGGTTCCGCTTAATATGACCTAATTGCATCGCATCTTTGCCATGTCATACATCATACATGCATCATGTCGATCTTCTGCCGTTGTATTAAATATTGCATCCGGTGTTTATTCTAGTGTTTTGCTTCTTCGCGGATAAGGCCGTTGAGTTGATGTGAGCTTCGCCCCGATCTTCGGTTGAACCTTCGACAATGTTTTCAGGCGAGCATCTCCCCCTTTCTTCCTATCTTACTTTTATAGTATTTATTCCCTCCTGTTGATCTATTGCTATCTGTGTTGCGATGCTCTAGTTTTCGTACCGTGATATCCCTTGCAGCCCTATATTGCCTTGGACACACCCTATTACCTGTTGTTTGGTAGATATTTGGACCTGCGCGTCTTAGTCGTTTGCTCAAGTGCTGTTGCGTGTCGTCAAATGCCACAGTTGTTGGAGCCTTGCCGCATGTTTGATGTTGGAGATGATCATGGTTTTACTTATCGTTCGCTTTAATTCCTGTTTAACAACTAAAATTGAAGTAAGCAGAGGCATCGGTGGGTGATAGAAAATATTTGGTTTCCGAACGCCCACTTGTGTCCCGTAGGACCCCGAGTACTTGATACCTGTTCCTTGATTTATCGCGCTATCCACATACGGGAGGTATATGGGACCCCCGAGCGAGCTTGATTCATCTTATTTCTTGGGGCCACAAACTAGTTTGAGGTTTTATTTATGATCCTGTACTATGCCATGCTACTTCTGTATTTACGATTGTGCGAGGAGCACACTGTACTGTTTAGGTAAGCGGAGGGTTTTCGCGGTATCGACAAGCCCAGCCACACTTTCGGTTCCGATCGTTTACCTCCATTGACGCAAACCTTGAGTCCGTCTCGAGCTAGCTTACTTGCTATGGTCTACTCAATGGGGTGGCCCCAAATATTTCTCAATCTGTGATTTCTTTGTCGTGAAGGCCTCGTTGGGTTTTGATTTGGTTTTTCCGAGGTTGATCAAGCGTGTTGCTATTGGTGCACCGCCGTAAAACTTTTCGAAAGTGTCTCATGTAATGGACGACTTGGAGCACAGTATCTCGACCATAGACAAGCATAACTAAAGTAGTACTATAAATTTGACTTATAATGACTAGTAATCAGCTTCACTATAATGGAATGGTGAATAATACTGCCCACAATTGCTTGTTTGGAGTGTAAACTGCGACCATTGTATCGACTAGTAAGTATTGCAACTACAACGGAATGGCTAAATAAAAGTACCAACAACTTTGGGTTTTGGGTTATCTCATGCTATCTCAGACGGATTAGTAAGTGTTGTAACTATAACGGAATGGTTAACTAAAGTGCCCATCGCTTACTTTATCAGGATGATTATCTAAACCTGATTAGTAATTGCTACAACGATAACTGAATAAGTAAAACTGCCAACTGTGTGAGTTCCTCGGTTGACTTCCTCGTTTGGTCTCGAGGGGGAAACGCCAGGATGGGTTTGTTTGATGGTAGTATCAGGTTGGATCCGAATAGGTCTTTCTTACCCCTATCTGATGGCCGACGTTTGTATCGAGTCTCTATAGGTTGTTTAGTGCATGCTGCCGCTGCCGCTTCAGTCCACCATACCTATGTAGGCGAGGACCGCCGAATTCTAGCCTCGCCGTGTACTGGCCTCAGTACTGACGCTCCTCTTTTTCCTTTGCCCTTTGTCGGCACCCCTTTTTGTTTAAGCAGGTTTTGGGATCGACGTCGTTAGCAGGGTTACCCTTCCGGCTTGGCCTGGGCAGGGTTATGCACGCCATTGGTTATTCTTCAGGGCTCTTAGCCCATTTGCATCTTGTCCGTAGTCGGACGCTCCATGTTTTCAAGGTGATTTGGATCTTTGTACCGTATATCGGTATTCTTGACTCATGGAGTCGTGCTGTATATATATCTGTTCTGTGGGTCCCATCGAGGACTGTTGTGTAATGTTATTACTTCGTTTTCCACCCGCACGAAAGTGCCTGGTGGGCACCTTTGAATCGTTCTATGCGGGTTTGGCGTGTTTCGCTAAAACTTGCATAGGGTCGATTCGGAGGGTGTTACACTAGTACGCCTCTATGGACTAGCTCATTGATCAATGATGGTTAAGGTTTCCTAACCACAGACATGAGTTGTCAATTGATAATGAGATCATATCATTGGGAGAATGATATGGTGGATAGACCCAAACAAAGCAGAGCAATTAGATCGTGTCATCGAGTTCGTCTTTGCGAAGCTTTTCCTATGTGAAATATTGTATTCCTTAGACCATGAGATAATGCAACTCCCTGGTACCGGAAGAAAGCTTTGAGGTCATCAAACATCATCCTATGAGAGGGTGATCATAAAGGTGTCTCTCAGGTGATCGGAAAGTATCTGTTGGGTTGTATGTATCGAGATGGAATTTGTCCCTCCCAAGTCGGAGAGATATACTTCGGGCCCACTCGGTAATCGATATCAACACCGCTTGCAAGCATGTGGTTAAGGAGTTAATCACAAAGTGATATCGGATTACGGAACGAGTAAAGTACTTGCTGTGAACGAGATTGAACTAGGTATGGGCACCGACGATCGAATCTCGCAAGTAAAATATCGCGAGACGAAGGGAATATATATATGGGATTGATTGAATCCTGGCATCGTGGTTCATCCGATATGATCATCGATGAATGTGGGAGTCAATATGGGTGCCTGACCCTGTTGATTATTGATAGAAGATCATGTCTGCATATTCTCGAACCCGCAGGGTCACACACTTAACGTGTCTCGACGCTAGGATAGATTGGATAATTGGTTTATGAATTTTTGTTTGGAGTCTCGGATGGGACCCGGGACATCACGAGAGGTTCCGGAATGGTCCGGAGAATAAGATTCATATAAGGCAGTGCAGTTTTTGGAGTTCGGAATTGTTCCGGGTTAATCGGTATTGTACCGGAAGCTTCTAGAACCTTCCGGAAGGGGACCAACGTGGCCCCACCTTCCGGGAGGGGGCATGGGCCTATGAGGGAGTGTCCTGGCTGCATTGGGTCAGGGACACAAGCTGGCCGTTGATAAGTTTAAACTCGTTTAAACTAGAGATAGGATTTCTAGATAAGGGAGAGTTTAAATCGTTTAAATCTAGAGATAGGATTTCTAGATAAGGGAGAGTTTAAATTGTTTAAACTAGAGATAGGCTTGGAGGAGGGGCAAGGGCTGGCCGCCCCCCTCTATATATAGAGGGGTGGTGCGCCCCCTCCTCCCCAACTACTACTACACACCTTCCTCCAAGCCCTAGCTGCCTTGCTACCTTCCTCTCTCCCTCCCGACTGTTTGTAGGCGAAGCCTGCAGTGAAATTCTCCACCATATACACCACGCCGTCGTGTTGTAGATCCAATCTATCTCTCCACCATACTGCTGGTCCGAGGAAGGAGGAGACGCCGAGGTGTGTGCATCTCACGGAGGCACCGCCACTTGTGGTGCTAGATCGGATCGGATCGCGAGGAGGAGAAGCGAGTACGACTACATCACCCCTGCTCCGATAACGTTCCGCTGTGCGAATCTTCAAGGGTATGAAGATCTAATCCAATCTCTCTCGTTGTTTGCATCTCCTAGATTAGATCTTGGCTTTCCCTCTGTTCGCTCCGTAGAAAATTTTGATTTACTATGCCGCGAAACCCTTCAAGTAGTCTCGTCATCGGCGAAGGACATCATAGTAACTCCTGAGTTTTGATATTCGCTATTCATGTCCTTTTACTCGATGTAGAATCTGTAACCGTTGATGTCGTATGACTGATAGGTCTTTGCGTTATGCGCTGGGCCCTGTGACAAGGAGAATATGAGTTGTTGATCTTCCGTGACCATACCCAGCGAGCCTGCCGAGGTGCTTCTTGGTGGGTATGCCAACATCCTCGTTCTCGGTGGTTAGATAGTTTTGGCAGAAAGAGATGCACTCATAGATCAGAAAGCCCTTGGCTATGCTTCCATATGGACGGGACCTGTTGCGAACGAACCCTTTGATTACACTGTTCAGCCTTTCAAACGGCATCATGTTGTGCAGGAATGTCGGCCCGAGCTGGATGATGTCATCCACGACATGGACAAGTAGATGCACCATGATGTCGAAGAATGCGGGCAGAAAGTAAATCTCGAGCTCGCATAGTATCACCACGATCTCTTCCTGTAGCTTGTCGAGCTACTTCATGCCGATCGACTTCCTAGAGATGACGTTCAAAAAGTTGCACAAGCCAAACAGCGTCTCACGGATGTGCTCGTCCATTATCCCTCGTATGACAACTGGAAGTATCTGTGTCATCATCACGTGACAGTCGTGGGACTTCATACCGCTGAACCTCTTCTTCGCTACGTCGAGATACCTGCTTATATGCACAAATGCGCCACAAAAGCTTGTACACGGGTGTCCAGAGTGTGGGACCCACATTATTGTTCTGTGGCGCATATGATGATATGCGCCACAGAAGTTTGGTCAGAGCACGGTCGTACCCCTCCTGCTGTGGGTCCCACCAAACTTCAGTGACGCATACGGGTTGATGCGCCACCGAAGATTCATGGTCCAACCGCTGGTGCGGGTCCCACCATACTTCTGTGGCGCATCTCTCCGTAAGATGCGCCACAGAAGTTTGGTGGTTCTGTGACGCATTGCTCCGGATGCGTCACTGGATAACTTTTGTGGCGCATGGTCAGAACCATGCGCCACAGAAGGTATGTTTATCTATAGCTAATTTCCTAGTAGTGATGCTCTCTAAGCACTCTCGGGTGACAGTGATTAAATATGGTCTCACTGTCCGAGGAACAAGTCACTATATTTTTGAAAATTGCAACAGTGGATTTTGTGATATAATCGTGTTGCAATAATCATCTATGAAACTGTCTACCATCTTATTCTCCAATAAGATGGCTCCATGGTCAATAGATGCCTAAGCACCAACATGATCAGAAAACCTTGATCATCCATTGACCAATGAACTAGTTAAATACAGGCTACTAGGGACCTGAGTTTGTTTATATATCACACCTATATCAATATTTCCTATTGATATAGTTATAGCATCATCCAAAACTATTATAAACTAATGAAATACGATAATAAACTCTTTTATTATTTACCTCTAGGGCACATTTCCTTTATACTCACCATAACCCTCCTCGTCATCCTCACGACACTCACCATCAACCTCATCACCATTCTCACCATCGAATTCCCCAACAGGTGTATCAACAATGTTATCTAAGTTGACATTCAACAGATTGACAAACAAGATCGGAACCTCATGCAAATTGTAACTACATCACCAAATAGTTACACAGTACAAGGAATCCTTTATTCTATGACCTTGGTATAGTGGCCCTAGACGAAATTGTCATAGAACCCGATAGTCGTAAGATGTTCGGAGGGGTCGAAACCCTAAAAAATCAAGATAATTTGGCTTTAAAACGCCATAGGTTTATTGGCAAAAATCATCATAGTCTTGACAAACACTTACATAGAGCTAATGAATTTTTAACCTCGTCGAAGAAAGATGAATATCTCGCGGGCGTTTTGACAAACACGTTGTGGGCGCCGAAAGAGTTGGCATGCGGGGCGTGGACAGCCGACGTGGGTGGATGCAAGCCGCTGCGGTTCACCAGCACCTTCTTGATTCTCTTTCGAACTGACATTCCCTCGCTTCTGTATCCAACGACGCGTCGCGGCCAATGCGGAAGCGACGACGGGAGATACTGGCCGGGGACTCCAGGACGTGGATGCGCTCCGTTCGCAACGTGGTGGTCCGCGCGCTTGCGCTTCGAGCTGCCGGTGGTAGAATTGGCCCGCGCATTGGCGCTGGCGGGTGGGGTATCCACGCCAGATGTTGGAGCCATGGGATGCGTCGACTAGGGCCGCCCGTCCTCTGCGTTGACCGATGGTAGCTCCGAGGGGTCCGTGGTGGCGATTCACGGATGCAACGAGGCTGGAGTGTGAGTGGAGTCGTAGATCGGCGGCAGCGCCAGCAGCGGGGAAGCAAGAAACATCGGAAGTAAAATGTCGCTCCAGCCAAACTATCGAAGCGAGCATAGGGCACCGAGGAATCTGCAGCAAAACCTGCTCATGTATGGTTGCGGGGCGGATTTTTCTAAGAGGTGCGGCTGATTTTTCTGATCTGATCGGGCCGTTTTTCTCATGCGAAACCGATAAAAAAAACTGGTTTCGCGTGTCTCTCTTACACGTAGGGCTCAGGAGATCTGATAAATCATGAATTATGTGAGATCAAGCCGATTCGGTCTAAAGCAAATTTATCACTGAATAATGTATGCAGAGAACACTTCTTCTTTTCAAACTCAGAACGTATATATCCATCGACCGGTTACGTGCTGTAAAAATTGTGGAAGTAGATCTATCTCTAAGCCATATGGACGGGCACAAGGGTGAATTTGAGATTCTTTTTTCACTAGTAAAAAAAGTACCTTTAGTCTAGAGCAATAGTCCCGATTCTGGTATAAACCGGGACTAATGTCCTGGTCCCAACGGCTAGAAACGGCTGCAGGACTCAGAAGACATTAGTTCCGGTTTGTAGGTACCTTTAATCCCGGTTCGTTTAATTAACCGGGATTAAAGGGTCTGACGCGGAAAAGGAGCGAATGTGTGAACCTTTAGTACCAGGTTTGTTAAACGAATCGGGACTAAAGAGTCTCACACAAGCATCTCCCTTAAATTTCTTCCCTCAAACTCGAGTTTTTGCCGATTTTTTTCAAGATTTGTGAAGAATTTTTGGCTCCAAATCTATTTAAGGGTCCTAAGAGGTTAGCAACTTCATCCTTTCATCTTTCATTGCTCGTTTTAGCTCATTTCATGCTCTAAAAATGGATAGATTTGTGTGGATTCTATCTCTATATATCTGGTTAATTTGCCACATATAGTTCTCGAAATTCATTTGATTCATCGAAGCACATAGATACATGAGTTCATCCTATCTATATATCTCGGTTTGGCATGTAGTCTCAAAATTCAAACGGTTCATAGATGCATCATGCCACCGTCGAGCAACAAAATATCCTTATTTCTTCTACCTGCCGTCACAAAACCATTGCAACAAAAATAAGAACCAAAACTAGGAAGGTACACATATATATAGTGGCGCCCTAGCATTTTAATATCGGAACCAAAAACATAAACACGCCGAGAAGCTACCCAATTAAGTTAGGGAGTGCCTCTATGGCGAGCTCCTCGAAGATGTCTGAGGACGCGGCATCCTAAGACATCTTCGAGAACTCTGTCGTAGTGGTGTTCCTGCTCTCGCACACCATCTTTCAGTTTATATCTTCTCTAGATAAACCAATATGCTGGTGGAACTAACTAATTTCACATATTAGGGAGTGTCCCTACGGCGAGCTCCTCGAAGATGTCTCAGGACGAGGTCCTGAGACATCTTCGAGAAGCTCCGCCGTAGTGGTGTCCCTGGTCTCGCACACGATCTTCCTTGCAGTTGATATTTCATAAGGAAGCCTATTTATAGATTAAGCAGCAAAACATAGTGTCGACACTCACGACATAATGTCGACACTCACTCCTGTCATTGTGTCTCCACCCACTGAAATAGTGTCACCACTCACTGGCATAGTGTCTCCACTCACAACATATAGTGTCGTCACCCACTTTTAATCCTGGTTGGAGTCTCTTTTAGTCCCGGTTGAAGACACCATCCGGGACTAAACGGGCTCACGTCGGCCCCAGCCCGCCTCAATCCCTTTAGTCCCGGTTGGTGTGTCCAACCGAGACTAAAGATGTAGTAGAAAGTTTTTAAATCAGTGCATAGTTGTTTGATGTATACGATGTGTGCTTTTATTTTTAGACTAGTACTAATCTTAGCATCGTGATTTTGTTTGATGAACTTATATAATGCAGATGAGACGTCAATGGATGTACGTTGGCCGAATCACTGACGAGTTCATTAAAGGTGTGCGTTCTTTTCTCGTTGTGGCAGAGGCAAACAAGCGGAATGGTTTTAAGTGTTGTCCATGTGGTGAGTGTCGGAATGAGAAGGAATACTCTTCCTCAAGAGTCCTTCACGGCCATCTGTTTCGGTCCGGTTTCATGTCTGGCTGTAATTGTTGGACCAAGCATGAAGAAAGTGGGGTTATGATGGAAGACAACGAAGATGAAGAGAATGATGACAGCTATCCTATGTCCCCTGAATACGGTGGTACTACAATGGAAGACAATGATGAAGAAGAAGCAGAAGAACGTGCATCATATGAGCCAGATGATGATCTTGGTCGGGCCATTGCTGATGCAAAGGGAGAATGTGATAGGGAAAGAGAGAGGTTGAAATTTGAGCAGATGTTAGAGGATCACAACAAATTGTTGTACCGGAATTGCGAAGATGGCCACAAAAAGCTAGGTAGCACACTAGAATTGATGCAATGGAAGGCAGAGATCGGTGTGCCTGACAAGGGATTTGAAAATTTGTTGAAGATAATGAAGAAGCTGCTTCCAAAGGATAACGAACTGCTCGCCAGTACTTACGAAACAAAGAAGGTTGTCTACCCTCTAGGATTAGAGGTACAGAAGATACATGCATGCATTAATGACTGCATCCTCTACCATGGTGAGCAGTACGAGAATATGAATGCATGCCCGGTATGCACTGCATTGAGGTATAAGATCCAACGAGATGATCCTGGTGATATTGAGGGGGAGCATCCCAGGAAGAGGGTTCCCGCCAAGGTGATGTGGTATGCTCCTATAATACCACGATTGAAATGTTTGTTCAGAAACGAAGAGCATGCCAAGTTGTTGCGATGGCACAAAGAAGACCGTAAGAAAGACGAGATGTTGAGACACCCTGCTGATGGGTCGTAGTGGAGAAAAATTAAGAGAAACAACCCGGACTTTGCAGGTGACGCGAGGAACTTATGGTTTGGTATAAGTACAGATGACATGAATACTTTTGGGAAGCAGAGCTGCAGCCATAACACATGGCATATGACTCTGTGTATCTATAACCTTCCTCCTTGGTTATGCATGCAGCGAAAGTTTATTATGATGTCAGTGCTCATCCAAGGCCCAAAGCAACCTGACAACGACATTGATGTGTACCTAAAGCCATCAGTTGAAGAACTTTTACAGCTGCGGCACGGACAAAGTGTACGTGTGTGGGATGAGCACAAATATGAGGAATTTAACCTACAAGCATTGTTGTTCGTAACCATCAATCATTGACCTTCTCCTAGTAATATTTTAGGACAGACAAACAAGGGGTACAATGCATGCACAGACTGTTTAGATGACACTGAAAGTATTTTTTTGGATAAGTGTAAGAAGAATGTGTACCTAGGGAATCATTGTTTTCTTCCGCCCACGCATTCCCTAAGAAGGAAAGGCAAACATTTCAACGGTGAAGCAGATCACCGGAGTAAGCCTGTCCGTCATACTTGTGATGATGTATTTGATATGGTGAAGGATTTAAAAGTAATCTTTGAAAAGGGTCCTGGCGAACAGTCCGTTCCGAAGGACGCTGGCGGACACACACCCATGTGGAAGAAGAAATCTATATTTTGAGAGCTACCCTATTGGAAAGTCTTAGAGATCCGCTCTCCAATCGACGTGATGCACCCGGCAAAGAATCTTTGCGTGATACTGCTAGAATTCTTGGGCGTGTATGGAAAGAGTAAAGATACATCAGAAGCACGGTAGGACCAACAATGTATGAAAGACCGAGAGGACATGCATCCAGAGCTGTTTCAAGGTACTGCCATCTACGCTCTTACCAAAGAAGTAGGAAATATTTTTTGAATGCCTGAGTAGTATCAATGTCCCCTCTGGCTTCTCGTCTAGTATAAAAGGAATAATAAATATGGCAGAGAAAAAATCCCAGAACCTAAAGTCTCATGACTGCCACGTGCTTATGACGCAGTTGCTTCCGGTTGCATTGAGGGGGCTTCTGCCGGAAAATGTTAGAGTACCCATTGTGAAGCTATGTTCGTTTCTCAATGTAATTTCTCAGAAGGTAATCAATCCACAGAGTCTACCAGGGTTACAAAAAGATGTGGTCCAGTGTCTTCTCAGCTTTGAGTTGGTGTTCCCACCATCCTTCTTCAACACAATGACGCACCTCCTAGTTCACCTAGTCGAAGAGATTACCATTCTCGGTCCCGTATTTCTACACAATATGTTCCCCTTTGAGAGATTAATGGGAGTCTTAAAGAAATATGTCCATAACCGTGCTAGGCCAGAAGGAAGCATCTCCAAGGGCTATGGAACAGAGGAGGTCATTGAGTTTTGTGTTGACTATATTCCCGACCTTAAGCCGATCGATGTACCTGAATCACGACATGAGGGGAGACTTAGTGAAAAAGGCACGCTAGGAAAGAAAGCAAAGATATGTATGGACTAACATTGTTTCACTAAAGCACTGATACGTCAGAAATGTATCTATAATTTTTTATGCTCCATGCTTGTTTAGTATCTACTTTGTTTTACTTGTCTACACTTTGAGATGCTTTTTACATGTTTTCTGGTACTAACCTACTAACAAGTTGCAAATGCCGGATGGTCAAGCTTGTTTTTGGTTTTAGAAAAGTTAGTAAAGAAATATTCTCAAAATTGGACGGGACAAACGTCAAAGTCAATTACTTTCCGTGGGGAACAAGAAGTATAGAGGGGAGACGAGGAGGCATGCCAGGGCGGCTAACCCCCCTAGGCGCGGGTGGGCCCTACCCCGCGCCTAGGTAGGGTTTGCTCCCTCTGGCCACCGCCTCGGCCTCCCCCTACGCCTATAAGAAACCCCCAATGGAGAAACCCTGGGCACCCGATCAAATATCCACGAAACCGTTTGTAGCCGCCGCCACTATCGTCCCTAGATCGGGGGGATCTGAAGTTCTCCTAGGACCCTGCCGGAGGGGAAATCATCCCGGAGGCCTTCTCTTCGGTATGATGCGTGAGTAGTTCCACCTTGTACTATGGGTCCATGTAGTAGCTAGATGGTTGTATCTCCTCCTTTGTGCTTTCGTGTATAGATCTTGTGAGCTCCGTTCATGATCAAGATCTAATCTATTTGTAATCATGCATGTTGTGTTTGTGGGGATCCAATGGATATTGACATTATTATGTTGGTTTGATTAATGGTTTTGTCTTTATGATTCTATCATGTCTATGTTGTTTGTGATCTTGCATGCTCTCCGTTGTTAGTAGCTATCTTGGACAAGTAGTTGCTAGTGACTCCAAGAGGGGGTATTTATGCTCGATAGTGGGTACATGCCTCTAGTTTCCAAGGGAAGTGACAATAATATCTCCGGTTGTAGATGTGCTGTTGCCACTAGGGAGAAAACAACGGTCTCTTGTTCATGGAACATGTGGACTGTTTACCTTACACACTTTGCTTAAAGCAGTTGTCTGTTGCTTGCAACTTAATACTGGAGGGGGTTCGGATGATAACCTAAAGGTAGACTTCTAGTCATAGATGTAGTTGGATGGCGGTCTATGTATCTTGTTGTATTGCCCAATAAAATCTCATAGGATCATGAATGTCTAGTAATTGCATTGTTATGCCTTGCTCAGTTCTTGTCAATTGCCCTGCTGTAATTTGTTTACCCTTCATGCCATGTTGTTTATATAAGAAGGGCACCTCTAGTGAACTATGGACCCCGGTCCAATCTTTACCATTGATACACCTTCCACTGTTACTTGTTTACTTGCTACAAACCATTACCTTCCACACCATACGTTTAATCCTTTGTTACAGCAAACTGGTGGGCTTGACAACCTCACTGATCGTTGGGACAAAGTCTTGAGTTTGTGTTGTGCAGGTCTCCACGTTGCTTGCAACACCTTTGAGACGTTTCCTTCCTCCTTCAGGTTCGATAACCTCGGTTCTAGTGAGGGAAACTTGCTGCTGTGATCATCACACCTTGCTCTTGGGGTTCCAACAAAGTGTCCCACGCCAACACTGGGTGCACGCATCAAGATTTCTGGCGCCGTTGCCGGAGAGGCTAAGGACGTCTTCACAAGAGGAGTCCTTCACTTCCTTTCTCTTTACTTTGTTTTTAGTTTGCTTTGTTTCTTTTGCTTGGTTTTCTTTGCCTATTTCCAAAAACCCCCAAAAAATTAGTCTAGTTTGGTATGCTTTCTTTATTCAAAAACACAAAAAATAGTTCCTGCTCTAGCTGCTACTGCTATTTTTGGCTTGCCCAACTTTGCCAAAATGAACTCTACTAAGAACACCAAGTTGTGTGACTTCACTAGCACCAACAACAATGATTTACTTATCTCACCTATTGCTCCACCTGCTCCTGATGCTACCTTTTATGAAATTAAGCCTGCTTTGTTGAATCTTGTGATGAGAGAGCAATTTTCTGGTGCTAGTTCTGATGATCCTGCTGCCCATCACAATAGCTTTGTTGAACTTTGTGAGATGCAAAAGTATAAGGATGTAGATGGAGATATTATTAAGCTCAAGCTTTTTCCTTTCTCCTTGAAGGAAAAGCTAAAGAATGGTTGCTTCCTTTATCTAAAAATAGTATTGATTCTTGGACTAAGTGCAAAGATGCTTTTATTGGAAAGTACTATCCTCCTTCTAAGATTATTGCTATGAGAAGTGCCATTATGAAATTTAAACAACTTTATAGTGAACATGTTGCTCCAGCTTGGGAAAGAATGAAGTCTTTGGTTAAGAATTGCCCTACTCATGGACTCACTGCTTGGATGATTATCCAGACTTTTTATGCAGGTTTGAACTTCTCCTCGAGAAATCTGTTGGATTCAGCTGCTGGAGGTACCTTTATGGGCCTCACTTTGGGTGCTGCAATAAGGCTCATGGATAATATGATGGTTAACTACTCTGAATGGCATGTTTAAAGAGCTCCACATGGTAAGAATGTAAATTCTGTTGAGGAAATTTCCTCTTTGAGTGAAAAGATTGATGTTATTATGGCTATGCTTGTTAATGGGAAAGCTCCTCTAGATCCTAATAGTGTTTCCCTAGCCTCTTTGGTTTCTCAAGAAAAGCAAGTTGATGTGAACTTCATTAGAAACAATAATTTCAACAACAATGCCTATAGGAATAATTTTGGTAGCAACAACAATTATAGGCCTTATCCTCCTAACAATGGCAATTCCTATGGAAGCTCTTACAATAATGCTAGAAGTGCCCCCTCTGAAGTTGAAGTCATGCTCAAGGACTTTATTAGTAAACAAACCACTTTCAATAAGACTATAGAGGAAAAGCTTTTAACTGTTGAGAAAAACATATCCTCTTTGTTTGAAGCTCACTCTTCCTTGATTAATAAAATGGCTGCTAAACCTGAAACTATGGAAAACACCTTTGCTACTGCTCATGCCATACAAGTTACTATTGATGAAAATGTTAGGCTGTTAGCTCAACTTTATGCTAGGTGGAAAAGGGAAGCTGAAATTGATAGAAACAATAGTGTGTGCACTATCACCACTAAACCACAAGTAGTCCCTATTCGTCCTCCTACTATGAATAAACCTATTGAGCTTACTACTAGTGATGCTAAGTTTGATTTTGATATTGATGGTTGCAATATTTCTGAAGTGATTATGTTGCTACATAAGCTTGCTAGAAGTCCCGATGCTAGTGATATGCATGTTGCTTTCACTAAACAAATTACAGATGCTCTTATTAAGATTAAGGAAGAGAAGCTAAAACACAAAGCTTCTATTCCTAGGAAAGTAGAAGATAGTTGGGAATCCATTATTAATATGCAAGTGAATGATTTGATCTCAAAGCTTCATGTGATCTTGGTTCTAGTGTCTCTATTATGCCTAGGAAGATTTATGAAATGCTTGATTTGCCACCATTGGAAGATTGTTATTTGGATGTCCCACTTAATGATAATTCTAAGAAGAAACTCATGGGGGAGTATTAATGATTTTCTCATTATGGTTAACAATGCTTATGTCCCTATGGATTTCTATGTTTTGGATGTTGAGTACAATGCTTCTTATCCTATTACTTTGGGAAGACCTTTTCTTAGAACAGTTGGTGCCATCATTGATATGAAAGAAGGCACCATTAAATATCATTTTCCATTCAAGAAAGGTATTGAACACTTCCCTATGAGGAGAGAGAATTTGTTTTTTGCTCCCCCTTTGAAAGCAAGATTTGATGTTAATGCTTCTTCATTTGAAAAATACTTGATTCTTCTTGCTTCTTGTGCCTAACTTAAAGGCGTTAAAGAAAAGTACTTGTTGAGAGATAACCCAAGAGTTTCCTTGAGTCTTGGAAGTTATTACTTAAGTAATGACCTCTCCTTATCCTTTTTTTGCTTTTTGTGCCAATAATGACCTCTAATGAGAGGGAAGTAAGATTTGGGGAGTTGCTGTCCCGAAACAGATTTATGCCCTCCACCAAAAAAAATTGTGAGGAGTCTCTGTAACTCGGATTGAGCTCAACATTTACGAATAAATCCCCTAGAATGTTAGCTAACTTTATTTTTTTCAACACTTTTTGATTTGAGCAACAGAAGATGTTCAAAAAAATCGGTTTCTACCCGCTGGTCTGTTTTGACAGGTTTCTGCCATTATTTGCATTTGCTTCTTATTGATTCATTTTTGAGTTCTCTTTAGGTGAATTGAGATTTTTTAAGGAGTTGCTACAATAGCGTATGTTTTTAGTGAAAAGTCTTGCTATTCCAAAGCTTTTCCAGAGGTCTAATATCTTTTGAATACACTAATGTTGCTAATGAAGATTGTGTGAAGTTTTGTATGAAGGAAAAATTTTAGGTGTAAAGAGAGGATGATGCAATGAGATGAAGAATGGACAAAAGCTCAATCTTGGGAATGCTACCATGGTGTCAAACCAATAAATATCCAAGAGGTACAAGCATCAAAGCTTGGGGATGCCCAAGGCATCCCCTTCTTCATCAATAAAAAGCTTAGGTCTGTCTAGACACTTTGTTTTTATTGTTTCATGCACAGTTGTGTTGTTCTTGGAGCGTCTTATTTTTCGTTTGCTTTGCTTAGGTTGTTTAGTTTGCTTTAATAAAGTAGTTTGGACCCCCATTCTCGCTGTGTTGTTTTGCAAATAAGTTGCTTGGTGTTGGAAAGGAGTAGTAAGTTCTTGCTTGAAGTGCAAGAGGAGCTTTCATTGACTGTGACTTAGACTTTATCATGACATGATAGGTGTTGTTTTAGCATTATACTTAGTAATTATTGTTGTAGCATGTCTTGTTCCAAACAATTGGGATTGCTTAGTGTGCCTTGAAGAAATTATGCGTTGTTTTAGCATGTAAAAGCATAGTATTGTGGTAATCTCCTTTGATATTTTTCTTGGGTTGACTTGGCACATGCTTACACCATGTTATGACTCTCACAAGTAACCATTAGCCTCTATGATCATTTAGTCCTTGACTTGTAGTACCACTCTTTGCTTTGATTAGTATGCTTTGTTGCACTGCATGATTATAGCCATTATTGCTCTCTTAGTTGGTTTCTCCCAGTCTTTTGATATCCTCCACTTGTATGAGTAAGCTCTACTCATGCTTCCAACTCTCAAGAAACCAAGTTATTCCAAAGTGTCCACTATAAATTCCTATGCATGGTGTGTTACACCATTCCAAGTATATTCTTGTTTTCAGCTATCTTCTAATTAAAAACTATTTTGTTATGTGAAAACTTAGTGATTAAAGCCCTCACGAACTTGATGGCACACTTTATTCTTTGCCCCTAATAAACTTGAACCATTGTGACAACTTTGTTGTATATGCTTTCACTTATAAGTTGGAATTAGCAGAACCGTGCAGTCACATGGAACGTTTTCAACATCGCACTTATACTTTGTACTCAGTTGATATCATGCTCTTTTGTCTATGGATGTCACCGGTGTGAAATAAAGAGGGATCTTATAAGTCCATGGAGCAAGTATTCTGTGTTAGAGAAATGCCTGGGCCGCTAGCCTAAGCCATGCCTAATCATGGTGGAAACTTGCATCATCACCATAATGAGCTATCTTTGAAGCATCCTCAATAAAAAAGCTATCCATATGGTAAATAAAAAGATTGCTGAGATGCTCATTGTCTGCTTGCCTTGTCATTTTGGTTATGGGAAAGCTCATGTACCATGTGCAAGGGGTACCCCGTTGGCAGTTCTCAATGATATGCAAATACTTATAATGACAAGAACTTACCTGGACCCAAAGTTGAGTATGCATGAGGTGTGGCCCTCGTATTCAAGGGACTCAAGATTGCCAACTTATACTTCGTCAAGCATATAATCCAGCTTTGCCACTTTAACCTTAACCACTTCAAGGTGCTTATGATAGGGGCAATGAGGGCTGAAAGATAACAAGTACCATAATTTTTGGAAGCTCTTTTTGGAACTTGTAATCCCTGCTTCCTTTACAAAAGGCCTTTCTTCCACCACTATTGAGTCTCCACCTTCTACCTTTAGGCACCATTGAGAGAACATAGTTGTCATTCTGTGAGCAGTGTTCCAAAGCTTAATGATTGATGCATATTGTGATATTACTTGTTCTTGTGCTATTTGTTTCTAGTCACCCTTGTGAACTTTGCAGGTGTCCTATGCATCTATATTGCTACTCTATGAGGGACAAGGTGATTGCCACTATGCTATGTTTTCTGTATGTGAAAAAAACAAATGTTTTCCAATGCATGTTATTCATGATCTTTGTTTGTAGCCTGTCATGTTGCATGCATAGTTACTATGTCCTATTGTTATAACTCCATCTTTCATGCACATGTTTAGAGTTATTTGATCCCAGCTTTGAATGCTTGCAAATGGTTGGATCTTTATTGTGAGGGTGCATGTCACCTCAAAAATTATTCTATTTATCACTTACCTACTCGAGGAAGAGCATGAGTTAAGCTTGGGGATGTTGATACCTCGAAAATGTATCTATAATTTTTGATGCTCCATGCTTGATTAGTATCTACTTTGCTTTACTTGTCTACACTTTGAGATGCTTTTTACATGTTTTCTGTTACTAACCTACTAACAAGTTGCAAAAGTGCCAGATGCCTGTTTTCTGCTGTTTTTGGTTTCAGAAAAGTTAGTAAAGAAATATTCTCGGAATTGGACGGGACAAACGTCAAAGTCAATTACTTTCCATGGGGAACAAGAAGTCCAGAGGGGAGACGAGCAGGCGTGCCAGGGCGGCTAAACCCCCTAGGCGCGGGTGGGCCCTACCCCACGCCTAGGTAGGGATTGCCCCCACTGTCCGCCGCCTCGGCCTCCCCCTTCGCCTATAAGAATCCCCCGATGCAGAAACCCTGGGCACCCGATCAAATATCCACAAAACCGTCTGTAGCCGCCGCCACCATCATCCCTATATCGGGGGGGATCTGAAGTTCTTCCTGGCACCTTGCTGGAGGGGAGATCATCCCGTAGGCCTTCTCTCTGGTATGATGCGTGAGTAGTTCCACATTGGACTATGGGTCCATGTAGTAGCTAGATGGTTGTATCTCCTCCTTTGTGCTTTCATGGATAGATCTTGTGAGCTTCGTTCATGATCAAGATCTAATCTATTTGTAATCATGCATGTTGTGTTTGTGGGGATCCGATGGATATTGAGATTATTATGTTGGTTTCATTAATGGTTTTGTCTTTATGATTCTATCATGTCTGTGTTGTTTGTGATCTTGCATGCTCTCCGATGTTAGTAGCTATCTTGGCCAAGTAGTTTCTAGTGACTCCAAGAGGGGGTATTTATGCTCGATAGTGGGTTCATGCCTCTAGTTTCCAAGGGAAGTGACAATAATCTCTTCGGTTGTAGATGTGTTGTTGCCACTGGGGATAAAACAACGGTATCTTGTTCATGGAACATGTGGACTGTTTACCTTACACACTTTGCTTAAAGCAGTTTTCTGTTGCTTACAACTTAATACTGGAGGGGTTTCGGATGATAACCTGAAGGTGTACTTCTAGTCATAGATGTAGTTGGATGGCGGTCTATGTATCTTGTTGCATTGCCCAATCGAATCTTATAGGATCTTTCTGACTAGTAATTGTATTATTATGCCTTTCTCAGTTCCTGTCAATTGCTCTGCTGTAATTTGTTTACCCTTCATGACATGTTGTTTATCTAAGGAGAGCACCTCTAGTGAACTATGGACCCCAGTCCAATCTTTACCATTGATACAACTTCCATTGTTACTTGTTTATTTTCTACAAACCATTACCTTCCACACCATACGTTTAATCCTTTGTTACAAAAAATCGGTGAGCTTGACAACCTCACTGATTCGTTGGGACAAAGTCTTGAGTTTGTGTTGTGCTGGTATCCATGTTGCTTGCAACACCTTTGAGACGTTTCCTTCCTCCTTCAGGTTCGATATCCCCGGTCTCTACTAAGGGAAACTTGCTGTTGTGCTCATCACGCCTTGCTCTTGGGGTTCCAACGAAGTGTCCCACGTCAACACTGGGTGCACGCATCAATAACACTATACAATTCTTCAAAGTTCCACCTTGGTGGATCCATATATCGAGGTACACAAGAATATTGTATGCTCGAACTACCTGGGGCAGTCTAACAGGTGGATTAGAGATGAACACATGAAGACTTTCGGCGGTTGGTTGCAGACACATCTCATGAATGACACCACTATTGGAGATCAGTTGTACTTGTTGGCCAGGTCTCCATCTTCAACTATATTGACTTTCCAAGGGTACGATATAAATGGGAATATATTTTACACACACGCCCAAGATAAAAAGACTACCAACCAAAACAGCGGTGTCCGATTTGATGCAACAGACAACAATGGGAAAAAGGACACATATTATGGTAACATAGAGGACATATGACAACTTGACTATGGTCCTAATTTCAAGGTCCCATTGTTTCGATGCAAACGGGTCAAGATGACAGGAGGCGGTGTAACGGTAGACCAGCAATACAGAATGACAACAGTGGATCTCAATAATCTTGCGTACAGAGATGAACGATTCATCCTTGCCAATTATGTGGCTCAAATTTTCTATGTGAAGGACATGTCTACTAGACCGAGAAAAAGGAAATATAAGCAAAAGAATATAATATCATACGATGAGCCAAAGCGTCACATAGTTCTTTTAGGGAAAATAAACTTGGTGGGAGTTGAGGGCATGACAGACATGTCAGAAGATTATAACAAATTTCATGAAATTCCACCATTCAATGTGAAAACTGATCCAGCATACCGCTAAATAAGGAAGATGCTCCATGGTTACGAACTAGAAGAGAACCAAAACACTAGATATGGATGTTGGTGATGTAACAATGTATTAAACCTTTTGTGAATTAACCCTATTTTTTTTACAATTTCTGAGATTGTTGAAGGAAGGTAGAAAAAAAGCATTTGATCACTTGAGCGAACTCACAAGAATACAACAACATCTTCATATTTAGTCCCGGTCTAGCCACAAACCGGGACTAGCTAACACTCAAGAAATTTATTAATATTAAAAAACCGGGACAAACCAGGACTAGCTAAGACTCGGGACTAAAGCTGCCCCCATTAGTCATAATCATGCCTTGTCCTATAGTACACAGCTTCAGGGTCTTCTTCGTCATTGTCATCTTCATCTTCATCGTCGTCCTGGCTAGGTGCATGCGGCTCGATCCTCAACCCATCTATGGCATATACCGGGGGCACCTGCCACTCCGGCCTCAGATTCACGGCAGGCAGGGGAGGGGTCTCCTAAAAGACGATGCCACTACCACTGGGCGAGGGAGGGGCCTTCTTGTGGCTCTATGGCGGGTGGAATTGTGGGCACCGCAGGCGAGGATGGTCTCCCCCGGCGATATAGCACATCACGCTGATGATAGTACGGTTCGCCTACCATAGATGGCGGCCGGGTTCATTGTGGTTCACCAGGGGCAGGCCGTCACCCTCGTACCTAGCGAGCCCCCTTTCCCGCAGGTTAGCAAAGAAGGAATTCCAGGGATCCATCCGCTGCTCCGGCGTGAGATCATGGTAGAAGTGGTTCGTGATGGACGCGTTTTGGGCGGAACCTTGAGGCATAGGAGGGACATAAACCCCTTCAGTGCTCAGCATCCAGCCGGCGGGCGGCCGGTAGCCTGGCAGGCAAGGGTAGCTGGAGGTGCACAACGCCTCGGTCTCCTCGAGGGTTAGAATGGCCCAGTAGGTGTTGTCCATTGTTGTGAGAGAGGAAGGTGTGGATGTGTGGATATCCATGGCGTGGTCGGCCTATATATAGAGGGAAAGGGCGGGAAAACATGGCGGGAAGCGGTGGGAAATGGCGGGAAATATCTTAAGTCACAGTTAATGGGTACAACCAGGACTAAAATCTCCGTTCAGAGGGAATGACCTATCATGTTCGAGGTTTCATGGCTTTCGGTCCAAGTGACCGATGTTATGTGCTAAATTGCTGCATAGTTTGTGATACTGAGCCCATATTGTGCATGCATGTGAATATTGGGATGGCGAACAATGTTGCACGAGGAAGTTTTCCTTTTCGTCGCACGGAAAAGCCATTTTCCATTTTTCGAGCGCAAAAAAGCGGGTCATTTTGTGAAGCAGCCACCAAAATGCAGTTACAGAATGATACCATCCCATTTTTCTAAAATACTAGACCACCTTACATGAAATATCTCCCAACTGGGAGATCTCAAACCTTTCTGTCCTTCCCGGGTGAAAAAGAAAAATGTCTGCCAAATCGGTAGGAAGTGGGTCCGGTTTGAACTATAGGTACATGATCTAACCCCCGTGATTTCTTGAAAAAATCATTTTTAGACTCACAATATGTTTATAGATCCAATGCAGGTTCTAACGAGGCTCATTCCCTATCTTCACGAACGCCGTTTTGACCTTAGTTCGAAATAGGAAAAATTCAAAACGGGCATAAGAAATTCAAAAAAGGCCCGAGCAATGTAAATACTTCACGTGTGTCATATTATGTGGCATAGTTGCAAGGAAAAATATCAAACTTGGTATATTGATTATGTCTCAAACAACCTTCACAAAATAACCTATCATGTTTGAGGTTTCATGTCTTTCGGTCCAAGTGACCGATGTTATGTGCTGAATCGCGGCATAATTTGTTATACTATGCCCATATTGTGCATGCATGTGGATATTGGGATGGAGAACAATGTTGCAGGAGGAAGTTTTCCTTTTCGTCGCACAGAAAAACCATTTTCCATTTTCCGAGCGCAAAAAGGGTCGTTTTGTGAAGCAGCCACGAAAATGCAGTTACATAATGCTACCATCCCATTTTTATAAAATACTAGACCATCTTACATAAACTATCTCCCAACCGGGAGATCTCAAAACTTTTCTGTCCTTTCCGGGTGAAAAAGACGAATGTCTACCGAATCGATAGGAAGTGGGTCCGGTTTGAACTACAGTTACATGATCTAACGCCCGTGATTTTTTGAAAAAATCATTTTTAGACTCACAATATGTTGTTTCTTCAAAGATCCAACGCAATTTCTAAAAAGGCTCATCCCCTATCTTCACGCACGCCATTTTGACCTTAGTTTGAAACGGGAAAAAATTCGAAACGGGCATAAGAAATTCAAAAGAGGTCCGAACAATGTAAATCCTTCGCGTGGTGTCATATTATATGACATAATTGCAAGGAAAAATATCAAACTTGGTATATTGATTATGTCTCGAAAAACCTTCACAAAATGACCTATCATGTTCGAGGTTTCATGGCTTTCGGTCCAAGTGACCGATGTTATATGCTGAATCGCGACATAGTTTGTGATACTGTGCCCATGTTGTGCATGCATGTGGATATTGGGATGGCGAAGAATGTTGCATGAGGAAGTTTTCCTTTTCGTCACACGGAAAAGCCATTTTCCATTTTCCGAGCGCAAAAAAGAGGGTCGTTTTGTGAAGCAGCCATCAAAATGCAGTTACAGAATGCTACCATCCCATTTTTATAAAATACTAGACCACCTTACATGAACTATATCCCAACCGGGAGATTTCAAACCTTTCTTTCCTTCCTGGTTGAAAAATACAAATGTCTGCCGAATCGGTAGGAAGTGGGTCCGGTTTGAACTACAGGTACATGATCTAACGCCCATGATTTTTTGAAAAAATCATTTTTAGACTCATAATATGTTGTTTCTTCAAAGATCCAACACAAGTTCTAACGAGGCTCATCCCCTATCTTCACGCACGCCGTTTTGACCTTAGTTCGAAACAGGCATAAGAAATTCAAAAAAGGCCCGAACAATGTAAATTATTCGTGTGGTTTCATATTATGTGACATAGGTGCAAGGAAAAATATCAAACTTGGTATATTGATTATGTCTCAAAAAAACCTTCACAAAATGACCTATCATGTTCGAGGTTTCATGGCTTTCGGTCCAAGTGACCGATGTTATGTGGTGAATCGTGACATAGTTTGCGATACTGTGCCCATATTGTGCATGCATGTGGATATTTGGATTTCGAACAATGTTGCAGAAGGAAGTTTTCCTTTTCGTTGCACGGAAAATCCATTTTCCATTTTCTGAGCGCAAAAAAACTGGTCGTTTTGTGAAGCAGCCACCAAAATGCAGTTATAGAATACTACCATCCCATTTTTATAAAATACTAGACCACCTTACATGAACTATCTCCCAACCGGGAGATCTCAAACCTTTCTGTCCTTCCTGGGTAAAAAAGACAAATATTTGCCAAATCGGTAGGAAGTGGGTCCGGTTTGATCTACAAGTACATGACCTAACGCCCGTGATTTTGTCAAAAAATCATTTTTAGACTCACAATATATTGTTTCTTTAGATATCCAATGCAAGTTCTAACAAGGCTCATCCCCTATCTTCACGCACGCCGTTTTGACCTTAGTTCGAAACAGGGAAAATTCGAAACGGGCATAAGAAATTCAGAAAAGTCCGAACAATGTAAATTCAAAAACGGGAATAATTATTTTATCTACATCTATATAACAGAGTAGGGTAATAGCTTTAAATTATAGATCTTTTATTTCAGCAAATTTTGATATATAATAATTAATTTTCCTAATTGTTATTTTTTTTCATATTGGCGCCAAAAATACACCTTTCAAACCGGGACTAGAAGTCCCTTTAGTCCCAGTTGATGTTACAAACCAGGGCTAAAGGGGGGATGGGTATAAACACCCACCATTTCTGCCCATGTTCGAGCACCGAACCGGAGCACCAACAGTCATCTTCCCTAGCGCCGTCTACCGCCCTAGCATCGTCCACCGCCCTAGCGTCGTCCATTCTCGCGCCCCAGCGTCGCCCATCCTCGCGACCCAGCGCCGTGCACTGTCGTGCCCATGCGCTGCTGCGCCACCCGTCCCCGTGCCGCTCGCGCCCGCGTGCCACTATTATCCGCCCCGGCGACCGCCGACCGCCTGATGACCCACAAGTATAGGGGGTGTGTCGCAGTACTTTTGATAAATAGGAGTGTCGATCCCAACGAGGAGCAGAAGGTGCTGAACAGTGGTATGGAGCAGGAAATCCCTATGAATACTTAGCAAACGGATTTTTAGTGGTGTTCTGACAAGGCAACAAAACAAAGAGCAAGCAATAAAGACAACGAACAAGTGTCCCAATCCTTTCTTAGCGAAGGACGAGCCGGTGGAAATACTTATAAGTACCAAACGTTCTCGAGGACACATGGGAATTCCGTTAAGTGCTTTCGCTTCAAATAGCTAAGTACTCTTCTTTGGTATTGTGAGTGTTGTGTGGGTTAACTTGTGCTAATATACCGACCTTACTTGGACTAATACATACTTGTGATTAAAACCCTGGAAGCATCTGCAACTATAGCAAAGTAATTAAGATATAAATCTAACCATAGACTTAAACTCTGACATCCTACACTCCCTTATGCAAATGTGTCCTAACAGGGGTTCAGGTTTCTATCACTCCGGCAACCCCACAATTAGAAACCTTCCCTAGACGCATAAATGGTGAAGTATCATGTAGTCAACGTTCACATGACACCACTAGAAGAATAACACCACAACTTAAATACTAAACCATTGAATAATAACTCAACACAAATCCACTACTAACAACATGACTTCTCCCATGTCCCCAAGAACTAAATGAACTACTCACGAGACATCATATGGATCAAGATCAAAGATGATATGGTAATGGATAACAATCTGAACATAAACAATAATCCAATGGTTCCACTCACAAGCATCAACTACAATAGTAATCAACATCGGGAAGGTTTCCCCTAATGAACTAAAGCAATATCCAACACAATTGTTACAGCGGGATGGAGTAATGATGATGGTGCTGGTGGAGATGATGGTGTGGATGATGATGATGATCCCGATGAAGCATAGCTTGACGATGTTGTTTATGGCGACGATCTCCCCTCTCCAGGAAGGAATTTCCCCGACAGAAATCTGTCTACCAGAGAGATCTTTCTCTCTCGGTGTTTTCCACCCCGCAAAGGCAGCGAAAATCTATCCGTGGTCGCCCCCTAGGTGTTATGGTTCCGTAGGGAAGATATAGCGAGAGGGCGGAGTCGGAGGCCGGGCAGGTGGGCCACACCTGCCCTAGGCGCGACCTAGGGGGGACCCGCACCTAGGGGGTGTGGGCCCCCTGTGGCCCTTCTTCGCCTCCCCTTCTGGCTTCCTCTGTCTTCTAGGAAAATTATATTTTCCCATATTTTTCTAGTATTTTTCTGATCTTCGCAAAATTGCATAAAAAAACCTCATTTTCCATCAGAATCCAGACTCCGACAATTCATCCTCCAAGAATCATCCAACATGCAAAAACAATGGAAAAGACAGAAGTAGTACCTCATAATAGGACATATATCAATAAATAGATGCAAATTATGATGTAGAATGGTGATGCAAATCGGATGTATCAACTTCCCCCAAGCTTAGACCTTCGCTTGTCCCCAAGCGAAAACTGAGCTCAGTAACATGTCCACAGGTTTATGGAGTGAAGTGTCGACACAACAATACAGACAATGAGCATCACACTTACCATTACACAACTCATAGAAGAAAGCAACTCACCATTATATAACTTATCTTGCGACAAGTACAAGAGTCACAATAGAGAGGCATAAAGATAAATCATAATTGGAATTGGCAAACTTTGTTCTTGGTCGGAGAACAACTGGCAAACAATTTCACAAATAAAGCTTTTGTAGAAGTTTTCAAGCAGGAGCACTCTTTGCTCAAAAAGTTTTTTCAATGAAGGCTTTCAAAGTAATACTCCATAGATAAGAGTCTTGTGCAAACAAGGAATAAAAAGAACATGATTGAATAAATCACCATATGAATGCTTGAAACACAACAACTCAAATGATTCCTGGAGATAGAGAGGAAGTAGGTTTACTAACTCAACTTGGAAATAGGAGAAAGGTCCCTTCATAGAGGGAAGCAGGGATTACAAGTCGTAAGGAACTTCCAAAATATTATAGTACTTACTAGCTTTGAGCCCTCATTGTCCCTATCATAGGCATCTTGAGATGATTAAGGTTAAAGTGAACAAGGATGGAGAAAATGCTTGACAAAATATAAGTTGGCAATATCATGTCCCTTGAATATGAGGGACACTCCTCATGCTACTCAACTTTAGTTACCAGTAAATTCTTTTCATTGTAAGTACATGCGTATCATAGAGAACCGCCAACGGGGTACCCCTTGCACATGTTACATGAGCTATCCCATAACCAAAATGACAAGGCAAGCAGAGAATGAGTATCTCAGCGATCTTTTTATTTACTATGTGCATACTTTTTATTGAGGATGCTTCATAGATAGCTCACTATGGTAATACTGCAAGTTCCACCATGATTAGGCATGGCTTAGGCTAGCGGCCTAGGCATTTATCTAACACAAAATACATACTCCATGGACTTACAAGTTCACTCTTTATTTCACACCGTTGACATCCACAGACAAAAGAGGACGATATCAACTGTGTACAAGGTACAAGTGCAAAGTTGAAAGCGTTCCCCGTGACATCACGGTTCTGATAATTCCAACGTATAGATGCAAGCATATACAACTTCGATGACACAATGGTTCAAGTCTATTAGGGGCAAAGAATAAGGTGTGCCATCAAGTTCGTGAGAGGCTTTACTAACTAGTTTTCACATAACAAAATACTTTTTAATTCGAAAGATAGATGAAGCTTGAGACTTTGCTTGGAATAGCAAATGCTATTAGGTAGATATGGTGGACACAAATGGCATAGGTTTTGGTTCAAAGGGTTTGGAAGAATGAGAAGTATGCCTTCTCAAAACAGGTTTTTGGCTAGCAAAGCTGGGTAGCAAGCAAGAGAGTTGAAAGAAACAAGCAAACACACAAGTAATAAAGCCAAACATGCAATCTTCCTTGAAGACACAAAAGATCTTAAATAAAGAATACTAAGCTTATGAGCCAATCAAGAAATAAAATAGATTATACAAAATACCTGTAAGATTTTTTATCTTTTTCTTTCAAACCTTAAAAATTGTTGCTACTGACTAGATCTTGGTTTGCCAAAAGCAATTTAGAGTTACTTGATGCTCCCAAAGTGATGTCAAATACTGATCAACAAGATCCATCATATAATAGAGATTGCAAACTAAAATAAGAAGTGCAAAAATTAAAAGATGAGACTTCTCATTAATATTCAACAAAGGCACTCACACCAACGGATACATAGATAACCAACTAAAGGAGAGATACTTACACATGCAAACCAAACTATAAGATAACCTCTCTACCAAAGATATGAAGCCACTAAAAAAGGTAAAAGATAAAATATAATGATGGTGATACCGCGACACTCCCCCCGAGCTTGGAACAAGCCAAGGGGATGCCAAACCTGATGATGAATTACTCCTTCGGTGGTGGTGGTGTTCTCTTGTCATCATAAAACATCCAAGGCAAAGGCTCCCCATCCAAAAAGTACGTCCGAGTTTCTGCAATCCTGAAACTAGCAGCAGAGCTCATGCGATCAAATCTAGCCTCATACTCATAGTTTTGATTTTGTATGTCATAAAGCTGTGCTTGTAATTGGTTGGTGGTCTGATGGAGCGAGAAGATCTCTTCTCGGAGCTCAGCAACCTCTCCCTCATGCTTGGTTATGAGTTCTGAACTTATCTTGTGAATAACATCCACTTCGTGTTCTGCCATCTTCTTGTACCTGAAAACTTCCTGCTCCAATGCTTCCATCCTGTCTTCCAGACTGCCTTATCCTTTAGGGCCTTGAACTTCTTTAATCTGTACCTTCCCATCTTTGAGAATCAACTCCTTGGGATGAATCCTCAACTCATACATGTACGGGTTGAGGACATCCGCAGAGGAATCCTCTGTGGGTGATCCAGAGGAAGACATTGAGGCTCCAAATCTAAGAATTTGCCTGACAGAAATAGATCGAAACAGGAACACGACGAGAACTCGATAAAATAACCTCGGGGAACCAGGGGGTTATATATTACGAAGTTTCAAATCATAAGGAAGGTTTTGATACGAAAACTAGGCGGGGATGGAGCTCGAGGTGGTCTCACCCCCTCCAGCCGCGACCAGCTGGGGCCCGCGCCTGGGGTGGGTTTGGCCACCCCGGCCTCCGGTTCCTCCTCTGTTCCATCTCGTAACTTCCCTTATGTATTAAAAACATCAAAAATATAAAAAGATTGAGGTTTCACGAACCTTCTGTTTTCACCACTTTTACATATTCAAAGTCGAACTCTGCAGAATCTGGTGTTTGGCTTCTAATAAATTCTTCCGGAGTCACAATTTGAATTGTGACAACGTCTTCATTATATGAATCTCCATAAATATAATGCTTTAGTCTTTGAACATTCACCACCTGTGTTGTGTCATCCTTCAGAGAAGATATTTTGATGGCACCTGAACAATATACTTCCTTGATAACAAAAGGTCCTGATACACCCAATTTGCATCACCTTTCTATATCATAATTTACCTCTATTCATTGATATTTGTCTTATTATGAGGTATTACTTATGGATTTTCATCTGTTTATGCATGTTGGACGAACCTTGGAGGATGGACTGCCGGAGTCTGGATTCTGATGGAAAATAAGGCGATTCGGTGCAATTTCGCGAAGATCAGAAAAATACTAGAAAAATGTGGAAACATATTATTTTACAAGAAGATGAAGGATGCCAGAAGGAGGAACGAAGTGGGGCCCACACCCCCTAGGCGCGGGCCGACCTGACCGCGTGCCTAGGGTAGGTGTGGCCCACCTGCCCGGCCTCTGACTCCGCACCTTCGCCTATATCTTCCCTTCGAAACCATAAGGTTCGGGGAGCGACCACAGATAGATTTCCGCTGCCTCTAGGGGGCGGAAAACACCAAGAGATAAAGATCTCTCCAGCAGACATATTTCTGCCAGGGGAATTCCTTCCCGGAAAGGGAAGACCGTCGCCATCAACACCACCATCAAGCTAGGCTTCATCGGTATCTTCATCGTCATCATCCACATCATCATCTCCACCAGCACCATCATCACCACTCTGTCCCGCTGTAACAATTGTGTTGGATATTGCTTTAGTTCATTAGGGGAAACTTTCCCGGTGTTGATTACTATTGTAGTTGATGCTTGTGAGTGGAACCATTAGATTATTGTTTATGTTCAGATTGTTATCCATTATCATATAATATTTTATCTTGATCCATATGATGTCTTGTGAGTAGTTCATTTAGTTCTTGAGGACATGGGAGAAGTCATGTTGTTAGTAGTGAATTTGTGATGAGTTATTATTCAATGGTTTAGTATTTAAGTTGTGGTCCTATTCTTCTAGTGGTGTCATGTGAACGTCGACTACATGACACTTCACCATTTATGGGCCTAGGGGATGCATTGTGTATTTGGCTACTAATTGTGGGGTTGCCGGAGTGACAGAAACCTGAACCCCCGTTAGGACACCTTTGCACAAGGGAGCGTAGGATCTCAAAGTTTAAGGCTGTGGTTAGATTTATATCTTAATTACTTTCCTATAGTTACGGATGTTTGCAGGGGGTTTAATCATAAGTACGTAGTATTCCTAGGAAAGGTGGTATGTTAGCACAGGTTCACCCACACAACACTTACAAACACCAAAGAAGAGTACTCAGCTATTTGAAGCAAACGCACTTGACAGAATTCCCATGTGTCCTCGAGAACGTTTGGTCCTTATAAGTATTTCCACCGGCTTGTCCTTTGCTAAGAAAGGATTGGGCCACTTGCTCCATTTGTTCGTTACTTCTGTTACTTGCTCTTTGTTTTGTTGCCTTGTCAGAAAACCACTAAAAATCCGTTTGCTAAGTATTCACAGGGATTTCCTGCTCCATACCACTGTTTAGCACCTTCTGCTCCTCGTTGGGATCGACACTCCTATTTATAGAAAGTACTACGATACACCCCTTATACTTGTGGGTCATCAAGACTATTTTCTGGCGCCGTTGCCATGGAGTGAAGCTCTATTGAAGAGTGGAACTGGTAAGGGAAATTTTCATTGTGATTATTGCTCTTGTTACTGCTTGTTACTTTGTTTCCAATATGGATAACCCACTTGGTTTATATTTGGGAAAATTACTACCACTGCTAGGGTAGTAGATGACCCACCACCTATTGAGATAGATCCTTTCAAGATACCTACAAGTATTGTCAATCGTGTTATGGATAATTATTATTTTGGGGATGGAACTGTCCATCCCGGTGATCACTTGCTTTTTATCCATGAATTATGCGGGTTGTTTAAGTGTGCAGGTATCACAACTGAACAGGTGAAGAATAAGTTACTCTCCATATCCTTGAAAGGGAGAGCTGAAGAATTTTATAAGCTGCTAAAGAATGGACAATCCATGGAATGGGAGGAGATGCCATCTTTCTTTTACTCTAAATTTTATCCTCCCAGTGAAAATCATAAGGATAGAAATCTTATATATAACTTTTGGCCTCTTGATGGAGAGAGTACATCTCAAGCTTGGGGGAGATTGAAGTTACTAATGCTTAAATGTCCTATTCATGAACTCCCTAACAATATTATTCTCAATAACTTTTATGCTAGGCTTCCTCTTTATGATTAAGATTTACTAGATGCTTCTTGTGTTGGATCATTCACAGGTATGAAGGAAGAAGCTAAATGGGATCTCTTAGACCGTATTCAAGAGAACACTGAAGCTTGGGAGAATGACAAAGGAAGAAAGTCAGGTATAAACTATGATTACGATTGCATTAAATCTTTTATGGGAACTGATGACTTCCTGATATTAGCAATGAGTTTGGTCTTGATTCCCAAAGTATTGACAACTCTTTTAAGGCCTTTGCCTCTTACATACACATTCCCAAGAAGAAGTGGAATAAGTACCATGCTCCGTATAAAGATGTTGTTAGTCATGTTCCTGTTAGAAGTACTCAAGTTTGTACTACTAATTATATTGTTCCTGAACCTCGTGTTGAGAAAATGCCTTTCCCAGCTAAGGTAAAGGAGTATTATATGATTATTAGTGCGAATAACAAAGGTACAATGAAAACTGTGGAGCCTGGTAAGCATTTGAGTGATGAACCTGTGGTAGCTATTATGAAAGACACTATCACTAGAAATATAGAGGATGAACATATAGTCTTCTGTGAAGACGCTTCTAACATTATCTCTCATCCTAGTACGGCTAGAAAAGCTAGTGTTCCTGTGCTTTCTGGTAAAATTGGTGATCATTGCTACTATGGTTTATGTGATATTGGTGCTAGTTCTAGTGCTATTCCTTATGAGATTTACAGGGAAATTATGCATGAGATTTGTCCTTGTGAGCTTGAGGACATTTATGTGGTTATCCATCTTGCTAATAAGGAAACCATTTGCCCCATTGGCATTGTAAGAGATGTGGAGGTTCTCTGCGGTAAGATTAAGTATCCTGCTGATTTTCTAGTGCTTAATGTAGCAGCTAGCAAAACTTGTCCTATCATTTTTGGTAGACCTTTCTTAAACACTTGTGGAGCCATTATTGATTGTAAAAAGGAAAAGGTTTTAACTAAGTTTGATGGAGATTCTTATGAGTTTAACTTTTCCAAGTTTGTTAAAGCTCCTTGTGAAAATAGCTTGCCTAATAAAGATTTCGGGATGGAACGACTTGCTTCTATGATCCGGTTTATGATCTTGGACCTATTTTTGATGACGTAAGTATGCTTATTCTGATGATAAAGTTGTTTCCAGTGACAATTATATTGTCAAATTTATTCAAAGTGCTACTGAAAGTTACTTTGAGAGAGGGAAACATGGTTTTATGCATCTCAATGATGTTAAGTTTCCCCGTTTTATGTTGAAAGCTTTAAAGTTGCATCTGTTTTGTCTTCCTATGCTTGTGGACTTTTGTTTCAACAATTCGTTTTCTCATGAAACCCCCATGCATAGGAAGTGGGTTAGACTCAAATGTGTTGGTTATCTGCTTCGTGATGCTCTCTTTCACTTCAAATACATATATCCCATGTGAGCATCTTTGGAAGTTTCAAGCCTAACTTAAAGACATTAAAGAAAAGTACTTGTTGGGAGATAACCCAAGAGTTTTGTCGAGTCTTGGAAGTTATTACCTCAGTAATAACCACTCCTTATCCTTTTTGTTTTGGTTTTTATGTCAAGTTCAACTACTTTTGTGAAGTAGAGGAGTTGTGAAAAGTGGTTGTCCCGGGACAGATTTTTGTGCTGCATTGTAAAAATTAGTGAGGAAGATAAGTACTTCGGATGGAGCTGCATTTTTCTAAGCTTGTTCTCCAGGTTGTTACCCAACTTTCATCAGTTACGTACTTTTTGATTTGAGCAATATAAGGTCTTTGAAAAAATCAATCTTTACCTTCTGGTCTGTTTTGACAGATTTCAGCCATCATTTGCATTTGCCTCTTACAGAAGCTTTTGTTTTGATGGGTTTTCAGTTGAAGTATTTACCAAAGGTTTATTGTTTTTGCTTACACTAATGTTGTCTTTGAGTTTGTGCAGAAGTTTTGTATGAAGGAAATTCTCAGGAGAAAGAGAAAAGGAATCTGCAGAGTTCGTCTTTGAATAGGTAAAAGTGGTGAAAACAGAAGGTTCGTGAAACCCCAACCTTTTTATATTTTTAATACATAAGGGAAGTTACGATACGAAACTGAAGAGGAAACGGAGCCCGCGGTGGACAAACCCACCCCATGCGCAGGCCCAGCCTGGCCGCGCCTGAGGGGGGTGTTCCCTCCCTGAACTCCGTCTCCACCTCGTTTCCGTGTCAAAACCTTCCTTATGCATTGAAACTTCGTAATATATAACCCCCGGATCCCCTGAGGTTCATGCATCGTGTTCTCGTCGGGTTTTCGTTTCAATCTGTTTCTGTCAGGAAACCTTCTCAAGTTTAGAGCATCATGGTCTCCGCCAACAAAAAAGGCAAGAAGCCCAAGGAAGAAGAACCTCAAGTCCCCAAGGAGGAGGAGATTTCAGTAGGGTATGAAGGTGACATGGAGGAGGATAAGCAACCGGACACCCGCGCTACCATCGCAAGCATAGGATTGGTAGCAAAACCCACCAAGCTTAAGAGTACAACACGGATGTCTACAGGAGGGACAACTCCGCGTCATATCCTCTCTCCACGCACACTTCCCCCTAGTACCCCTTGTTCTAACCGTGCAGGGAAGAAACGCTCTAATCTGGAAGAATGGAGAAAGAATAACAAGAACTGGGATCCTCGCTCCAAGTTGATCATGGGCTGCACTGAGCATAATTTAGAGTTAATTCGTACTCTGACCTTCGATATGGAGGATTTGAAGAAACTTATTGAGGAGCTTATCAAGAGAAGACCACCACCATAGGAGTAATTCGTCATCAGGTTTGGCATCCCCTTGGCTTGTTCCAAGCTTGGGGGAGTGCCGCGGTATCACCACCATTATCTTTTATCTTTTTAGTGGATTCATATATGTGGTAGAGAGGTTATTGTAGGGGTTCGTAGCATGGAAAACAAAAAATTTCTACCGCATGAACACACAATCAAGATCTAATCTATGATCAAGCCAAGATCTATCTACTAGATTGTAGCAACCATTCAATAGAGTACTAACCCTCGAAGATCCAAAGTGGTTAACGAGAGCAGATTCTCGTGGATGATGTAGTCGTACACTTCCGATCTCAAGATCGCGTAGACGATCCTTCCGCCGCTGCGTTCCGGCAGCTCTTCCGCAGTCGGTCACACGTTCGGTACTTGATGAAGACCTTCCTCTCCCTTGTTCCAGCAGGCAACGGAGGTTGTAGCACTCTCCTCGCAATTTCGGCAGCACGACGACGTGGTACCGGAAGTAGAGGGGAGATCTCGCAGGGCTTCGCCTTAAGCCGGAGCGAGTATGGTGGACTATGAGAGAGGCCTTGGCGATCTAGGGTTTAGAGGCACCAAGGAGAGAGAGCTAGGCCGGCGGCTAGGGCAATGGGAGGGCTCCAACTCGGCGTCTAGGCAAACCCTAAGGGCGGCGGCGACTTGGTGGAGGCCGGCGGCTAGGGCTAGGGTTTAGAGGAGAGAGGTGTCGGGAAGAGGGGCACCCCTGCCCCTCCTTTTATAGGTGGGAGGGAGGCGCGGTTGGGAGGAGGGAGTCCTCCAACTACTCCTCCTCCTTGGACGGCGGGTGGAGGGAGTAGGACTTCCTCCCTAAGTAGGTTTCCTACTCTCCCTCCACCAAGCAAACTTGCCGTTTGACTTTTCAAATTGGCCTTTGACTTTTCAAATTGGCCTTTGACTTTTCAAACTAGGATTTGATTTATCCCTTTATTTTGCTCAGCGATGACACCTAGTACATGATGCAACCATTCCAACTTGTTATGACACATTCATGTACCCTTCCCCTCCGGAGTGCCGGACCTTCCGGACCCTTCTAGAACATTCCCGATGAAAACACCGGAATCATTCCCCAACTCCGAAACAGGACTTTCCTTATATGAATCTTATTCTCCGGACCATTCCGGATCTCCTCGTGATATCCCGGATCCCATCCGAGACTCCAAACAACATTTGGTCTCTTTCTCATCATTCCATAACTACTCAACAACATCGAATCCTTAAGTGTGTCTCCCTACGGTTCGTGAATTATGCGGACATGACCGAGACACTTCTCCGATCAATAACCAATAGAGGAATCTAGAAATTCATATGGATCCCACATATTTCTATGATTACTTTGCGATCGAACGAACCACTTACATACGATACCAATTTCCCTTTGTCTCACGATAGTTTACTTATCCGAGGTTTTGATCGTCGGTATCTCTGCATACCTAGTTCAACCTCGTTACCGATAAGTACTCTTTTCTCGTTCCCATGATATGTGATCCCTTGTGAGCCAGTCACATGCTTGCAAACTAATTGGATGACATTCCACCGAGAGGGCCCAGAGTATATCTATCCGTCATATGGATGGACAAATCCCACTCTTGATCCATGTGCTTCAACCCATACTTACCGAACACTCAATGCCACCTTTATAGCCACCCAGTTACGGTGTGGTGTTTGATGTCATCAAAGCATCCTTCCGGTGATGGTGATTAACATGATCTCATGGTCGAAGGAATTAGGTTACTATGTATCAGAAAGCTTATAGCAAATGAACTATATTAAATGACTTGATATTTATGCTACACTTAACTATAGGAGTATGTCCATCACATCATTCTCCTAATGATATGACCCTGTTGTTAATAACATCTCTATGTTCATGATCAGGAAACCATGATCATATATTAACCAACAAGCTAGTTTAACAAGAGGCTTTACTAGGGACTCTTTTATGTTTACAAATCACACAAGTATTAATGTTTCCGGTTAATACAATTATAGCATGGTATGTAAACATTTATCATAAGTACGAAGATATGATAATAACCACTTTATTATTTCCTCTTGGGCATATCTCCAACAGTCTCCCACTTGCACTAGAGTCAATAATCTAGTTTCAAACCTTTGTGTATTCAACACCTATGGCTTTCTGGTGTCGTATGTACACGATTGCTGGTGGTCAACTGATCTCCCGGATCTGACACTTCCATGTCCGTGTGTAATTGCATGTCTTTGCGTCTCTACGCATCACTCATTCTCTAATGAGATGGCTTTGTACAAATTTGGTCCTTTGGTGTGACCTTTGGTTCTTTGGGGTTAAAACATGTTGATAATATTGTCATACAATATATCTTCATAGCATTATCCCGCTGTGAACTATACCTAGTTTGATAACAAACTACTTGACACAAATGCCCTCTTTAGCTGCTATTATAGCAGTCATATACTTAGCCTTTTGTTGTAGTATCTGTCACAATGTCTTAACTTTGGAACCCATCCAAATCCATTATGGAACTTACTTTCCATCATATTGTGCCACCCTTAGGTTAGATTGAGATAAACTTAATTTGTACTTTGTGACAAAACTAGTATCAATGTAATACTTTTACAATGAACTAACCATCTATTTGCCACTTCTATAAAATAATATACTCTTAGTTCTTCCAAAAGATCATAAGAATATCCTTACTATCGTCCAATGATCATATTATGAATCATTCTGGTATATGCTCATAACATTTAGAGCATAGGACATATCTAGATTTGTACATATCATAGTATGATTGATATAAATACTCTTTGTGATTTCATACATCAAGTATCAATCTATACTTGAATCTTTATTTCACTTACCAAGTGTCAATACCCTTGAATATATCATCAATATTGAACTCATTCAATCCTTTCTGTGCGACAAGAATCTTTCTTGTAGTTTCTATATTGAACTCATTCAATACATCATCTATGCACTTTCGGCACAACCATATTAGCGTCTATTGATGCCAAATATTTGGGTTTTGCCTAAGTCTTTCATCGGGATGAAATTCTTAATATGTGTTAATAAAAGATACATCATTTCTAATCAACAATATGTCTTCCACATAATGTATTAGAAACATGTCTTAGCGCTCCCACTTAATTTTTTGCAAATGCAAGCATCTTCATTGTCTCTGATGAAATTAAACTCTTTTAACAGTTTCATCATAGTGAAGATTCCAACTCCGCGATGCTCACTTCAACCATTGAAGTTTGCATATTCTTTTAGCATCCTTTGAATTAACAAAACCCTATGGACCGTGTTATGCACATGTCCTAGGTAATAATTCTATTAGAAGAACTTGTTTTGTTTATTCAACTACCACATAACAAATTTATATGTAGTGGTTGCTACATTAATCCGTCTAGACTAAATATCGCTAGGAAAGATCAAATCTTGTCATAGTCAACCTTTGAACATTGTTGTGAACTCTTTCCCAACATGTCGACTATTTCATAGATGTGCAACATCCATTTCTATTTATTTATAGATCCAAACACAACTGTAAGGTCTTACACCTTTCTCGAGGGTTCTTAAGTTCAAAACTTGATTTCTCGTGTATGGAACTATCACGGATTTTATGGCTTCAAGCCATTTTACGGAGTCAGGCCCATCATCTCTTCTTTGCATGTAGTACGTTCATTATTCTCAAATAATGATTCAACCCTCAAATCTTGGTATTTGATTGTTTACTCGACCTACTTGGTTCAATAGAAACTTTGACCCTCGTAACCACAACCTTTGAGGCACGTGAGCCATGAGCATTGTTGCTGCCTCCGGAACACTTTTCGGCGCTGCGCAACTTTGCACATATAGCTAAGGTTCTTTTAACCTTATCAAAGTTCTATTGTCCTCCCACTTATCTTTTCACGAAAAATTCCTTCTCAAAGAAACTTGACGTTCTAAGCGACAAACACTTTTGTCTCCGATGTTATGGAGGAACAGTTATTCGAAATGACATACAAAGACAGGTTCATCCGACTTTGGTTGCAAACATCTTTCTTATGCATAGCATACCAATGTTTAAGAAAGGACTACTTGGGTTTTATCCCAAACCATAACTTTATATGGTGTCATTTCAACAGATTATGATGAAGCTCTTTTCAGTGGAAAAACGGTAGTCTCTAAAGCTTTTAATCTTTAAAATATAATGGCAGTTTTATGAATTACACCTTCGATCTTACCATGTCAAACAAGGTTTAATTACATATATCGAACGCTCCATACTCTTATGGTGTTTCGGGACATGCAAATTCACGGAACGATTCCTTAAATCTTAGGTATTATGCTAAACTTGAAACTCAAATATCTTCCTTTATGATCTTATCATAAACTATTTATATTCTTGTTACAATGATTTTGCACTTCATCTTGAAAGTCTTTGAACTTTTCAAATGTTTCATACTTCATCCTTAGTAAGTAAATATTCATATATTCACTCAAATTTTCGGAGAAAGCATATGAAGTTGAAATCCATCGCTCTTGACTACACATAATGGACTTCGTACAACAATATGTACAAGTTCCAATAAGCTATTCATTCGTTCCCTTTTGGCCTATGAACGAAGTTTTAATTATCTCTAGGAAAGTTTCACAAGCGTCATGTGATCAAAAATCAAAAGACTCCAAAATTCCATCCACATGGAGTTTCTTCATGTTTTCTTCCCAATATAATTTAAACGGCGATGTCACTTCCTAAGTGATCTTTCAATCAATTTGTCTTTCGACATTTTTAGCACTAGTTTTATGGATGTGATTTCTCCAACGAGATTTGTGAATCATCCATCTTTTATGGATTACGGCAATTATTTGAACAACCCTTTTGTTCTCATAATACCTGATAAAACAAATCTTGAAGGCAAGCTTTGATGTTTAACGAGCAACACAATAATCCTTTATTTGTTCTCGATGAACATCATCACATATTCTTTTGCTAGTTACTTAGGCCATTGTAGTTCATGAATTGTGTTGTTTCGTATGACGATTCACACCAACAAATTCAGTATCAAATACTTAAGAACCACATTGTTTAATAAGAAAATAATATAGCCATAACATGTATATCATCTATATACTTAAACTGAACAATTCTAGTCTTTTCTTTTTTGCCATATATTTATGAGATTCTCTTTCAGTATTTCCTTTTCTGTTTGAAAGAATCTATCAACATCAATAGTGGAGTCATACATATGACACATAGTCCAAAGCGTGTATAATTAAATACCAATGTCTTTGGACTTGCACTTTGAAGTAGATCACCATCATCAAATGTTTGGTGTGCTTTCAAATTCCATTCTCTAGTAATCTCTTGGTGTGGTAAACATTTTACCTACATCAAATATTCACCCTTATCATGGAATTATTCATGATCAAGCTACTTTTAGCTTATAAAGATGAATCGCGAGTATAATGTTGCTCTCCAAAACCTTTTGGTGGATTACGACAACTAGTGTCTCCAACCCTTTGGAAATTCTCATCAAATATGAGAACATGACTTTTGCCATATTATACTCTATCATGTTGCAACCAAAACTTAGTTTCAGTTATCACAATATCTTCCACACATCATGGTTTCTGAAACAACTCTTTCAGATCCTAGATAACCTTGATATTAAGACAATTCTTTGAATATCAAGAATCATGGAGACAAACATGATACTCATACACTAACTCTTGGAATTTTCACTCTCGATTTAATACCAGTTATTAAACTTCATGGAGTAACCGGAACTTACTGAAAGTTTGCAATAGGACTTTTAAACTTTAGATTAACACTTCAAAATAATACAATACCAGTTCGTAAAGTAACTAACCAGAATTCTATAGTTCTATCATCTCAATTATTACTAAGCGCAAGGTGGTAAACGGATGCCAATGACTACAACAATTATGCAAATTCACTTTGATTTAATTTATGATAAATAGTGTTCAAATTTTAATCATATTGCCGTTGAACTCCCACTCAAAACAATATCCCTCACATTGTTTTAGTGATCACACGAACCAAATCTACCACATCAAAACCGATCATCACGAGAGTTGATGTAGCTTCAATGGCGAACAATCAACATGTTATCATATCTACTATATGACTCATGCTTTACCTTTCGGTGATCCGTGTTCCGAGACCATGTCTGTACATGCTAGGCTCGTCAAGATCAAACCTTAGCTTCTGCATGAGCAAATCTGGCTTGCTCACGTTGTATACAATCGCAGAATCTAACACACCCGATCATCACGTGGTGCTTCGAAACAACGAGCTTTAGAAACGGTTCTTACTAAGGATTAACACTTTAAAACTTGAAATTTGTGTGCTTGAGGGATCATCTTATAATGCTACCGTCGTGAACTAAGTAATACAAGATGCATAAAAGGATTAACATCACACGCAATTCATAATATGTGATATGATATGGCCTTTCTTCTTGTGCTTCCGATCTCCATCTTCAAGCACGAACATGATCTCCATCATCACCGGTGTGGCGTCAAGGTCAATGGCGCCGCTTCATGGTTGTCTTCCACCAGCATCAACTATTACAACTACTTTGAATAATAGACACGCAGGACTTAATGGAAATAACCATATGGCTCCTGTCGGTTGCGAACTTACAATAAGGAACATTGCATACATCATATATAATCACAATCATGGCCATATCACATCACAACACACCCCTGCAAAAACAAAGTTAGACACCTCTAATTTTCTTTGCATGTTTTACGTGGTTTGGGGCTTTCAATAAGTGTCGTTCTAACTTACGAACAAGAACCACAACATTGATACTAGTATTGTCAATCACCCGCTGTAAATTGAATCTTAACTATGTTGGGAGAAACAGGCACCCGCAAAGCCACTTATGCAATACAAGTTGCATGTCAAGCGTGGAGCAAGTCTCATGAACGATGTCATGTAAGGTTAGCCCGGGCCGCTTCATCCCACCATCCCGCAAGATGCAAAGTACATAAGAAGCAATCGACAACAAAAGCATCAATGCCCACAATGACCATTGTGTTCTACTCGTGCAACAGATCTACATATAGACACAGCTCTGATACCACTGTAGGGGTTCGTAGCATGGAAAACAAAAAATTTCTACTGCATGATCACACAATCAAGATCTAATCTATAATCAAGCCAAGATCTATCTACTAGATTGTAGCAACGAGTCAATAGAGTACTAACCCTCGAAGATCAAAAGCGGTTAACGAGAGCAGATTCTCGTGGATGATGTAGTCGTACACTTCTGATCTCAAGATCGCGTAGACGATCCTTCCGGCGCTGCATTCCGGCAGCGCTTCCGCAATCGGTCACACGTTCGGTACTCGATGAAGACCTTCCTCTCCCTTGTTCCAGCAGACAGCGGAGGTTGTAGCACTCTCCTCGCGATTCCGGCAGCACGACGGCATGGTACCGGAAGTAGAGGGGATATCCCGCAGGGCTTCTCCTTAAGCCGGAGCGAGTATGATGGACTATGAGAGATGCCTTGGCGATCTAGGGTTTAGAGGCACCAAGGAGAGAGAGCTAGGCCGGCGCCTAGGGCAAGGGGAGGGCCCCAACTCGGCGGCTAGGCAAACCCTGAGGGCGGCGGCGACTTGGTGGAGGCCGGCGGCTAGGGCTAGGGTTTAGAGGAGAGAGGTGTCGGGAAGAGGGGCACCCCTGCCCCTCCTTTTATAGGTGGGAGGGAGGCGCGGTTGGGAGGAGGGAGTCCTCCTCCAACTCCTCCTCCTTGGCCGGCGGGTGGAGGGAGTAGGACTTCCTCCCTAAGTAGGTTTCCTACTCTCCCTCCACCAAGCAAACTTGTCGTTTGACATTTCAAATTGGCGTTTGACTTTTCAAACTAGGATTTGATTTATCCCTTTATTTTGCTCAGCGGTGACACCTAGTACATGATGCAACCATTCCAACTTGTTATGACACATTCATGTACCCTTCCCCTCCGGAGTGCCGGACCTTCCGGACCCTTCTAGAACATTCCCGATGAAAACACCGGAATCATTCCCCAACTTCGAAACATGACTTTCCTTATATGAATCTTATTCTCCGGACCATTACGGATCTCCTCGTGATATCACGGATCCCATCCGAGACTCTGAACAATATTCAATCTCTTTCTCATCATTCCATAACTACTCAACAACATCGAATCCTTAAGTGTGTCTCCCTACGGTTCGTGAATTATGCGGACATGACCAAGACACTTCTCCGATCAATAACCAATAGAGGAATCTGGAAATTCATATGGATCCCACATATTTCTACGATTACTTTGCGATCGAGTTAACCACTTACATACGATACCAATCTCCCTTTGTCTCACGATAGTTTACTTATCCGAGGTTTTGATCGTCGGTATCTCTGCATACCTAGTTCAACCTCGTTACCGATAAGTACTCTTTTCTCGTTCCCGTGATATGTGATCCCTTGTGAGCCAGTCACATGCTTGCAAACTAATTGGATGACATTCCACCGAGAGGGCCCAGAGTATATCTATCCGTCATATGGATGGACAAATCCCACTCTTGATCCATGTGCTTCAACCCATACTTTCCGAACACTCAATGCCACCTTTATAGCCACCCAGTTACGGTGTGGTGTTTGATGTCATCAAAGCATCCTTCCGGTGATGGTGATTAACATGATCTCATGGTCGAAGTAATTAGGTTACTATGTATCAGAAAGCTTATAGCAAATGAACTATATTAAATGACTTGATCTTTATGTTACGCTTAACTATAGGAGTATGTCCATCACATCATTCTCCTAATGATATGACCCTGTTGTTAATAACATCTCTATGTTCATGATCAGGAAACCATGATCATATATTAACCAACAAGCTAGTTTAACAAGAGGCTTTACTAGGGACTCTTTTATGTTTACAAATCACACAAGTATTAATGTTTCCGGTTAATACAATTATAGCATGGTATGTAAACATTTATCATAAGTATGAAGATATGATAATAACCACTTTATTATTGCCTCTTGGGCATATCTCCAACAGTTATCTTATAGTTTGGTTTGCATGTGGAAGTATCTCTCCTTTAGTTGATTATCTATGTATCCCTTGGTGTGAGTGCCTTTATTGAATATTAATGAGAAGTCTCATCTTTTACTTTTTGCACTTCTTATTTTAGTTTACAATCTCTATTATATGCTGGATCTTGTTGATCAGTATTGGCATCACTTTGGGATCATCGAGTGGATCTAAATTGGTTTTGGCAAACCGAGTTCTGGTCAGTGGCATTAGTTTGAAAGAGAAAAAGAAAGAAAGAAAGAAAGAAAAAGCTTACAGGTATTTGGTATAATTTGTTTTCATTCTTGTTGGCTCATAAGCTTAGTATTCTTTATTTAAGATTATTTTGTGTCTTCAAGGAAGATTGCATGTTTGGCTTTATTACTTGTATGTTTGCTTGCTTCTTTCAACTCTCTTGCTTGCTACCCAGCCTTGCTAGCCAAAAACCTGTTTTGAGAAGGAATACTTCTCATGTTTCCAAAATCCTTTGAACCCAAAACTTTTGCCACTTGTGTCCACCATATCTACGTAGTAGCTTTTGCTATTCCAAGCAAATTCTCAAGCTTCATATACCTTTCGAATTAAAAATTATTTTGTTATGTGAAAACTAGTTAGTAAATATCTCACGAACTTGATGGCACACCTTATTTTCTTGCCCCTAATAGGCTTGAACCATTGTGAACATCGAAGTTGTATATGCTTGTATCTATAAATTGGAATTAGCAAAACCGTGCTGTCACGAGGAACATTTTCAACATTGCACTTGTACTCTGTACAAAGTTGATATCGTGCTCTTTTGTCTATGGATGTCAACAGTGTGAAATAAAGAGGGAACTTGTAAGTCCATGGAGTCTGTATTCTGTGTTAGAGAAATGCTTGGGCCGCTAGCCTAAGCCATGCCTAATCATGGTGGAAACTTGCAGCATCATTGTATTTATCCATCTATGAAGCATCCTCAATAAAAAGCTATGCATATAGTCAATAAAAAGATCGCTGAGATGCTCATTGTCCGCTTGCCTTGTCATTTTGGTTATGGGAAAGCTCTTGTACCATGTGCAAGGGGTACCCCGTTGGAGGTTCTCAATGATATGCAAATACTTACAATGACAAGAACTTACCTAGGCCCAAAGTTGAGTATGCATGAGGAGTGGCCCTCATATTCAAGGGACATGAGATTGCCAACTTATATTTCGTCAAGCATATACCCCATCTTTGTTCACTTTAACCTTAATCATCTCAAGATGCTTATGATAGGGGTAATGAGGGTTCAAAGCTAGTAAGTACCATAATGTTTTGGAAGCTCTTTATGACTTGTAATACATGCTACCCTGTAAGAAGGGTCCTTTCTCCTAGTTACCAAGTTTAGTCAATAAACCTACTTCTCTCTATCTCCATCAAGCTTTTGAGTTGTTGTGTTTCAAGCATTCATATGGTGATTTATTCAATCATGTTATTTATCTTCCTTGTTTATACAAAAACTCTTATCTATTGAGTACTACTTTGAAAGCCTTCACTTGTGAAAAACCTTTTTGAGTGAAGAGTGCTCCTGTTTTGAAACTTCTACAAAAAGGTTTTGTGAAACTATTTACCGGGTGTTCTCTGACCAAGAACAAGTTTACCAATTCCAATTATGATTTATCTTTATGCATCTCTATTGTGACTGTTGTACTTCGTTGCAATCTAAGTTATATAATGGTGAGTTGTTTTCTTTTATGAGTTGTGCAATGGTAAGTGTGATGCTTCTTGTTTGTATTCTTTTATTGACACATCACTCCGTAAACCTGTGGACATGTTTACTGAGCTCAGTTTTCGCTTGGGGACAAGCGAAGTCTAAGCTTGGGCGTAGCACCCCGGGGAAAACGACTAATAGAAAATCGCATGTTGTTTATATTTTGTGCATCATCATAACATCATCATGCATTTGTTCGCCTAAAACTATTTTCCAAAAGCCCTATCTTTGCTTTCTACATTACCTCATCTTATTTTAAAGTATAAGGTTCGGTATGCCCAGATCTTTTATTTGACTGAAAACTATTTGTAAAAGATTTTATAAAATATAAAATATTTTGCTATCGGGGAGGCAGTCCAGCCGGTCAGACCAGAGATCCAACCGACCAGACCACCTACTACCCGATTAGACCTAGACCTAAACCAGCCAGGCCCAAAAGGCCCAGCCGGCTGAAACCCTAGCCCAACCAATCTCCCCTTCTCAAACCCTAACCCTTCCTCGCAGCCGCCTCACCCTACTCCCACCTTGCCGCCACCAGCCTCATAGCTCGCGCGCGCTCACCCTGCCACGACCCCGCTCCCTCGACCCAATCCTCACGTCAGCACGCCCGCCCCGACCCGGCCAACACACGACACGTACGGGACCGCCTCCCCCCGATCGAACTGCCCATGCCCGCACGCATTTCCCAAGGGGCCCACCCACCATCTCTCGCCTCCCCATGAACTCCTCCCTCCCCAACCCGATGCTCCCCTCCGATCAATCCCTCCTCCTACCTCCCTCGGCGACCACCACCGCCAGGGGGCCCTCCTCGTCTTCACCCCGTGCACCCCCGAGCCAGGCCGACCTCGCGGCCTCCTCGCCGCTGTCCTCGTCCGTGTCTAGTCCCGCGCCTCTCCCTGCTCGTTGGCAAGCCGCCGCCATGGGCCGCCTCTGCTTCGACCTGAGCTCTAGAGCCCGTTCTTGTCGCTGACCGAGCGGAGCTCGCCGCCATCGCCCGCAGTTCCCTCTTCTCCGACCGAACCTCACACGACCCTCCACTCCCTGCGTGCTCTGCCCGTCGCCACCGACCAAAATGCCGCCGCCGCTCGAGTCCTGCTAGTCGACTCCGCCTCTCCTGGTGCTCCTCCGTCGCCCACCAGAGTGTTGTTGCAGCGGCAGCTTGCTCTCCCGCTGTCGATCTTCCCCTACATTGTTGTCCCCGTCGTCCTGTGCACCTCGCTGGCCTCGTCGTGGCCCCTCTCCACCGTCCTCCGCCCCGACATCTGCAAGCCCAGCCGTCCGCGGCAGAAGCTCGCCCAGCGCGCCACCTCTTCACCTCTGCCCGCCACCATCGGCCAAGCTCCTAGGTGCATAGGGTGTTTTATCTTTTGTCTGAACCAAGTGGAGCCATCGTGTGGTGCTCTTTGTTTGGTGTCTGAAAGGTGATCGATGGAGTGGTGATGTGAAGATGGCATGTGCACTCGGCCCTGCTGTTGCTCTGTCCGTACTGCTTCATGTCGTGTCCATGTACCCAAGGTCATCGGTATGATGCCAAGTTTGCCGACCCCGACACATCGACAAGACCTTCGTCGCCCACGCATGGCTTAGAGTACCAAGATATTCTTATCGACAAGATCACAGACGCAAGTTGACAACGATGTACCAAGAAGGAGCCACGAGATCGCTGACATGGAACCCTGAAGACCTCGATGTCGAGCCCCAAGTTCGCCACCGATGATCAAGATGGTACCCCAAGATCTCCTTCCCGGAATGCGAAGCCTCGATCCTGTGGACCCGAAGATCGAGCCCCCAAGATCGCCCGAACCCCCCTAATGTGTGACCCCCTTTTCCGAGACCCCTATTTTATGAATGAGATATGTTGTTGCATTTAAATTGCCATGATCGCATACATATCATGTGGGTTGGGGGCATTATGCCGATTCACCTCATAATTAAATATGGAGACTATATGCGGGCGAATCTAGTCTAATATTGGCCCCATTTAAATTTGTGCATCGAACCGGTGATATAATTTTGCCTTGTTAAGACAACATTTTAATTGCGGGGTATCTAAACAACATGAACTTAATAATTGTCGGGACCCCGGTTCCGCTTAATATGGCCTAATTGCATCGCATCTTTGCCATGTCATACATCATACATGCATCAAGCCCGATCTTTTGCCGTAGTATTAAATAGTGCATCCGATGTTTCTTCTAGTGCTTTGCTTTTTCACGGATTAGGCCGATGAGTTGATGCGTGTGTCGACCCGTTCTTCAGATGAACCTTCGGCAATGTTTTTAAGGCGAGCATTCTCCCCCTTTCTACCTATTTTACATTTATAGTCTTTATTTCCTCCTGTTGATCTATTGATATCTGTGTTGCGATGCTATAGATTCTGTACCCCGTTTTACTTCCCTGTAGCCCTTATATTGCCATGGACACATCCTATTACCTGTTTTTTGGTAGATAGTCGGCCTTGCGAGTCGTAGTTGCTCGCACAGGTGATGTGCCGCGCCGTCAATCTTCCACAGTTGTTGGAGTAATGCCGCATGTTTAATGTTGGAGATGATCATGGTTTTAATTATCGTTTAATAACTAAAATTGAAGTAGCTAAATAATGCAGAGGCACAGGTGGGCAATAGATGTTATTTGGTTTTTAACCGTCCACTTGTGTCCCGTAGGACCCCGAGTACTTGATACCTATTCTTTGAATATTCGCACTATCCGCATGTGGTACCATGAATCCCCTTAGCCAGATCTTGAGTCATATATTATTTCTTGGGGCCACAAAGTAGTTTGGGGCTTTATTACTATCCTGTATTTATGCCATGCTTTACTGCTTTATTTACGATTGCACGTGGAGCGCCTGTACTGTTTTGGATCGCAGCACGATTACGCGGTATCGACAAGCCTAGTCACACTTTCGGGTTCCCAGTCGTTTACAACCGTTCTCTCAAACCTCTGGGTCCGTCTCGGAGCCGGCCAACTTCATAGCGGGTAGCTTGGTGGGGTGGCCCCCTGAAATTTATATGAATCTTGCAATTGCTCTATCATGATGCCTCGTTGGGTTTTCATTTGGTTTTTCTCGAGGTTGATCGTGCGTGTGTTGCTATTTGTTCCCCCCTGCAGGGTAAAACTTTCTGAAACCCGTGTCCGCGGTTATGGATGACTTGGAGCACAGTATCTCGATCATAGACAACTATAACTAAAGTAGTGCTATAAATTTGAATTTATAATGACTAGTAATCAGCTTCACTATAATGGAATGGCTAAATAAAAGTACCAACAACTTCTGGATTTGGGTTGTCACATGTTACCATTGTATATGACTAGTAAGTATTGCAACTACAACAAAATGGTTAACTAAAACTTCCCACTGTTTATAATATCAGGATGACTCATGCTATCTATATCTGACTGGTAATTTCTGCAACTATAATGGAATGAATAAAACTGCCAACTGTGTGAGTTCCTCGGTTGATTTCCTTGTTTGGTCTCGAGGGGGAAATACTAGGATGGTTATGCTTGGTGATAGTTTTAGGTTGGATACGAATAGGTCTTTATTATCCCTATCTGATAGCCTCTAGTTGTATTGAGTCTCTATAGGTTGTTTAGTGCATGTTGCGCTGCCTCTTCAGTCCACCATACCTATGTCGGCGAGGACCGCCGAATTCTAGTCTCGCCGTGTACTGGCCTCAGTACTGACCGCTCTCTTTTTCCTTTGCCCTTTGTCGGCACCCCTTTTGTTTAAGCAGGTTTCGAGATCGACGTCGTTAGCAGGGTTACCCTTCCGGCTTGGCCTGGGCAGGGTTATGGATGCCATTGGTTATTCTTCAGGGCTCTTAGCTCAATTTGCATCTTGTCCGTACTCGGACGCCGTATCGTTTTAAAGGTGACTTGGATATTTGTATTGTATATCTGTATTCTTGACTCTTTGAGTCATTGTTGTATACATCTGTTCCGTGGGTTCCATCGTGGACTATTGTGTAATGGTATTACTTCGTTTTCCACCCGCATGAAAGTGCCTGGTGGGCACCTTTGAATCGTTTCTATGCGGGTTTGGAGGGAATCGCTGAAACCTGCATATGGTCGATTCTGAGGGTGTTACATTGGGGAAGTTAATACGCCCAATTTGCACCACCTTTCTATATCATAATTTACCTCTATTCATTGATATTTGTCTTATTATGAGGTATTACTTATGGCTTTTCATTTGTTTACGCATGTTGGATGAATCTTGGAGGATGGACTACCGGAGTCTGGATTTTGATGGAAAAGAAGGCGTTTCGGTGCAATTTCGCGAAGATCAGAAAAATACCAGAAAATATGGAAACATATTATTTTACCATAAGACGAAGGATGCTAGAAGGAGGGACGAAGTGGGGCCTTAGGGGGGACATACCCCCCTAGGCACAGGCCCACCTGACCTCGTGCCTAGGGCAGGTGCCCACCTTCCCGGCCTTCGAATCCGCCCCTTCGCCTATATCTTCCCTTCGAAACCCTAAGGTTCGGGGAGCGACCCAGATATATTTCCGCCGCCTCTAGGTGCGGAAAACACCGAGAGAGAAACATCTCTCCGGCAGACAGATTTCTGCCAGGGGAATTCCTTCCCGGAAAGGGAAGACCGTCGCCATCAACACCACCATCAAGCTAGGCTTCATCGGTATCTTCATCGTCATCATCCACATCATCATCTCCACCAGCACCATCATCACCACTCTGTCCCGCTGTAACAATTGTGTTGGATATTGCTTTAGTTCATTAGGGGAAACTTTCCCGGTGTTGATTACTATTGTAGTTGATGCTTGTGAGTGGAACCATTGGATTATTGTTTATGTTCAGATTGTTATCCATTATCATATCATCTTTGATATTGATTCATATGATGTCTTGTGAGTAGTTCGTTTAGTTCTTGAGTACATGGGAGAAGTCATGTTGTTATTAGTGAATTTGTGATGAGTTATTATTCAATGGTTTAGTATTTAAGTTGTGGTGCTATTCTTCTAGTGGTGTCATGTGAACGTCGACTACATGACACTTCACCATTTATGGGCCTAGGGGGATGCATTGTGTATTTGGCTACTAATTGTGGGGTTACCGAAGTGATAGAAACCTGAACCCCCGTTAGGACACCTTTGCACAAGGGAGCGTAGGATCTCAGAGTTAAAGCTGTGGTTAGATTTATATCTTAATTACTTTCCTGTAGTTACAGATGTTTGCAGGGGGTTTAATCACAAGTATGTATTAGTCCTAGGAAGGGCGGTATGTTAGCACAGGTTCACCCACACAACACTTACAAACACCAAAGAAGAGTACTCAGCTATTTGAAGCGAAAGCACTTGACAGAATTCCCATGTGTCCTCGAGAACGTTTGGGCCTTATAAGTATTTCCACCGGCTTGTCCTTTGCTAAGAAAGGATTGGGCTACTTGCTCCGTTTGTTCGTTACTTCTGTTACTTGCTCTTTGTTTTGTTGCCTTGTCAGAAAACCACTAAAATTCCGTTTGCTAAGTATTCACAGGGATTTCCTGCTCCATACCACTGTTCAGCACCTTCTGCTCCTCGTTGGGATCGACACTCCTATTTATCGAAAGTACTATGATACTCCCCCTATACTTGTGGGTCATCAGGTCCTTCCCATTTTTAGAGTAGTTTCCCTGCAAAAAAATTGAGACGAGACCTATACAAAAGAACTTTCTCACCAACATGGAACTCCCTTTTGAGAATTCTTCTATCATGCCATCTTTTTACTTTTTCCTTAAAGAGCCTAGAATTTTCATAAGCTTCACTCCTCCACTCATCTAAGGTACTCATATCAAGCAATCTTTTCTCACCGGCAAGTCTAAAATCTCTATTCAATATTTTCACTGCCCAATAAGCTTTATGTTCTAATTATAAAGGCAAGTGACAAGCCTTCCCATAGACCATTTTGTAAGGAGACATCCCCATAGGATTTTTATAAGCAGTTATATAATCCCACAAAGCAACATTCAACTTTTTAGCCCAATTTTTCCTAGATCTATTAACAGTCTTCTGCAAGATAGATTTAGTTTCCCTATTGGAAAGTTCTACTTGCCCACTGGTTTGGGGGTGATAAGCTGAAGCAATTCTATGGTTTACATCATACTTAGCGAGAGTTTTTATAAATCCCCCATTAATAAAATGAGCCTCCATCCGTCATGAGATATCTAGGCACACCAAACCTAGGAAAAATAACATCCTTGAGCATTTTCAAAGAGGTCTTACCATCAGCGTTGTTTGTAGGTATGGCTTCTACCCACTTTATAACATATTCAACAACAACAAGAATATTAGTATACCCTTTTGAAGGAGGGAAAGGACCCATAAAGTCAAATCCCCAACAATCAAAAGGTTCAATAACAAGAAAATAATTCATAGGCATTTCATTTCGTCTAGAAATGTTACCTACTCGTTGACAATCATCACATGACAAGACAAACTTCCTTGCATCTTTGAAAAGGGTAGGCCAATAAAATCCAGATTGTAAAACCTTTTGTGTAGTCCTATCCCCAGCATGATGTCCTCCATAAGCACCGCCATGACATTTTCTCAATATCTCTTGTTGTTCAAATTCTAGAATACATCTTCGCATAATGCCATGTACTCTTTTATATAAGTGTGGGTCATCCCAAAAGTAATGCCTTACATCATAAAAGAATTTTCTTCTTTGCTGAGCTATAAAGGTTGGAGGCAAATACTTGGAAACAGTAAAGTTACGCTATGTTTGGATGTTAGAAACTGGGATTGGAATTGGCTATTTGGAATCTATTGATCCAAATTCGGCTGTTTGGATGTCCGTGGAATCTGAGTGTGGAAACTGACCAAAATTTCGAGCCACACCCATGCGTGCCTCCTCCCGGGCTCGCAAGATTCTGAGCTCGCCTGCTCAGAAACGCTCGGAATCGAGGACCCGCGCGTATCGCTTCGCTCCAGGAAACAGAAGGAGGGAGTTCGTCTCTCGCGAGAAACCCGAACTCGGCCGCGACCTAGAGCTCCTGGCAGCGGCGCAGGTAATCTCCCTGCATCTCCCTCTCCCCCTCTCCTCTTCCCCCCTTCCCGCCCTCCTCTCCCTCTGCCCTTCTCTTCTCCCCCCGGAACGGCTGCGGCAGCCCGCCCTAACCCTGAATCGAACGCCGCCGCCATGAGCCCATCCTAAATCTACAGCGCCGGTGGGCAGGGGAACAACTGCGGGAGGGAGCAGTACCTCCTCTTCCCCTTCTATTCCTCCGATTGGAGCAACTTTTATCCATTCTTTTCTTGGCTAATTATTTGATCTAATTCACCTGCAGATTTCCAGGATTGTCGGGCTCGTGAGACCGGGAGGTGCTGCATGTGAGCTCCCTGAGGGTGCACATGATCAGGAACGTCGTGGACTCGGGTCAGCTAGCCTTCTGCCAGTGCCGCCCAGGTGGCCGGACTGTCGCACGGGCGGTGCCAAGGCGGCGCACGCCATATGTTTGTTTCTTGGCCATGCCCAGCTAGACAGATTTGTGTAGTACACATCCTAGCTTTAGCCTCACTTATTTGTTTGTCTAAGTCTCGCTGTGATCGACCTGCCGGCAAAGGCGATTGCTAGTGCAGCTAGCGACGACGAGCATAAGTGTGCACCGGTTTACCTGTTCATTTAGAAGTGTACTGCTCATAATACAAATGACTACAGTCTACATATATGACTCAAGTCAGTGACAACATCATTTCAAACCATCCTAATCGATGCTACCTTTTTTTTGTATGTGGAAGAGATTATAAACTATGAAATCCACTTTGGCTCACCAATTGTCTATAATTTTCCCAATACATCCAGGCATTTTATGTTATCACACAAAGTTCTGGTGCAAAATATATATATTCTAATATGCATATGTTAATTTCATACATGTACACAAGTTTGTATGTCCAAACTCAACAAAACATCTAATTCCATAGTTTCTACATCCAAACAGGAATTGAAATTGGGTATCACTCTTTGTTTCCCACAGTAAATTCCAAGCACACCCAAACAATAGATTTGAAATTGTAAGTCATTTCCTTTCCATCTTCGATTTGGAATTTCCACTCCAATTCAATTCCAAGCTAAAATTCCTACACCCAAACATAGTGTTAGCATAATCAGCATACCAAGGACTTTCATGCGGACTTACCCTTATTGTAGCCAACTGCTCATTTGCAAAACTATCATTAACAGGCAGTGGGTCAAAAGAAATGTTTTCCAAACGAGATAAATTGTCAGCAACCGGATTTTCAGGACCTTTCCTATCCACAATATGCAAATCAAACTCTTGCAAAAGCAACACCCACCTAATAAACCTAGGCTTAGCGTCCTTATTTGTCATAAGGTACTTGATAGCAGCATGGTTAGTATGAATAGTAACCTTTGAATCAACAATATAAGGTCTAAACTTATCACAAGCAAAGATTACAACTAAGAACTCTTTTTTAGTAGTAGCATAATTCTTTTGAGCAGCATCTAGAGTCTTGCTAGCATAATGAATAACATTCAACTTCTTATCAACACGTTTCCAAGGACATCACCCACAACAAAATCACTAGCATCACACATAATTTCAAAAGGTAGACTCCAATCAGGTGGTTGAACAATAGGAGCAGTAGTCAAAGCTTTCTTCAAAGTTTCAAAAGCTTCCTTACAATCATCATCAAAAACAAAAGGTACATCATTTTGAAGAATATTAGTAAGGGGCTTTGAAATTTTGGAGAAATCTTTAATAAACCTCCAATAGAAACCAGCATGACGAAGGATACTCGAATACCTTTAATATCTCTAGGGCAAGGCACTTCTCAATTGCTTCAGTTTGGGCTCTGTCAACTTCAATGCCTCTTTCAGAGATCTTGTGTCCAAGAACAATCCCTTCATTAACCATGAAATGGCATTTCTCCCAATTAATAACAAGGTTGGTTTCTTCACATCTCTGCAAAACTTTATCAAGGTTGTGCAAATAGTTATCAAAATAAGTTCCATAGACGGAGAAGTCGTCCATGAAAACCTCCACAATTTACTCACAAAAACCATGAAAAATAGCAGACATACATCTCTGAAAGGTAGCAGGAGCATTACATAAACCAAAAGGCATACGCCTATAAGCATAAGTACCATAAGGACAAGTGAAAGTAGTTTTCTCTTGGTCTTGTGCTTTCACAGCAATTTGAGAAAACCCACAACAACCATCAAGAAAACAAAAGCGAATCTTTTTGGACAACCTCTCCAGAATTTGATCAATAAAGGGCAAAGGATAATGATCTTTCTTAGTAACTTTATTAATCTTTCTAAAATCAATGCACATTCTATACCCAACTACTACTCTTTGGGGTATAAGCTCATTATCTTCATTAGGCACAACAGTTATTCCCCCTTTCTTGGGAACACAATGAACAGGGCTAACCCATTGACTATCAACAATAGGGTAAATAATCCAGTATCAAGGAGTTTTAATACCTCATTTCTTACCACATCCTTCATCTTAGGATTTAGACGACGTTGGTGCTCAACAACTGGTTTTGCATCAGGTTCTATATTAATAGCATGCTGGCATATAGTAGGAGAAATCCCTTTTAAATCATCAAGAGTATAGCCCATAGCTCCTCGGTGTTTCTTCAGTATTTCCAGTAACCTCTCTTCTTCCTTTCCTAGAAGTTTTGAACTAATAATAACAGGATATACTTTCTTATCATCAAGATAAGCATATTTAAGATCATCAGGTAAAGGTTTTAATTCGAAAACAGGGTCCCCTTTAGGTGGTAGTGTGGTTCCCAAGTCTTCCACATGTAGATTATGCTTAAGTTGCTCAGGCTGACGAAGAAAAACCTCGTCAATCTCATTTCTTTCCTTCATGAAGACATCGCTTTCATGATCTTCCATAAATTGCTGCAAGGCATTGTCAGGAGCAAGAGAAATAGCTAAAAACTGTTCAACCCTGAAATTCTCATTAGGCGGTTCATTTTCATAAGGAGTTTTGGAAAATTTGGAAAAATTAAACTCATAAGACTCTCCATCAAACTTGGTCAAGAATTTTTCCTTCCTACAATCTATGATGTCCCCACAAGTATTCAAGAAGGGTCTACCAAAGATAATAGGATAGGTTTTACTAGCTTATTTACCAAGTACTAGAAAATCAGCAGGATATTTAATCTTACCACAAAGAACCTCCACATCTCTTACGATGTCAATGGGACAGACTGTCTCTCTATTAGCAAGGTGAATAACCACATCAATGTCCTCAAGCTCGCAAGGACCAATTTCATGCATAATTTCCCTATAAAGCTCATAAGGAATAGCACAAGAACTAGCACCAATATCACACAAACCATAATAGCTATGATTACCAATTCTAACAGAAAGCACAGGGACACTAGCTTTTCTAGCTTTTTTAGGATGAGAAACAATATTAGTAGCATCTCCATAGAAGACAATGTGCCCATCCTCTATATTTCTAGTGACAAGATGTAACATCCCAGGATTAGCACCTAGAAATAGAGAGGACATAGGTTTGTGCATTGCATTCATGCATAAGAAAATCTCGGGAATTTTCGCGCAAAACTAAAAGAGCTATAAAGGGATCGGGATCTCTCTTGTGCTGAAGGAAACTTCGGAGCAAGTGCGATAGATTTTGACATGACCTTTGTAGAATTCTTTCATTCGAGGAAAAATTTATTCAAACATGTATTTGAATTTCAAATATGAAATTCAAATGAATTTATTAAATTCAAAAATAGGATTTGGAAATATTTCATAACTTGAAATAAAATGATTACATAAATAATATAACAAGGATTCTTTATTAATATAAATATATATGCATATAGTATTATTTTACAATAGATAAATAAAAGAATTCTTTATATATGACATTGTCTTTACAATTAGGATTTACAAAAGAAGAATTAATAAATAAATAGTTTATTATTTACAAACATAATAATAATAATACAAAATCTTTACACATGTGAATAAAAAGGAAATTACAACAAGATTAAAAATAAAACCTAACTAAGCTTCTTTTCTTTTTCTTGATCTTCATTTCCTGTAAACACAACAAAAAGAAAAAGAAAACAAAACAAAAATAAAATAAAATAATGATTAATGGGTTTGTGTTTTCCTCTCAGGTTTTACATAGAAATGTTATGTTCAATTCATCATTGAGCTAATCTGTAAGGGGCAAGTTTCACCAAATTGAGCATCTGTTCTTATCTAGTGAGGGCCTCAGTACCACATCATAGGCTTGGAAAGGGGCAAGTTTCACCATGAAAGTTAAAGTAATCGGATAAATATTCCACAAATATCAAGTTTTCACTTGATCTCATCCACACCAGCAGGTCCCACTTGCAAGCAGCTTGCACAACAACATGCAAGTAGCTGTTGTCAACATAGGAGCACACCAGAGGAGTATAAGAAGGAACCAGCCGTGGTAGTCACTGCTGCTAGCTACTCCTTCCACCCCAGCTCATTTCTTAGTACTAGAACTCCCAAGCCAGACATAAAAAACCACAGCCATTATTGATCTATCTAGATCCACCTCAACAAGAACCAGTTTCTACAACACTAGCAGAAAAAGGCCAGAAACCATCAGCAATATTAGGAAGGGCAAGCAATAGCTAAAGGTGGATAAGTACAACTGATCAAGTGAATCTGATCATCACATCAAAAATCACCAACACCTGGTTGCTTAGAAAGCCATCCAGGGTTCAAGAAGCAAAAGCTTGTCATCAGCCAAGAGGATCTAGAGTTAGGAGGGGAAGGCTACAAGCACAAGCTATAGCAGATAAAGGAGCAATAGTAATAGACCCAGATCTCCAGCAAGCCCTAGAGCACTCACCAACAGCAGGTAACAATCATTTGTAATACACATTAGATCATGTAGCATATATTCTTAAATCATGCATATAGATCTGGGAGTACTAGAGAAATAATACACACCCAATTGGTCCATCTACCCTTCAACTAGATTTTCATCTAGGAGGATTGGATGGCAAGATTCTCTCAGACTGGGTAGAAGTTCTACTCCAGTATCATCCTAGAGCTAAGATAAATCCAAGTGAAAGAATATATATTTCAGCCACTAAACTAGCTTCAGCCTTTTTGCATCATGAGCTAAATTTATTTTGACACCAACATCAACTACATTACTGTAGATGTTCCCAGCAGCAAGTCCTGCTACCTGGGCTACCATTGTGCACTCTCCAAGGTTGGAGGTACCACAGTAGTAGCCCAGGACAGCATAAGCCACCAGAATAATTTTTCTGTATTAGCTAGCTCTCAAGTTATTCAAGCAAATCATTCTATCATTTTCCTAGACAAGTAGTCTAGGAATCATCTATAAGGCAACCTTATATATTCTTATCAAATTTAAGCCTCAGACCATGCATCATTGGCATTTAAATTATAAATCTCAGCCATTCAATCCAAGTGGCAGATCAAGTTATCTCATTGTGTCACTGAACCAAAAGTTCAGTATACCAAGGGATGGAATGCCAACTATTTAAGCCACATCATTAAATTGTTCACAAGGTAGGTAACCACTTAGAATCATTTTCCTAGCTAAATAGCTAGAAATCATACTATATCCAACAATTGAACTCCTATCACATACCTTAAATCACCATTGTGTTCACCCCTAGTGGGAGGCATCACAGTAGAAATCCTAAGGCAGTAAAAGTTACTGTACTGCTGACAACTGTAAGGGCATTGCTAAGCAAGGTCACAATAGGATATAGGAGCAACAATTTAAGCAATCATTACAGTTTTCCTGATCATCTGCTAGTAAGCAGTATATAGGTTCATATCATTTTCCTAGTAGAAATCCAGGAATCAAAATCATAAATTATATTCACTGTCCATATGCATAAGAATGTTACATCTATTCAAGCCATTAAGTTAACATTGCAGCTGAGCACTAGGACAGTTCTTTTGAATCAACAAAGTTGTGAACTGCCCAAATAGACAGTTACAGAATTTAGTAAACTAAGTTTATTCCACAGTAGCCAATATCTTATAGGAATATTCTATTAACAGATTGATTCCATAACTCTAATGAGAGATGCATCAACAGCCATCAAAATAAATCTGGGTAAATTAGCCATTTGAGCAAATGTGTTCAAAAGAAATATTTGGGATGAATAATCCCAAACAAAACCATCACTTACTATACCAACATGTCTAGTATTGAGAGTAGAGGATTGTTTACTGAATCCCAATCAGTTAGAGGAAACATTTCTCTAACTGAAATTCATCACAACACATTGACATTAATCCTCACCACAGTAAACCAGTTCTACCCACAATCATTGGACATTAGGGAATCATTACTGACCCCTTTAAAGGATCTTATAGATCAAATAAGAAGGGGCATGTCAACCACATAAAGCTATAGAATATATTACTAGGGTTCCAGGATTTTCACTAGGAAGAGGGTAGAGTAAAAGATGTAGAGAGGGGAGAAGGAGTGCCTACCTAGGACGAGTCTATGCTCACCGACGAAGTAGCAGTTGTGGCGACGACAGAGAGACGAAGCTCAGCACGGAGGCACAACCACACGAGGAGAGTCATGGCGCTGCAGTGCCTCACCCAACACCACCAGCAAGGCCCAGCATCCAAATGCCCTCGCCATATCACCGGGGTTGCTGTGAACCTCGCCGTCCCGCCGGAGTAATGCCAAAAAGGGGAATTAGGGTTTGGGGCTGGTGATGTGCACGTAGGATCATAAGACATGAATCGAATTGGGTAGGCTGGTGAGGCTTTAACAAAGCGCCGAGGTGTCCATCAAGACCGGTTAGGGTGGCCAAGCTCACGGAATCAAGCAAGAACGCTTGGTCGCTAGCGTGAGAACGAGAGGAGAAGAGGAGAGGAGGAACGTCGGGGAGATGGGGCGAGCTATGTGCTGGGTCGGTTTGACCGATCCAGTACCCCAGCTGGTCTAACTCAACCCATTTGCTGAAATGCCAGGCCCACCTTAAAATAGAATAATAATAATAATTACCAAAATAGCCTCAATATAATATTAATTATAGAAAAAAGAAATAAAAATTCTAAAAATACATATAATATATCAAAATGTTCACAAAAATAATACCTGCCTAATAAAAATATAACTTTACTTATTTAGAATAAATATGAAGCACATAAATATTAATATTATTAAATCCTGAGTAAAATGTCATAAAATAATAAGAACTTCTAAAAATAAATAAAACCATTTTGTGTATAAAAATAACTCTACTATTTTATAAAAATACTAACTTAGAGTTTTACAAATAAAATATAAATCAAATATTTAAATACACTTAATTCTTTAAAGAATTTTATAAAAATAAAGGTAATACTTCAAAATAAATAAAATTCATTTTTAAGATCTTTAATAAGTATTAACCAAAAAAATACTATGTATATTATTCAAAAACATTTTAAGATAAATAAAATTCATTACTTATTTTACTCAAATAAAATAACCACTTTGTTAATTCTTAAAGTTATTTATTAAGTAAGAAATAATCACATTTTCTTATAAGACACTAAAACCTTTAAAGTTTAATTATTAAGTCTAAATCCATAATCAAAATAAAACTTAAGTATAACTATTAAACTTTTAAATACTCTTATTAAATCTTAAATTCAAATAAAACTCCTTTTAAATAAATATTTTATATCAATCATGTATAAGATGGTGAATAATCTCCATCTCTTAATCACTCTTAAAATGATTCTAAACTCTTAAAAATTTATAAGATCATCTAATTATACTCCCATGAATAAGATGCATGTTGTAAATTCATCTTTCACTTACATTAAAAAGGATCATCCTTAATCATATTTGCCAAAACCCTAAAACTAGATTCTATTCTAAACTCATCATATCTTACAATTCACTTTTATTTTTATAGTTAACTTTGGTCTAAACAATCATAATCATCTCATTTGAAGTTTATTCATGTTTTTAAAGTTAACTTTGGTCACTTGTACCATCAACTAAAATATGATAACTTAACATCATTCAAAACCATCACAAACTCTAATGTAAAACCTAATAACCCATAAGACTAATTAACCTTAATTAATACTAGTTTCTTCAAATGTTATTCTTTTTGCCACTTCACACAAACAAGTCTATAATAGTTCTTCTAGTTCTTAAGAACTCAACCCAATGACTTTTTATCCTAGTCACCAGATAACAATTAATCATAATCACATTACTATATTCGTACTTGAATATTTTTGATTGCTAATACTTAAGTTCCTTATCAATGTCATTGCTTATGAAATAAACTTAAAGATAAACCTAATCTTAAAGAAGATACCTAAGATCAACTTATTCAAAATACTAAGGATTTCACTTTGGGAATTATAAAATTGCATAGCATTATTTATGCATAATGGCATCTAGCTTCTTTAAACATTAGTCCTTACCGGACCAATGATGATGATTCCAGATATTGGATCTTCTATTATCTCGAAGACCGTGAGTGCATAATCTTGCAATCACAAAAGGCAAGTTCATCACTTGCTCATGTCCTTTGAAGAGTCTTTATCAAACTATTTGCAAATTGTGTGTTATCATCTATACTATAGAAAAAGAAAACAGTATTTTCTCAAAATACTAAATCTTAGATATCATCATAAGTGATGATGTAACGGAGCAATAGAACTTAGAGTTCTACTTGCACTAATGATGAACAATTATGAATTAATAACCCATAACATCAGTGATTCTAGCGCCGTATATTACGCGTTAACCATGAGATTTGGAATGAGACAGAGAAGTCAGCTGGATCGGCTCCATTTCGCATGCATTGGACACTTTTCTAGGCATTTGTAAGTTGCAGATCATGGGTATAGCCGTTTTATATGGGGGTCTACCGTGGATCTGGGCCTACAAAATACAGATTTCTAGTGTTAATGGTTGTTGTGTGTATCCAGCTAAGGTATAGCCGTTTTATACGAGGAAAAGTCTATCTTGAGTTTGGACATCCAACAATTGTGGTGTATGCGGGGTCGCGGAGAAGGACAGTGATTGGCTTGGATCTTAGTATGGGCCTCACACCAAGGAAGTGTGATTGAGATTATAACTCGGATGTGCAACAAAGCTAAGATCTCTCATGGGTAAAGTAACACACCTCTACAGAGTGTAAGAACTGTAACTTGTTACTCCCTGTTCTGGGAACGAGCTGCGAACGCTGTGGGAAAGGAACGCCATGAAAGTTCTGGTAAACCCGTGAAGGCTGACGGACATAGTTTTTCAGAATAAAACCAACCTTTGAAGAAATGTTTATGAAAACTTCCATTGCCTACGACCTATGGTCTGTGGCTGTAGATAGTGCATCAAACACTCCTCTTTAGTGAATTTGCTGAGTACGCTCGTACTCAACGTATCTTCATAACCCTTGCTAGATCTCAGAGAAACCAATGGCGTTCCCAGGAAATAAGTTACTTGAAGAGTTGAAGATATATATAGAGAGATCAACGGAGTAGAAGACCTTACTGGAATCTATCGAAGACAAGCTGAAGAGTAGAATATAAATAAAACCCCTAGAATCTAGAACCTACTTCTATAGAACAATACTATAGTAGTACTTTCAAGCCTTATACATATCTTAATAGTAGTACTTCTAAAGTAACTCCGAGTGGATCTTTCTGATTCTTTTTGTATAATATTCCTCACTATTCGAGGAAGTTCTCTGGATATTTTGTAATATGTCATATGTAATCTAAAGGGTTGTCTTGGACCCGCGATGTTTCTGTTGTACCACTCTGAGGGATATAATGCTGATGGAACGGTGTTCCATTGGTGTTATGTCAACGACTATAGTGTACTACATCATGCAGTGGTATGTTGGGTCACCGCACAAGATCTTTCACAATAGCTACCATAGGCTTAATATTAATTTGCTCATCAGGCTCCACGGTTTTCTTTGCACTTTTGCTAACCACATTAGCTATGATAGAATGTTCCTTTACCTTAGTAGGAAAATGGATTTTGTCAACATAAGGTTCAGGCAAAATAGGATCAACAGTACAAACCTCTATGCTAGCAGGAACATGGGTAACAATGTCTTTATAAGGAGCATGGTACTTTTCCCACTCTTTCTTGGGAATTTCAATATAAGAGGCAAAGGCATTAAAACATTTTGCAAGAACTTGAGGATCAAGACCAAACTCATTACTAATTTCACGGAAGTCATCAGTTCCCATAAAAGATTTAATGCATTCATAATCATAGTTTATACCTGACTTTCTTCCTTTGTCATTATCCCAAGCTTCAGTGTTCTCTTGAATACGGTCTAGGACACCCCATTTAGCTTCTTCGTTCATACGTGTGAATGATCCAGCACAAGAAGCATCTAGTAAATCTTTATCATGAAGAGAAAGCCTAGCATAAAAGTTATTGATACTAATATTGTTAGGGAGTTCATAAATAGGACATTTAAGCATTAGTAACTTCAATCTTCCCTAAGCTTGAGTTGTACTCTCTCCATCACGAGGCCAAAAGTTATATATCGGATTTCTATCCTTATGAATCTCACTGGGAGGATAAAATTTAGAAAAAAGAGAGATGCCATTTCCTCCCATTCCATGGATTGTCCATTCTTAAAGACTTATACCATTCTTCACTCTCCCTTCAAGGATAGGAGAGTAACTTCTTCTTCACTGCTCTTGTGATACATGCACACTTAAACAACTCCACTGAGGGTTTCGTAGCATGGAAAACAAAATTTTCTATCGCATACAAACAAACAAGCCAAGATCTATCTACTAGATTGTAGCAACGAGTCGATGGAATAACTTACCCTCGAAGATTCTAAAGCGTTAACGAGAGCGGATTCGTGGGTGATGTAGTCGCATTCTTCCCGATCTCAAGATCGCTGAGACGATCCTTCCGGCTGCGTTCGCAGCGCTCATGATCGGTCACACGCTCGATTTTCGACGAAGACCTTCCTCTCCTTGTTCCAGAAAATGGAGGTTGTAGCACTCTCCTCGCGATTCCTAAAGACAACGTGGTACCTAAGTAGAGGGAGATCTCAGATGCTTCACCTTAAGCCGGAGCGAGTATGGTGGAGTATGAGAGAGCTATTAGTGGTCTAGGGTTTAGACACACCAATTAGAAGGCTCTAATCCGAAGGCTAGGGCAATTAGAAGCTCTAAACCAAAGCGGCTCTAAACCGGAGTCTAGGGCTAGGATTTAGATTAGAGGATAGGAACTTGTGTGTCTAGAGGAGGGAGCCCTGCCCCTCCTTTTATAGGTGGAGGGGCCGACGCGCCAAGGGGGAGGGACTCTCGGCTTGGAGGTGGGCCGCCGGTTGGAGGAGGGATTCCCTCCCCAACTCGGTTTTGCCCCCTCTTTCCTCTTTCCCTCACTTTCCTGTTTTAGCCGTTTGACTTTCAAACTGGCCGTTTGACTTTTCAGTTTGGGATTCAATTTAATCCTTTATTTGGAACAGCGAGAACACTTAGTACATGATGCAATCATTCCAATATGCAATGAAACATTCATGTACCCCTTCCCCTCCGGAGTGTCGGACATTCCGGAACCTTCTAGAACATTCCCGATGAAAACACCTAATCATTCCCGAACTCAAACGGACTTTCCTTATATGAATCTTATTCTCGGACCATTCCGGATCACCTCGTGATATCCGGATCCCATCCGAGACTCGAACAACATTCGGTCTCTTTCTCATAATACCATAACTACTCAAACAACGCGAATCCTTAAGTGTGTCTCCCTACGGTTCGTGAATTATGCGGACATGATCGAGACACTTCTCCAACAATAACCAATAGAGGAATCTGGAAATTCATATGGCTCCCACATATTTCTACGATTATTGCGATCGAATGAACCACTTACATACGATACCAATTTCCCTTTGTCTCACGATAGTTTACTTATCCGAGGTTATGATCGTCGGTATCTCGCATACCTAGTTCAACCTCGTTCGACGAGTACTCTTTTCTCGTTCCGTGATATGTGATCCCTTGTGACCCAGTCACATGCTTGCAAGCTAATTGGATGACATTCCACCGAGAGGGCCCAGTATATCTATCCGTCATATGGATGGACAAATCCCACTCTTGATCCATGTGTTTCAACCAATACTTTCCGAACACTCAATGCCACCTTTATAGCCACCCAGTTACGGTGTGGTGTTTGATGTCATCAAAACATCCATCCGGTAAAGGTGATATGCATGATCTCATGGTCGAAGGAATTAGGTTACTATGTATCAGAAAGCATATAGCAATTGAACTATTGAAATGACTTGATCTTTATGCTACGCTTATCTATAGGAGTATGTCCACCATATCATTCTCCTAATGATATGATCTTTTTGTTGATAACATCTCAATGTTCATGATATGGAAACCACAATCATTAATCAACCAACAAGCTAGTGAAGTATAGAGGCTATACTAGGGACTTCAAATTAAGTTTACAAATCACACAAGTATCAATGTTTCCTTGTTAATACTATTATAGCATGAATGTAAACATTTATCATAAACACAAAGATATAATAATAACTACATTTATTATTGACTCTAGGGCATATCTCCAACACCCGCATAATTCATGGATAAAAAGCAAATGATCACCATGGTGGACAGTTCCATCCCCTAAATAATAATTATCCATAACACGATCGACAATACTTGTAGGTATCTTAAAAGGATATATCTCAACAGGTGGTGGTTCATCTACTACCCTAGCAGTGGTAGTAGTTTTCCCAAACAGAAAACTAAGTGGGTTATCCATATTGGAAACAAAGTAACAAGCAGTAACAAAAAGCAATACTCACAGTAGAAGTTTCCCTTACCAGCTCCACTCTTCAATACCGCTTCACTCCCAGGCAACGACGCCAGAAAATAATCTTGATGACCCACAAGTATAGGGGGTGTATCGCAGTACTTTCAATAAATAGGAGTGTCGATCCCAACGAGGAGCAGAAGGTGCTGAATAGTGGTATGGAGCAGGAAATCCCAGTGAATACTTAGCAAACAGATTTTTAGTGGTTTTCTAATAAGGCAACAAAACAAAGAGCAAGTAATAAAGACAACGAACAAGTGGCCCAATCCTTTCTTTTCAAAGTACAAGCCGGTGGAAATACTTATAAGGACCAAACATTATCGAGGACACATGGAAAGTCCGTCAAGTGCTTTCACTTCAAATAGCTAAGTACTGTTCTTTGGTATTTAAGTGTTGTGTGGGTGAACCTGTGCTAACATACCGGCCTTATTTGGACTAATACATACTTGTGATAAAACTCCCATGCAAGCATCCGCAACTACATGAAAGTAATTAAGATATAAATCTAACCACAGTCTTAAATTCTGAGATCCTACACTCCCTTGTGCAAAGGTGTCCTAACGGGGATTCAGGTTTCTGTCACTCAGGCAACCCCACAATTAGTATCCAAATACACAATCCATTCCCCTAGGCCCATAAATGGTGAAGTATCATGTAGTCGACGTTCACATGACACCACTAGAAGAATTGCACCACAACTTAAATACTAAACCATTGAATAATAACTCAACACAAATCTAGTGCTAACAACATGACTTCTACCATGTCCTCAAGAACTAAACGAACTACTCACGAGACATCATATGGATCAAGATAAAAGATGATATGATAATGGATAACAATCTGAACATAAACAATAATCCAATGGTTCCACTTACAAGCATCAACGACAATAGTGATCAACACCAGGAAGGTTTCCCCTAATGAACTAAAGCAATATCCAACGCAATTGTTACAGCGGGATGGAGTAATGCTGATGGTGCTGGTGGAGATGATTGTGTGGATGATGATGATGATCCCGATGAAGCCTAGCTTGATGATGGTGTTGATGGCAACGATCTCCCCCCTTCGGAAAGGAATTTCCCTAGCAGAAATCTGTCTGCCGGAGAGATCTTTATCTCTCGGTGTTTTCCGCCCCTCAGAGGCGGCGGAAATCTATCTGTGGTCGCCCACAGGTGTTAGGGTTCCGTAGGGAAGATATAAGCGAGAGGGCATAGTCAGAGGCCGGCCAGGTGGGCCACACCTGCCCTATGCGCGGCCAAGGGGACCCGCGCCTAGGGGGTGTGGGCCCCATGTGACCCTTCTACGCCTCCCCTTCTGGCTTCCTTCGTCTTCTGGGAAAATATAATTTTCCCATATTTTTCTGGTATTTTTCCGATCTTCGAGAAATTGCATCAAAACATCTCATTTTTTATTAGAATCCAGACTCCGGCAGTTCATCCTACAAGAATCATCCAACATTCAAAAACAGTGAAAAAAGACATTAGTAGTACCTCATAATAAGATATATATCAATGAATAGAGGAAAATTATGACATACTGCCTTAGTTTCAAAATATAAGATGTTTTAGCTTTGTGAAGAAAATGTATCTAGACTACTTTTAGTGTGTAGGTTCGGAGTGAATCTCTATGAACCTACACACTAAAAATAGTCTAGATGCATTTTCTTCACAAAGCTAAAACATCTTATATTTTCAAACGGAGGGAGAGTGATGCAAATTGGACGTATCACCGCGCCGCCGCCAGCGTCTCCCTGCCCTGCAGGTGAGCTCTCTGACCACCATATATTTAGTTTTTTGTTAGTGTAATTTTGTGTAAATTAGTTAGTAGTTAGTTATTAGCTAGTTAGTAATTTTAGGGTTATTTTAAGATTTAGGGTTAATTAGGTAGTTAGTTCGAAGTTTAGTGTAATTTTGTTTAGAGATTTTAGTTAGTGTTTAATATAGTTAGTTGATTTTAGTTAGTGTTTAATATAGTTAGTTGATTTTAGTTAGTGTTTAATATAGTTTATTTTAGTTGATACTATTTACTGTCGTTATGTTTAAAGTGTATAGGTTTAATTTAGTGTTTAGGATTATGCTGTGTCCTTATCATTCACTCGGCGAGAACAACAGAGGACTATTAGACTCTGTCGCCGGGCATCCACGGGACTGGGCTCCGCCGGGCTGGCACTGGGAGGTTCTACCAGCTGGGAGATGTGGTTTGGTGAGGAATCTGGGTGTCGTTGTCGACCCGGATCTTCTGTGGTGGCGGCCGAGTGGTACAGGCGGTGTAGAGGGATCCGGCCCCCGACGAGGTGGTACAACGTCGTGTCAGGGAGGAGGACGAGCACGTCCGACGTTACATTTACATTTTGGAAGTCATGGTCTCCAATACCTGGCAGTTTCTCCAGGCACCTTACCCGAGATATTCTCCGGTAATGGTTCCTACTCTTTGGGTTCACACCTCCCGCGGCTCAGTAGTCAGGTCTCGACGTCTTGGTTGAGCTAGATCTGCGTGTAATAGGGATGTACTATCTTTTATTATTACTGTACTAGATGGATTATTCGAGATGTATTGTTGTTTAATTGGTACTGTATCTTTCTTCATCGCATTGTTTAATTGGTACTTTAATGTGTAATATGGTATATTAAGTTGAATTACTTTATCTTCCTTTATTTATCGCATTAAGCAAAATGGTTTTATATTTCTTCTATATTAGTTAAGTTATGGATGGTAGAGACGATGAAGAGCGCTTGTACAAGATGATAGATGAGGGTAGAGGAGGTTACCACTACGATGGAGCAGACGGTGATGGAGATGATGATGGCTCCCAATAACTCAACTTGGATCAATACGACGGTAGAGACCACGGTGGAGACGACGGTAGAGATGAAGACTTTGGTGGAGACGACGATGGAGACGATGGTGGAGACACCATAGCAAAGTCCACGCGAGGTATATAAAGCCTCTGCTGATCACGAGCTAGTAGATGCATTAGTTGATTCATATATATATATATATACTAATGACTGTTTCTTCTTTTAGACCTCCGCATCGGCCAATCTTCTGCAAGGAAACGAGGCCTAACCAAAAAGTTGGCCGATGGTGCGCGTTTAACTATTGATGTAGTTTCTGAGCTGGGCGAACCTTCGGAGCTGACAGAGGCCGCAAGTGTATTTGTATATCAATGCGGAGTGATAGTCAGGGACACCATCCCAATCACTGCTCGGAAGTGGAATAAGCTAGGAAAGAAAAGCGATCAAGTTGGAGTCTCTTTTGTCGATGAAAGAGCCAAAGAGGTTCTTTGGAATTAGCTCATGAATCACTTCTGTCTACTTGAATTGGACACTCCTAAACTCAATGAGGCATTGAGGTTGACAGTCATAAAGTGGGCCCTTAATAAGATGGGCGTATAGTTCAAGGACTAGAAGAAAAGAATGTACCATAACTATGTCAAGAAGAAGCTGACTCCGCCATTCACTGGCCCGTTGGAGAAGCAACGGGATACCCGGGCCGCATTTGTGACATACAAGGGATCAGAAGAATCTAAGGAAAGGTCGGCAAAGAATCCGGAAAATGCGGCCAAGAAGAAATATCACCATACTATGGGGACATGTGGCTACAAGACGGCCATGCCTAAGTGGGCAAACACTAAGAAAGAAATCCATGCTAAAGGGGTCATTCCAGCTACAAATCAGTGGCCCGTGAGGTCAAAAAATTGGTTGCTTGGGCATGGGGGATCGTATGACACTGAAACTGGGGAGATTATTGTTACAAAGAAGTCTATTATTAAACCCAAAGATGAACTTGTTAAAGTGATAAAAGAGAGACAAGATGGAAAGTTTGTTCTCGGCAGAGAGAACGATGAGCTGACATATGCCCTTGGGAATCCTGAAAAAGTCGGACGAACACGAGGCTTTAGCCCATCTGTTCCATGGAAGACTGGGTTTCCCCAGGACATTGACACTTATAGAAGCCGATCGAGAAAAACGAACCGGCAGAAGGCGGAGGAGGCAACGTAGTTGGAGGCGGTTGAAAAAAGGAATGAGGAATTTCAAGCCATGTTCAAGATGCAGCGGGAGCACATTAATGAACATAGAGTACTGGCACGACAGCAAGATCCTGCATTCGACAGTCCGGTGGGCCCATCTCAACGGAGAAGCAGCATGGCTTCCACGGAGGTACAATCTAATAATCTACTGCTGATGGAGAATAATGCATCGGTGATAGATGATAGAGCCGGTGCAACGATGGTTCGCTAGCCCGTGGATGAAGTCGAGGCAAGGATATCTTGTGAGCTACATGTGATAGCGAATAAAATTTCTATGAAGGTGGCGCCCGGCTTTGCTTTACCTTGTCCACCGGAAGGGACCTACCATGGAAGTTAGATTCCAGCTGGCTATGCTCGTGTCGGTGTGGATCAAGTTGAACCGACATGTCGATCGCTGGAGCTTGACACCCCTACAGGTGAAGGGGAGAAAACACTGGGAGAAGTGGAGGGTGGGATCATTCTTTGGAAAAAGTAGCACATCGTGTTTCCAGGCTGGGTACCAAGGCAATATTCTCCTCTAAGAAGCAATCCATCACCTCTGAGGCCACCATCACCTACGAGTCCACCGTCTCCACCGAGAAAAAAATAGTCCACCCCTCCCTGAGAGGGACCGCAGCGCGACATCTCCATCTCCGGCGCCTCCGCCCACTGAATCAAAGGGAAGAAAGCGGAAGAATAACACCACTACGTCAATAACCGACGCCGAAAACGACAAGAGCCCCTACCAAGAGTACCGCCGTCTCCTCCCAAGTTAGATTATCACCAGACTAATGAGGAAAACAGGATGATCTCCCAAGACAAAGTGAAGGCCCATTTTGCACCAAAACAACCCGAGCCACAGGTGCAAGTTGATCCAAAAGTCAAGAAGCACTTCAAGGAATTCCCTGCGCAACCACACCAACATGTGTTATATAGGAAAGCTGACTATACACGCCGTCTTACGAATACACTTAAAGATAAGTCATCAAGCAGTACTGCAAGCGGGAGAAGATCAAAAGAAGTTCCCTAGCCCGACAAACATGTAAAACAATCGGTCGCCCCGCTCAAGGTGTTACCCTAGCCCACTCAAGATGAAATAGATATGGAAGAAGCTATTAAATTATCCAAGAAGTGTAACGTGTCTGTCGAATAAATTCTAAGCGGCGGAGATGTCGCCAAGGCACCAATAGCACGGAAATTTGTCTACGAGGAGCCTCTGGTCAGTGTTGAGGTATTCGATGATCTGCCAACACATATGCGATAGTTGCATGCCTGGTACTTGAAAGTCACAAAGGAAGGGCGACAATTTATCCTATGTAAAGTTGGAGAGGAGTACTTCCTTCCAGACATGATCTCCATTGAAATTTCTAAATTATTTCAGTTATTCAACCTAGACGCCCTCGACAAGTCCCTCCTCAGCTGCTATTGTCTGTAAGTAATTAAGTCTCTAACTCAGCTCATTCAATTCATTGCATGTCGTTATCCTTACTATATCTCCTTCTGTATGCTATTATATATGCAGAATGAAGATTCGGAAATGTAGAATAAAGTTAATCTACCGCATTGGGTTCGTTGACCCAAACAGAGTTAATGGACATACGCTAATAAATAACCTCGAGGAAACGGAGAACTTGCTAATGTTTTTAATTGAGCAATATTACAAGAAGCAAATACTATTTCCTTACAACTATGGGTGAGAGACTTACTGTCTTGTACACATTCACTATTTTTACTCGATGTTAAGTGTATATAAACGTGCGCAGCTTCCACTTGATTCTTCTAAGCATTGCCGTTGATCGTGCAAATGTTGAAATCTCGGACTCGTTAAAGAAGCCGATGGAAGACTACCGCATCATACTTGATTGCCTCCAAAAGTAATTTCAATCATTATCGCACTATATCTGTCTCTTTCGTTCATTCTCTGAGATGTCAAGTAATTAATAACTCATTTATTTCTATTTTGCCGGACAGGGTTTGGAAAATGTTCACGAAAGAGGTTCAGGGTGAATGGCGTAAGGAGCTGACTTTTCGTACGGTCCCGGTAAATAGTACGAGAACTAGGTCCTCGTATCTCTTCAATTTTAGTCTCCATATAATTATCATGCTTGATGATTATGTGATTGAATTATATTCTCGATCAAAAAGTGCGCGACGTAGTCACAGTGGACAAATTTATGTGAATATTACGTATGCGAGCTCATTCGTGGGTGTATGGAGCAGGACACAGACTTTCTTCGAGTACGTAAACAATATATTCACAATTTATTTTATACCATAATTTTTGTTGTGTTCCATTCATAATAATCTACTTCTTTATATATAGTTGGATGCGATGCGGGATAAGCTCCTATCACATGAACGCCTATTAGCAATTCAAGAGGAGTTACCGTAATTTTTGCTTAGGGACGTCATAAACATAAAAGGAGAGTACATCGTAGATAACCTTCGTGTAATCGTGTAATGTAATGATCTTCGTGTAAATCAAATAGATGAACTCTAGTCTCACTTGTGTATATATATATATATATATATATATATATATATATATATATATCTGTATATAATCGTGAGAGAAATTATATTATATATGCATCAATGTATACATCATATAGTAGCGTAGAATAATATGTATATAAAAACTTGTTTCTAGTAAAAACACAAAATGCAAAATAATCGAACACAAAAAAAACCCTAAAACCGCGACAGCCTGTTGTCCCAAAGCGCTGTCGCGGCAGAACAACTGTAGTCCCGGTTCGTGTTAGATCCTCCAGCCCAGCTCGCCCAATAAAACCACGTGAAGACAATATAGTCCGGTTCGTAACAGAACCGGGACTAAGGGCTTAACCTTTAGTCCCGATTCGTTAGTTCTGGATTAAATTCCGGGAAAAGCCTCTTACAAACCAGAACTAAAGGTTCGTTTTCTACTAGTGTTTGTATTAGCCTTTCACAACGTGGCCCATTATACCTTCCAAAAAAAAACTTCGTTTATTTCCCAGCTAATACAAGGACAGGACGTACGTGCATTACGTACAAGTGTACATTCGTGCACGTGACTGCATGTTCACTTGATTAATTAGTGTAGTATAGTAGCGGCTGTCTGAATCTAAGAGGCTAGCTAGCCAGGAACGATGAACCAGCATGCCTGCAGATCACTCGAGTGTGAATTAGACGAGCACGTACATATATCCACTTAGTTAACATTAGTTCACTATATATATGCTCACTTGTGTACGTGTCTGAATCTGTGTTACCCTGCTCCACGGCAGCCTATAAACATAAATCTGTGTACGTGTCTGAATCTGTGTTTCCTGTAAACATGCGATGCGACACACGATGCGCTGCACCTGGCTAGCCGCCAGCGCACGTCGTAAACATAAATGTGCAACCAAAAAGGTGAAAAAATTGTACTCACGCTGTACGGCATGCGCTCTCTGCTGCTTAGCGTTCCATCGATCTGCATGGTGATCAGGAGGAGAGTACACCAATTAACATTATAACAGTTCCGAGTCCACCGAGACCGAGGGTGTAGCAGCAACGACACGTACGAAATCCTAGTAATTGAAGCGGAGACGGTCTCGGGTCGATGTATCCAGATCGACCACCCGCTGGCCATAAATGCACGGTCGGCTCATCACCGGCGTACATGCATGCATGCATGCATGATAGCTTTGCTACAGTATGCAGTGTATCTAATAAAGGCGGCAAAAATCACATAAATGACCTATTTAAAGAAAGAAGATAAAAAATAACCCTCTTTTTTAATGATTTCGGATGTAACATATTTTCATGGCGCCATACAGGAGGGAGCCATGGTCGTAGCCACGACGATGCCATGACACATGGCGCCATGCGTCTATGGCGTTCCACCCCGTGGCGCCAGCCTGACGCCCGACGTGGCAGACGGCGTGGCAGCTGGGCCCATTGGCGTAAGTATGGCGCCATCACCAACGGCACCATACACGTGAGAATGGCTCCACCCGTCATGGTGCCATGCTCTGTAACAGATTAACAGCGCCGCGTCCCTCTCTCCTCCCCGACTCCCACTTACCTCTTCATCGCAATCCACGCAGGAGACAGAGGGCATGGCGCCGGCGCCGCCCCTCTAAGCCCCCTTCAAATCGGGCCTCAAAACCAAGCGAATCTGGAAGATTTTTCGGTGGATTTCCTTCCCATTGCAATCCTCAAGGTATTCTCCTTATATTCCCCTCAATTTATTGGTTGAAATTATCCCAACTCCCCTTTCCTTAACCCTAGTTCATCACAGATTTTCGATTTTGTTGGTGATTTCTCATGTATATGGTTGGATGATTGTCCTAAGACAATTTCCCCTCTTATTGTAAACCCTAGTTTGTAGAGAATGGTTGAAACCATCACATTACCTCCATATGTTAACCCTAGTTCATATATATTGTGTTGTTTCACGTAGATGAGGAATTTCCTTAGTATTAATTTGAAGTTTCATTGAGGTTGCACCATATATATTGTATTTTTGGTTTACAAGATTTTTTAGATGATATCAAAATTAGTGTGGTCGCTAATATGCACCATATGGCAATAATTTTTTGTTTTATAGATTGATTTTGCTCACATATCTATTTACTCACATATGTAGGATGGAAAACGAATCTATTCTCAATGGGCATTACGACTCAAGGCACCGTGGTATGTTCATGGCGGAGAAGAAGAAAGTTTTCAAATGGTTGCACCTGAGGTCGCATGAGGTGCATAGCGAGAAGATGCCTTATGACGAGCGGTACACGCCGTGGGTCAAGAGGACTGGCCTCCTTCCTTTTGTCCATCTTGTGTCTCGTTCGACGCCACATATGAACCCATGTTTGATCACGGCTCTTGTCGATAGATGGAGACCCGAGACACATTCATTTCACCTCCCTTGTGGTGAGATGACGGTGACTTTGCAGGATGTCTCCATGATCCTGGCGCTTCCCATCAAAGGACAGTCTATTATTATGAGCACAGATCGAAGAATTGGCGTGAAGGGATGACGGAGTTAATTGGTGATACGCCGACAACCGAGAAGATGTCCGTTGGGGCTACCTACAAATGGATACAAGATCATTTTAAGAAGTGCCCCGAGGATGCCGATGATGTGGTGGTTGAGAGGTATGCTCGGGCATATTTGTGGTACGTTGTTAGTAGGACTCTTTTCTCGGGCCGCACAGGAAGAAACGCATCCTACATGTGGCTTTGTCTATTTATGTTATGGGACTCTAAGCACAGCTAGGGTTCGGCAGCTCTCGCTTATTTATATCGACAAGTATATATGTGGCTCTTCTTATATGTGCATCACTCCTATATTGTATGAGTTTGGTATTTACATAGCTCTCTCTATGTCCAGTTGGACGAGGCGTGTTGTAGGACAAACAAAGGAGCATATATTGGTGGGCCCATGTTGCTACTCACGATATGGTGTGGTGTCGCATTCCGGTTGGGTGCCCCATCCACAGGACGGAACAGCCATGGGGCAATGTCGGTGATACCCGTATTCGGCAGCCTACATGGGATTACTTGTGGGATAATACCGAGCCATTCCATTCTGAAAAATGTTATTTGAGATACACTAACCAAATCGACTTGCTACCTTCGGAGAAGGTAATCTATTCCTTTGTGTCCTAATTGCCACATGTACTTCTACTTGTATGGACCAACTCGATATGCTAATTTTGTATTCCGTGTAGGTGGAATGGGAGCCATATGGAACTCGAGGGCACGTGGGTACTGTTGTTTAGTAGTTTGGTTCTACCTGAACCCCAAGTGTCTCGAAGAAGCACATCTTTGGATGATGCGGGTTCCGTTAATATGCGTCTATGCTGTTGAATGGCACCTTTCAGATCGAGTGATGAGGCAGTTTGGTTTATTTCAGCTCACCCCTCCGCCATATAAGGACACTAGTATATTGCTGCACGGGTGAGTGATCTACATAGCTTAAGATGGTAATTGCTTGTGTGTGTGTCATCATAGTAATATCAATAATGGTGAATTTGATTGCAGACTGGACAAGATCAAGCAGAAGAAGGAAAAGAATTGGGCTTCAAGACATCACAAATACGGACAGAAGTGGTTTACGAAGATTGCGGAGATAGAAGACCCACATAGAGTCCAACCTTCGGAGCAACCACACGATGGCGAAGCGTTCAATCGCTATCTTGTTTGGCTGGTAAAGTGTCTCGTTTGTACCTACAACCTCCGGCTTTTACATCTGATGACATAGTGGAGGACGATTATCCGGCTTACGACCAGATGGACAGACTAGAGTACAACAGACTTGTTAGAGGTGGAAGGGGCACAAATACCGCCGTGGTTATTCGCTTTTTGGTAAGTCCTGCATTACGGACATATGATTGAAAACTAGAACAAGATTTGATCAATTGTTTATTTATTGTTAGCGTGAGGAGGTCTCGAAACATGTGGAGGCTGCTGGTGAAGTACTGAAACACCCTCCAGGTAAACAGTCTGAGTCGGTCCTCCGAGAGTTTGTGGAGGTATGCGCAAATATCTTTTTTTTGCTTGCATGTTAAAGTTTGTGTGTGCTGAAATTTTCTGACATGATTCACAATGTCATAGCATACCAAGCATTGGGGACGTGGCTTGGGTATTTTTCTTGGTTGTCGTACCGTCGAGGCCACCGTGCCGACAAGGTTGAGGCGATCATCAAGTCTTGAGGACATGGAAGAGGAGGGTTACAAGGATGAGGGTGAAGACGGTGAGGAGGAAGAGGAGGGTGAAGACGGTGAGGAGGAAGAGGAGGGTGAAGACGAGGATGAGGTAAAGAATTTCTAACTCCGATAGTTCCTTGTTGTGTTGTGTTGGAACCTTCAATAAGTGCAACCTTTTCATTTTAAAATGTAGGATGCTTCCGATGGTGATGAGGAATATGACGAGATTGGCATGTCTCAAATGGTGGACGCACCACAGTCTAGTCCGAGGCGTCGTCAAAAGCCAAGAAACTCGTACACTCCAAGTGAGTGGGAGAAGAAAAAATTAGCAGAGGCACGCAAGACATCAATATTCAATGACGAAGACTACGACGATCCTCCACATAGGAGTGCACGGAATGAGGGGCGTATGAAGAATAACAACGATCGTCCGTCGAAAAGAGGAAAGGGGAGGAAGTAAGGAGTGCTCTTTGATGTTTAACTATGTGTTGGACTATCTTTGTTGCTCTACTATGTGTTATACTATGTTTGTTGTCGAACTATGTGTTGGACTAGTATATTTGTTGTCAAACTATGTGTTGAATCCCTCTTTGTTGTCGAACTATGTGCTGAACTAGTATATTTGTTGTTGATATGTGCTATTTAGATGCTGAACTATGTGTTAATGATGAACTATGACTTGCTGTATGACCATGGCAGAGTGCTGCACATGATCTGTTTGGTTGTCGCACCATGGCGCCTTACGCAGCGGCGGCGTGGTACTATGTATGGCGTCGTCACCCATGGCGCCGTGATTTCGTTGTCGCTCCAGTACCCCTTGGCGCCATGATGTATGGCGCCTTCTGAGAAACTCTTTGCCACCATCATCTGTGAGACAATACAATCTATCATATAATTTTTGAAAATGCCGAGCGGTGAAGGCAAGACAACAATATTGTAGATCGTCGGCATGTTCCTTGTTGCCACATGCTCTATAGAAGTTCCACACAAAATTCATCATGCACCATCGATGGTGGATACGAGCACACCCGGAAATGTCCTTCTCGACTGCGTTGAGTATTCCTTGATGGCGATCTGAGATGATGCAAACCTCTCTCAGTTTCTATAACCTTGGTCCTCAATATATGGAAAAACCACTCCCAGTTGTCGTTGCTCTCCACCGAAACCAAGGCAAAAGCCAAAGGTAAAACCCGGTTGTTTGCGTCGTGGCATATGGCAGTTAATAGTGTGCCCTTGAACTTGCCAGTCAAAAATGTTGTGACACCCCCGGGATCAGGGCTAAACAAATCCCAGACGTCTGTTTGACATAATCTTAACTTTGAGCTCGAGAATATCCAGTGAAGAATCGGTAACACAACAGTGACCCTACGACACAAAATTTATTACAACAAGCTCATAACTTAGGAGAGAACCAAAATATTAAAAGCAGAGGGCACTGACCACAAACATCAAACAACGGAAGGCAAATTATGCTATGAAGTATAGCAAACTTAACAAATGGCCTAAGAGGCCTGAAGCATAACGATGACGTCCCAGCCCATAGATTCCAGGCTGCCGGCCGGGAACCCCAAGCTACTCGTCGATGTCGATGTAGTACCAAACTGATCTTTAGGAAACACTTAATCTACCAAAAGTATCAATAAAGAAAGGGTGAGTACAGGGTGTACTCCGCAAGACTTATGGCTGGTGGAGTTGTTTTGCATAAAGCCAGCTTTGTTTGTAAAACAAGAGAGAGGAGAAGCTCGTCTTCTCAAAATATTTCAAAAGGGGATAAGAGATCGACATCTCCAAAGTATTGATCATCATCTTTTGATATCCACCGAATCATCATCATCTCCTGAACTAGGATCACCCCCTCTTACCCATGAGGAAGCATCCTTAAGCACACGATGATCTGCCAAGTTTTACGATTAGGTTCATGTTCTCTATGATCTTGAGTCCGGTCGCCAAGTCGTTCATAACCGTGAACACGGATTTTCGAAAATATTATTACCCTGCAGGGGTGTACAACTTTACCCACACGTATTAACCTTCTCTTAATGCCACATGATTAGCCCTCTTCCTTGGAAGGCCGGTAGAGGGTGGTTAGACACTACCTTTACCTTGCTTTCGCCGAGACCATGAGTCACGCAATAAGTATGGATCCGCCGTAATGGGTCAAATCCCGAAGCCGGTACTTAAAGATGTGAGGCGAGGTTGGTTTACTAGGGGCGCTATGTACCCCAAGCAACCCGGTCCATGCTTCCCTACCTGTATGAATGCACCTCCTTCACCTCCTTCTTTCGAAAATGTTTTCAATGCATATGTCGAATGGAACTCCCAAACTATGTGACTCATGGAATCTACTAGGCAAGTTATTTGCTCGTGAGGTTGTCCAGGCCCCGTGTGGTTGTACGCTCGTCTTGGTTCCAAAGGCAAGAACTCAGGTCCTAGTGGTGGCGAGCATGGGACCAGAAATACCACATCCCACCGTGGCCTCCCATACAAGCCTTAGCATGTTTAATCTCATATCACCTCTGATCTCATCTCATCACGTTCTCCTGTCATACTAGATTCTCTACATCTGATACATCATCTGGATGGACCAGAACTGATAGCTATGCATGGCTAAGCAGACACAGATGATAGCTCTAGCAGTGCACACAAGCCAAACCTAGTTATGCTAGGAGAAGTGGATCAGGTAATATAATCTCAAGAGAGTAATGCAATAGATAACACTCTATCTGTCAATAAAAGACCATGGTAGAATCGTATGCACCATGGCAGGAATTGAAATGCTTTCGAAATCATAGGATTATATCATGGTGGGGTTATGCTTTCCTTTGCCTGTTGATAATCACATAAGCAGATCTTTGGGAGCCTTGTACTTTACTTGGTTACAGTTGGTCAAGTATTGTTCTTCGATCTTCGACGGTCTTGATCTCGGTCTTCGATATCGTATTCTACCGGAGAGAAGCAAACACTGGAAAGAAAGGGGAAACAATCAACAATGGCATCGATGCAATTCTCAAGCAAGGATGATGATATGACAAGTTGAATTGTATTGAAAAGTAACCCTAAGACATGCTCGACCATTTAATCGGGGTTCTGAGGGGTGAAAACCCTAACTCGGGGAAACTCCAGATGTATATGAGAGGGGTTACTATGTTCTTCTATTTAAAATTGTCATTTAAGTTGTTGAACAATGCATGGTTATAGCTTAGATGGCTAGGTTTCATTTTTCTGAACATTTTGTTATATTATTTGTATTTTTCTGACTTATAAATAATTAGATATTGAATTTAAAAGATTTAAATAAATTTCATAAATTGTTAAACCAATTAAAAGTGTTTATTGCATCACTGTGACATCAGCTGGGGGTTTAAATATTTTTACACCGAGGCTTACCCAGCGATGGTTGACGAGGGGGCCCTGTACACGCCCAGCCATACTGGAAGGCGTGGGTTGGCCACATCGTCTCCACGCGGTTGCCAGGTAGACGCCACGCAGGACCACGTCAGCTCGTCGACGTACACGCCAGACGGCGACGGCAGACGATAGGGGAGGGCGAACTGGGGCGCGGGGAGCCTAACTGCAGTGGTGCCGCCATGAGATGGTCGCCGGAGCAACTTCCATGATGACGGCCGACGGTGGCAAGCGGTGGTGCACGACAACGGGACGACAGGGAGCAAGAGGGAGAAGAAGGAAGGCACGGGGAGGTGCAGAGGCTCACCACGGAGGCGGTGGAGGGGTCAGCGAGGCCGGAGAAGGCCGTACGCGGCCAAAATCGGCGACGACGAGCACGGTCGGAGTCGGGGAAGAGGCCTCGATTGGAGCTTCTGGGAGCGCGCCTGCTCAAGCGGTTGGGGGAAGAAGACATAGTCGACGACAGCGGTCACAGCGGTGGCCTCAGATGGAAGATAGGAGGCCAGAAACGATGTGGAACGACGAGGTCCGGCGAGCTAGGGTTCGGGCTCAAGAGGAAAAGAGGGAGAGAGAGCAAGCGGGGAGAGGATAAGGCCAGGGAGAGGAAGAGAGGCATGCTCGGCGACCTTCTTATCCTCGCAGGATCCTCAGCGGTGCATGAATCGTGGCGACAAAGCGGCAGACGGCGGAAGACGTGCCACCGAGCTGCTTGCGTCGATGGGAGGAAGAAGAAGAATGCAGCACTGCTAGGCAGCTGGTCCATGTGCTCTGGTGTCTGTGGCGGAGGGGAGAGGGAAGCTGGGCTGTGACCCAGGGAGTGATCTGGCTGCAGTTTTTCTTCTGAAATCCTTTTTCTAATTTTGTTTTGTATTTTCTCTTTGTAATTTCAAATTTGAATATGTTTTGAGGATTTCAAAAATACCAGGAGGTTTACAAATATATGGAAAATATTGTAAGGACCCTTTTATTCAGATTGGGCTCCACACACTTTGGTACTTTTTCAAATATTTCAAACCATTTTGAATGGATTTCAAGAGAGGGAAAAAACTAGGGTTTTAGGGTTTTGTTTATTCTTTCTTGCATGCATTAATGAGATGATGATAATGAATGCACAATCAAACCCTAAATAAGGATAAGCTAAAACTGGGGTGTTACATCTCTATCCCCCTTACGAGAATCTCGACCCAAGATTCCAAAGGTAGGAAGAGAGACAGAGGAAGAAAGAAACAGGGTCACTCTAAAGATAAAAGGGAAACACACTAAACAACACACAGAGTATCTCATGGTCAACTAATGGATGGAGTATTTAGAAACAACTCTGAGATGACAAACATGAAACACATCAAGGTAACAGAGGAAACAAGAGGAGAAGGTTTCAAGTTTGTTGGATAGATGGTCTTTATAAGGGTGAGACCATGGAGCTTACATGAGGTTTTGAAGCTTCTGAAGAAGAAAGCTTCCAAAGAAAGAACATGACCACAGACTTTGGGACGAAACCTCTACTAAACGACTTAAGTAGAGATTTTAGGTTTTAGAGATATGGATCGACAAAACCAAGCTGTTGAACTATTTTTTAAGCATAAGGGTCACTTTTTCATTCAACAGAAGGCCAAGACAGAAAGGTGTTTTGGTGGAGAGGACTCATAGGACTCACATGGATCATGTAGTAAAAGAAACTATAGATTACCAAAATCATAGTCACTCTTAAAACATGGCTGATAAAGAAGGAAACTTTTTATTCATCCAGGTATACCAAAATCTTTGCCAAAGATCATGGTATCACTTTACACCACCAGATGAATAGTTAATAAGATTCCTGATGACACGAGAAGAAAGAAACATCAATCTCAGACTTCAAGTACTTGGCACAACAAGACGCTAGCGAACATATAAGGATCTGGAGGGTCGACCGAGATACATTTAGCAACACTACTTTAAATGTTCTCCTGGATGTTCGAGAAATCAGACATCAAGTGAAGGTCGGACTTCGGAAACAAAGGAACCATGAGAACGAATCCTATAATAAAATATAGAAGGAGCCTCATGAAGAGTGGTTATTATTGCTGAATCAAGAGAATATGGCAAAGGTCTTTCCGGCTAAGTGTGTCAACCATTACATCATTCTTGCCAGATTTACAAAGAGACCTATGTCAAAACCTTGAGGAACACCAACCATTATTGCTGCTTGAGATTCAGCTTTGGTTAGGTGGAATGACATTTCAGACTCAGCATGTTCGAATAGAAAGTTTGCAACATTTACCGCAAAGATAAAGTTACTAGATTCTCAAGACAGGGACTACAATGTCAAGTTCCAAAAGAAGGAGCTAAATTGTTAGACCCATGTATTAGCAACTTATCAAAAGACAATTGTACACACATAAGGTACTGACAATAAAACACACATGTATCCTTTAAGGAGGGAGAAAACTCTTCTCGAATCCACGACGACATCTTTCAACAATTGCACGTGAACTAGAGAGGGTTACTTATATCATCCAGAACACAAACTTCGAGATGATTCAAGGATGGTTCTCGAAAATTTCCAACATTGATGCCATATATTGTAGGGGTTCGTAGCATGGAAAACAAAAAATTTCTACCGCATGCAAACAAAGAAGCCAAGATCTATCTACTATATTGTAGCAACGAGTAGATAGAGGAACTCACCCTCGAAGATTCCAAAGCAGTTAACGAGAGCAGATTCTCGTGGGTGATGTAGTCGTACTCTTGCCGATCTCAAGATCGTGTAGACGATCCTTCCGGCGTTGCGTTCCGGCAGCGCTTCCGCAGTCGGTCACACGTTCGGTACTCGATCAAGACCTTCCTCTCCCTTGTTCCAGCAGGCATCGGAGGTTGTAGCACTCTCCTCGCGATTCCGGCAGCACGACGACGTGGTATCGGAAGTAGAGGGGAGATCTTGCAGGGCTTTGCCTTAAGACAGAGCGAGTATGGTGGAGTATGAGAGAGGCCTTGGTGATCTAGGGTTTAGAGGGCACCATGGGGAGGGTGTAGCCGGCGGCTAGGGTTTGGGGAACACCCCAACTCGTCGAGTTGGAGGTGCCCTAGGCGGCGGCACAAGGAGGTGGTGGCGCCGGCGACTTGGAGGAGAGGGCTAGGGTTTTGGGTGTGGTTGAGAGGGGCAGCCATGCCCCTCCTTATATAGGTGGGAGGGCGCGGCTTGGGAGGAGGGAGTCCTCCCCCAAGTCGGCCTCCTTGGCCGGCGGGTGGAGGGAGGAGACTTCCTCCCCAAGTAGGTTTCCTACTCTCCCTCCACCAAGCAAACTTGCCGTTTGACTTTTCAAATTGGCGTTTGACTTTCAAACTAGGATTTGATTTCTTCCTTTATTTTGCCCAGCCAATTGACCTAGTACATGATGCAACCATTCCATATTGTCATGACACATTCATGTACCCTTCCCCTCCGGAGTTTCGGACCTTCCGGACCCTTCTAGAACATTCCTGGTGAAAACACCGGAATCATTCCCAAACTCCGAAACAGGACTTTCCTTATATGAATCTTATTCTCCGGACCATTCCGGATCTCCTCGTGATATCCCGGATCCCATTCGAGACTCCGAACAACATTCGGTCTCTTTCTAATCATTCCATAACTACTCAACAACATCGAATCCTTAAGTGTGTCTCCCTACGGTTCGTGAATTATGCGGACATGATCAAGACACTTCTCCGATCAATAACCAATAGAGGAATCTAGAAATTCATATGGCTCCCACATATTTCTACGATTACTTTGCGATCGAATGAACCACTTACATACGATACCAATTTCCCTTTGTCTCATGATAGTTTACTTATCCGAGGTTTTGATCGTCGGTATCTCTGCATACCTAGTTCAACCTCGTTACTGATAAGTACTCTTTTCTTGTTCCCATGATATGTGATCCCTTGTGAGCCAGTCACATGATTGCAAGCTAATTGTATGACATTCCACCGAGAGGGCCCAAAGTATATCTATCTGTCATATGGATGGACAAATCCCACTCTTGATCCATGTATCTCAACCCATACTTTCCGAACACTCAATGCCACCTTTATAGCCACCCAGTTACGGTGTGGTGTTTGATGTCATCAAAGCATCCTTCCGGTGATGGTGATTAGCATGATCTCATGGTCGAAGGAATTAGGTTACTATGTATCAGAAAGCTTATAGCAATTGAACTATTAAAATGACTTGATCTTTATGCTACGCTTATCTATAGGAGTATGTCCATCATACCAATCTCCTAATGATATGACCTTGTTATTAAGAACATCTCAAATGTTCATGATCAAGAAACCACGATCATCTATTAATCAACAAGCTAGTATTATAAAGAGGCTTTACCAGGGACTCTAATTTAGTTTACAAATCACACAAGTATTAATGTTTACAGTTATCTTATTTATAGCATGAATGTAAAAATTTATCATAAACACAAAGATATAATAATAACTACATTTATTATTGCCTCTAGGGCATATCTCCAACAGTCTCCCACTTGCACTAGAGTCAACTAATCTTCTTGTTACGTTGATTCTCTACTTCACTTTGAAATTCCTTAAACTTCTCGAAAGTTTCGGACTTATGTTTCATGAAATAGATATACCCATATCTACTTAAGTCATACGTGAAGGTAAGAACATAACGATAACCACCGCGCGATGCTACACTCATTTGTCCACACACATCGGTATGTATGATTTCCAATAAGTCTGTAGCTCGCTCCATCATCCCAAAAAATGGAGTCTTAGTCATTTTACCCATCAGATATGCTTCGCATCTTTCAAGTGATTCGAAATCAAGTGATTCAAGAAGTCCATCGGAATGGAGTTTCTTCATATGCTTCACTCCAATGTGACCAAGACGACATTGCCACATATAGGTCGAGTTATCGCTCAATTTCAAACGTTTAGCTTCAATATTATTAATATGTGTATTTCCACGATCGAGATTCAATAAGAATAGACCATCTATCAAAGGTGCATGTGCATAAAACATATTACTCATATAAATCGAACAACCATTATTCTCGAACTTAAACAAGTAACCGTCTCGCAACAAACATGATCTAGATATAATGCTCATGCTCAACGCAGGCACCAAATAACAATTATTTAAGTATAAAACTAATCCTGATGGTATATGAAGAGGTAGCGTGCCGACCGCGATCACATCAACCTTTGATCCATTTCCAACGCGCATCGTCACCTCGTTCTTCGCTAGCTTCCGTTTATTCTGCAGCACCTGTTTCGAGTTACAAATATGAGCAACCGAACCAGTATCAAATACCCAGGCACTACTACGAGTACTAGTGAGATACACATCAATAACATGTATATCGGATATACCTTTATTCTTGATGTTGCCTTTCTTCAAATCCGCCAAGTACTTTGGGCAATTGCGCTTCCAGTGACCTTATCCCTTGCAGTAAAAGCACTCAGTATCAGGCTTAGGCCCAGCCTTGGTCTTCTTCGTCGGTGCGGCAACTTTCTTACCACCCTTCTTGAAGTTTCCCTTTTGCTTAGACTTGCCTTTCTTGAATTTGGTGGTCTTATTGACCAACAACACTTGATGCTCTTTCTTGATCTCCACTTCTGCAGATTTCAACATGGAGAAGAGTTATGGCAAACTCTTGTTCATGTTTTGCATATTGTAGTTCATCACAAAGTTCTTGAAACTTGGTGGTAGTGATTGGAGGACACGGTAAATCCCCAAAGCATTAGGAATCACTATACCCAAACTTTGGAGTTTGTTTGCGTGCCTAGACATCTTAAGCACGTGCTCACTGACGGAGCTTCCCTCTTCCATCTTGCAGTTAAAGAACTTTTCAGAAGCCTCATAACTCTCAACTGCCGCATGAGCCTCAAATATCATTTTGAGTTCACGGACAATATCATGTGGGTCATGGTTCTCAAACCTTTTAAGCTCGATTCCAAACCATACAAGATAGCACCTTTGAGCTGAGTCTTGATTCTTCCGAGTGAGGTAAACATTCTTTACTTCATCGGTAGCATAAGCTGCAGGCGGGTCACCCAGCGGTGCATCCAACACATAGGTCAAATTACCAGCATTGAGGACAATCCTCAAATTTCGGAACCAATCCGTGAAGTTGCTTCCATTGTTTTTCAACTTTTCTTTCTCTAGGAACGCATTAAAATTGATGGTAGGGGCCGCCATTGATCTACAACATATTTGCAATAGTTTAGACTAAGTTTATGACAAATTGAGTTCTAATTAATAGTTAAATTAATCTAGGTGAACTCCCACTCAAAACAATATCCCTCACATTGTTTTAGTGATCACACGAACCAAATCCACCATATCAATGAAGGGTTTCGCGGCATAGTAAATCAAAATTTTCTACGGATGCGAACAGAGGGAAATCCAAGATCTAATCTAGGAGATGCAATCAACGAGAGAGATTGGATTAGATCTTCATACCCTTGAAGATTACGCAGTGAGCGTTAAACGGAGCGTGGGTGATGTAGTCGTACTCGCTTCTCCTCCTCGCGATCCGACCCGATCTAGCACCACAAGTGGCGGTGCCTCCGTGAGATGCACACGTGCAGCACCTCGACATCTCCTCCTTCCTCGGACCAGCAAGTATGGTGGAGAGATAGATGGGATCTACAACACGACGGCGTGGTGTATATGGTGGAGAATTTCTGCTGCAGGGCTTCGCCTACAAACAGTCGGGAGGGAGAGAGGAAGGCAGCAAGGCAACTAGGGTTGGAGGCAAGGTGTAGGGGGGAGGGGGCGCACCAGCCCTCTATTTATAGAGGGGGGGCGGACAGCCCTTGCCCCTCCTCCAAGCCTTGGGCCGGTGGCCAAGGGAGGGAGGAGTGGGGGGCAAGGACTCTCCCCTCTTCTAGAAACCCTATCTCTAGTTTAAACGATTTAAACCCTATAGGATCGACTGGGCCCTATGGGGCCTTGTGCCCCTGGCCCAATGCGGCCAGGACACTCCCTCATAGGCCCATGCCCCCTCCTGGAAGGTAGGGCCACGTTGGTCCCCTTCCGGAAGGTTCTACAAGCTTCCGGTACAATACCTATTAACCCGGAACAATTCCGAACTCCAAAAACTGCACTGCCTTATATGAATCTTATTCTCCGGACCACTCCGGAACCTCTCATGATGTCCTGGATCCCATCCGAGACTCCGAACAAAAACTTATAAACCAATTATCCAATCTATCCTAGCGTCGAGACACGTTAAGTGTGTGACCCTGCGGGTTCGAGAATATGCAGACATGATCTTCTATCAATAATCAACGGTAAGTGCAGGCACCCATATTGACTCCCACACATTCATCGATGATCATATCGGATGAACCACGATGCCAGGATTCAATCAATCCCATATATATATTCCCTTCGTCTCGCGATATTTTACTTGCCCGAGATTTGATCGTCGGTACCGTCATACCTAGTTCAATCTTGTTCACAGCAAGTACTTTACTCGTTCCGTAATCCGATATCACTTTGTGATTAACTCCTTAACCACATGCTTGCAAGCGGTGTTGATATCGATTACCGAGTGGGCCCGAAGTATATCTCTCCGACTTGGGAGGGACAAATTCCATCTCGATACATACAACCCAACAGATACTTTCCGATCACCTGAGAGACACCTTTATGATCACCCTCTCATAGGATGACGTTTGATGACCTCAAAGCTTTCTTCCGATACCAGGGAGTTGTATTATCTCATGGTCTAAGGAATACAATATTTGACATAGGAAAAGCTTCGCAAAGATGAACACGATGATACGATCTAATTGCTTCGCTTAGTTTGGGTCTGTCCACCATATCATTCTCCAATGATATGATCTCATCATCAATTGACAACTCATGTCTATGGTTAGGAAACCTTAACCATCATTGATCAATGAGCTAGTCCATAGAGGCGTACTAGGGACACGGTGTTGTTCACAAACCACACAAGTATTAAAGTTTCCGCTTAATACAATTCTAGCATGGAATATAAACTTTATCATGAACAAGAATTATAATAATAACATCTTTATTATTGCCTCTAGGGCATAATTCCAACAGTCTCCCACTTGCACTAGAGTCAATAATCTAGTTTACATTTGGAAACAATCTCACACCCATGGCACTGAGGTGCTGATCATGTTTTACACGTGGAACAGGTTTAGTCAATGGATCTGCGACATTCAGATCTGTATGTACTTTGCTAATCTTCAGATCTCCATCTGTAATATAATCTCAGATTATATGAAACTTGTGGTTGATATGCTTGGTCTTTGGATGATATCTTGGTTCCTTAGCAAGTGTTATGGCTCCAGTGTTGTCACACAATATCTCTAGTGGGTCCAATGCACTTGGAACCACGCCAAGCTCAGTGATGAAGTTTTTGATCCAAACTCCTTCACTTGACGCTTCTGCAGCAGCCATGTATTCCGCTTCCACTGTAGATCCCGCGATCACGCTTTGCTTGCAGCTTCTCCAGCTCACAGCTCCTCCATTCAAAATATAAATGTATCCTGTCTGATATTTGGAATCATCCTTGTCGGTGTCAAAACTAGCGTCGACGTAACCTTTTACGACAAGCTGTTCATCACCCACATAGACTAAGAACATTTCTTTAGTCCTATTTAGGTACTTTAGGATGTTCTTCACGGTGTCGATGTTCCACTCTGGATCACTTTGATATCTCTCGTCAAACTAAGAGCATTGGACACATCCGGTCTAGTACACAAGATGGCATACATGATGGAACCTATGGCCGAGGCATAAGGCACTTTGCTCATAGCTTCCCTATCATTTACTAGCTGGACACCGAGCCTTGCTCAATATCTTACGACAACATAGGCCGAACCTTTCTTTGCCTTATCCATTCTGAACCTTTTCAGAACTTTGTCTAGGTATGTACTCTGGCTTAAAGCTATCAGGCGTCTTTGTCTATCTCTATAAATTTTGATGCCCAATATATAAGCAGCTTCACCTAGGTCTTTCATTGAAAAATATTTGTTCAAATAACTCTTCACATCGTTAAGCATGTTGATGTCATTTCCAATAATCAATATGTCATCCACATATATTACCAGAAACGTCACCGAGCTCCCACTCACTTTCTTGTAGATGCAAGCTTCGTAGCAATTTGGAACAAAACCAAAGCTCTTGATCACTTGATCAAAACGAAGGTTCCAACTCCGAGATGCTTGCTTCAGTCCATAAATGGAACGCTGAAGTTTGCATACTTTATTAGCATCCTTAGGATCGACAAAACCTTCGGGTTGCATCATATACAACTCTTCATCAATGTTGCCATTGAGGAAGCGATCTTGACATCCATCGCCATATTTCATAATCATGAAACGCAGCAATTGCTAATAAAATCCGAATGGACTTAAACATCGCTCACGGAGAGAAAGTCTCATCGTAGTCAACACCTTGAACTTGTCGAAAACCTTTTGCGACAAGCCGTGCTTTATATACGGTAACATTACCATCTGCGTCCGTTTTCTTCTTGAATATCCATTTGCACTCAACGGCCTTTCGGTCGCTAGGAGGGTCCACCAAAGTCCATACTTGGTTTTCGCTCATGGATCCCAATTCGGATTTCATGGCTTCTAGCCATTTCTCAGAGTCTGGGCTCATCATCGCTTCCTCATAGTTCGTAGGTTCACTGTCTTCTACTAGCAAGACAGTCAAGACAGGGTTGCCGTACCACTCAGGAGGGGCACGCGACCTTGTCGACCTGCGACGTTCAGTAGCAGCATCGTCCGAAGCTTCATGATCCTTGTCATTAGCTTCCTCTATCGTTGGTGCAGGCGGCACTGGAACAATTTCAGGTGCTGCGCTACTCTCCAATTCAAGAGAAGGTTCAATAACCTCGTCAAGCTCTACTTTCCTCCCACTCACTTCTTTCGAGAGAAACTCCTTCTCAAGAAAGGAACCGTTCTTTGCGACAAACACTTTGCCTTCGGTTCTGTGATAGAAGGTATACCCAATAGTTTCCTTAGGGTATCCTATGAAGACGCATTTCTCCGCTTTGGGTTCGAGCTTGTCCGGCATCAACTTCTTGACGTAAGCTTCGCATCCCCAAACTTTAAGAAACGACAACTTAGGTTTAGCACCAAACCACAGTTCATACGGTGTCGTAAGTGAATGCAGCGGTTTCTAATGCATAACCCCAAAATGATAACGGCAAATCAGTAAGAGACATCATTGATCGGACCATATCTAATAGGGTTCGATTCCGCTCAAACACACCATTCTTGTTTGTGGTGTTCGGGTGGCGTGAGTTGTGAAACGATTCCACTTGCTTTAAGATGCGTGAGAAAATCATAACTCAAATATTCACCTCCACGATCGGATCGTAGAAACTTAATCTTTACGACGATGGTTCTCCACTTCATTCGAAATTCCTTGAACTTTTCAAATGTTTCAGATTTATGTTTCATTAAATAGATATACCCATATCTACTTAAGTCATCGGTAAAAGTGAGGAAATAGCGATATCCACTGGCGTCGAAACACTCATCGGTCGCATACATCGGTATGTATGATTTCCAACAAGTCCGTTGCTCGCTCCATCATAGGAGAACGGGTTTTGATCATCTTGCCCATGAGGCATGGTTCGCATGTGTCAAATGATTCAAAATCAAGAGACTCCAAAGTCCTTGAATGGAGTTTCTTCATGCGCTTTACTCCAATATGACCTAGGCAGCGATTGCCACAAATAAGTAGTATTATCACTATCTACTTTGCATCTCTTAGCCTCAATGTTATGGATGTGTGTTTCATCCCTTTCGAGATTTAGAAGAAATAAACCATTCACAAGAGGTGCATGACCATAAAGATGTTACTCATATAAATAGAACAACCATTATTCTCGATTTAAATGAATAACCGTCTTGCAATAAACACGATCCGAAATAATGTTCATGCTCAACGCAGCACATAATAACATTTATTAAGGTTTAAAACTAATCCCGAAGGTAAAACTAAGGAGAGGCGTCTTGTGGCCATCACATCAACTCTTGATCCGTTGCCAACGCGCATTGTCACCTCATCCCTCGCAAGCCGTCGTCTATTCCGTAGCTCCTGTTTCGAGTTACAAATATTAGCAACTGAACCGGTATCAAACATCAATAACATGTATATCAAATATACCTTTGATGGTGCCAGCCTTTTTGTCCGCTAAGTACTTCGGACATTTGCGCTTCCAGTGACCCTTGTCCTTACAATAGAAGCACTCAGTGTCCGGCTTAGGACCAGACCTGAGCTTCTTCTCAGCAGGGGTAGTACGCTTGCCGCCGCCCTTCTTGAAGGGCTTCTTTGCACCCTTACCTTTCTTAAAGGAGGGTTTGTTGACCAGCAACACATGATTATCCTTCTTGATGTCCACCTCCGCAGCCTTCAGCTTTGCGAAGAGCTCGGTGATCGTATCAGTGGAGCCAATCTGATTATGAGTCACTACAAAACTTTTGTAGCTGGGAGGGAGTGATTGCGAACCACACAATCTTGAGCTCCTGGAATCGTGCATTCCAGTTGCTCAAGCGTTGAGTGTAGCCCGACATCTTTATGGCGTGCTCACTAACGGAACTCCCTTCCTCCATCTTGCGGTTAAAGAACTTCTCGGAGATCTCATATCTCTCGAGCGGGCTTGAGTGCGAAACATGGTTTCGGCTCCTCGAGAATCTCAAAGGTCCGGGATAGGTTTCAAAACGATTTTGAAGTTAGGTTCCATAGCAAACAACATGGTGCTCTTAATCACACCATAATCATCTTTCTTGTTGATAGACAGCTTTCTCATCGGTAGCGATTGCGAGGGTCACCTAACGCTTTTCCAAGGATATAGTCCTTTTGTCCGCCAGACGGAATGATTATTAGATTGCGGAACCAATTGGTGAAGTTAGACCCATTGTTTCTAAGCTTTTATTTCTCAGCAAAAACGTTGAAGTTGAAGTTGGACTTGGCCATGTGATCTACAGTATTTGCAAGTACAATTTAGACTATGTTCATGATAAATAGTTCAACTTAATCAAATTACTAGATGAACTCCCACTAAATTCAACATCCTTCAAGTTGTTTAGTGAACACGATCCAAATTCACCACACCTAATCCGATCATCACGAGAAGAGATGTGGTTTCAATGGTGGACAACAAAGTGTCGATCATATCATTCATATGACTCATGCTTAACCTTTCGGTTCTTGTGTTCGAGGCCATGTGCATACATGCTAGGCTCGTCAAGCTAGACCCAAGTATTTCCGTGTGCAAAACTGGCTTGCACCCGTTGTATGTGGCGTGAGTCTATAACACCCGATCATCACGTGATGCTTGTACACGAACTTTTGCAACGGTGCATACTTGGGGAGAACAGTTTTATCTTGATCTTTAAGTGAGGAATCATCTTATAATGCTACATCACGATCTAAACATAATAAGATACATAAAAGGATAAACATCACATGCATATAACTTTATGTGACATGGTATAGCCAATCTTCGCAATGATCTCCATCTTGTGCGTTAAGCATGATCTCCATCACTCCACCATGATTGCCTCCACCACGAATAGCAACTACAACTATTGCTAACTACTTAGCGATAAAGTAAAGCTATTACATGGCGTATAAGAAGTTGACTCAGGTCATACACAATTATAAAGACAGCCATATGGCTCCTGCCGGTTGTGTACTCATCGACATGCAAGTCGTGAAACATTACAAAACATGATCATCGCATACAATATACACATCACATCTTGGGCCATACCATATCACGAAAACACTCCTGCAAAAACAAGTTAGACGCCTCTACTTTGTTGTTGCATGTTTTCACGTGGCTTGTGGGAGTAGATGCTAAGAACGATTCTTACCTACGGAAAGCCACAGCGGTGATATTATGGTTGCCAAACTCGGTGTTAATCCCATGAAAACTATAGTGAGAGAAACCGACATCCACCAGCCGCATGTGTGGTACAAGCCACACGTCAAGTCGGAGCCGGTCTCATGACGACGTCGCGTAAGGTTGGCTGGACCGCTTCAATCTCACTATCCCACGTCATAAGAAGAACACAAACAAGAGGCTTGCAGCGAGAAAACATCAACGCCCAACAACCATGTTGCGTTCTACTCGTGAAACACATCTACGCATAGATCTAGCTCGATACCCTTTGAAGGGTTTGAGGCATAGTAAATCAAAATTTTCTACGGATGCGAGCAGAGGAAATCCAAGATCTAATCTAGGAGATGCAATCAACAAGAGATTGGATTAGATCTTCATACCCTTGAAGATTACGCCTGAGCGTTAAATCGGAGCGTGGGTGATGTAGTCGTCGCTTCTCCTCCTCGCGATCCGATCCGATCTAGCACCACAAGTGGCGGTGCCTCCGTGAGATGCACGTGCAGCACCTCGGCGTCTCCTCCTTCCTCGGACCAGCAAGTATGGTGGAGATATAGATTGTATCTACAACACGGCGTGGTGTATATGGTGGAGAATTTCTGCTGCAGGCTTCGCCTACAAGCGATCGGGAGGAGAGAGGAAGGCAAGGCAACTAGGGTTGGAGGCAAGGTGTAAGGGGAGGCGCACCAGCCCTCTATTTATAGAGGCGGCCCTGCCCTCCTCCAAGCCTTGGGCGGTGGCCAAGGGAGGAGGTGGGGCAAGGACTCTCCCTCTTCTAGAAACCCTATCTCTAGTTTAAGCGATTTAAACCCTATAGGATCGGCTGGGCCCTATGGGGCCTTGTGCCCCCAATGCAGCCAGACACTCCCTCATAGGCCCATGCCCCCTCCCGGAAGGTGGGGCCACGTTGGTCCCCTTAGGAAGGTTTTAGAAGCTTCGGTACAATACCGATTAACCGGAACAATTCCGAACTCTAAAAACTGCCTTTGCCTTATATGAATCTTATTCTCGGACCACTCCGGAACCTCTCGTGATGTCCCGGATCCCATCCGAGACTCGAACAAAAACTCATAAACCAATTATCCAATCTATCCTAGCGTCGAGACACGTTAAGTGTGTGACCTGAGTTCGAGAATATGCGACATGATCTTCTATCAATAATCAACGTGAGTGCAGGCACCCATATTGACTCCCACATTCATCGATGATCATATCGGATGAACCACGATGCCGATTCAATCAATCCCATATATATATTCCCTTCGTCTCGCGATATTTTACTTGCCCGAGATTTGATCGTCGATGCGTCATACCTAGTTCAATCTCGTTCACGCAAAGTACTTTACTCGTTCCGTAATCCGATATCACTTTGTGATTAACTCCTTAACCACATGCTTGCAAGCGGTGTTGATATCAATTACCGAGTGGGCCCGAAGTATATCTCTCCGACTTGGGAGGGACAAATTCCATCTCGATACATACAACCCAACAGATACTTTCCGATCACCTGAGATACACCTTTATGATCACCCTCTCATAGGATGACGTTTGATGACCTCAAAGCTTTCTTCCGATACCAGGGAGTTGTATTATCTCATGGTCTAAGGAATACAATATTTGACATAGGAAAAGCTTCGCAAAGATGAACACGATGATACGATCTAATTGCTTCGCTTAGTTTGGGTCTGTCCACCATATCATTCTCCAATGATATGATCTCATCATCAATTGACAACTCATTTCTATGGTTAGGAAACCTTAACCATCATTGATCAATGAGCTAGTCCATAGAGGCGTACTAGGGACACAGTGTTGTTCACAAACCACACAAGTATTAAAGTTTCCGCTTAATACAATTCTAGCATGGAATATAAACTTTATCATGAACAAGAATTATAATAATAACATCTTTATTATTGCCTCTAGGGCATAATTCCAACAATCAAAACCGATCATCACGAGAGTTGATGTAGCTTCAATGGCGAACAATCAACATGTTCATCATATCTACTATATGACTCATGCTTTACCTTTCGGTGATCCGTGTTCCGAGACCATGTCTGTACATGATAGGCTCATCAAGATCAAACCTTAGCTTCCGCATGAGCAAATATGGCTTTCTCACGTTGTATACACTTGCAGAATCTAACACACCCGATCATCACGTGGTGCTTCGAAACAACAAGCTTTAGCAACGGTGCTTACTAAGGATGAACACTTTAAAACTTGAAATTTGGGTGCTTGAGGGATCATCTTATAATGCTACCATCGTTAACTAAGCAATACAAGATGCATAAAGGATTAACATCACATGCAATTCATAATATGTGATATGATATGGACTTTTTTCTTGTGCTTCCGTTCTCCATCTTCAAGCACGAACATGATCTCCATCATCACCGGTATGGCGTCAAGGTCAATGGCGCCGCTTCATGGTTGTCGTCCACCAGCTTCAACTATTACAACTACTTTGAATAGACATGCGGGTCTTAACAGAAATTAAAGACAACCATATGGCTCCTGCTGGTTGCCAACTTACAATAAGGGACATTTCATACATCATATATAATCACAATCATGGCCATATCACATCACAGCACACCCCTGCAAAACAAAGTTAGACGCCTCTAATTTTCTTTGCATATTTTACGTGGTTTGGGGCTTTCAATAAGTGTCGATCTAACTTACGAACAAGAACCACAACGTTGATGTTTGAACTATCAAGTGCCCGTTGTAAATTGGATCTATACAATAATGGGAGAGACGGACACCCGCAAAGCCACTTATGCAATACTAGTTGCATGTTGAGCGTGGAGCAAGTCTCATGAACGATGTCATGTAATGTTAGCCCGGGCTGCTTCATCCCATCATACCACAAGATGCAAAGTACAGAAAAAGCAATTGATAATAAAAGCACCACCGCCCACAATGACCATTGTGTTCTACTCGTGCAACATATCTACATATAGACACGGCTCTGATACCACTGTAGGGGTTCGTAGCATGCAAAACAAAAAAAATCTACCGCATGCAAACAAACAAGCCAAGATCTATCTACTAGATTGTAGCAACGAGTCGATAGAGGAACTCACCCTCGAAGATTCCAAAGCGGTTAACGAGAGCAGATTCTCGTGGGTGATGTAGTCGTACTCTTGTCGATCTCAAGATCGTTTAGACGATCCTTCCGGCGCTGCGTTCTGGCAGCGCTTCTGCAGTCGGTCACACATTCGGTACTCGATGAAGACCTTCCTCTCCCTTGTTCCAGCAGGCAGCGGAGGTTGTAGCACTCTCCTCGCGATTCTGGCAGCACGACGGCGTGGTACCGAAAGTAGAGGGGAGATCTCGCAGGGCTTCGCCTTTGTTAGACCCCTCCTTTATAAAGGAAAGGATCCCTGTGATTGCAATGCTAGTCCCTGGATCAATGCTAGCATCCACAGTTTAAGATGAAGTACACAGATACAAAGGTCGTTTATTACATTCATTCCAGAGATAAAACATAGTCTTTTACAACTCATGGCCGTAGGCCTAATACAAGAGTTTTAAGGAATAAGTAAATAAACATAAGTATTCATCTTCATGTGCCACAGGCAAGCATGTTGAGTGTAGACTCATGACTCCTAATCATCATCGGAATAACCTGCAACATCACAAGTTACAGCCACAGAGGGTCAATACTTTGGAATAGTATTGGCAAGTGATACCTTAGTATATTTTAAGTGGACTATTTTACTATATGCATTTTGGCTAAGTGTAGCTTGGCTTGCATTGCTTAAAAATAGGTTTTACCTATTAGTTGAAATCCTTAAGTTTTCTTTGTCAAAACATCCCTAAAGAACCACCAATAGACATTGGGGTCTTCACCCTTGTTCACCCATAAATTTTTACTTAGAAGTTGGAGTGATGAGATTATTGTAGCTTCCATGTCTTGATGCTCAAAAGTGTCCATTGCCTTGGACTAGGCTAAGTACTTAGGTTTTCCATCTGCAGAGGTTGTGCACATTCCCCACCAGACTTGGTTTCCCAAGACAGGACCTTTCAGAAGCTTTTCCCTTAGTCAAATGGACGCGTTCCAACCTATCTTCCCATCTACCACCATCTGTCCAAATGACTAAGTTCTAGCAACCTATATGATCATGGCAGAGCCCATATTGCCAAGTGGTTGCACTGTAAGCTTTCTCAACACTTGGCCTCCAAATCCCTTTGTGCCTGGGTCTCATACCACAAGTGAGATACACAACCCAAGTCCATGGCCTTGTGTAACCACTCAACATAACCCAATCATCCATTCCACCCAGGAGGTTCATTTGTCTTAGTTGTTTTATTAGAAAACATAAGTCTCTTGACTTAGAAATATTTTCATCATAACAAGTATAGATGTTCACCACCCTTGTTTGCTAAGTAGCTAGGCTAAGCAGGTTATGATAACTTAACTTAGGAGAATTCCCTAGCAATTCTACTATTCTACTCTACTTAGGATTTCCCATCTTAGCACTAGGCAAAATAGCATTCAATTCTTTAGCAAAATATCTAATGCTAGTACAAAAATTAGGATAGAAATATTCATGAAAATATCACTTGCCTTGGTAGTGGGGAGAGTAGCACTCTTCACAATCACAATCACTAGCAAAATCTATAAGAAAAATCATAGCATTCAAATTCACACAAAATATTCAATCAAAAATAATATGAATGCATGCATGCAAGTATTTTACTAAATGGTGATTTTGGAAATTTTCCAAGCATGTGCATGACACTAAAACATAACAGGGCACAAAATTTATCCCATTAAAACTTATTTAACATTAAAACTAATTACCAAACTATAACTATACTCAAAATAGCTTTAAACAAGATTCTACAAATAAAGTCATTTTAATGGTTACTATTTGTTAAACCAATTGGACATTCAAAAGAATTCAACGGTATAAAATTTGTAAAAATCTAACGTGGCATTCAAAAGTTATAGCAGTTTAAAGTTTGGATCTAAATCTGGTTTTAAATTCTGTTTTTGATTTAAACCCTGCCACGCGTCGCAACCTTACTGCGTGCAGCAGCGCGGATCGCGCTCCGTGGACCGCACGATCTAAGTGGGATCTGGCGGCTCAGATGCGCGCTTACCCTTTCGTTTAATGTTCTATCCTAACCCTACGATGCAGATCCAATGGTCCATATCATCAAGCCAGAAACGGGCGGCGCTGGCGGTGCTAACTGGCGGCGGCGCGTCTGACTACGGTGGCGCCGGCGTTCTACATCGTCCGCGAGGGGGAGAGGGGTCTTACCAGGTTCGCGGGAGGCTGCTGAAGCTCGTCGTGGTACTGGCTTGCGGAGGGGCGCTCAGAGATGGGCTCTAGATCTCATCCTAGTTGCGTCTGGCGTCGGGTGGGTGTTGTCGGAGTCGTTGCCGAGGTTCTGTGCCGCCCTAACACGAACCAATGGATTTAGGAGATGCGCAGGACAATTGAGAACACGCTCGGGTGAATAAGAAAGCAAGGGGCGCTCGGGACTTACTGAGATTGCTCGCCGGAGTTGGGGTGGTCGTCGGGTGCTTATGGCGTCAAGCGAACACGGCAACCTGGGGCAGTACAGGATGCTCCGTTGTGGTTAGAAGGTGCGCAAGAGGATTACTAAGGGTCTCGAACAATCCAGAGGGGAAGGGGCGCACGGGGCTCACCTGAATCGATCGCCGGAGCTGGCTCTGTCTGCGGCGGTCTCGAGCGAGTCATGGGCAGCCTGGTGGCGTGGCGTGAGATTGACGGGGAAAATGATCGTGGGAGGTGGGGATCTTATAGCAGGTGCCTCGACAAGAAAGCGCTGCGTTTAATGGCCCAATTAATCCGCGCCATCACCGGCGATCCGCTGCATGCGGCGTGGTCGCGGGCGAGGTTTGGGAAAACGATGACAGCGTGGGCGGGCCCGTTTGTCGGACGTGTGAAAGATGTGGGGTCCGTTAAATGGGTGACTAGCTGTGTGTTGGCGTGAGAGAAGGAAGGAAATCCCGGGTGGGCTAGTTGGGCTCGTTTCTGCTGGGCGCTTTCTGGCGCTTGGCCTTTTCTATTGTTTAGTTCTTTTTCTTTTCTAATTCAATTTTCTGGTTATGTTTTCAAATGGTTTCAAACTCAATTTGAATTCAAATCTTTTTGAGGTTTTGCAGGGGTGACTTGGTCTCAGAAATGAGTCAAAACTTGTGGGATTGCCTTGCAAAGGTTTGGTCAGACTTAGATTTCAAATAAACAGAGACTATGCATCATTTGCAAATGTTTGAAATGGAGGTTTTGGAATTTATTTCTAATTTGAATATTTGGTTAAACTTTTATACTCAATCATTCCCTTAGTGGGCAAGCAAACCAGTTCTATATCTTTCAAGTTTCAAAAGGTGATGGCCTTATGAGTGAAATTTACTCACATGAAATCATAGCATAAGTTTCTGTTTTTGAGAAGAACCCTACATGATGATGAATGCTTAGATGATATGAATGAGTTTTTAAATATGAATTTGGGGATGTTACAAATCTAACCCCCTTAAGATGAATCTCGCCCTCGAGATTCGGATTGGCTAGCAAATAGGTGCGGGTGGTCTTTCCGAAGGTCATCTTCTCTTTCCCATGTTGCTTCTTCTTCGGAGTGATGGTTCCATTGTACCTTGCAAAACTTGATAGTTTTGTCCTTGTGACTCTTCTGCGGTCTCAAGAATCTTAACAGCTTTTATTCATAGGTGAGATCACTTTCTAGTTGGACTTCTTCCAAAGGTATGGTATCCTTCGGAGAAGTTTCTTCCATTTCGGTGACATTTCTTAAGTGACTCACATGAAACACATTATGGACGGTGACGATTCGGGCAATTCAACTTCATATGCAACTTCTCCTTTGCGACTTAGAATCTTGAATGGCCCAACATATCTTGGTGCCAACTTTCCTTGACTCCAAATCTTTTCACTCCACGGAGTGATACCCTGAGATAAGCTCTATCCCCAACTTCGTAGGTGACTTCCCTACGCTTAGAATCTGCGTAGCTTTTCTGTCGGGACTCTGCTACCTTCAACCTGTCCTTAACCAATTTGACCTTATCTTCAGCGTCTTTGATAAGATCTGGTCCAAATAAACTTCTCTCTCCCACACCATTCCATAGTAACGGGGTGGTACATTTTCTTCCGTAGAGTAACTCAAATGGTGCCATTCCAATACTAGCTTGATGACTATTGTTGTAAGAGAACTCTGCGTAAGGCAAGCTTTCATCCCAACTTGCTCCATAGTCTAAAGCACAGGCTCTCAACATGTCTTCAAGAATTTGGTTAGTTCTTTCTGTTTGTCCATCCGTTTGAGGATGAAAGGCAGTACTGAATTCCAACCTCGTTCCCAAAGATTCATGAAATTTGTCTCCAAAAGTGAGAAGTGGCTGTGTTCCCCTATCTGACACAATACTCTTTGGCACTCCGTGAAGGCATACAATTCTGCTCATGTAAATTTTTGCTAACTTGGCACTTGTATAAGTTGTCTTCACGGGTATAAAATGAGCCACTTTAGTTAAGCGATCCACTACCACCCATATGGAATCATACCCCGACCTGGTCCTTGGTAATCCGTAATGAAATCCATACCAATATTTTCCCATTTCCATTCAGGAATAGCGTTGAAGCAAACCTGCTGGTTTCTGGTGCTCCGCTTTGACTCTGCTACACACATCACACAAAGCAATATGTTCAGCGATGTCCCTTTTGAGATTGTTCCACCAAAATCTTTCCTTCATGTCCATGTACATCTTGGTATTTCTGGTGGATAGAATATGGAGTTGTGAGCCTCTTGTAGAATCAGTTTCATAACTCCGGATCTTGTGGAACACAAATACGTTTCCCGTGCCATAAGGTGCCTTGTTCGTCTATATGGAAACTCTTGGCTTTCCCTAGACTTATATTTTCCGTAATCTTTTCAATTTCCTTATCAGTCTTCTGAACTTCTCGGATCTTGTCCAATAAAGTGGGTTGAACATCTAAGGACATGAGATGTCCTTCTGGTACAATCTCCAATCTGAGTTCCTTGAATTGCTTACACAGATCATCTCGCAATTCCCCTTTGGTAAGGCCATTTACAAACGTCTTACGACTTAAAGCATCGGCTACTACATTCGCTTTACCGGGGTGGTATTGCAAACTTAAGTCGTAATCCTTGATAAGTTCTAACCATCTCCTTTGCCTCATGTTGATTTCTTTCTGGGTGAAGATATACTTCAAGCTCTTATGATCGGTGAACACTTCACACCGCTTACCCAGAAGGTAATGTCTCCATGTTTTGAGTGCATGGACGACAGAGGCTAACTCCAAATCATGAGTAGGATAGTTTACCTCATGAGTTTTGAGTTGTCTCGAAGCATAGGCTACGACTTTACCATCTTGCATAAGTACGGCACCCAAACCTTGATGAGACGCATCACAATATACTTGGAAATCCTTTTCCAAATCTGGCAGACATAGAACTGGTGCTGTCACAAGTCTCTTCTTCAACTCTTGGAAGCTGACTTCGCAACCTTCAGTCCAACCAAATTTCTTGTCCTTCTTTAGCAATTCTGTCATTGGCTTAGCAACCTTTGAGAAATTTTCAATGAACCTTCTGTAGTAACCCGCTAAGCCGAGGAAACTACGAACTTCTTTTACATTCTTGGGAGATTCCCATTCTGTCACAGCTGAAACCTTAGCAGGATCAACTGCTACACCATCTTTTGTCATAACATGACCAAGAAAACCAACTTCCTCTAACCAAAACTCACACTTGCTGAATTTGGCGTAAAGCTTATGCTCTCTTAGTTTTTCAAGTATCAAGCGCAAGTGTCTTTCATGTTCTTCCTTGCTCTTGGAGTAGACCAAGATGTCATCGATGAAAACGACAACGAACTTGTCTAGGAATTCCATGAACACCTTGTTCATCATATTCATGAAATATCTTGGGCGTTGGTTAAACCAAAAGGCATCACAGTGTACTCATACAATCCATACCTTGTGGTGAATGCGGTCTTAGGTATGTCTTGCTCTCTTATCTTGAGTTGAAAATAGCCTGATCGAAGATCAATCTTCGAGAACACACATGCTCCTTCTAACTGATCAAACAAGTCGTTGATTCTTGGCAAAGGGTATTTGTTCTTGATGGTCACCTCGTTGAGAGAACGGTAGTCGATACACAATCTTTGCGTTCTATCCTTTTTCTCCACAAACAATACTGGGGCTCCCCAAGATGAAGAACTTGGTTGAATAAACCCTTTCTGCAACTGTTCTCCTAGCTGTTTCTTGAGTTCTTTCAGTTCATCAACTGACATTTTGTACGATCTCTTAGCTATTGGTCCAGAACCTGGTACCAAATCTATCAGAAATTCCACATCTCTATCTGGTGGCATTCCTGGTAATTCTTCTGGAAATACATCCGGATACTCACACACAATTGGCACACTGTCCATGCTAACCCCCTTAAGAGAATTCAGTTTACTTCCCTTGGATTCAAAGTTAGATCTGAATTTTATTCTTTTTCCTTCTGGGGGTGTGAGTGCAAGTATGCGATTGGCGCAATCTAGTACTCCTCCATACTTAGCCATCCAATCCATTCCCAAAATCACATCCAATCCTTGGGAATTCAGAATTATCAGGTTCACTGGAAACTTATGTTTCCCAAACTCTATGACTAAGTCATGACATCCTGAGTTTACTAACATTTCTCCACCGGAGAACTTACTCTTATAGGACACCCAATGGTTTCTACCGGTAGTTCATTTCTTTCAACGAATGTTTTTGATATGAATGAATGAGATGCACCGGTATCAAAGAGTACAAATGCTGGAATGGAATTGAGTCTGAACTTACCAGCAACGGCATCAGGCTCTTCATAGACCTCCTCCACATTGATGTGGTTAACCTGTCCTTTCTGGAAAGGATTTGGCTTGTTAGGTCCCTCCACTTTCTTCTCAGGGCACTCATTGGCATAATGCCCCAACTTCTTGCATTTGAAGCACTCCACTTGACTGATGTCCTTTTTAACATGTTGATTTCCACTTCCACTACCATTCCCACTGGTGGCTCTTGTCCACTCTTGTGGTTCTTGTACTTATCATTGTCATATTGCGGTGATGCTTGTTGTCATGATGGTTGTGGTTGTGGGGCTTGTTGAATTTCCCATGCTTATGGGATCCTGAGCTGCATTGTCATCATAGTGAGATCGTTTGTGAGGCGATCCCGAGCCGCTTGTCGGAGTGTTTCCTCTTCCTACTCTCGACTTGCTTCATTTTACTTTCCAAAATGGCAGCCTTGTCACACAAAGGCGATAAGTTGGAACATATGCCCTGAACAGCTGTAGGTTCACTCATCATTCAACCCTCCGAAATTTTTCCTTTCTTTTTGCATCTGTGTCAACCTCATACGGTGCATAGCGCCAGATTGTTGAACTCTTCTATGTACTCAGCCACTGCGGTGGCCTGCTTGAGTTATGAAACTCCTTCTTTTTCAGACTCATCATTCCTGATGAGATATGAGCAGTGCGAAAGCCATCTTCAAAGATGTCCCAAGTCACTTCATCAATAGGAGTGGTGATTTGGAAGTTGTCCCACCATGTGGCGGCTGGTCCTTCCAACAAATGTGCTGCGAACCTGACTTTTTCAGCATCCGTGCAAACCACGGTCACTAGGTCTTTGTTCACAGAACGTAGCCAGTCATTGGCTACCATGGAATCAGTTGTTCCTGAAAACTTTGCTGGCCTCAGACGCAGAAATCTGGTGAGCATATCAAAACCCGGAGGGTTGTTGTTGTTGTTGTTGTTGTTGTTGGGGTTGTTGTTGTTGTTGTTGTTATTCTGGTTTTGGATGAATGTTGTCATCATTTGCATAAGCTGTGTTTGCGCATTCATCATTTGTTGCATTTCCGGGGTGATGTTGTTGGGGTTAGGGTTTGCGCGACGGGGAGGCATCTGTGGTTTTTTCAAATAGATAAGAATGAGATACCCATAAATGTTTTATGCACCATACATCATAAGCAAACACATATCAATCAACATAAGAATAAAAGTTCAACAACCACATAATAAGCTCATGAAGTAAAACACACAAATGGCAAGCCATCCACATGTCGGATGGTCCAATAATAAGTTCACAATAACAAGTATGAATGTAAAGGTAAACGAGTAGTCAAGTCTACTCATCAGCATCAATCTCCTCCTCGACGAATGTAAGACCTGCGTTCTCCATCGCGGTCTTGTTCTCCTCAATCGTAGTGGTCAAGGAATCGACCTTGGCCTTGAGAGCCCTCTTCTGGGAGCGAAGCCTCTCAATAACCATCTGCTTTGCTCAAGTTAGAAGTCCTTGGACTTGGTTCCTCAGTCATGTCCCGGATTTTCTTGTTCCTATCCTAGACGTTTCTCCGACTCTTGAACTTGCGGTCCTGGGCCTCGAACTTTGTCTCCATTTCTTTGATCATCTCATCCTCATGCGAAAAGCTTGTCCTTCTCGCGTAACTGTACCTGAAGCTCGTCATTGCCAAGCATGACGTTCGTCCTATCTGTGTCCACGTGCCTTAGGAGAGTCTCTAAGTCCTGAAGATAGAGACGTATCGGCTCTGCCGTGTCCCTCGAGTCGTCCTCAAAATCGATGGAATCTCCATCAACATCACGCCTTCCAAAGACGTGGAAGTGAGTGCCCCTAACCTGTCGGGAGTGATGGCCTAACAAACGTCCTATCAGGTCCTGCATGACTACCTCCATGCCTCTCTCCCTGTCGTCGTGCATCAGCTTTAAGACGATGGCCTCTGTGGTAGGCTCAGTCTGGCGTCCTGGCTGGTTCACCTTGAAGCCCCAGAGGTCCTTTCTCTCGAACTTGGTGAGTGGGTACACCGTGATGGTGGGAAGAGGGAGATCGAGCAAAGTGGTAAGCTCAATGATACGGGGTCCGAAACGAGTAACCTGGAACTCCTCAACAGTGCTGACGGCAATAGGCATCTATTTATAAAATTGAAAAGTTAGAACAACACTATTTAGGATGAACACAAAACAACCATCTCATACATACCCATGGAGCACAATTTTCACACAAGTCATGCATACATAAATCCATTACATCATACAAGGTTCAATTTATTTAAGGTATCATTTTGAAAGATAAAGTGATAGATGGTGGTCCACTAACAAAGTGTGCTTATAGGCCTATTTCACTGGATCTGGTGGCTATCACAATGTTCCTAGAGGCAATCCACCTATCTTGTTCACATGATTCCATCACTAAGTCTATTATATCTCCCCTTAACTCTTGGTTGGTGGCTTCCAATTCTTGGGTAAGTTCCTTCTCTTTCTCTAAGTCTTTTTGGAGATTGAGCATTCTGCACTTGACTCTAGCACTTAGTTCTTTGATAGTCCTCCAAGATGCATCTCTGGCTGACTCAAAGAATGTGGTGTGCATTTTAGTGTTGGTGTACATGCAGAATCCCTTTTCTTTGTGGTTGTCTTCCTTGTTTTTGTACAAGTGAAGTTGCACCCACCAATACTCCACTCCTTCATCCATCACCGGAAAGCCCTTGTACACAGCTGCACCATGTGCTTCCATTGCCACCATGAGGTCCTTGAGTATATTGGGAAACTCAGTTTCACACTCCAAGGTCATGGTCATGAGTGGTCCTTTCTTCACGGCTTCGTTGATGGAGTTCATCTACAAATGGAGTTGAGAATGAAAAGATTAGAAAAGTTTTACGAGAAGAATAGACAAGTATAGAAGTAGTTGAAAAATTTTCCTTAGTGGTTTTCAAATCCTAGGGTCATAATCCTACAGGCAACACAGTGCTCTGATACCATTTGTTAGACCCCTCCTTTATAAAGGAAAGGATCCCTGTGATTGCAATGCTAGTCCCTGGATCAATGCTAGCATCCACAGTTTAAGATGAAGTACACAGATACAAAGGTCATTTATTACATTCATTCCAGAGATAAAACATAGTCTTTTACAACTCATGGTCGTAGGCCTAATACAAGAGTTTTAAGGAATAAGTAAATAAACATAAGTCTTCATCTTCATGTGCCACAGGCAAGCATGTTGAGTGTAGACTCATGACTCCTAATCATCATCGGAATAACCTGCAACATCACAAGTTACAGCCACAGAGGGTCAATACTTTGGAATAGTATTGGCAAGTGATACCTTAGTATATTTTAAGTGGACTATTTTACTATATGCATTTTGGCTAAGTGTATCTTGGCTTGCATTGCTTAAAAATAGGTTTTACCTATTAGTTGAAATCCCTAAGTTTTCTTTGTCAAAACATCCCCAAAGAACCACCAATAGACATTGGGGTCTTCACCCTTGTTCACCCATAAATTTTTACTTAGAAGTTGGAGTGATGAGATTCTTGTAGCTTCCATGTCTTGATACTCAAAAGTGTCCATTGCCTTGGACTAGGCTAAGTACTTAGGTTTTCCATCTGCAGAGGTTGTGCACATTCCCCACCAGACTTGGTTTCCCAAGACAGGACCTTTCAGAAGCTTTTACCTTAGTCAAATGGACGCGTTCCAACCTATCTTCCTATCTACCACCATCTGTCCAAATGACTAAGTTCTAGCAACCTATATGATCATGGCAGAGCCCATATTGCCAAGTGGTTGCACTGTAAGCTTTCTCAACACTTGGCCTCCAAATCCCTTTGTGCCTGGGTGGCATACCACAAGTGAGATACACAACCCAAGTCCATGGCCTTGTGTAACCACTCAACATAACCCAATCATCCATTCCACCCAGGAGGTTCATTTGTCTTAGTTGTTTTATTAGAAAACATAAGTCTCTTGACTTAGAAATATTTTCATCATAACAAGTACAGATGTTCACCACCCTTGTTTGCTAAGTAGCTAGGCTAAGCAGGTTATGATAACTTAACTTAGGAGAATTCCCTAGCAATTCTACTATTCTACACTACTTAGGATTTCCCATCTTAGCACTAGGCAAAATAGCATTCAATTCTTTAGCAAAATATCTAATGCTAGTACAAAACTTAGGATAGAAATATTCATGAAAATATCACTTGCCTTGGTAGTGGGGAGAGTAGCACTCTTCACAATCACAATCACTAGCAAAATCTACAAGAAAAATCATAGCATTCAAATTCACACAAAATATTCAATCAAAAATAATATGAATGCATGCATGCAAGTATTTTACTAAATGGTGATTTTGGAAATTTTCCAAGCATGTGCATGACACTAAAACATAACAGGGCACAAAATTTATCCCATTAAAACTTATTTAACATTAAAACTAATTACCAAACTATAACTATACTCAAAATAGCTTTAAACAAGATTCTACAAATAAAGTCATTTTAATGGTTACTATTTGTTAAACCAATTGGACATTCAGAAAGGTCTTGTTTCACTGAATCCAACGGTATAAAATTTGTAAAAATCTAACGTGGCATTCAAAAGTTATAGCAGTTTAAAGTTTGGATCTAAATCGGTTTTAAATTCTGTTTTGCTTTAAACCACGCCACGCGTCGCAACCTTACGGTGCGTATCGCAGCGGATCGCTCGTGGACCGCACGATCTAAGTGGGATCCGGCGGCTCAGATGCGCGCTTACCCTTTCGTTTAATGTTCTATCCTAACCCTACGATGCAGATCCAATGGTCCATATCATCAAGCGAAGCAGGCGGCGCGGCTAAGCGTGGCGTCGACTACGGTGGCGCGGCGTTCTACATCGTCCGCGAGGGTCTTACCAGGTTCGCCGGAGGCTGCTGAAGCTCGTCGTGGTACTGGCTTGCGGAGGGGCGCTCAGAGATGGGCTCTAGATCTCGTCGGAGTTGCGTCTGGCGTCGGGTGGGTGTTATCGGAGTCGTTGTCGAGGTTTTGTGCCGCCCTAACACGAACCAATGGATTTAGGAGATGCGCAGGACAATTGCGAACACGCTCGGGTGAATAAGAAAGCAAGGGGCGCTCGGGACTTACTGAGATTGCTCGCCGGAGTTGGGGTGGTCGTCGGGTGCTTATGGCGTCAAGCGAACACGGCAACCTGGGGCAGTACAGGATGCTCCGTTGTGGTTAGAAGGTGCGCAAGAGGATTACTAAGGGTCTCGAACAATCCAGAGGAAGGGGCAGGGCTCACTGAATCGATCGCCGGAGCTGGCTCTGCGGCGGTCTCGGCGAAGTCATGGGCAGACTGGTGGCGTGGCGTGAGCGGGGAAAATGATCGTGGGGAGGTGGGGATCTTATAGCAGGTGCCTCGACAAGAAACGCTGCGTTTAATGGCCCAATTAAGCAGCGCCATCACCGGCAGACACTTTGCTGCGGCGGCGTGGGCGAGGTTTGGGAAGACGATGACAGCGTGGGCGGGGCCCGTTGTCGTGACGTGTGAAAGATGGGGTGGGGGTCCGTTACGGTGACTAGCGTGTGTGTTCGTGGCGTGAGAAGGGAAGGAAATCCCCGGGTGGGCTAGTTGGGCTCGTTTCTCTGCTGGGCCGCTTTCTTGGCGCTTGGCCTTTTTCTATTGTTCAGTTCTTTTTCTTTTCTAATTCAATTTTCTGGTTATGTTTTCAAATGGTTTCAAACTCAATTTGAATTCAAATATTTTTGAGGTTTTGCAGGGGTGACTTGGTCTCAGAAATGAGTCAAAACTTGTGGGATTGCCTTGCAAAGGTTTGGTCAGACTTAGATTTCAAATAAACAGAGACTATGCATCATTTGCAAATGTTTGAAATGGAGGTTTTGGAATTTATTTCTAATTTGAATATTTGGTTAAACTTTTATACTCAATCATTCCCTTAGTGGGCAAGCAAACCAGTTCTATATCTTTCAAGTTTCAAAAGGTGATGGCCTTATGAGTGAAATTTACTCACATGAAATCATAGCATAAGTTTCTGTTTTTGAGAAGAACCCTACATGATGATGAATGCTTAGATGATATGAATGAGTTTTGAAATATGAATTTGGGGATGTTACAAATCTAACCCCCTTAAGATGAATCTCGCCCTCGAGATTCGGATTGGCTAGCAAATAGGTGCGGGTGGTCTTTCCGAAGGTCATCTTCTCTTTCCCATGTTGCTTCTTCTTCGGAGTGATGGTTCCATTGTACCTTGCAAAACTTGATAGTTTTTGTCCTTGTGACTCTTTCTGCGGTCTCAAGAATCTTAACAGGATTTTATTCATAGGTGAGATCACTTTCTAGTTGGACTTCTTCCAAAGGTATGGTATCCTTCAGAGAAGTTTCTTCCATTTCTGGGTGACATTTCTTAAGCTGACTCACATGAAACACATTATGGACGGCTGACAGGGATTCAGGCAATTCAACTTCATATGCAACTTCTCCTTTGCGACTTAGAATCTTGAATGGCCCAACATATCTTGGTGCCAACTTTCCCTTGACTCCAAATCTTTTCACTCCACGGAGTGGTGATACCCTGAGATAAGCTCTATCCCCAACTTCGTAGGTGACTTCCCTACGCTTAGAATCTGCGTAGCTTTTCTGTCGGGACTGTGCTACCTTCAACCTGTCCTTAACCAATTTGACCTTCTCTTCAGCGTCTTTGATAAGATCTGGTCCAAATAAACTTCTCTCTCCCACACCATTCCATAGTAACGGGGTGGTACATTTTCTTCCGTAGAGTAACTCAAATGGTGCCATTCCAATACTAGCTTGATGACTATTGTTGTAAGAGAACTCTGCGTAAGGCAAGCTTTCATCCCAACTTGCTCCATAGTCTAAAGCACAGGCTCTGAACATGTCTTCAAGAATTTGGTTAGTTCTTTTTGTTTGTCCATCCGTTTGAGGATGAAAGGCAGTACTGAATTCCAACCTCGTTCCCAAAGATTCATGAAGCTGTCTCCAAAAGTGAGAAGTGAACTGTGTTCCCCTATCTGACACAATACTCTTTGGCACTCCGTGAAGGCATACAATTCTGCTCATGTAAATTTTTGCTAACTTGGCACTTGTATAAGTTGTCTTCACGGGTATAAAATGAGCCACTTTAGTTAAGCGATCCACTACCACCCATATGGAATCATACCCCGACCTGGTCCTTGGTAATCCGGTAATGAAATCCATACCAATATTTTCCCACTTCCATTCAGGAATAGGCAGTGGTTGAAGCAAACCTGCTGGTTTCTGGTGCTCCGCTTTGACTCTGCTACACACATCACACAAAGCAATATGTTCGGCGATGTCCCTTTTGAGATTGTTCCACCAAAATCTTTCCTTCATGTCCATGTACATCTTGGTATTTCCCGGGTGGATAGAATATGGAGAGTTGTGAGCCTCTTGTAGAATCAGTTTCCGCAACTCCGGATCTTGTGGAACACAAATACGTTTCCCGTGCCATAAGGTGCCTTGTTCGTCTATATGGAAACTCTTGGCTTTCCCTAGACTTATATTTTCCGTAATCTTTTCAATTTCCTTATCAGTCTTCTGAACTTCTCGGATCTTGTCCAATAAAGTGGGTTGAACATCTAAGGACATGAGATGTCCTTCCGTACAATCTCAATCGAGTTCCTTGAATTGCTTACACAGATCATCTCGCAATTCCCCTTTGGTAAGGCCATTTACAAACGTCTTACGACTTAAAGCATCGGCTACTACATTCGCTTTACCGGGGTGGTATTGCAAACTTAAGTCGTAATCCTTGATAAGTTCTAACCATCTCCTTTGCCTCATGTTGATTTCTTTCTGGGTGAAGATATACTTCAAGCTCTTATGATCGGTGAACACTTCACACCGCTTACCCAGAAGGTAATGTCTCCATGTTTTGAGTGCATGGACGACAGAGGCTAACTCCAAATCATGAGTAGGATAGTTTACCTCATGAGTTTTGAGTTGTCTCGAAGCATAGGATACGACTTTACCATCTTGCATAAGTACGGCACCCAAACCTTGATGAGATGCATCACAATATACTTGGAAATCCTTTTCCAAATGGCGGAACATAGAAGGTCTTTGTCACAAGTCTCTTCTTCAACTCTTGGAAGTCGACTTCAACCTTGGTCCAAACAAATTTCTTGTCCTTCTTTAGCAATTCTGTCATTGGCTTAGCAACCTTTGAGAAATTTTCAATGAACCTTCTGTAGTAACCCGCTAAGCCGAGGAAACTACGAACTTCTTTTACATTCTTGGGAGATTCCCATTCTATCACAGCTGAAACCTTAGCAGGATCAACTGCTACACCATCTTTTGTCATAACATGACCAAGAAAACCAACTTCCTCTAACCAAAACTCACACTTGCTGAATTTGGCGTAAAGCTTATGCTCTCTTAGTTTTTCAAGTATCAAGCGCAAGTGTCTTTCATGTTCTTCCTTGCTCTTGGAGTAGACCAAGATGTCATCGATGAAAACGACAACGAACTTGTCTAGGAATTCCATGAACACCTTGTTCATCATATTCATGAAATATGCCGGAGCGTTGGTTAAACCAAAAGGCATCACAGTGTACTCATACAATCCATACCTTGTGGTGAATGCGGTCTTAGGTATGTCTTGCTCTCTTATCTTGAGTTGAAAATAGCCTGATCGAAGATCAATCTTCGAGAACACACATGCTCCTTCTAACTGATCAAACAAGTCGTTGATTCTTGGCAAAGGGTATTTGTTCTTGATGGTCACCTCGTTGAGAGAACGGTAGTCGATACACAATCTTTGCGTTCTATCCTTTTTCTCCACAAACAATACTGGGGCTCCCCAAGATGAAGAACTTGGTTGAATAAACCCTTTCTGCAACTGTTCTCCTAGCTGTTTCTTGAGTTCTTTCAGTTCATCAACTGACATTTTGTACGATCTCTTAGCTATTGGTCCAGAACCTGGTACCAAATCTATCAGAAATTCCACATCTCTATCTGGTGGCATTCCTGGTAATTCTTCCGGAAATACATCCGGATACTCACACACAATTGGCTGCATCCATGCTAACCCCTTAAGAGAATTCAGTTTACTTCCTTGGATTCAAAGTTAGATCTGAATTTTATTCTTTTTCCTTCTGGGGTTGTGAGTGCAACTGTACGATTGGCGCAATCTAGTACTCCTCCATACTTAGCCATCCAATCCATTCCCAAAATCACATCCAATCCTTGGGAATTCAGAATTATCAGGTTCACTGGAAACTTATGTTTCCCAAACTCTATGACTAAGTCATGACATCCTGAGTTTACTAACATTTCTCCACCCGGAGAACTTACTCTTATAGGACACCCAATGGTTTCTACCGGTAGTTCATTTCTTTCAACGAATGTTTTTGATATGAATGAATGAGATGCACCGGTATCAAAGAGTACAAATGCTGGAATGGAATTGAGTCTGAACTTACCAACAACGGCATCAGGCTCTTCATAGACCTCCTCCACATTGATGTGGTTAACCTGTCCTTTCTGGAAAGGATTTGGCTTGTTAGGTCCCTCCACTTTCTTCTCAGGGCACTCATTGGCATAATGCCCCAACTTCTTGCATTTGAAGCACTCCACTTGACTGATGTCCTTTTTAACATGTTGATTTCCACTTCCACTACCATTCCCACTGTGGTGGCTCTTGTGTCCACTCTTGTGGTTCTTGTACTTATCATTATCATGACTGCGGTGATGCTTGTTGTCATGACGGTTGTGGTTGTGGTGCTTGTTGAATTTCCCATGCTTATGGGATCTGAGTACATTGTCATCATAGTGAGATCGTTTGTGATACGAGCCCGAGCCGTGCTTGTCGGAGTGTTTCCTCTTCCTACTCTCGACTTGCTTCATTTTACTTTCCAAAATGGCAGCCTTGTCACACAAAGACTGATAAGTTGGAACATATGCCACAGAGCATGTAGTTCAGCTCATCATTCAACCTCCGAAATTTTCCTTTCTTTTTGCATCTGTGTCAACCTCATCCGGTGCATAGCGCTTGATTGTTGAACTCTTCTATGTACTCACGCTGTGGCGCTTGAGTTATGAAACTCCTTATTTTTCAGACTCATCATTCCTGATGAGATATGAGCAGTGCGAAAGCCATCTTCAAAGATGTCCCAAGTCACTTCATCAATAGGAGTGGTGATTTGGAAGTTGTCCCACCATGTGGCGGCTGGTCCTTCCAACAGATGTGCTGCGAACCTGACTTTTTCAGCATCCGTGCAACCCACGGTCACTAGGTCTTTGTTTACAGAACGTAGCCAGTCATTGGCTACCATGGGATCAGTTGTTCCTGAAAACTTTGCTGGCCTTAGACGCAGAAATCTGGTGAGCATATCAAAACCCGGAGCGTTGTTGTTGTTGTTGTTGTTGTTGGGGTTGTTGTTGTTGTTGTTGTTATTCTGGTTTTGGATGAATGTTGTCATCATTTGCATAAGCTGTGTTTGCGCATTCATCATTTGTTGCATTTCCGGGGTGATGTTGTTGGGGTTAGGGTTTGCGCGACGGGGAGGCATCTGTGGTTTTTTCAAATAGATAAGAATGAGATACCCATAAATGTTTTATGCACCATACATCATAAGCAAACACATATCAATCAACATAAGAATAAAAGTTCAACAACCACATAATAAGCTCATGAAGTAAAACACACAAATGGCAAGCCATCCACATGTCGGATGGTCCAATAATAAGTTCACAATAACAAGTATGAATGTAAAGGTAAACGAGTAGTCAAGTCTACTCATCAGCATCAATCTCCTCCTCGACGAATGTAAGACCTGCGTTCTCCATCGCGGTCTTGTTCTCCTCAATCGTAGTGGTCAAGGAATCGACCTTGGCCTTGAGAGCCCTCTTCTGGGAGCGAAGCCTCTCAATAACCATCTGCTGCTGCTCAAGTTAGAAGTCCTTGGACTTCAGTTCCTCGGTCATGTCCCGGATTTTCTTGTTCCTATCCTAGACGCGTTTCTCCTGACTCTTGAACTTGCGGTCCTGGGCCTCGAACTTTGTCTCCATTTCTTTGATCATCTCATCCTGCTGTGCGAAAAGCTTGTCCTTCTCGCGTAACTGTACCTGAAGCTCGTCATTGCCAAGCATGACGTTCGTCCTATCTGTGTCCACGTGCCTTAGGAGAGTCTCTAAGTCCTGAAGATAGAGACGTATCGGCTCTGCCGTGTCCCTCGAGTCGTCCTCAAAATCGATGGAATCTCCATCAACATCACGCCTTCCAAAGACATGGAAGTGAGTGCCCCTAACCTGTCGGGAGTGATGGCCTAACAAACGTCCTATCAGGTCCTGCATGACTACCTCCATGCCTCTCTCCCTGTCGTTGTGCATCAGCTTGAAGACGATGGCCTCTGTGGTAGGCTCAGTCTGGCGTCCTGGCTGGTTCACCTTGAAGCCCCAGAGGTCCTTTCTCTCGAACTTGGTGAGTGGGTACACCGTGATGGTGGGAAGAGGGAGATCGAGCAAAGTGGTAAGCTCAATGATACGGGGTCCAAAGCAGTAACTGGAACTCCTCAACAGTCTTGTGACAATAGGCATCTATTTATAAAATTGAAAAGTTAGAACAACACTATTTAGGATGAACACAAAACAACCATCTCATACATACCCATGGAGCACAATTTTCACACAAGTCATGCATACATAAATCCATTACATCATACAAGGTTCAATTTATTTAAGGTATCATTTTGAAAGATAAAGTGATAGATGGTGGTCCACTAACAAAGTGTGCTTATAGGCCTATTTCCTTTGGATCTGGTGGCTATCACAATGTTCCTAGAGGCAATCCACCTATCTTGTTCACATGATTCCATCACTAAGTCTATTATATCTCCCCTTAACTCTTGGTTGGTGGCTTCCAATTCTTGGGTAAGTTCCTTCTCTTTCTCTAAGTCTTTTTGGAGATTGAGCATTCTGCACTTGACTCTAGCACTTAGTTCTTTGATAGTCCTCCAAGATGCATCTCTGGCTGACTCAAAGAATGTGGTGTGCATTTTAGTGTTGGTGTACATGCAGAATCCCTTTTCTTTGTGGTTGTCTTCCTTGTTTTTGTACAAGTGAAGTTGCACCACCAATACTCACTCCTTCATCCATCACCGGAAAGCCCTTGTACAAAATGCACCATGTGCTTCCATTGCCACCATGAGGTCCTTGAGTATATTGGGAAACTCAGTTTCACACTCCAAGGTCATGGTCATGAGTGGTCCTTTCTTCACGGCTTCGTTGATGGAGTTCATCTACAAATGGAGTTGAGAATGAAAAGATTAGAAAAGTTTTACGAGAAGAATAGACAATTATAGAAGTAGTTGAAAAATTTTCCTTAGTGGTTTTCAAATCCTAGGGTCATAATCCTACAGGCAACACAGTGCTCTGATACCATTTGTTAGACCCCTCCTTTATAAAGGAAAGGATCCCTGTGATTGCAATGCTAGTCCCTGGATCAATTCTAGCATCCACAGTTTAAGATGAAGTACACAGATACAAAGGTCATTTATTACATTCATTCCAGAGATAAAACATAGTCTTTTACAACTCATGGCCGTAGGCCTAATACAAGAGTTTTAAGGAATAAGTAAATAAACATAAGTCTTCATCTTCATGTGCCACAGGCAAGCATGTTGAGTGTAGACTCATGACTCCTAATCATCATCGGAATAACCTGCAACATCACAAGTTACAGCCACAGAGGGTCAATACTTTGGAATAGTATTGGCAAATGATACCTTAGTATATTTTAAGTGGACTATTTTACTATATGCATTTTGGCTAAGTGTAGCTTGGCTTGCATTGCTTAAAAATAGGTTTTACCTATTAGTTGAAATCCCTAAGTTTTCTTTGTCAAAACATCCCCAAAGAACCACCAATAGACATTGGGGTCTTCACCCTTGTTCACCCATAAATTTTTACTTAGAAGTTGGAGTGATGAGATTCTTGTAGCTTCCATGTCTTGATGCTCAAAAGTGTCCATTGCCTTGGACTAGGCTAAGTACTTAGGTTTTCCATCTGCAGAGGTTGTGCACATTCCCCACCAGACTTGGTTTCCCAAGACAGGACCTTTCAGAAGCTTTTCCTTAGTCAAATGGACGCGTTCCAACCTATCTTCCCATCTACCACCATCTGTCCAAATGACTAAGTTCTAGCAACCTATATGATCATGGCAGAGCCCATATTGCCAAGTGGTTGCACTGTAAGCTTTCTCAACACTTGGCCTCCAAATCCCTTTGTGCCTGGGTGGCATACCACAAGTGAGATACACAACCCAAGTCCATGGCCTTGTGTAACCACTCAACATAACCCAATCATCCATTCCACCCAGGAGGTTCATTTGTCTTAGTTGTTTTATTAGAAAACATAAGTCTCTTGACTTAGAAATATTTTCATCATAACAAGTACAGATGTTCACCACCCTTGTTTGCTAAGTAGCTAGGCTAAGCAGGTTATGATAACTTAACTTAGGAGAATTCCCTAGCAATTCTACTATTCTACTCTACTTAGGATTTCCCATCTTAGCACTAGGAAAAATAGCATTCAATTCTTTAGCAAAATATCTAATGCTAGTACAAAACTTAGGATAGAAATATTCATGAAAATATCACTTGCCTTGGTAGTGGGGAGAGTAGCACTCTTCACAATCACAATCACTAGCAAAATCTACAAGAAAAATCATAGCATTAAAATTCACACAAAATATTCAATCAAAAATAATATGAATGCATGCATGCAAGTATTTTACTAAATGGTGATTTTGGAAATTTTCCAAGCATGTGCATGACACTAAAACATAACAGGGCACAAAATTTATCCCATTAAAACTTATTTAACATTAAAACTAATTACCAAACTATAACTATACTCAAAATAGCTTTAAACAAGATTCTACAAATAAAGTCATTTTAATGGTTACTATTTGTTAAACCAATTGGACATTCAGAAAGGTCTTGTTTCACTGAATCCAACGGTATAAAATTTGTAAAAATCTAACGTGGCATTCAAAAGTTATAGCAGTTTAAAGTTTGGATCTAAATCTGGTTTTAAATTTTGTTTTTGCTTTAAACCCTGCCACGCGTCGCAACCTTACTGGTGCGTACCGCTTCGCGTGGATCGCGCTCCGTGGACCGCACGATCTAAGTGGGATCTGGCGGCTCAGATGCGCGCTTACCCTTTCGTTTAATGTTCTATCCTAACCCTACGATGCAGATCCAATGGTCCATATCATCAAGCCAGAAACGGGCGGCGCTGGCGGTGCTAACTGGCGGCGGCGCGTCTGACTACGGTGGCGCCGGCGTTCTACATCGTCCATGAGAGGGTCTTACAGGTCGGCTCTTTGAAGCTTCGTCGTGTAATGGCTTGCGGGCGCTCAGAGATGGGCTCTAGATCTCGTCGGAGTTGCGTCTGGCGTCGGGTGGGTGTTATCGGAGTCGTTGCCGAGGTTCTGTGCCGCCCTAACACGAACCAATGGATTTAGGAGATGCGCAGGACAATTGCGAACACGCTCGGGTGAATAAGAAAGCAAGGGGCGCTCGGGACTTACTGAGATTGCTCGCCGGAGTTGGGGTGGTCGTCGGGTGCTTATGGCGTCAAGCGAACACGGCAACCTGGGGCAGTACAGGATGCTCCGTTGTGGTTAGAAGGTGCGCAATAGGATTACTAAGGGTCTCGAACAATCCAGAGGGGTAGGGGCGCACGGGGCTCACCTGAATCGATCACCGGAGCTGGCTCTGTCTGCGGCGGTCTCGAGCGAGTCGTGGGCAGCCTGGTGGCGTGAGCGTGAGATTGACTGGGGGAAAATGATCGTGGGGAGGTGGGGATCTTATAGCAGGTGCCTCGACAAGAAACGCCTGCGTTTAATGGCCCAATTAAGCCGCGCCATCACCGGCGATCACTGCAATGCGGCGTGGTCGCGGCGAGGTTTGGGAAAACGATGACGGCGTGGGGCCCGTTTGTCGGCGATGTGAAAGATGGGGGTGGGGTCCGTTAAATCGGTGACTAGCTGTGTGTGTTGGCGTGAGAGAAGGGAAGAAATCCCGGGTGGGCTAGTTGGGCTCGTTTCTCTTGGGCGCTTTCACGGAGCTTGGCCTTTTCTATTGTTTAGTTCTTTTCTTTTCTAATTCAATTTTCTGGTTATGTTTTCAAATGGTTTCAAACTCAATTTGAATTCAAATCTTTTGAGGTTTTTGAGGGTGACTTGGTCTCGAAATGAGTCAAAACTTGTGGGATTGCCTTGCAAAGGTTTGGTCAGACTTAGATTTCAAATAAACAGAGACTATGCATCATTTGCAAATGTTTGAAATGGAGGTTTTGGAATTTATTTCTAATTTGAATATTTGGTTAAACTTTTATACTCAATCATTCCCTTAGTGGGCAAGCAAACCAGTTCTATATCTTTCAAGTTTCAAAAGGTGATGGCCTTATGAGTGAAATTTACTCACATGAAATCATAGCATAAGTTTCTGTTTTTGAGAAGAACCCTACATGATGATGAATGCTTAGATGATATGAATGAGTTTTGAAATATTATCATTCTTCAGCACAACAAAACTAAAAATCCCCTTTAAGAAGGAACAAAGTCGGATAAAACATTTGTCTTACAACTCTCCAAGTTGTTGTTTAAGCTTAACCAACTAGTTCAGGGGTATCCAATATGGTTCCTTGGAGAAAAGAGCAGTTCAGAAAAGTGGCTTGCTCAAGAACTTGACAAGACGGTTATGTGGCAACATGGCGATACTTCTAGTAGACATCTAGAATATCACGAACTACCGATACGTCACTTAGTTCGAGAGGAAACTTGCTTTGCAAGGCAAGAAGACATAGTCTCAAAGATTCGGCATGAGCCTAACTCTTTGACTGAAGAGGATGCACCAGAATAGCAGACTTGGTAGCATATTCAAACTTCACTTAGTGATAGGGTTAACCAATCACGCTAAGAATGACGCAAATGTCCTTGGAGTTCAAAACAATACAAAAATGCTAAGAATCTCTGATGTCCACATTATTACGCATACGCATCACTCACTAGCGCGAAAGCTCGAGGAAGGGTGGTTAACAATGTGTGAAAGCATCACTTCATTAATAAGGTCATGGAACTCAGCACGACCTCTTAGTATAAAAGAGTGTGATACTTTAAGGTGGAACAGACAGAAGCTAATTACCACTTCTTCATCTGCGGATTACAACACTTTGACCTAGTCCTAGGTATGACCAGGTACTGGAGTTTGTTTCTCTTGACATCCCGAAATGGTTTGTCATGACGGACCACAAGAGTATCTTGCATCGGAAGACACCAATGTACATTTACTACTTGGCTACCAACTGGTAGACGAAGGTCGGAAAACAACAAGGGGAAAGAAAAACATGCTCAGGGTAGAATCCCGAGATGTGGATGCATAAGTCAACAATCTCCCGAAAACCAATGCAGAGAAGGGGTAAGGTGTGGCAGAGTCACAGGTATAGATGCGATACTCTCGAGGAGTACTCTTACCGTGATCTATTTGGTTCCATTAAAGAACATCTGCCATAGCTAGTGGTAGGGGAAGTCCTTAATTGTCACAATGCAATTGCGACAAAGACCACAAGCTTGAAGGCTATAATGGTAATACCAGCCATCCCGGGGTAATGTGGGAACATTAACGATAGGGTTCAAAAGGATGGATCTTGGGTTAAAGATCAGCTTCATGTACAAGATTCACAACATGAGAATCTAGCACAATCAGGGATCTTAGGTTCAAGTCCAGGGCCAAAACCCGAGAAAAGAGTAACTACTACTTGAGTGACATAGCGTACACTTCAAGGCAGTAACTAAAAAGTAGCTTCCAAAAGAAGATAAGACTTCTGAAGTACCCAAACAAGTAAAAACGAGGCACACGAGGCGAAAGGAAACCTCGAAGCCTAGAACAGAAAACTACGGATCCAACAATATAATGTTGTGGTTGCAAAAGATAGAGAGATCATGATAGAAAGGAATCTCTCAGATGAAACAGAGCAAGGGGAACAAGGAATTCACAACACACACAACTCTAGAGAACTCAACACTAGATCAACTGGTTGAGAAACGACATGCCAAGAAGGAACCTAAGTTTTGAAAGACTGGAAGAGATATCAAAACTTTTCCAAAATCAACACCAGATAAGATAACCCAGAGTTAGAGCGAAACTGGATAAGGAGAAAAGGAAGCATACTAGAGTTTTTGCAAATACTTTTCATCTTTAAAATAGTTTTCACAAACACTAGACTCAACATCGACCAATAGCAAGGTTTTCCTACGGTCGGTACTTCTCTGATACCAAGAACTGTAAAACCCCCAGGATCAAGGCTAAACAAATCCCAGATGTCTGTCTGACATAAGTTTAACCTTGAGCTCGAGAATATCCAGTGAAGAATCGGTAACACAACAGTGACCCTACGACACAAAATTTATTACAGCATGCTCATAACTGAGCAGCGAACCAAAATATTACAAGCAGAGGGCACTGACCACAAACATCAAACAACGGAAGGCAAATTATTCTATTAAGAATAGCAAACTTAACAAATGGCCTAAGAGGCCTGAAGCATAACAATGATGTCCCAGCCCATAGATTCCAGGCTGCCGGCCGGGAACCCCAAGCTACTCGTCGACGTCGATGTAGTACCAAACTGATCTTCAGGGAATACTTACTCTGCCTAAATTATCAAAAAAGCAAGGGTGGGTACAGGGTGTACTCCGCAAGACTTATGGCTGGTGGAGTTGTTTTGCATAAAGCCAACTTTGCTTGTAAAACAATAGAGAGGAGAAGCTCGTCTACTCAGAATATTTCAAAAGGGGATAAGAGATCAACATCTCCAAAGTATTGATCATCATCTTTTGACATCCACCGAATCATCATCATCTCCTGAACTAGGATCACCCCCTCTTACCCATGAGGAAGCATCCTTAAGCACATGTTGATCTGCCAAGTTTTACGATTAGGTTCATGTTCTCTATGATCTTGAGTCTGGTTGCCAAGTCGTTCATAACCGTGAACACGGCTTTTCGAAAATATTATTACCCTGCAGGGGTGTACAACTTTACCCACACCTACTAACCTTATCTTAATGCCACATGATTAGCCCTCTTCCTTGGAAGGCCGACAGAGGGTGGTTAGACACGACTTTTACCTTGCTTTCGCCGGGACCATGAGTCACGCAATAAGTATGGTTCCGCTGTAACAGGTCAAATCCCGAAGCCGGTACTTAAAGATGTGAGGCGAGGTTGGTTTACCAGGGGCGCTATCTACCCCAAGCAACCTAGTCCACGCTTCCCTACCTGTATGAATGCACCTCCTTCACCTCCTTCTTTTGAAAACGTTTTCAATGCGTACGTCGAATGGAACGCCCGAACTATGTGACTCATGGAATCTACTAGGCAAGTTAGTTGCTCGTGAGGTTGTCCAGGCCCCGTGTGGTTGTACGCTCGTCTTGGTTCCAAAGGCAAGAACTCAAGTCCTAGTGGTGGCGAGCATGGGACCAGAAATACCACATCCCAGTGTGTCCTCCCATACAAGCCTTAGCATGTTTAATCTCATATCACCTCTGATCTCATCTCATCACGTTCTCTTGTCATACTAGATTATCTGCATCTGATACATCATCTGGATGGACCAGAACTGATAGCTATGCATGGCTAAGCAGACACAGATGATAGCTCTAGTAGTGCACACAAGCCAAACCTAATTATGCTACGAGCAATGGATCAGGTAATATAAGCTCAAGAGAGTAATGCAATAGATAGGATACTCTATCTATCGATAAAAGACCACGGTAGAATCGTATGCACCATGGCAGGAATTGAAATGCTTTCAAAATCATAGGATTATATCATGGTGGGGTTATGCTTTCCTTTTCCTGTTGATAATCAGATAAGCAGATCTTCGGGAGCCTTGTACTTGATTTGGTTACAGTTGGTCAAGTATTGTTCTTCGATCTTCGACGGTCTTGATCTCGGTCTTCGATATCGTATTCTACAAACACCGGAAAGAAAGGGGAAACAATCAACAATGGCATCGATGCAATGCTCAAGCAAGGATGATGATATTACAAGTTGAATTGTATTAAAAAGTAACCCTAAGACATGTCGACTATTTAATCGGGGTTCCGAGGGGTGAAAACCCTAACTTGGGGAAACTCCGGATGTATATGAGAGGGGTTACTATGTTATTCTATTTAAAATTGTCATTTAAGTTGTTTAACAATGCATGGTTATAGCTTATATGGCTAGGTTTCATTTTTCTGAACATTTTGATATATTGTTTGTATTTTTCTGACTTATAAATAATTAGATATTGAATTTACAAGATTTAAATCAATTTCAGAAATTATTAAACCAATTAAAAGGGTTTATTGCGTCACTATAACATCAGCTGGGGGTTTAATTATTTTTACACCGAGGCTTACCCAGCCGCAGTGGCTGACAGAGGGGCCCTAGGGCCACCTCAGATAGCCACGCTGAAAGGCAGCGGGTTGGCCACGTCGTCTCCACGCGGCTTCCACGTAGACGCCACGCGGGACCACGTCAGCTCGCCGGTGTACACGCTAGACAGCGATGGCAAACGACAGAGGAGGGCGAACTAGGGCACGGGAGAGGGCTGGCTCGATGCGGCGCTCTGCTGGGAGCCTAACTACAGCGGCGCCGCCATGAGATGGTCGCCGGAGCGACTTCCATGACGACGGCCGACGGCGGCAAGCAGTGGTGCATGGCAACGGGGCTATATGGAGCGAGAGGGAGAAGAAGGAAGGCACGGGGAGGTGCAGAGGCTCACCACGGAGGCGGTGGAGGGGTCAGCGAGGCCGGAGAAGGCCGTACACGGCCGGAATCGGCGATGGTGAGCACAGTCGGAGTCGGGGAGGAGGCCTCGATTGGAGCTTCTAGGAGCGCGCCTGCTAAAGCGGTTGGGGGCAGAAGACAGAGTCGACGACGACGGTCACAGCAGTGGCGTCAGATGGCAGATAGGAGGCCGGAAACGACGAGGAACGGCGAGGTCCGGCGAGCTAGGGTTCGGTCTCGAGAGGAAACGAGGGAGAGAGATCAAGCGGGGAGAGGATAAGGCCAGGGAGAGGAAGAGAGGCGTGCTCGGTGACCTTCTTATCCTCGCAGGATCCTCAGCGGTGCACGAATTATGGCGACCAAGCAGCGGACGGCGGCAGACGCACCACCGAGCTGCTTGCATCGACGGGAGGAAGAAGAAAGGGGAAAACCGGCTAAGAGTGCACGGCTCTTGGGCTGGTGCTCTGGGTGTCTGGCGAGATGGGAGAGGGAATTGGCTGTTGTGGCCTGTGGAGTGCTCTGGCTACAGTTTTTCTTCTGAAATCCTTTTTCTAATTCTGTTTTGTATTTTCTCTTTGTAATTTCAAATTTGAATCTGTTTTGAGGATTTCAAAAATACCAGGAGGTTTACAAATATATGGAAAATATTGTAAGGACCCTTTTATTCAGATTAGGCTACACACACTTTGGTACTTTTTCAAATATTTCAAACCATTTTGAATGGATTTCAAGAGAGGGGAAAAACTAGGGTTTTAGGGTTTTGTTTATTCTTTCTTGCATGCATTAATGAGATGATGATAATGAATGCACAATCAAACCCTAAATAAGGATAAGCTAAAACTTGGGTGTTACAAATGTGCCATCCACGGACATAACAGGCCAACAATGCTTGAATCCCCTGAAGCATGGGCCAAATGTCCAAAATGCACGGCCAAATACTCGGACAGTGGCACCATTGAAAAACCTAGTCACTGACCCAAGAGGCTCCACCACATAATACATTCATGGGTTCCTTGCGGCCATTGCTCCCAACAACCTAGGGAGGCGGTTGTATGCTTCTTCCCAATCACCATACAACATCTTAAATGCGGCTTGTTTGGCCTTCCACGCCTTACCATACTTCACTTTATAACCGAATACTTCTTAACAAAATATATGACACCCTTAATAGTATATGTTGGGAGAGACCTTATGTTATTTGCAACTCTATACGCGATGAAATTGGAGGTCAGTTGCCGATGGTCATCCTTGACAACTTTGCCATCCTTGATGAACTTGTCATCACACATATGAATGGACTGGCAACTTACAATGGTCCATTGTGGCCCGCCCCTCAATGGTCGTACGCGAACAACCCCTGGACATCCTTGCTTCTCACATGCGGTGACCCAACATACCACTGCATGATGTAGTATACTATAGTCGTTGACATAACACCAATGAAACACCGTTCACTAGTATTACATCCCTCAGAATGGCACAACAGAAACACAGCGGGTCCAATACATGGCTAAAGGTTACAACTCACTCTTTACATGAGATCCAGAGAACATTCTAGGTTAAAGAGAGAGAAATAACTTCTTACGGAGAAATATCAAAGATAAACAACGCAAGAACTAGTATACTATTAAGTCTAGTATTCTAGCTAAGAGGTTGGCATTGCTGCTATTGCAACGCACTACAGAAATAGGTTCTTTGGCTAGAGATTATATTCCTATCTAATCTGTAACTTCGTCTTCTCTTGAGTTGATGAATATGTTGACTTCCTGGACTTTATTGAAAAGCCTTAGCAGGGGTTAACTTGATGTAGACATCGTCTTAATGGCTTCAGAATCTAGCAGGGGTTAAGAAGATACTTTGAGTACGAGCGTACTCAGCAAGTTCACTAGAAAAGGAGTGTTTGATGCACTATAACTATAGCCACAGACCGTAGGTCATAGGCAATGCAAGTTTTCATAAACATTTCTTCAAAGGTTGCTTTTATTCTAAAAAGCTATGCCCGTCAGCCTTCACGGGTTTACTAGAACTTTCATGGAGTTCCTTTCCCTCCACGTTCACAGCTCCTTCCCGGAACAGGGAGTAACAAGTTACAGTTCTTACACTCTGCAGAGGTGCGTTACTTTATCCATGAGAGATCAACTCTTTGTTGCACAACCAGGTAGCTTATTATCGTCCACAATTCCATGATGTGGGGCCCAGAAGATGATCTAAGCCAATCACTGCCCCCTTCGCGACCTCGCATGCCTCCTTGGTGTACACCATGCCCACATAATGAATTACGGAAATGGTTTGTACAAACCGTTAGATGCCAGAACTATCGTGGGACGATGAGGGTTCCCACCCATATGTTGCATATCCTCTATGAATTACCAATTAATATGCACGCTACGAGGATAACAGCCACGGCCTGCACATCCGTCTTCATGCAAGAGGAAGAAGATACAGCTGACTTCTCCGTCCCATTCCAAATCTCATGGTCAATGTGTAATATACGGCACAAGAATCACTGGCAACATTGGTTGTTAAGTCCTAGGTGATATAGTTCTGAACAGTGGTATTCCAACTGTCAGATTTAATAGATTAGTCGATCACCCTGGACCAGTAACCAATAATTCACATTATTATCGAAAATAGTGTTTTTCGACCTCTTTCAAATGCAGGTGATAACAACACTGGATTTGTAAAAAACTTTACAGAAAATAAACAAAGGACATGAGCAAGTGTGAACTTGCCTTTTGTGATTGCAAGACTATGCACTCACGGTCTTCGAGTAAGTGTATAAGATCCAAAATCTGAAATCAGCATCATTGGTCCGGTTAGGACTAATGTTTAAAGAAGCAATATCTTTTATGCATAAGTAATGTGATGCACGTTCTAAGCGCAAATCCCGGGGATAACGTTGTTTTAGGGTTTGGATTCCGAAAATGGTTACTTTGGAATGTGTAGTCTTTTTAGATAAGTTTCATAGTGTACTTATATTAGAGTTTATGAGTGGTTGTAAACAACACATATGTAGGATTAAAGTATACATACTAGTTAGGATTACTTATACAAGAGTTCTTGTTTAAAGTGGCAAAAAGGATAACCTTCGAAGAAAAGGTTTCTCTTCTAAGGTCTAAACAAACTTTGTGGTTATTTAGTGGTGGTTTATATTATTTGTTTGCTTAAATGGTTTGGCTTGAGTTGATTTATAGCTTAACTACTTCATACCAAAGTTAACTATAAAATATATAGTAGTATGTATTGTATTATATTTTGATTCTTGGAGACTAAAGTTAACTTTAAAAATATATATAGTTTTGAAAGTATAGTACTTATACATTTGTATCTTGTGTATCTGAAATGTTTTCTTTAAGTTACTTAAGAATGGTCGACTTGGGTAATGGTTTCTTGATTCTATAATAGAGTAATATCATTTATCTTTTATAGATAAGTGAGTATAGTTTATAAACCAAGGTATATTGTTACTTAACTACTCTTAAACTTTCTATAGTGTTGTGGTAGTTTTTGTAATTTGATGGTTAATATAGATACAAAAGGTTTGGTGTATTCATAAGTTATTCTTGAAGTTTTTATTATAAATGGGAATCTTTTTAGAATGAAATCTTCATTTAACGTTGAAGATAATTTAAATAAAAGGTATTTATAATGTTTTAAATTATTAAAGCTTCATTTTATTAATTTTTAAGATTAATACTATTTATTAAACTTAATTTACTTATTTTAGGAATATTAACAAATTTTATTTATCCTTATTTGAATTATTAATGAAGTAAATAAGTTTAGATTTGAGTTGTTGAAATATTTGATTTTTTATTTAATTCAAAAGTAGAATATTAGATTTTTTTACATGTAGATATTATTTTTGTGATCATTTAGGTATATTATATTTATTTATGTGATTTTTAAATAATAAGATATGATTTTTATAATTCTTATTACTTTATAATAACTTAATAAATAATAAATATTTACTTAAGTGAAATAACAATACATAATTATAGTTTATAATTTTTTATTTTTCTAGGATTTTTGATATTTTATTTATGTTTTAATATTTACCATTATTAAAATATGAATTATCAAAGCTTTATTACTTATAAAACCTTTATTAAATAATATTTATTTAAATACTCATCATATTAATATTTGATAATAAGTTTAAGTTGTTGATTTGATTTTCCTACAAATTTTCATATATTATACATATTTTCTGAATTGTAAATCAAAAGTTATTAATTAAACAAGATTTAATCATTTATTTGATTTCTGGTATATTAATAATTTAATTATAACATTTTATTTATTTCTTAACAGAATATACTTTTTACACCACACCTAGAGGTAGCCCCAGTCACCGACTGGTGGGCTAGTGTCCACCTCATCTCACTGGTTAATGAAAATACATTTGTTACTGAACTTCTTTCTACTCTCAGTCGATGACACATGGGCCCTGGGCCATGTCACTTGCCACGCGGAACAAAGACCAGGTCAAACAGGGAACTAGGTCCAGGCTGACCCCAGCACGTCGTCACGCTGACATCAGCGCGACCTCCACCACCAGATCAAGGTCGCCGGCGATGACCTACTGTGTTTTAGCATGCGTGGTTTGGTGCGTTGGAAATAGGGTCTAACGACGAGTCGAACTATGGGTGCGCCACCCTAGAATGGTCACCGGAGCACTAGCTCCGACGAGCTCCGACGGTGACCGGCTCGGGTGCATGTGTACAAGGCGCTACAGATGACTAGGATCAAATCGGAGAGAACAAGCAGAAGAAGAAGCCCACCAGGAAGCTTGTAGTGGCAACGACAAGAGGAGGTGAGCTCAGAAGACGTCGCCATGGTCGACGGCGAACGGCGGACAGACGAGCTCGATGCACATGGTTTCAGGATTCTTGGCTCGATTCCTCCTCCTAGCAGACGAAGTCCATCATGGCGGTGCTAGTGGAACCTTCGGTTGGCCTTGGGGTGGTCTTGAACAACGACAACAAGAAACTCCGGCGAGTTAGGGTTTCGGCATGGTTGGGGAAATTTTAGATAGAGCACGAGAGAGAGTGATTCGGGTACGAATGGATAGAGGAGCTCGCGGGCGTTCTTATCCCCCTCCTCACTAACGGCAGCACGCATCGTAACGCGTCCGAGAGCAACGACCGCCGCGACGCCACTTGCCCGCCGCCGTGAGGAAGACGACGAAAGCGGAAGGCAAGCGATGCAGACTCTGGTGGGCTGGTCGCGGGCCGAAGTGGGCTGCACCTGGGTGTCAGGTAAACAGGTAGGTTTGGGTTGCGGCCAGGTTTAGTTTTTTATTTGTTTTTTTTTCTATTTTCTGTTTTCTTGTTCAGATTTAAATTTGATTTATACTTTGAACCTTTCTTTGTATGATTTATTTGCTGGATATTTACAACAATACTAAAATATATTTTGTATCATTTGTGAACTTTTATCATTTCATCTTTTTGTCTTTCTTTTATTCACTCAATATGAATCCCTTTTTTAATAGTTTGTAGGAATCTTTCTTCTTATTTTTCTCTCCTATTATAGTTAGGGATTTCTTGAATGATATATTCTTATTTGCTTATCAACTTAACTTTAGTTGGCTCAGAGTGGGAATATAAACTTCTTTATATAAATAATGATCCTATATTCTTATTTGATGCATAAAATATAATAGACATTGATATGATTATTATCACTCCCATTAATTTGGAAAATGGCAGTGTATCTATTCTATTGTGACAAATAAAGAAATTTAAGGTTTTGAATTATAAATGTTTACCCTAGAGTTTAGGGTTTTTAATATACTTAGATTCCTTTTTAGCTATGAGTAAAGAATTAATAACTAAGCATATTGTTTTATGTTTGTGATATTTGATGACATCATCTTTTATAATGGTAAGTTATAATTAGAATGTTTTATAGAAAGGAATTGCTAAAGATATACTTAAGCACATATAGTTATGATGTTTGGAACTAACAGAGATGTGCTTATGTGATTTGCTATAGGGAAATATTTCTATAAAGTGTTATAGGCATCAGATGATGGATCAATTATATGAGATGGATATTATGTTTGATTTGAGATTTAGAGTTGATTGCTTACCAAGATTAAATAGGAAAATGATTTATAACATATAATTATATTTCACAATCTTGGACCTCTAATTTAGGAATTCCTTTCCTAGATATACTACCTCTTGTTGTCCGTCATCATGATTAACATGATGAGATTTACCTCACCAAACATTCTTATTCACCTTTTATTCTTCTAAACTCATGGATGAATCCAATGAGTTTGATACAAAGTGTCACATCCCAAGATTTTCCAAATCTTGTAATGTGAAAATAAATGAGTAAAATAAAACTTTGTTTGATTTTCAGAGCCAGAAGAAACTTTTGAATTCAATTGGAACTCCAAACCCATTTGAATTAAATAAAACCTAAAGGGATCTAAAAGGTTAAACATTTAATAAAAGGAAAAATAAAAACATTTGGAAATACTATTTTGAAAATCTTGAGTGAAAAGATTTATTTTCAAATGAAATAGAAGTTTATAAATGAAGAATGTTTTATAAAGCCAAATTAAAACCTTGGCCAAGCTTTGGAATTAGTACATTTTTTTTTTGAATAAAAATAAACAAAGGATTATTTAAATAAATTAATAAGGACCTAATAACCAAATTTTATACAAATAAAAGGTTTTACCAATTTAATTGAAACATCAAAACTTGTTAAATTATTTAAAATAAGTTTTCCAAATAATTGATATTCACAAATAAAACCTACTAAAGTGTTTTGGCTTTATTTTAAATTCAAAATAAATATCTCAATAAAATAAAACCTATTTGAAATAATAATGAAAGTCTGTTATATTTAATCAATAATGGACCCTAAAATAAAATGTTATTTTATTTTAAAACAAATCTCCAAGTATTCTATATTTCCCAAATAAAACCCACTGATTTGGTTTTGAAAATATTTAAGTTTCAAATAAAGATTTTATTAATAAAATCAAATCCTATTTGAGTAATAAACCTTGGCCCATTTTATTTAATTAATATTGGACCCTAAAGAAAAAAACAATATTTTGTTTGAAACAAGTATCCAAGTATTATTTCCAAATGATACCTACTGATTTGATTTTGAAAACATTTGGATTTCAAATGAAGATTTTATTAATAAACAACAAAAACTCTATTTAATTAATAAACCATGGCCTACTTATTTAAGTAAAGATGGAACCTAAAAAGATTAAAGTATTATTTGTTTTATTTTATTTAGGATTTTTGGTTCAGGTTACTAAACAGAACCAAATTCTTAGTTACAATGTTTGGTGAAGATTTGAATTGATTTGAATGCTTGAGAATTGTTTGAAATAACAAATCAGGAAATAGAAATAGAAAAAGAAAAAGAATTAGACAGAAAAAAAAAGAACAACCCAACAATCTGGCCCAACAGGCCCAGTAACCAGCCAAACTTCCCTCCCCCGAAATAAAACGTTTCACACTCCTTTTTAAACCCACGAAGCAACTGACATGTGGAGCTCCCCCTCTTCCCTTTCCCACTGACCGACCGGCCCCACTCCTCCTGTTCTTCCTCTTCACCCCGCACGACCTCTTCTCCCCCTCGCCGGCCGTTGCAGGCTATTGATTCGTGGCTTGATTACGCCTTAACACGGCCACCATAACTCGCCGCGATCAAGCACACTTAAGCGCCAGCGCCTTCTCCTCCATTTCCCCCAGACACCCCTCATCGACACGCCCCCAGGCCGAAGAATTTTGCCCTGCACTTCCTCTGTCTCCGACGACGCTCCGACGCCGATTCCGGCAGCCTCTCGCCACCCCTTGCCCCCCCCGACCATGCTCCTGTGATCCCCACCTCCTGGCGATCATCACCATAGCGCCAGCTCTCCCCCGAGCGCTCCAGAACGTCAGCAACATCTCCACCTGTACGCCACCGACGACCCCGCAACTCCGGTGAGCTCTGGCACTCGACTCCGTGCGCTCCTTGATCAGTGAGTCATGCCATTTGATTAGTATGTGTCCTCTGCATCTCCAGGTACTCGCCAAACACTCATGGCGTGTCGCAACCTCGTCCCGTCGGCGAAGCTCTGCGCCGAGAAACTCCGTGAGGAATTCCCGTAGCTCCAGCGCGCCCCTCGGCAAACGGGAAGCACCTCGAGCACCCCCACGCCTTGGCAAAATCAGTGAGCCCCCTCTCCTCCTTCCTCGCTTCCTGTAGCGTCGACTTCGCCACCGTCTGCCGCTCATACACCGCCCGCCAGCGCCCATCCACAGCAAGCGAGCACCGTGCGATCTAGATCCAACGAGCACGATAGACTCACTTAACCGAAGGGGTATCGAGCAATCTGTGCCGCACGATGGGATTAGATCCAACGCACCGCAGCGTGATCCGGTCGAACCGTTACCAGCGAATGACAACGTGTCGCGTGTCACTGTTCTGTTTAAAAACAGATTTGAAAACAGAATATTTTGTGATTTTCAAACCCTTATAACTTTTGATCCACACGTCCAAATTTGGCAAATTTTATATCAATGGATTCAGGAGAACAAGCCCTAGCCAACTGTGGAATTGGTTTAGCAAATAGTATTTGTTTGATTGCTCATTTTTGCAGATTCAATTGTATGCTTGTTTAGAGTATAAAAATTGTTTAAAATTGAATTTAGGAGTAAAACTTTTGCAAAATGGTTTGTTGTGACCTTACTGACCCTAGGAACCAACCCTTGATGTTGAAAATGATTTTGGTAAAATTTAGATTGGATTACTTGACTTAGCCATTTTCTAGCCAAATAAAAAGAATAGTTTTCGTTATAAAAATATTTATGGAAAGAAAACTTTAAGAAAATGGTTTGACCAAACCTACTGACCCTAAAAACACCAAGTTTTGCAATAGCAACTCATTTGGTGAACAACTTAAGAGTTTTGTCATAATAAAAACATTTTTCACCACATGAAATGATGAATGGTTTTAAAAATAGTATTTGGACAAAACCCTCTTGCTAATGACTTTGCCACTTTGGTAAATGACCAATTTGGATATACAAAGTTTATAAATCCCATGGAGACCCCTTGGCAAAATAAAACTATCTTGTGCATGCTCCCATGCATGAATTAGTTTCCATTGTTTTGTGTGTGTGAAATTGTTTTGAGTGATTATTGGTTTGGAATGTAAATTGAATTGGTGTTTGCTTGATTGACTTGTAGTGAAGTGTGAGACTAGCAAGATCAAGGAGTGAACCAACATTCCCTACCAAAAAGGCAAGTGATGCTTCATACTTTCTATCCCAATACTTTCACTATGCATTAGTGGTTTTGCTAAGTAAACTTGCATGGATTTTGCTAAGTATAGATCTTGATATAGGAAAACCTAGTAGATGATTCCTAAGTTAAGATTCCTACTACTATCAAGCTTAGCCTAGCTAATAGAAAACATGGGTGGAAAATATATTCACACTATGGAAAAATCTCTAAGTCTAAGGACTTATGTTTTTGTTTAATGAAAACAACTAAGTTAATGAATCCCCTGGGTGGAATGGGCTTGCTTGGTGGAGATTGGTTGAGTGGTTCACAATGCCATGGACTTGGATTGTGTATCTCACTTGTGGTATGCCACCCAGGAAACAAAGGGATTTGAGATGTCAAATGTTGAGAAGCTTCAAGTGCAACCACTTGGCAATATGGGCTCTGCCATGATCATATAGGTTGCAAGAACTTAGCCATATGGACAGTGGGTGGTAGTGATTGATAGGTTGGAGCGCGTCCATTTTGGTCTAAGGGAAGGCTTCGAAAGATCTTGTCTTGGGAAACCAAGTCTTGTGGGAAAGTGCACCACCTCTGCAGTGTAAAATCTAAGTACTTAGCCATGTCCCTGGTAAAGGACAATTTGAGCATCAAGACATGGAAGCAATCAAGAATCTCATCATTCAAACTTATAAAGTTAAAACTTGTGGATTAAACAAGGGTTGTTTGAATTCTTCAATCATTGATGGAGGAGATGGCTTGGTACAAGGATTTGAAATCTTTGATTGAGGGAAATGATTTTGTCAAGCAAAAACTTAGTATTTTCAAAATGATAAGAAAAATCTATTTTGAGCAATGCAAGCCTCAACTCCACTTAGCCAAATGCATATAGATGATAGACTCCACTATACTACCATAGTATCACTTGCCAATACAATTCAAATGTATTGACCCTTTGTGGCTGTAACTTGTATGTTGCAGGTTTGATTGATTTTAGTGAAGATTGTTTGATTAGGATTACAAAGTCTACAACCAACATTTGCCTGTGGCACTTTGAAGATGAAGGACCCCATGACTATAGTTATTCCGCTGCAATGTAATGTAATAGCCAGATGAGCTATGTTTTGATGTAATAAACTTATGTTATTCCTGGTTATAAAGTTATATTATGACCTTTGTTTCTTGATATTACACCTTAACTGTGGATGCTAGCTATTGATCCAGGGACTAGCATTGTAAAACACAGGAGGATCTATCTTATCTAAGATTGGGACCTCTACAGATGGTATCAGAGCATTGTGTTGCTTGTAGGATTTGTAAACCCTAGGATTGGACAAAAACCCTTAGAAAAATAGGAGTTACATTTTGATCCAAAACTTATTTACAAAAATACTTGTAAACTCTTTCCTTAACCATTTGGTTTCAACTCTACTTCTCTTCTACTTAACTTGATGGAAAAACCTACCCTATGGCCAAAGACTACACCATGTGCAAAGGACTTCTCCAACTTCTTCAACTCTAATGACTTCAATATCTTCAGCATTTTCCCCAAGGACTTCCAACTTGGAAACTACTAGGACCACAAGTGGAACAAGGAAATTTTGCACAAGAATTTAGAGACTGAGGGAATGCAAAAGTTAGAAGGAGCCTACATCATTTGAAGTATTGTGACCAGGAGTTTTTCTCAAAGGAAACCATGATCTCATGCAAGAAGAATCAACCAAGAAGGAAGGAAATATCACAAGTGAACCATGTAGATGGACCACCATTTATAGTTAAAGTCAAATACACCAACTTATGTGGTGTAACAAAAATATTTTGTTGCCTAAGTATGTGCTTGAACCATGTTGTTTGAGTGCAAAGTTGTTTGTGAATGTTTGGTTTGTGATTGCATGCATATTGCTTGTGTGAATTGTGATGTGTGTGATTAGAATTGATTCCTTAGAAATATCTTGCCTATTCTAATCCCAATTCAAACCCAAACAGATGACTTCTCCAAGAAACTCCAACATCAAGGTTGATGACAACAACAACAACAACCAAGAAGACAACATGAGGGAACTGATAGCAAACCAAAACCAGTTGAGCCAAATGACAACTCAGCTTTTAGCCAACAACAATGGATTAGACCCATCCATACAAAGGATTTTGAAACTTCAATCCCAATTGTTGCAAGGATTAGTTACTCAAATGATCAACATGGGAGAAAACTTTTCCCAAAGAGCTAATGACAACAAGGATGACAAAGATGTTGTTCTGGAAGGAACCCAAGCTAGCAATATTTCTAGAGACAAGGATCATGCATCCAAGGAACAGGAAGATCAATGCCCCAAGAAGAGAGAAAGATCTCCCACCTATGAAGAACATGAACTAGAAGAACTCCTAGCTTTGGAGAGACCCAAAAAGAAGAAGAAGGACATAAGCCAGTTGCAATGTTACAATTGCAAAGAGATGGGACACTATGCCAATGAGTGCCCGGAAAAGAAGAAGAACCAAAGAAACAAACAAAAGGCAATGATACCAAAGGAAAAGAAAGATATCAGCCAAGTGATGTGTTTCAAATGCAAGGAACTAGGCCACTATGCAAGAAATTGTCCAGAAAAGATGAAGAACAAGTTAAACAAGTCTATGAAGGAACTCAACCTTGGCCCATGAGTCAAGAATGGAAACCAAGGACACATGCAAAAGTTTGCTTAGAGAAGTTTCCCAGGATCCCAAGAAGGATAAGGTGTAATTTTTGTTTGAAAAATTTTAAGGGTGGTAGTACCCTAGTTGTTTTGAACTTGCTTGTAACCCCAGCCTTACCAAATCTCGGGACGAGATTTATTTTAAGGGTGGTAGCCTGTCACATCCCAAGATTTTCCAAATCTTGTAATGTGAAAATAAATGAGTAAAATAAAACTTTGTTTGATTTTCAGAGCCAGAAGAAACTTTTGAATTCAATTGGAACTCCAAACCCATTTGAATTAAATAAAACCTAAAGGGATCTAAAAGGTTAAACATTTAATAAAAGGAAAAATAAAAACATTTGGAAATACTATTTTGAAAATCTTGAGTGAAAAGATTTATTTTCAAATGAAATAGAAGTTTATAAATGAAGAATGTTTTATAAAGCCAAATTAAAACCTTGGCCAAGCTTTGGAATTAGTACATTTTGTTTTGAATAAAAATAAACAAAGGATTATTTAAATAAATTAATAAGGACCTAATAAAAAAATTTATACAAATAAAAGGTTTTACCAATTTAATTGAAACATCAAAACTTGTTAAATTATTTAAAATAAGTTTTCCAAATAATTGATATTCACAAATAAAACCTACTAAAGTGTTTTGGCTTTATTTTAAATTCAAAATAAATATGTCAATAAAATAAAACCTATTTGAAATAATAATGAAAGTCGGTTATATTTAATAATGGACCCTAAAATAAAATGTTATTTTATTTTAAAACAAATCTCCAAGTATTCTATATTTCCCAAATAAAACCCACTGATTTGGTTTTGAAAATATTTAAGTTTCAAATAAAGATTTTATTAATAAAATCAAATCCTATTTGAGTAATAAACCTTGGCCCATTTTATTTAATTAATATTGGACCCTAAAGAAAAAACAATATTTTGTTTGAAAAAAGTATCCAAGTATTATTTCCAAATGATACCTACTGATTTGATTTTGAAAACATTTGGATTTAAAATGAAGATTTTATTAATAAACAACAAAAACTCTGTTTAATTAATAAACCATGGCCTACTTATTTAAGTAAAGATGGAACCTAAAAAGATTAAAGTATTATTTATTTTATTTTATTTAGGATTTTTGGTTCAGGTTACTAAACAGAACCAAATTCTTAGTTACAATGTTTGGTGAAGATTTCAATTGATTTGAATGCTTGAGAATTGTTTGAAATAAGAAATCAGGAAATAGAAATAGAAAAAGAAAAAGAATTAGACAGAAAAAAAAAAGAACATTAACAGCCCAAAGAACCAACTTCCTCCCGAAATAAAACGTTTCACACTCCTTTTTAAACCCATGAAGCAACTGACATGTGGACCTCCCCCTCTTCCCTTTCCCACTGACCGACCGGCCCCACTCCTCCTGTTCTTCCTCTTCACCCCGCACGACCTCTTCTCCCCCTCGCCGGCCGTTGCAGGCTATTGATTCGTGGCTTGATTACGCCTTAACACGGCCACCATAACTCGCAGCGATCAAGCACACTTAAGCGCCAGCGCCTTCTCCTCCATTTCCCCCAGACACCCCTCATCGACACGCCCCCAGGCCGAAGAATTTTGCCCTGCACTTCCTCTGTCTCCGACGACGCTCCGACGCCGATTCCGGCAGCCTCTCGCCACCCCTTGCCTCCCCGACCATGCTCCTGTGATCCCCACCTCCTGGCGATCATCACCATAGCGCCAGCTCGCCCCCGAGCGCTCCAGAACGTCAGCAACATCTCCACCTGTACGCCACCGACGACCCCGCAACTCCGGTGAGCTCTGGCACTCGACTCCGTGCGCTCCTTGATCAGTGAGTCATGCCATTTGATTAGTATGTGTCCTCTGCATCTCCAGGTACTCGCCAAACACTCGCGCGTGGTCTGCAACCTCGTCCCCGTCGGCGAGCAGAAGCTCCTGGCGCCAGTAGAAACTCCGGCGAGGAATTCCCGTAGCTCCAGCGCGCCCCTCGGCAAACGGGAAGCACCTCGAGCACCCCCACGCCTTGGCAAAATCAGTGAGCCCCCTCTCCTCCTTCCTCGCTTCCTGTAGCGTCGACTTCGCCACCGTCTGGCCGCTCCGCCACCAGACGCCGCCGCCAGCGCCGCCCATCCCTGGCAAGCGAGCTGAGCACCGTGCGATCTAGATCCAACGAGCACGATAGACTCACTTAACCGAAGGGGTATCGAGCAATCTGTGCCGCACGATGGGATTAGATCCAACGCACCGCAGCGTGATCCGGTCGAACCGTTACCAGCGAATGACGACGTGCCGCGTGTCACTGTTCTGTTTAAAAACAGATTTGAAAACAGAATATTTTGTGATTTTCAAACCCTTATAACTTTTGATCCACACGTCCAAATTTGGCAAATTTTATATCAATGGATTCAGGAGAACAAGCCCTAGCCAACTGTGGAATTGTTTTAGCAAATAGTATTTGTTTGCTTGCTCATTTTTGCAGATTCAATTGTATGCTTGTTTAGAGTATAAAAATTGTTTAAAATTGAATTTAGGAGTAAAACTTTTGCAAAATGGTTTGTTGTGACCTTACTGACCCTAGGAACCAACCCTTGATGTTGAAAATGATTTTGGTAAAATTTAGATTGGATTACTTGACTTAGCCATTTTCTAGCCAAATAAAAAGAATAGTTTTCGTTATAAAAATATTTATGGAAAGAAAACTTTAAGAAAATGGTTTGACCAAACCTACTGACCCTAAAAACACCAAGTTTTGCAATAGCAACTCATTTGGTGAACAACTTAAGAGTTTTGTCATAATAAAAACATTTTTCACCACATGAAATGATGAATGGTTTTAAAAATAGTATTTGGACAAAACCCTCTTGCTAATGACTTTGCCACTTTGGTAAATGACCAATTTGGATATACAAAGTTTATAAATCCCATGGAGACCCCTTGGCAAAATAAAACTATCTTGTGCATGCTCCCATGCATGAATTAGTTTCCATTGTTTTGTGTGTGTGAAATTGTTTTGAGTGATTATTGGTTTGGAATGTAAATTGAATTGGTGTTTGCTTGATTGACTTGTAGTGAAGTGTGAGACTAGCAAGATCAAGGAGTGAACCAACATTCCCTACCAAAAAGGCAAGTGATGCTTCATACTTTCTATCCCAATACTTTCACTATGCATTAGTGGTTTTGCTAAGTAAACTTGCATGGATTTTGCTAAGTATAGATCTTGATATAGGAAAACCTAGTAGATGATTCCTAAGTTAAGATTCCTACTACTATCAAGCTTAGCCTAGCTAATAGAAAACATGGGTGGAAAATATATTCACACTATGGAAAAATCTCTAAGTCTAAGGACTTATGTTTTTGTTTAATGAAAACAACTAAGTTAATGAATCCCCTGGGTGGAATGGGCTTGCTTGGTGGAGATTGGTTGAGTGGTTCACAATGCCATGGACTTGGATTGTGTATCTCACTTGTGGTATGCCACCCAGGAAACAAAGGGATTTGAGATGTCAAATGTTGAGAAGCTTCAAGTGCAACCACTTGGCAATATGGGCTCTGCCATGATCATATAGGTTGCAAGAACTTAGCCATATGGACAGTGGGTGGTAGTGATTGATAGGTTGGAGCGCGTCCATTTTGGTCTAAGGGAAGGCTTCTGAAAGATCTTGTCTTGGGAAACCAAGTCTTGTGGGGAAAGTGCACCACCTCTGCAGAGTGTAAAATCTAAGTACTTAGCCATGTCCCTGGTAAAGGACAATTTGAGCATCAAGACATGGAAGCAATCAAGAATCTCATCATTCAAACTTATAAAGTTAAAACTTGTGGATTAAACAAGGGTTGTTTGAATTCTTCAATCATTGATGGAGGAGATGGCTTGGTACAAGGATTTGAAATCTTTGATTGAGGGAAATGATTTTGTCAAGCAAAAACTTAGTATTTTCAAAATGATAAGAAAAATCTATTTTGAGCAATGCAAGCCTCAACTCCACTTAGCCAAATGCATATAGATGATAGACTCCACTATACTACCATAGTATCACTTGCCAATACAATTCAAATGTATTGACCCTTTGTGGTTGTAACTTGTATGTTGCAGGTTTGATTGATTTTAGTGAAGATTGTTTGATTAGGATTACAAAGTCTACAACCAACATCTTCCTGTGGCACTTTGAAGATGAAGGACCCCATGACTATAGTTATTCCGCTGCAATGTAATGTAATAGCCAGATGAGCTATGTTTTGATGTAATAAACTTATGTTATTCCTGGTTATAAAGTTATATTATGACCTTTGTTTCTTGATATTACATCTTAACTGTGGATGCTAGCTATTGATCCAGGGACTAGCATTGTAAAACACAGGAGGATCTATCTTATCTAAGATTGGGACCTCTACACAAAGGTACTTCATAGCTTTCTCATATCCTTTCTTGGTTGTATTTACTATTCTACTGCTGATAATCTTCCATCCAACCAGTAGTTCCTTTAACTCTACTCCCAATCTTCCTTAATCCTCCATCACTAATCTTTCTCTAAAGTTGACTAACCCTTAAGATGAATAACACTACTTCTTGAACTCCATACTAAACTAGCTTTACTTGAATAACACCATATTATATTCACTTTACTCTAATGATTCACACTTCAATCCCTAAATTATATTTATGTGATTTGCAATGACTACTCTATGATCATTTATCTCTACTAAGGTTTCAATTATGTTCTACCCACTAGTATTATTTATACTAAATATAAGCATTCAATATTGGTGGCTAAAGCCTTGCCATTATAATCCTTTCATCATTTATTGCTTAAGTTCTTAGTTGGCTAAGTAGAGCTTTATCATTCCTACTTTTCATTGTCTGGAATTTATCTTCTTAGGATCCCATATTGGATTTAAAATTATTAATGGACTATGCTCCCTTTAAAGGATTTAAGTAGATATTATGATAGGATCCAGAAATAGTAGATCAAGGATTGATAGCTAAAGAATTTGTAAATCCATGGGGTATTACCCAACATTGATGAACAACTTATATTGAGATGGTTCCATAAAGATTGATATGGAAAGAAAGATATATAGTGGATGATCTTGACTTAATCTCTATCCAACTCCAACTCATTAAAAGAGTTTTTAAGGTTAGGTGTTACTATGATACCGAGGATGTATGCAGATGAGGTTAAGATATAGTGGTTACATTCTTATTATTTGTGTTATATCCTTAACTTGGTACTTATGAGTGATTATAATGGGTACTATAATATGATCACCTAAAGATTAAATATATATCATAATGTATTAGGTTTTATCTTTTATTTCATTTGATCTACCCTTAGGTTAAATCTCTCTTATCCAAAGTAAGGTTTTAGCAAAGTCCTATTGAAACTTATCGCAGTCAACTTGAAGATCTACTTCTTATTCCATCAAGTTAAGAGAAGCTCCAATCACTTTGACCAGTTTTTGTTTTAAAAGCGCGAAAATTATTTGGATTTTCTATGCATGAATGCAATGCACACATCTGGGTTTAGCTTATTTCTAAGCTCTAATGCTGGGATGTTACATCACAGTTGACTGTGTAACGCACCTTAGTATTCGAGTGAGACGCCTTGTACGGTCGGTGGTACTTCACCGCGTAGTCCTTGATCCACATCTGAAATTCCAACAAGCTATCAAACTTCACCCCGGGATTTATCCCGTACTTTTTTTGGCTTCAAGTCCTTTTTATAAGGTGCTCGTGGCTCGAGCGCTCGACTAATTCCACCGTCAAATTGGGCCTCATCCGCAAGGCTAACATCACGGAACAATGAAGGTCAATGATCCCGACCTACTACTTTTTTGTGAGCTTCAACGAATTTAACCGTTATACCATCCTCATCCACATCTTCATTCGGTCCTTCATCCTCGGAGTCCGATGCATGACACCTGAAATAAGGGAGATCATGGTCCATGTCCTCCTCATCGCAATTTGCCTCCATATCTCCTACTTGATTATCACGAAGCCCATACTCAACCTCATCACCCTCAAAGTCATCATCCTCCATTTGAGGTGCTTAATAGTTGTCATTGCGAACAGGACTCATGGAAGGTTGCCTCGTTGTTGCGTCATCATAGGTTGGCTCTACACGGACCGGGCTCAATGGAGGTTGGCTCATTGTTGTGTCATACACATGTGGCTCACCTCGATCTGGGCTCATGGAAGCATGCCGGTTCAAGTCAATGTGCAACCGAGCCACAACCTTTCTTGTGGCAAATATCTCGAGTGAATTATCTTCGGATTCCGCTACCATCTCCTTATATGCACTCCAATTCAACTCGGAGTTGATAGGCATTATCTTCAATCTATTGTGATGGCCAAACCCAGCATTATACCTTCCAACCAACTCATACACATCACTAGGGTCCATCCATTTCAAATCATTCCTCACTCTTTCCACAACCTCGACATATGTAGGACTAGTGCCAAACACCATGACTACCTCCTCTGGGTCACACTCGGCATTGCCTTTTAAGAAAGCCGCCTTATCCACATGATGAACATTAACGATCCTTGCCATCTAAAAACATTGACCACAACCACACCATATCAAAAACAAGTAGGTTACCACCAACCGTTAGAACCAACTAATAAAGTTTCCCACCATAGCAACCCACTAATAAGGAAAACCCTAACATACAAACCCTAAATCAAGCAAATGTACCAAAACCCTAACCCTAGCCTACAATTTCTACATATAATGACTACAAACCATAGCTCCAACAATCATTAGTCAACAATGAAACCCTAAACCATAGTTTTCACTTCAAATGATACATCTAGGGTTCCAACATTTTTGCCAAAGTTCCACCAAATTGCACATATCTAATTGGACCAAAACGAGGGGGGAGGTGCAGATTACCTCTTGTTGACAAGGGGGGACGAAATCCACAAAGAAACAATGTCGATTTGAAAGGATTTGAAGGGAAGATGAGTTGGGGGGAGAGAAGAAGAGAGAGGTTTGTTCGGGGTCGATAGGGAAAGAATAAAACTGTTTGGGGTCGGGTTTGGACAGCCACCCCGCGGGCTGGTTAAGGTCAGGGGGCATGGTGCCATGACGGGTGGAGCCATCCACACGTGTATGGCTCCGTTGGTGATGGCGCCATACTAACGCCAGTGGGCCCAGCTGCCACGTCGCCTGCCATGTCGGATGTCAGGATGGCGCCACGGGGTGGAGCGCCATAGACGCATGGCGCCATGGGTCATGGCGTCGTGGCTAGGACCATGGCTCCCTCCTGTACGGCGTCATGAAAGTAGGTTAGATCCGATAAATCATTAGAAAAGAGGGTTATTTTGTGTCTTCTTTCTTTAAATAGGTTATTTATATGATTTCTGCCAATTAAGACCTCACTAGACCTCCGGAGTAGTAGTTAAGTGGAATCAATCTGAAAGAAACCAAGGAAAGCGTGTGCTAGTTAGTTGGAGCAATCGCGCATGCATCCTTTCATGTAACTGATCTCATCTAAGATGCTCTAGAGTAGAACATTATGTTTGGAAGATAAATTAGCTCTAGATCTAGATTAGTGAGAGAGCGTTGTAAAACGTCTAAATCAGCCCTAGATCACATGAACAGGCACACAATATATATGGTTCAGTGAATTGCAATTCAAAATAAAACTAGCTCTGTAGTATGTCATAATCTAAACAGTCACGATGATAGCGCTGCATCATGAGCACATCATGAGTTCATGAACAAGTGCTCGTGATGCACCACAAGTTCATCAAACTGAGGGGTTATAACTAAAAACCACCTCACAAAATATATAAAGCTGTTAAAAGTTTGTATCAATCTAGCTACTCCAAAATATATATCATAGTCATCAGCACCGCTACCAGCACCACAGCCGGCTCATCACAGGTAGTGTTTGTTCAGGAATGCCATGAACCCGCTCATCTTACAATCAGGGGTCATAGCAAAATACTTGGTGCCATGTGCCTTGTTCTTCATAAGGTGGCTAAGAGCACGGTGTATCGCAGTCGTAGTGATGTGCTCCGTGGGAATACTGACATCATAGATAATCTTTATCGGAGCATAGTTTTTAATGGGCCTCTTGATTATCTTATTATATTTTGGATGAGCCTATGAGAGAACGCAATTAGTTATGATGTTTCGTGTTTACGGTAGTGCTCGTCGTTTATCATGACAGCTGACGTTTTCTCCACCTAGCATACATCCTCAAGCCTTTTCATTTTCAGCACCCGAACCAACCTAGATATCCAATGCCTCAAATGGTCATAGATGTGACTAGAGGTACCTCTTTGACCACAAAACTTGAAGATATCATCCGCAATAGCTTTCATGTCCTTCTCTTTGAATCCCGATCCATAGAGACCCCTAGTTTTTATTCCATGAACTTTGTCCTCATGCGGGACAAGTTCCTTGGAAAAATGATGTCTCTGGACACTAGAGGAAAAAGGGCTATCCGTTCGCGACCCCTCGGAGCATTAGCCCCGGTTGCGCCACCAACCGGGACTAATGCCGCACGCGTCCTTGCTGGAGCGGCACGGGCCGGGGCATGGGTCCCGTTGGTAGTAAGGCATGCGTCCGGTTGGAGCCACCAACCGGACTAAAGGTTTGGCCACAACCACGTGGCGTCACGCACCTTTAGTCCCTTCTTGGCTCCAACCGACTAAAGACCGCCTCTATAAATGCAACGCCCCTCTGCCTCCACTCTTTTTTCGAATGGTGGAAGGTGTGAGGGGGTGTGCTAGTTTTTTCTCATGCTTGCATTGAAGGTGTTTGTTGAAATGTTTGAGTGAATAATCCCGTTCAATTTCTCATAGAACAAAAATATAGAAGGTGTCCGAGACGCACTTGAGCTTTCTCCTCTTTATTTCCCTCGATCGAGGTTAGCAATCTTATCTTTTCTAGGTCATTGATACAATTCATGTGTCGGTGAGAATTGGTTATTTCACTATTTATGATGTCCTATTTTTTGATAAACTTACTTATATGATGCAGATGAACGGTCAGGAATGGATGTACGGTGACCGGCGGGTAGCCGGGTATATCAAAGGCGTGGATAAATTTATCGATGTGGCTACGGCAAACAAAGAGAATGGATTTATACATTGTCCATGTGTTCAATGTCGGAACAACAAGGAGTACTCTTCCTCGAAAATCATTCGCGGCCACCTGATTATGAAAGGTTTCATGCCCAGCTATAATTGCTGGACCAAGCACGGGGAAAGAGGGGTTATGATGGAAGATGGTGAAGAAGAAGATGATGATAACAACTATCATCATATGTTTCCTGAATACAGTGATACTGCAATGGAAGACAATGGAGAGGAAAGAGGTGAAGAACGGGCATCAGATGAGCCTGAATCATGGATTACAGATGAACACATGAAGTCTTTCGGTGGTTGGATGCGGACACATCTCTTGAATGACACCACTGTTGGAGATCAGCTATACTTGTTGGCCGCGTCACCATCTTCTACTGTATTGAATTTCCAATGGTACGAAATAAATGGGAACACATTCTACACGATCGCCCAAGATAAAAAGAGCACCAAACAAAATAGTGGTGTCCGCTTTGATGCAATAGACGAGAATGGACAAAAGGACACATATTATGGTTACATAGAGGAGATATGGGAACTAGACTATGGAGTCTCTTTTAAGGTCCCTTTGTTTCGCTGCAAATGGGTCAACTTTGAATGGGGAAGGGTAAAGATAGACCAGTTATGCGGAATGACAACAAGGATCTCAACAATCTTGGTTATAGAGATGAACCATTCGTCCTAGCCAATGATGTGTCTCGGGTTTTCTATGTGAAGGACATGTCCTCCGCATCAAAAAAGAAAAATATGCAAACGAATACATCATATGATGAGCCAAAGCGTCACATAGTTCTTTCGGGGAAAAGAAACATCGTGGGAATCGAGGACAAGATGACATGTCAAGATTATAATAAGTTTGATGAAATTCCGCCTTCACAAAGGAAAACTGACCAAAGCATTCCGTTAAGTAAAGAAGATGCTCCATGGTTACGTCGAAGCGGTCATAAGGAATGACATATGCCAAGAAGTTCATGCTCATATTATGTAACTCTAGTTCATGTCTTTCGCGGTTTGTGGCTTGACCAAGGATATCTTTCGCGGTTTGGCCTTTAGTCCCGTTTTGTAGTCTCGCTTTTAATATTAATAAATGTCTTGAGTGTTAGTCCCGTTTTGTGGCTGGACCGAGTGCCTCTATGACCAGTTCCTTGAGATGCCGAGGATCTGGGCTCCGTCGGCATCTCCACAAACTGGTCGAGTGGTGTCCCCGCCTCGAAAACCATCTTGCAGCTTGTAACTTCACTAACTAGATCAATACGCCTGAGCTAACTAATTTCACATATTAGGAGTGCCTCTATGACCAGTTTCTCGGAGATGCCGAGGGGCGGGCTCGTCGGCATCTCCTCGAAACCACCGCAGTGGTGTCCTCGCTCTCAAAACCATCTTGCAGCTTGTAACTTCACTAACTAGATCAATACGCCTGAGCTAACTAATTTCACATATTAGGAGTGCCTCTATGACTTTCTGGAGATGCCGAGGACTGCGCTCGTCGGCATCTCCTCAAACTGGACGCAGTGGTGTCCTCGCTCGAAAACCATCTTGCAGCTTGTAACTTCACTAAGTAGATCAATGCGCCTGAGCTAACTAATTTCACATATTAGGAGTGCCTCTATGATCAGTTTCTCGGAGATGCCGGAGGATCGGGCTCGCCGGCATCTCCCCGAACTGGCCGTAGTGGTGTCCTCGCTCTAAAACCATCTTGGAGATGCCTCAAACGGCTGGAGGACTGGACTCACAAGGATGCATATTTATAGTACAAGCTTTCGGCATAATGTCGACACTCACGACATAATGTCGACACTCACCCCTATTATTAGTCGACTCATCTTTAGTCCCGGTGACACCATCCGGGACAAGGTACAAGCCGCACGACATAATATCGACACTCACCCCTATTATTAGTGTTGCCTGGCCCACTCTGCCACAATCCCTTCAGTCGCGGTTGGTTTCTCCAACCGGGACTAAATATGAACCCTCGCTTTATATAGGCATTTCTATTTATTAGGTAACACTTAAGATATTTATTAATATTAAAACCGGACAAATCGACTAGCTAACACTCAGGACTAAAGCCGCCTTTAGTCATAATCATGCCTAGTCCTATAGTACGCAGCTTCGTGGTCTTCATCGTCGCCGTCATCATCATCGCCATCGCCACCGCCACTCGGGATCCTCAGCCCATCCATGGCATATACCAGGCCATTACAGCCTCGGATTCACGGCGGTGGGAGACGGTCTCTGAAGACGATGCCGCTCTGTCGGACGATGTGGCCTGTATGTGGACTCGGGCACCGTGAGGCAGGATGGTCTCCCGGCGATGTAGCACATCACTGATGATAGTACGGTTCGCCCACCATGCATTTACGGCCGGCCGTTGTGGTTCACCGTGGCGGCCATCACCCTCGTACTGGCGAGCTCCTTTCCCGCCTATTAGCGAAGAAGGCATTCAGTGTGTCGAGTTGACGAGATCCCACTGGGATCCATCCGCTGCTCGGCGTGAGCTCGTGGTAGAAGTGGTTTGTGATGGCGCTGGCGTGCGGAACCTTGAGGGACAGGAGGGACAGAACCCTCCAGCCAAAGATCCAAATGGGCGGCGGTAGCCCTGGACAAGGGTAGTTGAGGCGACAGCCGGCCTCCTCGAGGGTCGAATGGCCCAAAGAGGGCGTTGTCCATTGTTCTAAGAGAGGAAGGTGTGGATGTGTGGATAGCCATGACACGATCATCCTAAATATAGAGGGAAAGGGCGGAAAACTTGGTGTGAAGCTTTGGGAAATGGCGGAATATCTTTAGTCCGTTAGTGACTACATCCGGACTAAAAGCTCTAGTAGAAAGGAAAGGGCGGAAAACTTGGCGGAAGAGGTGGGAAATGGCGGAAAATATTTTTAGTCGGTTTGTGACTACATCCGGACTAAATGTGTCTTGAACAATGATCATGTTTCAAAAACCTTCACAAAATGACCTATCATGTTCGAGGTTTCATGGCTTTCGGTCCAAATGACCGATGTTATGTGCTGAATCACGGCATAGTTTGTGATGTTGTGCCCATATTATGCATGTGTGTGGACATTGTTATGGAGAACAATGTTGCAGGAGGAAGTTCTCCTTTTTGTCGCACGGAAAAGCCCTTTTCCATTTTCCGAGCGCAAAAAACGGGTCGTTTTGTGAAGTAACCACCAAAATGCCGTTTCACAATGCTACCGTCCCATTTTCCTAAAATACTAGACCACCTTACATGGACTATCTCCCAACCGGTACATCTCAAACCTTTTCGTCCATCCCGGGTAAAAAGGACAAATGTCTGCCGAATCGGCAGGAAGTGGGTCCGGTTTTTACTATAGGTACATGATCTATCGCCCGTGATTTTTTGAAAAAATCATTTTTAAACTCACAATATGTGGTTTCTTCAGAGATCCAATGCAATTTCTAACGATGCTCGTCCCCTATCTTCATGCACACCGGTTCGACCATAGTTAGAAATTCAGATAATTCAAAACGGGCATAATAAATTCAAAAAAAATCCGAACAATGAAAATCCTTCGCTTGGTGTCATATTTTGTTACATAGTTGAAAGGAAAAATACCAGACTTGGTATATTGATCATGTTTCAAAAAAACCTTCACAAAATGACCTATCATGTTCGAGGTTTCATGGCTTTCGGTCCAAATGACCGGATTGAAGGAATCTACTGAAAAGAGCAGACGAGGCCCAACCAAAAAGTTGCAAGACCATGAGAGGTTCAGGATCGAAGATGTCGCTGAAGACGGCAGACCGACAGCTCCCGAAGTTGTCGCAACCAAATTTGTGGCACAATGCGGAGTAATCGTTAGGGACTTAATCCCGATCACCATTAGAAATTGGAATAGGCCTGCTAATGCGGATGAAGAGGGAACATGTTTATTTGTCCCTAACCACGCCAAAGATTTACTGTGGAAGAGGCTCATGGTTAATTTCAAACTACCGAAGATAGAGCTGGATCCAAATGCGGAGGATCCAGTTGAGGACGCCTTACAACATGGGAGAGCCATGGAGGCTAAGGTCAGGGAGTGGGCTTTGAAGAAGATGGCCCGGTGTTTCACCAACTGGAAGAAAAGATTGCACCTTGACTATGTCGTGAAAAAGAAGACTCCCGATTTCAAGAATATTCAGTTTGAGAAGATAAAACCATTCTGGTATGAGTTTGTGGAATACAAGAAATCAGAAAAAGCTAAGAAAATGTCTAAAACGAATAAGCTGAATGCTGATAAGAAGAAGTATCACCATACTATGGGGCAAGGTGGCTCTGAGGTTGGCATTCCTAAGTGGGAGAAACTTGAGCAGGAGCTGATATAAAAAGATCACCCAGGCAGATGCGATTGGGTAGAACGTGCAAGGAATTGGTTTTACGGGCATGGGGGCACGTTGGACTCGGAAGGAGGTGTATATATAACATACGACATAAAGAAGACCCCTTGCCAATCGAGAGGATCGTAAAAGCGAAAGGCTGTTAAAGATGGGGACTTCATTCCGATAGAGAGAATGATGAGCTCACACTTGCCCTTGGAAATAAGGAACATGATGGACGAACACGAGGCACAATAGGCTCCCAATCATGGAGGACTGGGTTTCAAGAGAGGAAGAAATATCCGATAGAAGCCGAGAGGAGGAGTAAGGCGACATTTGAAGCGAAAGTCGAAAAGAGCGAATGCGTTTAATTGAAGAACGATTAAAGCAACAACAAGATGAAATTAACACACTTAAAGAGCAAAGTACTACGGCCCATCTCAAGAAGACACTGCATTCGATGCTACCGCCTCGAATAATCGAAAAAGTGTGGCTTCCACCGAGGTCCCGGTGATGACAATGGCGATGCCGATGATGCACCAACGATGGCTCCTGTTGGCTACCCAATGGCTGATATCACAGAGCTGACACACTGCGAGCGACATGTCAAAGTTGTGAACATATCAATGAAGGTGGCGGTTGGCTATGCCTTACCAATTGGACCCACACCAACTTACCACCGTCGTCCGGTTCGGAGGGCTACTGCCGTCGGCGTGGATGAAATCATGCCCACCTTTGAGGTTTTGGATCTTCACTACCCCTTTGGTGAAGGGATGTGATCGTGCGGGTGGCAAAAACGTCACCATTCTATGGCCGAAGGATTGTATCGTGCTTGAAATCACACGCCAGGCCATCTTCGCCTCCTCACCGTCTCCGTGGAGGTCGCCGCCATGGCCGTCGCCGCCTCACCCGGCTCGCCGCCTCAATCTCCGGTGCAGCCATCGCCGCGGGAGCCATCGGCGCCTCGGGATAAAAGCGTAAGCGTCGCTCTTGTCGTCGTAGCGATCCGAAACATAAACAAGAGCCTCTTCCAAAAATACCAACGGTTCCTCCCAAGAGAGCTTATGGTATCTTGAAGAGGATCTTGCGGCGATCGTTGATGCGGAAGCGACGGCGTTTTAAGCTAAGCTAAAGCGGCCGAAAGAGCGAGTTCCCCAAGACCAAAGAAGAAAAAGCCAAAGTGTTGAAAATGCTAAAGAATCTTCATCAACCCGAGCCAAAGCTGTCATCGGACTATGAGCGTTCTATTCTCAAGTCACATGCGGCACAAAAGCCTCAAGAGCAAGATCTTGCAAGCGGAAATCTGCCCAGCTCGGAGAACAGCAAAACAGACTTGCGCTCCTCTCAAGGTGATTTCTCAAACCAATGTGGGGTCGAGCAAATATGGGGCAAGAGCAAGATGATCCAGGTAGTTACTGTCTGGAGAAGCCGCTGCTCAAGGTATGAGTATTGCCCAAAGCTTATCCCGATTAGAGTTCTTCCCCGTGAGTGAAGTAGCATATAAATACCAGTACGGAAAACCTCTCGTCAAACCTGAGGAGGTAAACAATCTTCCAACAAAAATGCGAAGATTGCATAACTGGTACATGCATGCCACAAGGGCCGGGGCTAACTGGATAGTGCTGAGGGTTACAAAAAAAGCATCATGGGAAAGATAAGGATGACATGATATCCATTGAATTTGATGAACTATTTCAATTATTCAATCAAGACGCCTTGGAAAAATCGATCATCAGTGCCTATTGTCTGTAAGTACTAATTCTGTAATTAATTTAGTCTCCAGCTATATTATTTTGTTTATTGCATGTATATAATCATATTGTAATATGCAGAATGAATATTCTCGAATGCAGCAGAGGACAAATCTATGACATTGGCTTCATTGACCCATATTGGGTTCATGAAGCTAATCTCAAAATAAGCCCCTAGGATACGGAGGATAATATAGTACACGCGTTAAGGTTTCAAAAAACCAAAAGGGAAATACTATTTCCTTACAACTTCCAGTGAGTGTTATTGTCTTGTATACACTTTCTATTTCGCTTACACGATGTTAAGTATATAATTGATTAGTTCTGCATTCGCAGGTACCACTATATTCTGTTAATCATTCAACTTGACAAAGGGTGTGTACTAGTCATGGACTCGAAACATAAACCCCTTGAGACGTGGAAGGACATGCAGATACTTCTCCAGCGGCAATTCTAATCATTACGACACTATATCGGCAACGTTCGTGAATGATATCAAGTACTTAATAACTTATTTTATTCGTTTTTTACGCCGGGCAGCGCTTGGAAACTGTTCACCAAGAAGGCTAGGGGTGTTTGGAAAGAGGAGCTTACATTTCAACCACTAGATGTAAGCACCACTAGCTATATCCGCGCATCTCTTTGATTCTAGTTTTGATACAGTTATTATCATGCTTGATTATTATTTTGATTAAACTCTATTCTCTTAAAGTGCCTGACGCAGGGACCAGGTAACAATCTATGTGGATACTATGTATGCGAGTTCATCCGGCAGACGTGCGATGAGAAGGGCAGAAATTTAGAGCAACTCCACATACGTAAACAATTTCTATAGTTTTTAATTACAATCAAATTGTGTTTAGTTTCATATTCATATAGGCTGACTCTTTTTTTAAATCAGATCGAACGTCTACGGGACGGTCTTCTGCCAAAGGATTGCATACGAGCAATTCAGGAGGAATTGACGGGATTCTTGGATGCAGAAGTCCTAAGAGCATCTCTAGTGGAATGTCTAAATGTGGACGTCTATATGTCTGTATAGACGATCGTCTAAAAGGAGAGAGAATATAGACGATCTTAGTTTTTCAGCGGAACGTGTATATGTAGAACGTCTACATTCTCTCTCCAATATTTTAGTAATTTTTTATAACTATCGTCAAAATTTAGAAGCAATATTCAGTAGCAAACAAGACAACAACATGTTTATCAATACAAGCAAATATTTATATATTATCCAGTGATAGTATATCGCTCCATCTCTATATTCTGTATCGATGCACAAGCAGCAACAAATTCACTACTAGACAAGCCTCCTCTCTTCAACATCGCCGAAGTAGCTGTAGCCCCCCACCATTCCACTGTCGCTGCTCCTCCCCAACCGCCGACATTCCCCTTCCCATTCTCCTCCCTGTCCGCCGCTAGGCCGGACGCCTCGCGCGACCCCATGCCCCCTCCACGCCCGAGCCTGTCCCCAACAGGACCAGACGAGGATCCAGCAAAAATTGGTTGTCGGCGGACGGATCTAGCATGAGCCTAGGCACCATGGTCGAGCACCCTCTCGTTCCCATACAATTTCTCTCTCCCTCTCGCCAAATCTATATGGAAAAGGAGAGTACATGGAGCCGGCGAGCAGAGGGACGTCGACCTCGTGCGAGTGCCACCCGCGTTCTACCTCTCCAACTGCTCCGTATGGGCGCGGGAGTGAGCTCCCGGGCGAGAAGTTGCTTTGGACGGCCATGGCATCATCGTTCATATATGGACGATGGGTAGCAGGTTTGGGAGGACGTCTAAATTTAGACCTCCGTTTAGATGAGCTACTGGGAAGGTTTTTTCATCCACGGTCGTCCAAATCGCTTTAGACGGTCAAATAGACGAGCCACTAGAGACGCTCTAAACACACAAGGGGAATACTACTCGGCTGTGTATAGACAATAGGAATTGTAAAAATAGCAACTTTCAAAAAATTGGCTGGTAGCATCGAATAGCAACTTTTGTATGTAGTGCATGAACTCGATCTGTGTATTGAATGTAATGTTATCATGATGATCTTGTGTAATATAAGGTTCCTTCGTTGATAAGTGCAAAACACTAAATAAACAATAAAACAACCTAAATGAATTCTCTGCCGCGGCACAAAAAGTGGCGAAAATCTTGTGACAACAAAATGTGCCAAAATGAATTCTTCGCCCGGAAGAAATGGTCAAATCTACGCGGCAGCGGAGTTATTAGTCCCGGTTAGTATTGAACCAGGACTAATCTCCACCCTCGCTCGATGCCGCCACGTGCCCCATTTGTCCCGGGGTGGGCAACGGGACTAATTGAACAGTTCTTGCGTCGGTTACACGGCCGGGGTAACCCACTACCTTACCAACCGGGACGCATGGACCCTTTTCTACCAGTGGAATAATTAGATGAACGTACACAGATTAGAAGAACTAATCCCAGGTCTCTTTCCACTCTGCCAAGCGTAGATCAGGTCTTGGTGGAGGCATGTCCCCCGTGCTTGAACGTGTCAAGATCAAATTCCTGATCTCCGACAGCGAAAAAAGCGAGCCAGCGTGCGTGTGGGGGATGGATCCATGTACCCATGCACAAGGGCACGCGCGTGTGTCTCCGTCTTATAGCTGTTACATAATATAATTTTTTTTTAGCAAACTAAAATAGCTGGTTACGAAGAATTATATTATAAAACGAAGGGAGTACGTCGTAACAGGACGCATACATACGACATTGGCATGGCTCCAACCAAGCTTGGCCAGGCCAGTTCTATGTTTTCCAGGGCCCTACGCAAAGTCGACAACATAGGTTTCTAAGGCTAATGTATCACCTAAAATTGCGAAGAAATCGACTACATCAGGATCATGTAAAGACTTAAAAATAGAAATAGAACAATTAGAGCTGGGATTTAATATACAAGTACCAGAACCAGCAGATCAGGCTAGAAATGGAGTCTCAGAATAGGTCAACAATCAGTCTCATGCTCACACGCAGCAGCAACAGCAGCCGAGCAGCGACAGGAACGCAGCCGCGCAGGGCCCTAGAGATCGTCTCAGCCGGCCGATTCCGAAGAGAATTAGAGAAGAGAGATCGCGCGAGCCATGGCGCACTGGCGTCAATGCGTTGTGCCGCAGCGACTTTTCGTCTTGTGGATTAATTTCCTGCTCGCGTGATCGCGTCGGACTCGGGAGTCGGGACTCGGGACCCCTGGTTTCTCGCGCCGTGGACTCCGGACTTGTGGGCAGCAGCCAAGCGGTTCCTCGCTCTCCTTATTCTCGCTTGACGTATACACCCATATGCTCACTCAGTTCGCAAATAAGTGTACATTTAGGTTTGTCCTAAGTTAAAGTTAGTAAAATTTGACTAACTTTATAAGAAAAACGTAATAATATTTATGACTCTAAATTGGTATTACTCCCTCCGTCCCGGTTTAAAGAAACAATTTGCAAACCATGCAATTCTAAAATACTTAGCATTTAATATCTGTAATTACTCGGGTGTAAAAAGAACAAAATGCTTGCATACACATATGTAAACAAATATGTACGCTTTGTTGGCTCTTCTTCTTCTCATGCATGTTCTTTTTCACACTATAAAATGGACCAATAAAAGGACATCTAGGTCCAAAAGAATTGCAAATTATGTTCTTTAAACTAGGATGGAGGGAGTAATAGTAGATATGTTTCCAAATTTAGTTTCATAATATATCAACTTGATTTAAATGTCTTGTTATATTTATATATATATTTGATCAAATTTTACTTAGACAAAAGCTAGAAGTACACTTATTTGCGGACGGAGGGAGTACGTAAGTTGTACAAATTTTTGCCCCCTGCCATGGGCCCCTGGCCGATGCCAGGGTCGCGGCCCCTTAGAGCCGGGCCTGAGCTTGGCTAGCTAGCTCGCGAAATTTATTGAATTATTATGCACCATCCAAGCATGTATCTACAGTTCTACTTCCTCGGTTTGGGATTATAGGTCACGCACAGTTAATTAGGTTGTCAATTTGACCAACTAAATATAAATAAAATAACACAAAAATCATACCATTAGAAACTTTAGATGATGTATTTTCTAATATAATTTTTATGCTATAACTTATATTTTAATAGTCAAATAAGTTATCTAGATATACGTGTAGAACCTATAATCCCAAACAGAGGAAGATGTAACCTACGCATGACACAGACCAGACCTATATGGAGTATTCTATATTTACTACCAAACCAATATAAAAGGCAAAGCATATAGTGGCCAACAGGTTGAGCAGATAGAAAACAGGGAGTAGTACGTGAGTGGTAAATACGCATGCATGCTGGATGGTGCACAATAATTATGCCAAGTGAAAGTTCATTTGGCAATGTTATACTCCTTCGTCCAAAAAAGAACATTACAGATTTATTTAAATTCACATATATCTATACACTGACAAATCCTAGACCCTAAAACATCATTTTTTAGATGGAGAGAGTATTTATTTTCATGATCATTAAGTTAATCCATTGTGAGAAGAAACCTACTAACTGATCTGCCCATAGGTATGAGCGAACACTTGCAATTGATAATCCTCTAGATGTAGGGGGTTATTGCAACACACGGCATCAAAACTAGCTAGGCAGAGCAGAAGTTCTGTTCATTTGTTTATCCTAGAGGAATCTATCTACAAACTAAGGCATATATTCGTGACATGGAAATTAACGGATTTCAAGGAAGGCGCAACATGCATTTAGAAGCGGGTCAAGCATGCAGATGCATGCAACAGACAGTCAAACGTGCAGGCACCGCCCTTATTCCCCGGCTCAAAACTTGATCATACCAAAGATTCTTGTCTACCGAATTAAACCCCAATTTAAAACCTCACGATTCTTTGTACTTACGCTCCTAAATAATTATTAACAAAATATTTCTACGCTCGGAATCAAAGAAACTTCACAAGACATGGACAACCTCCTTTTCAAAAGAAAAAAACATGACATTAGTTGAGAAAATATATTTTGCCAAGGCATGTATGGAAACTCATATTAAGTTCAAACCTTACGGTTAGCTTGTTGAATCTAGTTTTAGTCTGAATTCTATTAATCAAGACATGCACACTTATTTGTTCCCGCGAATTTGTTGAGATTGTTTTGGTGACTATTTTAGCCTGCGACTATAGGAGGTTGAAGGAACATATGGTACCCTGATTTGGGATTCATATAGTCAAATGAGAGGACATTGCTGTCGAAATTACGGTGCAGGGAATCAAGTTTGATGCAACTTCATTGATTAACACAATGTGGCAAATCAAGGTTGTTCAGTTAGTTAGTTACTGAAGACTGGTTCACCGAACATGAGACTTGAGTTCACTTTGCATAGATTGATTGATGGTGCCAATGTATAAGGAAATGTCATGGTAGGAACAAAGTTTGACAAGCCGGCTTTATATATCAATCTTAGGAGCATCTATCAATCAATACCTTTCATGGGTCTTATCGATAGATCCTTTCTATGATCACTCTGGTAGTCATTTTGACTCACATATGCATAATAAAATAGAAATCTCACTAGTTAAATGTTGTTTGTACATGAATTCCCTTTAAATAACTTACAACCTTGGATTAATTTGAGAAATAAAAATGCCTTTGTTAGTCAAAATAAAAACTTATTTCAGATCTTTCTCAAGATGTTCCCGCCATCTATGATATATCCCATAAGCCAAATTCCAAGTTAATTTATTTTCTCAAAAAGCGCGCAGAGAGAGAGAGAGAGAGAGAGAGAGAGAGAGAGAGAGAGAGTTATATACTAGTATATCTTAAGCTAGCTCAAGATAGGGACCATCTTGAAAGCACTGGTTAGTTAAAGGGAGAGGCACCAGTTAAGAATACTTTGCAGTTCTAAAGAAAAACGAAGTGGTTAACAATGTACTTTTTTAAGGAAACTTTTAGACTAATTAAACAAGGCTTCCACCATGCTTGCTTTTCTTAGGCAAAAGAAGCAAGAGCAGGGAAAAGAAGAAACAAAAGGTAGTGGAGAGAGATGCTTGAAATATAATGATGAGGAGCATGCAATAGACAAGTACCCATATACTCCATGTTACATTGTTCCATACACATATGTTATTATTGGGGAGGGTAGAGGACATTGTTTTGTATTTGCAAAAGATGCTCCCCAAGATCTCTAATGATAGCATTCTAATCATGGCATTGGCACCTTTGCTTAATTTTTTTAACACACTCTTAAGCTAATTATGATTTTTTTTGTCCGTGCTTAGTGAGCCTTCGAAATGACGGGCCCACGTAGAACGCCGAGAATCCATGCCCCTAACCCGGTTGGATCGACTATTTGTCATTTGAGTGTGCTAATGTGTCCAATGCAATGTACTTGTTCATCGGGTTATTATGCCCGCTCCATTAACCCGATTCATCGGCGAGCGAGCATCAGTCCAAGACCCGTTACCCTATCGGAACCACCAAGGGCCCCAGGTCGGCCCGCCATGTCACGGGTTGACGCCGACAAGCCCCTCATGTGTGGGCCCTACCCTGCAACCACCCTAGGCACCTGCGGTAAGTGTGCGGACGCTGCACATGTGCGTGGCCTGTGGCACGTACGTGTGCACGAGGAGCTGGAGCCTCACACGGGCGCTCCACACGCCCGGGTCTCTCCTCGTTGTCCTACCATCGGGCTCTATAAAACATTTCCATGTGGGAGAGGAGAACCACAACAGCTCACAAACCGCTCGCACACGACTCACCTATATCCAGCTGAGAAAGAACCCATCCTGGTCATCCTCGTCGTCCTTGCAACTTGCAACTTGCAACCACCATCGCCGGACAAAGAAGGAGATGGCAGCGGCCGCCATGAGCTACGTCCATGCCGACGTGGAGAACCTCAAGGCGACTGAGCTCAGGCTCGGCCTGCCGGGCGCCGAAGAGACCGAAAAGATGCCAACGCCGCCTTCGACGCCAAGGGCCGGCAGCAAGCGCGCCCTCGCCTGCGACCACCGCGAGGAGGAGCCCAAGACCGCGCCGCCGGCCGCCAAGGCGCAGGTGGTTGGGTGGCCACCGGTGAGGTCCTACAGGAAGAGCTGCTTCCAGCAGCAGGGGAGCAGCAAAAGCAAGACGGCCGCGCCTGCGCCGGAGAAGAAGCAGGAGGAGGCCGCCGTGGCCGTTGCCGCGGCAGGCTGCGGAGGATCGCTATACGTGAAGGTGAGCATGGACGGAGCCCCCTACCTGAGGAAGATCGACCTCAAGATGTACAAGGGATACCGCGAGCTCAGGGAGGCGCTGGAGGCCATGTTCCTCGGCTTCTCCGGCGACGCCGCCAGCGTGAACCCGTCGGACTTCGCCGTGACATACGAGGACAAGGACGGCGACCTCATGCTCGTCGGCGACGTGCCCTTCGAGTAAGTTCATGCATCCAAGATAAACATGCCATATATGTATCTTCTTCCACGATTTGCTTCGAGTTTGAGATTTCCAGTATGGTGTCTTATGGTGATTTTTTTGTTGATCTGCAGGATGTTCATGAGCACTTGCAAGAGGATAAGGATCATGAAGGGATCCGAAGCTAGAGGTCTAGGATCATCGAAGGAGTAAAATGAAATCTATGGAGAATATGAAATATGCTATGGAATGCATGTGTGCTGGATTATTCTGTTCTTTGGAGCAAGGTAACCAGAAAAGGGAAACAAGCAAAAGCTAGATGCAAGATTTGAGTGGAGCTCCTGAACCCGTGTGTGCTTCAGAGAATTACCCTGCCAACATCCAACCGAGAACACGTACGTCTGACCACTGAAGAAGACGTCGACAGATTCACAGATCCTCTATTCCGGCCAAGCATGTGTGAATATTGTTTCACCTGGTAAAGAATTAATGGCGAACCCACCGATGTCATGTCTCACAAGATCGAATCTGGTCAAGATCGTCGGATAATTGCATTTCATTGTATTGTATACATTATTACTTGAATTAATAGTGGAAATGTGAATATTGTTTCACCGATTTTTGCTTGACAACCACAATGCCACAACATACGTTTCTTGCCAGACTGTACCAATCCACGAGAATCGTTAACAGCGACTGGTATGGTAATGAAGGCGGCTGTGCCCCTAGCCCAGGGATCAAACTTGAGATTTGATACCCCTCTGTCCATGTGCCTCGTTAAGTCAGATTATTCTTGGGTAGAGATTGTGCGTTGTACGGTTGTACCCAGTGTTTCTCGACACAAAGAAAACAGGCCAACAAAATGTACTTCCTCCATTTCAAAATATAAGATGTTTTAGGTTTGTAAATAAAATATATCTAAACTTCTTTTAGTATGTAGGTTCATTCATCTTTCATATTTGGAGTGAATCTACACACTAAAATAAGTTTAGATACATTTGCTTTATAAAGCTAAAACATCTTATATTTTGAAATGGAGGGAGTAACTTATAGTTAACAAAAAAAGTATCGTGTATAGTGAAAAAGAATTTCGGTCCATTGGATACCCATCTGCTAGAGGCCCCATTGGTTTGCGCTAGCCGTATTAGCCCAGAATTTTCCATTTTCAGCCAATTTGATATACATGAAGAACAAAACCATAAATATTCTTCAATCAAATAATAGTTCAACAATAAAATAAACAACATAGTTCACGAACAAACATAGTTTACAAGCAAATAAAAAACAAAAGAAAATGAGAGGAGGTGACTGCTTGTTTTCTACATGAGCCGACATATGCTCAGTCAAATCAACTTGAAGCTGATGGTGAGTGTTCCGATCACAGATCTGCCCCAGGCATCGACTCAAACAATTCACCCTGAAATTTCCACCCTTTGTCAAAGATCCTATCATCATGCTTGTCTTGAACCATTATATTTTGCATGACACATGCCTAGTCATCACTTCCGACATGGTCTCATGGCTCTATGTTTTAGCAGGATGGTGAACAATAGCCCACATAGATTGACGCACATCAATGCTCGCTCCACATCCTTCTAACAAGCCTCTTGTTTTATCACAAACATCCTATATTTCTCTTCTTCATGATTGTGGATTGTCTTTACAAATGTTGACCACTAAGGATAGATGCCATCAACTAGATAATACTCTTCGCCGTATGCATGGTAATTGATCTCATAGTGAACCTCTGGAGCGTTTCCTTTCAAAGCCTAGAGAATACCGGTGAGCGCTGGAGCACATTGACTTCATTGTTAGAACATGTCATGCCGAAAAAGAGTGTCAGATCTAAAGTTTTTGTGATGCAAAAACCTTAAGTATGACTATGCACTCATCCACATGCCCACTATACTATCCCTATCAAGCAAAAGGACAGTTCTTTCACTCCCAATGCATCCAATCTACGCTTCCAATCATCCTAGGAAACCCCTTGACTCGTTGATCGATAACAACTAGTCAGTGTCGGCAACATTTGGTAGTCTCATGTAAAATTTGTTGACCGCCACAACCACTCCTTTGAAGAACTTGTACATCGACTCAAGGTATGTGGTCTCCCTCATCCGCATGTACTCATCAAAGTGATCACCGAAAACTCCATAAGAAAGCATCCACACAACTGTAGTGCATGTTTTGATAAGAAGTAAAGCCAATGCTACTAGTGGCATTAGTACTGCACGCAAAGTATAGATCGGAGTCCCTACATTGGAAATATCAGAGAACAACTTTCTTGATTTTCAAAAGTGACGCTAGAATACATACTCCGGATATAGTTGCTCAGTAGGATGAAAGTAGCCGTTATAGAGTTGGACATTGGCCACCTTCTCTATCATGCTTCAATTTGGCCTTACGTGGTCCCGTCGATACTAAACTTTGGCAGCTGGATCTCATTGTGCTCATGGATGAGGGTTGCCGGCACCAATTTCGGTATCCTAGTTGGACATGTTGTCCGACTATGTATCATGACGTATTGTAAAATAACTTAATCAAGCTATTGTCCATCTATGTATAACATAAGAGAATGATCATATAATGGTCACTATGCCAATGTCTATGTCAGTGCTAGCTCACCTGCATGAAATAGAGGCAGAGTTCATAACTCAAAATCGACCGCGCAGTTGGTCGAGAAGGTTCTGAGCACCGCGGTTGACGGGCGAGTCCGATTATACGGCCTGTGAAATCAACATGTCCTGGCCTGCTCCCAGAAGAAAAGCGCAAAAGCCAATCATCCCAAGAACATTGTGGATTGAGGTGTGTTGGAGAGCGGGACAAAAGCATGAGACGATGGCATGGACAACTGCTGCTCTAGGTCCTCTAGTGGCCACAAGTGCATACAAAAATGTTAGTAGGAGGCCTGGCATCTGGCAAGCAGTGAAAGACATGGGCGGGCTCGATAACATCAATTAACAGTGTAGGATGCATCATCACGGTGGTGTTGCTATGGAGATGGAGGGGCTCGATTTAGGTGTGGACTGCTTTGTATGCCACTAGCGGGAGGGCTCGGGAGGACAAAGAGGAGACAAGCACGGACACGGGTGCTATCCATGCGATTGTGTTGGAAATGGGACGTCGCAGACCGGAATGTAACACTTGATCCGATTAGGTCGCATCGTGGGTTGTGTCCAATAGCCAGGGACTAGGAAACTATTTGGGAGAAACGAAAGGGTTCGTGAGGCATGTGACAGGTTTGAAGTGGAAAGAACTGACGACACTAATGTGGGCCAGCCGAGGTGTCTCCTCCCACCCGCGTGTATATGTCCTACCGAAGGATAGCGCAAGGTTTTTCTAACAACTGTGTTTGGTGACCATATCTTTGAATGACAAAGGGCCCGAGAAGAGAAAAAACCCTCAATCTAGCACTGCCCACAGAATGGGCCCGGAGTTAAAGAGCTCACAAGCCTCTGATCATAACTCTTGGCTCCAAACAAAGCCAATATCTTTTTTGTTTACGGTTTCGTTGGGTGTTTAGTCGCCGAGTACACAGTTAGAGCATATGTAGCAGATCCCTTAAAAAGGACCTGCCCATATTTTCCTAGCGAGGTTACGGCGGACCGTATTTTTTGGTCTGAACACATGCGCTAAATGGTGCACGGCCCCTAATTTTTTTACGGGGTAAAAAAAACAGCCCATGACAATTATATCATCCATTTCATGTACGGGTGGATATGGATCATGATCCATATCTTTTATCCCCTCTCCTCTGAGCCTTCGCCGCACTCCGCCGCTCAAATCCACCGCCACCCGACGCCAATCTAGAATATCCGCGCTGCAAATGCTGCTGCACCTCATCACGATGTGGTGTCATGGTAACTCGAGAGGAGTGGGGCGGTCAGATTGGCCGTTCTGCGCGTTCTTCCTCTTGCAGCCGCGATCGAGACACATACAATGACTCAGAGGATGAGCGTCATCACTGTGTGCGCTCCGACAGTGCACAGAAGTGTGCCTCGCTTCGCTACACCAAAAAGCACCAGCCAATGCCGCTTCGCTACTCCAAAAAGCGCCAGCCAGTGCCGCTTCGCCTCCTCTGTCGCGTGATGGAGGAGTTTGACCACCAGCGCCACTCGGAGCCAGGTATCTCATCCGGTGCTTCCCGTTGCGCCCTTCTGTCGCCGCCAAAGAGAGAGTACAAGGAGGAGGAGATGACGGCTTCGACCCCATGGCGTATGACATCGTTATCGGATACGAGGACTTCGTCGATGATGTGTGCTCAATCGGATGACCACAGTCATGCTGCAGCGTAGCACGACGGAGGAGGAAGAAAACCGGTAGCGATCACGGAGGGACGAGAAGGGGAACCTGCAGTGTGCTCGGCGGGACAGGGAGGAGAACCGACAGCGTGCACGGAGGGACGAGAAGCTCAACGAGATCTTCCTCGAGCAGGTGTTGGCCGACGAGCGCGAGCACCGCCTGAAGCAGGAGGAATGGTGCCGCGAGCGCGAGCTGCAGGCGGAGATGTACGCCGACCTCGTCTGGAACAGCGATTGCGCTGGTAGCATCGCTGCCACACCCTAAGGCTCCGGTGAGGCAAATTTTGATGTCTAGGGTTAGGGTTTTAGGGCGGCGATGATGGCAGATCCCCTCGCGTAGTATACTTTTTGCGTTTTGTATGCATGAAGTATGATCGAAGCATGTATGGAAAGATCTTTGTTGAATGTCCCATGAATGTTTGAATTTCGTAGTTTTACATTTCAAATTTGTTGTTTCTGTTCTGCACGACAATTCTTCGCATGGAAAACGAGGAGCAAAAACTTGATCCTTATCCGCCTTTATAATGTTTGGACTACAAGGGGTCTGCTAGAGATGCTAATCATAGGGAGGAAAGCTGTGGTAGATGCTAATTTTGTGGTGAACTTTGTCTAGTTTTTGTACTCTGCGTCGAGGCTATAATTTTTGATAAAAAACAGGGCCATATCCTATAATAAATCGAGTTAAGACCCATATAGACGTGTCGCAAGGGATCAATTACAGGGTACTCCTCTATTCCACAATATTTGTTTTATAGCTTCCTAAAAATACTTATATCGGAGGTAGTAGAATCTAGCAAGTGCAACGTACGACAAGATGTGGACGATGTAACTAATTAAGCTTCTTCTTGATTCGCCAGCATATATATGGCCACCTTAACTAATTACAGTTAGCGTGCATGCATCGGTCGCATCAGCTGGTGGTGGATCATCAGCTAGCATCAAAGGGGGGCACGAGGTACCACACGTACGTGCGGGTCTGATGTGATGCTCCTTAATCACAGACGACTAATTCTCGCACAAGTGAAAAAACGACTGCTTAACTAACTAGCAATACTGACTAGCTAGCTTATTAATTAGCCGGTCGACACGATCTATAACGACGTTGAAGTAATTTTAGTCCCGTGTTTTATTTCTAGATATCCCACACTCGTCATTGTATCAATCTATTCGTACGTAGCAATAGCATGGGGGTTGTTAATTGTAGTATTAGGTAGCTAACTTTTCCCGCAAAAGGAAAAAAGTTACTAGCTTAGAGCATCTCTAACCGTCGATTTGCAGTGCGCGCTCTATGCCTTCTTCAGCAGTGGCGCGAAAATAGCGCGCGATATTTTGTCGTCTGCGCTATCCGGGATGCTAAATTTCCCACGCCGCCTAGCGCGCGCTACAAATGCCGTGCGGCAGCACTCGCCAACCGCCACTCACGCCACTCTGAAATTTCTCCTTCTTCTCCCTCGCGTGCATCCCCTTCTTCTACTTCCTAGCACCGCCATGCCGCCTCGCCGCCGCTCCGCCTCGGTTCCGCGGTGTCCGTTCGCGCCCCAACAACCTCTTCTACGCGGATATCCGCGCCGGCGGCGTCCGCCTCGCGCTCGGCACCTTCGAGCATTCAGAGGAGGAGGCCCGCGCGTATGACGCGGCGGCGTGGCGCCTCGGCCACCCGCGGCGCAGGATGAACTTCCCGGAGACCCAGAGTCTCGCGGAGGTGGAGTTCCTCGCGCCGACTCCCGCGCTCGTCACGGAGGAGGAGCGCCGGCGTCACCGCATGCTTCATCGGAGCATCCTCGTCGAGGCCTGCGAGTACGCCATGGCGGAGTGGCGTCGGCGCTTCTCGCAGGACGTGGTGACGGAGCGCAACTTCTACACCCAGCGTAGGGCCACACGGAGGGCGGAGCGCGCGGAGCGGCGCCGGCGCCTGCAGTTCATCAACGACCAACTGGACGTTCAGCAGACGATCTCAGATGACGATCCACGCTGGGACGACTTGTTTCTCTCTGAGGTGTCGGAGGACACCTCGTCTGACGAGAAGTAGTCTAGCGCTTTGTGTTCTACTAGTCTAGCGCTTTCTGTTTATATGTAAATTATCCAATATTATATTTTCTGTTCGTTCGAAATCTTTTTTATGCAAATTTTAGATCCAAAGTTCTACTAAATTGTATGCGCGCGAGGTTTGTGCACTTCATTATAGCACGCCTGCCGAGGGCACTCTCCGCTTTGTGTTTTTCCCGTGTCCGTTTACCGCCTCTGAAAAAGGCTGCGTTCCGCTCTAGCGTGCGTACTGTATCCAGATTTTTGCGCCTGCTATTTTTTGGCATCTGGGATGCTCTTAGCTTAAGTTGGTTGTCCTCACTTCAATGGGCAACAGTGATGCTGGTTAGCTTCCATGTCGTGTGCCATACTCAAACGTACGTAGGCCATCTAACATCTCGCAAGTCTATCTCGTAGTACAATCAATTCCTACAATAATTTGGTTGTCTCCCTAGCTCACTATATGTCGTTGTTATTGTTTCACCATTAGTTTGAAACTTTGAACTGTATGCACCTAATGCAGCTGATCTTAGGTATAGTATTATATTAGTCAATATTTGCTCTGACTATATATGGCTTGTACGTATTGGTCAAAGTTAAATTTATAATTTTTGCCAAATATATAGAAGAAGATGCATACTAAATAAAACTATATTTTTTGATGGTTCTAATTCTATTGATTTGATATGATAGATGTTCATATTTTCCAATATTCTTGGTTAAACTTTATCAAGTCTGACTTTGACCAAAGTTATATGCCATGTAATGAGAAACAAAGGAAGTATGTTTTAAATTTTAGGACGTGTGGCTGAGAATACAAGCTTGTACAAATAGCTGCTCTATGCAATATATATGACATGCAGTTGATACTATTTGATTCAAAGTTCGGGGTGGTCCCTATGTCCATCTCTATTAAAGGTCAGCTAATCTCATATTAAGTCAATGCGCTTAAGTTGCTCAAGTGTATAGAAAATTCTATCAATGTGTTCAATATCTAATACATGGGTCATGGAAAGCTTAAAATAGGTTTAACTTACCACAAGAGTATAAATATATTGTATTGTAGATTCTAGAATGCACAAATGAGGGCCAAGCTCCGGGATGCGCTTTGTTTTCAAAAAAAATTAAAACATATTAACACCTTAATTATTTTTGAATAAAACTTTGGTAGTAGAAAGTAATATATCCTACTACCAAGTAAGTATTTGTTAATGGAAGCATTTCTAAATGATGGCTTAATGGGCCATATATTTCTGCAACTGACGAAATATATCAGAAAAAACATAATACCACAACTGGATCCATGCCTATGGAGGATGATCGATCAATCACAATAATATCTAATTGATGTATATGTCCAGATGTTAGGACATCTTGAGCGGGTCGACCCATTTTAAACATCAAATGCGTCCATTTGGGCACGCCACTGGTCCGTTTGGGCGGGAGGTGGATCTACACGCATTTGGTCCGTCCGGCCATTTTGGCTAGTTTTTCACATTTCAACAAATTCTACAGCATATATTCAATGAAATAGCAAATAAATTTACTAGCAAATAAATTACCACTAATTATAAGAACATGGATTTGACACGCCATATTACCGAATCGAAGTGCAAAATGACCCAAGTGTCTTACGGAATACACAAAAGATAAATATGCCAAAGATATCACACATCATGTTCTCGAATTTTCATTTGCTTCTTCTCAAACCAAGCTCTTGATGCTCAAGTCTATCATGATGATCTTGTTCTCCTCGGCCAGTACTTTGGCCTCTACCTCCATGGCTCTAGACCGGGCATTTCTTTCTTCAACTTCAAGATCTCTCTTTTGGAGGTCAAGAAATCTTACCATTGTGGCATTTTTTCTTGGCGTCACCTCTCATCCCTATTGTCATTTCCCCCTCCTTCTCGGCGATTAAACCTTCAATGTCTCATGCAATGCAAGTGACGAGGTTTCACGCTTGATATTTTCTTGTTGTCCTTGTGGCCCCTTGGCCAAACGACATGACCACCATTGGTTGGGCCACCCATGCTTGGTTCACCCTCTACAAGATCAACGAGCATGATTCATTGCTACTCTTCTTCGAAACTTCTAGACTCTTTTTGTATAAGGCAACGCTCATTTCCTATTTGGGACACTTCTTGATCTTCTTCCAACAATGGGTCAAGGTAAACAACTTGTAATATTTCTCCTTGAAGTACTCCATAGCTTGGATCACCTAGACATATGGATGAGAAAACTCATTACACATACTCACATATGCATGGTACATTGACATGGAAGGGGTTTTACCATGCTCGCGACACTGATACCACTCACGGGCCATGCCACCATATGCTGATATGCACCGCAAAATTTATTGCACTCTGCTTGGATGAATGAAAATCTCTTTTGAAGAGAGAGGTCACTTAGATCACTATGGAACACATAGGGCTTAAATTTCCTATTTTCATGAATGTATTGTGAGTCCTCTGCCAATATGTCCCTCCTTTTTTTCACTGCATTGCAACTTGGATCTTGTCCAATCGTCATCCGAGCCTCACAAAGCACCTTGTCCTTCTTGACCATGTATCCCATGGTCCTTTTGCTTTTCTTCTTTTGTGTTGCAGCATCCATAGGCCCAAGATGATCAGCATCATCGGTACCGTCGGCATCCATAGGGTCCGTATCATGCCCAAAATGGCTCCCCTTCAATGGAGACTTCATCTTGTTGAGTCACTTGCTCGATCTCATCGTCAAAATGGCCAGTCCCATTGATCATGTCTTAGTTGATGGATTTGTCATACTCACAGTATTTGTATGCATATTTGGACATTACAAGCCGGTATCACATGCCAATGGATGAAGGAAAGAGAAGCTGCAAGCATACCGGATCGGACGTCATCGGGACAGTCATTTTGTCAAACATGCCGCAGAGAATAGGAATGTTCGCGGTTGGGATCACCCGTGGTCTCTTTCCAGTCTCCGATGTCATGTTGTCGGGCCCAGGAGTGTGGATGAGGTCAAGTTCATGTATTGCCAGAATGGACAAGCTCGCATAAGACACCAAGCTTGCTGAGGAGACTCCTACAACGTCGTCAGCGTCAGCCTAGGCCAGGATGGTGGTGAGCACCACCTGCTTCATCACGATAACGGTCTGGGAGGTGATGATGTTGGTGTTTGCCTTGGCCAAGGGTGAACTCGTCCTCTTTCTCTTGATGCGGCAAAATGGACCGGTTAGCCCGATTGATATGTTTAAATCGCACTGCTAGGCCGCATACCTATCCACTTGAACACGTTGGGGGTAGCCACGGTCTGTTTGGGCATGTTTGGTAGCCTGCAGATGATGTAGCCAGGCCGGGTGGGGACGAAAATGGACCGTTTGGTTGCCCGTATGCCCTTTTTTCTCGCACCAATCGAACCTCAAAGCACCCCTTAGCCAGACCCGGGGACAACGCTTGATTTGGGCGTTTCCCCGGAGCCAGCCTCCCTGTGTGTGAAAAGGGGAACGCGACGGCCAAGTTCGTGCAGGTAGGGAGATGGAGGGAGGCCGCACATGGCCTCGAAATTCCGACAGGAGGAATCCGCTCACCGCCCTCCTGCTCCCCTCCGTATTTAGAGTCGGCGGTGTTCCGACCCCAAAATACAAATCCACCATTCCACATCCCCGTCGATTCCCCATTAGATCTAGATCGATGTTGTTTGATTCTTTTGCCTCTAGCACGAAGTCGCTGATCCTTCCATCTTCGCCGGCGAGCACGGCGTTAGTTGGCCCTCCTGCTTCAGCCTAGAGCCAGTCTTCGGCTGTCCTTCAGGCAACTCCGGTGAAAGCGCTCACGGTGAGCTTGCCATCAGCAAAGTCGACCGAGGCGACGGTTGGATTGGCGGCAATTCCATGGACCGCGGCGACGGTCAGCACACCGGCAGCTCCTTCGTAACCTACCTCTGTGATGCATCCTCTGGAAGCTGCAGTAAGAAACCTCTAACCTTGAGCATGGTGTGTGATGTAGTGTTATCTTTGATGCTCATAGATTTGTTCGTGGTGTGTGATGTAGTGTTATGTGTGATGCTCATAGATCTGTTCATGTTGTGTGAGTTAGTATGATCATGTTCTTCTCTGATGTCTGGACTTATAATTCTCTGCTTGTTCGTACTTACTGTTAGCATGTGTAGACCATAGTAATTTTAGTGACACGATCCCCAATGTATGACAATTCGATGGAAAAGACACCAAAAATACCTACTGAGATTGCTGAGAATGTTATCCCCATTCGAGTTGCGTACATGCGCACACCGAGACCAATGGTGTGGGAGCCTTCCCTATCTCTGTTCGTTGTGAACATGCTTTGTGAGTTCATCAAAAAAGGTATTAGGTGTGACCATGGATTCAAAGAGGTTTATATGCAGTGTATATGCACCGATGTCCTTGACTTCATTGGAAATCATGTCACCCCGACTCAGGTGTACAACCATATGAGGAAGTGGAAGAGGAAGTGGGCTCTTATCCTCAAGATACATGGCTTGGACGACGTCAAATGGCGTCCGGACACCTCGTCTTTCAGGATGAAGAACGCCAGGCGGACGGAGCTGTCGAAGGTTGTGATGCATTGTTCATTTCATGTTTACATTTTTGATGATTTTTCATCCCTACTTAACAGAATTTTTTTTCACAGAGTTATTCCGTGGATCTCCTTACCAATCCAATGGAGAACTATGCTCAGATGAAGCTCATCTTCACCCCCAAGACTATCATTGAGAAACATTTGTACACTACCCACTCGCTTATCCTGGCCATGTACCACCTTGCTGATAACCCGATCCAAGGTTGGTTGTACACTTCCATGTGTGAACGCGATAGGAGGGAATGGCCGAGGTGCTGACTGCGCAAGAACTACATCTGAGATGGGAACCGCTATGTATGGAATAATGTAAGTCGTACTACTTACCTATCTTAGATCTATGATGGTGCAGAGATGATCTGCATAAACAAGAACTTGTATATTTTGGGAGATGGTGAAACATCCCCTCCATTAGCTAGGGTTGATGCAACTGTGGTCGGAGGTGTAGTAGCACCTCCAGTGATGAACTTGGTAATGAACTACTTCTGGATTATGCATGCTTGTGTGTCTGTGTGTTGTGATTGTGATGAACTGCTTGTATGTATGCTCACCACTCTAATATGAGAGCTTCATCGACTACACATGCTGCAACCAAACAGATGTGTTTCTGTTCTTATTGGGCCAATATAGTCTACCAATCGAATGAGGTTGTGTTTTCTACTCATGCGAAAAAAGTGTATACAGACTACCAAACGAACTGCAAAAGCTGACCCAGAGGCTGTATGAGCCTGGCACTATCCATCTTAGTACTGCCGGACTGGGCCGAGAAACTCACACGGGATACCAAACGCGTCCCTTTGCCTCTTTGCCGCTCTTCACAGGAATGGAACGATCGAACAGCGCATGTGTGGACAGATGTAAACTACCTACGTGCATGTATATACATGCATCAGCCCTGGATCTACGCGTTGGCCGTCCCTGTCCGCTGACTTAACTAGGAAAGCAGCTACATATATAGCGCCACTCTGTCCGCTGACTTAACTAGGAAAGCAGGCATGCATGGGTTTCTCTGGTCGCCCATTTCGTCTGGATCAAAACCCAAATCTCTCACAACTCCTTCGGTCCATCCGGGCAAAGGCACGTACCTTTCGTGCCAGGTCGAGCGCACATTATACGTACGGCTCTGCAAATCTAAAAAATCATAAAAGTTGTGTGGAATAATGCAAATTTGGCAGCGAACACTTCTTTTTTCAGAATCTGAAGGTGACATGCATAGGTTAAGTGCTGTAATAACTATTGTCGAAGTATGTGTATATATCTGCTACATGTTGCAGTGATTGTCCCTAGCTAGTACAGGGAGTACGGGACGTACGTACGTACGTACGTTCCTGCACGCTAATGCATGATTACTACTAGGTTAATTAGTACTACTAGCTGCCTTCCTTTACAGATCTAGCTAGCCAGGTGCGATGAACCATGGATATACCGATCTGTTTTCGAGGTAATTAGAGTCTACATATATATATATATGCTTACTTTTGTATGAGTCTGAATCTGTGTTATCCTGCTCCGCGCGATCTAAGCTCATGCATCAATATTTAATTCCTGTAGACATTACACAAGATACAGTACTGCATCTAGCTACTAGCGAGAGCCTTGTGTGCACGGCGTAAACATAAATCTGCACACGCCGTTATTGTACGTACGGCATGCTCCCTCCTGCTCTCATCGTTTCATGTACCTTGTCGAACTTTACAGAATTTGCCTTTGAAACTATTATAAGCAATGTATTTTCGAAACTAGTAAGTCAACTAATATACTCCCGGCCAGCATGGCTGAAAATATTCGGAATGACACTACTGGAAAAACCATCTTCGGTTCGATGTGACACTGGTAGAAAAGGGCCCTTGCGTCCCGGTTGGTAAGGGTCATTAGTCCCGGTTGCCCAACCGGGACGGGGCAATCGGGACTAAAGCTCTAACCATTAGTCCCGGTTGCCCCACCAACCTGGAAATGGGGCACACGTGGCGGCATCAGAGCGCGAGGGGGGGGGGGTGGAGCATTAGTCCCGGTTCGTAACACGAACCGGGACTAATATCCTGCTGCCGCGGCAGAGATTTGGCCCATTTCTCTGCCGCGGCAGAGAATTCATTTTACCACATTTTGTTGCCGCGGCAGCATTTTCGCCACTTTTTGTGCCGCGGCAGAGAATTCATTTAGGTTGTTTTATTGTTTATTTAGTGTTTTGCACTTATCAACGAAGGAACCTTATATTACACAAGATCATCATGACAACATTACATTCAATACACGGATCGAGTTCATGCACTACATACAAAAGTTGCTATTCGATGCTACCGGCTAATTTCTTGAAAGTTGCTATTTTTACAATTCCTATTGTCTATACACAGCCGAGTAGTATTCCCCTTGTGTGTTTAGGACTTCTGCATCCAAGAATCCCGTCAATTCCTCCTGAATTGCTCGTATGCGATCCTTTGGCAGAAGACCGTCCCGTAGACGTTCGATCTGATTTAAAAAAGGAGTCAGCCTATATGAATATGAAACTAAACACAATTTGATTGTAATAAAAAACTATAGAAATTGTTTACGTACGTGGAGTTGCTCTAAATTTCTGCCCTTCTCATCACACGTCTGCCGGATGAACTCGCATACATAGTATCCACATAGATTGTTACCGGTCCTGCGTCAGGCACTTTACGAGAACAGAGTTCAATCAAAATAATAATCAAGCATGATAATAACTGTATCAAAACTAGAATCAAAGAGATGCGCGGATATAGCTAGTGGTGCTTACATCTAGTGGTTGAAATGTAAGCTCCTCTTTCCAAACACCCCTAGCCCTCTTGGTGAACCGTTTCCAAGCGCTGCCCGGCGTAGAAAACGAATAAAATAAGTTATTAAGTATTTGATATCATAAAATTCACGAACGTTGCCGATATAGTGTCGTAATGATTAGAATTACCGCTGGAGAAGTATCTGCATGTCCTTCCACGTCTCAAGGGGTTTATATTTCGAGTCCATGACTAGTACACGCCCTTTGTCAAGTTGAATAATTAACAGAATATAGTGGTACCTGCGAATGCAGAACTAATCAATTATATACTTAACATCGAGTAAGCGAAATAGAAAGTGTATACAAGACAATAACACTCACTGGAAGTTGTAAGGAAATAGTATTTCCCTTTTGGTTTATTGAAACCTTAACGCGTGTACTATATTATCCTCCGTATCCTGGGGGCTTATTTTGAGATTAGCTTCATGAACCCAATATGGGTCAATGAAGCCAATGTCATAGATTTGTCCTCTGCTGCATTCGAGAATCTTCATTCTGCATATTACAGTATGATTATATACATGCAATAAACAAAATAATATAGCTGGAGACTAAATTAATTACATTAGTACTTACAGACAATAGGCACTCATGATCGATTTGTCCAAGGCATCTTGATTGAATAATTGAAATAGTCCATCAAATTCAATGGATATCATGTCATCCTTATCTTTCCCATGATGCTTTTTTGTAACCCTCAGTACTATCCAGTTAGCCCCGGCCCTTGTGGCATGCATGTACCAGTTATGCAATCTTCGCATTTTTGTTGGAAGATTGTTTACCTCCTCAGGTTTGACGAGAGGTTTTCCGTACTGGTATTGGTATGCTACTTCACTCACGTGGAAGAACTCTAACTGGGATAAGTACTGGGCAATACTCATACCTTGAGCAGCGGCAGCTTCTCCGTATTGTGCAACTACCTCTGGATCATACTGCTCTTCGGCCCCATATTTGCTCGACCCCACATTGGTTTGAGAAATCACCTTGAGAGGGGCGCAAGTCTGTTTTGCTTGTTCTCCGAACTGGGCAACAGATTTCCCGCTTGCATCGATCTTGCTCTTGAGGCTTTTGTGCCGCATGTGACTTGAGAATAGAACGCTCATAGTCCGATGACTTTGGCTCGGGTTGATGAAGATTCTTTAGCATTTTCAACACTTTGGCTTTTCTTCTTTGGTCTTTGGGAACTCTGGCTCTTTCGCCGCCTTAGCTTAAAAACGATGTCGTTTCGCATCAACGATCGCGATCTCCTCTTCAAGATACCATAAGCTCTCTTGGGAGGAACCGTTGGTACTTTTGGAAGAGGCTCTTGTTTACGTTCGGCGATCGCTTCACGATGCACGATGTGATGCGCACGCTTTTATCCTGAGGCGCCGGCAATGGCTGCGCCGGAGATTGGTGAGGCGACGGAGCCGGGTGAGACGACGAAGACGGCTGCCGCGGCGGCGACGACCTCGGAGACGGTGAGGCGGGCGAAGATGGCCTTGGTGTGATTTGAAGCGATACAATCCTTGACCATAGAATGGTGACGTTTTTGCGTCACCAAGCGATCCCTTCACCACCAGGGTAGTGAAGATCCAAAACCTCAAAGGTGGGCATGATTTCATCCACGCCGACAACAGCGTAGCCCTCGGAACCGGGACGGTGGTAAGTTGGTGTGGGTCCAATTGGTAAGGCATAGCCGACCGCCACCTTCATTGATATGTTCACAACTTTGACATGTAGCTCGCAGCAGTGTCATCTCCGTGATATCATCCACTCGGGTAGCCAGCAGAGCCATCGTCGGTGCATCATCGGCATCGCCATTGTCATCACCGGACCTCGTGGAAGCCACACTGCTTTTTCGATTATTCGATAGGCCGGTAGCATCGAATGCAGTGTGCTGCTGAGATGGGCTGGTAGTACTTTGCTCTTTAAGTGAGTTAATTTCATCTTGTTGTTGCTTTAATCGTTCTTCAATTAAACGCATTCGCTCTTTCTGACTTTCTGCTTCAACCGCCGCCCTGTCCTTACTCCTCTGACGGCTTCTATCAGGATATTTCTTCCTCTCTTCGGGAAACCCAGTCCTCCATGATTGGGAGCCTATTGTGCCTCGTGTTCGTCCATCATGTTCCTTATTTCCAAGGGCGAGTGTGAGCTCATCATTCTCTCTATCGAATGAAGTCCCCATCTTTATGACCTTTCTTGCTTTTCGATCCTCTCAATTGGCAAGGGGTCTTCTTTATGTCGTATGTTATATATACACATCCTTCCGAGTCCAACGTGCCCCATACCCAAAACCAATTCCTTGCACGTTCTACCCAATCGTCATCTCCGGGTGATATTTTTATCACGCAGTTCCTGCTCAAGTTTCTCCCACTTAGGAATGCCAACCCTGTAGCCACCTTGCCCCATAGTATGGTGATACTTCTTCTTAGCAGCATTCAACTTATTCGTTTCAGACATTTTCTTAGCCTTTTCTGATTTCTTGTATTCCACAAACTCAGCCCAGAATGGTTTTATCTTCTCAAACTGAATATTCTTGAAATCGGGAGTCTTCTTTTTCACGACATTGTCAAGGTGCAATATTTTCTTCCAGTTGGTGAAACACTGGGCCATCTTCTTCAAAGCCCACTCCCTGACCTTAGCCTCCATGGCTCTCCCATGTTGTAAGGCGTCCTCAACTGGATCCTCCGCATTTGGATCCAGCTCTATCTTTGGTAGTTTGAAATTAACCGTGAGCCTCTTCCACAGTAAATCTTTGGCAGTGCTCTTCCGCTTACGCTGAGGAGATGGCTGAAGCGCCGGAGATGGCTGGCGCGCCGAAGATGGTTGACTCGTAGGAGATGGCTGGCGCGTCGGAGATGGCTGCCGCGCAGGAGATGGCTGAAGCGGCTCAGACTGCTGATGCTGCAGCGAGGGTGCTAGTGGCCTCCAATTTGGAAGCACGATGTGTTCCTTCTTCCAAAGAATGGTTGTTTTCACTGCAAATTTGAGTTGAGTGTCCCCTTCACCTGTAGCATGGTCAAGTTGTGCTTCCTCATATTCCTTCACAACCTCATCCACCCCGACAATAGCATATCCATCTGGAATCGGTCGACAGTGGTAAGTTCCACCAGCTATAGGAGGTAAGGCATAGCCAACCGCCACCTTAATGGATAAGCCCATTATTCTCACATGCAGCTCGGCGTGTTCGCTCTCCGTGATCTCATCCACGGGGTATCGAGGACCCGCCATTTCAAGCGTGGGTTGCACGTTCTCCGTGGAAGCCACACTGCTTTTCCGCGCAGAGTCTGGGCCACCGGCATCTTCCAATGCAGGCTCTTCGTGCCGCTGAGATGGGCTGGTAGCTTGCTGGCTCTTTTGTGCATTCACTCGCACCTGCAGCGCCACAAGTGCATGTTCTATCTGTATCATCCGCTTTGTACGCTCTTTTTCTTTTCTGCCGCGCCATCTGTAAGAGTTGCCCCACTCGGCAAACCCATCCTTCCACGTCATACCCCCTGTGCCTTGTGCAAGTCCAGGGTGTTATTTTTTACCGATGGCGCGTGTGAGCTGGTCATTCTCTCTGTCGGGATGGAAGGTCCTGGCGGCTGTTTCCTCGTATGCCGTGATGAGTTCAGTGACGGGTTTGGCAAGGAGGGTTGGAAAGATACACCTGTTTCTGGGTCCAACCTTGCCCCGATTCCGTAGAACCAAGTCTTTGCACGTAGGTCCCACCCATGTGTCTGGGGTGTGATCCCTCTATCGCGCAGGGCCTTCTCAACTTCCTCCCACTTAGGCCTCTGAGATATGTAGCCACCTGACCCCGTCCTCTGGTGATATTCCTTCTTCTGGGCATTTAGCGTATTGGTTTCTGACCTCTTTGTAGCTATAGCACCTTCCTTGTATGCCACAAATTCGGGCCAGTGAGGTCTTATCTTCGCATAATATGCGTCTTCGAAATCTGGAGTCTCGCAAGCTTTGACAAATTTGTTCAATTTTGTCTTCCGATTCTAAAGCGTCGACCATCTTCTTCTGATCCACTCTTTGACCTTTTCCTTTATAACCAGTTTGTTTTCATCCTCCTCTGACAGAAGGGTGAAATTTACCAACAGCGAATTCCAAAGCGTTTCTTTGGATATTTCATCGACAAAGGTACTATTGCCCTTATTTGGCTTATTCCAATATTCAATTATGATTGGGATTTGGTCCCTAACAAGAACTCCATCCTGACGTACAAATTTGTCTGCGGCCTTCTTGGGATCCATCGGCCTGCCATCAATACGAACTGCTTCGATCGTGAACTTTGCACGATCTTTCAACCGATGGCTCGCGCCTCGTTTGCTCTTTTTCGTAGAAGAAGATTGTTGCTGGCTGGTCGATCTAGAGGGCTAAAAGAAGAAATAAGCGTTAATTAATACATGTACATATATACGAGTCAATCGGTGCAAGTCAGCAAAGGCTTAATCAATGCATATACTTCGTCAGACTTTGTAATCACTAAATTGCGTTCACCGGAGTCTTCATCTTCTCCATGACTACTTGAGCTGTCATCATGTCCCTCCAAGTTCAGATATTGTGAGGTGTCCTCATGGATCATGTTCTCCATTATTTCTTCTTCTTCAAGGTTTCTACTGAGTGGATCCATAGTTTCTAAAACAATAATATTATCTAGAGTAAGAGAGTAAACATTCAAGTGGACTTGGATTCATAATAAATATTCTAGATTAAGATCATGGTAGACATTTATAATTTTAAAACCTAACTTCTATGCAAGTTATAACAAACTATTTATCTTGATATCACTTAAGCTCATGGGAATAATATTAACCATCATAATTCCTCAGAACTTTATGTGTCATATAATAATGAAGGATCACCATATAAAAATTTCTTTAATATTATAAGTTATTAAGAATCAAATCTCATGAATTAATAGTAATACATCCTTTAATAAGTTATGGTTTATATAGGTAAATCAAATTCATAACAAAAGCCTCTACAAAATATTAATAGGAAAAGGACCTATATAAAGAAAATAAAGAAACTATAATACATACACTTTCTTATGTATACAAACACTACAATACATACACTTTCATAAAATCCTTTCTTTTGTTCATATAAAAAAAATATACATACCCTTTATTTTTGTTCATACGCAACAATATATATACATATACTTTCTTATATATACATATACATACACTTTCCTAATAATCCTTTTTTTGTTCATACACACAAATAAAATAATCAATCCAATATATATTAGGATATTTATATGCAACAATATATATACATATATGCATATATGCAACATTTATATACATATTAGGATAAAATTACACACAAATAAAATTATTCATACACAACAATATATATACATATATGCAACATTTATCCAATATACACACAAATAACATTTATCCAATATCCAATATCCAATATACACACAACTAACAGAGAGCTCACCGCCGGTGGCAGCAAACTCGAACGGGGTCGGCGGCAGCAGGCGTGGACGGGGTTGGCGGCGGCGGCTCCGAGTTGGCGGAGGCTCCGGTGTTGGCGCGCGGCAGATCCGAGCGGCGGCGACGGCTCCCTTGAGTGGATGGGGGTGGCGGCGCAGCGCGCGGTGATGGGACGGTCTTGGCGTGGCGGGGTTATTCGCGTCGAGGGGATCCTCTCGATTCCTTCCGGCGAGGCTCAAGACAGGGTAAGGCGAGGGTGTGGACGGCTGGCGTGGACCGCGTCGGCGAGGGCATGGACGGTGACGCGGTGCGGCAGCCTCTGCTGTTCTTCCTCTGCACGCTTGATCTGGCTGGGGGAAAGAAGGAAGTGGCGCGCGTTATAAATCCGCCCCCTTTAACACCGGTTCCAGCCACGAACCGGTGTTAAAGGGGGGGGGGTGTGCGTGCGCGAAACGAAATAAATGCCCCTCCCTTTAACACCGGTTCCTGGCTGGAACCGGTGTTAAAGGGGGGCATTTATTTCGTACATTAAAGGCGTGGGGGCATTTTTAATTCAAAAAATAGGATAGAATTTAGAAAATTCATATATTTTTCATTTCAACTCAGAAAAATATGAATAATATATCATATTTTTTAGAAAAATAAGATCTATCCATTCATATAAAAACATTTTATAGTTACTTTAGATGAAATTTTTCAAAATGATTAAAACACTTACATATAAATTTTGATTATTCAATTAAAAAAAAGTCAAACCCTAAAACTTTGAACATAAGAAATATTAAGCATCTAAAAAGGAATCTAACCCTATTTTATTAGAGCAAATTATATTTTATTTTGTATTAACATTTTTGAATTGTTTAGATATTTAAATGCCGCATCTTTTGTATACTTTGGAATCTGACAAAACCTCGCTAAACTTGCATTGAATTTTTGATAAAATAGCATATTGTGAACCAAAATGATTTTTGTAAAAAAACATGAACATCGTATCATGTACCTGTAGTTCATATCTGACCCACTTCCTACCGATTCGACAGGAATTTGTCTTTTTTACCAGAGGTGGACGGAAAGGTTTGAGATACCCATGTTGGTACATTGTCCATATAAGGTGGTCTAATATTTTTGTAAAATGTGGTGGTAGTTTTTTGAATTAGCCATTTGGTGGTTGCTTCACAAAACCGTCCGTCTTTTATGCTCGGAAAATGGAAAATGCCTTTTTGGTGCGACAAAAAGGAAAACTTCCTCTTGCAACATTGTTTGCCATCCAATGATGCACATGTATGCACAATATGGCCACATTATCACAAACTATGCCTTGATTCTAGCCATAACATTGGTCATTTGACCCAAAAGCCAAGAAACCTCGAATGAGATAGGTCATTTTGTGAAGTTTTTTTTGAGACATAATCAATATACCAAGTTTGATATTTTTCCTTCTAACTATGTCACATAATATAACACCACGCGAAGGTTTCACATTGTTTCGATCATTTTTCAATTTTTATCCCCGTTTTAAACTATCGTCAAACTTTGTCGAACAACGGGCATGAATATTCTGAGCTCGGGGCCAAGCCTCGCTAAACTTGCATTGGATTTTTGATAAAATATCATATTGTGAACCTAAAAATGTAAAAAATCATGACCATCGTATCCTGTACCTATAGTTCATATCTGACCCACTTCCTGCCGATTCGGCAGGAATTTGTCTTTTTCACCAGAGGTGTACGGAAAGTTTTCGGATCCCTCTGTTGGTACATTGTCCATATAAGGTGGTCTAGTATTTTTTTAAATGTGGTGGTAGTTTTTTTTAATTATCCATTTGGTGGTTGCTTCACAAAACCGTCCATTTTTTATGCTCGGAAAATAGAAAATGCCTTTTTAGTGCGACAAAAAGGAAAACTTCCTCTTACAACATTGTTTGCCATCCCATGATGCACATGTATGAACAATATGACCATATTATCACAAACTATGCCTTGATTCTAGCCATAACATTGGTCATTTGACCCGAAAGCCAAGAAACTTCGAATGAGATAGGTCATTTTGTGAAGGTTTTTTGAGACATAATCAATATACCAAGTTCGATATTTTTATTATGATAGAACTGGAATTAAAGTACATAATGCAACTAATAGTAAGTTACATAAAGCACGACTGAAAATTAAGATACATAAAAGAACTGAAAATTAAGATACATGGCCAGATTAAGTCACAATCGGCCGAACTTGTTTTGGAATGTTGGAGTGATTCAGTCATGATCCTGCCTACACCTGTAATACTCGCCACTGTAGTCGTCGTACTCGCCGCGTCCGTCATCGCTGTCGTCGTCGGGGTCGCCGTAATTGAACTTTGAAGGCTGAGTACGCGTGGGCTGGACTTGAGGGTAGCGCAGACGGGGGTTAGAGTCGGCGGCAGTGTCGTAGGCCATGATGCTCTGGAGAGTCTGACCGTGCCAGCTCAGCCGCCGGCCGGCCTCGTTGAAGTTCGGAGGAGGTGGGCCGTCCTCCTCGTGCCTGGCGAGCGCCCTCTCACGCCGATCCCCGAAGAAGGCTTTCCAAGTAGGGAAATAGTCGGGATACCATCTGGGATTCCTCCGCTGCTCCGGCGTGAACTCGAAGTAGTAGTGGTTCGTGATGGCCATCCGGCGTGCCACACCTAGAGGGACAGGAGGAACCGGCACGCCTCCGGCGCTCAGCATCCAGCCGACGGGGACACAGTAGCCCGGCGGGCAGGGGTAGTTCGAGGTGCAAAGCGCCTCCGCCTTCCTGGGGGTTAGTGCTACGATGGAAGCCATGGGAAAGAGTGATGAGGTTGCAGATATGAGTCTAGAGATGTGCAATGAAAATGGAGGCCAACCCTACATATATATAGTGAGAAATTGCGGGAAGATAACTAGAGGGAAGAACTGGCGGGAAAAACTGGCGGGAAGAACTGGCGGGAAAAAATGGCGGGAAGAAAAATGGCAGGAATAAAAATGGCTCATTTAATACATATACTGTTAACAGAAGAAATATGACATTGATTTCCATGTTGAGATACATATGTGTGCTAAAAATGGCTCAATTAATACATATAGTCAATCTTATGATCGCGTCAGCCGTAACCATGGAGTATCAGCACCTTTTAACAGGATGGTTGGGTCAGTCTTCACTCTGAAAGGCGGAATTTCATCAAACTTATTATAATCTTCTGACATGTCTGTCTTGTCCTCCACTCCCACGATGTTTCTTTTCCCTGAAAGATATGTGACGCTTTGGCTCATCGTGTGATGTATCTGTTTGCTTATTTTTTTATTTTTTTGGTTTGGTAGACATGTCCTTCACATACAAAACCTGAGCCACATTATTGGCTAAGACGAATGGTTCGTCTAAGTTCTTGTCTACCTTCATAAGATTGTTGAGATCCACTGTTGTCATTCCGTTCTTCTTGTTTACCTCAAACCCTCCTCCTGTTAGCTTGACCCATTTGCATCGAAACAAGGGGAACTTAAAATTAGGTCCATAGTCAAGTCCCCATATCTCCTCTATAAACCCATAATAGTGGTCTTTTTCCCATTGTCTTCTGCTGCATCGAAGCGGACACCACTGTTTTGGTTGGTGCTCTTTTTATCTTGGCCTATCGTGTAAAATATATTCCCATTTATCTCGTACCCTTGGAAAGTACATACAGTCGAAGATGGTGTCCTGGCCAACAAGTACAGCTGATCCCCAACAGTGGTGTTATTCGTGAGAAGTCTTTGCAGCCAGCCGCCAAAACTCGCCATGGGTTCACTTATAATCCATTCATCAGCCTGCCCCAGGTGTTTGAGGCATATTAAATTCTTGTGTTCTTGATATACAGGGCAACCAAGATAGATCTTTGTAAAACCGTGTAGTGTGCTTGATTGAGAGAATGACCGCCCGTACATACCATTGCTTTACATCCTAGGGTGCATTTTCCACGCAGTCTCCCCTCATGTCGTGATTCTAGAACACCAATCGCCTTAAGGTCAGGAATAAAATCAACAAAGAACTCAATGACCTCCTCTGTTACATAGCCCTTGGAGATGCTTCCTTCTGGCCTAGCACGGTTATGAACATATTTCTTTAAGACTCCCATGTACCTCTCAAAGGGGAACATATTGTGTAGAAATACAAGACCGAGAATGGCAATCTCTTCTACTAGGTGAACCAGGAGATGCGTCATAATATTGAAGAAGGATGGTGGGAACACCAACTCAAAGCTGACAAGACATTGGGCCACATCTGTCTGTAACCATGGTAGGCTTTCTGGATCGATTACCTTCTGAGATATTGCATTGAGGAATGCACATAGCTTCACAATGGGTACTCTAACATTTTCAGGTAGAAGCCCCCTCAATACGATCAGAAGCAATTGTGTCATAATCACGTGGCAGTCATGAGACTTCAGGTTTTACAATTTTTTCTCTGCCATATTTATTATTCCCTTTATAATCGACGAGAAGCCAGACGGGACCTTGATACTGCTCAGGCATTCAAAAACTATTTCCTTCTCTGCTTTGGTAAGAGCGTAGCTGGCAGGAGTTAAGTGGCATCGTTTACCCTTCTCGTTCTCAGGATGCATAGGCTCTTCAGGGTCTTTCATACGTTGCTGGTCCTGCCATGCTTCCGGTGTATCTTTTGTCTTCCCATACACTCCTAGGAAGCCTAGCAGGTTCACGCAAACATTCTTCGTCACGTGCATCACGTCGATTGAAGAGCGAACCTCTAAGACTTTCCAATAGGGTAGGTCCCAAAATATAGATTGCTTCTTCAACATGGGAGCGTGTCCGGCATCGTCATGCGGAACAGATATACTTCCAGGACCTTTTCCAAAGATTACTTCTAGGTCCTTGACCATACCAAATACCTCCTCACCGGTACGGAGGACAGGCTTCCTCCAGGATTCTGCCAGACGTTTGAAATGCTTGCCTTTCTTTCTTACTAGATGCAGGTTCGGAAGAAATCGACGGTACCCTACGTACACAACCATCTTACATTTCTCCAAATATACACTTTCAGTCTCATCTAAACAGTGTGTGCATGCATTATATCCCTTGTTTGTCTGTCCTGAAATGTTACTAAGAGCAGGACAATCATTGATGGTTATGAAAAGCAACGCTCGTAGGTCAAATGGCTCCCCTTTGTGTTTATCCCACATACGTATACCTGGTTTGGCCCACAGCTGTAAAATTTCTTCAACTAATGGCCTTAGGTACACATCAATGTCGTTGCCGGGTTGCCTCGGGCCTTGGATGAGCACTGGCATCATAATGAACTTCCTCTTCATGCACAACCAAGGAGGAAGATTGTAGATACATAGAGTCACATGCCAGGTGCTGTGCTGCAGCTCTGCTCACCAAAAGGATTCATGCCATCTGTACTTAGACCAAACCTTAAGTTATTTGCGTCACGTGCGAAGTCCGGATACTCTCGCTTGACTTTTCTCCACTGTGACCCATCAGCGGGGTGTCTCAACATCGCGTCTTTCTTACGGTCTTCCATGTGCCATCGCAACAACTTGGCATGCTATTTATTTCTGAAGAGACGTTTTAACTGTGGTATTATAGGAGCATACCACATAACCTTGGCAGGAACCTTCTTCCTAGGAGCCTCGCCCTCAACATCTCCAGGATCGTCTCGTCTGATCTTATACCGCAGTGCAATGCATACCGGGCATGCATCCAAATTCTCGTACTTGTCACCGCGGTAGAGGATGCAGTCATTAATGTAGGCATGTATCTTCTGCACGTCTAATCCTAGAGGGCAGACAACCTTTTTTGCTTGGTATGTACTGTCGGGCAACTCATTATTTCTTGGAAGCAGATTCTTCATTTTTACCAACAACTATGAAAATGCGCTGCCAGTCACACCGTTCTCTGCCTTCCATTGCAGCAAATCCAGTGTGGTACCTAGCTTTTTGTGGCCATCTTCGCAAGTTGGGTACAAAAATGTTTTGTGATCCTTTAACATCTCCTCCAGCTTCTCCTTCTCCTTCTCCTTTTTAGTTTCACATTCTTCCTTTGCATCAGTAATGGCCTAACCAAGATCGTCATCAGCGGGCCCATCTGCTGCCTCTTGATCTTCATTATCTACCCCCGTTGCAGTATCATCATATTCAGGATACATATTATGATAGTTGTCATCATCCTCTTCTTCTTTGTTGTCTTCCATCACAACCCCTTTCTCTCCGTGCTTGGTCCAACAATTATAGCTGGGCATGAAACCGGATCAAAGCAGGTGGGCGTGAATGGTTCTGGTATTTGAGTAGTCTTTCTTGTTCTGACAGTGAACACACGGACAACACATACCTATGGCCCCCTTCTTTTCAGCTTCTTGTCCAGCTTCTTCTAGAAGCTACCCTCGACCAGCTTCTCCCAGAATCTCATGTTCAAAATTCGTTGAAACTTCTTAACTAGTAGTTTCAATGTCAATTTAAAAGTATAAACGATTTTGGCAGATAAGATTCTGGGAGAAGCTGGTCGAGGGTAGATTCTGGGAGAAGCTGGCCAAGAAGTTGAAAAGAAGGGGGCCTATAAGCAGTATGACACTGAATTTTTGCAATGGTTTGGGGTTTTCGGAAATCCAGATGTGTCACGTGAATAGAGATAAGCTTACTATGGGAGGAAAATTTTAACGTGGCCAAACTAATCCTGTCTCATCTAATTACTCCGTATCTACAAACATACACAAGCCCTAACTGCTCATAGCTTTCGACTTCGTTAAGTGTGTATCTCAAATCTGGATGGAAGCCCCCTGTATATGTCTCCTCTGTTGGGGCGTGTCAAAATCAAGTCTCTTATCTATGACAGTGAGCAAACATGTGTGGGGGATCCATGTATGCACGCGCATGTCTCCATCCTATCTTAGGCGTAGCCCGAGAAAATTTATTGAAATTGTAGCAAGCAACTAGCATCTCACTTGTCACTAGACACAGATCGATCACGGTCATTGCCCATCCATGCATGTCCATCTTGATCAAGAGACACATGCTTACATACCAAACCCATCTTGATCTAGAGATAAGGTTCCCAGGCCCCTTCCTCGGCCGTCTGTGGTGGCGGGGGAGGATTTGGGGGCCCTGGCTGCCGGCGCCGAGTGTGCTGCCTCCTCGCTCCTCTGCCTCTGATGCTCCCGCACGGTGTTAGGAGGCAGGTCTCTCCCCCCGTTGCAAGAGCCTGCTCCGGGGCTTGGGTGGAGATGGCCGGGAGCAACGCAATAAGGTGCGTGCTTGACCATCGTGGTGTTGATTCTACTGCTGCGGCGAGGCTCCTGGCCAGCCATGGTGGCGAGGAGGAGCTTCATGACAGTCTTCAGGAGGGTGAGCCCGCTTCCCCCTTGGCCGGCCTTGGTGGCGAGGGAGGGTGGTGCGGTGCGCAGCGCTCTACATCTGATGCATGGTGGTGGCGGTCCTCTCCCATGGGAGTGGGCCTTGGTTCGGTGGGGCGATGCATCGCGGCGCCTTTGTCACAACTTTGTCAAGGCCATCAAGATGGTGGCGGCAGGGTGGTGGTAAGACGGTGTTGACGTGCTTGGCCTGCGCTGATTAGCAGCTACCCTAGCAGCGGTGCAGGCACACCGCTGGAGTGGTCGTCTTCGCGGAGTTTTGGGGCTCCGTGGGGGAGCATCGCTTTGGCGAATTTCGGCCGCTACTTCTTCAATAAGCCTGATTCTGGGGTTTTTTGGAGAGCCGCTCATCTTCGCCTGCCTCCTCCCGCCCGTGGCAGGAGTTGGGAATTGGATGGCGGGCCGGATATCTCTATCGGCTCCGGTAAAAAGCCCTCTGCTGCAGGTCACTACTGTTTCACTCATCCTCTTCTACATCTAGCAGACGCAGTGGTTGTGGAATATGGAGGCATCGATTGGGTGAGCAGCAGTGGAGTTGGGAAGCAATTTTCTTGAGCACCACCTCGGCGGTGGGTGATAGCCGTCCGACATCCAAGGCCAGAATATGGCCTATCCAGAAGCCGGCGAATGGTCCCGGCAATATACAAACCTCCTCGGTGAGGCCCTCTCAAGGTTGGCGGCCTGTTTTCTCATTCGCTCGAAAGCAAGTGGTTTCGTCCCCGCTTTCGAGCTTGACGGCAGTGTGTCTGACCTTCGGCTCGGCGGTGGAGAAAGAGAAGGATCAGTTTTTGATTTTCTATCTTTCAATGGGATCTTTTCTACTTTTATCGGGGACCTACGTATTTCATTTGTATTGTATGGGGTCCTCTGTAAGCTTTTGTACATCACCGTTTGCTATTCATGTTATGCTTCCCTGTCCCTTCGAGGATCTCCTCGTTCAAAAAAAATACTACTATAGTTACCACCAAATACATGTAGAGGCATGCACATAGTGGCCTACCCGCCAAAAAAAGAGAGCATATAGTGGCCAACAGGTTGAGCAGATAAAACAGGGGGTAGTACGCCAGTGGTAAACATCCATGCTCGTATGGTGCACACAATAATTATGATAGCAAAAGTAATCAATTGCCAATTTTATTTATATGTCCAGAATCACTATTCTTTTTAAGCGAAACAGCCAGACTCCATCCCGCTACGAGCTTTATTAACCACCAAGTTTCTCTAAAATAAAGTAGAGGATTCATTGACCCCATTACAAAAAACCTTATTGAAAAAACAAGACCTAGCAAACTCATGCATAACAAAAGCAAGTACCTAACAAACTCGGCACAAGAGCAAAACTACTAATTGATCTGCCAACAGTTGTGAGCAAACACTTGGAATTGATAATCCTCTGGATGTAGGGGGTTGTCGCAACACAAGGCATCAAAACTAGCAAGGCGAAATGGTTTTATTAATTAGTTAATCCTAGAGGAATCTATCTACAATCTAATGCATATTTTCATCACATAAAGATTAACAGATTTCAAGGAGGGTGCAACATTCAGTCGGTGCAGTAGTACTGGATCGAATCAGAAAATATGCACAATTGCATATGCATAGAGAGTCAAACATGCAAATGCATGCAACAGACAGTCAAACGTGCAGGCACCGCCCTAATTCCCCGGCTCAAAACTTGATCATCAAAAGATTCGTGTCCACTCGTAATTTAAAACCTCATGATACATTGTACTTTATACTTCTAATTATTAACAAAATATTTTTTCCATCCAGAATCCAAGAAACTTCACAAGACATGGACAGTACTTTGAGCAAAAAAATCCAAGAAATGCGTGGGGACTCGAATTAAGTTCAGACCTTATAGTTGGCTGGTTGCCTCTAATTTTTGTACAGTTAATTAATCAAGAAATACCAAAGATTCTTCTGGTGATTATTCTAGCTTGTGATTGTAGGAGGTTGCAGGAACATAGGGTACCCCTGATTGAGGATAGTCAAATGAGAGGACATGGTGGTCGAAATTTCGGTGCAATGTATGGGAGGGAATCAAGTTTGATGCCACTTCATTGGTAAACACAATGTAGCAAATCGAGGATGTTTAGTTAGTTAGTTACGAGGGAGAAGACTGGTTCACTAAACATGAGACTTGAGATCACTTTGCATAGATTGATTGATGGCGACAATCTATAAGAAAATGTCATGGTAGGAACAAAGTTGGACAAGGTTGATTCACATATCAATACTGGGGACATCTTCTGATCCGTGCTTTGATGGGTCTGATCTCTAGATCCTTTCTATGATCACTCTAGTAAGCAATTTATTTAACACTTGTGAAATAAAATGGAGTAAATTGTACGTACTAGTTAGATATTTATATTTTTACATGGATTCCAAGTAGTACGTAGCCACAGAAAAATACTTTGGTTTAATTTTTATAATAAAAATGCCTTAATTTTTATCGAAATTAAAAGGTTACTTTTAGAGCTTTATAAAGTTGGGCCCACCATCCATGATATCCCATAGGCCAAATTCATGTTAACGTATTACCTCGTAGGAGAGAGAGAGAGAGAGAGAGAGAGAGAGAGAGAGAGAGAGAGAGAGAGAGAGAGAGAGAGCTAGGTAGCTTAATGTAAGGACCACCTTGCTCCCAGCAGAAAACGAATATGCAAACAATTGGTTAGTCATAATGGAACTGCACCAGCACTGTGGTTAACAATATTCTTTGCGGTTTCCAAAGAAAAAAGGCGAAGTGGTTAACAGTTCACTTTGCAAACAAACTTTTAATTAAACAGGGCTCCTACCATGCTTGCTTTCCATAGGCAAAAGAACCAATGGCAGGGAAAAGAAGAAACAAAAGGTAGTGGAGAGAGATTCTGAGATAGATGATGATGAAGAGCATGCAATATACAAGTGCCCATAAACTCCATGTTACATTGTTCCATACACATATCTATTATTGGGGAGGGGAGAGAGGGGACAGTTTTGTATCTGCCAAAGATGCTCTCCCAAGATCTCTAATGATAGCATCCTAATCATGGCCTCGGCGCCCTTGCTTAATTGTTTTTCAACACACTCTTGTTGAAACTAATTAAGCTATATTTGGTTAGTGCCGATCGAGACTTCTAGATGATTATGGATGGTACAGGGCAAAGGAGCACGCCCAGTCACAAAGCGGTTGTACCAACTATGTAGTCCCTCCGTCCACATTTACACGGTGCACACACTTATCGAGATATTGGTTTAGCCACTGGTTAAAAAAAAAGTATTGGATGATAATGTCATAGAAGTCATACTATCGGATTTGTATTCAAATAAACATGGTAATACTTCCTCCTATCCATATTAGTTCATATTTGTCTAGATATAGGTGTATCTAGCACTAAAACTTAACTAGATACATCCATATCTAAATGAATCTAAGTCAACTAATATGGATCGGCGGGAGTAGTAAATTTTTTATAATAAAAGATTCATGTATTATTCATTAATGTAGTGGTTAAACTTAAATTACAAAACGAGAGAGCCATGCAATAGGGACAGAGGACGTATATATAATTCAAGCACATTGTACTCATCTTCCGGACAGAGGGAGAGTAGAGTACTTACCGTAATCATCGGGTTATTTGGTAGGCTCCAGTAACGATCTTTAATCCGATTCATCCGCGACCAAAATGATGAGTCAACACTAAAGTTGGTTATAGTGGTAGTATCGTACTACTAGTATCATGCATATAATACTAGTGTACGATAATATCTTCATAGTGCATGATATCATATGATAGTATATATGTACTATATTTAATAATTTATAAAATCTCAATGTAAAATTGTGTACAAGATTTATTTGTATGAAGATTTTCTAGTTTTACGTGCTATGATACGGTATCTACCTATGATACTCTAACCATCTTTTTTTATTAATTATTGTGTCACATCAGATTTTTGCCAACATTGCATGTATATATGATAGTAGCTATGATACTTTTATTAGGACCAGCCTAAGACTCGTAACCTGTTATTGAAGAAATATCTCTCCTTTTTAGCAGAAGTTATTGAAGAAATATCTAGTACACCTATGGCAACCATATGCAGGGCCCACTAGGTCGGCCCGCCCTGCCCTGTTATGACGCCGGAAAGCCCCCTCGTATGTGTACAACCTACTCAATCCGTCTATAAATAAGTGTATTTTTACCTTTTGTTGAAAGCCAAGATTTATAAAATTTGATCAACTTTATAGAAAAATATAGCAATGTTTATGAAACTCATTTAGTATAGTTAAATCTATTTTAAAATATAGTTTTATAATATGCCAATTTGGTATTACTGCATGTTGCTATATTTTTCTACAAAGTTAGTAAAAGATAACAAGGTTTGACTGATAACTAGAAGTAATGGAGGGAGTACACCCCAACCACCTCAGCTACCTAGTCATAGTTTTTTTTAAAACAAGCTACATAGTAATAGTGGAGAGTAACTTACATGCATATATTATTAGTCTAAGTTACTATCTCTATAGTAGAAAATAACATAAATATGGTGTTATGCAAAATCTTATTTATTATAATATAGACCAATTTTATACTGAAATGTTTGATATTATGATAACATAGCCAGTTACCACAAGCCACTCTTTTATCATTTTGCATGCCATGTCATCTAAATAATTAGTTGGTAATATATGTAGGACTATGTTACTAACCAAGTTACTTCCACTATGACTAGCCTAAGAATAGTCATAGTGGGAGTAACTTAGATAGTATAAAGTTATATGCATTGCCACCTAAGCATTTAGATGACCACTTTTTCTTCGGTATCACCCCCCTTAGGGAAATGTTGAGGGGAAAACCGGTTTTTGAGTGGTCCGGTCGTTTTGATCCATACGTATGAGTCAACGCATATATGGCTGAAGTATAATCGAAGATAACGTGTACGGGAGATCAACTTATCATGTCGAACGGAATCGATCACAATGTGTGACACAAGGAGATTGATCGACTTCTATTTTTTCTTGGGGTCTTCTTGTACAAACCACCTCCAAATTGTATACAGATATAACATACGATGGTAGTACGGGACTACACCTTAACCGGTGCTCAACCAGAACTCAGGCGAAAGCCGGTTTTCCAAACTTTGCCCCTAGGGGAGGACACTGACATGGCATGCAATTAAAATGATGATAGAGGGACTTATGGTAACTAACTATGTACCATAACATCATATATTTTTTAAAATAAAATGAATTTATATTGCAATAAATAAGACTTTAAATAATATCACACATAAATGTTATTTTTCGGAGATAGTAACTTGCCAGCCTAAGTGTGCGGACGCCGCTGTTAGGAATAGACAAATTGTATTCCTCTGGGGGCCAAAGGCCACAATAAAGTATATGTACAGGTGAAAATATGCAGAAAACCCCCCTAACAAGTGGGAACATACAATATACAAATATACATCTAACGCCCCCTCAAACTCATGGTGGCTCGACAACACTGAGTTTGGAGAGAAAGAAAGTATGCTGCGCAATAGTCTGTGCCTTTGTAAAGAAATCTGCCAACTATAACTCTGAAGGTACATACTGAAGCGCAACAACCTGATCCTGCACCTAAGCACGTGTATAGAAATCATCAACACCAATATGCTTGGTAAGCTCATGCTTAACCGAATCACGTGCAACACTAATATCACCTGTACTGTCAGACAAAATCAGAGTTGGTGTGGTAATAGACATCCCAAAATCCGCAAGCAACCACCATAACCAGGTCACCTCAACAGTCAACAAGGCCATAGCACGCAACTCAGCTTCAACACTCGAATAGGAAATAGTTATCTGTTTCTTCGTCTTCCAAGCAATGAGCGAACCGCCAAGAAACACACAGTAAACATAAAGTGAACGGCGATCCGAAGGATCACTCTCCCACGTGGCGTCCGAATAGCACTGGAGCTGGAGGGAGCTGGAACGAGGAAAAAAAAAGCGACGAGTGATCGTACCACGAAGATAACGAAGAACACGGAGAAAATGACTATAGTGAACAGTGGTAGGAGCGGAAACAAACTGGCTTAGAATATGAACAGAATAATATATGTCAGGACGAGTGATAGCAAGATAAACAAGACTCCCAACAAGATGGCGATAACGCGTCGGATCAGGAAGAGGATCACCATCAATAGGGTGAAGCTTAACATTAAGCTCCATAGGGGTATCAACAGTGCGCTCATCCCCAAGAGCAGCACGAGCAAGAAGATCCTGAATATACTTTTCCTGGAAGATGAAAAAGCCATCAGAGGTGGAGGAAACCTCAATCCCAATAAAATATCAAAGAGGACCAAGATCAGTCATAAGAAACTGATCACGAAGACGATCCTTAACAAAGGTGATATACTCAGGATCATCACCAGTAATGATCATATCATCAACATAGAGAAGAAGAAGAGTGCGACCATAAGGAGAAGTGTGAACAAACTGCGCTGGATCATGAGCACTAGGAGAGAAACCAGCAGCAGTCACCACAGAGGCAAAGCGCTCAAACTAGGCACGAGGATCATGTTTGAGGCCATATAGAGAACGCCGAAGACAGCAAACCATCCCAGCGGGAATGGAATACCCAGGAGGAGGCTGCATATAAACCTCCTCACTCAACTCACCATTAAGGAATGCGTTCCGAACATCAAGCTGGGACACGCACCGATGTGACGCAAGCGTTTACAAGAAGAGTGCACACAGTGGTCATATGAGCCACAAGAGCAAAGGTCTCATCATAGTCACGACCGTGCTCCTGCTGAAACCACGAGCCACAAGACGCGCTTTATAGCGCTGAAGAGATTCATCGGAGCGAGTCTTAATTTTATAGACCCACTTACAAGTGATAGTACGAACACCGAGAGGAGGAGAAACAAGATCCCAGGTGCCAGTGCGCTTAAGCGCAGCAATCTCCTCATCCATGGTCAACTGCCATTCAGGATGATGCTCAGCATTTCGATAAGAAGTCGGCTCAGAGGCAACAGAAAGACCATACTGCGGTTGGGGGCACGACGCTGACGAACATGACGAGTAGAGGGAAGCTCATCAGAGGAAGAGGACTCATGAGACGACGATGAAGAAGAAGGAATAACAGAGGAAGGCTCCGGAGAACAAGGAGAACTAGGGGAACTAGACAAAGCAGAGGAGGATGGTGTCGAAGAGGAGACATCAGGGAGAGTGGTCCTGAAGAAGACATGATAGGAGTAGAAGGAGGTGTGTCAGGAATAAGAAGAAAAGAGATATCTTCCACCGGGTAGGTACCAGCGGTGGTACGAGGATAGAAAGGGCGTGTCTCATCAAAGGTAACGTCGCGAGAGATACGCATCCGATGACCAACATGGTCCCAACAGCGATAGCCCTTATGCTCATCACTATATCCAAGAAAAACACACTCAACAGACTGAGCGGTCAGTTTGGTGCGTTCGTGAGGGGCAAGGAGAACATAGCAAACACAACCAAACAAACGAAGCATGGAGTAGTCTCGAGAATGACTAGATAGGCGCTCAAGAGGGATACCACCCTGCAGAGCGGCAGAGGGCTGAATATTGATGAGGTAAGCCGACGTAGCGACAGCCTCAACCCAGAAATGCGGCGGAAGGGAAGAAGCAATCATTATGGCACGAGTGGTCTCAAGAAGATGGCGGTGCTTACGCTCAGCAATGCCATTCTAGGCATGTGCGCCAGGACAGGAGAACTGAGCAAGGGTACCCTGCTCAGCAAGAACACCTCGCAACATCTGGAAGATATACTCACCAGCAGAATCAATACGAAACACTCGAATGGGTGTGGAATATTGAGTATGGACCATGGCCGCAAAAAGGTGATATATGGATAGCACTTCACTGCGAGAGCGCATAAAATACAACCAAGTGTACCGAGAAAAATCATCTATGAATAAAATATAGTAGCGATGGCCCCCTTTCGAAGCGAAAGGAGGCGGACCCCAGACATCGGAATAAACTAAATCAAATGGTCGCTGAGATACATACGCGCTAGTAGGATAGTGAAGTTGAATCTGTTTGCCCAACCTACAACCCTGACAATGTAAAGACCCATCTCCCGAGACAGACCCCAGAAGACCACGATGAACTAATGACGACATGCAAGAGTCACAAAGGTGACCAAGACGATGATGCCACTGCTGAAAAGAGCTGGTAGCAGAGGCGACGACCGGAGAAGAACTGGCAGATTAAGTGGCAGCGGAAGGAACACGAAGCCAACTCCAACCAAAGTCCAGGAGAATCAGGGATGCGAGGGCCAAATCCAACCAGGGCCTGTGTGCAATGATCCTAAACAACACAAGAATCAGCATCAAGAATGACGCGACAACCAGAGTCAGTAAGCTGGCTAGCAGAGAACAGATTCATCTTAAGACAAGGAACATGATAAATATTAGGAACAAAAAAAGAAGCAGTAGAAAGGGTACCCCGACTAGAAACAGGAAGAGAGGTACCATCGACCGTGAGAACACAGACATGAGAAGGGAGAGAACGAATAGAGGACAGAAGAGAAGAGTCAGAAGTCATATGAAAAGAAGCTCCAGAATCCAGATACCATGGGGACATACCTGACCGTGTAGAGGGTGGTGGTTGCGCAGTGCCTAAAGAATCAGTCACAGAACCAGCAGTGTCTGTTGAAGAAGAGCCTGTAGCATCAAGCAGACCACGGAGACTCCTGATAATGTCCTGATCAGAGAGAGCAACTGCTGAAGATCCGGAAGGAGCCGACTGCCCACGAGCCTGGTGCTGCTGACGTAAACTAGGATCCCGTGTATAACAGGTGGCCATCCCTGCTATGGTAAGTGCAGTGACGAAGAGAACCACGACAACCCTGACCACGAGCCTGCTGGTGCTGGCTCTGGCCCTGAGACTGCTGGTGCTGACTCTGACCCTGAGACTGGTGCTGGCTCTGACCCTGACCTGGAGGAGTGGGTAGTATCGGTGGCGGCACAGAGGACCGCAGCTGAGTCGAGGGAGCAGACGGTAGAGGAGGACCACGAGTAGCAAGCATAGACGAAACCGCAAGAAGACCAGCACCACGAAGACGAGTCTCCTCAGCCCGAAGCTTAGACAACACCTCAGAGAACGGAACACAACCACGAGCATTCAACTGAGAACGGCGGGGCTCGATCTCCTGGCGGAACCGAGACAGAAACTCATAGATGCGATGGAACTCCAAATCCGAGCGCACAATCTGGCAGCACGAACATGTACCACAAACAGCAGTGCGGAGAGAATCAAGCTGACGCCAGATAGCAGCGCTCTGAGTATAGAACTCATCAATAGTGGAATCACCCTGCTGAAGGTCATGCTCCTGGCGAACCACAGACAGGTAAAGAGCATCCCCATACGGCTGATAGCGCTGAGGAAGATGTGCCCACTGAGCGGCAACAGTAGGGAGACTCATGAACTCAGCGACAACCGGGACGAGTTCGGAGGCGAACAGCAAGAAGACGGGCATCCTCATCAACCCACTTAGTGTAAGCTGTCAGATCGTGGCGATAGGTCTCGAGATCAACAGAATACTGTTTGAACTTCAGCTCATAAGCAGCAACAACACTACCATCGGCACTCTGAGCAGCATCCTTGGCCTCCTGAGAAGCATCAGCATCAAGAACAATAGGCGTCGGCGGAAGAGGAGCCACAAGAGCAGGGGGACACGATGGACATGAGACCTCGTCGGAGAGCACACCCCAAAGACGAAGACCGCGCATGTGAACGCGCATAAAGACAGCGAAATCAGGATAATTCGCGCCATCGAAGATCACCGGACAGCGAGGAATCGCAACATAGTCCGATGCAGAAGACATCTCTCTCACTTTTTTTTTGTTTGGTCAACTCTCGAATCGTAAGCAAAATGAGTCGAGGCGCGAGCCAGGCAGAGGCGCGCAGGAGGCCGACAGGCGGTGGGGCGGGGACTGGGCGGCGCCGATGATGGAGACGGGCAGGGCCGGAGGTGGCGACGCGGGCCGGAGGTGGCCGGCAGCGGCGGGGTCGACGCAGAGAGGGCCGGCGGAGGCGCAGGAGGCCGGCGGCGGCGGAGATAGAGGCGGCGGGGACTTGGTGAGATCGATCCGATCGGATCTAGAGAGCTCAAATCGGGTAGATCTGGACCGAATCAGGCAGATCTAGACCGAAAAAATTGATCAGATCTGGACCGTAACAAAAACGCGAGCGGCGACCGGCGGCGGCGACGACGGCAAGGCCGGCGACGACATGGACGGTGGCGGCTGCGGCGACGAAGTTGCGAGGAGAGGATAAGGCTAACTTGGTTCTGATACTACGTTAGAAATAGACAACTTGTATTCTTCGGAGGACCAAAGTCCATAATATATAGTACATGTACAGATAAAAATATATAATATACAAATATACATCTAACAGTCGCGCGACATGTGCGTGGCCCGTGGCACATACGTGTGCCTGTCGGCTATACAGTACACACCCGGCTGATCTCTCTCCTCGTTGGCATACCATCGGAGCTCTATAAAACATTTCCATGGAGAACCTCCAGAGCCCACAACTCAACTACAGCCAGCTGAGAAGAACTCACTTATCATCACCGTCGTCGTCTTTGCAAGTCGCAACCTCCTCCGCGGAGAAAGAAGGAAATGGCAGCCACCAGCATGAGGTACGTGCACGCCGACGTGGAGAACCTCAAGGCGACTGAGCTGAGGCTCGGCCTGCCAGGCGCCGAGGAGACCGACAAGATGCGGACGCCGCCCTCGACGCCTAGGTCCGGCAGCAAGCGCGCCCTAGCCGGAGACTACCGTGAGGAGGAGCCCAAGACAGCGCCGCCGGCCGCCAAGGCGCAGGTGGTTGGGTGGCCGCCGGTGAGGTCCTACAGGAAGAGCTGCTTCCAGCAGCAGGCCAGCAGCAAGATCAAGGCGGCTGCGCCAGTGCCGGAGAAGAAGCAGGAGGACGTCGCCGTTGCCGCTGCCACCGAGGCGGCCCCCGCTGCGGCAGGCAGCGGAGGATCACTGTTCGTGAAGGTGAGCATGGATGGAGCCCCCTACCTTAGGAAGATCGACCTGAAGATGTGCAAGGGCTACCGCGAGCTCAGGGAGGCCCTGGAGACCATGTTCCTCGGCTTCTCCGGCGAGGCCGCCGCCAGCGTGAACCCGTCGGACTTCGCCGTGACTTATGAGGACAAGGACGGTGACCTCATGCTTGTCGGCGACGTGCCCTTCGAGTAAGTTCATTCATATCCCAGATACGTATGCTAGCTATATGTTTTCGATCATGATTTGGTTCGAGCTTGAAATTTCAGTACGTACGGTGTCTTATGATGATTTTCTTGGTTGATTTGCAGGATGTTCTTGAGCACTTGCAAGAGGATGAGGATCATGAAGGGATCCGAAGTAAGAGGCCTTGTATCATCAAAGGAGTGAAATGAAATCTATGGAGGATATGTGACAAGCCATGGATGTAAGATTCGAGCAGAGCTCTCGAAGTTCAGGTCCCACTTGACAAGTTCACACAAACTTCAGGTCTCACACATGAGATTGGCGTGCGTACATGTGTGAGAAGGACCCTGCCAATGGACGGCCCAAGGCAAGAGAAGGACGAGGGATCAAGTAAGAGACTCGCTACCGTTTGCCGCATAGCAGTTCCCTCCTGCCGGACAGGAGAGAGGGTGGATGGAAAGCTCAATCGAATATGCTTGCAAAAGACGTCATCCTTTGAAATTTGTATATCAATGGTTCAAATTTGACAACACTTTGGTGTATAAGTATGGAGTAAGACATTCATCCATTTGGTAGATACTCACTTTGCTTGTCTGCGTTAGTTCAGGATTTGATTTTTTTTTTGCGGTAAAGTTAAGGATTTGATATGGGAAATGCACTTGACCGTATGTTTTCTTGAATAATACAAATATGAAGATTGTTGTACAATATGCTTGATACCCATAGTTCATCACACTTTCTTATCAAAATGTAGGGAGCCACGAGAAACAACCATTGGTTGGATGGTTATGAAGGTGATTGTACCCCTGGCAACACCAGGGATCAAACAAGAGTCTTGATGCCTCTTTTTCGAAATGGTGATGATATCCGGCATCTGCATCAAATGATACACATAGCCTCACTTATTACTGAATTCATCATCCAAAATACTATATCTCAAGGATCAGAAATGGTTGATACAAATACTAGCCAACGAAAAATGTCAATCATATAGAGATTAAACATTTTCTCATTTACTAACCGCCATTCAGCATGGCAGTAGATACCCTGAGCAACCGTTAGCAGACGGTTACAAGCAAATAGCCATAGGTTCCCCCGATCCTATGGGAGGAGCAAAACTCATTGCTAAATCCAATGAGCAGGCAAAGCTCATAACCTGCTCTGTTAACAACTGCAAATCCTTGGTTGCTCTTCTCTTCAATAATTGCTTCTTGGCAATGGACAGTATATGAATAGGCTAGAACAATATTATATATACATACCCGTTTAGTCAATGTGTACAAAATTTTATCCATGGGTATAAAACATTGCCCACACCGATAACACGTACCCGTTGGGTACCTAGAGGGTAGATCAAATTGTGAATAAATCATTTGTAATTTTATATTCATCAATACTAGCACATTTGACAACAAAAATAATAATCTCAACCAAATAATAGATAGGCAAGTATATGGAAATAATTGAATTTTAGAAGTCACACTCTTATACTCATACTAGGCAGCTCGGCTGCATAGTTTGAAACTCTAGAGGTCAGGAACAAATCGAACATCCGATCTGTCTAGCCAATTTACCTCCTTTTCGTGCTAGCTCGAGCTAATTACACATAGCAGCTCCGAAAATCTGATGAAATCACAGATTGTGGGACACCGAATGTCCGAACGGATCCGATCGAAAGTATCTTTTTGACAAGCTAGGCGGAGAAGAGAACAATTCCCTCTAAGCTCCCTCCGTGCAGTCACCGGGATTAGCTCCGACCATGCCCCCTCTCCTCTTATCCTCGGGAGGGAGCCCCCACTAATGGAGAAGGGGCATCTAGTCTCGGCCCGTAAGGGGCTTTTGTCCCTGTTGGCAAACCGGGACTGGCCAAGCGGGACTAAAGGCCCACGCATTAGTCCCAGCCCTGTTACCGGCCGGACAAATTGTCCTCCACGTGGCCGCCTCGGTGCACGCAGGGTGCACCCCCATTAGTCCCGGTTGGTGTTACGTACCGCGACAAATGGTTCTCTGTTATGGCAGCATTTTGGGCACTTTCTCTGCCGCGGCGGAGAATTCATTTTGTATTCTTTTATTTATTTCTTTTTTCATTTCAAAATAGTTTTTGAATATTACTACACTACCACATACCGTACACGTTCGTGCATATATAAGATAACTTGTCTTGTGATCGAGCATACAAATATATACAATTTTAATAGTTACATGGAGATCACAATTACCGGGACTAGAGCCCGTCTATTCGATTACACGACCAGGGATCATCAGTAGCGCCTATTCACACTACATTCTCTGGTATCATCTATCATCTCTTTTAACAAAAATCCCGCCAGTTCATCTGCAATTCCTAGTACGTGTGACTCTGGTAGGAGCTGATCCCACATGATCTCGAACTATATAAGAAAAGAAGATCAATATGAATATGAATCATGATAACAAAAAGTGACGATAATAAAATAATGTTGTGAATGTATTGCTTACGTCGACTATAATCTTTGTGCTCGGTGGTAAACGTGTGAATGAACTCACAAATGTAGTATCCACATAGATTCGTCCCTGGTGGCTGTCTCGCGCACTTTACGAGAATATAATTCAATCAAAATAATAATCTAGCATCATAATTGTATTGAAACGAGAAGTAAAGAAATGCACATACATATCACGTACTGCTTACCAAGACTGGAGTAAACGTCAGCTTCTCACTAAAGAAATCTGTAACCACACTCTTGAACAGGTTCCAAACCCTGCCCGGCAAAGAAAATGAATTAATGAGTTATTCATTACCTGATATCTTAGGAAATCAACGAAAGAGACCGATATAGTGTGAAAATTACCTTTGGAACATGTCCTGCATGTTGCGGAACTCTTCCAGGTGTCTTTTTAATGGGCTCATGACTTCAACTATTCCCTTATCAAGTTGAATGTCTAGCATAATCCAGTGGAACCTGCACACATTTATATATACATCAGTAACTCATCAATTACACTTAACATCGAGTAAGCAAAAGTGAATGTGTACAACAGAGTAAGACCCTCACTTGATATTGTAAGGAAACAATATGTGATCACAGAAATTTTTCTTTGTTAGAAACCTTAGAAGGTTTTCCTGTATCTCCTTGGGTTTAGCCGTTAGCGTCTCTATATGTAGTTTATCTGGGTCAATGAACCCAACACTATAGAGTGTCCTTTTTACATTTCTGGATCTTCATTCTACATAATAATAGAGTACAAAAGGATATAATAAGGATAATTACATGCAATGAACTGAACAACTGAAAAACTAAACAACTTATATGTAGAAAATGAATTCAACAACTTACAGACAATAGAAACTCATGAGAGATTTGTCAAGAGCGTCAAATTTGTATAACTCGAAGAGTTCTGAAAACTCAACATGGACCTCTTCGGCTCGCAAGTAGTACTCATGTGGGACTTCTGCCACGATCATTGTTCTGTCCCCCTTCATGAATCTCAAGTACCATTCATGGAAATTCCGCATTTGTGTTGGCAGGTGTTGCAACTTCTCTTTGATGACCAAAGGCATCCCTGAGACATATCTAGGGACTACATCAGCCTTGGGTAACTTGTCGTCTTGGAAACCTAGCAATTCAGCAACACTCACACTCATAGAGACCGCTAACTTCGTACCTTCTTCCATATCATGTAGCAGCAGCTGGGGAACGTCTTTGGATAACATCCTGAGGTGTGGGATCGATTGTTCGGCATGTTCTCCCAGCTGGGGAATGTCCCTTCTTTTCCCGCTTGCACTTTTACTTGATTTGCTCCCGCATGCACTTCTACTTGATTTGCTCTTCTTCACTTCTTTCTAAAGTGTGTGTAGATAGTCATCTGGCTTATGGTGCAACTCATACTGTGATTTTGTGTTCAGAAAATCAAGTGCATATGCTTTTTGCTTCTTGGTGTATACCAGGGCGGGCTCGGGTTTCTTCTTTTGAAAATATGCATCACATTGGGCATTTGCAATCATTGCATTTTCCTCATCAGTACGATCGTAAGGTCTGATGGGAAGATTCTTATGAGGTACTCTTGGGAGGGGCGACATTTGTCGTTTTGGGATGCTACGTCAGTTAGTACTCATCGACGGAGCACACTTCCACTTATTTTCCTTAGCGGGCGGCGAAGACGGCTAGCCCTAAGTCGGAGATCAAGATGGACTCGCGTTGTGGTGGTTGATGATGGCTCAATTGATGTAGAGCCTGTTGGGAACCCCAAGAGAAAGGTATGATGAGCACAATAACAAGTTTTCCCTCAGTTATGGAACCAAGGTTATCGAACCAGTAGGAGAAAGAAACCACTTTTGAAAGTGTGGCTAGCAACGTGGAACCTACACACAACACAACCAAAATACTTTCCCCCAACTTATCAGTGAGGTTGTCAAGCTCACTGGTTTTGCTATAAACAAAGGATTAAACACATAGTGTGAAAGAAAGTAATTGCTTGTAGTAATTGCAGAAAGTAAATAGTAAACAGTAGATGGAATATCAATGGGAAGGAATGGATGTAGCGGTCCCAACCTTCAATAAGGTAGAGATCCCTGTGTTTACAATGCTAGTCCCTGGATCAATAGCTAGCATCCACAGTTAAGATGTAATATCAAGAAACAAAGGTCATAGTACAACTTTATAACCAGGAATAAAATAGTTCATTACATCTTACATAGCTCATTTGGCTATCTCATTACAATGCAGCAGAATATCTATATAGCATGGAGTCCTTCATCTTCAAAGTGCCACGGGCAATCATGTTGGTTGTAGACTTGTAATCCTAATCAACATACTTCACTAACATCAAACAAACCTGCAACATAATAAGTTGCAGCCACAAGGGTCAATACATTTGAATTGTATTGACAAGTTTTACTACTAAGTAGAAATAAGTGGATCCTATCATTACATGCATATTTGGCTAAGTAGAGTTTAGGCTCTTTTGGAGAAAGCAATATAATTTTATCCTATCTTTTCAAAATAGTTTTAATCTTTTGAAAATCTTTCTGAACTCCTTGGAAAACTCCAAGTGCTTCTAATCCCTTGTTTTCACCATCAATTTTTACTTTGAGAAATTGGAATGTCGAGATCTTCCATAGCTTCAGGCCTTAGTTGCTCAGAGTTTTCCGTAACCGGGGACACGGCTAAGTACTTAGAATTTGATCTTCTGCAGAAGTTGTACACTTTACCCACATGACACAATCTCGTCTTGATGCCACCAGTGGCCGCTGGATAAGTACTCACCAAGATGGAGTACTGGCAGATCGAGAATGTGACAAAGTCTTTCCATAGAAGACCTCTCAATACACAATGCTAGCTTGTCTACCAGGCACCAATGTAGGGATATATTTCCATTACACAATTCTAGTTAACCTGAAGATGACAATGCATGGGTCTTCCACTATGTAGTTAACTAAGCCAGAGCCCATTTAGCATGTGGCTGCACACGGAAGCCACTGTACGAGAAACATGTTCAATCTCTAAGTCCCTGGGTGGTTTTCTTCTAGTGCACACACAAAAAGATAGCCATATAAACATGGTTCCCTTTGTTGCCACCTTGTCCAAATCTTGAGTATCCTTTTCCACCCAGGTGGTTCATTGAGTACTTGTTTTATTATATAAAACATATATCTTTCCAACACTTCATATAATCATATCATGTATCCCATCCCAAATATATAGCAGGGCTAAGCTTACTACAACTACAATGTTTTCACTAAGGGAGATATAAGGGTATCCTATTAGGATTTAGCATAGCATAAAATATAGTAGTCCTTATCATGCATGTTACAAAAATATACTAAGTGTAATAAAAATAGTAGGACATGGATGATAGTGTCACTTGCCTTTTTAGTAGGGGGTATTGGTTCACTTCTTGATCTTGGAAATATCACACTCTTCTAACTTCACTAAAATACAATCAAGCAAACACATATTCAACTAGCATGCAAACACTTTATCACACATAAAATAATAGAAACAAGGCAATGCATGCAAGCATGCAAAAGATGGTTTTATTTAGAAAAGTGGTTTCTATTAGGCTCTAACCATTTTAAAGTTCAAAGTGGTCATTTACTAAATTGGTAAAACCATTTGCAAAAGGTTTCATCTCATAAACCAAATTTCATGCTAAGGTGATATTTTATGTTGTTGAAAATATCTTTTAGCAAAGTAATAACTTTATATGGTTCATCAAATATGTTCTTAACTCACAAACTTGGTGTTTAGTGTCAGAAGGTTTGAATCACATCATTTCCCAAAGGATTTACTCAAAAATCATTTCTGAACCATAAACAATATTTTTATTTGACTAGAAATGTGCTAATTCAAATATTTATTCCTTAACTTCACAAAATACATTTTTAAATCCATAAGTTGGTTACTATGGTCAGTAGATTCAAAAAAATCCATTTAGCAAAGATTTCACCTTAAAAATTTATATAGAACAATTTTTATATTCAAAATATTCCTACACAAGTTTCTGCAAATTCAACCATTTTTCCAGAAGCAAAACATTAAACAAAGTGCATGGTTGCAAAGTGCTGGTTCTGCTGATTCCATTGATATAAAATTTGCAAAATTTGAACGTGTAGAATTAAAGTTATGAATTTTACAAGTTTGCATATCTAATAGATTCTAATTTCTGTTTTAAACCAAACCCTGTCCACGTGTCTTAATTTAACTGGCTGAAAACGGTTCGCTAGGATCGCTCTCTGTGAGTCGTTGGATCTTACTTAAAACACACGGCACAGATGGACGCGTACCCCTTCATCTAAAATCTAATCTCGTTCCTTCGATCTAGATCCGACGGTCTACAGCAGCTCGACCATGGTTTGGCGGCGCTGGCGGCGGCTGATGGCGGCGCACGCTCGGGCGGTGAGCTTGGCGATGATTCAAGAAGCGAGGGAGGGAGTGAGTATGCTCACAGTGATCACAGTGACGCGCTGATGCTCAAGGTGGTCTAAGTCGTTCAAGGGGCGCACGAGTTCCAGAGGGATTGCTCGCCGGAGTCCTTGGTGTCATCGGGCGTCTCTGTTTGTCGTCGGAGGCGGGGCTGCAAGCCACCCGAAGGCAAGAGGAGGGTGTAGTTAGACGCGGCCGAGTGCGGGGATTACAGGAGCATCAACGAGCGAGTTCGGGACGGTCTGATGTTACCTGGGAAGTTTGCCGGAGAAGTGGCAGACGACGGTGGCGCTCGGTGTTTTGGTTGCCGATGCTAGGGGACACGCGCGGGTGAGTGGAGCACACGGACAGGTGCGCACGGGACTGGGGAGTAAGCTTGTGTGCTCGTGCCGAGAGGGAGCTCGAGGAGGGTTGCTTCCACGCTGGGATGACTAAGGGCATTTTCTGAGCCTGACCCATTCGGTCGATCTAAGGTCCGTTTCTGTCCAAGGTCGAACTACGGTCGCTTTGGGGTCAGGGTCCGGTCTATCCTACCGACCACACGCGACTCGATCTATCTGTCCGTCTCCCTCCCGTTGTCACCGTCTGACACTTTTTCGATGTGACGTTAATGGTGACGCGACGTCGGCTATCAACGCAGGCGGCTTCTCGCCGGCGGAGACAACAAGCCCAAAGCAAAAGCAAACCAGCAGCCGAAAAAGCGCTAGCCACCAGCGCCATACCTCACCGCAAGACCACCAACTCGACGAAGATCTGGGAGATGTGCCGCACCCGCTTCCTGGACATGGAGGTCGACGAGGTCCACCTGGAGGCCACGTTAATGGCCCGGCGCATGAGCGATGCGCATGTGCTGGACTTCGAGAAGGAAGGCCATGTTGCCGAGTTGGCGCTGGAGCCAGTGGTAGAGGCGGCCTCCAGGGTGGCCACCAAATGGGCGGTGCGCAACATACACCACGTCGCCTCCAAGGAGGCGGTGGCCTTGGAGCCCGCATCAGCGGCTCTCCGCGAGATCCGTCACGAGGCGGCCATGACCACACTGGAAGAGGTGGCCAAGTAGGCCACCAAGGTCGCCGTCCGCGCACTTCGCCATGCCGCCAAAGCGCGCGGCGATGCAGAGGAGGTGCAGCGCGAGCACATCACCGACTCAATGGCGGAGGAGGAGCGTGTGGCTATGGCCGCTGAGGCGGCGGCCGCGTGGGCTCTCATCAACGGCGACGAGATGGAGGTGGTGGAGGATGAGGAGGAGGAGGAGGGGAAGGAGGTGGATCAGCTAGAGGAGGAGGGGGAGGCGGCGACCGTCCCCGTGCAGATCGCGCAGACGCTGGGCTTCGGCCCCAATGGTGCTCCAATTCCGGCTCCTTCTCCAGCGGAGTTGCTCGAGGCTGAGGCAGAATTCCAGTGTCAAGCGTTTTCCATTGTTGCGACGAAGGAGCTCGCCGACCAAGAGGCGAGGGACCACTGGGCGGCCGAGATGGACAACGCCCTGGCGAACCGGACTGAGGATGACTGTAGGAAGGCGGCTCGCGGCCTGGCGCACGAACACATCCAGCAGCGGGCCATCTGGTTCGCTAGGACGGCGATCGACGGGGCCAGCGGCAGTGGCAACAGTGGCCGCGGCAATGGCGACGAGTAGCCACCTCGACGTCCTGCTCCAGCAGCAGCAGTAGCAGTAGCATCCCCCTATTTTGTTCAAACGGACCTTTTGTAACTGGCAGGGTTAATCTAATGAATAGCCATCATTAAGTACTAATGTTTCACTTACATATGGGCTTCGAATGGCCGACAGGCAGGACACCTGCGCTGTCCACGCACGTCCGGGCCGATGCAACCGTTGCCTAGATTTAGGGCACGGATGGGTCGACCCGGATGCGTTTGTCTGAATGGGTCGAGCCGCTGGAGTGCCGTGCACGTTCCGCGCATTCGCGCGGTCGAGTTCGGACACGCTCGGACAGGATGGGTCGGCTCTGTGGAGATGCCCTAATCCGTGGTTGGGAAGGTCAGACGAGGTGCAGAGGCGTCGTATTATTCGACCGTTGAGGGATGGTTAAAGCAAAGAAGGATGAGCTCGATTGGAGAGATTGGAGATGCTTCGGCTCGATTACTTCAACTAGGAGAACCATGGTGGTGAGGCCAGGTTTCTCCGGTCACCATATGGATGCGGGGTGGGTGGATGTAACAGCCTGAAGAAATAGGATACTAGAAGGATAGATTTAGGATATGTGCATTTGTGTAGCATGCATTTGAAAATATGGAAAAATGTTGATCTTTTTTTTAAGTTTACAACGTAACTAAAATTAGGACGAGTGAGGTATTAGAGCCAAGTTATCACAAGGAATTCATCTAAACATAGATGAGCTTGTGGTTCTCATCCTTGAGGAGCCAAGTGAATGCACCAACAGTCCAACACTTAACGTTATGCGGCTCTAGAGAAGTATATAAGCAATTTAAAACTACAAAATACAGGGTAAATTAAAAAAACAAAGTAAAATATCAAGATCAAAATTGGAACTTCCAAGTACTAAGAATAGAATTTAAGGAATCATGATCATGACGTGAAGAGAAAGGAGTCGGTGGTCACGAACTCTCTCGAAATAGGCTTCCAGCCGCTATAGCAGACGACCGACACAACTTGGAGACCAGTGCTGGGGCCAACAACACAATACCAGCCTAAAAGAAACAAAAAAGAATAGGAAAAGAGAAACAGTGCCGACATCGGTGGTTAAACAAAATTGGAGATGACTCGCCACTGCTGAGTCCACCGGAGAAGTTCCACCATGCTCCTAGCTCTCCGAAGTGTTTGTCCCAAGCAGCACCTCCAAGAAGGAAAGCAACGAAGCTGATGCTGCTACCTAAACCGATCCAAGGAGACCCACGGAATGAGTTCTAGGGTTTCCCCTGGTATGCTACGGGGATGGTGAAGGGGTACACCTGACACACTTCAGGAAGGACGGTGACACCCGCAAGCATCGTCGCTTCGGTGCCGACACTTCAATGGTTTCTCCCGATCCCTCAAACCAGACACCTGGACACTCCGAATCGCTCCACTAAACTTGTCACCCACGAGCAAACGCCACCGCGATCTTGCAGTCATCCCCATCGCATCACCATGGTCCATGAAGCGAGGCCGGTAGGGCCAAGAAGCGGATACATCGGCGAGGTTTAGCGGTATGGTGACACACGAGAGGAAATAGCCTCCATCGCCGGAGGTCGGAAGCCGACCGGATGCAACAGCAGGACAAACCAGGCCCTTACCGGCCCAGCCGAGCACGAGAGGGTCCGTGAAGTCCCTTCGCTGCACTGCAGCATGGGCACTGCCACACCACCAAACCACCATCAACCTCTGCGTTCAGACCATCGGGGGAGACAACAACGAGCCGGGAGAGGCCCTCCCAGGCCTAGGTCAGGAGGGCCTAGATATGGGCTGGAATGCCGGTCACGCACCAGCCACCCTGCCTCCCAGAAGTCAACAACTGCGCCGCCGTGTTGCAGGCCACCCGACCGTGGAATCCACGCCGCCGCACCTGGCCGACGACCGAAGAGAAGCTTCGCCGTCGGCTGCTCCTTCCTGAGCCAGAACACCCGCACGCGAGGAAGGGAACGACCACCGCCACCGACACACGAGGGCAACACCCGGTGGCGCACTGAAAGCAGCGGCGCAAGGGGGCGAGAGGAGGGCGGCCTAGAGTAGGAGGTCGAGGGGATCCGCCCTCGGGGGAGGGGTGTGTGCACCAAAACAAACTCCTTTCTATGGTCACGAACTCTTGATCAGATGAGATCGCAAATTAATTTCCTGTCTCGGCTTTTTTTGGATCAAGAGGCTAGGCTCTTTCTCATGCTTCATTTCCTCACCTACTTAAGTATACACGAATTACCTAGTAATTAAGCCGATCACGCACCTTGGACGTGCTTATCATCGGGCCTGGTATTATATCTCAAGCTAAACTTGTGCAATGTAAATGCTTATTATCATCTAGAGGATTCCACTCTCCCGTCCTCTGGGTGCGTGGCCTTCAGATAAGTTTCGATCAAGTGGACTGTGGACGTCGCTTTCCTTATCTCACTAGCCTTATCCGCTCGCTCCACCACGCCATCCTCTCCACAGAAATTGCTCCGCTCCACCGTCCGCCCGCCCTCTGTCTCTCCCACGGGAATACTCTCTCTCCTCCCCTATATCTCTGGCGACGGCGAGGCGCTAGAAGTGCATACGCGCTGCTACGAGGCAATGCCTTCTCCAATTGGCTGAGCTATAAGGAATCGGCTGCACTGCAAGGAAGCCTCGCCTCCTGTCATGGTGATGCTCTGCCCCTGGAAGCTGGGGCGGCGCGGTGTGATGTGCTACAAAGAAGGGCACCACGTGCTGCTAGCGGTGGGCATAGTTGCTGCCAGTGGTGGGCGAAGTAGCTACCTTTGGGTGGCGGGTTGCTACCACCGGCTGGCGACCGTGATACCAAGCTCCAACGCTTTGCTACCAGCAGCTAGCGGTCATGCTACCAAGGGGATGCAACCTGCTACTACCAAGGGCCGACGGCTTTGCTACTAGCGGCCGGGGGCCGTGCTACCAAGGTCCGACAAGGGTGCTACAAGGGGCTGGCGGCCATGCTACTGGTGCGTGTGTAGCCATCCTTCAGCGACACTGCTACAACATGTGACATGTGGTGCTACGAGCCGCTGCCGAAGTTGCTACGAGCGGCCATCGCCAGAGTTGCTACGAGCAGCCGGCGGCGATGCTACGACGGGCTGGCAAAGTTGCTACCAATGGGCTGGTGACGAGTCAGGATGGCCACCGAAGCTTTATGTGTTATCAAGCAGCCGCCGCATTTGCTACTGGCGGCCGTCGTTCTTGCTATGAGCGGCGAGCACATGTGGTACGAGCAGTGGCGACGCATTTTCTACCTATGACAGACGTTGTTGCTAGGAGTGGAGAAAACATGTGTTACGACCAGCCAACTACCAACCGGTAGACGCCTTTTGCTATGAGCAGCGAACGAATATGCTATGAGCGGCCAATGCCTTTGCTGCCAGCGGCAGACATTGTTGCTACGAGCGCTTCCGCGACATGCTTTCCATGGGAAAGGCGGAGCTGCTGCATGCGGCCAAGTGAGGTGCTTCCAGGGGAGAGAGGTGGTCCTGCCATGGAAGGGTGGAGATGCCGCCTGCGGTCAACTGATGTGCTTCCAAGGAAGGGTGGTGCTACGATGGGGGTGCTATGAGATGCTTCCAAGGAAGCCTTACCGGAAGACGTGACCAGAAAGAGAGGTTCACAGCAGCATGTATCTACCATCTGCAGCAGCTTGCTGCGCGATTTCTACAGCGGCGGCGTTGCTTTTGCAGCGGTGGTGCGGCCAGAGAGCAATGGGGTGGAGGAGAGCGGCAGACGCCGTTGCCGGGGAAGATCAGGCTGATGTGCCGCTGGTTCTCGCAAAGGGAGATGAAGAAGAACGAGACAAGGAATCTGAAAAGCACGATAAGAGGAAGAAGTGGTGGGGCCCATGCATGGTCCTCTTTACTTTTTTGCCGGTAGGGGACACATGTCAAGCGTGGGATGCGGAGGATCCAGGGAAACTAATCCTACGGGGACGCTCAGCAGTTCTTCTAAATTTTAGAATAGGCCACATACACACATGTGCCTACTCCTATGAATGAAGCTGTAAGGGCACCCACAATGTTGCCATTGCCAAATCTAACACAAAGGTAAATTTGGCTATGATATGAAATATAGCAACAGCTCTACAATGTAGTGGTTCCAAATATTTATAACGTGGGTCCCACCATCAAGCTAAAACAACACATGAAATAAATATAGAACTACCCTCACAGTGTAGGGAACTAGTTCCAAAAGCCAAAAGAAAAATTTAGCATCGGAGCAACTACTTGCTCCGGTTCTCAGTTTTCTCCCATTTAGAACCACCTCCACAACGTAGGAAACTAGTTTCAAAAGTCAAAAAGCAAAAATGGAACCACTTTTGGCTATACATTGTGGATGCCCTAACATTGGCCAAACTAACCGTACCCAGATTGCATCTCTATCCCCAGATAAAAAAACACAAGTCCAAACTAAATTAAGCTCTCTTTTTTCCAGATTAACGCTACTACCCATCGCTGTCGACTTCATCAAGCGTAGTAGTATATCTTAATTCTGGGTGTGGAAGCCTGTCTCCTCTGCTGGGGCGTGTCAAAATCAAGAGACAGTGAGCGAGCGTACCGCGCGCACGCACGCACGCGTGTGTGTCTCCGTCCCATAACTGGTAGTACGTCCTAAAAGGAAGCACACGTACGTGCGCCATTGATCGAGACATTGACATGCATGGGCTACAAGCCAACAACCTAGCTTAGCCCAGCTTGCGAAAATGTATTGAGTTTGCAGCTGCTCACTTGTCACTCGACGCTCCATCACGCTCATCTCCCATGCATGCATCTAGAGTACTACTAGTAGATGCAACCTTTGCTAGCGGTCCATTTTGACGGAGACACACATGCTTACGGACCGAACCCATATGAAACACTCACCCCCGAATTACTTATCACACATTTGTCTAAATATGCATGTACCTTGATGCCATTTATTGTATATATAAATAGAAACGAATTTAGACAGATATGTAATATCTATTGCGGGATAGAGTACTATATCTACCGCCAAAGAAATACTCCTATAGTTAATTTTTTTCCAAGGGCGAGAAATATATAGTTAAAGGGGATGCATATTGTGGCCAACAGGTTGAGCAGAGAAAACATGGTGCAAACAATAACTCTACAAAGAAAAAGTTCATCTGGCAATGCTATGTTTATGTCCATGATCCCTAAGTTGACTCATCACAAAAGCAATCTCCAAAAAAACTCATCACCAGCGCAAACCTACTAATTGATCTGACCACAGTTATGGGCAAACACTTGTAATTGATAATCCTCTGAATGTAGGGGGTTACTGGAACACAAGGCATCAAAACTAGCTAGGCAAAAGGGTTTTGTACATATATTATTCCCAGAGGAATCTAACTACAAACTAATACGTACAGTACGTATAACCCCATCAAATAAAAATTAACAGATTTCAGGGACGGTGCAACATTCAGTTGGTGCAGTAGTGTACTTGATCATCAAAAATAAAATAAATATTATTGCATATGGAGCCGGTCAAGCATGCAAATGCATGTAACAGACAGTCAAACGTGCAGGCACCGTCCTAATTCCCCGGCTCAGAACTTGATCATACAAAAGATTCTTGTCCACTCCCAACTTAAAACCTCATGATTCATTGTACTTATACTATTAATTATTAACAAAATATTTTCCCACTTGGAGTCCAAGAAACTTCAAAGGGCAGGAACAGTACTTTGCCAAAAAAATCCAGGACATGCAAGGACTCAAATTAAGTTCAAACCTTATAGTTGGTTTCTTGCATCTACATTAGTTTATAATTAAGTAATCAAGACATGTACGATATTTTCCCGCGTATTCAAGAGATTCTTTGGTGATTATTCTAGCTTGTGATTGTAGGAGGTTGTAGGAACATAGGGTACCCCTGATTGGGGATGGAAGGACGAAATTTCGGTGCATTGTTCGGCAGGGAATCTAAGTTTGATGCTACTTCATAACGTAGCTAATCGAGGTTGTTTAGTTAGTTAGTTACTGAAGACCGGTTCACACTGAACATAAGACTTGCGATCAATTTGCATTGATTGATTGATGGTGATTATGCATAGTGAAATGTCATGGTAGGAACAAAGTTGGACATTGTACTTTATCAATCTTAGAAACATCTAGAGATCTGCTCTTTGATGAGTCTTCTCCATGGATCCTTTCTACAACCACTCTCATAGACATTTTTGACTCACAATTGATAATGATTTCAATCACACTAGTTAAATGTTCGTGTTTTCTTACATAAATTCCTTTTTCCATACCTGAAGAAAAAACACTAGATTTTTTGCAAAAGGAAAATGCTTTAATTAATCGTAATAAAAAAGTTATTTTCAGATCTTTCTCAAGCTGGGCCACCATTCATGATATCCCATAGGACAATTTCAGCTTAATTTAACTTCTCAAAGCAAAAAAGAGAGAGAAATAGCTTAATCTAGCTCAATCATGGGACCACCTTGCTCCCACCAGAAAACAATATGCAAGCATCGGTTTGTTAAAGGAGCGGCACCAGCACTACAGTTAACATTACTTTGCAGTTTCCAAAGAAAAAAAGGTCGAACTTTGTTAACAGTGCACTTCGCAAACAAACTTTTAGACTAATTAAACAAAGCTACCACTAGCTAGCTAGGCCTCCTTTACATAGGCAAAAGTAGCAAGGGCATGGCAAAGAAGAAACAAAAGGTAGTGGAGAGAGATGCGGCGATATATGATGATGAGGAGCATGCAATAGACAAGTGCCCATATACACTCTCCATGTTACATTGTTCCATACACATATCTTATTATTGGAGAGGGGAGAGGAGACAGTTTTGTATTTGCCAAAGATGCTCCCCCAAGATCTCTAATGATAGCATCCTAATCATGGCATCGGCAACCCTGCTTACTTTTTTTGATCATAATATTTGCTTAATCTAATTAAGCTGAATTTCGTCAGTGCTGATTGGATGGGCCTTCGAGATGGTACAACTCAAAGGATCCGTGTCCAACCCGGTTGTACCAACAACATACTTCCTCCATTCCAATGAATAAGGTGGGCACACTTTTGAAGATTTGTCTTTGATCAAGAATTAATTCATGTATAGAATTGGTATCGTTACAATGTGCTTTTCAATACGAAACGAACAATATCAGTGATGTATTATATAAAGGACATATTGTTGCATAATTCTTTTCGTCAAATTTTGTATTAAAATTTACATGGGACTAATATATTCATAGGAACGGAGGTAAAGTCATTCTAGTGTGTTTATCAGGTCCAATATCACACCTCGCTCATGGTGACGGATAACCCAACTCACTATCTGTTACCGAGAAATTTCTAGCTAGTACACCTTTTAGAGACCCAAGGGCCCCTCCGGTGGCCCGCCGTGTCGCGGGTCGACGCCGGCAAGCCCGTCATGCATGTGTGCACCCTACGCCGCAACCACCCCAGCTACCTATGGTAAATGTGTGGACGACTGGACGTACGCCGCACATGTGCGTGGCCTGTGGCACGTACGTGTGCATGTGGACGCATGTGGAGTTAGAGCCTCTCACACGGGCGCACCACACGCCCGGTTCTCTCCTCGTTGGAGCTCTATAAAACATTTCCATGGAGAACCTCCAGAACCCACAACTTTCTCACAACTCACCTACAGCCAGCTGAGACGAACTCTCTTACCATCATCGTCGGAGAAAGAAGGAGATGGCAGCCGCCGCCATGAGCTACGCGCATGCCGACGTGGAGAACCTCAAGGCGACCGAGCTGACGCTCGGCTTGCCGGGCTCGGAGGTGGCCGAAAAGATGCCGACCCCGCCGTCTACGCCCAGGGCCGGCAACAAGCGCGCCCTCGCCGGCGACCACCGCGAGGAGGAGCCCAAGACCGCGCCGCCGGCCGCCAAGGCGCAGGTGGTTGGGTGGCCGCCGGTGAGGAACTACAGGAAGAGCTGCTTCCAGCAGCAGGCGAGCAGCAAGAGCAAGGTGGCCGCGCCGGCTCCTGAGAAGAAGCAGGAGGAGGTCGCCGTTGCCGCTGTGGTGGCGCCGCCTGCCGCCACTGGCGGCGGAGCCGGAGGATCACTGTACGTGAAGGTGAGCATGGACGGGGCCCCCTACCTGAGGAAGATCGACCTCAAGATGTACAAGGGCTACCGCGAGCTCAGGGAGGCCCTGGAGGCCATGTTCCTCGGCTTCTCCGGGGACGCCGCCGCCGGTGTAAACCCGTCGGACTTCGCCGTCACCTACGAGGACAAGGACGGCGACCTCATGCTCGTCGGCGACGTGCCCTTCGAGTAAGTTCACGCTTCAAAGATACTACACCTACATATATCTTCTTCATCATCATATAGTGCCTTATGGTGAGTTCTTTGGTTATCTGCAGGATGTTCATGAGCACTTGCAAGAGGCTGAGGATCATGAAGGGATCCGAAGCAAGAGGCCTGGGATCTTCAAAAGAGTGAAGTGAAATCTATGAACAACATGCAAGCATGCAACATGCCATGGATGCATGCATGTGTGCAACATGAAGGATTCTTTCGTTCTTTTGGGCATGTTATCATCATCTCTTTCAAGGCAAGCGAAGAAAAAGAAGATACAAGATTCCAGTGGAGTTCCTTTTTATTTTTATTTTGTTTTCAATAGGGTGTTAGCAACACAAAAGGAGTGGAGATTAGTTCGTGTTGAATGGACCTCCATGTGTGTTTGTACAAAGAAACAGCTTCCCATTAAGCTATGTGTCAATGGTTGGTTGGTCTCTCCCTTGTGTTTTATCAAAGGTTGCAAGAATTTCATTCATAGATATTGGTGTTTGCGATCTCAATCTTAAGAAACATATATATATATATATATATATATATATATATATATATATATATATATATATAGAAACCCTATTCAGCACCCAGGGTATATATATATATATATATGTCCCTTAAACGTTGCTGCAAACAGACCAAAATCAGACACCCTCTGCTCCTCGGCAGAACCACTTGTACTAAAGAAAGATGATTAATACTACAAGCCTTGTTCCAAAATACGAATAAGACAAAGCTAGCAAGATCCAAATGGATGCTCTAAACACATACTACCACTTGGTGAATGCTTCCAAATATGATTATTTTTTCTCTCCTCTGTTACCAATAAGCACTTTTTGTCCGGAGGAAATTGACAGTGCACGTGCATGTTAACCGAGGGATGAAAAGGAACAAGATTGGGCCACATTGACATGAGCCACTTGACAAGAGATTAATCGACCAAGCTAGCTGGTCAAGGGACAAAATTAAACCCATCCATCCTCCTGGTGAGGCTGGATCTGGGTGTCTGCAGCACTGCTGCTGCTACTACTCATTCATTCAGCAGTAACATGCACCGGCCGGCCGACAAGGTACATGTGGTGCACATGACACTCGAGATTATGGTCAAGGCTCCAATTAGACAGAGCATCCAAGGCAATGCAGAGTTGTACCCTGGCCTGGGAGTATCATGTCTTTTCATGATCAAATTACCTTCTAGAAAGCTTGGACTCAAACTTCCCTTCTCTTATTTTGTGCATGGTTCCAAGTAAAAACACTTCTTAGTTTGAATATAGTTTGGACAAATAAATCAGCTTCAGAGATACTCCCTCCGACCCATATTAGTTGACTCAAATTTATCTAGATTTGAATGAAGCTAGACACTATTTAGTATATAGGTTTATCCAAATTTTAATAAATACAAGTCAACTAATATGGGTCGGATAGAGTAGTATATTCATATATAGAAATAACGTTCAAGATTGGATGTTAGAGACCACGTCAGTGTCCAAATGAAATCCATTTACAACAGAGAGAGAACAATATCTTGTGGCTCTGGGATGGTTTGGTGGTTCGGGTACTGGTGTAGAACATAGTGCCCGGAGAAATTAATAATGGTAGGGTCCCTGAGAGATGTGTGATCGTGAAGCAGCACAGCGAGGAGATGCATGAGATGGAGGGTCCTTGTCTTGGTGGAGATCTCCTCTTAATTTCCTTGCATGCATGATTAAACTCCTGCTGTTAGGTTCAACCAGAGCTGGGTATCAGGGTATTTATTTCTGCAGCTTGCTTTGCTTGCCTGCTGGCTAGCTGCATAGACAGAGAGGTTAGTGCAAAACCACAGGCTGGATGATGCTGCTGGTGCTGAGGCTGAGGATGAGGGGTTCCTGTTCTGCTCATTGTGTTGTGCTGTTGCAGACATATGTGTTGGCAGCAGCTAATTCGGTTGGTATCTCATGGACTCTCAACTCACCATGCATGCAACTTGTATGGAAAATGAAATAAGATATAGACAACCATGTCGCATTAGTTTAGCATCCAGACAGCATTTAGCCCAGCCCATTACACACAGTTATAGTACTTTTTTACAGGTAAGCTACTGTTTATTTAATTGTATAAATTTCAGAGTTTAATTTAAAAAACACAAGATGATATTTTAGTGAATATTGTAATATAAATGATTAATTATTTTAGTTTTATGAAGAAAAAAATTGGTTTTTGTTCATATACGAGAATTGTTCATTCACCGTATTGTGTGTGTTGTTGGAAACATATGGGTTGGCGGGCAGCTAATTCGGTTTGTCTCTGATGGATTCTCAACCGACCATGCATGCAACTTGTAGGGAAAATAAAATGGGAGATCTGTATCCATGTTGCATTAGTTTAGAATGTCAAGCATCAATTTGGGGCGTTTTCTGTTATCATTGTGTATTATTGCCTCATTAGGAATTACTAATGCAACTTACATGGTAAAACTAAACTACTACTACCTTGGTTTCACAATGTAAGACTTTTTTAGATAGCTAAAGTAGGATGCTAAAAAGGTTTATATTGTGTAACTGAGATAGTACGTCGGATACCGTTAATCATAGTTTCTTTTTGAGAAAACCATTGATTATAGTTAAGTGCCAATGGGATGAAGTCGTTGTCTTGACCCATTTGCAGAGGCCTGAACTTGAGAGAAAAAAAATCCCACATCATCCTGACAGGCCTAGATAGGGAGCTTTTCACGTCCGATGGTGAGTGGAGCTCCTATTCAGCGCCCGAGGCTGGAGCGGCGGACGCTCCGGCTCCGCCTCAAGCGGCATCCTCATGGGCCACTCTGGCAATGCGGACCAATAAGAGGTATTTACAGATCTGAATATTTTTATTTTTTATTTTATTTTAGCCTTTTCTGTTTCTTAAAATTTTGAACTTTTTGAAAATGCATATTTATAGATGTGAACATTTTCCAAGATTGAATATTTGCAAATTTTGAACATTTTTTAAAAGTGTTTTTTCAAAATCAAATATTTTTGAATTTTGAACTTTTTTGAAAACAGAACATTTTTGAAACGAGCATATTTCAAAGTAGACAAATCATAAGAAGGTAAAATAAAGAAAAATAGGAAAAATAAAAAAAAGGAAAGGCAGAAACAAAAGAAAAAGAAAAAAAGAAACATATAGATGGAAATGGACCTGCCCACCTTCGGATCCCTTCAGGAGACATCCCAAGTAACTTCTGCAGCAAGCGGAGAGCATGATTCGCACCCGATGATACTACTATGTTAATTCCTGTAATTTTAGCCCTTGATTAATAAAGCGAGCGATTTTTTAAAAAAAAGCAAGCAGAGAACAGGATTCGCCGATGGGGATTAGACGAAGAGTTTAGCTTGTTGTGACGAACAGGATACTGAACCCAAGGCACATGATTCTTCGAGCCAAGCTCCCTCTAAGGACAAATCCTATTTTCCCGCTCAACTCAGGAGTGGTTTGCTCCTTCATGAAGGGATTCGACGATAGGCCGGGCCCATTACAGGTACCTAGCTTTCTCATTTTCCATTTTTCTGTATTTTTCCTTCTTATTTTTGTTCTATTTTCTATTTTCTTTTCTCCTCTTATTGTATACTTTATTTTTCGTTTGTACTTTCCGTTTTTATATATGTCGTCTCCGAGGAAAGGAACTAGGGAACCCCTATCGACTAAGTGCGGGACATGTAACATCATACATGCCAAGAGAAGCTATGAGGTTTTAGTCGAGAGACCGACAAAGGCCCAGTGTCCGCCACGAGGAGGACCAGGCGAATATCGGGAAGGAGCCCGCAATCCCCACCCCCGTGAAAGAAATGTCAACTGCGATGCTTCATGGCAGAACCCTGCTAGGAAGATTTCATCGGTGAGATGGATACAACCGCTTTATCTCTTGGACCGGCGGCCACAAAACCAGACGGCGTTGCATATGGATTGTGCCCTCTGTAGAAATGGCATCTCCACCTAGGCAATCATATAAGCATTACCCTTCTAACGAATAGGGAAAGATGACGAACATGAAAATACCCAGTTGTATCTTAACTACAATTGGGAGAGGCTAGGACGGTGCAGGTGCCTCCTTCCCCCTAGCTGCCTGACATGGAAGGTGAAGACAAAACCCGAAAACAGAGAGGTGGTCAAACCCGAAGACTAAGATTAAGGATGAGACAAGACATGAGTGGTGATGGCCTCTCTTTGGTCATGTGGATGGCCAGCAGTGAGCGGCTGGAGGTCCTTGTGTTGACACCGCTTCAGCTTTGGCATCTCCCAAATCGTTTGTGAGAGGCCTAACTTGGAGTCAACGGGCAGCCTGTGTTTGGGAGCGATGCGAAGGTTTTTCCAGGAGAAAGCTTAGCGCTTTACATGCCAACGATGGTGATGTGTGGGTGTCATAATCCTCTTGGGTCCCTCATTGTGTTTACCTTTCCCGTCATGGGCGGGCCACCGTGTATCAAGGGTATTCAGCTGAATATCCTAAAGTTTATCCAAAAAATTTAAATTATATGGTAGATCTCACTACATGAAAACGATTTTTTACTGGGTATTTAAAATACACAGAAAAGACCTAAATACACTCGGCAAACGTTTGCCGTGTATTTACACTCGGCAAAGAGTTCACAGCGTACACCCCGCCGGCAAACTCGACTTTGCCGAGTGTTTAACTCCCGGATACTCGGCAAACTTTTGCCGAGTGTCTACCGGCCGCGCACTCGGTAAAATAATGCGTTCACGGCGCGACAGCTGGAGACGGCGTCAAATGTTTGCCGAGTGTTTATGAAAAACACATAGCAAATATTAACGGCTAGGATTTCTCCACATCACCCCATTCACTAGATGGAGACACGTCGACTTATAATATTTGCCGAGTATTTCTGATACAATACACGGTAAAGACGCTTTGTTTGTCGAGTGTCTCTTAGGATAATACACGACACAGCCGTACTCTTTCCCGAGTGTATTGCCTACTATACACGGCAAAGATGTTCTCTTTGCCGAGTGTTTTCCATAGGGTACACGGCAAAGATTATCTGTTTGCCGAGTGTTTTACCTTGGATACACGGTAAAGATGTTCTCTTTGCCGAGTGTTTTACCTGGGATACACGGTAAAGATGTTCTCTTTGCCGAGTGTTTTTCCTGGAATACACGGCAAAGTCCACGAAAAATTGGCAAGTTCATGATGTTTTTCATTATACCCTGCATTTCAAAACAAATCTGGACATACATAATAATATGTAGGCTCACAACACACATATATCACAGCAAGAACTCATATAATAGGTTCACAAGTGCACTAGTACATCAAACATGCATACAAAGTTCACAAGTTCAACAAACACTTGAATTCAAGTTCACATATCCATCAACACAACCAAGTGGCACACAAATCCTCTAGCATTTTGTACATAACTCCATCAACGACGACCATGTTCCACCACAACATAGGCTTCCTTGATGTAATCCTACAAAGTGCAAAACACACAAGCATGAGTAAAAATGATGCAATCTTAAAAAGTTCAAACTAGGTATATATATAGCTATATGGTAAGATGATTCTAACAAACATATTTACATGATACTAATAAGGTAAATTTAGCACTAGCATAATTGTAATTTATTATCTATGTAGCTATATGGTAAGAATATTGACATGATTCTAACAAGGTATAGTTTTGCACAACCAAATTCAAATTTGTTATCTATGTATCTATGTGGACTTGGTATGTATATGGTAAGATGATTCTCCGAAGAATATTGACATTTGATTCTAACAAGGGTATATTTGGAACAACCATAAAACTTGGTATCTATGTAGCTATATGGTAAGGACTTGGTATAATTTGACACAAGATGTATACAAACAAGAAATTGACAAAGAGTATGGGAACTCACAAAGTTGCCTCCTAATGTTCGGGTTGTCCAGATTTGGCATGGGAACGCTCGTAGTGGCAGGAGTCACAGGGCTTTCATCCCCCGGAGGGGTTGGTTTGTTGTTGGATCCGGCCGAAGGCATTCCCTACAAAACATGGTAAATGGTTATGAGACGGTAAACATGTCACCATAAGATGGAGTATTGAATAGATGCAACACAACTTACGAATTGGAAGTTCATCGAAGGCAAAGGAGGAAGAACAGGAGGAGCTATGCCATTCGCAGAAGCTAAGAGCTGTAAATCCAATTTGAGAAGGTAAGTTTTACAAGCTGAATGGAGTTAGCCATCCAGTCTTATGGGAAAGAACTCACATGAAATTGTGCATCATAGGCTGCAAACCTAGCATGCATTGCTCGTTGTTGCTCAACCCACATCTCCTGCATTTGGAGAACCTTTTGCTCAGCCTCCTCTTGCTTTCGCCGATCCTCCTCTAGTTGAGCCTACATCGTATTATCACAATTTCATCATCATCGTTACAATGCAAACACATAGTAAATTATTGTATGATCAATGAAGAGGACCATACCTGCATCCTGCTATACATGACCTATGAAGGTTGTGGGCGCGTCTCTATACGCGAGCCCTTCCCACTACCGTAGAGTTGCCTCTTAGATGGAATGGAGATCTCAGGGACGCAACCGTCAGCAACATATAATCGACCATTCTTCTTGTCGTCGCCTGCTAGCATAGCAACCTCAGGGTCGCAGGGCTCCGTGAGCATGTTTGAGTTCTCGCCATGCGACTCCTTGTACTCCGTCTCGTATTTTCCAACCCTCAGCTCAGATCCTAGGGTCATCCACTTTGACTTCCCCTCCTCGGGTTTCTTCACCTCCCGGGTAGAACAGAAAGCTTGAAAGTGAGTGATGTCCTCGCCTGTGTCAAGTTTCTGCAAGATAAAGAATTAAGATAAATAAAATAGACAATCACACATATAGAATAAAGTGGTGGGAATAAATAAATTACGGATTTGCTCACCCTTTTCTGGATGACGCCAGTGATGGTGAGGTTGCCTTGACAGTGTGTTCCTTCACCCAACATCTCACGTCGACGCATCGCATCCATGTGAGCTTCAATATAGTCCTTGGATACCCACCTGGCAACCATCAACTGAAAGCATTGGTCCTTGGAGGCGGCATAATGAGGAAGCACCTACATACACATGATATAAATTAATAGAGGAATGAAAGTAAACTATAGTCATGTGTGAAGTCAAAAGAAGCAAATATGCCTACCTTCATGTATTTCTCACGTGTTAGAAGCCTTTTTCGGGCGTGCTTCTTCGGCGTTGCAATCTTCTTCTCGTGCCCATACCAATTGGTCACGCAGTTCACGCGCGCGTCGTAGTGCATCTCGGGGATTAGCTTCTTGGCTTTCTCGACCACCACCTTACATCCTTATTCAAATGTACCCTCAGCCGGGGTAAAAAATCCTGCAATGAAGCAAACCAATAGAAGTTAAATTGTGTTGCTCGATCGGAGTATATTGTTGACTAATAGTGTGAACAAAACTTACCCAAAACTCGTTGACCACACGGCCAGCGGCTGAGCCATACTCGGAATCCTCTGCGCGTTTGTAATGATCCCATGTCCAAGCAGGCTCCTGGGAACCATCCTACATCTTTACCAGCCCAGGAAAATGTTCCCGAATAAGACATCCAATGATGCCACCATAGGCACGTTTGGGCTTCTGGGGTCCCAACCACTCGAAGCTCCTGCAAAATAGAAAGACAAGATCAATATGTTGAAAATAGAAAGACTAGATCAATATGTTGAAAAATAATAGGACAAGATTAATATGTTGAAAAATGGAAAGACAAGGTCAATATGTTGAAAAATAGAAAGATAAGATCAAAATGTTGAACAATGGCAAGACAATATCAATATGTTTCACAATTTAGAGCCACTTACGTCTTTCCACTAGGTTTAAGCTTGATGTGCTTATGTGCATATGGCCTTTTGGGGAGCTTTGACACCACACGCAAGAACACTTTCTCCTTCGGCGGTGGAATGGAAGCAAGTTATGAGTTCCCCACAAACCGCTCCTTCAAAATCTCATCCCCACTCTCCTCTTCCTCCTCATTATCCTCCTCACCCTCCACCTCCTCCTCCTCCTGTCCATCCTCATCCTCATGTTGTTGCTCCTCCTCCTCCTGCTCCTCCTCCTCCTCCTCCTCCTCCTCCTCCTCCTCCTCCTAGTCCTCCTCAACCAAGCCACGTGAGGAGCCGACCCCATCGTGATTGGGGACACGAACAAAGTTGGTCATATCCAGATCCCCCCCCCCTCGTCAGAATCAGCCTCGGGGATGCGACTAGAAAGGGCCACATAATGTGCACCATGGCCCCTACGTCGCGCCTCCTGCCCCTCTCGTCCTCTAGTGGGTACATTCTTGACGCCGGGCTTAGTGGACCCGTACAATGTGCTCAATTTCATGGTGGCTCTCCCACCTCTCCTACCTCCTCCACCTCTCACACCTTTCCCACCTGGCATGATTCAATCACCTTCATTGACAAAAAAATCTTGATTAGTACACATGATACAATGAGATGAACCATATTAAAGGACAATGAGTAAAGCATAAAATATTTGTAAGCATATGCATCATAGAGTTATTACAAAATAGGCTAATTGTAAAACCACGAGTACATAGATTGCTAATTGTACAACAAGAGTTATTACAAAATAGGCTAATTTTACAATCATGGGGACATATAGTTGTTGCTAAAAATAATCTAAGTTTACAATAACGAGTACATAGAGTTGTTGCTACAAATAGGCTAAGTTCCGTAGCCTGTGTCTTCAACATTGGGATCATATGTTGGATCATCATCATCATCATCGCACTCACGTAGTTGCCACCATTCATCCGTGAATCCTGGAGGTGGACCTTTCGGATCAGTAAGGTCAAGCCCTTTGCGGAACCTCTCAAGTAATGCCATGTCTTGTGGGTTCTCCACCACCTCAATTTCGTCTTGTGAATTGTCTACTGACATGCCCTCATCTTCTTCCTCGTGTCCATATCCTCATCAATCGACATTTCAATAGTGAATTCCCCTGGGAGGCCTTCTTCTTGGTAAAACTCTCCCTCATAAGTCTTGGGATCTATGCGGTGGTTGAAAGTACAAAGGAAGTCGCCTAGAGGGGGGTGAATAGGCTTTTAAAATTATTACGGTTTAGGCTCAAGTAAATGCAGAATTTAATTTATTGAGCACAAAACCTAGCCACTAAGTTCACCTAGGTGCACCAACAACCTATGCTAAGCAATATAAGCAACAAGGTGATAGCAAGGTATAAGTACTTCAAGCACGATGGCTATCACAATGTAAAGTGCATAAGTAAAGGGTTCGGTTGAGAGATAACCGATGGACGCGGAGACGAAGATTTGTTTCCCGAAGTTCACTTCCAAAGAAGCTACGTCTCCGTTGGAGAGGTGCGATGGCGCAATGCTCTCTGAACGCCACAAATGGCTCATCTCGAGGTGTGGTGGCTCGATGCTCACCCAACGCCACACAAGGCCTCACCCCGGATGCGGAAGCACGCAACTCACCGACGCCACAAAAGGCTCACCCTATTCTCCCAAGTGCGCACCACAAAAGGCGGGCACTTGCTCCACTATGGGACGCTTGAGGGCGGTCACCGAACCGTACAAGATTGGGCCTAACTCCACAACTCAATTGGAGGCTCCCAACAACAAAGCCACAAAAGGCCAACAATGCCACAAAAGGCCAACAACGCCACAAAAGGCTACAAGACCACAAAAGGTCAACAAGACCACAAAGGTCAACAATCCAACCATTAACTGCCTAGGGTTCCAAGGAACCCAAGAGAAACAAGCTCACAAGCTTGAACTCGCCGAATCTCCGAGGAGAACTCAAACCTATGCACCAAATGCAAGGGCAAGTCCTTCTCCCCCAAATTCCAACAAAGCTACAAAAGCTATTGGGGGAATAAGGGAGGAAGAACACAAGAGTAGAACTCAAACCTATGCACCAAATGCAAGGCCAGATCCTTCTCTCCCAAATTCCAACAAAGCTACAAAAGCTATTGGGGAATAAGGGAGGAAGAACACAAGAGGAGAACACAAAACTCTCCAAGATCTAGATCCCAATGATTCCTTCACAAAGAAGGGATTTGACTTGGGGGGATTGTAGATCTAGATCTCCTCTCTCAAATCCCTCAAAAAGATGCAAGAATCATAGGAGGGGGAAGGGAGAGGGAAAGCTTCTTCAAGGTTGACAATGGAGGAGAGAGAGAAAGCCAAGAACCAAGAAGAAAGCTGGTACACACGAAGGGGAATAGGGGCCCCTTTTAAAGGGCTCCCAGATCTGCCCGTTATGGGCATTCGCGACACCTGGCCGGAACTTCCGGTGGGAGGCCGGAAGTTCCGCTGGCACCCAGCCAACGGTCGAAAACTGCGGAGCGAGAAACTGAAAACACGAATCATGGCCGGAACTTCCGGCCCTGGGGCGGAAGTTCCGCTCAAGAACTTTTGCCAGGACAAGTTCCGATCAAGTTCCGGCAAATAGACATATTCAATACAGAAGGTTTCTGAACGTGAGCGGAACAAGACCCGGAACTTCCACCGGAACTTTCGGCGGCAAAAATGCCCTAGCGGAACTTCCGGTGGGAAGCCGGAACTTCCGGTCAGGGAAATTCCAGAAACCAGAAAACCAGAAACGCAATAACTTTTGCATCCAAACTCCAAACGGGATGAAACCAATTTTGTTGGAAAGATAACGACGAATAGAATCCAACAAAGGTGTGAAACCAATTTTGTTGGAAAGATAACGACGAAATATTGGGTATCACCTTGGGAGAAAATAACATAAATATATATGTGAAGTATCCCCCAAGGTGTGGAGCCGGAAAACTCGCAAGATCAAAAACCGCAATAAGATATGCAAGTGAAATCCTTAGATGATGAACTAGAGCTTGTTATGATGATGACCACAAGCTCTAGATCCTCTCATGGACAAGAAACAACTAACAACCGAGAAAGATGATGCTATGAATGCAAAGGTTTGAGCTCTCTCCGAACGATGCAAACAAGACACCCGCTTGAGAGCCCCTCTTGATAGTACGGCTATCTATCCTAAACCCGGTCTCCCAACTAACAACACGAGACCGGCAAAAGAGAAGCCCTATCAACATACCTTTGCCTTGAGCGTCCCACTTGAACTTGATGTAGAGCGTCTTGTTCTTCTATAGTGAGAACACCTTTCTTGTTTGCTCTTGCTCGCTCTTGCTTGATGAAGACTTGCAAAATGCTCCCCCATATTCCATGGGGAAACCTCTTCTTTGAACTTGTCTTCATCATTCCATGAGCACGAGGATGGAAAGCTTCAATCATGAGATCTTCTAGAGATGGCGCATCTTGAGCTCGTCCTTCTTCATCCTTACTTGAGGTTGATCCATCTTGATGCAACTCTTTGCACATGCCTTGATCGACCTTCAAGCTCCTTTCTTCATGATTCCAATGGGCACAAAGCCCTTGGACATTTCTTCATATTCCAACCTTGAGACCAACACATGGCCCAAGCGATGCCAATGGACAAACCTACAAGTGAAACTCAATTTACACATTAGTCCATAGAGATTGTCATTAATTACCAAAACCACACATGGGGGCATACATGCCCTTTCAGTGGTAATCATCTTTGTTTGGGGGGTTTATTTTACCATGCTTCGGTACCGCGAAGACAAAATCCCATGCTTGTAGACGCTTCTTCGGGTTTTTGCACGGGTACGGGAGATAAAAAAACTTGTGTGGCTTGACAAGCCAAAATATAGTCATCATCTCCCGCATAAACCGAGTCTCGTGCAACTTAGACCCACCCAATATCAGGTATTCGTCTCACTTTGGCAAGGTCAAACCAATGGCATTTGAATATAACTGGTTGATGCTTGTAACCAGATCCGTAGTAAAGCTGGTATATTTCCTCGACCCTTCCATAGTAATGAAGTTTATCCTCCCCTTCAACCATGACTCCACTATTTATTGTCTTCCAGTTGTCCCAGTTCATGGTGTGTGAATGGGTATGGAAGCGGTACCCGTTCACGTCATAAACATGTAATGTCTTGATAGAATACCTAAAACCTTTGGCGATTGGTTTCAAATCAGGCCTCATTCCAACATCTGTTCGTCCCTATATTGGAAGAATTAGGAGAAGTTTGATGTATTAGTTGTAGTACAAGTTCTACTTCTTATAATGTCAACACTAGAAGCCAGGTTAGATGCAAAAACTACCTTTTCCCCAAACCAGCCAACGAATCCGCCATCACATCCATTATGGAAAAGCTGTAAAGCTTCGGTATCGGTAGGAGGCCTTGTCCACTTCCAATATAGCCGAGTGAATTCTCTATGGCAATGAGAAGGGGAAGAGTTAGACACAAGCTACCAACATATAGCTAAAAAAATTAAGTGAGCACTTACGCGATGTATGGCTTCACTTCAGGCGTGTTGGTCAAGATATACGAGTGAATAGTCGACCATTCGCCATACTTTAGCGACTTGTGCTGCCAGCCACTAGCTTTGCCACCAGAGGATATGTAGATGCTAAGCTCAGGTAAATCTTGGGGGTTGGCGGCATTGTAATGAACGAGTGGATTATGCACGGTGCGAATATTTTCATCATAGTATTTTGTCGTGAAGTTTGACACCTCCTCGTTGAGGTATGCCTCAGCTATCGATGCTTCGATCTTTCATTTATTGCTGCACTTGGCACGAAGATGCTTTGTCTCTCTCTCCGGTGGATACTGCCAACGAAACTGCATAGGACCCCCTTTCTGGCCTCTTCAGGGAGATGCAAGATCATATGTTGCATTGGATTAAAGAAGCTAGGCGGAAATATCTTCTCAAGCTTGCAAATCAACTCGGGTGCTTGTTCATGTAGCTTGTCAACCACTTCACGGTCTAATTCTTTAGCACAAAGATGGCGGAAGAAATAGCTCAACTCAGCGAGCACTCGCCAATTTTTTTCATCGACATAACCTCGAATCATCACCGGCATTATTCGCTCAATCCATACGTGATAGTCATGACTCTTTAGCCCCCATACTCGCAATGTATCCATATTCACTCCCCTTTTCCAGCTAGCTGCGTACCCATCAGTGAAGAACAAGCTATCTAGTATCCACTGGAATATTTCCCTCCTCTGGGGCCTTGTAGGGCTGAACGGGGACTGCGACTTATGCCAACCTTTGGATCTGACTCCTGGAGGCTTCATATTTAAATCTGTCCTTTGGCACCAACGTTCTTGATCAATTCTAGCCTTGATGTTATCCTTCGTCTTCTCAGTCTCCATTATTGTGCTCCAGAGGGCCTCAGCGATATTCTTTTCAGTGTGCATGGCATCAATGTTATGCGGAAGTTCAAGATCCTGAAAATAAGGGAGTTTCCACAATGATGGAATGTGCGTCCACTGGTGTGTCTCCCCATACCCCTCAAAACCAGTCCCATTGGCATTGGGAATGAGAGCATCTAACTCGGCCTTGATTTCTACACCAGTCATCAAATGTGGTTTCGGAGCATGGACAACAACGCATTTTTTGAAACTAACTATGTCTCCCCTGAATTCATGATCTCGTTCAAGGAAGGCTCGATGTTTGTCAAAGAAACAGTACTTGCCACCCTTGTCGAGCCACTAGAAAGTCACTGCTTGTCTGCACTATGGACAAGGCCACTTCCCATGTGTACTCCAGCCGCAGAACAAAGCACATGCTGGTAGGTCATGTAGGGATGTGTGGTACCAAATATACATATGACGTAAAATCATGTTGGTTCACAAGGTGGGGCACTATCCTACCCGGTTTCACCGGAACAGGGAGTTTCCCCTTTATACAAGTCTAAAACCTTCGCTTCTAGGTTAGAGCGCATGTATGCGAGGGGGGACACATGCAAGCACCCGGAGACTAGTAGGTTTTGTATGTTTCAACATAGCACCACACTTTCATGCATGTGCTAGGGCCACATGCAGGTCCTTGAGGTATTCCGATGCCCCAAAACGCGTTTTGCTACGGAACCCTGATCTGCGGGCCTCAGATCGTCTACCCCCTAGACATTCTTCTGATGGGGGTAGCCCGATATAGATCTCTCTTGTTTTGTGTTTGTTTAGGTCATAGGATGATGTAAAACCATGTTGGTTCACAAGTTGGGGCACTATCCTACCCGGTTTCACCGGAACTGGGAGTTTCCCCCTTATACAAGTCTAGAACCTTCGCTTCCAGGTTAGAGCGCATGCATGCGAGGGGGGACACATGCAAGAACCCGAAGACTAGTAGGTTTTGTATGTTTCAACATAACACCATATTTTCATGCATGTGCTAGGGCCACATGCAGGTCCTTGAGGTATTCTGATGCCCCGCAGCGCGGTTTGCTGCGGAACCCTGATGTTCGGGCCTCGGATCGTCTACCCCCTATACGTTCTTCTGATGGGGGTATCTCGGCATAGCTCTCTCTTGTTTTGTTTTTGTTTAGGTCATATGATGACGTAAAACCATGTTGGTTCACAAGGTGGGGCACTATCCTACCCGGTTTCACCGTAACAGGGAGTTTCCCCTTTATACAAGTCTAAAACCTTCGCTTCTAGGTTAGAGCGCATGTATGCAAGGGGGGACACATGCAAGCACCTGGAGACTCGTAGGTTTTGTATGTTTCAACATAGCACCACACTTTCATGCATGTGCTAGGGCCATATGCAGGTCCTTGAGGTATTCTGATGCCCCGAAACACGTTTTGCTGTGGAACCCTGATCTGCGGGTCTAGTTTGAAACAGGCATAAGAAATTCAAAAACGGTCCGAACAATATGAAAACTTGTGTGGAGTCATTTTATGTGACATAGTGGCAAAGAAAAAATATCAAACCATGTGAAACCTTCAAGTTTAGTGGGGCTTGAGCCTAGCTAATTTCAACATAGACCCACCTAGAGACTAATCCTATTTTCCTACTATTTTACCGTGTATCTGATGTAAACACTCGGTAAAAACTAAGACACACAGCAAATTAGGTGTTTACCGAGTGTTTTAGACTAACACACAACAAAGTTTTAACATACACAACATAGAGGCGTTTCAAACACTCAGTTTTTTGGTGCGCGCGGGAGAAGAAATTTGACGCGAACTATTACTGTGTGTACTTTTGAGGACACTCAGTAAACCATAACGCTGTAAGCTGCGCCGTCAACCGCAGACGGGGAGGACGCGTGGCAGGACGATTTGCCGTGTATTCTTATTTTTCCGAGTGTTTTGGAGGTTATTACCGTGTATGTGTTTATTTACCGAGTGTTTTCCCGATGCGTACACGATAAAGATGTAACTTTGCTGTGAGTGACCTGTTTGCCGGGTTCATATGTGCGGTACACGGCAAAGAGCTGTTTGCCGAGTGTCCGGGATTTAAACACTCGGCAAAGTAAAAAAAATACCCAACAAAATCTCGATTTTCGGTAGTGAGAGCCCTATATTTTAGTTTGGTGTATATCAAACTCATTGAAATCTTAGCACAAGTAAAGATAGACTAGTTGGTTAGGTCAAATTATTACAAGTCTCTTGGTCACAAGATCAAGTGTTGGTCATGCCCCATTTTTCTTGTTTTTTCTGAATTGTTTACTATGAATACCCATTGTGAAATTCCTGAGCCCGTCACTATTTCCCGTGATGGGGCTCTGGGTGAAAACCTTTGATCGTCGATATCGATGATGGAGGCGCGATGCGTCGTTACCCTCTTGGGGGCGTATAGCGGAGCTCTGTTTCTACTCGATTTGGTTTGGTGTGTTCGGTGGAAAGTTTTAGCTTTTCATGTTTTTCTTTTTTATCTTGATCTGCTTCGTAAGTGTCTTTCCATCATCTTGTATCGGTTGGTGTGTTTATTTATAAAGTGCATCGAAAGAGTGTTTCGAGGAGGAAAGGTAAAGTAAATCAACTATCTAGTTTGGTAAATACATGCGTCTTTTCTTGTAAGCCATTACAGATTATTGCTACAGGAGTAGTATTTTTATTACTATGTTTAAAAGCTATGAGATGTCATCACCAACTAATTTAATCAACCGATCGAGTTTTCCACCGTAGGTAGGTAGGTTAGCTAGCTAGCTAGTGCATGAATCTGAAGTATTTTTCGACGATCATGTCGATGATGACCTTGTAGGCGGCCTGGGTGGGGTGGTAACTATCCCAGAAGATGTACTTGGAGGGATCAGGACAGAGCGGGCTGGCAAAGTTGCAGAGCACGGCTGCCGCCAGCCCGATGTAGCCGCAGCAAGCTTCCTTGCCGTTCTTGAAGCCGAGCTCGTCGTGCTTCTCGATCATGTCGGTGAAGATGCCGTAGAGGTCGATGTAGACGAGCGTGACGCCGGGCAGCCTGGCGCCGAGCCTGGCCATCTCCTGGCTGACCTTGCGGTTGAACATGATGGCGAGCTGGTTGCGGTCGGTGGCGCACTGCTTCCGGATCCCGCCGGCGATCATGCGCTGCGACGGGAGGCAGCCGACGGGGGGCACCCCCGTGAGGGCGATCCTCTTGGCGCCGAGGTCGGCGAGGGCCTCGATGTAGGAGATGGCGCGCTGGACCAGGAAGTCGGAGTAGTTGGGCTCCGTGATGCCGTCCGCGAAGGTGAAGTGCTCCACGATGTCGTTGCTGCCCCAGACGAGGAGGTAGAGGGCCTTGTCGGGGACGGTGCCGCCCACCTTCGCCTTGTACTCCCGGAACAGCTCCAGCTGCCGCTCCATCGTCATTGCCGACTGAAACCAACGTACACAGATTATTTGATTGTCAGTGTCAGTATCAAGCTCGATCGATCATTTCGATTTGGTTTTGTCGCCAAGGGAGAAGGGCCGGGACTCGCACGGAGTACTACGTACCATGGTCCTGCAGGTGGAGTTGTCGTAGCCGCTCCCGGCCGATGCGAAGCTCACGCCGGTCTTGAGCTCCTCCAGGGAGAGGTCCTTCTTCAGATACGGCGGGAGCAGCTCCTTCACACCAAGTGCCGAAGCTGCATTTCAAATACAGACGCATTACTGTTTTACACACTATATATGATGATCTTGTTGTGACTGAGTGGTGCGAAATTCTACGTACGTAGTACGTACGTACGTACCTAGGAAATCTACGCTGATCTTGCCGTCGGAGAACCTGCCGGTGGCCTTGTGCCCGGGGAAGTCCTTGCCGTAGGGCGGGAAGTTGGCCCTGATGATGGTTCTCACGTAGTTGTTGTTGCCCGTGTCCGCCACCGAGTCACCGAAAGCAAGGAGCGCGGGGAACTTAAGAGGCGCCGGCGGCGGCGAGGGTACCTTCGGCGGCCCTGTCGGAGGAGGCGTGGGGACATTCGGCGGCCCTGCCGGCACCGGAGGGGGCATGGGCATCTTGGGCGGCCCTGCTGGAACCGGGGGAGCCACGGGCACCTTGGGCGGCCCTCCTGCCTCCGGAGGAGGCGCCGCGTCGACGGCTCCGGCGAGAACAATAAGCAGGACGGAGATCATGCTCGGCATGGTGGTGAACGCCATTTTCATGACGGAGCTAGCTAGGGAGCTGTGAGCTTGTACTGCCGGACCGTACGCCAGTCGCGAGAGATGTGGTGCTCACTGCTATATATAGGCCGTGGCCACCACTCGTTTCACTGCTATATATGAACTGGCTGTGGCCACACCACTCGTTCCACTGAGGGACTTCGTCTAAAGAGAACGACAGTTGCATGTAGGATCACGAAGACTGACCCGGTGTGCTCGCCTCCATGTCGTCCTCTCCCAAGGCTTCCATTTGCGTAAGGAACCAAGGATGCGCGTGGTACGTGTCTGGTTTTTCTTCTCGTTTAATTTGGAGACGGTAGCTAAATTGGTCAAGTCGAATCGAATCCAGGGCCATGAAGGGAATCGCCAAACCGTTCGCCATCCACTGATCCACCTCTGTTGGCAAAGAAAGCAACTTTACGGGGGAGACGCCATAAAAGGAAAGCCACGTGGCATTAAAAAATTTAAAATACTCGGCAAAAGCGTCAAAGCAAATACACACCCTGAGGGATGGCCTCTCGCGACCGCCCGACCTCGTCGCCTTTCTGGCCGATTTCTCACCAGAACACCACGCCTAATCCGAGGGGGACTACTTGTCGGAGTTTTGCGGAGGTGGTGACAGGGGGAGAGGATGCGGAGAAGAGAGGCGATAGATCGGGGTGCCTCTACAATCGAAGATCACTGCCGGTGAGGTGCGTGTCGCCGAAGAGGTGTTCGAGATCGCCACCACGGGAGGGGATCGGAGATCGAGCGCGGAGACGGGATTCAAACCGGATTACCCCAACGCTCAGTGATACTCCGTCGCCAATCCATGTGGATCATGGATGTGCCACACCTGTCCCCATCTATGGCAAAGATCAGAGGGTGAGGGTGGTTGTGCCTGCGAGGAATACGCCTCCTCGAGAAGATAAGCCTCCCTTGGCGCATCAACGAGGGTCACAACTCCGATCTTGGTTTCGGCTCTGGTTGCTTGTGTGGATTCGTAGGGAGCTGTTCGAGGCGAGGACATTCTCGTCGGAGGACCGCTTCCTAGCTCGAGGAGGCCACCTACCCATCCCTCGAAAATTTACTTCTCAAAAGATCGGTGGGAGCGTGAGACTGGAAGGGCAACGTTCGTGGAGGTGGTCAAGATGGCCGGGGTGGGTCGAGGTGGTGGTCGGCATGGAGCCAAGGGTGGTATCCTCAGCAGACGTGCGTAGCCGCCACTGTCGTCAGTTCAGAGTGGAGAAGTGTAGAGGCCTCTCACGCCGACTCCAACACTGAATCCGCCGCCAGCGAACTTCACACAGTAGCAGCTGCAGCAATTTGTGGGAGATGCACAAGGTATATTTCATATGTTCCCTAGGGTTGTGCTTCCCTATGGGTAAATGGCCCCCATTCTACCCTCCCCCATGATGCAGAATCCCCAGGTGTAGAGAATCATCGTAGTACAATTCAATAAGTATTTGAGTGTCCAATTTACGAGGAGATGAAGGTAACTATCTATTCTCTAAAGCCCTATAACCCACTTACATGGCCTTCTATGCAGTGCTAGGAACTAAAGTGTGTGTGGTTTTTTTTGGTACTAACTAGATAAAATTAAAGTTTTTGGAAGTAAATACTATAGGTATACTATTATAAGTTTTTTTAATAATAAAGACCCCGAAGGGTCCAGAAGCTGTATTAAGGAGATGCGGCGGGAATACAAATTACAACAAGGACCTTAAAAACAAATTAAAATCCAACACTTTTAAATTGATAATGTGTATCACTCACATATAATATGGTGGACAATCTTTATCTCTTAAATTATTATTAACATGACCTCAAATCCTAAGTAGCATATTAAAATCATCTAATTATACTTCCATTAACAAGTTATATGTTATTTTCATAATAACACATCAAGCCTTAAACTCACCATTCACTTTAATAGAAGGTGAATTATCCCACATTCATAATTATACTTGTCAAAATCCTAAAAGTTGATAATACTCTGAACACATTACAATTTAAAGTTCACTTCTAGTTTTATAGTTAATTTGGCTCTAAACAATCATAAACATCTTATTTGAAGTTTACTCATGTTTTTATAGTTAACTTTAGTCTATTTCAATTAAGACATAAAGTATCTCAAATCCAAACTAATCAATCACATTCTATTAACCATAAAGATTGTTTAAACCTTAGAAAAAGAAATCTTTTCTTCAAATGTTATTCTTTTTGCCACTCCAAACAACAATTCTATGATAGTTCTTTCAACCCTTAACAACTTAACACATGGACTTTCATCCTAGCTACCAGATGGTAGTTAACCTCAATTATAATTTAATTTATACCTCATTTTTATATCTCTAGTATGTGAAAACTTAAATTCATTATAAATACATTTGCTTGTAAAGTAAAAGTTGATGATAAAACAATCTTAAAGAAATCACCTAAATTCAACTCACTTAGACTATTGGGATTTCACTTCGGGAGTTTTTATAAAATGTATTACATTACTTATGCATAATAGCATCTTGCTTTTTTAAACATTAGTCCTTATCGGACCAATGATGTTGTTTTCAGATATTGGATCTTCTATTGTCTTGAAGACCGTGAGTGCATAATCTTGCAATCACAAAAGGCAAGTTCACACTTGCTCATGTACTTTTATTATTTTCTGTAAAGTATTTTGTAAATCCAGTGTTGTCATCACCTGCATTTCAAAAAGGTCAGAAAACACTATTTTCATAATAATATGATTATAGGTTATTTACCATGAGGTAATAACCTACTATGAAAGTTCCGGTGGTAAAGGAACATATTATCTAGGACTTAACAACCAATATTGCCAGTGATTCTTGCGCCGTATATCACGCGTTAATCATGTGATTTGGAATGGGACGGATAAGTCAGCTGAATATTCTTCCTTTCACATGAACGGATGACCATCTCGTGACGTTGTTGTACCTTACGAGGCTTAACATGGGTGACACCCCTTAGTTCCCCACGATATTGGTGTCTAGACTATCCCTGAGGGATGGTCATAGGTATGTCCTCATGTTGATGGGGCGACCAGGTTCTTGTCTGCTCACTAGAGTCCTCAAGAAGTTAACCATAGAGGTCGTTCTGCTTGGGGGTCATGTTCTGACCTATTATCTGCTATGCTGATAATAGAGGTCGTTCTGCTTGGGGGTCATGTTCTATGTGGGTTCGCGGAGAAGGGCAGTGATTGTTTTGGATCTTAGGTTGGGCCTCAAACCATGGAAGTTTGAACGGGGACATACTCCCGACCGTGCAACAAAGGTTAAGATCTCTTATGGGAAAAGTAACGCACCTCTGCAGAGTGTAAGAACTGTAACTTGTTACTCCCTGTTCTGGGAAGGAGATGCGAACGCTGAAGGAAAGGAACTCCATGAAGGTTCTGGTAAACCTATGAAGGCTGACGAACATCGCTTTTCAGAATAAAAGCAATCTTTGAAGAAATGCTTACGAAAACCTGCATAGCCTACGAACTATGGTCTATGGATGTAGCTAGTGCATCAAACAATCTTTTTTAGTGAACTTGCTGAGTATACTCGTACTCAACGTATCTTCTTAACCCTTGCGAGATTCTAAAGCCAATACAGACGACGTCTACATCAATTTATGCTCAAGAGAATCGTCATCAACAGATCAAGTTCTTCAATGAAGTCAACGGAGTCAAGATATACATCAACTAAGTGTAGACGAAGTTGCTGATTAGATAGGATTATAATATCTAGCCATAGAACCTACTTCTGTAGAGTATTACAATAGCATCAATACAAGCCAAAGAGTTAGATGCTAATATTATTAGCATGATATTTATGAGTTGATTATTTATGATTCTTATTTATAAGAAGTTTCTTTCTCTCTTTTTAACCTAGAGTGTTCTTTGGATCTTTTGTAAATAGTCGAGTTATAACCTATAGTCATGTCTTGGACCTGCTGTGTTTCTGTTGTACCACTGAGGGATGTAATACTAGTGAAAGGTATTTCATTGGTGTTATGTCAACGACTATAGTGTACTACATCATGCATTGGTATGCTGGGTCACCGCAAGCTTGATACGTGCACGACTCAAAGGACAGATCCGGAAGGGCAGCTGTCATACATAAAGCATACCAGGCGATAGTGTTGTTGGTGCGTTCTTGAGGGCGAAACATGCCACTGCGACTTCATGTATGTGGACGCATGGCAACAATAGTTGTCAATGTCGAAGGAGCAGCCGAGGACGATGACGAACTAGGAGACGATAACGAAGGAGGCCCAGCTGACGTTGGGCTAGGGTTGGGCGACACAGTGGATTTAGACCGTGCGGGCAACATGGAGATGGGAGACGCGCTATCATCATGGTGTAGCAGCGACGGGGAGGGCGATGAAGGAGACGCGGGCAATGCATAATATCCTGACTGTGCAGGCGGCAACACGGAGGTGTCATGGGCCACGAGGAGCAGGTCAGCGATGCAGGCGCGCCAAATGAGGCTACAACTCGTCTAGGAGCCGAGATGACCGGTGCTGCATGGTTAGCACGCGGACCGAGATCATGAAGTCGAGCAACATGATCGACGTGCTCCAACACAGGCAACTGTAACATCCCAGCATTTAGAAACCAATGAATGGGTAGATTTAGGAATTTGTGAAATTGCATGCATTCATCTGTAAAAAAATGTGGGTAAATTTTTCGACAAATAAAAACCTAAAGTGATCAAAGTTTCTTTCATGCTTTTAGATTAGGTATAGTCTTGGAGGATGATTGTTATAAACTTTGATATGATCTTTGTGGATTAGTGTGTTTTGGGAAATGAAATTTGAATTTAAACTTGAGTGTTGGATTTATAATTCAAAAGGATTTAGAATTATGTTTGATTATTATGATTTAGTCAAGAGTTGATAATTAGTAGCTCAAACTTTAAATAAATAGCATAATCAAGAAAAGGAGTATTTATTCCATAATTTTATTCAATAAATAAGTTATAAAATGTAACTTATGAAAATGATCAAGAATCTTTACAATAATAATGAAATAAAAGAAGAACCTTTATATATTGAGTAATAGTACAATCTTTATTACAAAAGAATAAAATAAAAATTACAAAAGACTAAAATAAAAATTACAAAAGAATAAAAGAAATATTACAAGTGACTATTCTATAAAGAAAAAAAGAAAACTTAAACTAAAGTCTTGAATCTTCAAGTCTTGTACCTGCAAAACAAACACGAACTAAAAGAAAGAAAGTTAAGGATTACAATTATGTTACGCTCAATATTGACAGTGAGTTACATTGTTCAATGTTTCATCACGGAGTAAACTTTAAGGGGCAAGTTTCACCAATATGAAAGAACTATGTCTTTCATAATTTTAAGCCAGAAGTCAAATAAACAGCAATAAGGGGCAAGTTTCACCAAGATTTAAGTGGTAAATAGATAAAAAGTAACTTTCATATCCTAAGCATATCCACAAGGTGTGCAGCAGGCACACAAGCAGCACACACACCAAACTGCATGGTGTGCGCTGTCAGCACAACATCAACAGCTCCAACAAACAAAACTACTCATCACAACCGTGGGAAGCAACCCCAACACCATTCCCTGCTTCATACACATCAAGCACAACAGCCAAACCAAACCCAAACCAGATCACACCAACCACAACTTTGATCATCTCACCAAGATGGTGACATAAGGAGGGGGTAGATCAGGTGGATAGCAAGAACAAGGTCAAGCCACCAGGACCAGGAGGTGGAGAGCTAGATCAAGGACAAGTCCAAGAGCTGGAAGTAGCAGGAGGAGCATCAGGAGAAGTACCAGGTCAGGCTAGCCACACAATCATAAGATCAACAAGTTGCATCCCCAACCACTCCACTATTGTGGTAAGGAGTAAAATACCATCACATGATTTATCTGTCTAAGCTAGACAAGCATTCAATGAGTTGTCTCATACTCAAATTCTTAGAAAAGCACCCAAGTGGGGTGAATCCATCATTGAAGTTTAAACACTAAAAGCAATCAGAAAACTATATAGATCCAACTAGGATCTCATAACCACATCATTGATCCTAGCTATCAGGCTATAAATTAAATTTCAGGAATGAATATAGCCAAGATCTGAACTTCTAGGCACACCTCTTAAATAGGAGTAGCACCTTAGAATTCCTACATCTTATGGATCTATATAACTTAATAAGACTACAAATCATTTTTCCAACTTTGACTCAAGAATTAGTAGCTGGTATCACTACCAGAACCAATCCATGAGAAACAACAAGATAAGGGCCTAGTCCCTAAACCTCAGACCAACATCATAGGTTTTAGGGATTCAAGGAAAGAAGTTTCCACTTATCTCGGATGCCAAGTTAATCTTAAGCTTGAAAAAAACCAAGCCAAGTAATAGAACCTAGTCTTGTGTGCCATATTAGGATGGTGTCACAAGAATAGTTTCTAAACTAAGCAGGTTAAGCATCCAACTTTCATAGATACACTCACAACCAACTATAAATTATTTTCCTGATACTAATCACAGGAATCATTTCCAAGAATATACATATACATAACATCACTGTAAGAGACAAGTTAATCTCAAACTGTATATGAATCCATGAGCCAACATTACAGATACAGTGACTTCATCACACAAAAATCACTGCCGTTAACCAAGTAATGACAGTGGTGAGCTCTCAAACCACTAGAATCTCCAAGCAATGATTCCAGAGCAACCTTATCATCTGAACCATATCAAAATTAACCAATGGAATCAATCTGATAAGCCACTAGCATCACCGAAGCTAACCATAAGAAGTAATCCACAGCAAACAACCACTTAGTATGCTTAGGCATCATTAATACATGATCCAAATCATTAGATATTTAATCAATAGAGGGATATGAACCCTAAGCAGAACACAAACCCTAATCAGGACATAACCACTAGACAGGAGTAGCCACTACCAACACATATCATAGGGTGGCCTAGCACAGAGGACACAAGGGGAAGAATAAGAACTTACTGATGGATCTTGCTGTGGGCGAGAAGATGAAGCAAAGGTCGTCGACGAACACGGCGACATGGGGAGCACCCCAAGGGGGCGCTGTGTAACATCCCAAAAATATCAAACTTAGATCATCAAAACACTAATCCTAAAGTTTAGGGTTAACAAAAACTTTTCTAAATCAATTCATGAATGCATGTATATGTGTATGCATGGATTTTGAATTTCTTTGAAAACCACCTTGTTTGTGTGATCCATTGCTTGTAAAATGTTTCTTAGGTGAAATAAACATCATCTAAAACATTCCCCACACTTTTCCTAAAGACAAATAAGTCAAAACAAATATATTAAGTGAATGGTCATTTTGACCAATTTAACTCCCATGCCTACTTTGGTTGTCTCAAACTTTCAAAACCTAACAGAAACTTTTCTGGATCTTTGCACCCCTTGAATGTACTCATAACAAAGTATCAAGGCCCACTTTGTGATCATCCAGAAACTTTCAAATGCATAGTTTAAATGACAACTCAAAATTGAATCTTCTTCATATGGGAAGATCCCACTTTTTCAAAAACCACTCAAACAAGCTCAACTTTCAAAACCCAAGCATCTGCAGACTCACCAGAACCAATCTAGAAAACCCACCAAAAATCATTTCAAAATTCAAAACTTGATTTCATGCGGCCATTTCATCAAACAGGTTGCAGACACAAATCAAACAAAACCACAAACACTATAGTGTGCAGTTTTTTGAGCCTAACTTGTTCCCTAGTTAGCTCTCACACAATCCAGTAGATCATCTAGAAAGGTTAGACCAACACTAGCACCCCTGTGAGCTTGCCATTGCCATTAATGGTGAACAGCCGAGCACCCCCATGTCACCCCAATGTGGACAGCAAGCTAGGAGCAGCAGCAAGCCTAGCCAAGATGTCCGGGAGGCACACCGCCCACCGCCACGCTCGCCCTGTCCGCGAGCGTTGCCAAGCCCTGGACCACGCGCACAAGGCACACCCAGACCATGCCGAGTGTGCGCCAGAGCGCCACCCTCGACCATCACCCACAGACCACGCGCCGCCCTCACCGCGCGCACACACGATTACCACCGACCCAGGAGACCGCCAGACATCCCTGTTTGCCGCCCTGCGCCATACAGCCACCGCCCGCCGTCGAAGACGCCGCCTCTGCCGCGCAGAGCACCGCCCGTTTCAAACCAAACCACACCGCCCCATGCCTCGCGACCATGTCGTTGAGCATCGCCAGGAGACAAAGCACCGTCCCCTACCCTTGCCCATGCCATTAGCTGCCTGTAATGTCGCCTTCGACGAGCTCACCTTGCGCCCCGACGGTACCCTCGCTCGACTATAAATAGAGGCCACCCCCGCACGATTTCTTCACACCATCTCACTCCCCTCTCCTCACTGATCGTGCCACACCATTCTCAGAGCAAGGCGAGCACCACCTCGCCGGAATTTCACTGGAGCCTGCCGCTGCCGGAGAAGAAAGGAGCCAGCGATTGGAGCCGCCCCAGGAGAAGCCACCGGTACCAGGAGGTTCGTCGTCGTCGACTTCGTCGTTCGCCCGCCTCGCCGACCCTCGCCAGTACCCCGGTGAGCCCCCAGCACCCTCACTGGCCCGCTAGGTTTCGTTCTCGCCGGAGCTGTCTCGCGTCGACGATGGCCCTCAGCCGTTGGATTAGAACTAGATCGAACGAACCACGTTGCCCCATACCGCTTCGCCCAGCCCCGTGTCACTGACGAGTGGGGACACCCACTTAAGCAGCCCGCGGGAGCACTGCTCTTAGCAGGCCGGCCCGTTAGAATTTCCCGCGCAGCCCAGCAATTCAAATAAAACTTTTCTTTTTATTTTCAAACACACTTCTATACCCAACTTAAAAAATCAACCCAGATCGATTCAGTGCACCAAATTAGATGAAACCAATTTTGTTGGAAAGGTCTGTGAATGCTTAATCCAAGCCCGTTGGATTCAAGTCATTTGGATCTGTAGATCACCCATAGAAAAAATAACAAGGCAGAAGATTTTCTGCATTCAAACATTTTTCAAATTTAAACCATAAAAGCTTTTGAGTTGATTCCAACTCTCAAAAATCACATTCAACCATACCTTTCAGAATATATAAAAATATATATAGGTTACTTGCAGAAATTTTGTTCAAGCAATAAAAGAATGCTTCATAAGCATTTCTAGCCACTTTAATTAATTAAAATAAAAGGGTAAAACCTTATTAAATTGTGACACCACTTTAAATCACATTCCCATGGAGTACAATATGTGGTGATGACATGTGTCAACATGATCCCATGTTTAGTTTGGAGAATATTAAATCTTAAGTAGTTCTTCAATGAGTAGAAATTACTTTTCTAAAATAAAAAGGTTTTAAACCAAGCTTTAACCTTGTAATGATAGAGATGATACTAGATCATCTAAAGGACCCTTGTGTGTGATGATTGCAAGTAGTTAAGTATTGTTTGGTGATTGTGTACCTTGTATTTATTCGTAGACGCTAGTACCGACCAAGGATACGAGGAGGAAGGAGGATACTACGAAGAGGAAGCCGAAGAGAACTTCAACCACTGCTCTGCACAAGGCAAGCTTATATTGACATTGATTACAAGCCTTACTAATCAAGTTGACCTATGCAAGCCTAATACTACTAGTGAATGTGCAAGATAACACTTGCAAGATACCCTATTGTTGCCACAAACCCATGCTTGTGATATGATTACTATATGCCTTAAGCGTATGTGACCATACCCACTTGCTAAACCAATCCTAGTTTTATGGCAAGCTTCTTACTTTATTTCTTTATCAAAGCTTACTTGGAGGCTACCTAAGAGTTTGGTAGATATTAGACAGTTGTGCCGAAGGTTGCATAAAGAGCATAAAATTTGGCCTAAGCAAGAAACCTTGATATCAGCCTAAGATATAAGGTTGGACTTAGTTGAAACTCCACTAGCTACCACCCCCCATTAGTACTACCCCCCACCTGTAGATGCTAGTGCTAAGCATAAAACTTGATCAACTTTAGATGGGAATACTTGGTGGAAAATTGGTTATGAAAACCTTGTAATGATGGATCATTCTATTGAAATGTTTTGGACATGTGTTTCCAAACACTTGATGATTTTGGTGATGAAAATGTTGAGGCATGAGTCTTAGCCCTTTATAAAACTGATGGTTGTCTGGATGCGATACCATTCCAATTTTATCGTACAACCACAATACCCGAATATTGGGTAGGGCTTGACTGGAAACTTATATACCTTAGTATTAGTTCCCTCACGGCCAAGGTCTGAGCTGAGGCTACCTTGTGAAGATTGTCCACCTGTGCAGTACCCAAGATGACAGTGGTCATGGTTGGGAGGCCAAACTCACAGGAGAGGTGCTTATACTAGGGAGTGTAATTGAAAGGTTAGGATTGATTATCCGCATATCGAGTATGGTGAATTCAGGATTTGTTCTGACGGATGTATTGAATGTTGTGGTGAAAGTGTACAATCTCGCAGTGTCAAACTATTGAATAGTCGCGTCATGATTATGGACAGTTGGAGTGGCCATACTGTTCCCCCGTCAGACTTTTCAAAATGACTTGTGAAACGACTTGAGACTTTGACTTGACCACAACAGAGTTGTGACCAGAAATACAAGATCCCACTTAGGAGTTATAAAATTGTGACCAGCTTTGGAACTTAGTAGAAATAAATCTGGCTTTTGCAAAACAACCCTAGAGCATAGTGTCCTATTATCCAAAAACCCTTTTACTTGTTAGTATTAGTTTGCGAGTACTTAAAGAGTACTCATGGCTTTGTCCCTGGCTATTCCCATGGCCAGACTATGAAGAGGAGTACCTGGAGGATGGACCCCAGGAAGGTTACGACAACTAGGATCATCTCCCATCGTCAGCATTGCCTGTGACCCCGAAGATGGAGCCTCGCCTACGCTACCGTTATTATTACGTATTCCGCTGCTTTATGTTGTATTAAGGACTGGATCATGAGATCCCTATTTGTGTAAGAACTTATGTATCGTTGTAATGGATGAAGTACTATGGTATCCAATTCTGTTATGTCTCGCAAAAATGGTAATCCTGGGATTGCGATGTATGGCATAACAGGCATCTAGGATTGAAAAATCCGGGTGTTGACAAGTTGGTATCAGAGCCATCCTGACCATAGGAGACCCTAGTTAGATTGGACGCTGAACCCAAAAACTTAGTTTCAAAACTCAAGAACAAAACTATTTACAAAAACTTATTCTCATTCTTACCTCTTTAATTCTTTAATAAAACTTCATGTTCCTCAAAAACTCTTGCAAAATATATAAAATTTTGACACACTTGATCACTTTGCTAATCTACTCATCCTCTATTTTTATAGATGGACGTGAAGTACAGCAAGTTTTACCAACTCGGGAATGGAGGAGACCTTATCTTTGAGAGGGATCTGGATTAGCTTTCGGAACTTCTGGAGCGCCCGCATCCCGAGTTCTTCGGAGCTCAGCTCAATGATCAAGGGGGAGAAGATCTGCAGTGGCTAATTGTTGCAAGTCTCCGAGGAAAGATTGAACCTCCCACTGCGGAGGGAATTCAGTTTACCTTGAGGAAAACAAGCGGCTCGATGGACTTGCGAGCAATGCAGAAGCTCTTTCCCGTCTGTGGGCGAGCATCAATCAGATCAAGGGTACTCGCTTTGAGTTTTGCCCAAGACGTGATGCAAATGGTCAACCACTGGAAGCCCCATACCACCCCGAGCTGAAGACTCAATTGGACCACCTTAGCTTCATGATGTATGATCGTCAGCAGGAACTGGACAACTGCCGTGACTATTGCAACCACAAGTCTGCCGTCATCAAGACGAAGGATCAGACCATCGCCATGCTAGCAAGGGATCGCAAGTCTCGCCGCCGTCAGCTCGACAAGAAGGAGCGCATTATTGCCCGTCTTCGCCATCGTATCTCATCTCTGGAAGAGACCATCCATGAGAGAGACATGAAGTTAGAGGAAAGGGAGAATGCCGGAGAAGATCTTCGTGGAGACCCTTACTCCTATCTCAGCAATGACGATGATTTTCTGGAGGATCAGGCCATGGACTTCTTCACCGATGAGGATGATTTTGCCTTCATAGATGATGCGGAAGATGATGAAGCCATAGACTCCGATCAGTAGTAGCACTGAGCACTAGTGTAGTGAGTAGTAGTCGGTCCCACTGTATCGTAGTTCCCAGAATGGTTCTTAAAACCATCTGTTTTGCTTTGTTGTGGTGTGTGTTGTACTGTGTGCTATGAGTGAATGAATGAAAAAGAAAGTTGCTAGAAAACTTGAGTCAAACTCTAAAAACTTTTCAAAGACCCAAAACCTTAGAAATTTCCCTCTTTTCTCATGATCTATATCAATCTTCAGATGCCACGTGGAGGAAGTGGTTCAGCCCCGGACCCGATGTTGCAGATCCTACAAATGTTGACTTCTGACCGTGAAGCTGAAAGAGCGGAACGTCAAGCCAACCTAGCCACTCTGCAACAGATAGCCCAGCTAGCCCACAACAACCAAGGCCATGGAAATCAGGACAACCACGGATCTAAGCTCAAGAATTTCCAGAATACCAACCCACCCGTTTTCACCAAGTCGGAAGAACCCCTAGACGCCGATGATTGGCTGCAAACCATGGAGAATAACTTAGAAGTAGCCGGAGTAGAAGCCAACGAGAAAGTCTTGTTCGCCACTCATTATCTAGCTGGAGATGCCACGGCATGGTGGAACAGTGTTCGTGCAATGACCGGAGGCCAAATGATGACCTGGGAGGAATTCAAGGTCAAGTTTAGCAGAACCCATGTGCCGCCAGGTTTGATCAAGAGAATGAGAGACGAGTTCAGAGAATTGAAGCAAGGAAGGATGACTGTAGTAGAATACCGTGACAAATTTTTGTCATTAGCTAGGTATGCCGGACGAGATAGACACCGGCCAAGAAGAAAGAAAGATTCTGAATGGTGCATGACGAGATGCAGAGGTGTTAATCAATATCCCCTTTGCGATATTGAAGCCCTTATCGACTCGCTATCCGGATGGAAGGAAAGATCAACCAAGCCAATGAGAACTGCAAGCGCATGATGCATCAACCAGAACCCATCGACCCCAAAGTATCGCCCCAACCCATCTCCGAGATTTGCCCCAAGAACCAACAGACTTCTATGACCCGTCCGACCTATCCCAACCGTGGAAACCCTAGACCTGGAGGAAATCACAACAACCCCGGCAATTCTAGCAATTTCACCCGTGCCCCACCCAAGTTCAACACCAACAATGCTACCACCAACCCCAATACTGCCCCGAGGACTGGAAGCAATGTTGTGCCTGTCGCAGCCAAGGACAAGTCACAAGTGACCTGTTATGACTGTGGAAATAAAGGCCACTATTCCAATGAGTGCCCCAACAAGAAGAATACCACAACCCCCAATACCAATGTCCCAGCTCAGCAGCAGCGTCGTGTCCAGCCAGGGAGAAGATTTGCCCCAGGAAATTCACTCAACCGCAATGGCCGTCTTTTTCTCATGCATGCTGAAGAAGCTCAGGAAGCGCCAGACGTCGTGCTGGGTATGTTTTCTGTTAATTCAGTACTTGCAAGAGTGTTGTTTGATTCTGGTGCATCGCATTCATTTGTCACCGAAGAATTTGCCTGCACTAGTAAAATTCAACCAACCAAACTGAAGCATGTGATGATTGTACAAATTCCCGGATCGACCACCAAGGCTAGGCAAATTTGTAGAGTCGTCCCTATCCGAATCCATGGCATAGATTTTTATGCTAACCTAATAGTACTCGGAACTAAAGGTTTGGAAGTAGTACTAGGAATGGATTGGATGTCCCAACATAAAGGAATGATTGACTGCGCCAAGAAAGCTATTACCATGACCAAGATCACCGAATATCACGAGCATATATCCAAACCTTACCTCGCCAATTCAAGTGTAACAAGAGTCTAGCCCAACCTACCATTGACCAAGTTCGATAGTCCGTGAATACCCGATGTATTTCGGATGTTTTGCCCAGTATGCCCCGGATAGGGATATCGAGTTTATCATCGAACTAATCCCCGGAACAGGACCTATAGCCCAGAGACCCTATAGTATGAACCCGTCAGAACTAGAAGAACTGAAGAAGCAACTGGATTCCATGTTAGAAATCGGATTGATTCAACCAAGTGCGTCCCCATGGAGGTCATCTGTCTTGTTTGTGGACAAGAAGGATGGAGGTAACCATTTGTGTACGGATTATCGAAAGTTGAATGATGTCACCATCAAGAACAAGTACCCCTTGCCTAAGATAGAAGATTTGTTTGATCAGTTGACCGGTGCCCAGGTGTTTTCTAAGATTGATCTTAGAACTGGCTATCATCAACTCAAAATTCGTGCAAAGGATATTCCAAAGACTGCCTTTACCACCAGATATGGATTGTATGAGTATACAGTCATGTCTTTTGGATTAACCAATGCCCCCGCTTATTTCATGAACCTCATGAATAAGATTTTTATGGACTTCCTGGATAAGTTTGTCGTTGTTTTCATCGATGACATTCTGATTTATTCCAAATCGTAAGAAGAACATGAGCTACACCTAAGGACCATTCTTGGAACCCTTAGAGAGCATCAGCTGTATGCAAAATTTAGCAAATGTGAATTCTGGTTACAGGAAGTAGGATTTCTCGGTCACATTGTATCAGCCGGAGGAATTGCCGTTGACCCTGCCAAAGTGAAAGATGTGGAAGATTGGCAAGCCCCAACCACTCAAACCCAAGTTCGTGCTTTTCTCGGATTGGCAGGATATTTTCGCAAATTCGTAGAAGGATTCTCTAGTATCGCCTGACCCATGACCCAATTGCTGAAGAAGGACAAGAAGTTTGAATGGACAGACAAGTGTGAAGCGAGTTTTCAAGAACTCAAAAGGAGATTGATTTTAGCCCCAATCTTGATCATGCCGGATATCATGAAGCCCTTCGATGTGTATTGTGACGCATCCAAGATTGGTCTCGGATGTGTGCTAATGCAAGAAGGCAAAGTTATATCCTATCTATCGCGACAACTGAAGCAACATGAACAAAATTACCCAACCCATGACCTCGAACTCGCAGCCGTAGTTCTAGCCCTAAAGACCTGGAGACATTACCTTATGGGAAACCGTTGTGAGATTTATTCGGATCACAAGAGCCTAAAGTATATATTCACTCAGAAGGAGCTGAATATGAGGCAGAGAAGATGGATTGAGCTAATCAAGGATTACGACCTGGACATTCACTATCACCCTGGAAAAGCCAACGTAGTAGCCGATGCCCTTAGCAGATTGCCGTGCCGCTTGAACTCCATGATTTTGAAGGAGCAACCAAGTTTGCACAAAGAGATGGAAGATTTCGAATAGAATTAGTAAGTGAAGGATTTTTGGCTAGCATAGAACTTCAGCCCACTTTGATCAGTCAGATTAAGGAGGCGCAGAAAGGAAATGCTAGTATCGACGGAATTAAACGTCGTATCGGTACAGGCAAAGTACCTGGATTCACCGAGGACGAAGAAGGAGTTTTGTGGTACAAAGGACGCCTTTGTGTACCATCAGATTCTGAGTTAAAAGAAGTTATCTTGAAGGAGGCTCATGATACTCTTTATTCTATCCATCCTGGAGGAACTAAGATGTATCAAGATTTGAAAGAGCAATTTTGGTGGCATAAGATGAAGAGAGAAATCAGAAGCTATATCGCCAAGTGTGATATATGTCAGCGAGTCAAGGCAGGACATCAAAGACCCGCTGGATTGTTGCAACCTTTGAAAATTCCGGAATGGAAATGGGATTCTGTAGGAATGGACTTTATCACTGGACTACCTACTTCTAGTAGGGGAAATGACTCTATTTGGGTCATAGTGGACAGATTGTCCAAAGTCGCCCATTTCTTGCCCGTTAAAACTACCTATCAGAGTTCAAAGCTAGCAGAGTTGTACATCGCTAGGATCGTTAGTTTGCACGGAGTCCCCAAGAATATCGTATCGGATCGAGGAACTCAGTTTACCTCGAGATTATGGAAGAAGGTCCAAGAAGGTTTAGGAACCCGCCTAGATTTCAGTACCGCGTATCACCCTCAGAACGATGGACAAACGGAGCGAGTAAACCAAATACTTGAAGATATGCTTAGAGCATGTGTGTTAGAATATGGATACAAGTGGGAAGACTGTCTGCTGTTTGCAGAATTTTCCTACAACAATAGTTACCAAGCCAGTTTGTAAATGGCCCCATTTGAATTCATGTACGGAAGAAAGTGCCGCACCCCTTTGAACTGGTCGGAAGTAGGAGAGAGTCAAATTTTCGGACCCGACATCCTACGAGAAGCAGAAGAGAAGGTTCACAAGATTCGCGAGCACCTCAAGACAGCCCAATCCCGACAAAAGAGTTACGCCGACAAGAGACGTCGAGACCTCGCCTTCAACATTGGAGATGTTGTTTATCTGAAAGTGTCGCCATTGAAGGGAATGCAGCGTTTCCACCTCAAAGGAAAGTTAGCCCCCAGATATATCGGACCTTTCAAAATTTTGAACCGTCGAGGAGAAGTATCGTATCAACTCGAGCTACCAGAAGAGATGTCAGCTGTGCACAATGTGTTCCATATCTCGTTACTTCGCCAATGTCTCGAAGTCCCCGAGAAGACCGAAGTGTTCAAGAATATCGATCATAGGACCATAGAGATCAATGATGACCTGACCTATCCCGAAGTACCCATCCGTATATTGGAAGAAGCCTTTCGAACTACCAGAACCCGAAGCATCAAGTTTCTTAAGATTCAGTGGATCAACCACACAGAAGAGGAAGCTACCTGGGAACGCGAAGATCACATCAGGACGGAGTTTCCAGATCTCTTCAAATCCTAGGTAATCTTTTCGTCCTTTTTCAAATCTCGGGACGAGATTTTGTTTAAGGGGGGAAGGTTTGTAACATCCCAAAAATATCAAACTTAGATCATCAAAACACTAATCCTAAAGTTTAGGGTTAACAAAAACTTTTCTAAATCAATTCATGAATGCATGTATATGTGTATGCATGGATTTTGAATTTCTTTAAAAACCACCTTGTTTGTGTGATCCATTGCTTGTAAAATGTTTCTTAGGTGAAGTAAACATCATCTAAAACATTCCCCACACTTTTCCTAAAGACAAATAAGTCAAAACAAATATATTAAGTGAATGGTCATTTTGACCAATTTAACTCCCATGCCTACTTTGGTTGTCTCAAACTTTCAAAACCTAACAGAAACTTTTCTGGATCTTTGCACCCCTTGAATGTACTCATAACAAAGTATCAAGGCCCACTTTGTGATCATCCACAAACTTTCAAATGCATAGTTTAAATGACAACTCAAAATTGAATCTTCTTCATATGGGAAGATCCCACTTTTTCAAAAACCACTCAAATAAGCTCAACTTTCAAAACCCAAGCATCTGTAGACTCACCAGAACCAATCTAGAAAACCCACCAAAAATCATTTCAAAATTCAAAACTTGATTTCATGCGGCCATTTCATCAAACAGGTTGCAAACACAAATCAAACAAAACCACAAACACTATAGTGTGCAGTGTTTTGAGCATAACTTGTTCCCTAGTTAGCTCTCACACAATCCAGTAGATCATCTAGAAAGGTTAGACCAACACTAGCACCCCTATGAGCTTGCCATTGCCATTAATGGTGAACAGCCGAGCACCCCCATGTCACCCCAATGTGGACAGCAAGCTAGGAGCAGCAACAAGCCTAGCCAGCATGTCTGGGAGGCAGCCCACCGTCCACCGCCACTGCCTGTCCCAGCCGCGAGCGTTGCCAAGCCCTGGACCACGCGCACAAGGCACACCCAGACCATGCCGAGCGTGCGCCAGAGCGCCACCCTCGACCATCACCCACAGACCGCGCGCCGCCCTCACCGCGCGCACACACGATCACCACCAACCCAGGAGACCGCCAGACATCCCTGTTTGCCGCCCCACGCCATACAGCCACCGCCTGCCGTCGAAGACGCCGCCTCTGCCGCGTAGAGCACCGCCCGTTCCAGACCAAACCACACCGCCCCATGCCTCGCGACCATGTCGTTGAGCATCGCCAGGAGACACAGCACCGTCCCCTACCCTTGCCCATGCCATTAGCTGCACAGCGTCGCCTCCGACGAGCTCACCTTGCGCCCGACGGTCCCTCGCCGACTATAAATAGAGGCCACCCGCACGATTTCTTCACACCATCTCACTCTCTCACCGATCGTGCCACACCATTATCGAGCAAGGCGAGCACCACCTCGGAATTTCACTGAGCCCGCTGCCGGGAGAAGAAAGGAGCCAGCGATTGAGCCGCCCAGAGAAGCCACCGGTACCGGGAGGTTCGCTGCCGACTTCGTCGCCTCGCCACCTCGCCAGTACCCCGGTGAGCCCCCAACACCCCTCACTGGCCGCGCTAGGTTTCGTTCTCGCCGGAGCTGTCTCGCGTCGACGATGACCCTCAGCCGTTGGATTAGAACTAGATCGAACGAACCAAGTTTCCCCATACCGCTTCGCCCAGCCCCGTGTCACTGACGAGTGGGGACACCCACTTAAGCAGCCCGCGGGAGCACTGCGCTTAGCAGGCCAGCCCCGTGTCACTGACGAGGCAGCAGACTAGTAGTCTGCGCGGCGGTGCAGAGTTAGACACGACGGCAGGTCACGCATACCTGATCCGATAGATGCGTATGTTGCATTGTTCTATGTGCCATGACTTCTTTGATAAAAAATAAGCAAACCTTGCCATCGTGACTTATCCAGGAACATGTACGATTACGCTGTTATGCGTCTTTTATCTTATATGCATGTCTTGTGTAGTAGGGAATAACCGCAGTGCGTATGTGCCATCAGATCATGCATGTAATCCAGACAGAGCACGACCACAAATCTTGGACCTTTTATTTTACTTTTCTCTAGAAACAAAGTTGCTCGGTCTCTCTTCTCCATGGTGTCCGCTTCTTTGCATCAGTTTATCGTGTCCAACATGGAGACATGTCCTGTTACGCTTCGTTTTGTCAAGACTTATCAATCTCTTGATCGTAGATCCGCGTAGCCTTTCGAGGCAGGCCGACGCTCTTGCGACTTGATTTTTATCCGACTCAGCCACTCAGCGTCAACATAGGATAGATTGTCGGCCGTAAAACTCAGATCTGGTAGATCCGATCATCCGAGCAGGAGGGCGGCATCGTGACGTTGAGCCTTGTGCCAAATCTGGCCTTCTGTAGCCGACGAATCGTAGATTGTTGGTGATGGGACTGTCACGACCGCACGATCAGCGTCCCAGTTTCGCACACACGACACCAATTGACGAGAGTTGATTTTGTAAATGACCATTGTTATGGACTTGGGTTTTAGAGAAGATGGGGATGCTGGAAGTCGCGGAACGGTTAACAGACAAGCAACACAGGACACGAGATTTACTTAGGTTCAGGCCCCCGAAGAGAAAACCCTACTCATGCTTGTCTGCTCTTGATTACGGCAGAACCAAAAATTACAGGGGTGCGCAGATGCTGTAGAGGTCCCAACCTTTAATAAGGTAGAGATCCCTGTGTTTACAATGCTAGTCCCCGGATCAATATCTAGCATCCACAGTTAAGATGTAATATCAAGAAACAAAGGTCATAGTACAACTTTATAACCAGGAATAAAAATAATTCATTACATCTTACATAGCTCATTGGCTATCTCATTACAATGCAGCAGGAATAACTATAGCGTGGAGTCCTTCATCTTCAAAGTGCCACATGCAATCATGTTGGTTGTAGACTTGTAATACTAATCAACACACTTCACTAACATCAAACAAACCCGCAACATAATAAGTTACATCCACAAGGGTCAATATATTTGAATTGTATTGGCAAGTGATACTATGGTAGTATAGTGGAGTCTATCATCAATATGCATTTGGATAGGTGGAGCTTAGGATTGCTTTGCTCGAAATAGATTTTCCTTATCATTTAAAAACGCTAAGTTTTTGCTTGTCAAAACACCCAAGGAACCACCAATAGAAATTGGTGAACCTTCACCCTTGTTCAACCACTAGTTTTAACTTAGAAAATTGGGATGAGGAGATTCTTGATAGCTTCCATGTCTTGGTGATCAAATTGTCTATTGCCAGGGACACGACTAAGTACTTAGATTTTACACTCTGCAGAGGTGGTGCACTTTCCCCACAAGACATGATTTTCACAAAGACAAGATCTTTTCAGAAGCCTTCCCTTAGACCAGAATGGACGCGCTCCAACCTATCAATCCCCTACCACCAACTGTCCATTTTGCTAAGTTATTACAACTTATATGATCCAGGCAGAGCCCATAATGTCATGTGGTTGCACTTGAAGCTTCTCAACATTTGACATCTCAAATCTCTTTGTTCCTAGGTGGCAATCCACAAGTGAGATACCAAGTCTTCCCCAGTATACTGGACTTGGTGATGCCCAAGTTTTCCCCAGTATACTGGACTTGTGTAACCACTCAACACAAACCTTTCTTTCCATTCCACCCAGGTGATTCATTGACTTAGTTGTTTTATTAAACAAAACACAAGTCCTTGACTTAGAAATATTCCATAACATGTACATAATCCACCCTTGTTTTCTACTAGCTCAGCTAAGCATGATAGTAGTAGGAATCTTAACTTAGGGAAAATTCCACTAAGGTTTCATCTACTAGGATTTCCCATGGCATAGTTTATACTTAGCAAAAATTCCATGCAAGTCCTACTTAGAAATAACACTAATGCATAGTGAAAATAATGGGACAAAAGTATGAAGCACCACTTGACTTTTTGGTAGATAATAAAAGTTCACTCCTTGATGTTGCAATAGCCACACTCTTCAAATTCCACTACAATTCAATCAAGCAAGTAACAAATTCAATCTACCATTCAAGCAATTCATCACATAGAATAATAAAAACAAAGCAATGCATGCAAGCATGCCAAAGATTGTTTTAGTTGGAAAAGTGGTTCCTAATAGGTTATAAACATCATAAAATATCTATTGGTCATTTATAAAAGTGGCAAAAACCATTTGATATTAAGTTAGTGAAAAATGCCGTTTAAATCATTTTTGTTTTGTTAGAAATGGTTCCAAATCAAAGTAATATTTTCTAGTGTTTGACAAATACATTTTTAAACACAAATGTGAGTGTTTTAAGGTCAAATGTTTATTATTGAAACCATTTGCAAAAGGTTTTACCTATAAACCACTTTTATACCAAAGTAATATTTTATGTTGTTGAAAATCCTTTTTAGCAAGGTAATTATTTATAGGGTTCATCAAATATATTTTTAAATCTCAAAACTTGGTGTTTAGGGTCAGAGAGTTTAAATCAAATCATTTTCCAAAGGTTTTACTCAAAATTTATTTTTAAACCATAATCAATATTTTTATTTGGCTATAAATGCTTTTATTCAAAGATTTATTCCTTAGCATCTCAAAATATGTTTTTAAAACCAAAAGTTGGTTTCTGTGGTCAGTAGGTTCAAAACAATCCAATTTCCAAAGATTTTACCTTAAAAATATTTCTAGAATAATTTTTATATCCAAATTATGCCTACACAAGTTTCTGCAAAAACAACCAATTTTCCAGAAGCAATTCATTAAAAAAAGTGCATAGTTGGATAGAGTTTGTTTTGCTGATTCCATTGATATAAAATTTGTAAAATTTGGACATGTATATTTAAAGTTATGCAATTTACAAAATCAAACATCTAATAGATTCTATTATGTTTTTAAAACAAAACTCAGGCCACGTGGCTGTTTCTCATTGGGTGGTACCGATTTGCGTGGATAGATAGATACTGGCCGCTAGATCTAAGTTACAACACATGACACAGATGCAATCATACTGATTCGCTAAGTCGTTCTATCCTAGCCAATGGATCAAGATCCAACGCTCATGATCGATTTGACCACAGATGGGCGGCGCTGGGTCAACGGCGAGCGGCGGCGCGCTCGGGCTACGACGTTGTGGTGGCTACAGAAAGCGAGGAAGAGTATGGTGAGGCTCACTAGGTTCGCATAGACGCGCTGAAGCTCGAGGTGGTTGTTTCGGGGACAGGGGCGCACGGGGGTGGATGCAATTCCTCGCCGGAGTTGTCGTCTGCGTCTGGCGCTTGCTGTCGACATCGAAGGCGAGTCCACAGACCCTACGCAAGTGAATGGCGAGCACATGTATGTTCACAAGACACAGGCGAACAAGTTGGTATGAGTCTCTGGTCGAGGCACGCACTTGTTAATGTGCTAAATCTCACCAGAGATGTTGCAGACAGCGGCGCTGCTTGGTTATCGTCGTTGCCAATGCTGTGGGTCAAGCACGGGCAAGCCGAGGCTACTGGGAGGTGCGCAGGAGTCTGGGGATCAGTATCATGTGGTCGAGGGGGCGAGGGGCGACGGTGGCTGGCCGGAATTGCTCGGAGAGCTCGTTAGAGCATAGGATGGTCTCAGGTGAATTCAGCGCAGCCTGGGGGCAGAGGGCGGGTGGCTTCTTGGGAATGGAGAGGGGGAGCAGGCTATTAATCGAGCATGGTCGCGGGCGGGATTAACTGAGCTATCAACGCGAATTGAAGCGTGAAATCAACGGAGGAAACAGCCGGGCGTGTTCGTCGCGGGGTAAGGAAGAAGGGCTGACAGCGTGGGATCGTTTCGTCAGCGAGAGAGAGGGAAGAGGTGGGGTCCAGCAGTCAGTTGCTACGCGGGTTCGTTCTCTCGTGCAAAGCTTTTTCCTGCAGGGAAGGGGAATTGGGATAGCTGATCCTGGACTGGGCTAGGTTAGCTGGGCTGGGTCTTTCCCTTTTTTTTGATCTGTTTCATTTTTCTTTTTCTGTTTCTTTATTCTGTTTTGATTTTGTTTAAACCATTCAAACAACCATTTGAATTCAAAAACATTGCCAAACTTTCTGTAAGTTTTTAATCTGTCTAAACATGTATTTTTTTAAAATACCATTTTAGGAATAATTCTCTTATTTATTTATGGTTTATATTTTAATTAAAATGGGCACTTTCCTTTATTAAATAAGGTTTCATCATAATTTTAAACCCTTATTTAAATTCCAATTTTTCACAAAACCTTTTCAGTAGGTTTATTTATTCAGAAGGGTGTTGAATAATTCATTTTGATTTATTTGAAATATTTTCATATGATCTATTAATCATTTAAATTGGGTATATGTCTTTATTCCAATAGAAATAGAATTTGGTTAAGGCCATTTTATTTTATTTGAATATTATTTATCCATTTATTTCATTTGGACTTGGATTATATTTATTCCATTTGCTCATGGATTAGGCCAAGATTTAATTTGGTTTTTTAAATATTCCCTATTAATTAATTAATTATTTCTTTATCTTATAAAATCCATATCTTTTTTTTATAGATCCAAAGTTGGTGATCCCAATTTGTATAATTTTATTTAATATTTGTTTATCCTTTTTAATCTCTTTAGGATTATTTGCTCACCATTTGGTATGGATTTTTAGATAGGTGCTTTACTAGCTTTGGGAATTCAATTTCCTTATCTTAGTAAATTCATAAGATTTTACCTATGGTTCCAAATTGAATGAAATCAATTTCTATGGTTTTATAATATTTCCATTTGTCATTCTTGATCATTTATAAATGTTTGTTGACAAATTTTATATGGATCAAATCCATGGTCTTAGAGATATCTTGGAAATCTCCCATTAGGGTTTTAGGGTTTTGGTTTATTTTCCAAGTGTTTAAATTTCAAGATGCATTTATGAAAAATGCATTTGAATTGATTTGAATTTAGTTGGATTCAAGCTTTATTCAAAGTTTGTTTCAAGATGGGTTTTCAAGTTTCCATTTGGAAACAAAAAGTTTCTTTTCACCCTAAATTTCAACAATTTGTTATTTTGTTTATTTATTTTTCACATTTCAAAATTTGGAAAATTTTGGGATGTGACAGATGCAATCTGGCGTGAGGTATGTATGCGATGGTGGAAGAGATGTGATCTTTAGATCTATTGTGGCATCTATTGTATCGTGTAGCGTATGGCATAGCGTGCCCTCCTCATTGGACCCTCCTAGCCTTTATATATGGTGAGGCTAGGTCTTAGGTACATGTACGATTTGCTTACAAGTTGTATTCAAACTCTAGTCTTGAGCTTTCTTTGTCTTGTGTGCTTGGGAGTCCGTGTCCATATGGTATTCATATCAGCCGAACCGTGATAGGCGTCATGGTCCCTGGCAGGTCGACGAGTGGGCCTTTCATCAGGCTGGACCAGGTATGCTAACATCGGGTACCCATAGGGCATATTGATACATACAATTTGCATCACCTTTCTATATCATAATTTGCCTCTATTTATTGATATATTTATTATTATAAGGTATTACTTATGTCTTTTCCTCTGTTTTTGCATGATGGATGATTCTTGGAGATGGACTGCCGGAGTCAGGTTTCTGATGGAAAAAGAGGTGTTTTGATGCAATTTCGCAAAGATCAAAAAAATACCAGAAAAATATTGGAAAATTATATTTTCCCAGAAGACGGAGGAAGCCAGAAGGGGAGGCGTAGCCGGGCCACAGGGGGTCCACACCCCCCTAGGCGCGGGCCCACCTGGACCCGCGCCTAGGGCAGGTGTGGCCCACCTGGACGGCTCCCGACTCCGCCCTCTCGCCTATATCTTCCCCACAGAACCCTAATACCAGGGGAGCAACCACAGAAATATTTCCGCGCCTCTGCGGGGAGGAAAATACCGAGAGAGAAAGAGCTCTCCGACAGACAGATTTCTGCCGGGGAAATTCCTTCCCGAATAGGGGAGATCGTCGCCATCAACATCGTCATCAAGCTAGGCTTCATCGGGATCATCATCATCATCCACACCATCATCTCCACCAGCACCATCACCACCATCATCACCATCATCATCATCGTTGCGGATGCTTGCATGGGGTTTAATCACAAGTATGTATTAGTCCAAGTAAGGTCGTTACATTAGCACAGGTTCACCCACACAACACTTAAACACAAAAGAAGAGTACTCAGCTATTTGAAGCGAAAGCACTTGACAGAATTCCCATGTGTCCTCGAGAACGTTTGGTCCTTATAAGTATTTCCACCGGCTTGTCCTTTGCTAAGAAAGGATTGGGCCACTTGCTGCGTTTATTCTTTGTCTTTGTTACTTGTAGCTTGTTTCTTTGCTTTATCAGAAAAACCCTAAAAATCCATTTGGTAAGTATTTACAGAGATTTCCTGCTCCGTACCACTAGTCAACACCTTCTGCTCCTCGTTGGGATCGACACTGCTATTTATCGAAAGTACTACGATACACCCTCTATACTTGTGGGTCATCAAGACTATTTTCTAGCGCCGTTGCCGGGGAGTGAAGCGCTATTGAAGAGTGGAACTGGTAAAGGAAACTTCTACTGTGAGTATTGCTTTTTTTTTTCTGTTTGTTACTTTGTTTCCAATATGGATAACCCACTTGGATTTCTGTTTGGGAAAACTACTACCACTGTTAGGGTAGTAGATGAACCACCACCTGTTGAGATAGATCATTTTAAGATACCTACAAGTATAATTGATCATGTTATGGATAATTATTATTTAGGGGATGGAACTATTCATCCTGGTGATCATTTTCTATTTATACATGAATTATGCGGGTTGTTTAAGTGTGCAGGTATCACAACTGAACATGTGAAGAAGAAGTTACTCTCTATATCCTTGAAAGGGAGATCTGAAAAATGGTATAAGCTGCTGAAGTATGGACAATCCATGGAATGGGAGGAAATGGCATATCTCTTTTATTCTAAATTCTATCCTCCCAGTGAGATTCATAAGGATAGGAATCTGATATATAACTTTTGGCCTCGTGATGGAGAGAGTACAGCTCAAGCTTGGTGGAGATTGAAGTTACTAATGCTTAAATGTCCTATTGATGAACTCCCTAACAAATATTATTATCAATAATTTTTATTCTAGGCTCTCTCTTCATGATAAAGATTTACTAGATGCTTCTTGTGATGGATCATTCACACGTATGAAGGAAGAAGCTAAATGAGATCTACTAGACCGTATTCAAGAGAACACCGAAGCTTGGGAGAATGACAAAGGAAGAAAGTCAGGTATCAACTATGATTATGAATGCATAAAATCTTTTATGGGAACTGATGACTTCCGTGATATTAGCAATGAGTTTGGTCTTGATTCCCAAAGTATTGCCAACTGTTTTAAAGCCTTTTCCTCTTACATAGAAATTCCAAAGAAAAAGTGAAATAAGTACCATGCTCCTTATAAAGATGTTGTTAGTCATGTTCCTGTTAGAAGCACTGAAGTTTGTACTACTAATCATATTGTGCTTGAACCTTATGTTGAGAAAATACCTTTCCTAGCTAAGGTAAAGGAGTATTCTATGATGATTAGTGCAAATAATAAAGGTACTAAGAAAATTGTGGAGCCTGATGAGCAATTGAATATTGAACCTGTGGTAGCTATTGTGAAAGACCCTGTCACTAGAAATATAGAGGATGAGCACATTGTCTTCTTGAAGACGCTTCTAATATTATCTATCATCCTAGTAGTGGTAGAAAAGCTAGTGTTCATGTGCTTTCTGTTAAAATTGGTGATCATTTCTATTATGGTTTATGTGATATTGGTGCTAGTTCTAGTGCTATTCCTTATGAGCTTTACAGGGAAATTATGCATGAAATTGGTCCTTGTGAGCTTGAAGAAATTGATGTGGTTATTCACCTTGCTAATAAGGAAACCATTTGACCCATTGGTATTGTAAGAGATGTGGAGGTTCTTTGTGGTAAGATTAAGTATCCTGCTGATTTTCTAGTGCTTAATTCAGCAGCTAGCAAAACTTGTCCTATCATTTTTGGTAGACCTTTCTTGAACACTTGTGGAGATATTATAGATTGTAAGAAGGATAAAGTTTTAACTAAGTTTGATGGAGATTCTTATAAGTTTAACTTTTCCAAATTTGCTAAAGCTCCTTGTGAAAACAGCTTGCCTAATAAATATTTCAGGATGGAACAACTTGCTTCTATTGATCCTGTTTATGACCTTGGACCTCTTTTTGGTGATAGTAAGTATGCTTATTCTTATGATAAAGTTGTTGCCAATGACATTTATATTGTCAACTTTATTCAAAGTGCTACTGAAAGTTATTATGAGAGAGGGGAACACGGTTTTATGCATCTCAATAATGTTAAGTTTCCTCGTTTTATGTTGAAATCTTTGAAATTGCATATGTTTTGTCTTCCTATGCTAGTGGATTTTTGTTTCAACAATTTGTTTTCTCATGAAACCCACATGCATAGGAATTGGGTTAGACTCAAATGTGTTGGTTATTTGCTTCTTGATGCTCTCTTTCATTCCAAATATATATCTCCTTTGTGAGCATCTTTGCAAGTTTCAAGCCTAACTTAAAGGCATTAAAGAAAAGTACTTGTTGGGAGATAACCCAAGAGTTTGGTTGAGTCTTGGAAGTTTTTACCTCTATAATAATCTCTCCTTATCCTTTTTGTTTTGGTTTTTGTGTCAAGTTCAACTACTTTTGAGAAGTAGAGGAGTTGTGAAAAGTGGCTGTCCTGGGACAGATTTTTGTGCTGCACTGTAAAAATTCGAGAGGGAGCTACGTATGTCGGATGGAGCTGTATTTTTCTGAGATTATTATACAAGTTGTTACCCAACTTTCATTAGTTTTGCACTTTTTTATTTGAGCAACATAAGGTTTTCTAAAAAATCAATCTTTTTCTGCTGGTCTGGTTTGACAGATTTCTGTTATCATTTGCATTTACCTCTTACAAGAAGCCTTTGTTTTGATGGATTTCAGTTGAAGTGCGAACCTAAAGGTTTATTGTTTTTTCTTACACTAATATTGCCATAGAATTTTATGTATTCTTGTCACATCCCAAGATTTTCCAAATCTTGTAATGTGAAAAATAAATGAATAAAATAAGACTTTGTTGATTTTCAGAGTGAGAAGAAACTTTTTGAATCCATTTGGAAAATTTCAAAACCTATTTGGATCAAATAAAATCCTAAAGGGATTTAAAAAGTTAAATAAACAATAAACTGAAAAATATTTAAAATTACTATTTTTGGATCTTTAAATAAAAGATTTGGTTTTCAAAAGAAAAGGAAGATTTATAAATAAGGATTATTTTATAGAGCCAAATTAAACCTTGGCCAAGTTTTTGAAACAAATTTTTTTTGATTTGATTAAAGAATAAAGGTTTGTTTAAATAAAATAATAAGGATTTAATATCCAATTTTATTTAAGTAAAGGCTTTTCCCATTTTAAATAAACACTAAAACTTATTTAAATTATTTTAAATAAGATTTTCCAAGTATTTTATATTCTCAAATAAAACCTACTGAATGGTTTTGGTACTATTTTGGACTTCAAATAGAGTTTTGAAAATAAATAAAACAAATCCTATTTGATTTAATAATTAAGGTCTATTGTATTTAATTATTAATGGACCCTAAAATAAAAGGTTATTTTATTTTAAACAAGTTTCCAAGCATTCTTTATTTTCAAATAAAACCTACTGATTTGATTTTGAAAATATTTAGATTTCAAAAAGGAGTTTTTAATAATCAAATTCTATTTTTATTTAATAAACAAGGTCTATTTATTTAAATAATAATAGAACCTAAAATAAAAATATTATTATTTTATTTGGGATTTGGTTTATGTTGATAAACAGAACCAAAAACTCATTACAAGTGTGGTGATTGTTTGAATGTTTGTTTTGTTGTTTGAATTGTGAATTGATTTTCAAAACAGAAATTGAAATTGGAAAAAGGAAAATAGATTCAGAACAAAAAAAAAAGATCAGACCAAGCCCAGCCCATCCCAGCCTAGCAGCCCACCTCTCTCCCCAGCGAATAGTTATTTTCTCACTCAGGAACTTACCCACACAGAGAACTGGACCCCACACTCACGCACCCTCTCTCGTAGACAGCCAGGACCCACCTAGCCACCACGTCGTCATCAAACTCGCGCGCCCGTTGCCAGTGACTGATTCTCGGCTTAAATTCGCTCTAACGCGATCTTAATCACCAAAACCATCAAGTCCCTCTTAATCCCCTCTGACTCCTCCTCATTTCCCCTCAACAACCACCGCTAATGAGCCACTGAGCACCTCGAATTTGAGCTCAACGTCTCACCGGCTCCGACGAGTTCTAGAGCCAAATTCCGGTGAAAAGAACACACCCGCACCTCCATTTTTCTGTTGAATCTCCCTAGTATTCTTACGCGCACCTTACTGACTCCTTGGTTTGGTTTCTTGATCCCCAGGCATTCGACATTGACATCATCTTCAAGCGTCGCTGCCAGCACGACTCCGGCCACCCCTAGGAACCACTCCAGGAAGCAAACCTCCACCGCTCCAACGCCATTGGATTTGCCCAGAACTTTTGTGCATCGTCTCCATATCCACCGTCTTCGGGAACCACCAGAACGTCGCCTTCTTACACATCCCAAGCGTCTCCGCCGTCCTCACCATCACCCGTGACCAGAGCCACCAGGTGAGCCAGCACCCTCTATTCCTTACCCTTCGATCTTACTTCGACGGACACGATTAGATCTAGCCGAGCCTAGCCGAGCCACGCGCCGTGAGCCAAGCCTCCAGCCTAGCTCGAGCCTTGATGAATCTGCACCGTTCATTTTATGTAAATCGTGCGGCCCACACCAGCTATCCACACTGAACCGGTATGGACCAATAGAAACATTACACGTGGCCTGTAGTTGATTTAAAAGACAGATTTGATCTATTAGATTTACAATTTTGTAAATTGCACAACTTTTGATCCACACGTCCAAAAATTACAAATTTTATATCAATGGAATCAGTAGAACAAGCCCTAGCCAACCATGCCATTTGTTTAGTAAAAAGCTTCTGGAAAAATGTTTGTTTTTGCAGAAACATTTGTATGCTTGATTAGATTGTAAAAATTGTTCTAAAATATTTTTGGGATTAAAATCTTTGGAAATTGGATTGATTTGAACCTACTGACCATAGGAAACACTTTGTGGATTCAAAAATGTATTTGGTGAAACAAAATAATGATTCTTTGATTTAAAACCATTTCTAGTCAAATAGAAATGCGGTTTATTTGTTAAAAATGGTTTTGGAAGAAAACCTTTAGGAAATGTTTTGTTTTAAACTCTATGACCCTAAACACCAAGTTTTATGATTTGAAAATGTATTTGGTGAACCCTATAGATTAATGCCTTAGTAAAAATATTTCTACACCACATAAAATGATACTTTTTTTTCAAAATGGTTTTTGTAGTGAAACCTTTTGCAAATGACTTTGCCACTTTACAAAATGACCAATAAGTGCTTTCAAATGTTTAAGACCCAATAGGAACCACTTTTACAAATAAAACAACCCTTTTTGCATGCTTGCATGTGTTGTTTGTTTTATTATTTTATGTGTTGTTTTGCTTGATTGGTAGATTGAGTTTGTGCCTTGCTTGATTGAATTGTAGTGACTTGAAGAGTGTGATTGTAGAAAGGACAAGGAGTGAACCTATACTCTACCAAAAAGGCAAGTGATGCTTCATACTTTTGTCCCATTACTTTCACTATGCATTAGTGATTTTTCTCTAAGTAAACTTGCATGGAATTTTGCTAAGTATAAACCTTGCTATAGGAAAACTAGTAGATGAAACCTTAGTGGAATCTTCCTAAGTTAAGATTCCTAGTACTATCATGCTTAGCCTAGCTAATAGAAAACAACAAGGGTGGGATATATCCATACTATGAAAAATTTCTAAGTCTGAGGACTTGTGTTTTTGTTTAATAAAACAACTAAGTTAATGAATCACCTGGGTGGAATGGTAATTGCTTGGTGGATTTTGGTTGAGTGGTTCACAAGGTCCATGTATATGGTTTACCTTGTGTATCTCACTTGTGGATGGCCACCCAGGAACAAAGAGATTTGAGATTTCAAATGTTGAGAAGCTTCAAGTGCAGCCACTTGGCATTATGGGCACTGCCTGGATCATATAGGTTGCAAGAACTTAGCCATATGGACAGTGGGTGGTAGAGTTTGATAGGTTGGAACGCGTCCATTTTGGTCTAAGGGAAGGCTTCTGAAAGATCTTGTCTTGGGAAACCAAGTCTTGTGGGGAAAGTGCACCACCTCTACAGAGTGTAAAATCTAAGTACTTAGCCATGTCCCTGGTAAAGGACAATTTGAGCATCAAGACATGGAAGCAATCAAGAATCTCATCATTCAAATTTCTAAGTTAAAAACTTGTGGTTTGAACAAGGGTTAAAGGATCTTCAATCTTTGATTGAGAAAAATGATTTTTTTGTCAAAAAAAAACTTAGTGTTTTCAAATGTTAAGGAAAAATCTATTTTGAGCAATGCAAGCCTCAACTCCACTTAGCCAAATACATATATATGATAGACTCCACCATACTACCATAGTATCACTTGCCAATACAATTCAAATGTATTGACCCATGTGACTGTAACTTGTTATGTTGCAGGTTTGATTGATTTAGTGAAGTGTGTTAATTAGGATTACAAAGTCTACAACCAACATGTCTGCCTGTGGCACTTTGAAGATGAAGGACCCCATGCTTATAGATATTCTGCTGCAATGTATTGTAATAGCCAAATGAGCTATGAAAGATGTAATAGATTATTTTATTCCTGGTTCTAAAGTTGTATTATGACCTTTGTTTCTTGATATTACATCTTAACTGTGGATGCTAGCTATTGATCCAGGGACTAGCATTGTAAACACAGGGGACTCTACCTTATTAAAGGTTGGGACCCTTACAATTGCCTTGTGAGAAAAGGAATTTCCAGGAGAAGGAGAAAAGGAGTCTGCAGAGTTCATCTTTGAATAGGTAAAATTGGTGAAAATAGAAGGTTCGTGAAAGCCTAATATTTTTATATTTTTGATTTTTTATTATATAAGGAAAGTTATGAGACAGAACTGAGGAGGAAACGGAGGCCAGGGTGGCCAAACCCACCCCTGGTGCGGGCCCCAGCTGACCGCGCCTGGAGGGGGTGTGACCCCCCGAGCTCCGACTCTGCCTTGTTTTTGTATCAGAACCTTCTTTATGCATTGAAACTTAGTAATATATAACCCCCCGAATCCCTCGAGGTACGTGCATTGTGTTCTCGTCGTGTTTTCATTTCGATCTATTTCTGTCAGGAAATCTTCTCAAGTTTAGAGCACCATGGTCTCCGCCAACGACAAAGGCAAGAAGCCCGAGGAAGATGATCCTCAAGATCTTAAGGAGGATGAGATTTTTGTAGGGGATGAAGAAGACATGGAGGAGGACAAGCACCCGAACACCCGCGCTGCCGTCGCAAGCATTGGAGTGGTGGCAAAACCTACCAAGCTTAGGAGGACAACACAGATGTCTACAGGAGGGAGAACTCCGCGTCATATCCTCGCTCCACGGTCACTTCCTCCTCGTACCACTCGTTATAACCATGTAGGGAAGGAACACTCTAAGAAGGAAGAGTGGGGAAAGAATAACAAGGACTGGAATTCTCGGCCCGACATGATCATGAACCGCATTGAGCAGAATTCGGAGTTGATTCGTACTCTGACCTTTGAGATTGAGGATTTGAGGAAACTTATTGAAGAGCTTATCAAGAGAACGCCATCACCACCGAAGGAGTAATTCATCATCAGGTTTGGCATCCCCTTGGCTTGTTCCAATATTGGGGGGAGTGCCGCGGTATCACCATCATTATCTTTTATATTTTACCTTTTTAGATTCATATCTTTGGTAGAGGTGTTATATTATAGGTTGGTTTGCATGTGGAAGTATCTCTCCTTTAGTTGATTATCTATGTATCCCTTGGTGTGAGTGCCTTTATGTAATATTAATGAGAAGTTTCATCTTTTACTTTTTGCACTTCTTATTTTAGTTTGCAATCTCTATTATATGATTAATCTTGTTGATCAGTATTGGCATCACTTTGGGATCATCAAGTAAATCTAAATTAGTTTTGGCAAACCGAGTTCTGGTTAGCAGCAACACTTTTTGAGGTTTGAAAGGAAAAGAGAAAAAAGCTTACATGTATTTTGTATCATTTATTTTCTTTCTTGTTGGCCCACAAGCTTAGTATTCTTTATTTAAGATCTTTTGTGTCTTCAAGGAAGATTGCATGTTTGGCTTTATCACTTGTAGGTTTGCTTATTTCTTTCAACTCTCTTGCTTGCTACCCAGTCTTTCTAGCCAAAAACCTTTTTTGAGAAGGCATACTTCTGATGCTTCCAACCCCTTTGAACCAAAACCCGTGCCATTGGTGTCCACCATATCTACCTATTAGCATTATTGTTATTCCAAGAAAATTCTCAAGCTTCATCTATCTTTCATATTAAAAAGTATTTTGTTATGTGAAAACTAGTTAGTAAAGCTCTCATGAACTTGATGACACACCTTATTTTCTTGCCCCTAATAGACTTGAACCATTGTGTCATCAAAGTGCTGTCACGGGGAACACTTTCAACATTGCACATGTACGTAGTACACAGTTGATATCATGCTCTTTTGTTTGCGGATGTCGACGGTGTGAAATAAAGAGGGAACTTGTAAGTCCATGGAGTGATGTATGTGTGTTAGAGAAACGCCTGGGCCGCTAGCCTAAGCCATGCCTAATCACGGTGGAAACTTGTAGCATCACCATACTGAGCATTCTGTGAAGCATCCTCAAGAAAAAGCTTTGCACATAGTAAATAAAAAGATCGTCGAGATGCTCATTGTCTGCTTCCCTTGTCATTTTGGTTATGGGATAGCTCCTGTACCATGTGCAAGGGGTACCCCGTTGGCGATTCTTTATGATACACATGTACTTACAATGACAAGAACTTACAGGTGACTAAACTTGAGTAGCCTGAGGAGCGGCCCTCGTACTCAAGGGACATGAGATTGCCAACTTATATTTCGTCAAGCATATACTCCATCCTTGTTCACTTTAACCTTAATCATCTCAAGATGCCTATGATAGGGGCAATGAGGGCTCAAAGATAGTAAGTACCATAATATTTTGGAAGCTCTTTATGAATTGAAATCCCTGCTTCCCTCTATGAAGGGACCTTTCCCATATTTTCTAAGTTGAGTCAGTAAACCTACTTCCTCTCTATCTCCAGCAAGAATTTGAGTTGTTGTGTTGCAAGCATTCATATGGTGATTTATTCAATCATGTTCTTTATCTTCCTTGTTTGCACAAAACTCTTATCTATTGAGTATTACTTTGGAAGCCTTCATTGTGAAAAACCTTTTTTAGTAAAGAGTGCTCTTGTTATGAAATTTTTACAAAAAAGCTTTTTGTGAAACTGTTTGCCAGCTGTTCTCTGACCAAGAACAAGAGTTTGCCAATTCCAATTATGATGTATCCTTATGCATCTCTATTGTGACTCCTGCACTTGTTGCAAGCTAAGTTATATAATGGTGAGTTGCTTTCTTCTGAGTTGTGTAATGGTAAGTGTGATGCTTCTTGTTTGTATTCTTTTATCGATACTTCACTCCATAAACACGTGGACATGTTTACTGAGCTCAGTTTTCGCTTGGGGACAAGCGAAGGTCTAAGCTTGGGGGGAGTTGATACGTCCAATTTGCATCACCTTTCTATATCATAATTTGCCTCTATTCATTGATATATTTCTTATTATGAGGTATTAATTATGTATTTTCCTCTGTTTTTGCATGTTGGATGATTCTTGGAGGATGGACTGCCGGAGTCAGGTTTTTGATGGAAAAAGAGGTGTTTGAAGCAATTTCGTGAAGATCATAAAAATACTAGAAAAATATTGGAAAATTATATTTTTCCAGAAGATGGAGGAAGCCAGAAGGGGAGGCGTAGCCGGGCCAGAGGGGGCCCATACCCCCTAGGCGCGGGCCCACCTTTCCCCGCTCCAAGGGCAGGTGTGGCCCACCTGGACGGCTCCCGACTCCGCCCTCTCGCCTATATCTTCCCCATGGAACCCTAATACCAGGGGAGTGACCACAGAAATATTTCTGCCGCCTCTACGGGGCAGAAAACACCGAGAGAAAAGATCTTTCCGGCAGACAGATTTCTGCTGGGAAAATTCCTTCCCGGAGAGGGGAGATCATCGCCATCAGCACCGTCATCAAGCTAGGCTTCATCGGGATCATCATCATCATCATCCACACCATCATCTCCACCAGCACCATCATCACCACTTTGTCCCGCTGTAACAATCGTGTTGGATCTTGCATTAGTTCTTAGGGGAAACTTTCCTGGTGTTGATTACTATTGTAATTGATGCTTGTGAGTGGAACCATTGGATTATTGTTTATGTTCATATTGTTATCCATCACCATATCATCTTTCATCTTAATCCATATGATGTCTTGTGAGTAGTTCGTTTAGTTCTTGAGGACATGGGAGAAGTCATGTTGTTAGTAGTGGATTCGTGTTGAGTTATTATTCAATGGTTAGTATTTAAGTTGTGGTGCTATTCTTCTAGTGGTGTCATGTGAACGTCGACTACATAATACTTCACCATTTATGGGCCTAGGGGAATGCATTGTGTATTTGGCTACTAACTGTGGGGTTGCCGGAGTGACAGAAACCTGAACCCCCGTTAGGACACCTTTGCACAAGGGAGCATAGGATCTCACAGTTTAAGGCTGTGGTTAGGTTTATATCTTAATTACTTTACTATAGTTGTGGATGCTTGCATGGGGTTTAATCACAAGTATGTATTAGTCCAAGTAAGGTCGGTACATTAGCACAGGTTCACCCACACAACACTTACACCACCAAAGAAGAGTACTCAGCTATTTGAAGCAAAAGCACTTGACAGAATTCCCATGTGTCCTCGAGAACGTTTGGTCCTTATAAGTATTACCACCGGCTTGTCCTTTGCTAATAAAGGATTGGGCCACTTGCTGTGTTTATTATTTGTCTTTATTACTTGCACCTTGTTTCTTTGCTTTATCAGAAAAGCCCTAAAAATCCGTTTGCTAAGTATTTACAGAGATTTCCTGCTCCATACCACTAGTCAACACCTTCTGATCCTCGTTGGGATCGACACTCCTATTTATCGAAAGTACTACGATACACCCCCTATACTTGTGGGTCATCACATATACATTTCACGTGTGGCTCGATCCTTAATAAAAAGATCAAATGGGCGAAATTCACAGAACACATTATTATTGTAAGTGGGCTTAGGAACTGAAAGGAGATTGCATGTCACATAGGGAACTCTAATAACATTGCTAAGCTGAATACTCCTAGTGTCATGACTAGTGAGGAGAGATGCTTGACCAATGTGAGAAATGTGCATACCTGCTCCATTGGCGGTGTTAACCTTATCAGTGCCATGATAAGCGTCACGGGTATGAAGCTTGCCCATCTCGTTCATCGGGTGATCCCTGGCCCTAGTGTACATGTACCAATGGGGTTCAATGGAGTAGGACTGAGTATGTCCCTGCTGGTCCTTCGGTGTCGGGCGGTCGGCCATGGCGGCTTGACGCTCGTTGATCCTCGTGTCCTTGTTGTCAATGCCGAGGCTGAGGAAGCTCTTCTGGAAATGGCGATGGCACTTGGAGACCCAGTTACCTTCATGCCCATAGAGCTGGCACACACAAGATGAGCGGCCATCCCCAAATGAACTCGATGGTGAGGGAGTGGCTGACGGTGGTTGGGGTGGCACAACAGGACCCTTGCCCGAGCCATGCTACGGAGCACCAGAGAAGCCGCACCCCTTGTAGGTAGAGAGTGCAGCGGCAGTGTGGCCACGCTGAGCACGGCGTGCCTCCACACGCTTCTTAGTGAGGAGGAGATGTGAGTAGATCTCGTGCACCTTTATCGGGACCTTGTGATACGTTGAAAACGTATCTATAATTTTTTATGTTCCATGCTTGTTTAGTATCTACTTTGCTTTACTTTGTCTACACTTTGAGGTGTTTTTATATATTTTTCTGGACTAACCTATTAACAAGATTCCACAGTGCCAGTTGCCTGTTTTCTTCTGTTTCTGGTTCTAGAAAAGGCAGAAAATCAATATTCTCAGAATTGGACGGGACAAAATCCAAAGTCAATATTTTACCGTGGGGAACACAGAGCCAGAATATGAGACGGAGGGGAGCCACCAGGGGCCACACCCCCTGGCCATGCGTCCAAGTTGGGCCCGTGCCTGGGGGTGCGGCCGCCCTGGCTGCCCCCTACCTCGCCTCTTCACCTATAAAGACCCCCCGATACCAAAACCCTAGGTATCCGATCAATCTTCCACGAAACAGTCCGTAGCCGCCGCAACCATCATCCCTAGATCGGGGGGATCTAAAGATCTTCCCCGCACCCTGCCGGAGGGGAGATCATCCTGGTGGCCTTCTTCTTCATCATGCCAGCCTCCGGTATGAAGCTTGAGTAGTTCCCAGTTCCACCTTGGACTACGGGTCCATGTAGTAGCTAGATGGTTGTATCTCCTCCTTTGTGCTACCATGTTTAGATCTTGTGAGCTCCGATCATGATCAAGATCATCTATTTGTAATCATTCATGTTATGTTTGCGGGGATCCGATGGACATTGAGATTATTATGTCAGATTGATTAATGGTTTTGTCTTATTGATTATATCAATATGTGTTGTTTGTGATCTTGCATGCTCTTCGTTTCTAGTAGCTATCTTGGACAAGTAGATGCTAGTTACTCCAAGAGGGGGTATTTATGCTCGATAGTGGGTTCATGCCTCTATTTAATCTAAGGGAAGTGACCGAAATCTCTAAGGTTGTAGATGTGATGTTGCTACTAGGGATAAAACAACGGTCTCTTGTTCATGTAACAAGTGGATTGTTTACCTTCCACACTTTGCTTAAAGCAGTTATCTGTTGCTTGCAACTTAATACTAGAGGGGGTTCGGATGATAACCTGAACGTGGATTACTAGTCATAGATGCAGTTGGATGGCGGTCTATGTATCTTGTTGTATTGCCCAATAAAATCTCATAGGATCATGAATGTCTAGTATTGCATTGTTATGCCTTGCTCAGTCCTGTCAATTGCCCTGCTGTAATTTGTTTACTCAGCATGTCATGTTTGTTTATCTTAAGGAGAGCACTTCTAGTGAACTATGGACCCCGGTCCAATCTTTACCATTGATACATCTTCCACTGTTCCTGTTTACTTTCTGCAAACCACTATTACCTTCCACACCATGTAGTTAACCCTTTGTTTTCAGTAAACCGGTGAGATTGACAACCTCACTATTCGTTGGGGCAAAGTCTTGAGTTTGTGTTGTGCAGGTTTCCAAGTTGCTAGCAACACCTTTGAGTCTTTCCCTTCCTCCTACTGGTTCGATAACCTTGGTTTCTTACTGAGGGAAGACTTGCTGCTATGATCATCACACCTTCCTCTTGGGCACTCCCAACGAAGCTCTACATTGATCTGAGCCACCATCAAGATTTTCTGGCGCCGTTGACAGGGAGGCTAAGGACGTCTTCACAAGGGGAGTCCTCCTCAACCTTTCTCTTTACTTTGTTTTTAGTTTGCTTAGTTTCTTTTGCTTGGTTTTGTTTGCCTCTTCTTATAAAAAAACTCCAAAAAAATAGTCTAGTTTGGTTTGCTTTCTCTTATCAAAAACACAAAAAAAATTAGTTCCTACTCTAGTTTCCACCTTGCTCTTGCTCACCATGTTGTTCCCCAAGTTCACCCCGAAGGACCTTTCTATAGGTAGTGGCTCCATAATTGGGAAAGATAATATTGAAGAATTCTTCAATCATGTTAGCAAGCATGAGGATATTGAGGATAAATCTATAGAAGAACTTGCTCCTAATTATGAAATTGTTACATCTTCTTTAGTTCATATGTTTGAGGCTAGTTTTGTTATCCTTAACCCTATGATGCAAATTTTGTTCCTAAAACTAAAAGAAGAAAAGAATATCGAAAAGAGAGAATTTATTCTTGAAACTTTACTCAAAGAGTTCCATGATGTTGCTAAGGAATCCAAAAAGGTCTTTGAATGTTTTAATATGCTAGGATCATGTGTATATGTTATGGGTACTTTAGATAAAACCAAACCCAGAGAGGAAATTAAGATACTCATAACTTCAAAACTTGGAGGAATGCATGAAGCCTTAGAAAAGAATTTTGATTGGATTGTTCCTGAAAACCCATTTGATGAAAGTAGTGAACCTAAGAGAGATGAGAAAGGATCCTATAAAACTCATTTGGATGAGATACCTTTCCTATTTGAAGATATTTTGAGTATTGATCTTAATGCTTCTTCATTTGAAAATACTTGATTCTTCCTTTTTGTGCCTAACTTAAAGGCGTTATAGAAAAGTACTTATTGGGAGATAACCCAAAAGTTTTATTGAGTCTTGGAAGTTATTATCTCAGTAATGAACTCTTCTTATCCTTTTTATTTGCTTTTTTGTTCCAAGAATAACCTCTAATGAGAGGGAAGTAAGATTTGGGGAGTTGCTGTCCCAAAACAGGTTTTTGTGCTCCACCGTAAATATTCGTGTAAAATATATGTAAGTTGGATTGAGCTGATATTTTATGAATAAATCCCCCAGTATGTTAGCTAACTTTCGTTAGTTCAACACGTTTTGATTTGAGCAAAATAAGGTCTTCTAAAATATCTATTTCTACCTGCTGGTCTGTTTTGACAGATTTCTGCCATTATTTGCATTTGCTTCTTATTATTTCCTTTTTGGGTTCTTTTTGGGAAATTGAGCTTTTTGAGGGAATTGCTATAGTATCTTGTGTATTTAGTGAAAGTTTTGCTGTTCTAAAGCTAAACCCCAAAGGTCTATTATCTTTTGAATACACTAATGTTGCTAATGAAGATTGTCTGAAGTTTTGTATGAAGGAAAAATTTTAGGTGTAGAGAAAGAATGATGTAATGAGACGAAGAATGGACAAAAGCTCAATCTTGGAAATTCCACCCCGTGTAACCCCAAGAAATATTCAAGAGGTACAAGTGTCAAAGCTTGGGGATGCCCAAGGCATCCCCTTCTTCATCAATAAAAATCTCAGGTCTTTCTAGACACTTCGTTTTTATTGTTTCATGCACTGTTGTGTTTTTATTGGAGCGTCTTAGTTTTTGTTTTTGTTTGATTGAATAAAGTATTTTGAACCCCCGTTCTCGCTATGTTGTTTCAAATAAGTTGATTAGTGTTGGAGAGGAGTAGAAAGTTCTTGCTTGAATAGTACAAGAGGAGCTTGCTTTGACTGTGACTTAGACTTTATCATGGCATGCTAGATGTTGTTTTGACCTTATGCTTAGTGATTTTTGCTGTAGCATGGCTTGTTCCAAAAAAATAGGATTGCTTAATGTGCCTTGAAGGAATCATGCATTGTTTTAGCATACAAAAGCATAGTATTGTGGTATTCTCCTTTGATGCTTTGTTTGGGTTGACTTGGTACATGCTCACACCATGTTATGACTATGAACAAGTCACCATAGCCTCTATGATCATTTAGTCCTTGACTTTTAGTACCACTTTATGCTTTGATTATTAATGTTTTGTCGCTCTACATGATTATAGCTAGTATTGCTCTGTTAGTTAGTCGCTCCCAATCTTTTGCTAGACTCCACTTGTATGAGTAAGCTCTACTCATGCATCCAACTCCCAAGAAACCAAGTTATTCCAAAGTATCCACTATAAATTCCTATGCATGGTGTGTTACACCATTTCAAGTATATTCTTGTTTTCATTTATTTTCCAATTAAAAAGTATTTTGTTCTGTGAAAACTTAGTGATTAAAGCTCTCACGAACTTGATGGCACACTTTATTTTCTTTGCCCTGAATAAACTTGAAACATTGTGTCATCTATGTTGTATATGCTTACACTTATACGTTGGGATTAGCAGAACCATGCTGTCATGAGGAACACTTTCAACATTGCACCTGTACATTGTACCCAGTTGATATCATGCTCTTTTGTCTATGGATGTCGTCGGTGTGAAATGAAAGGGGAGCTTGTAAGTCCATAGAGTTGTGTATGTGTGTTAGAGAAACACCTGGGCCGCTAGTCTAATCCATGCCTAATCATGGTGGAAACTTGCAACATCACCATAATTAGAAATCTATGAAGCATTCTTCTTATAAAAAAGAGATAGAGATTGAGAAAAATAAAAAATATGAGACAAGAGGAAAGAGGAAAGAGAGAAAAAAGCACCATTTTCCCATGGTAAATAAGACGATTGCTAAGATGCTCATTGTCTGCTTGCCTTGTCATTTTGATTATGGTATATATCCTGTATCATGTGCAAGGGGTACCCTATTGGCGGTTCTCTATGATACACATGTACTTACTATGACAAGAACTTGCAAGTAACTAAACTTGAGTAGCATGAGAAGCGGCCCTCGTATTCAAGGGACATGACATTTCCAACTTTTACTTTGTCAAGCATATACTCCATATTTGTTCACTTTAACCTTAATCACTTCAAGATGCTTATGATAGGGGCAATGAGGGCTGAAAGCTAACAAGTACCATAATTTTTGGAAGCTCTTTAAGAAACTTGAAATCCCTGCTTCCCTTTGAAGGGCCTTTTTTCCACTATTATATTGAGTCTCCACCTTCTGTCCTTAGGCACCATTTAAGAGAGCATAGTTGCCATTCTTAGTTCTATGTGCATTGTCCCAAAACTTATTGATTGATTCATATTATTGATATTCCCTGCTCTTGTGCTATTTGTATCTAGTCACTTATGAACTTTGAAGTTGTCCTATGCATCTATTTGCTACTCCATGAGGGACAAGCTGAATGGCACTATGCTATGTTTTCTATATGTGAAACAAACAAACGTCTTTAAATGCATTGTTATTCATGAATCTTTGTTTGTAACCTTTCATGTTGCATGCATAGTTACTTTTTCTTACTGTCAGAACTCCATCTTTGATGCTCATGTTTAGAGTTCTTTGATCCCAGCTTTCAACGCTTGCAAATGGTTTGATCTTGATTTTGATGGTGCATGTCACCTCAAAAATTATTCTTTTATCACTTACCTACTCGAGGACGAGAAGGAGTTAGCTTGGGGATGCTTGATACGTTGAAAAAGTATCTATAATTTTTGATGTTCCATGCTTGTTTAGTATCTACTTTGCTTTACTTTGTCTACACTTTGAGGTGTTTTTATATGTTTTTCTGGACTAACCTATTAACAAGATGCCATAGTACCAGTTGTCTGTTTTCTTCTGTTTTTGGTTCCAAAAAAGGCAAAAAATCAATATTCTCGGAATTGGACGGGACAAAAGCCAAAGTCAATATTTTACCGTGGGGAACACACAACAAGAATACGAGATGGAGGGGAGCCACCAGGGGGCCACACCCCCTGGCCGCACGGCCAGGATGGGCCCGTGCCTGGGGTGTGTGGCCGCCCTGGCTGCCCCCTGCCTCGCCTCTTCGCCTATAAAGACCCCCCGATACCAAAACCCTATGTACCCGATCAATCTTCCACGAAACAGTGCATAGCCGCTGCCACTATCGTCCCAAGATCGGAGGCGGATCTGAAGCTCTTCCCGGCACCCTGCCGGAGGGGACATCATCTCGAAGGCCTTCTTCTTCATCATTCCAGCCTCCGGTATGAAGTGTGAGAAGTTCCACCTTGGACTACGGGTCCATATAGTAGCTAGATGGTTGTATCTCCTCCTTTGTGCTACTATGTTTAGATCTTGTGAGCTCTGTTCATGATCAAGATCATCTATTTGTAATCATGCATGTTGTGTTTGCGGGGATCCGATGGATATTGAGATTACTATGTCAGATTGATTACTGGTTTTGTCTTATTGATTCTATCATGTCTGTGTTATTTCTAATCTTGCATGCTCTCCGTTTCTAGTAGCTATCTTGGCCAAGTAGATGCTAGTGAATCCAAGAGGGGGTATTTATGCTGGATAGTGAATTCATGCCTCTATTTAATCTAAGGGAAGTGAAATAAATCTCTAAGGTTGTAGATGTTTTGTTGATACTAGGGAGAAAACAAGGGTCTCTTGTTCATGGAACAAGTGGATTGTTTACCTTACACAGTTTTCTTAAAGCAATTATCTGTTGCTTGCAACTGAATACTGGAGGGGGTTCAGATGATAACCCGAAGGTGGATTACTAGTCATAAATGCAGTTGGATGGCGGTCTATGTAGCTTCTTGTATTACCCAATCAAATCTCATAGGATCATGAATTTCTAGTATTGCATTGTTATGCCTTGCTCAGTCCTGTCAATTGCCCTGCTGTAATTTGTTTACCTAGCATGCCATGTTTGTTTATATTAAGGAGAGCACCTCTAGTGAACTATGGACCCCGGTCCAATCTTTACCATTGATACATCTTCCAATGTTCCTATTTACTTTCTGCAAACCACTATTACCTTCCACACCATATAGTTAACCCTTTGTTTTCAGCAAACTGGTGAGATTGACAACCTCACTGTTCGTTGGGGCAAAGTCTTGAGTTTGTGTTGTGCAGGTTTCCAAGTTGCTAGCAACACCTTTGAGTCGTTTCCTTCCTCCTACTTGTTCAATAACCTTGGTTTCTTATTGAGGGAAGACTTGCTGATGTGCTCATCACCCCTTCCTCTTGGGGACTCCCAACGAAGCTCTACATTGATCTAAGCCACCATCACCTTGCACTCGTTGACGATCTCCACTAGGCCATCATACTCCTTGTCGAGACCGTTGAGGATGTAGGAGGTGAACTCGGCATCGGTTAGGGTCTGACTAATGGAGGCCAGTGTGTCGGCGAGGTACTTGACATTGTTGTAGTAGGTCGTGGATGATGCGTCGAGATTCTCACACTCGCCAAGTTGGTGACAAAGGGTGTTGGAGCGGGCCTACGACTGTGACGCAAAGGATCACTCCTAGATGGTCCAGGCCTCATGGGAGGTCTGGGCGAAGACAATCATCCCGGCAACCTCTGGGGTTAGTGACCCTGGATGGACGAGAGATTGACATGATCCTATCCCGTCGAAACATGGCACGTCGGGTTGTATACCAGACCATTCACACTGCCCACCAGCACGGTGACAAGGAAGAGTGTCGTTGATGTAGCCGAGCAGGTAATGGCTCCCAAGCAACGGAAGAACCTGAGCACGCCAGAAAATATAGTTATCTGGGACAGCTTGACGGTGATGAGGTTGCCAAAGTGAAATGGCGCCGGCAGCGGGCCGCTCGTGAAGACTGTCGGAGGCGCGTATGCCGTGGGGGCAATGACTGCCGGTGTGTGGACAGGCGCGCAGACTTGAAGCTTGCCAAAGACGCATATGCCATGGGGTCACTGAGCACCGTCGTGGGGGCGGACTACGCAGAGGCCGCTAGCGTAGAGCCGGACAGGAACCGTGTCGCCGTAGCTACAGATGCAAGGTCCCTCGGCACACAGGCCATGGGTGAGACAGATGCGGGTGAGGAGGTGCTGGACGTGTGGGTCACCAGCGCATGACCGCGGACGACGAGGCTGGCGGTGGATGCGAGAAAAACGAGCCCACGCTCAGAGTCCCTATCTGGGGTGTCGTCATGGCGACGGTGTCAATCCAACGAGAGAGAAGGGAAGCTAGGGAGGCCGGGAGGTACCTAGCGTTGGAGGAGCCGGAGGCAGCGACGCTCCACATGGAGGGTGGCAGAGTCGGCTGAGGAAGGTGTCGGCGATTTAGGGTTTAGAGGCGGAAGACACCAAGTCTGATACCATGTGAAACAAGTATTTTGGGTTGAGAACCGACACAAACCTATAGAGGTGGCCTATCACATATATTTATAATAGAGCATGTATACACCACATGTACACATACAGATACACGGTGTCTATATAGTTTAACACTAGTCGCTAGAACTGGTGGTGCTGCCATGGTCTGATTCGTTTAACGACAATGGTTTCACCTTGGGTGAGCCACATTAGAGATCTGCAAAGCCGCATATCAGCGATGGAGCCGGTTCGAGCTATGATGAGAAGGTGATCCATTATTTCCTTTGGTGGCTGCTGTTGTGGTGCCAGAGGTAGGTGACGTGCGTTGGCGTCAAGCTTAGAAGATTTGTCGATCTGGATTGTAATTTTTTTTCTTGGCTGGCGGTCTTTTGCGCAAAGGCTTGTGTTGTGCTGTTTTTTCAGTTTTATCTTGTCGGTATTTACATGGCTGGTATATAATTTGTATTATGACATTTATTTATGATATAAATGAGACATGTATTACCATGCAAAAAACTGGAGGAAGAAATCTTAACACAAACATGATTAAATGTCAATCTTCTGAACGTAAAAGTTACTCCCTATGGTTCATATTAATTGCCGCTGAATTAAATATATATAAAACTAAAACATGTCTAGATACATTTAATTTAGTGATAATTAATATAGATCGGAGGGAGTAGTAAAATTTATTATAAAAGCTTATATATTGTAAAAACTGATTGCTAATCTATCCCAAACAACCACCTAGACAAGAGAAGATAAATACATGCTCCCTGTGTCCCAAAATAAGTGACTTGAATTTGTATAAATTCATATGCACTTAGACATGTTTTAGTGTGTAGACTCATACGAATTTAGACAAATGAAAGTTCACTTATTTTGAGACGGATGGAGTATTTTTTTCCTGTTTTCCTCGGATCATACGGTTAACATGCGTATAGGTCAGGTTAAGAACAATAGCATTTTATTTAAAGGCCTCTTTGATTTGCAGGATTCTAAAAAGAAGGGAATAAAAACACAAGATTGTAATGTCGTCCCCATTCCAATCCTACCGAATTTCATATGCACAAATTTTGATTGATTGCATCACAGAGAAAACAAAGAGTTCTCCTCGAAACAGGCTCCACGCCCAGCTTTATAAATAAAGCAACAACCATCCAGGATACAAGTTCACCAACACCCAGTGCGTCAAAACGGGAAATAAAAAAGAGTCCGCTAGGGCAACAGCATAATAAGCCCTAGACAAAGAGAGAGAAAACGCGCCTCTGGAGCAGGAAGGGGCACCCCTACGGGGTCGCGGCCGCACTAGCAAGAGCGGCGAAGCGATGCGCCGACGCCCGGAGCGCCTGCATGATGCCGTCGACGTGAACCCGTTCACGCTGCCTGGAGAGCGGGTACCACTGCTGAAGATGCGCAAGCAAAGAAAAAACAGAGTCAGAAGCCCGGGATGGAAAAATCCGCTCAATGACCATCTTATTCCTAATATTCCACAGAATCCAAGTGATGGCCGCGACCACCAACCAGAAGAGGTGACGCCCACTTCTGGTGCTGGTCGTCTCAGTTTCCAGGAACTCTCCAAGCTCCTGGGCCTGCCAAGCTGGACCCAGGGCCTCGCGGATAAAGTTCCATAGAAACTGGGCGGCAGAGCAAGTAAACATTATGTGGGTGCTAGATTCTGGGGTCCCACATAATGGACACAGGCCATTACCCGTGTCGTTACGTTTCGCGACCTCCACCCCGGAGGGGAGGCATTCCCGGAGTAACTGCCACATGAAGATGCGCACACTCAGGGGAAGGGGGGCCTTCCATAGGTGTGCCATCCAAGGGAGATCCGGGCCCTGGAAGAGGGTCCGGTAAGCCGAGCTAACAGAGAAGGCTCCTGAGGGAGACTGGTTCCATGACACCGAATCCCTCTCCCCAGAGAGGGATAGGAGCAGGGAACCCCGCAGCCTCCTGAAGTCCGCCGCCTCGGCTACACTGAAGGTCCTCCGGAACGGGATGTTCCATCGGTCCTCCTGCATAGCCTCCGCCACTAACATCGTAGGGGCCGCGCAAATAGGAAAGAGCGCCGGGAATTCTCGCTTGAGGGGGACCTCAAGCAACCAGGGGTCTTCCCAAAACAGGACGGACTGGCCATCCCTGACCGCAAAGGTTAACCCTCGGCGGATGAGGTGCTTGATGTCCTGAAGAGCCCTCCAAAACTGGTATCCCTCACGGCGCTCGCACGCCAGCAAGGGACGGCCACGAAGATACTTAGCCTTAATCAGCTGAAGCCACAGACCTCCATCCTCTTGGAGGATATGCCAGACCCATTTAAGGAGCAGGGCCACATTGAAGCGGCGGGAGTCCAGGATTCCTAAACCCCCAAGATTCTTGGGGTACAAATATAAGCCCATTTCACCATATGGTATTTCTGGTGCCCGTTGCCTGCCGCCCAAAAGAATCGTGACAACTCTTTCGCAAAGTCTGCATGGACTCCTTCGGGCAGCAGGTACAGACCCATCTGATACATGGTGAGGCTGGACAGGCAGGAATTGATCAGGACCGTCTTGGACCCCTTGGACGTAAGGTGAGCGTGCCACGGCTCGGCTTTGGACCGAACCTTTGCGACCATGGGGGTCAAATCCCTGATCAGAACCCGCGAGTCGCGCATGGCATCCCTAGGTAGGAGATGGGGAAGTCCGCTAACCTGCAGTTAAGCCGGTCAGCAATCAACTGCCACTCGTCCTCGGGGAACCCAAGGACCATAACCTCGCTCTTGTCAAAGTTAATCTTGAGTCCACACATAGACTCAAAACAAAGCAGCAAGAATTTGAGGTTAATGATGTCTCACTCCGAACCCTGAACCATAATCGTAGTGTCGTCCGCATACTGGAGGTGAGTGATACCACCTCCGGGGATTAGATGCCCGACCACCCCTGATAGGTGGCCAGCAACCTTGGTCCCTGCCAGGGCATCCACCGCAGCGCTAAAGAGCAAGGGCGAGATAGGGTCCCCTTGTCTAACGCCGCAGGAGGGTCTAAAGTAAGGACCCACCTCCCCATTCACGTTTAATGCCGTTCTCCCACTCATCACGAATTGCATGATCCACGAGATCACCCTATCCTCAAAATCTCCACGCTCGAGAACCTGCCTCAGAAACGCCCAATCCAGCTTATCGTAAGCCTTCTGGAAGTCTAGCTTAAGGAACACCCCTTCCTGATGGGATACCTTCACCTCATGAATGATTTCATGAAGAGAAAGTATACCATCATGAATAAGGCGGCCCTTAAGGAAGGCAAACTGAAGAGGGTGGGTCAAGCGTTCCATGATCGGCGCGAGGCGGATGGCGAATACCTTCGCGGAAATCCGCTGGACGACATTGATCACCGTGATCGGCCTAAAATGGTGGATATCCGTGGCCCCCACTACCTTGGGGATCAAGCTAATCACCCCAAAATTGAGCCGCGACATGACAAGGGTCCCAATGTAGAACACCTGAAACATGCGCATGATCACCGGGCTCAACTGAGACCAGAACGTCTGAAAGAACACAACCGGTAGGCCATCCGGACGAGGCGCCGAGGTGGCCTTCATGAAGTTGATGGCCTCGGCGACCTCCGATAGGAGAAAGGGGAGGGTCAGCTCCCTATTCTCCTCGACGCTAACTCGAGCATCCTCTGGCCAAAAATCTAGCCCAGGGCCAGCCCCGATCTCGGGAAGGCTGAGAACAGGTCCTGGTAGAAGGAATAAATATGGGCTGAGATGGCCCTCTGGTCCTCCAGAATGGAATCTGCAGCCCAGAGGCAGGGGATCGAGCACTTCCTCCTCCTGCCATTCGCGATGGCATGGAAATAGGCCGTGTTAGACTCCCCCTGGATGGTCCAGTTCTGGCGGCTCCGCTGCCGCCAGAAAGCCTCCTCACCCTTATAGATCCCCATGATGGAGGTCTCAAGGGAGTACCTATGGGCCCAGTCGTCAGCCGACAGGCCTACCTGGTCCTCCTGCATGTCCAGGGACTGGATCTCCTGAAGAATCGCCTGCTTCTGACCCTGGAGCGCAGACCCCAAATTTGCGCCCCAACCCCGCATCAGTTGGCGTGCCAACAATGCGCAGTGGTGCCAGACGTCCACCGCATAGAAGGTACGGGGCGGGGAGGCCGACGCCTCCAACCACCTAGCTCGCACTGCTTCCACAAAGCCCCTCTGGTGGAGCCAGAAGTTCTCGAAGTGGAAGCGATGTGACCTAGGAGGGCGCCCTCCTCCTGAGGAGAGGAGGAGGGGGGTATGGTCTGAGTCCACCCTGGTGACCGCGCGGAGGGAGCAAAGAGGGAACGCTAGCTCCCAGTCCACCGAGACAAATACCCGATCCAAAACGCTTCGGACCGAGTCCAACCGATTGTTGGTCCAGGTGAACCTTGCACCTACCCGGGTGAGCTCCCTAAGAGAAAGGTCGGTGATGTAGTCATTGAACAACCTAATCCTATTGAGGTCCACGTTCGCCGAGCTCTTGTACGCGGCGAAGCGAATTAGGTTGAAGTCCCCAACCACTATAACAGGGGTCTCCTTACGCTCCACCTTGGCTTTGAGCTCCAGCAAAAACTCCTGGGACCTCCTATGGTCCGCGGGGCCATACACAATCACCACCTCCAATTTTAGGCGTGATTGTCTATGGGTGAGGGACATGCTCACGAAGAAGTCCCCGCGGTCCATATCCTCTACCTCGGAGGTCTCCTCCTTCACCCCCAGGAGGATACCACCCGAGTGACCGGAGGCCGGAAGCCACTTCCAGACGAACTTATGTCTGGACAGGGCCTCCAGCTCCCCAATCGAGAAATCCTAGCGAATCGTCTCCTGTAGGCCCATGATGTCCACATCTTCCTGACGCAAGTACTCCTTGATCTGACGATGGCGCCCTTCCTGCCCGAACCCCCGGATGTTCCAAATGAACACCCGGAACGCCCAGAGGATGTTCATAAGAACGCTCACTCGACGGTGGCCCCCTTAATGGGGGCAGAGCGGGAGGGTACCGTCGCGGGAGAAGGAGCTGGGGCTTTCGAGGGGCGCCCTCGGGGCCTCCCAGGGCAGGGATTCCTCAAGGAAGGCGTCCCACCATCAGGCGCAGGGGGTGGAGCCGAGCTGGCCCCGGGCTCCGAGGAGCTAGGGCCTGCCAGCATGAGGGCCCGTTCGCGCTCCCGTGCGTCCTGTGCACGGGCGGCGGCAATCTGGCCCTCGTACACCTCTCGTGCCTTAATGGCCTCGATCTATCCCAGCCGGGGGCCCTTCTCGCCGCGAAACACAATACCACAATCAGCAGCCACCCCTCTTAGGTGGTCCAGGGGCACCTCCTCCAAAACCGAGAACCTAGAGCCCGAAGGCAAGCCAGAAGTGCGAGATGAGGGGGGAGGAGGAGATCGGAGGGTACCTGAAAACTCATTGCAGGCGGTCACCCTCTGGGAAGCCCGTTCCGCGATCGTCGGCTCTGGCCCCCCACTCCGTGCTCCCGCAATGCGCTCGCTGTGGTGCGAGGGCGGAGGGGGAGGCTGGCGGGGGCCTCGGACCCGGCGCGCCCTGGGGCCCGGAGAGGGGGAGGCGACCTAGGAGGGGCCCCAAGTGCCCAGGATCGGAGTGTCGGGGGCGAGAGAGTAGCACACCACCCCGGGGGAGCGCGGGGAGGACTGGGGGAACACATCCAGACCCACGCTCCCCGAGGTATCCTCAGACGACGAAGCCAGGATGGAGGAGGGAGGGGGCACTCCTTGCTGCCCTCCAGATCCCCTCCCGAGAATAGCTGAGACTTGTCGATGTTGGAGCCGTACTGGGCGATGTCAAAGGCGAGCGGCTCCTACAGGGAAGGACGGGTGTGGAAGGGGAGATCAACCGGCACCATCTTGGCCGGCCCACTCCTAGACAGCGGCTGACGATCCAGGAAGAAGGGCCCGACACCCCCGACTGCGCGGCCAGTCACCCCACCGCCAGCCGTGGTCCGCTGGGACGGGGTAGGAACAGGAGCCTCCGCAGCCGGAGACTTGGCCACCTCCGGAGAATCCTCGCCAAAGGAGTCCTCATTCGACCCTCCACCCCCCGTCCCGTTCCCAGGTCATCATCCGGGGGCGGGGACGGAGAGGTGGAGCCAGGGCCTGTCGATGCCGGGGGGTCGTCGAGCTCCATCAGCAGGTCCCTACTAGCACGGTCGAATAAGAAGCGCCCGATAGACACCGGAAACACGGACGGGTCGGGGCATAGAACGCGAAGGCGGATGGCCCAGATACCAGCGAGAGAAAGCGGATCAACCTCCAAGCACTTGTCCACCGTCTGAGCCACGAGAGAAATAACCTCAGGCCTCCTCGCCTCGAGAGGGACTCCAGATAAGCGAAGCCGCACCTCAGACAGAGTAGCGGTGACCCCCTGGTCGGCAGTAAAAGGCCTGATCAGGACCTGCAGCTGGTGGATCGGCAAAGTGAAGGAGGCCCCAAGGGCACACATTCGCAGAGTCGCCACGGAGGGGAACGACACTGCGAACTCAGTGTCTGAGATCTTCCTCACCGGCCACGGGTGCCCTGGAAGGACCTCGCAGAACTCCTGGTGGATCAAGTCCTCCGTCACCTCCACCTGGATCTGGGGGGCCTGCGGCAGCAGGGTCACCGTCGCGAGGGTCTCTGGAACCGCCATCTGGACACCCCCAAGGTCAATGTAGTAGAAGCCACCGTTGACCCCGTGGCCGTAGTACTCGAGGCACTGACAACCAGGAAGGGGTACCGAGGCTTGACTCACACCCGAGGGAGCACCAGCGGGAGGTAACGCGGCGACGGGCTTCTTCTTCTTGGACTTTTTTCTTCTTGCCGAGCCCGGCGGACTAGCGGATCCCACAGTGGGAAGGCTGGCCCGAGGGAGGGGGGGAACCGCCATTGGCAGCGTCCATACAGCTCACCCTGCACCCTGCTGCCCACGGACGCCAGGCCTCTTGCCGCAGCACCGCCTCCTGGCGGGCGGCCTCCGGCGAGGAGGCCACGCTGCTCGGGCTGGGCCTGCGACGTGGACCGGGCGCACTGCACGGCGGGAGCGACTGGTGTGAGCCTCGACCCCGAGGCGGAGAGCGGGGATCTGGCGGGAGGAGGCTCGCTGGCCTGGCAGCAGCTGGGAGGAGGGCGGTAGCTCAGTGGGCCAGCGGTGAGCTGGCGGGCGGAGAGCCACGGCGAGGGAGGCGGGCGATCGAAGGGCAGTCTCCTCTGCCGCGGAAACGCGTCACGGAGGCGCTTGGGGGCCATCAGGGCCTCCTTGTAGGAGGCCGGCCTGGTGACGACGAGGGGAGGCCGGGACGGAGGAGCACCCGACGGCGGCGGGGTGGACGGGGTCGGTATACGGGGCAGAGGCGGCGGGGAGATGGTTGGGAGAGGGGCAGGATCCCGCGGGGTGGGGTGAGTTGGGGACAAGGCCGGTAATTGGGCTTTCAAGCCCAACCCTAGCCCTTGTCCCAGGCCGCTTGGGCCGAGGGCAGGCTAGGGCCCAGCAGGGCCCTGCGGCCCACCAGCACGCCATCCCCGAGCGGGACGGGACCCCTCCTTCTCCTTGCAACGCGACGTCGCCTGCGAGCGCGCCGCCGGAGGGATCCTCCGCTCCGCCGAGGTACGAGCCACCCTCCGCCGCCTACCATCCCTCGCGAAAACAAAGAGTTCTCACAATAAGGTTTGAGCTCGAATGTTAGATTTCCTATAAAATGTATCTTTAGAAATATTTTCTATAAAATTCCATCTTACAAATCAAAACAACCACCTTATGGTTTAAATCCTTCAAACTTCCTATGAGAATCTTTGAATCAGATAGGGCCTTTCCATGTGCAGAGACAACATAATACTCCGTATATATATGGTCAAACAAGAAGAATGGTTTCTTCTATCGTAGCATGCATCTATACCAGCTAGTAGTACTGATGATTAATTATCATCCAACGGGTATATATAGTTAAATTAGGTTGTTACAACTGGAGCAAGAAATCTAAGAGCCTATCATGATGCTCATCTTGGAACCCAACTTGGCAATCTGCTACAGCAATAGTAGAAAGCTGTATAAGGGATGCTGAAACTGCAAGGAGTGGGACATACACCTTCCAGCTGTATCCATTAAGCGCCAGGAACATGGAGGCCAGAAGCGTGACGGCGGCCCCGGCGATCATTAGGGACATGAGGATCCACCTGCTATGCTCCTCTGGCTGCGCCGCGACGGCATCCTCATCGCTGCCGCCCTCGAGGTTGAGCAGGTTGACGATGAAATCCCTTAAACCTTGTGCACACACCAACAGGATGGGCCGGGGGAAGCCTTGCTCCGCCATGGCCACGCCGTCTTCCACGTCCGCCATATACCTACCTGAACAAGATCGATCTGATCTAAAAATAAATAAATCGATATAACCGAGAGAAGAAACAGAAATAAAAGATGATGATGGGAGGAGGGAATATAAGATAAGTCCCGTCCATAACTTTTTTTAGCAGAATCCCGTCCATAACTAACCTAATTAATAGAAGGAATTAGTGAAACATGCGCTAGAAGGATGTCGCGTGAATAAATTGTTTGGCCCGGACCAACCGCTATTTTGGCCCACCTCGTCCGATCCACGCCAGATCCTTGGTGTATTGTTTTGCAAATTTTATTTCCCGTCCAACGCGGGCGTTAATAGGCTCCGTTTACTTGGGCGCGTGTTGGGTCAGCCCATATGGCGTTACTTTTTTCTTTTTCTTCTGTGTCTCTTTTCTCTTTTTTATTTTTTGGCTTCTTCTTCTTTTCTGTTTCTTTTTTTTCTGTTTCCTAAACACTTACCGAATTTGAACACTTTTCGAATGTAAACAATTCTTAAATTTTAACATTTTTTGAGTATGAATAGTTTTATAATTGAGATGTGTTCTCTTAGGAAAGAGAACACATAAACATGTTTTTTTGCTTCTCCAGCATGGTATGGTACATGCGTACAGATTAATTGCAGACAATCGAATTGTATTAGTTCCATCTAAGAGATATAGCACGTACGTACCTGATTGAACAACAGTTGCTACCGTTGCAAGCAGGGACAGTACTATTACTGAAGTACTGATAAGTAATTATCTAACAGCCAGTTAATTGGGTCTCTAGTCGCTAGAACTGGACCAAGAAATCTTAACACAAACATGACTGTATGTGAATCTTCTGAACAGAAAAGTTACAGTTGTAAAACTGATTCTCCTAAAATACTATCAAAACTCATATTGTAAAAACTGATCGCTAATCCGCCCCAAATAACCACCTAGGTAAGAGAAGATAAATACATGCTCTTTTTGTCTGAAAATAAGTGACTTGAATTTGTCTAAATTCGTATGCATCTAGACATGTTTTAGCGTGTAGATTCATACGAATTTAGACAAATGAAAGTTCACTTATTTTGAGACGGATGTAGTATATATTTTTTCATGTTTTTCTCACATATGGTTAACATGCATCTATGTCAGGTTGAGCCGTTGAGGACAATAGAATTTTATTTAAAGGGCTCTTTGATTTGCATGATTCTAAAAAGGAGGGAATAAAAACATAAGATTGCAATGTCATTCCCATTTCAATCCTACCAGATTTCATATGCACAAATTTTTGATTGATTGTATCACAGAGAAAACAAAGACACTATAGGAACTACACCGACGGCTTTTACCCGTTGGCATAGGCCAAATTACTTATTTTTTTATTTTTTTAGAATATTTTTAATTGTTTAACTTGTTAATATCATAAGAGAATTTTTTAACTCTAAGTATGCTTAATCTTCGATTAAATTGCATTAATGGTCAAACTTTCCGATCGTTCGTCCATCCAAAAACTACTCCTGCCCCAGCACACTTAACTTCTCTCTTCCTTTCGGATGAGCTTTCGATAAAGAAATTAGACCTTGTTAATAATACTATCATATCGATTATATTATTCCTTGGACCATAGTATCACACGTCTTGATTTTTAAAATTTCAAATAATTATTTAAGTAAAAAAATGAATAAGTAATAATAATCTTGAATTCAAATGATAATAAAAAAATATTGTCTTTTTGCCTTTTTCTATTTAATATGAAATAATTCATACCTTTAAATCCGTAAATCGGAATCCGACAAATAATATATCTAAATCGATCAGAAAAATGAGATGAATCCAAACATGACATCCATATCATATTTTTAATCATGCATAATGTATTTTTAAATAAAATTTATTTAATAGTGTTCAAATCTTCAAAAAATCAAATTATAAGTCTAAAAATGGTCAAAACGGCGGGCATCAAAATTCTTAGCTAAAAATGGTCAAAACTCGCTAAACTTGCATTGGATCTATGAATAAACATCATATTGTGAGTCTAAAAATGTTTTTTTAAAAAATCATGAGCATTAGATCATGTACCTAGAGTTCAAACCGGCCCACTTCCTACCAATTCGGCAGACATTTATCTTTATCACCAGGGGTGAACGTAAAGGTTTGAGATACCCCGGTTGGGCCATTGTCCATATAAGGTGGTCTAATATTTTTGAAAAATAGGATGGTACCATTTTGAAACTGACATTTGGTGGTCTCTTCATAATGTGCCCTGTTTTTAGCGCTCAGAAAATGGAAAATGGTTTTTCCATATAACAAAAAAGAAAACTTCCTCTTGCAATGTTGTTCGCCATCTCATGATGCACATGCATGCATAATATAGGAATAATATCATAAACTATACCCTGATTCTAGCCATAACATTGGTTATTTGACCCGAAAGTCAGGAAACCTTGTACATGGTAGGTCATTTTGTGAAGGTTTTTTTGAGACATATTAAATTTACCAAGTTTGGTATTTTTTCTTACAACTAAGTCACATAATATGACATCACGTAAACGATTTACATTGTTCGGACTGTTTTGAATTTCTTATGCCCGTTTTAAAATTTTCTCGTTTCAAACTATGGTTAAAACGACGGACATGAATATATGTGATGGTCCTCGATAAAACTTGCATTGTATCTTTGAAGAAACATCATATTGTGAGTCTAAAATTGTTTTTTTTTCAAAAAATCATGAGCATTAGATCATGTACCTGTAGTTCAAACCGGACCCACTTCCTACCGACTCGGCAGACATTTGTCTTTTTCACCATGGGTGGACGGAAATGTTTGAGATACTCCGGTTGGGACATTGTCCACGTAAGGTGGTCTAATATTTTTGAAAAATAGGATGGTACCATTTTGAAACTGTCATTTGGTGGTTGCTTTATAAAACGCCCCATTTTTTGCGCTCAGAAAATGGAAAATGGCTTTTCCGTATGACGAAAGGGAAAACTTCCTCCTATAACATTGTTCGTCATCCCATGATGCGCATGCATGCATAATATGGGCACTGTATCACAAACTATGCCCTGACTCTAGCCATAACTGAAAGAACATGTGGGCCCCCATGTGTGGTTTTGGTAATTAATGACAATCTTTATGGACTAATGTGTGCATTAAGTTGTACTTGTAGGAATTGTCCATTGGTATTGCTTGGATCATGTGTTGGCTTCAAGATATATGAAAATGAGAAGAATATGTGTTGCGCAAGCTCAAAATGCACCATCTATAGAAGATCTCATGTTTGATGCTTTCCATCCTCGGTGATCATGGATCGATGATGAGGAATCAAGAAAGGCGTTCCATCTTGAGTAGGGAAAGATCGTCTACATCGACCTCAAGTGGAATGCTCAAGGCAAAGGTATAATCTTGATAGGTTTTCCCTTTTGCCGGTCTCATATTATTAGTGGAAGACCGGGTTTAGGATAGATAACCGTACTATCAAGAGGGGCTCTCGAATGAGTAACTCGATCACATCATTCGGAAAGAGCTAAAACCTTTACATATTCGCATCATCATATTTGGTTGTTATTTGGTTTTATCCATGTGAGGATATATAGCTTGTGGTAATCTCCATAACAAGCTCTTGTTCATCAAAATCGGATCTTCCGTTTGTATCTTGTTGCGATTTTGATCTTGGCGGCTTTTCGGTTTCTCACCAAGTGAGGTATCTCACATTATTATACATGATACATTCTCACTTGGTGATAACCAATATTTTCACCTTTTTAGGGTAGATCATGTCGTCTTCTTTCCAACACAATTGGAATCGGGTCGATCGGAGTTCCCAATCAAAATTTATAGCGGTTTGAATTTGCCTAGGTACCAAAATGTGGTAGTACCGCATTTTAGTACGTAGCGCGGCAGTAGGTTTTGCCAAGTTGCCAAATTCCACTGCCCTCCTAGGCACCAAAATGCGGTAGTACCGCATTTTAGTACCTAGCGCACGGCAGAAGGTTTTTGACTTCTTCATTTAGATCTATCCTCCCTTTCTGTACTATGATGTTTATTTGCATAATCTTGTAGAGGTTGTTGTCCTCTTCGAAACAAGCCCAAGATCATCGAAATCGGAGTCCGGATGCAAAAGTTATGGCTGTTTTCGTTCTGTGATGACCAGTAGTACCGGACCAAGATCCGGTAGTACCGCATTTTGGTACCGGGGAGCACAGAGAAAAATGCGTTTGGCGCCCCAGGAACCCCAGGGAATGTCCGGTAGTGCCGGGAAAGTCCGGTAGTACTGGGAATCACGTGTTTGGGCTGCAACGGTTGGATTTTGGAGGGACCTATATAAAGGGCCTTCTTCCCCAATGGTTCCTCAACCATTATTGCAAGTTTTCCCCTCCATTGTTGACCTTCTTGAGCTTTCTTCCTCTCATTCCCTCCTATGATTCTTTCATATTCTTGAGGGATTTTAAAGAGGAGATTTAGATCTACAATCCCACCAATCAATCTCTCCTCTAAGTGAGGGGAACATATTGGGATCTAGATCTTGGAGTCTTTTGTGGATTTCCTCCATTGTTCTTCCTCTCTTATTTCCCCATAAGCTTTTGTAGCTTTGGTGGAATTTGGGAGAGAAGGATTTGACCACTTCTTGTGTCCTTGCCATTGCATTTGGTGCATCGGTTTGAGTTCTCGGTGACGATTTGGTGAGTGAAAGTTGAGAAGCTTTTTACTCTTGTGTTCTTGGAACCCTAGACGGTTTGTTGGTGTTGTAGGTTGTGGCCTTGGTGGCGTTTGTTGGGAGCCTCCCATTAAGTTGTGGAGAAGTGCCCCAACCTTGTGAGAGGTTCCGGTTTGCCACCGACAATTGCACCGATAGTGGAAGTATAGATCGATGCCGTTGGGGTGAGATTCGCTAGAGAATAAGGGAGGCATTTTGTGGCGTTGGTGGTTTGATATCACCCCCTCTCAAAACGAGACGTACTCCATGTTGGGAGGAACTCGGTAAAATATCGTCGTCCCGCGTGCCTCGGTTATCTCTATACCCGAGCTCTTTACTTATGCACTTTACATTGTGATAGCCTTCGTGCATGAAGTAATCTATATCGTGCTATCACATTGTTGCTTGTATTTCTTAGCATAAGTTGTTGGTGCACATAGGTCAACCCTAGTTGTTCTAGGTTTTGTGCTTGACAAAGTAAACGCTAGTTTATTCTGCCTTTGTCGAGCCACTCTCGGAATCTTTTTTTAAAACCGCCTATTCACCCTCCCTCTAGGCGGCATATGTATCCTTTCAATTGGTATCAGAGCCCGGTATCTCATTTTAGGCTTCACCGCCTTGAGAGTAAAGATGTCGGCTAGGGGATTTGTGGACAATGACATGTTCATATTTGATGGCACAAATTATGATATATGGAAAACCCGTATGCTTATTCATTTTAGGAGCATGGACCCAAATTTGGAGCGTATTATGGATATAGGTTTTTCTCCTCCTATGGATTTCAAAAATCTATCTTGTGAGTATGAGAAAAACTTATATCTCGATGCTCAAGATTCTAATGTGCTTGTTAATTCTTTGAGCTATGTAGTTACATCTTCAATCATTCCTTTTTGGAGCGCTCATGAGTTATGGACAAAACTTCAAGATAAATATGTTGTGTCCAACACTATTGAGGATGATTGTGTTGCTTCCACTTCCGGTCGAGATGAGTTCTCTTCGTCTACCACCTCACCAACATGTGATTTTTCACAAGGTAATAATACGGTGAGTGGTGATAGAAATTGCAATTTGGATAGTGTGCTTACTATTTATAATACCCCATCTCTATCTAGTTGCAATGATCTACCTTTGGACTTTAACACTCCTATCACTACAAACTTCTTACATGCTTGTGTTAATAGTCCTTGCATATCATGTAGAAATGACTTGAATAAATCTCATGATGATATGCTTGTGTTGTCTTGTTGCCATGATAAAAATGCTTCTATTTCCTCTAGTGCTTGTGTTGCTAACCATGTAGAGGAAACCGAAGATTATATGGACGAAGACAAGGTCTTGAATAGAGCTACAAGTGCAATCTCATAATCACCTTCCTCCGGTTCTCACATATGCCTTATGGCTAAGGGAACAAAGGTAACCTCTTTGGATCCCATTGTATCTCATGATGATGAGTTTGAAAATGATGATTATCGAGGTAAGTATGATATTACCTCTATTAAGAAAATGGGAGAGGTTGTCTATAGTGCTCTCTACAAAAAGAAAATTGCTTCCTCCAACTTTCTTGAAATCTTGAATTATTCTATAGAAGGAAATGATCTTATTAAGGAGCAAGAAAACATAATTGATGAAAAGTTTGAACTTGAGCATGAGTATGCTAATGAACTTGCTCAACTAAAGGACTCCCTTGAAGAAGAACAAACCACCAAAGAATTTCTTGAGGAGACTTTTACTCTAGAATTATCTAGAGTAAAGGAATACCATGATAGAGAACTTGCGGTGGATATCTCCTTCAAGATTAAAAATTATGAACTTGAAGTTACTTATGCTAAACTTGTTGAGGATTTTAAGAACCTCAAAAATGGCTCTCGGGTCGTTAAGAGGGAGCTCATCAAACTCACCGAGACGCATGAGCAACTTAAAGCTTCATATTTAAAAGAGCTTGCCAAGTTGCCCTCACCTCTTGCTAATAATGATGATGCTTGTGCTACTAACTCTATTTCTTGTGAAGCATCTATTTTGAAGGAGAATGTTGAGCTAAAGGCTCAACTTGCTTTGCTAACTAGAAACTATGGGAAATTAGAAGAAAGTCATGGCAAGCTCTCAAGCTCGCATGAGGATCTTCTAGTCTCCCATGGTAGGCTAAAGTTAGCTCATGAGGCCATCGTGTCAAAGGTAACATCTAGTGGGCCTCATGGGGACATTAGCACTATATCTACTCCAAATGTTATATTGCCATGTGCTAGTCCTTGTAATTCGTCCACTCTCAACCATGCTGTATCTCGTGATGAATTATATTCCGTGCCTTGTTGCTCTAACAATGTAGCATCTACTTCCTCTAGTACTTTTGTTGAAACTAACCATGTAGAGGAAATCAAAGAGCTCAAGGCTCAAGTCACTTCTTTGAAGAATGACTTGAAAAAGGGTCATCAAGGGAAGGCCACACTCAACAAAATCTTGAGTGTGCAAAAATCCCCCAATGACAAGAGTGGGCTTGGATTCAACTCCAATTTCAAGAACAAGTCCACTGTCAAGTTGAAGCACAAGAACAACAAGAAGAATGGCCAAGATCAAGTCAAGAATCCGGCCAACATTGTTTGCTTCAAGTGCAAGGAAGAAGGTGTAGAGGTCCCAACCTTTAATAAGGTAGATATCCCTGTGTTTACAATGCTAGTCCCTAGATCAATAGCTAGCATCCACAGTTAAGATGTAATATCAAGAAACAAAGGTCATAATACAACTTTACAACCAGGAATAAAATAATTCATTACATCTTACATAACTCATTTGGCTATCTCATTACAATGCAGCAGAAATATCTATAAAGCATGGAGTACTTCATCTTCAAAGTGCCACAGGCAATCATGTTGGTTGTAGACTTGTAATCCTATTCAACACACTTCACTAACATCAAACAAACCTGCAACATTATAAGTTGCAGCCACAAGGGTCAATACATTTGAATTGTATTGGCAAGCTTCACTACTATGTAGAAATAAGTGGATCCTATCATTACATGCATATTTGGCTAAGTAGGGTTTGGGCTCATTTGCAGAAAGCAATATGGTTTTATCCTATCTTTTAAAAATAGTTTTGATCTTTTGTCAAATCTTTCTGAACTCCTTGGAAAACTCCAAGTGCTTCTAATCCCTTGTTGTCACCATCAAGTTTTACTTTGAGAAATTGGAATGTCGAGATCTTTCATAGCTTTAGGCCTTAGTTGCTCAGAATTGTCCGTAATAGGGGACACGGCTAAGTACTTAGAATTTTGATCTTCTGCAGAAGTTGTACACTTTACCCACATGACACAATCTCGTCTTGACGCCACCAGTGGCCGCTGGATAAGTACACACCAAATGGAGTACCGGCAGATCGAGAATGTGACAAAGTCTTTCCATAGAAGTCCTCCCAATACACAATGCTAGCTTGTCTACCAGGCACCAATGTAAGGATATATTTCCAATACACAATTCTAGTTAACCTGAAGATGCCAATGCAAGGGTCTTCCACTATGTAGTTGACTAAGCCAGAGCCCATTTAGCATGTGGATGTACACGGAAGCTACTATACGAGAAACATGTTCAATCTCTAAGTCCCTAGGTGGTTTTCTTCTAGTGCACATACAAAAAGATAGCCATATAAACATGGTTCCTTTTGTTGCCACCTTGTCCAAAACTTGAGTATCCTCATTCCACCCAGGTGGTTCATTGAGTAGTTGTTTTATTATATAATACATTTTTCTAACACTTCATATAATCATATCATGTATCTCATCCCAAATATATAGCAGGGCTAAGCATACTACAACTACATTGTTTCACTAAGGAAGATATAAGGATATCCTAATAGGATTTAGCATAGCATAAAAATATAGTAGTCCTATCATGCATACTACAAAAATCCACTAAGTGTAATGAAAAATAGTAGGACAGGGATGATAGTGTCGCTTGCCTTTTTAGTAGAGAATATTGGTTCACTTCTTGATCTTGCAAATATCACACTCTTATAACTTCACTACCATTCAATCAAGCAAACACATATTCAACTAGCATTCAAACAATTTACCACATAAAATAATAGAAACAAGGCAATGCATGCAAGCATGCAAAAGATTGTTTTATTTGGAAAAGTGGTTTCTAGTAGGCTCTAAACATTTTAAAGCTCATATTGGTCATTTACAAAAGTGGTAAAACCATTTAAATTCAAGTTGGTGAAAATGGCCATTTTAAGTCATTTTTGTTTTGCTAGGAATGATTTAAATCAAATGATAATCCCCAGAGTTTGTAAAATATTTTTAAACACAACATGTTAGTGTTTTAAGGTCAAGTGTTTAATATTAAGATAATTTGCAAAAAGGTTTCACCCCATAAACCAATTTTATACCAAAGTGATATTTTATGTTGTTGAAAATGCCTTTTAGCAAAAGTAATAATTTTATAGGATTCATCAAATATATTTTAAGTCTCAAAACTTTGTGTTTAGGGTCAGAGAGTTTAACTCAAATCATTTTCCAAAGATTTTACTCAAAAAGTATTTTTAACACATAAACAATATTTTTATTTGACTAGAAATGCTCTTATTCAAATATTTATTCTTAACTTTACAAAATACATTTTTAAATCCATAAGTTGATTTATATGGTCAATTGGTTCAAAACAAACCACTTAGCAAATATTTTACCATAAAAATATTTCTAGAATAATTTTTATATACAAATTATGCCTACACAAGTTTCTGCAAAAACAACTAAGTTTGCAGAAGCAATTCATTAAACAAAGTGCATGGTTGCAAAGTACTTGTTCTGATGATTCCAATGATATAAAATTTGCAAAATTTGGACGTGTAGATTAAAAGTTATGAATTTTGCAAGTTTGCATAACTAATAGATCCAATTTTCTGTTTTAAATCAACTCTGGCCACGTGGCTCTATCCTATTGGACGGTACCGCTTCGGCTGGATCGCGCTCTGTGGGCTGTTAGATTTAAAACACATCGCACGGCTCAGATCGTCACCTACCCTTTCGATTAAATCTAATCTGAGCCACTAGATCAAGATCCAATGGATACAACGCATCGGATCATGGACTGGCGGCGCTGGCGGCGGCTGACGGCGGCGCACGCTCGGACGGAGAGGTTTCCGAAGGACTAGGTCACACGGGGAAGGGAGAGGATGCTCACTGTTCTCACGTGGTTGCGCTGAAGCTCAAGGTAGGGTCAGTTTGTCGAGGGGCACATTGGAGCAGCGACAATTGCTCGTCGGAGTTAGAGGCGGCGTTGGTTGCTTCTGTTTGTCGACGGGGAGAGCTTGTAGGCCACCAGAAGGAGAAAGAAAGGGTGCTTTAGACGCAGGAGAGTGTGGCGAGTACACTCGTATCATCTAGAAAGGTTAGGATGGTCGGGGTTTACTGAAAAGGTTCGCCGGAGTGGGTACAGACGACGTCATCGTTCAGAGGTTGTCCTTGCCGATGTTCCGAAGTGCGCGCTGGCTAGCTGGAACCACTGGGAGGTGCAGGGGTGCTGGCGAGCAAGTTCGTGTGGTCGGGGAGGCAAGGAGTGGTTGGTGCTCCCTGAATTTGGTCGGAGAGCTCGTCGGAGCCGAAGGTGTTCAAGCGGGATTTCGGGGCAGCCTGGAGGCGATATGGTGTGAGCGACCGAGGGGAAATGGAGAGGAATTGCAGGCGATTAAGAGGGCGTGGTTACATGGAAGAATTACTCACGGTGTTACGCCAATTCAATTGCATTCATCGCCGGCAGAAACAATAGGGGGAGTGGGCGAGGTCAGTGCGTGGGGAGGACGACGATGAGGTGGCAGTGGGTCCCGTTGACAGCGAGAGAGAGGGAGAGAGAGTGGGGTCCAAGCGTCGGTGACTGAGCGGGTTTGCCTCTAGGTGAAAAAGGTTCGCGAGAGAGGGAGCAGGTGGGCTGCGAGTTGGGCTGGATTGGGCCTTGGCAGTGGGTTGGGTTTGATTCATTTTTTTTTGTACAAAACCTTTTTTTTTCCATTTTGAATTTCTGTTTTGATTTTTATTCAAACACCATTTGAATTCAAACTTCTACCAGACTTTGGATACATTTTAATACTGTTTATTAACACATTCCAAAGTCAAATTTAGAATAATTAATTTTTAGGGTTTCTTATTTATTAAAAAAATAAATAGACATTAGTCTTTATTTCAAAATAGGATTTAAATATGTTTAAAAACACTATTTGAATTCTAAATTTTACCAAAATCTTTTCAGTAGGTTTTATTTGAAAAATAAAACACTTTGAATTTTTATTTGAAATACTTTATTAAGTTTTAATGTTCATTCAAAATAGGAAAATGTCCTTACTTAAATAAAATTGGATATGAATAAATCCTCATGATTTTATTTAAATAAACCTTTACTCTCTTTATTAAACAAAAATATTTTATTTCCATTGCTTGGCCAAGATTTAATTTGGCTTTTTAAAATAGTCCTTATTCAAAAAACATATCTTTTTTATTTAAAGATCCAAAAATGGTGATTCCCACTTTTATAACTTTATTTATTATTTGTTTATTATTTTAAATCCCTCTAGGATTCTATTTGATCAAAATAGGTTTTTGATGTTTCCAATTGGAATCAAAAAGTTTCTTTTCACCCTAAATTTCAACAATTTTTATTTTGTTTATTTATTTTTCACATTTCAAAATTTGGAAAATTTTGGGATGTGACAGCTACCACCCTTAAAAGAAATCTCGTCCCGAGATTTGGGAAGGCTAGGGTTACAAGTTGGCTTCAAGACAATTAGGGTACTACCACCCTTAAAAGAAAGTCTCATAGGGTTACATTGATGGTTCACTTGACCATGGGTTCAATACTTGATATCCAGTCAAGGAATCCTTATTTGCCTCTTCTGAGTTAACTAATTCCTGACATCCACTTCTTCTATTTCTTCAAACTTCCCATCCATGTCAATGTGATTCAGATGTCCTTTCTGGATCACATTGGAGTCATTCCCATTGGAGTTTCTAGCATCCTTTTTCTTTTCCTTCTCAGGACAGTCTAATGCATAGTGTCCAAGTTCCTTACAATTATAGCACTGCAACTAGCTAATGTCTTTCTTCCTGAAATTGTCATGTTGATTCTGACCAAGGTCATCTCCATTGTTAGTATCATTTCCATTATTATCACTTCCATTATTGTTGTGGTGGTACTGATGTGGTTCAGAATCTTCATTGCCCTTTTTGAATGAACGCTTCTTTTGTGATGATCCTGAGTGATACTTGAGTTTATGCTTCCTCTTTTTGTTCTCAACTTGATTCATCTTGTTTTCCAATATGGTGGCTTTGTCACAGAGTGATTGATAAGTTGGGACATAGACAACAGATAGCTGCAGGTTCAACTCATCATTGAGTCCTTCGAGGAATTTCTCCTTCCTCTTAGCATCTGTATCAACTTCATCCGGTGCATAGCGTGCCAGATTGTTGAACTCCTCAATGTACTCAGCCACACTGAGGTGACGCTGTTTCAAATTGTGGAACTCCTTTTTCTTCAAGTTCATCACTCCGGATGAGATGTGAGCTGTACGGAAACCATCCTCAAAAATATCCCAAGTCACATCCTCAAGGGGAGTGGTGATCTGAAAGTTGTCCCACCATGTTGATCTTTGGACCTTGACGGATATCTTGCCAAACCTAACTTTTTCCTCGTCGGTGCAGCCAACAGTCACTAAGTCCTTGTTCACCGAACGTAACCAGTCATTGGCTACCATTGGATCAGTTGTTCCAGAGAACCTTGCAGGCCTTAGTTTCAGAAATCTGGTGAGCATGTGAAGTGCTGGAGGATTATTTTTATTATTATTGTTGTTATTGTTATTGTTGTTCTAATTCTGATTTTGCATAAACTGCGTCATCATCTGCATCATTTGAGCTTGAGCTGTCATCAACTGCTGCATCTCGGGAGTGAGGTTGTTGTTGTTGTTTTGGTTGGGGTTGGCACGACGGGGAGGCATCTGTTGGTTTGATAGGGATAAGTAATGATAGATAGATCTAAAGAAGTTCTAACACACCACCCAAAACAATCAAGTTCAATCAAACAATCAACAAGCAACTATTCACTTAACAACTTATGAGCTTAACTCATGAGTTGAAGGAAACAACAAGTTTTCTTGAAACAATCAATCCTTGTATAGTCATACCTCATAGGTCAATATGATCCATACACTAACATGATATCAATGTTTTTGGTAGGCAATCTAATGTCTCTTGGTTTTTCACTTGTAGTCCTTAGTGATGTCTAAGTTGAAGTCCTTAGTGAAACTAAAGTTGAAGTCAATGGTCATGGTGGAGGCTTTATCCATCAAGTTGAAAAGGAAGAGATGTAGAATCAAAACCAAAAAGGTTGAGGAAATAGTTTACAAGATTGTTTGTAAATAAGTTTTGAAACAAAAACAACTCCTATTTTTCTAAGGGGTTTTGTCCAATCCTAGGGTTACAATCCTACAGGCAACACAGTGCTCTGATACCATCTGTAGAGGTCCCAACCTTTAATAAGGTAGAGATACCTGTGTTTACAATGCTAGTCCCTGGATCAATATCTAGCATCCACAGTTAAGATGTAATATCAAGAAACAAAGGTCATAATACAACTTTATAACTAGGAATAAAATAATTCATTACATCTTACATAGCTCATTTGGCTATCTCATTACAATGCAGCAGAAATATCTATAAAGCATGGAGTCCTTCATCTTCAAAGTGCCACAGGCAATCATGTTGGTTGTAGACTTGTAATCCTATTCAACACACTTCACTAACATCAAACAAACCTGCAACATTATAAGTTGCAGCCACAAGGGTCAATACATTTGAATTGTATTGGCAAGCTTCACTACTATGTATAAATAAGTGGATCCTATCATTACATGCATATTTGGCTAAGTAGGGTTTGGGCTCATTTGCAGAAAGCAATATGGTTTTATCCTATCTTTTCAAAATAGTTTTGATCTTTTGTCAAATCTTTCTGAACTCCTTGGACAACTCCAAGTGCTTCCAATCCCTTGTTGTCACCATCAAGTTTTACTTTGAGAAATTGGAATGTCGAGATCTTTCATAGCTTCAGGCCTTAGTTGCTCAGAATTGACCGTAACCGGGGACATGGCTAAGTACTTAGAATTTTGATCTTCTGCAGAAGTTGTACACTTTACCCACATGACACATTCTCGTCTTGACGCCACCAGTGGCCGCTGGATAAGTACACACCAAATGGAGTACCGACAGATCGAGAATGTGACAAAGTCTTTTCATAGAAGTCTTCCCAATACACAATGCTAGCTTGTCTACCAGGCACCAATGTAAGTATATATTTCCAATACACAATTCTAGTTAACCTGAAGATGCCAATGCAAGGGTCTTCCACTATGTAGTTGACTAAGACAGATCCCATTTAGCATGTGGCTGTACACGGAAGCCACTGTACGAGAAACATGTTCAATCTTTAAGTCCATGGGTGGTTTTCTTCTAGTTCACATACAAAAAGATAGCCATATAAACATGGTTCCTTTTGTTGCCACCTTGTCCAAAACTTGAGTATCCTTATTCCACCCAGGTGGTTCATTGAGTACTTGTTTTATCATATAATACATTTTTCCAACACTTCATATAATCATATCATGTATCCCATCCCAAATATATAGCAGGGCTAAGCATACTACAAATACATTATTTCACTAAGGAAGATATAAGGATATCCTAATAGGATTTAGCATAGCATAAAAATATAGTAGTCCTATCATGCATACTACAAAAATCCACTAAGTGTAATGAAAAATAGTAGGACATGGATGATAGTGTCGCTTTCCTTTTTAGTAGAGAATATTGGTTCACTTCTTGATCTTGCAAATATCACACTCTTCTAACTTCACAACAATTCAATCAAGCAAACACATATTCAACTAGCATTCAAACAGTTTACCACATAAAATAATAGAAACAAGGCAATGCATGCAAGCATGCAAAAGATTGTTTTATTTGGAAAAGTGGTTTCTAGTAGGCTGTAAACATTTTAAAGCTCATATTGGTCATTTACAAAAGTGGTAAAACCATTTAAATTCAAGTTGGTGAAAATGGCCATTTTATGTCATTTTTTTGCTAGGAATGATTTAAATCAAATGATAATCCCTAGAGTTTGTAAAATATTTTTAAACACAAAATGTTAGTGTTTTAAGGTAAAGTGTTTAATATTAAAACCATTTGCAAAAAGGTTTCACCCCATAAACCAATTTTATACCAAAGTGATATTTTATGTTGTTGAAAATGCCTTTTAGCAAAGTAATAATTTTATAGGATTCATCAAATATATTTTAAGTCTCAAAACTTTGTGTTTAGGGTCAGAGAGTTTAACTCAAATCATTTTCCAAAGATTTTACTCAAAAAGTATTTTTAACACATAAACAATTTTTTTATTTGACTAGAAATGCTCTTATTCAAAGATTTATTCTTTAACTTTACAAAATACATTTTTAAATCCATAAGTTGATTTCTATGGTTAGTAGGTTCAAAACAAACGACTTAGCAAAGATTTTACCATAAAAATATTTCTAGAATAATTTTTATATTCAAATTATGCCTACACAAGTTTCTGCAAAAACAACTAAGTTTCTAGAAGCAATTCATTAAACAAAGTGCATGGTTGCAAAGTACTTGTTCTGCTGATTCCAATGATATAAAATTTGGAAAATTTCGACGTGTAGATTAAAAGTTATGAATTTTGCAAGTTGGCATAACTAATAGATCAAATTTTCTATTTTAAATCAACTCTGGCCACGTGGCTCTATCCTATTGGACGGTACCTCTTCGGCTGGATCACGCTCTATGGGCTGTTAGATTTCAAACACATCGCACGGCTCAGATCGTTCATACCCTTTCGATTAAATCTAATCTGAGCCACTAGATCAAGATCCAATGGATACAACGCATCTGACCATGGACTGGCGGCGCTGGCGGCGGCTGACGGCGACGCACGCTCGGACGGAGAGGTTGCCGAGGGATTAGGTCGCGCGGGGAAGGGAGAGGATGCTCACCGTGATCGCGTGGTTGCGGTGAAGCTCAAGGTAGGGTCAGTATGTCGAGGGGCGCACTGGAGCAGCGACAATTGCTCGTCGGAGTTAGAGGCGGCGTTGGTTGCTTCTATTTGTCGACGGGGGAAATATTGTAGGCCACCAGAAGGAGAAAGAAAGGGTGCATTAGACGCAGGAGAGTGTGGCGAGTACACTCGTATCATCTAGAAAGGTTAGGGTGGTCAGGGTTTACCGAAAAGGTTCGTCGGAGTGGGTACAAACGATGTCGTCGTTCAGAGGTTGTCCTTGCCGATGTTCCGAAGCGCGCTCTGGCTAGCTGGAACCACTGGGAGGTGCAGGGGGTGCTGGCGAGCAAGTTCGTGTGGTCGTGGAGGCAAGGAGTGGTTGGTGCTGCCTGAATTTGGTCGGAGAGCTCGTCGGATCCGAAGGTGTTCAAGCGGGATTTCGGGGCAGCCTAGAGGCGATCTGGTGCGAGCGAGAGAGGGGAAATGGAGAGGAGTGGTAAGCGATTAAGAGGGCGTGGTTACATGGAAGAATTACTCGCGGTTTTACACCAATTCAATTGCATTCATTGCCGGCAGAAACAGTAGGGGGAGTGGCCGAGGTCAGCGCGTGGGTAGGACGACGATGAGGTGGCAGTGGGTCCTGTTGACAGCAAGAGAGAGGGAGAGAGAGAGTGGGGTCCAAGCGTCGGTGACTGAGCGGGTTTGCCTCTGGGTGAAAAACGGTTCGCAAGAGGGGGAACAGGTGGGATGCGAGTTGGTCTGGACTAGGCCTTGGCAGTGGGTTGGGTTTGATTCATTTTTTTTGTACAAACCTTTTTCTTTTTCCATTTTGAATTTCTGTTTTGATTTTTATTCAAACAATTCAAACACCATTTGAATTCAAACTTCTACCAGACTTTGGATACATTTTAATACTGTTTATTAACACATTCCAAAGTCAAATTTAGAATAATTAATTTTTAGGGTTTATTATTTATTAAAAAAATAAATAGACATTAGTCTTTCTTTCAAAATAGGATTTAAATATGTTTTAAAACACTATTTGAATTCTAAATTTTACCAAAATCTTTTCAGTAGGTTTTATTTGAAAAAAACTCTTTGAATTTTTATTTGAAATATTTTATTAAGTTTTAATGTTCATTCAAAATAGGAAAATTTCCTTACTTAAATAAAATTGGATATTAATAAATCCTCATGATTTTATTTAAATAAACCTTTACTCTCTTTATTAAACAAAAATATTTTATTTCCATTGCTTGGCCAAGATTTAATTTGGCCCTTTAAAAATAGTCCTTATTCAAAAAACATATCTTTTTATTTAAAGATCCAAAAATGGTGATTCCCACTTTTATAACTTTATTTATTATTTTAAATCCCTCTAGGATTCTATTTGATCAAAATAGGTTTTTGATGTTTCCAATTGGAATCAAAAAGTTTCTGTTCACCCTAAATTTCAACAATTTTTATTTTGTTTATTTATTTTTCACATTTCAAAATTTGGAAAATTTTGGGATGTGAGAGAAGGGTAGCATGTTAGATCTTTCCCATTGAAGAAAAAGCCTCTTAGTGTGAAGCAACAAGGGAAGTGGCTCAAGCTCCACCTCAAGTCATCGACGGGCCTCTTCCTAAGAGGACTACTCGAGCTCTTCCTCGAGTCGTGGCTTCACCTAAGAAGAAAGATGGCAAAATAAGAACTTGCTACATATGTCGTGCAAAAGGGCACATTTCTTCCTCATGCACTATTGGTATCTCCTCATCGAACCCTATCATTATTGATGATGCTTATTCTCTTTGTAAGGATGAGGTTGGCAATGTGTTTGCCAAGTTTGTTGGTGCCCAATGTGGTGTCAATAAAAGAACCATTTGGGTTGCCAAGCCTATTGTGACTAACCTCTTAGGACCCAACTTGGTTGGGGACCAACAAGCCAAAACTTGATCAATAGGTGTTAGTTGGAGGGCATTGGAGTCTTGGCTACATTATGAAGAATTGAGGGATTTTCATCAATTATTATTGTCAATTCAATCCATTTGGATTATCATGATTCTAATATATATCCAATGTTCCTCCTTGCGGTAGCATATGCTTAACTCATTACATTGAAAGTTACTCGCCCCCTTGTGCATGTGTTGATTTTGTATCTTCCATGCTTTTGTACATGTCATGCTTTCCACTTAATTATCTTGAGGTATCAAGCATATTTGTGTATGATTAGGTGGCACACCATGTATGTGTGTTTCTTGTGTTTGAGCCTTACTTGGTTATATTTGGTATCTTATTTGGCTCTTGTGAGAGATTAATGGATTATCCCATTTTGGGGGAGCGTTATGCTTGGGCATTCCACAATCCTAAAAATGTGTGTACATGAGGTATACCACCTAGTATTTATATTGGATTATTGTCTAGTCTCTATGTGGTATGATTCTCATGAGAAATTTAAGTTTTATAATGTCCATTAATTATCTCTATTTGTATCATTTTGCCTCATGTTGGTTTTACGGGATTATCACATTATGGGGGAGTCATATGCTTAGTGCATATTACAATCCTAGAAAATGTGAACATTCGAGGTGGTGTCACTTAGAATTGATATTGATAATCATCTAGCTCCTATGTGACACATGTGCTCATACAAGTTCCAATTTGCTTGAATGCCTTTATTGCTCATTTTGTGGATCCTGTATGTGAGAGTGTTTCTTGGTATGTGTTTCCTCATATTTAGATATATATATATATATCCTCATGGAAACCATTTGCTTCAATTTACTCTAATCACTAGTGATTGTGTGACTATTGGAAGCTACCAAGAATCTTGTTTAAAATATCATGCTTAATTCTTATATTTTTTATATGCTTCTTGTTATGACTATGATCTTGGATATCCATGCTAGCTACCTTGGGAAAATTATTCCCAATATTTCTTGTCCTTGGACAATGAGTACTCAATTTGTGGTAGAATTTATTGATCATATTCACTTTGGCCTTTGTTTAATTTTATTCTATCTTTGGCCAAGAAAATGTTTTGTGTTGTCTTCCAAGCCTTCCTTGCTTCTTGTGGATATTCTTATTTTATTGATATCCTCTTGTGTTTTACTTATTATAGGTACAAGTGATGATCCCATTTGTGTGCATTTGGCATTTAAAAGGAAAATCCTACATAATGCACTATCCATGGGGGAGCTCTCCTATATTATTTAGAACACTCATATTTATGCTTCCTTGTTTGATCCATATCAGGTTTTATGTGCTTGTAACCTCAATCTTTTTGTTTTGGTACTTTGTGCCATCATGAGAAGTTTGGGGAGTTTGGTTTGTTGTTGGAATATTGCTCTTTTTGGGAGTTGGTTGTGTCTCATTCCTTGTTTCATGTTTTGTCCAATTTTAGAATGAGATAAATCCTTGAGCATTTGTGTTTTTATATATCTTTTGCTCTTTGGATTTTGTCTAGTTCATCTGTTGAATTTGTGATCTTTCATGTGTTGAATTGGTTCTTTGATATAATCTGGACATCGTTTGTTGTGTCACACTCTTGTGTGTGTAATCTCGATTTACTTGGTGTTTTTGTTCAAATTGTATCTTCTTTTTGGTTCTTGAAAGCTTTATGCATGCATATTTACTATATGTTTATATTATGGCATGCTTGCTTTATTTGATCCAATATATAAGGGAAACTCCACCAAATCCCATCGGCTAAGTTGTGCATGAAATTCAATATCATATCAATATGCACATATGAAAGGATACAGATGTCGCCTAGAGGGGGGTGAATAGGCGATTAAAACTTTTCCGAGAGTATCTCAACAAAGGCGGAATTAAACTAGCGTTTACTTTGTCAAGCACAACCTAGAACAACTATGGTTCACCTATGTGCACCAACAACTTATGCTAAGCAATACACGCAACAATGTGATAGCAAGATATATATTACTTCAAGAACGAAGGTTATCATAATGTAAAGTGCATAAGTAAAGAGCTCGGGTATAGAGATAACCGAGGCACGCGGGGACGACGATATTTTACCGAGTTCCTCCCAACATGGAGTACGTCTCGTTTGGAGAGGGGGTGGTATCTAACCACCTACGCCACAAAAGGCCTCCCTTATTCTCCGGTGAAACTCACCCCAATGGAATCGATCCATGCTTCCACTATCGGTGCACTTGTCGGTGGCAACCGGAACCTCTCACAAGGTTGGGGCACTTCTCCACAAATTAATTGGAGGCTCCCAACAAACGCCACCAAAGCCTTAACAAAAGCCACCAAGGCCACAAAACCGTCTAGGGTTCCAAGAACCCAAGAGGGAAAAGCTCCAAAGAGTCACACGAACCAAATCCTCCGAGGAGAACTCAAACCGATTCACCAAATGCAAATGGCAAGAACACCACAAAGGTGCTCAAATACCTCACTCTCAAGTTCCAACAAAGCTACTAAAGCTATTGGGGGAACAAGAGAGGAGGAATCAAAAAGAGACACAAAATCCCCCAAAATCTAGATCCCCAAAGATGCACTCACAAAGAGATGAATCAGTTAGGTCAAAACGTGCATCTAGATCTCCTCTCTCTTCCACTCAAATATGGGCAAGAATCATCGGAGTAAAAAGATTAGGAAAGCTTCAAGATCTAGTGCAAGTGTGGAAAAAGCTTAGCCTAATAGAAGAGAGAGTAGTACTCAAAACGCAAAATGGACAAAGCAATATATGGCTGGACAAAATCTGCCCATTGAGGCGATTTTCAGAATGGACCGGTAGTACCGGTCCAAACCGGTAGCACCGCACGGGTCAGGAAAAACAACGCAGCAGCGGCGAGCGGTGCAAGCGGGGAAACGCGTGCGCGAGAGTTTGCAAGCAGCAGCAGCAGGCCCAGTGGCCAGCGTGGGGCCAACAGCGAGCAGGTGCAAGCGGCAGCAGGCGCGCGCAGTCAACACGCACAACTAATCACGCAGGGGCGGGAGCCAGGCAGCAGCGGCAGGAGAAAATTACAAAAAACCACCACAACTGGGGCTCGTATTTCAAAAGACCACCAACAACTTAAATTTTTTCAGATAGCACCATTTTTGGGACGAGAGGTTTCAGAAAGCACTGATCCGCCTCTGACTCGGGTCTAATGACAAAACTGACATGTGGGACCCTGTTATCAGGCTGACGTGGCGTTATTTTTTACAAGAAACACCCCCAGACTTTATAAATTCTCTTGCCTGCACTAGACGTTAAGCTCCACCTGGTTGACCGCCGGCGGCAGGGCGGCGAGGGACACCAGGCGCTCCATCTTAGCCACGGAGAAGTTGCTTACGCCGATGGACCGAACAAGGCTGAGGTGGTGGAACTCCTCCATGCCCTGCCACACGCCCTCCATGTCGAACTCCTCCTCTGCAATGGCGGCGCCGACGGCCGGCTCCGTGCCGTAGAAGGATGATGTGTCGATGTGGCAGTAGCCGAGGCAGATGACATGGAGGATGGTGTCGGCCAGGTCCGGCGTCGCGCGGGAGGAGCCCGTGCCGAAGCCCAGCACCGGCATGGAGTGCCCCGTGCTCAGGGTCACGCACGGGATGGAGGCAGCACCGACGTCAGGGTCATCTTGGAAGGAGGCGCCGCCGACGCCGTGGGAAGCCGTGCTCGTCTCCCACCTCACGGCGGTCGCCTGCTTTCCCTCTTCCTCGAGCCGCACCACGCGGTCGCACAGATCGACTATGTAGGCAGCGGCGGCGGCGTTGGCGTCCGCTCGGCTTCAAGTTGTTGCTGTCGCGCGTTGCCCATGTCCGCGCTACTGGATGCCGCCGCGCGCGCCATACAGCTCGCTCGTGCCCCGCGCCCCTCTCCGCTCCGGCCTACCCCGCGCGCCGCCGACCTCCGTCCGGCCTGGACGATGCTCCGTCGCCGCTGCAGCCGTCGCCGTGGTCGTCCGTCGGCCCACGCTCGACCACGCCCGGCTCGCGCCCGGCTGCTCTGACCTGTGGCCTTCGGCCGGACGCTTCGGTCGTCGTCGTGGTCGTCCGTGCCCGGCCACGCGCCTGACCACGCGCCCGGCTCTGTGCCGCCCGCCCGCTCTGACCTGTGGCCTTCGGCCGTCCTCACGGCTCTGCTTAGATGTATGAACTAACGGCTCTCCTCAGATGTATGAACTAATTGAAAAAAAGAAAAGAGAAATAAAAAAGAATTTTTATGAGAAGGAGTTGAAAAAAGAGAAAAAGGATGTATGATTATAATTTATAAAGTCTGGAGGTGTTTCTTGTAAAAAACGACGTCACGTCAGCCTGATAACCGGGTCCCACCTGTCAGTTTCGTCATTAGACCGGAGTCAGAGGCAGATCAGTGCTTTCTGATACCTCTCGCCCTAAAAACGGTGCTATCTGAAATTTTTAATTTTTTTGGTGGTCTTTTGAAACCCTAGCCCCAATTGTGGTGGTTTTTTGTAATTTTCTCCAGCGGCGGGCATCATGGCCTTAGCGTGAATGGGATCGGCATGAGGCCAAAGAAGCGGCAAGGCAAGCGAGCGAGTTAGGGGCTAGCGGCGGCGAGCAGCCAGCCATGAGGAGAGCGGCAATGAGCTGCTGCAGCGTGTGCGTGTGCGTGTGCGAGTAGATGGGCTGAGCTGGGCTGGCCGGTACTACCGGCCCACCCGGGCAGTAGTGCCGGGCCAGACCGGTAGTGCCAGAGGCAAATACCGTGCGGGGCAGGAGGCAGGCTAAGCGCCGCAGACTGGGCCGGACCTGCGGCCCGGTAGTACCGCACCCTCCAGAAAATACTTTTTCCTTTTTCTTTTTAAAAGCAAATATAGGGCAAATTCAAATGGTTATAACTTTTGATTAGTAACTCCGATCGACCCGATTCCAATTGCGTTGGATAGAGGACGACAAGAGCTTCTCAATAAACCAAATACGATGTGAGATATTGGTTATCACCAAGTGAAAATGTATCAAGTAATATAATGTGAGATACCTCACTTGGTGAGACACCGAAAAACCACCGATATCAAAATCGCAACAAGATACAAACGGAAGATCCGATTTTGATGAACAAGAGCTTGTTATGAAGATTAACACAAGCTCTATATCATCACATGGATAAGACCAAATAACAACCAAATATGATGATGCAAGTATGCAAAGGTTTGAGATCTCTTCGAACGATGTGACCAAGTTACTCATTCGAGAGCCCCTCTTGATAGTACGGTTGTCTATCCTAAACCCGGTCTCCCACTAACAATATGAGACCGACAAAAGGGAAAACCTATCAAGATTATACCTTTTCCTTGAGCATTCCACTTGAGCTCGATGTAGACAAACTTGACCTTCTCAAGAAGGAACGCCCTTCTTGATTCCTCATCATCGATCCATGAGATCTTCTATAGATGGCGCATTTTGAGCTTGCACAACACATCTTCTTCTCATTTCATCGACCTTGAAGCCAACACATGCTCCAAGCGATGCCAATGGACAAATCCTACAAGTATAACTTAATACACACATTAGTCCATAAAGATTGTCATTAATTACCAAAACCACACATCGGGGCCCATATGTTCTTTCAACATATTTATGTGAGGTCTCTCCTATGTATTGTAGTTGCATTAACTATATTGGACCCAATAAGTTTGGGGACCATTTTGTACTTAATTATGTTTTAGGTACATTGGAGATAGATTGGATGCTTGTCTCTTAAATCTTGAAGAAGTGGTGCGTTAATGAAAATTGGAGGCAGGCTATAGGATGATCAATGAATTCATATCCTCTACATCCTTCCAATTATATCTCGGTAACAAGTATCTATTTCTCATGCATATTTATCTTGCTTCCAACCTTTTGTAGGTTGCATCTTGGCATGAATTTTTGTTATTATATTTATTGTTATATCTCTAGCCACGGTATTAAAAGAACTCTCTATTGTATATGTGTATGAGTTGAGATGAGTGCATATAATTGGGACTATACAAAATCATGCATATGATCCTACAATCCCAAATATGTCAATCTAGCAATTTTATTGTCTTTCCTTTCCTCAACTTCTCTCATGTGCAATAGTGAGATTTTGCTAGTTGATTTCTCCATGTGATACTTGTTGCTTTTCTCCATATATTCCAACTTTATCCTTTTTCCCTTGGTGATAGTTGTAATGTATGGGGTGTGTTGGTTGTTGAAGCTTATCGATGTACAATAAGATATATTTGAACCATTGGCCATGCTTTCAAGAATAATCTTATTGGCATTGTCATGACTTCATTTTAGATATCTTGCTCTATTTATTTTAAGTATTTACTTTGTGTGTACATGTTTCTTTGTGGATCAATATCTTTACTAGATTGTCTACTTAGAAACTTATACACATGATAGATGTTACTCCTCTATTTTTTGATATCTTCCTTGTTTCGTGTGTGTTGTATGGTCATACTAAGCAATATCATTCATTAAAGATTATGTGGATACGCAATGATCATCCTTGTACTAGTCTTATAATATGCTTTGTCATGCATCTCACACATCCTTGTGGTTGAGCCTGCTAGTATGTTGTCTCTTACTTATTGCTCAACCATTTGTTTCTTGCAAATTTTATGCCTTGGTATATTATCATTTGCACAAAGTTGTGTTATAAGTAAAATAGAGGAAGTGAGGATTCCATGTTGTGCAGATTATATTCACATACAAAAACCTAATGTTGCACATACCTTCCTAATTTTATTTATAGTATCACTTTGTGCTTATCATATTTATTCTCACATGCCTTCTTTTGTTAAATGAAGTTGTATGAGTGAGGATTCCATGATTACTCACTTTGTTCCCAAATGCAATTATCATAATTGGTGCATTATATTTGGGGAGCTCATCTAATTCATTTAATAATACTCGTTTGCCTTCCTTCTCATTTATTGTGCCTTAAATGTTTATGGAGGAGTGAGGATTCCATATTTGTGCATTTTCGTATTGAAATACAATGATTCTAAAGTGTGCACAAATCTTGGGAAGCTTCCCTATTTTATTTAAGCTTTTATTTGATCTTTCATTTGTTGTGTTTTAAATGCTTATGGGGGAGCGAGGATTCCATATTTGTGCAATGTGTATTCTAATGCATTTATTTTTAATTATGCACAAATCTTGGGGAGCTTCTATATTTATTATTTAAAGCACTCTTTTGCTCATATCATAATATCTTGTTGTTTCCATTTGGACTCATTTGTTGTTTTCAATTGATTTGTCGGATCTTGTGATTGCTTACGTCATTTGTGATGCGTCGTTTTATTTCATTCCTTTTGAAATCTTTGGCTCCTCGATATAGTTCTACTCCCTACCAAGTATTCATCATTGGATATGTGCGAATGCACATCTTTGGTGTCGGGGGGATAACCCCCGGTAGGGTCAAGAGAGGGGAAACATAGCACAGCTGGGTTGGCTCCGAGTAAAAAAGGAACCAGGCCGGGTAAGAACGGCCAGGAAAGATAAGCATGAGAGCCGAGATACAAACTATCTTGGCCCATATAGGACAAAGTTGTAACCCTTGCAGGTACCAACAAGCCAAGTCAACCGAAGGAAGGGCCGAGTCAAGAAGGACACGTGGAACCTTTCCGAATAAGGTTCGGGAAGGACCATGGTAAAGCATGTTCAAAAGAGAAGGGCAACGCCGGGTGACACAAAAGGAGCCGGGTGACACCCAAAGCAAGCGCTGACGTACAAAGTAACAACATGACGCCAAAAATAACAAGAAGCAGCGTACCAGAAGACCGTTAGCTGTCAAGCTTTATGGACCGGGCCTATGGGCTAAGGGCAAGCCCATAACCCGGCCCATATCGTAGGGACCAAGATCCAAACAGTAAACCCTAGAACCCAAAGGGGTATTAGCTAGCTTGCACTGCCTATATAAGGGAGGACATTGCAGTAGTAGAAGGAGGTTGGACCAAGTAGGGAATTAGGGCTGCGTACTCAAGCTAATACAGCTCAAGGAGCACTTGTAATCCTTGGGGTATCAATCAAATTGTCAAGTGTGGAGAGTTCTTCTTGTTCTTCGTGCATGGCTCGACCGTGCACCCCCTCCTCGGTGACCACAAGCACCCATTCGGCCCCCAACTTAAGCCTACCCATGGCATCTTCCGTGACACCACCACGACATTTGAAGGAAATATTACTATATTTGCCTTCTAGAACTTGTCACCCATTTCGGCAATCGATGCCAATGGGGGATAAGTTTTAAAGGGTTTAAGGGAAATGGTTTATGCTTTGAGTTTGTTTCTAAGCATTTGCATTTCATGCTCTTGCATCTTTGTTGTTGTTTAGCATGTGGTATATATAGAGGAAACTCCACCAATAATAATGATTGGAAATATATGCAATGAAATTCAAGTTCATCACACATGCATAGATTATGGGGGAGTTTGCTCTATATATGGTGGTGGTACCAATATCACATACTTATGCAGTATTTGATATTGGTGTTACCATTTGATTCATTAAAATTCCTTATATAAACCCTCTTAAAGGGATTGTCATCAATTACCAAAATGGGGGATATTGAAAGAACATGTGGGCCCCCATGTGTGGTTTTGGTAATTAAAGACAATCTTTATGGACTAATGTGTGTATTAAGCTGTACTTGTAGGAATTGTCCATTGGCATTTCTTGGAGCATGTGTTGGCTTCAAGATAGATGAAATGAGAAGAATATGTGTTGCGCAAGCTCAAAATGCACCATATATAGAAGATCTCATGTTTGATGCTTGCCATCCTCGGTGATCATGGATCGATGATGAGGAATCAAGAAAGGCGTTCCATCTTGAGTAGGGAAAGATCATCTACATCGAGCTCAAGTGGAATGCTCAAGGCAAAGGTATAATCTTGATAGGTTTTCCCTTTTTCCGGTCTCATATTATTACTGGAAGACCAGGTTTAGGATAGATAACCGAACTATCAAGAGGGGCTCTCGAATGAGTAACTCGATCACATCGTTCGGAGAGAGCTCAAACCTTTGCATATTAACATCATCATATTTTTTTGTTATTTGGTCTTATCCATGTGAGGATATAGAGCTTGTGGTAATATCCATAACAAGTTCTTGTTCATCAAAATCGGATCTTCCGTTTGTATCTTGTTGCGATTTTGATCTTGGCGGCTTTTCGGTTTCTCACCAAGTGAGGTATCTCACATTATTATACATGATACATTCTCACATGGTGATAACCAATATTTTCACCTTTTTTAGGGTAGCTCACGTCGTCCTCTTTCCAACGCAATTGGAATCGGGTCGATCGGAGTTACCAATCAAAAGTTATAGCGGTTTGGATTTGCCCTGTACCAAAATGCGGTAGTACCACATTTTAGTACCTAGCGCGGCAGTAGGTTTTGGCAAGTTGCCAAATTCTACTGCTGTAGAGGGAGTGGCCCAACCTTAATACAATATAAGGTGGTGTCCCCTGTGTTTACAATGCTAGTCCCTGTATCAATAGCTAGCATCCACAGTTAAGATGTAATATCAAGAAACAAAGGTCATAATATAAATTTATAACCAGGAATAACATAATTTTACTACATCTTACATAGCTCATTTGGCTATTACATTACATTGCAGAGGAATAACTATAAGCATGGGTCCTTCATCTTCAAAGTGCCACAGGCAGATGTTGGTTGTAGACTTTGTAATCCTAATCAATCAATCTTCACTAAAATCAATCAAACCTGCAACATACAAGTTAAGCCACAAGGTTCAATACATTTGAATTGTATTGGAAAGTGATACTATGGTAGTATAGTGGAGTCTATCATCTATATGCATTTGGCTAAGTGGGGTTGACGCTTGCATTGCTCAAAATAGATTTTTCCTTAACATTTGAAAATACTAAGTTTTGCTTGGCAAAATCATTTTTCTCAATCAAAGATTTGAAGACTTCAAACAACCCTTGTTCAAACCACAAGATTTTAACTTAGAAATTGGAATGATGAGATTCTTGATTGCTTCCATGTCTTGATGCTCAAATTGTCCTTTACCAGGGACATGGCTAAGTACTTAGATTTTACACTCTGTAGAGGTGGTGCACTTTCCCCACGAGACTTGGTTTCCCAAGACAAGATCTTTCAGAAGCTTTCCCTTAGACCAAAATGGACGCGCTCCAACCTATCAAACACTACCACCAACTGTCCATATGGCTAAGTTCTTGCAACCTATATGATCATGGCAGAGCCCATATTGCCAAGTGGTTGCACTTGAAGCTTCTCAACATTTGACATCTCAAATCTCTTTGTTCCTGGCTGGCCATCCACAAGTGAGATACACAAGGTTCACCAGTCCCCTGGCCTTGTGTAACCACTCAACCAAAAACCACCAAGCAATTACCATTCCACCCAGGTGATTCATTAACTTAGTTGTTTTATTAAACAGAAACACAAGTCATCAGACTTAGTATATTTTTCCATAGTGTGAATATATATTCCATCCATGTTTTCTATTAGCTAGGCTAAGCTTGATAGTAGTAGGAATCTTAACTTAGGAAAATCCTACTAAGGATTCATCTACTAGGTTTTCCTATAGCAAGGTTTATACTTAGCAAAAGTTCCATGCAAGTTTTACTTAGAAAAATCACTAATGCATAGTGAAAGTAATGGGACAAAAGTATTAAGCATCACTTGCCTTTTTGGTACATTATGGGTTCACTCCTTGTCCTTGCAACAATTACACTCTTCAAGTCACTACAAATCAACCAAGCAAGGCACATACTCAATCTACCAATCAAGCAAATCAACACATAAAATGACAAAGTCAAAGTAATGCATGCAAGCATGCCAAGCTTTGTTTAATTTGAAAAAGTGCTTCCTAATGGGTCATAAACATTTGAAAACACCTAATGGTCATTTTGTAAAGTGGCAAAGTCATTTGCAAAAGGTTTCACTTCAAAAACCATTTTCAAAACAAAGTATCATTTTATGTGGTGTAAAAATATTTTTACTAAGGCATTAATCTCTAGGGTTCACCAAATATATTTTCAAACCACAAAATCTTGTTTTTAGGGTCAGAGAGTTTAAAACAAAACATTTTCCAAAGGTTTTCTTCCAGAACCATTTTTTTAATAAATAAACCACATTTCTATTTGACTAGAAATGGTTTTAAATCAAAGAATCATTATTTTGTTTTACCAAATACATTTTTGAATCCACAAAGTGTTTCCTATGGTCAGTAGGTTCAAAGCAATTCAATTGCAAAAGATTTTAACCCCAAATTCATTTTTAAACAATTTTTACATCCTTAACAAGAAATCAAAAGTTTCTGCAAAAACCAACAAGCTAACAGATACTATTTGCTAAACTAAAGGCATGGTTGGCTAGGGTTTGTTCTACTGATTCCAACGATATAAAGTTTGCAAAATTTGGACATGTGGTTTAAAAGTTACAGAGGTTTGAAATTCACAAACAAATTTGTTTTCAAATTCCTGTTTTAAACTAGAGCTGGCCATGCGTCGCTCTCTAATTGGACGGTACCGGTTCAGTGTGGATCACGCTGCAGACCGTTGGATCTAAACAGATCGCGTGGCCCAGAACACGTACCCCTTTGGCGTTTAAGTGTTCTATCTAGTTCGTTCGATCCAGATCCTACGACTATCATCGTATTGACCAAATGTGAGCGGCGCCGGCGGTGGCTAGCGGCGGCGATGGTCTGATAGTGGCGGCGCTGGCGAAACAGGAAGCGAGAGAGGGAGGGAGTAGGCTCACCAAGATCGCAGGAGGCTGGGGAAGCTCGTCATGTTGTCGACGGGGCAAGGGGCGCACGGTCGTAGGAGTAATCGCTCGCCGGAGTTCGTTCTGGCGACGGCGTGCTCTGGTTGTGGTTGGGGACGGTGCTGAGGATCACCTCAAGACAAAATGATGACGCGGTTAGACGCGCAGGTTCAAAACAAAGTTTTGCGTGTGAATGAGAGGTAGAGGGGCGGCCGGAAACTACCTGTGGGGCTCGTCGGAGTTGGAGCGGACGACGGCGTCGTTCAGAGCTTGTTGCAGACATTGCTCTGGAGCGCCCGCGTTTGTACGAAGGGCACAGGTGGATGCGCCTGGATGTGGTGAGCGTGCTTGTGTGCTCTGGGAGGCAGGAGGTGGTGTGGCTCAGCCGGAATCGAAGGTGGAAGCTCGTCGGAGACAGAGCTGCTCGGGGAGAAATTGGGGCGGCCTGGGGGCGTGCTTGGGGAAGGAGACAGAGGGGAAACGGAGCAGATTCGTTGGCGTTTAAAGGGGCATGGTTAATGCGAGTAATGGTGGCCGTGTTATGACGAATTCAAGCCGCGAAATCAAAGCAGAAAACGGGGATGAACTGGTCGCCGCAGTGAGGACGATGAACAGGAGGGTGGGGCATACTTGTCAGCGAGAGAGGAAAGTTTCAGGTGGGCTCCAGTTGTCATTCACTGCGCGGGTTTGTTTTGCGGTAAGGAAAACATTTCGGGGAAAAGAGGAGGTGGGTTGCGACTGGGCTTATTGGGCTGGCTCAGTTGGGTCAGGTCCAAATCACATTTTTTCTGTGTGATTGTTTTATCAATTTCTATTTCTGTTTTCCTGTTTTGAAATTTCAAACAACATTCAATCAACAATTCAAACAATTCAAACAAAACAAACTTGTAATGAGTTTTTGGTTCTGTTTATCAACATAAACCAAATCCTAAAATAAAATAATATTTTTATCCTTTTTAGGATCTATTAAATATAATAGACCATAGTTATTTAATCAAATAGGGTTTGATTTATTTAATAAAATCTCCATTTGAAATCCAAATATTTTCAAAACCAAATCAGTAGGTTTTATTTGGAAATAAAGAATACTTGGAAACTTGTTTAAAACAAAATAACCTTTTATTTTAGGGTCCATTAATAATTAAATAGAACGGACCTTAGTTATTAAATCAAATAGGATTTGTTTTATTAAAATATTTATTTTGAAATCTAAAATAAAACCAAAACAATTCAGTAGGTTTTAATTAAGAAAATAAAATACTTAGAAAAATTATTTAAAATAATTTAATAAGTTTTGATGTTTTAATTAAAATGGTAAAACCTTTTATTTAAATAAAATTTGGATATTAATTCCTTATTATTTTATTTAAATAAACCTTTACTATTTTTAATCAAAACAAAACATTTTATTTTAAATACTTGTCCAAGGTTTAATTTGGCTCTGTAAAATAATCTTTATTTATAAATCCACTTTTTCTTTTGAAAGCCAAAACCTTTTATTTAAAAGATCCAAAATAGTAATCTAAATATTTTGAAGTTTATTGTTTATTTTTAAATCCCTTTAGGATTTCATTTGATCCAAATAGGTTTTGAAAGTTTCCAATTGGATTCAAAAAGTTTCTTCTGGCCTTGAAAATCAAACAAAGTTTTATTTGATTCATTTATTTTCACATTACAAGATTTGGAAAATCTTGGGATGTGACAGGCTACCACCCTTAAAATAAATCTCGTCCCGAGATTTGGGGAGGCTAGGGTTACAAGTAGGCTCAAAACAACTAGGGTACTACCACCCTTAAAAAATTTTCAAACAAAAATTACATATTGTCCTTCTTGGGATCCTGGGGAAAATTTCTCTAAGAAAACATTTGCATGGTGTCCTTGGTTTCCATACTTGACTCATGGGCCAAGGTTGAGATCCTTCATAGACTTGTTCTTCATCTTTTCTGGACAATTATTTGCATAGTGGCCTAGTTCCTTGCATTTGAAACATGTTATAAGTTTGAGGTCTTGAGGTGGCTTCTCTGGACAATATGATGCATAATGTCCTAACTCCTTGCAGTGTTTGCACATCACTTGGCTAATATCCTTCCTCATCTTGGGTTTCACTAGCCTTTGTTTGTCTTCTTGGCTCTTCTCCTTTTCTGGGCATTCACTGGCATAGTGTCCCATCTCTTTGCAATTGTAACACTGCAACTGGCTTATGTCCTTCTTCTTCTTTTTGGGTCTCTCCAAAGCTAGGATTTCTTCTAGTTCATGTTCTTCATAGGTGGGAGATCTTTCTCTCCTCTTGAGGCATTGATCTTCATGCTCCTTGGATGTATGATCCTTGTCTCTAAAAATATTGCTAGCTTGGGTTCCTTCTAGAATAGCATCTTTGTCATCCTTGTTGTCATTAGATCTTTGGGAAAAGTTTTCTCCCATGTTGGTCATTTGAGTAACCAATCCTTGCAACAATTGGGATTGAAGTTTCAAAATCCTTTGTATGGCTGGGTCTAGTCCATTGTCGTTAGCTAAAAGCTGAGTTGTCTCTTGGCTCAACTGGTTTTGGGTTGCTATAAGTTCTCTCATGTTGTCCTCTTGGTTGTTGTTGTTGTTGTCATCAACCTTGATGTTGGAGTCTCTTGAAGTAGTCATCTGTTTGGGTTTGAAGGGAGATTAGAATAGGCAAGATATTTCTAAGGAAATATTTCTAATCACACACATCACAATTCACACAAACAATGTGCAAGCATTCACAAACAACTTTTCACTCAAACAACAAAGTTCAAGCACATTTTTAGGCAACAAAATATTTTTGTTACTCCACATAAGTTGGTGTGTTTGACTTAACTATAAATGGTGGTCCATCTACATGGTTCACTTGTGATCTTTCCTTCCTTCTTGGTTGATTCTTCTTGCATGAGATCTTGGTTTCCTTGGAAAAACTTTTGGTCACAATACTTCAAGTGATGTAGGCTCCTTCTAACTTTTGCATTCCCTCAGTCTCTAAATCTTGAGCAAGATTTCCTTGTTTCACTTGTAGTCCTTAGTGGTATCCAAGTTGGAAGTCCTTGGTGAATATGCTGGAGATTTTGAAGTCATTAGAGTTGAAGAAGTTGAAGAAGTCCTTTGCACATGGTGTAGTCTTTGGTCATGGGGTAGGCTTTTCCATCAAGTTGAAGTAGAAGAGATGTAGAGTTGAAACCAAAATGGTTGAGGAAAGAGTTTACAAGATTTTGTAAATAAGTTTTTGGAACAAGTATAACTCCTATTTTTCTAAGGGGTTTTGTCCAATCCTAGGTTTACAAATCCTACAGGCAACACAATGCTCTGATACCATCTGTAGAGGGAGTGGCCCAACCTTAATACAATATAAGGTGGTGTCCCTTGTGTTTACAATGCTAGTCCCTGGATCAATAGCTAGCATCCACAGTTAAGATGTAATATCAAGAAACAAAGGTCATAATATAACTTTATAACCAGGAATAACATAATTTTACTACATCTTACATAGCTCATTTGGCTATTACATTACATTGTAGCAGAATAACTATAAGCATGGGTCCTTCATCTTCAAAGTGCCACATGCAGATGTTGGTTGTAGACTTTGTAATCCTAATCAATCAATCTTCACTAAAATCAATCAAACCTGCAACATACAAGTTAAGCCACAAGGTTCAATACATTTGAATTGTATTGGCAAGTGATACTATGGTAGTATAGTGGAGTCTATCATCTATATGCATTTGGCTAAGTGGGGTTGAGGCTTGCATTGCTCAAATAGATTTTTCCTTAACATTTGAAAATACTAAGTTTTGCTTGGCAAAATAATTTTTCTCAATCAAAGATTTGAAGACTTCAAACAACCCTTGTTCAAACCACAAGATTTTAACTTAGAAATTGGAATGATGAGATTCTTGATTGCTTCCATGTCTTGATGCTCAAATTGTCCTTTACCAGGGATATGGCTAAGTACTTAGATTTTACACTCTATAGAGGTGGTGCACTTTCCCCACGAGACTTGGTTTCCCAAGACAAGATCTTTCAGAAGCTTTCCCTTAGACCAAAATGGACGTGCTCCAACCTATCAAACACTACCACCAACTGTCCATATGGCTAAGTTCTTGCAACCTATATGATCATGGCAGAGCCCATATTGCCAAGTGGTTGCACTTGAAGCTTCTCAACATTTGACATCTCAAATCTCTTTGTTCCTGGGTGGCCATCCACAAGTGAGATACACAAGGTTCACCAGTCCCCTGGCCTTGTGTAACCACTCAACCAAAAACCACCAAGCAATTACCATTGCACCCAGGTGATTCATTAACTTAGTTGTTTTATTAAACAAAAACACAAGTCCTCAGACTTAGTATATTTTTCCATAGTGTGAATATATATTCCACCCATGTTTTCTATTAGCTAGGCTAAGCTTGATAGTAGTAGGAATATTAACTTAGGAAAATCCTACTAAGGATTCATCTACTAGGTTTTCCTATAGCAAGGTTTATACTTAGCAAAAGTTCCATGCAAGTTTTACTTAGAAAAATCACTAATGCATAGTGAAAGTAATGGGACAAAAGTATGAAGCATCACTTGCCTTTTTGGTAGATTATGGGTTCACTCCTTGTCCTTGCAACAATTACACTCTTCAAGTCACTACAAATCAACCAAGCAAGGCACATACTCAATCTACCAATCAAGCAAATCAACACATAAAATGACAAAGTCAAAGTAATGCATGCAAGCATGCCAAGCTTTGTTTAATTTGAAAAAGTGCTTCCTAATGGGTCATAAACATTTGAAAACACCTAATGGTCATTTTGTAAAGTGGCAAAGTCATTTCAAAAGGTTTCACTTCAAAAACCATTTTCAAAACAAAGTATCATTTTATGTGGTGTAAAAATATTTTTACTAAGGCATTAATCTATAGGGTTCACCAAATATATTTTCAAACCACAAAATCTTATTTTTAGGGTCAGAGAGTTTAAAACAAAACTTTTTCCAAAGGTTTTCTTCCAAAACCATTTTTTTAATAAATAAACCACATTTCTATTTGACTAGAAATGGTTTTAAATCAAAGAATCATTATTTTGTTTTACCAAATACATTTTTGAATCCACAAAGTGTTTCCTATTGTCAGTAGGTTCAAAGCAATTCAATTGCAAAAGATTTTAACCCCAAATTCATTTTTAAACAATTTTTACATCCTTAACAAGCAATCAAAAGTTTCTGCAAAAACCAACAAGCTAACAGATACTATTTTTGGCTAGGGTTTGTTCTACTGATTCCAACGATATAAAGTTTGCAAAATTTGGACGTGTGGTTTAAAAGTTACAGAGGTTTGAAATTCACAAACAAATCTGTTTTCAAATTCCTGTTTTAAACTAGAGCTGGCCACACGTCGCTCTCTAATTGGACGGTACCGGTTCAGTGTGGATCACGCTGCAGACCATTGGATCTAAACAGATCGCGTGGCCCAGAACACGTACCCCTTCGGCGTTTAAGTGTTCTATCTAGTTCGTTCGATCCAGATCCTACGGCTATCATCGTATTGACCAAATGTGAGCGGCGCCGGCGGTGGCTAGCGGCCGCGACGGTCTGACAGTGGCGGCGCTGGCGAAACAGGAAGCGAGAGAGGGAGGGAGTAGGCTCACCAAGATCGCAGGAGGCTGGGGAAGCTCGTCGTGTGGTCGACAGGGCAAGGGGCGCACGGTCGTAGGAGTAATCGCTTGCCGGAGTTCGTTCTGGCGACGACGTACTCTGGTTGTGGTTGGGGACGGTGCTGAGGATCACCTCGAGACAAAATGATGACGCGGTTAGACGCGCAGGTTCAAAACAAAGTTGTGTGTGTGAACGAGAGGTAGAGGGGAGGCCGGAAACTACCTGTGGGGCTCGTCGGAGTTGGAGCGGACGGCGGCATCGTTCAGAGATTGTTGCAGACGTTGCTCTGGAGCGCCCACGGTCGTACGAAGGGCACAGGTGGATGCGCCTGGATGTGGTGAGCGTGCTCGTGTGCTCGGGGAGGCAGGAGGTGGTGTGGCTCGGCCGGAATCGATGGTGGAAGCTCGTCGGAGACAGAGCTGCTGGGGGAGAAATTGGGGCGGCCTGGGGGCGTGCTTGGGGAAGGAGACAGAGGGGAAACAGAGAAGATTCTTTGGCGTTTAAAGGGGCATGGTTAATGCGAGTAATGTTGGCCGTGTTATGACGAATTCAAGCCGCGAAATCAAAGCAGAAAACGGGGATGAACTGGTCGCTGCGGTGAGGACGATGAACAGGAGGGTGGGGCATACTTGTCAGCGAGAGAGGAAAGTTTCAGGTGGGATCCAGTTGTCATTCACTGCGCGGGTTTGTTTTGCGGTAAGGAAAACATTTCGGGGAAAAGAGGAGGTGGGCTGCGAGTGGGCTTATTGGGCTGGCTCAGTTGGGTCAGGTCCAAATCACATTTTTTTCTGTCTGATTGTTTTATCAATTTCTATTTCTATTTTCCTGTTTTGAAATTTCAAACAACATTCAATCAACAATTCAAACAAAACAAACTTGTAATGAGTTTTTGGTTCTGTTTATCAACATAAACCAAATCCTAAAATAAAATAATATTTTTATTCTTTTTAGGATCTATTAAATATAATAGACCATAGTTATTTAATCAAATAGGGTTTGATTTATTTAATAAAATCTCCATTTAAAATCCAAATATTTTCAAAACCAAATCAGTAGGTTTTATTTGGAAATAAAGAATACTTGGAAACTTGTTTAAGACAAAATAACCTTTTATTTTAGGGTCCACTAATAATTAAATAGAATGGACCTTAGTTATTAAATCAAATAGGATTTGTTTTATTAAAATATTTATTTTGAAATCTAAAATAAAACCAAAACACTTCAGTAGGTTTTAATTAAGAAAATAAAATACTTAGAAAACTTATTTAAAATAATTTAATAAGTTTTGATGTTTTAATTAAAATGGTAAAACCTTTTATTTAAATAAAATTTGGATATTAATTCCTTATTATTTTATTTAAATAAACCTTTACTATTTTTAATCAAAACAAAACATTTTATTTTAAATACTTGGCCAAGGTTTAATTTGGCTATGTAAAATAATCTTTATTTATAAATCCACTTTTTTTTGAAAGCCAAAACCTTTTATTTAAAAGATCCAAAATAGTAATCTAAATATTTTGAAGTTTATTGTTTATTTAACTTTTTAAATCCCTTTAGGATTTCATTTGATCCAAATAGGTTTTGAAAGTTTCCAATTGGATTCAAAAAGTTTCTTCTGGCCTTGAAAATCAAACAAAGTTTTATTTGATTCATTTATTTTCACATTACAAGATTTGGAAAATCTTGGGATGTGACAACTGCCCTCCTAGGTACCAGAATGCGGTAGTACCACATTTTAGTACCTAGCGCGGCAAAAGGTTTTTGACAAGTTTCCAAAAGCCACTGCCGGGCTAGGTACCAAAAAGCGGTAGTACCGCATTTTAGTATCGAGCACGACAGAAGGTTTTTGACTTCGTAATTTGGATTTATCCTACCTTGCTGGACTATGATGTTTCTTTGCATGATCTTGTAGAGGTTGTTGTCCTCAAAACGATCCCAAGATCATCGAAATCGGAGTCCGGATGCAAAAGTTATGGCTGTTTTCGTTCTGTGATGACCAGTAGTACCGGACCAGGATCCGGTCATACCGGGGTCCGGTAGTACCATATTTTGGCGGGGAGCACAAATAAAAATGTGTTTGGCGCCCAGGAACCCCAGGGAATGTCCGGTAGTGCCGGAAAAGTCCGGTATTACCGGGAAAAAGTCCGGTAGTACCGGGAATCGCGTTTTTGGGCTGCAACGGTTGGATTTTGGAGGGACCTATATAAGGGGCCTTCTTCCCCAAAGGTTCCTCAACCATTATTGCAAGTTTTCTCCTCCCTTGTTGACCTTCTTGAGCTTGCTTCCTCTCATTACCTCCTATGATTCTTGCATATTCTCGAGGGATTTGGAAGAGGAGACTAGATCTACAATCCCACCAATCAATCTCTCCTCTTAGTGAGGGGAACATATTGGGATCTAGATCTTGGAGTCTTTTGTGGATTTCCTCCATTGTTCTTCCTCTCTTATTCCCCCATAAGCTTTTGTAGCTTTGGTGGAATTTGGGAGAGAAGGATTTGACCACTTCTTGTGTCCTTGCCATTGCATTTGGTGCATCGGTTTGAGTTCTCGGTGACGATTTGGTGAGTGAAAGTTGAGAAGCTTTTTACTCTTGTGTTCTTGGAACCCTAGACGGTTTGTTGGTGTTGTAGGTTGTGGCCTTGGTGGCGTTTGTTGGGAGCCTCCCATTAAGTTGTGGAGAAGTGCCCCAACCTTGTGAGAGGTTCCGGTTTGCCACCGACAATTGCACCGATAGTGGAAGTATAGATCGATGCCGTTGGGGTGAGATTCGCTAGAGAATAAGGGAGGCCTTTTGTGGCGTTGGTGGTTTGATATCACCCCCTCTCTAAACTAGACATACTCCATGTTGGGAGGAACTCGGTAAAATATTGTCGTCCCCGCGTGCCTCGGTTATCTCTATACCCAAGCTCTTTACTTATGCATTTTACATTGTGATAGCCTTCGTGCTTGAAGTAATCTATATCGTGCTATCACATTGTTGCTTGTATTGCTTAGCATAAGTTGTTGGTGCACATAGGTGAACCCTAGTTGTTCTAGGTTTTGTGCTTGATAAAGTAAACGCTGGTTTAATTTCGCCTTTATCGAGCCACTCTCGGAGAAGTTTTTAAAACCGCCTATTCACCCCCCTCTAGGAGGCATCTGTATCCTTTCAATAACATTTGTCATTTGACCCGAAAGTCAAGAAACCTTGAACATGATAGGTCATTTTGTGAAGGTTTTTTGAGACTTAATAAATTTACCAAGTTTGGTATTTTTTCTTGCAACTATGTCACGTAATATGACATCACGCAAAGTATTTACATTGTTCAGACCTTTTTGAATTTCTTATGTCCGTTTCAAAAAAATCCTTTTTAAACTATGGTCAAAACGGCGGGCATGAAGATATGTGATGTGTGATACGTCGTAAACATATATATAATTTTTGATGTTCCATGCTTGTTTAGTATCAACTTTGCTATGTTTTATCTACACTTTGAGGTATTTTTATACATTTTCTGGGACTAACCTATTAACAAGATGCTCCAGCGCCAGTTTCCTGTTTTCTGTTGTTTTTGGTTTCAGAAAAGCTAGTAAGGACCATTGTGACTAGTCCATGAAAGTTATATGCTTTCTTATTATATACTGGTAGTCAGCAGAACCGTGCTGTCACGAGGAATGCTTTCAACACATGTTGGATATCTTATCCAGTTGATTCCTTGCTCTTTTGTTTATGGATGTCGACGATGTGAAATAAAAGGGGAAGTTGTTAGTTCATGGAGTTTATACATTGTGTTAGAGAAACTCCTGGGCCGCTAGCCTAAGCCATGCTTAATCATGGTGGAAACTTGTAGCAACACCATAATGAGAATCTATGAAGCGTCCTCAATAAAAAGCTATGCATATGGTAAATAAAAAGATTGCTGAGATGCTCATTATCTTCTTGCCTTGTCATTTTGGTTATGGGAAAGCTCCGTTGACGGTTCTCAATGATATGCATGTATTTAAAATGACAAGAACTTTCAGGTGACCAAAGTTGAGTAGCATGCGGAGCGACCCTCGTACTCAAGGGACTTGGGATTTCTAGTCTATGGTCTGTCAAGCATATGATTCAGAGTGGACCTCACTTTCACCTTAACCACATGAAGATGCCTATTACAGGGGCAATGAGAGCTCAAAGCTAATGAGTACCTTCCTTTCAGCATTAGGAAGTATTTCAAACCTTCACAAAACTGTTTTCACAACTTTCTTGAGTCACCACTTATTCTATGAGCACCTTCTTGAGAGCATAGTTGTCATTTTTGTGTTTATTCTAAAACTTGGTTAATTATGTCATGACTTTGATGCTTGTATCTTTGATATCTTTACTTCTAGTATTCATGTGAACTTCAGAGGTGCCTTGGCATTTATATTGTGCTCTTCAAACAAAGGCAAGCGAGATACCACTCTATCATACCTTATTATGAGCATTGCAATGTTGCTTATGTTTATGTTTCATGCTACTTATTATTATTGAGTCGATTTCTCTTCATAGCTTGCAATGACTGTTGAGTAGACTTAGTTGCATACTCTTCATTATGAATTGTCTAAGCATCTACTCCTATGCTGAGAATATATACATCATATGAAGCAAAGTGTTCGTGAAAGTTCTTTTATCGCACTCAGTTTTCAACTGAATTGCTTGAGGACAAGCAATAAGCTAAGCTTGGGGGGAGTTGATACGTCCAAAACGTATCAACTTTCTCGAACACTTTGCTATTGTTTCTTCTCTAAACTTGGGTGATTTGGATGCAACTAACACGGACTGACGCTGTTTTCAGCAGAATTGCCTTGGTGTCTTGTTTTTGTGTAGAAAATGAAATATCAGGAAAAATCCCGGAAAATATGCCAAAAACTATTTCTCACCAGAAGATCCACGGAGCGAAGGGAGATGAGGGAGTCTGGGGCCCATACCCACCCAGCGGGCCCACTTGACCCGCGCTGGGAGGTTTAGCCACCCAGCCTCCTCGGCCTCCCTCTGCGCCTATAAGTTGCCTTCTGACCTAAAAACAGGGGGGTTCGATAGTTTTCCAGAAAGAGTTCCGCTCCGCCGCCGCCACGAGAAACCAAGATTCGGATCCAGAAACTCTGTTCTGGCACCCTGCCGGGACGGGGAATTTGGAGAGGATCATCGCCATCGTCATCACCAACGCATCTCCATCAACCATCAATGTTTCCCTCATCCATGAGTGAGTAATTCCCCGCTGTAGGCTTGGGGATGGTAGGGATTGGATGAGTTCTATCATGTAATCGAATAAGATCTGTTAGGGGCATAATACCTAGTATCTCTATTAGTGCTATTTGACTTTGTTGCAACTTATTGTGCTTAATGCTTGTCACTAGGGCCCGAGTGCCATGATCTCAGATTTGAACTTATTATTGAATCATTATGATAGTATTGTTTGTGATCTTATCTGCAAGTTGTGTACACATATAATTATCCGGATCCAAAGGCCCCAAAGTGACAAAACTGGGACAACCGGAGGGGATGGCTGTGGTGTGAGGATCACATGTGTTCACAGAGTGTTAATGCTTTGCTCTGGTGCTCTATTAAAAGGAGCACCTTAATTGACAGTAGTTCCCTAGAGGACCAGCTGCCACGGGCTGGCTGGACAGAAGATGTTGTGCAAGTTCTCATTGCGAGCACGTATGACTATATTTGGAGCACATGCCTAGGATTGTTTAGTACTTGGATGCTTGTTATTATTTATCTGCAATGCCCTAGTTCTTGAAGTTACATGTTTAGACTCGTCCATGCAACACCCGTCCATCCATCCCTATGCCTAACGCACTCGAATCCTACTGCTACGGTTACTGTTACTATTGTTATTGTTCCACTGTAGCTGTTACTACTGCTGTTGCTTTGTTGTTGCTACTACAAACTGTTAATACTGATAAACTTCTGTGAGCAAGAACTATTTCCAGGTGCAGCTGAACTGACAACTCAGTTGTTAAGGCTTGCAAGTTTTCTTTGGCTCCCCTTGTGTCGAATCAATAAATTGGGTAATACTACCCACGAAGACTGTTGCTATCCCCTACACTTGTGGGTCATCAAGACTATTTTCTGGCGCCGCTTCCGGGGAGCATAGCTTTATTTATAAGTTCACTTGCATCTATTATTGTTCACTGCTACTCCTTTCATCATGGGGAAGTCTCGTGATGGAAAGTTCCCTATTTTACCATCCACTACAATAAGAGGTACAGTCCTAAACACCTCTGTTGCTCTTGATTCACCGTCTGTTATAAGTAAGCTTGTCACACCACCACCACATGCTCATGCTACACACTGCTACTACTGCTGAATCTGAAACTGCTTTGATACTCATGATGTTACTTCTACTATGCTTGATGTGAGTGGTTCAATTGGTCCTTTTCTAGATGCTACTATGGCTAGTCTAGGAAATACCAAAACTCCTAGTGAATGCACTGTTAGACCTGTGAGCTCCCTGAGTCTAGTGAAAGTTATGATATTAATGATGGTTACATAGAGCTCACTGATGAATTTGTTGAAGAGTGCCGAAACACACATGGTGCTAGTGCTATTAAGAGTCGCCTTGCTAGACGTACTATTATGCCTAAGAAGTTCAATGATCCTAAGTTTGCCACCTCTCCCATAGATATTAAAGATAAAGATTATGATTTCTCTCTTGATTTATCTTATTTAGATATTATTGAGAAAGAACCTTTTTGTGGTACTGAAAATGAGAGTGCTGTGGCTCATATGAATGAGCTTTCTACTATGAGTGCTTTGTTCTCTGATGATTTTAAAATGCGCAAGTACTTTGTTGCTAAGATCTTCCCTTTTGCACTAAAAGGAGAAGCTAGGGCTTGGTTTAATAGATTACCTCCTAGTTCCATTGATAGCCCTCATTGCTTCTTTCTTCCATAAATATTTTCCTCCCAGTGCTAGACATGCTGCTTTGCAGAGACTTTTTGATTTTAAACAGAGAGAAGAAGAGAAATTGCCCGAGTCATGGAAAAGATTTTGTTCCTTGATTCATGCATATCCTGGATGTCCATTACCTCAAAATGAGGTTCTTGATATTTATTATAATGGACTAACTGATTATTCTAGGATATACCTAGATAGCCTTGCTGATTGTGTTTTCAGGAAAAGGACTCCTACAGATGCTGAAGAATTAATGAACAAGATAAGCAAGAATTATGATGATTGGACTTCAACTGAGCTGAATACACCTGAGCCTATTACTCCTGAACTAGTTGTTCCTGGACCAGTTTAAACACCAACAGCAAAGAAGAGGGGAGTTGTTGCATTAAATGATGAAGTGATGAAGGAAGATAAAAGGTGTCTAAAGGAGAAAGGTATTAGAGCTGAAGATGTGAAGAATCTACCTCCTATAGAAGAATTATGTAAGCCAATTCCCCACTCATCTATTATTGAGGTACACTCTCTCCAGTTTAATGAAGGTGATATTCCTTATGGTAAGCCTCCTGATCAATGCTTAGAGGAACTTGACACATTTATTGTTGAACAAGGTAATTTTAATAAACAAGTTCAGAATCATTTATTGGAAAACTCTAGAGCTATCCATGAGTTGAAAGATATTGTGGAAAGAACTTCTAATGATATTAAAATGCTTTGTAAAAACTTTCAAATGGTTCAAACCCAACTTGATCAACTTGCTAAGGTGAAAAAGGATATGCTAGTTAATGCTTCAGAAAATAAACATTCTTATGGAATTAGAACTAGGAGTGGTATAGCTACTCAAGATCCCTTATATACTAAAGGACACCCTAAAAGAATAGAGAAGGATTCTCAACAAGGTGAAGATAGTGGTAGTCCTCTTAAGAGGAAGAAGAAGAAACATAAGGAAGTTGAGGAACCACTTGAACCAGCTGTAGATCCTAATAGTATATCTGTCTCTGATGCTGAAACTAAGAGAGGTAATAATAATGAGTCCCCTGATAAGGAGGAAGGTGAGGAAGAACCTAAGAAGCACACTAAGAACACTAGGTACACATAGGAGGATTTTATTGCTAATAAACATGGTAAAGAGAGAGAACCTTGGGTGCAGAAACATATGCCTTTTCCAGGTAAGAAACACAAGTCAAAGGAGGAAGAACACTAAAAAAAGTTTTGTGAATGGATGAAGCCCTTATTCTTGCAAATTCCTTTAACTGATGCTATTAAATTGCCTCCTTATTCAAAGTATATGAAGGATATTGTCTCTAATAAAAGGAAGATTCCTAATGAGGAGATTTCTACTCTACTTGCTAATTACTCCTTCAATGGTAAGGTTCCAAAGAAACTTGGTGATCCAGGTATACCAACTATTCCTTGCTCCATTAAGAGTAATTATGTTAGAACTGCTTTATGTGATTTGGGAGCTGGAGTTAGTGTTATGCCTTTTTTTCTCTATAAGAGACTCCAGTTAGAAAAGTTGATACCAACTGATATTTCTTTGCATGGTTTTAACTGATTTTGTTGTGCTTGAAATGCCTGAAGATGATAATATGTCTATTATTCTTGGGAGACCTTTTATTAATACTGCAGGTGCTGTCATCAATTGCAATCAGGGAAAAGTAACATTCAATATTAGCGACAAAGAGCACACTGTTTATTTCCCCAAGAAGGTTGTTAAGAGCTATTGCCTGAATTCTATTGAAAATATTGAGAGCATCGAGGTTGGATAAATATATTGTCCCATTCCACAAGAAAATTTTGAAACTATTATGATTGGGACCATTGCTATCATGTATGAGGTAACATAATCACCTTGTGGAATGCAAAGTTTTGTTTCATATAAGATTGTTTTGGTAACAAGACTTGATCAACCTTGTTAACAAAAGGATTTTAATGAACAAAATAATGTTTCCATTGTGGTTATACTTGCTTTCTTTTTCCCTTCTCCTTCCTAGCCTTTGCTTTAGCTTTAGTTTTGCTAGTTGTTTGCTTGTTTATTAGAGCTCCTGTAGTTCGGCTTTTGGTTTGCTTTTGTTTCTTCTAAAAAACTGTTTCTGCGAGAAAATCAATTTTCATACCCTGAAAATTGGGCACAAATAAAGTTTCCCGAAAAATCATAGAAAATTCAAAATAAATTTTTTCTCGAAAAAAGTGGCAGAGAGGTACCAAAGGTGACCCAGGGGGGCCACCCTACTCCCTAGTGGACACTAGCTTGCTCCCCATCTCCTCGTGCACCTGCCAGCACCTTCTGCTTGCACGCGTGCGTCCGTGAACGTCGGAAACAACCAAGTCTAAGCTCCACCGCCTTCTGCTCCGACTTCGGCGACCTCCCCTGGTTAGTTCTGATAGCGCCTCTCACTCTCATTGATGCTCGTATACTCACTGGTCTCTTGCGCGTCTAACGTCCCCCTCTGCCTGTCTTATCGTGGCCCGTAGCTTCACCTCCGACGACACCAGTACATTCCCGACGCCGACACATCTCCGACGAGCAATTCCAGACACGCCCGTGCGCCCCTTCATCGATGGCGACCACGTTGAGCTTCTCCACTCTCCTATGAACCCGGTGAGCCCCTATATTCCCCCTCTCGCGTCCTAGATTCACCGGACCACCGTCTCCTGAGTGTCGCTGCCGCTCATCCGTCAGTCAGCGTCGCTAGTCAATGGTCAGCAGCAGTAGGCCGTCAGATGCGAATCTAGTGGATAGGATTAGACGAAGAGGTATCTGCTAATATGATCCGTGCAATTCTAATTAGATCCAACAGCTGGTGCTACTCGATCCACCCGAACCGGTACCGTCCAGTTAGAATCAGCCACATTGCCTAGCTGTTAAAAACTGAATATGATCTATTAGATGTTTAAATTTGCAAAATTCATAACTTTTGTTATGCTTGGCCAAAAATTACAAATTTTAAATCAATGGATTCAGAAAAATGTAAAATTTGCAACCATTGCCTTAGTTTAGTATTTTGCATCTGGGAAATTAGGTGTTTGGGCAGAAACATTTGTAGGACTATTTTGAGTATAAAAATTATTCTAAAAATGATTTTTGAATGAAATCTTTTGCAAATGGTTTTTTTTGAACTCTCTGGCCCTAAACACTAACATTTGGATTTAGAAATGAATTTGTCTAACACAAGGAATTATTCCTTGAATAAAAGCATTTCTAGTTAAACAAAAATGTTGCTATAATTTAAAAATGATTTTTGAGTGTAACCTTTTGCAAATGGATTTTTTTAAAACAATCTGACAAAAAACACTAACATTTGTGTTTAAAAACATATTTGTCTAACACTAGAAATTATTCCTTTGGATAAAAGCATTTGAAGCAAATAAAAAATGATTTAAAAAGGCCATTTTCACTAACTTGGTTTCAAATGATTTTGCCACATTTATAAATGACCAGTAGGTGTTTTAAAATGTTTATAGCCTTATTAGAAACCACTTTTTCAATAAAACAATCTTTTGCATGCTTGCATGCATTTCTTTGTTTTTATTATTTTATGTTGTGAATTGTTTGAATGCTAGTTTTGAATTTGTGCCTTGCTTGATTGATTTGTAGTGAACTTTGAAGAGTGTGACAATTGCAAGATCAAGGAGTGAATCTAGTGTATCTACTAAAAAGGCAAGTGGTGCTTCATATATTTTGTCCTATTATTTTAACTATGCATTAGTGATATTTTGAGTAGGGCTTGCATGGAATTTTCGAAGTAAAAGCTATGCCTTGGGAAATCCTAGTAGATGTTGTCTTAGTGGAATTTTCCCTATGTTAAGATTCTTGCTACTACTATGCTTAGCTTAGATAATAGAGAACAAGGGTGGATTATTCATGCTATGAAATATTTCTAAGTCTATGACTTGTGTTTTGCTAAATAAAACAACTATGTGAATGAATCACCTGGGTGGAATGGTATGAATGGGTTATGTTGAGTGGTTACACAAGGCCCAGTGGATGGCTACCTTGTGTATCACACTTGTGGAAAGCAACCCAGGAACAAAGAGATTTGAGATGTTAAGTGTTGAGAAGCTTCTAGTGCAGCCACATGGTAATATGGGCTCTGCCTGGATCATATAGGTTGCAATAACTTAGCCAGATGGACAGAAGGTGGTAGGGTGATAGGATGGAACGCGTTCATTTTGTCTGAGGGAAGGTTCCCAACCTTTAATAAGGTAGATATATCTGTGTTTACAATGCTAGTCCCTGGATCAATAGCTAGCATCCACAGTTAAGATGTAATATCAAGAAACACAGGTCATAATACAGCTTTATAACCAGGAATAAAATAATTCATTACATCTTACATAGCTCATTTGGCTACCTCAATACAACGTAGCAGAAATAACTATAGCATGGAGTCCTTCATCTTCAAAGTGCCACAGGCAAACATGTTGGTTGTAGACTTGTAATCCTAATCAACACATCTCACTAACATCAAACAAACCTGCAACATAATAAGTTACAGCCACAAGGGTCAATACATTTGAATTGTATTGGCAAGTTATACTATGGTAGTATAGTGGAGTCTATCATCTATATGCATTTGGATAAGTGGATCTTAGGCTTTCTTTGCTCAAAATAGATTTTCCTTATCATTTGAAAACACTAAGTTTTTGTTTGTCAAAAATCACCCAAGGCATCTCCCAATAGAAATTGGTGATCCTTCAACCCTTGTTCAACCACAAAGTTTTAACTTAGAAATTGGAATGAGGAGATTCTTGATAGCTTCCATGTATTGATGCTCAAATTGTCCTTTACCAGGGACATGGCTAAGTACTTAGATTTTACACTCTGTAGAGGTGGTGCACTTTCCCCACAATACTTGGTTTCCCAAGACAAGATCTTTCAGAAGCCTTCCCTTAGACCAGAATGGACGCGCTCCATCCTATCAATCCCCTACCACCAACTGTCCATTTGGCTAAGTTATTGCAATCTATATGATCCAGGCAGAGCCCATAATGCCAAGTGGCTGCACTTGAAGCTTCTCAACATTTGACATCTCAAATCTCTTTGTTCCTGGGTGGCCATCCACAAGTGAGATACACAAGGTAAACCATAGAAATGGGCCTTGTGAACCACTCAACACAAACCATTCCTTCCATTCCACCCAGGTGATTCATTCACTTAGTTGTTTTATTAAACAAAACACAAGTCCTTGACTTAGAAATATTCCGTAGTATGAATATATATTCCACCCTTGTTTTCTACTAGCTAAGCTAAGGAAGATAGTAGTAGGAATCTTAACTTAGAAAATTCTACCAAGGTTTCATCTACTAGGATTTCCCATGGCATAGTTTATACTTAGCAAAATTCCATGCAAGTCCTATTTAGAAATATCACTAATGCATAGTGAAAATAGTGGGACAAAAGTATGAAGCATCACTTGCCTTTTTGGTAGAGAATATGAGTTCACTCTTTGATCTTGCAATATTCACACTCTTCAAATCACTACAATTCAATCAAGCAAGCAATATTTCAATCTACCAATCAAGCATAATCACATAAAATAATAGAAACAAAACAATGCATGCAAGCATGCCAAAGATGGTTTATTTGTAAAAGTGGTTTCTAATGGGTTATAAACATTGGAAAACACCTATTGGTCATTTATATAAGTGGCAAAATCATTTGCAAAAGATTTTACTTATCAATCATTTTTGAACCAAATCAATATTTTATGTGGTTGAAAATGACTTTAGCAAAGCAACAATTTTTATATGGTTCACCAAATACATTTTTAATTCTCAAACTTGGTGTTTGGGGTCAAAGAGTTTAAATCAAAACATTTCCCAAAGGTTTTCCTCCAAAATCATTTTTAATAATTAAACCATATTTTTATTTGACTAGAAATGTTTTAATTCAAAGTTTTATTCTTTTGCTTCACCAAATATGTTTTTGAAACCACAAATTGATTTCTATGGTCAGTAGGTTCAAAACAAACCATTTGCCAAAGATTTTATATCAAAAATCATTTTAGAAAAAAATTTATATTCTAAATATGCCTACACAAGTTTCTGCAAAAACAAACAATTTAACAGAAGCAATTTACTAAAAAAAGGACATGGTCAGAAAGTACTTGTTCTGCTGAATCCATTGATATAAAATTTGCAAAATTTGGACGTGTGGTTTGAAAGTTATGCAATTTTCAAAATTGAACAACAAATAGATCATTTCTGGTTTTATTCAAATGGACAGGGCCACGTGGCGTGTTGCTATTCGTTGGTACCAGTTCGCATGGATCAAGCAATGTGGGGCGTTGGATCTAATGACGATCATGCGACACAGATCTATCCATACCCTTTCGGTTAAGTGAATCTATCGCGTCACTCTGATCCATATCGGACGGTGCACAGCACACTTGCCATCGAGTGGCGGCGCTGGCGGCGCGCGGTCAGACGGTGGTGGTGTCGACGTTACGGGAAGAGAGAGAGAGCGAAGGGAGATTCTCACCGAGTTCGCCGTGGCGTGGAGATGCTCGAGGTGGTCCTTGTTGGCGAAGGGGTGCTCGGGGTCGACGGGAATTCTTCACCGGAGTACGCAGCAGCATCGGGCACGCTCTGATGTTGACGGGGTCGAGGCTACGAAGCGCGCTAGGACACGAGACATGCGGCGTTATATGTGGACGAGTTCACTGGTCACAGGCGTATCATCGGAAGAACGAGGGGCAGTCAGAAGGTTACCAGGGAAGTCGCCGGAGAGGGAGCAGATGGCGGCGATGTTCTGTTGGAGACGTAGTCGTCATTGCAGAGCACGCGCGGGCGAGCTGGCACTATGGGGAGGTTCGCCAGGAGGTGGGGAGCAAGTGAGCATGGTCGAGGGGGCAAGGGGCGAGGGTGTATGGCCGGAATCGGAGAAATGGCTCGCCGGAGCCAGAGAGTTTTCGAGACGAATTCAAGGTGGCCTAGGAGGAGAGGAGATGGTCTCTGGGGGAGAAAGGTAGAGGGGAGCATGGCGAGTTAACGAGAGTAATCGCGGGGTGTAATCTCTGCATCATTAAGACGAATTCAAGCGAGGAAATAAACGGCAGAAACGACGAGGTTTGGGGGAGAAACAGCCTCACGGATGGGAACGACGAACTGGTAAGTGGGGCCATGTTGTCAGCATGAGAGACGGGTCTGTGGAGGGGTACAGCGGCCAGTGAGGGCGTGGGTTAAATTCCTGGTGTGAAACGTTTTCTGCGGAGTGAGGGAAAAGGGCTTCTTGGGCCAAGGTTCTTTGTTCTTTGCTTGTTTCAGCTTTTTTTGTACCAGTTTGTTTTTCCTTTTTCTTTTTCTATTATCTGTTTTGATTTTGTTTAATCTTTTCAAACAACAATTTGAAATCAAACTTTTGCCAAACTTTGTGTGGATTCAAACTCTGATTAATAATATATTCTGATGCCATATTAAGAATAAATCTTTTATTCCTTTTAGGGTATAATAATTATTTAAAAATAGGCTCTTGTATTAATTCATATAAGATCAAAAATATTTTAATCTTTATTTAAATTTCATTTTTCTACAAAACCTTTTTAGTAGGTTTATTTATTTAATTAGGGTGTCAAATAATTCACCTTGAATTATTTGGAATGTTTTTAATATGATTTATTAATCATTTTAACTTGGATATTTTTCTTTATTCCAATGAAATTAAATATAGTTTTAATTTCATAAATTTTATTTTGGAAGATTTCCTTAACCTTATTTAAGTTAATTTAAACAACTTTTAATCCACTTGGGTAAATTCCAAATATTATTTCCCCATGATTTAATTAATCATTTTTTAATAGGGATTTTGTCTTTATTCAATTTGATTAATGCCATTTTATTTTATTTTGGAAAATTCTTTGTCCCTTTATTTTATTTGGATTTGTATTATATTTATTCCATTTGCTCATGGATTAAGCCAAGATTTAATTTGGTCTTTAAATATTTCTTATTTAATATTTCTATCTTTATCTTATAAAATCCATATCTTTTTATTTATATATCCAAACTTGGTGATTCCAATTTGTAAAATCTTATTTGATATTTGTTTATCCTTTTTAAATATATTTAGGATTACTTTCTCACCATTTTATATGAATTTTAGATAGGTGCTTTATTAGCTCTGGAAATTCAATTTCCTTATCTTATTAAATTCCTAAGATTTTATCCATGGCTCCAATTTAAGTGAAACCAATTTCTATGGTTTTATAATATTTCTATTTGTCATTATTGATCATTTTGAAATGTTTGTATGACCAATTTTTATATGGATCAAATTCATAGGCTTGGAGATAACTTGGAAATGTTTTTCTTCCATTAGGGTTTTAGGGTTTGGGTTTATTTCCCTAGTGTTTAAATTTCAAGATGCATTTTTATGAGGAATGCATTCCACTTGTTTTGAATTTAGTTGGATTCAAACATTAGCCAAAGTTTGTTCAAGATGGGATTTTAAGTTTCCATTTAAAAACAAAAGTTTCTTTTCACCCTAAATTTCAACAATTATTTATTTTGTTTATTTATTTTTCACATTGCAAGATTTGGAAAATCTTGGGATGTGACAGGCTACCACCCTTAAAATAAATCTCATCCCGAGATTTGGGAAGGATAGGGGTTACAAGCTGGCTCAAAACAACTAGGGTATTACCACCCTTAAAAAATTTCCAACCAGATTACTTCTTGGCTTTCTTGGGATTTTGTTGAAACCTCTCTGGGCAAACATCTGCATAGTGTCCTTTGTTTCCACACTTGAAACATGTGACAAGGCTGAGATCCTTCATAGGCTTTATCTTATGCTTCATCTTTTCTGGACAATTGCTTGCATAATGTCCTTGGTTACCACAACTGTAACATGTGATAAGATTGAGTTCTTCACGTATATTCTGTGGACAAGTTGACACATAATGGCCTAACTCTTTGCAGTTGTTGCACCATACTTCGCTAATCTCCTTATACTTTTTCTTCTTCTCTGGACATTCATTGGCATAGTGTTCCATCTCTTTGCAATGGCAACACTGCACTTGACTTTTGTCCTTCTTCTTCTTGGGTTTCTCCAAAGCTAGGAGTGCTTCTAGTTCAGGCTCTTCATATCTTATATCAAAGGTGGGAAAGTTTCCTGGTCTCCTTGACCTTTTCCTTAGATAATACATATGTCTCCTCTTTGGTCCTTTAAATTGAGTCATATTGCATGGAGGTGCAAGCTGAGATTTTCCTTTGTCTTCATCCTTCTTGGTAGGAGTTGTTCTCTCATGGTAGTCTGCAATCAGTTGTTGCACTCCACCTTGTTTCCTTTGTTGAACTATGGAATAGATGGGGCATTGGATAGGGACATGATTATTTCCTTCACATAGGAAACAAGTAGCTTGAGATGTGAGGCATTGATTATTTGGATGTTTCTCTTCACAATTGGGGCATTGATCTTCATGCTCTTTGGAAGTGTGATCCTTGTCTCCACAAATATTGCAAGCTTGGGTTCCTTCTAGAATATCATCCTTGACATCCTTGTTGTCACAAACTCCTTGAGAAGGGTTGTCTCCCATGTTGATCATTTGATCTGTCACCTTGTGCAACAATTGGGTTTGGGTTTCCAAAAACCTTTGCATGGATGGATCTAACTCACTGGTGTTGGCTAAAAATTGAGCTGTCACTTGGTTCAACTGGGTTTGAGTTACTATGAGTTCTCACATGTTGGCCTCTTGGTTGTTGTTGTTGTTGTCACCATCCTTGATGTTGGAGTTTCCTGGAGTAGTCATCTGTTTGGGTTGGATTGGGATTAGAATAGGCAAAATATTTCTAAGGAATCAATTATAATCACACACATCACAATTCACTCAAGCAATGTGCAAGCAATCACAAACAAGCATTCCACTCAAACAACAAGTTTCAAGCATATTTTTAGGCAACCAAAAATATTTTTGTTACACCACATAAGTTGGTGGGTTTGACTTAACTAAATATGGTGGTCCAACTATATGGTTCACTTGAAATCATTCCATCCTTCTTAGTTGATTTGTATGAGATCATGGTTTCCTTAGGAAAATTCTTGCTCACAAAACTTTAAAGTGATGATGATTCCTTGTAAGTTGTGTTTCCTTAGTCTTCAAGTCTTGAGCAATATTTCTTGTCTCACTTGTAGTCCTTAGTGATATCTAAGTTGAAGTTCTTAGTGAAAATAAAGTTGAAATCACTTGAACATGTTGAAGTCATTTGAGTTGATGAAGTCCTTTGAACATGGTGAAGTCTTTGGCCATGGGGTAGGCTTTCTCCATCAAGTTTGAAATAGAAGAGATGTAGAATCAAAACAAAAATGGTTGAGGAAAGAGTTTACAAGATTGTTTGTAAATAAGTTTTGGAACAAATATAACTCCTATTTTTCTAAGGGTTTTTTGTCCAATGCTAGGGTTACAAATCCTACAGGCAACATAATGCTCTGATACCATCTGTAAGGTTCCCAACCTTTAATAAGGTAGAGATCCCTGTGTTTACAATGCTAGTCCCTGGATCAATAGCTAGCATCCACAGTTAAGATGTAATATCAAGAAACACAGGTCATAATATAGCTTTATAATCAGGAATAAAATAATTCATTACATCTTACATAGCTCATTTGGCTACCTCAATACAATGCAGCAAAAATAACGATAGCATGGAGTCCTTCATCTTCAAAGTGCCACAGGCAAACATGTTGGTTGTAGACTTGTAATCCTAATCAACACATCTCACTAACATCAAACAAACCTGCAACATAATAAGTTACAGCCACAAGGGTCAATACATTTGAATTGTATTGGCAAGTGATACTATGGTAGTATAGTGGAGTCTATCATCTATATGCATTTGGCAAAGTGGAGCTTAGGCTTGCTTTGCTCAAAATTGATTTTCCTTATCATTTGAAAACACTAAGTTTTTGTTTGTCAAAAATCACCCAAGGCATCTCCCAATAGAAATTGGTGATCCTTCAACCCTTGTTCAACCACAAAGTTTTAACTTAGAAATTGGAATGAGGAGATTCTTGATAGCTTCCATGTCATGATGCTCAAATTGTCCTTTACCAGGGACATGGCTAAGTACTTAGATTTTACACTCTGAAGAGGTGGTGCACTTTCACCACAAGACTTGGTTTCCCAAGACAAGATCTTTTAGAAGCCTTCCCTTAGACCAGAATGGACGCGCTCCATCCTATCAATCCCCTACCACCAACTGTCCATTTGGCTAAGTTATTGCAACCTATATGATCCAGGCAGAGCCCATAATGCCAAGTGGCTGCACTTGAAGCTTCTCAACATTTGACATCTCAAATCTCTTTATTCCTGGGTGGCCATCCACAAGTGAGATACACAAGGTAAAATGGGCCTTGTGAACCACTCAACACAAACCATTCCTTCCATTCCACCCAGGTGATTCATTCACTTAGTTGTTTTATTAAACAAAACACAAGTCCTTGACTTAGAAATATTCCATAGTATGAATATATATTCCACCCTTGTTTTCTACTAGCTAAGATAAGAAAGATAGTAGTAGGAATCTTAACTTAGGAAATTCTACTAAGGTTTCATCTACTAGGATTTCCCATGGTATAGTATATACTTAGCAAAATTCCATGCAAGTCCTATTTAGAAATATCACTAATGCATAGTGAAAATAGTGGGACAAAAGTATGAAGCATCACTTGCCTTTTTGGTAGAGAATATGAGTTCACTCTTTGATCTTGCAATATTCACACTCTTCAAATCACTACAATTCAATCAAGCAAGCAATATTTCAATCTACCAATCAAGCATCATCACATAAAATAATAGAAACAAAACAATGCATGCAAGCATGCCAAAGATGGTTTATTTGGAAAAGTGGTTTCTAATGGGTTATAAACATTAGAAAACACCTATTGGTCATTTTATATAAGTGGCAAAATCATTTGCAAAAGATTTTACTTATAAATCATTTTTGAACCAAATCAATATTTTATGTGGTTGAAAATGACTTTAGCAAAGCAACAATTTTTATATGGTTCACCAAATACATTTTTAATTCTAAAACTTGGTGTTTGGGGTTAGAGAGTTTAAATGAAAACATTTCCCAAAGGTTTTCCTCCAAAATCATTTTTAACAATTAAACCATATTTTTATTTGACTAGAAATGTTTTAATTCAAGGTTTTATTCTTTTGCTTCACGAAATATGTTTTTGAAACCACAAATTGATTTCTATTGTCAGTAGGTTCAAAACAAACTATTTGCCAAAGATTTTATCTCAAAAATCATTTTAGAACAAATGTTATATTCTAAATATGCCTGCACAAGTTTCTCCAAAAACAAACAATTTAACAGAAGCAATTTACTAAACAAAGGGCATGGTAAGAAAGTACTTGTTCTGCTGAATCCATTGATATAAACTTTGCAAAATTTGGACGTGTGGTTTGAAAGTTGCAATTTTCAAAATTGAACAACAAATAGATCATTTCTGGTTTTATTCAAACGGACAGGGCCACGTGGCGTGTTGCTATTCACTGGTACCGGTTCACATGGATCAAGCGATGTGGGGCGTTGGATCTAATGACGATCGTGCGGCCCAGATATATCCATACCCTTTCGGTTAAGTGAATCTATCGCGTCACTCCGATCCAGATCGGACGGTGCACAACACACTTGCCATCGAGTGGCGGCGTCAGGTGGCGGCGCGCGGTCAGACGGTGGCGGTGTCGATGTTACAGGAAGCGAGATAGCGAAGGGAGATGCTCACCGAGTTCGCCGTGGCATGGAGATGCTCGAGGTGGTCCTTGTTGGCGAAGGGGCGCTCGGGGTCGACGGGAATTCTTCGCCGGAGTAAGCAGCGGCGTCGGGCACGCTCTGATGTTGACGGGGTCGAGGCTATGAAGCACGCTAGGACACGAAACAGGCGGCGTTAGATGCGGACGAGTTCACTGGTCACAGGCGTTTCATCAGAAGAACGAGGGGCAGTCAGAAGGTTACCAGGGAAGTCGCCGGAGAGGGAGCAGACGATGGCGATGTTCTGTTGGAGACGTAGTCGGCGTTGCAGAGCACGCGCGCGCGAGCTGGCGCTACGGGGAGGTACGCCAGGAGGTGGGGAGCAAGTGAGCGTGGTCGAGGGGGCAAGGGGCGAGGGTGTATGGCCAGAATCGGAGAAATGGCTCGCCGGAGCCAGAGAGTTTTCGAGACGAATTCAAAGGTGGCCTGGGAGGAGAGGAGATGGTGTCTGGGGGAGAAAGGTAGAGGGGAGCGTGGCGAGTTAACGAGAGTAATCGCGGGGTGTAATCTCTGCATCATTAAGACGAATTCAAGCGAGGAAATAAACGGCAGAAACGGCGAGGTTTGGGGGAGAAACAGCCTCGCGGGTGGGAACGACGAACTGGTAAGTGGGGCCGTGTTGTCAGCGTGAGAGACGGGTCTCTGGAGGGGTCCAGCGGCCAGTGAGGGCGTGGGTTAAATTCCTGGTGTGAAACGTTTTCTGCGGAATGAGGGAAAAGGGCTTGCTGGGCCAGTGGGTTGGGTTTGTTGGGCTGCTGCTTGTTTCATTTTTTTGTACCAGTTTGTTTTTCCTTTTTCTTTTTCTATTATCTATTTTGATTTTGTTTAATATTTTCAAACAACAATTTGAAATCAAACTTTTGCCAAACTTTGTGTGGGTTCAAAATCTGATTAATAATATATTCTGATGCCATATTAAGAATAAATCTTTTATTCCTTTTAGGGTATAATAATTATTTAAAAATAGGCTCTTGTATTAATTCATATAAGATCAAAAATATTTTAATCTTTATTTAAATTTCATTTTTCTACAAAACCTTTTCAGTTGGTTTATTTATTTAATTAGGGTGTCAAATAATTCACCTTCAATTATTTGGAATGTTTTTAATATGATTTATTAATCATTTTAACTTGGATATTTGTCTTTATTCCAATGAAATTAAATATAGTTTTAATTCCATAAATTTTATTTTGGAATATTTCATTAATCTTATTTAAGTTAATTTAAACAACTTTTAATCCACTTGGGTAAATTCCAAATATTATTTTCCCATGATTTAATTAATCATTTTAATAGAGATTTTGTCTTTATTCAATTTGATTAATGCCATTTTATTTTATTTTGGAAAATTCTTTATTCCTTTATTTTATTTGGATTTGGATTATATTTATTCCATTTGCTCATGGATTAAGCCAAGATTTAATTTGGTCTTTAAATATTTCTTATTTAATATTTCTATCTTTATCTTATAAAATCCATATCTTTTTATTTATAGATCCAAACTTGGTGATTCCAATTTGTAAAATCTTATTTGATATTTGTTTATCCTTTTTAAATATATTTAGGATTATTTGCTCACCATTTGATATGAATTTTAGATAGGTGCTTTATTAGCTCTGGAAATTCAATTTCCTTATCTTATTAAATTCCTAAGATTTTATCCATGGCTCCAATTTAAGTGAAACCAATTTCTATGGTTTTATAATATTTCTATTTGTCATTCTTGATCATTTTGAAATGTTTGTATGACTAATTTTTATATGGATCAAATTCATAGGCTTGGAGATAACATGGAAATGTTTTTCTTCCATTAGGGTTTTAGGGTTTGGGTTTATTTCCCTAGTGTTTAAATTTCAAGATGCATTTTATGAGGAATGCATTCCACTTGTTTTGAATTTAGTTCGATTCAAACATTAGCCAAAGTTTGTTCAAGATGGGATTTTAAGTTTCCATTTAAAAACAAAAGTTTCTTTTCACCCTAAATTTCAACAATTATTTATTTTGTTTATTTATTTTTCACATTACAAGATTTGGAAAATCTTGGGATGTGACATAATATGATTTATTAATCATTTAAATTGGTTATTTGTATTTATTCCAATGAAAATAGAATTTGGTTAATGCCATTTTATTTTGTGTGGAAAATTCCTTTATCCATTTATTTTATTTGGATTTGGATTATATTCATTCCATTTGCTTAAGGATTAGGTCAAGATTTCATTTTGCCCTTAAATATTCCTCATTTAATATTTCTTTCTTTATCTCATAAAATCCATATCTTTTTATTTATAGATCCAAACTTGGTGATTCCAATTTGTAGAATCTTATTATATTTATTTATCCTTTTGATTGTCTTTAGGATTATTTGCTCACCATTTGGTATGGATTTTTAGATGGTTGCTTTATTAGCTTTGAAAATTCAATTCCCTTATCTTATTAAATTCATAAGATTTTATCTATGGATCCAAATTGAATGAAATCAATTTCTATGGTTTTATAATATTTATATTTGTCAATCTTGATCATTTATAAATGTTTGTTGACAAATTTTTATATGGATCAAATCCATGGGCTTAGGGATAGCTTGGAAATGTTTTTCTTCCTTTAGGGTTTTAGAGTTTTGGTTTATTTTCCAAGTGTTTAAATTTCAAGATGCATTTATGAAGAATGCATTTCACTTGATTTGAATTTAGCTGGATTCAAACATTACTCAAGTTTGTTCAAGATGGGATTTTAAGTTTCCATTTAGAAACCAAAGTTTCTTTTCACCCTAAATTTCAACAATTATTTATTTTGTTTATTTATTTTTCACATTACAAGATTTGGAAAATCTTGGGATGTGACAGGCTACCACCCTTAAAATAAATCTCGTCCCGAGATTTGGGAAATATAGGGGCTACAAGCACTACTAGGAAAATGGTCGTCTGTGGCGCACCTAAAAGGCCCATCCGTGGCGCACCTGTAGTGCGCCACAGACGCTTCTGACTATCTCTCACCGTGGCGCCCGCCTAGTCTTGCCAGTTGTGTGAGATAGGCGTGGCGCACCTCTAGTGCGCCACGAAGTTTGGCGTGGTGCGCTACCTTGGATCTTCTGGCGCACTACCTAGTGCGCCACTAAACATCCATGGTGCGCTTTAGGTGTAGTGCGCCACGGAAGGTGAACCATGTGCCACAGATGTATTTTTTGTTTTTTTAATTTCCAAGCCAGATTATATGCAATGATTATATACAATATTACATGAGATATACACACACAGATACAAGATATACAATTATATATATAAATACTCGATATGAAAAACAAGATTGAAACAAATACATATAGATAAGTCTCATAAATGACTACATAGTCCAAGTTACATTGTTTTGATCATGTTACAAAGTAGTAGTTGGTGACATGCGAATACATGTGTCGATCGAACAAGTTAGAGCTCGGAAGCTTCTAGACATCTAAACTAGCTAGCTAGACACAAGCGGGATAAATTACCAAAGAAGATAAGCATGATCACCGCTTGTGACGAAGGTGTAGGTCTTCATTCGGTTCCTTGTCCTAACTCCCGCTAGATAGCGCGTGTATCTATCTTCCGCCTCGCCATAGTGTTGTACCCTTTGTAGCTATTGCGCTGAAATGGTGCACTGTCTCGGCAGTCTTCCCAATCATCGTAGACTCGGGAACCCGTCCCTTGTACACGACGTACCACGTCATCTACAAGTTGACAATAATAACTAACGGTGATTGAAAAACATGTATAATTAAAATGCATATGAAGATACACTTATAGAAAGTACTCTTAAATCAAAAGAGCAAACTCAAAAGCATGCCTCATATATAACTAGCTAGGTCGTTGGACACGAGAATATGCTTATGACGGACTGTTAGCCAAGTAGGATGCACAATTCTGGACTTGTGCATATCACAAGGCTAACAATCCCGTCATAGCACATTCACATATATATTGTGCCGACATTTCAATCATCGGCATATTCTCGAAAAGACAAAAATAACTCGAAAAGAATGCCTCATATATAACTAGCTAGGTCGTTGGACACGGAATATGCTTATGACGGACTGTTAGCCAAGTAGGGTGCACAATTCACGGACTTGTGCATATCACAAGGCTAACAATCCGTCATAGCACATTCACATATATATTGTGACACGACATTTCAATCATCGGCATATTCTTGAAAAGACAAAAATAACTCGAAAAGCATGCCTCATATATAACTAGCTAGGTCATTGGACACAGGAATTGCTTATGACGGGACTATCAGCCAAGTAGGATGCACAATTCCTGGACTTGTGCATATCACAAGGCTGACAATCCCGTCATAGCACATTCACATATATATTGTGCCACGACATTTCAATCATCGGCATATTCTCGAAGAAGACAAAAATAACTCGAAAAGCATGCCTCATATATAACTAGCTAGGTCGTTGGACACGAGAATTGCTTATGACGGATTATTAGCCAAGTAGGATGCACAATTCACGGACTTGTGCATATCACAAGGCTAACAATCCGTCATAGCACATTCACATATATATTGTGCCACGACATTTCAATCATCGGCATATTCTCGAAAAGACAAAATAACTCGAAAAGCATGCCTCATATATAACTAGCTAGGTCGTTGGACACAGAATTGCTTATGACGGATGTTAGCCAAGTAGGATGCACAATTCGGACTTGTGCATATCACAAGGCTAACAATCCCGTCATAGCACATTCACATATATATTGTGCCACGACATTTCAATCATCGGCATATTCTCGAAAAGACAAAATAACTCGAAAAGCATGCCTCATATATAACTAGCTAGGTCGTTGGACAGAATTGCTTATGACGGATCATTAGCCAAGTAGGATGCACAATTCACGGACTTGTGCATATCACAAGGCTAACAATCCCGTCATAGCACATTCACATATATATTGTGCCACGACATTTCAATCATCGGCATATTCTCGAAAAAGACAAAAATAACTCACACTTGTCGTCCGAGAACCAAAGAGTAAGCAAAAAAACCAAAGAGTAAGCAAAAAAACCAAGCATTGATTGATATATAATAATAATAAGCAAAATAAGTAAGCGGTGATTCATAAACCTAATAAGATAAGTACACTTGTCATCCACACACACAAAGGTCATCTATAGTTTGCAACTACAACTAGACCAACATCAAGCCTTCTGGCTCGGCTTAGGGAACGGGAGGACGCCCTGCCTCGTCATGAACTTCCTATAGTCACCCTGCATCTCTAGGCGATCTTCTATGTCACGGTTATTCGGGATATTTCCTCCGTAGAAGATCCCCCCCGAAGTCATGACATCACGAAAGATGATTGCCCCAAACTGCTGCTGGATGCGATACATCTCTTGTCTAATATCCGAATCATTTATCTTAGCCTTTGCTTCGGCCCACTATTTGAGATGATCTGGCAGCGTAGAATTCTGCTGGTCAAGTAGGAACGCCCTCATGTGATGGAGTGCGTAGTAGGCTTCCTTCTTACTGTTTTCCGGCTGCTTCACGCAGGGGAACTCTGTTACGTGGTTGAAGACGTGCCTGCCGAACTTGACCTTCTTACGCGTAAGCTGGTGCCTTCCGTCGAGGCAAAGCCGTGAGAGCATCATCCGAACTTCCTTGATCTTGTCGTAGTTTTTCTTCTTTTCTAGACTCCCGAGTCGAAATACTTGGCGTGGGAATGCTTGGCGATAAGGAGATGAGCGTGCGGTGTTCATCTCTGCAAAAATTCAAATGGAATGTGTTGAAAAAAGAATGATGATGATCTAATAAAGCCAATCGACGGTGGCGTGAATAACGACTTACTCGGGAAAGTAAGGCGAGAATGTATTCCTTTGTCTTGTTCGCCGAGGATTCTTTTTAGGTACGAGGCCACGATACGTCGTTGGCGGGGAACCCAAGCAATCACGCATGTAGTAGGGGTCCACTATAGCGATGCCGGTGTGTTCTCTCTAATGATCTGCATGGCGGTGAGAGAAAAGGCGGACCATGGTATAGTGCAGCGGGTATAGGTGGAACATATTGAAGATGTCCTCGAACCGCAGGAAGAACAGATCCATGAGGCGATGTCGTGAAGCCAAGCTCGGTGGCACCTTAACCACGAATCAAGGTGCGAGGATCTTTCTCCGATAGAAGGCGTCTCTCTATCGTCGACGCCGTCATGCACACTGCGATTCCGAATGGCGAGCTTCGCAAATTCTTAGGTAGCATGGGCTCACCCGCCACATGAATCCTCCACATAATACCCTCGGGTCTTGGTGGCCCGTCCGAAACCTGATCGGATTCGCAGTTGTTGACGCCACCGGCTCGATTGCTAGATTTTCTTTTCCCGCCCTTTTTCCTTTTGGAGAGCGGGCAGCACATAATCTGAGCACCGGCCGCCCTATGTAGTGTGTCGGGGCTTATAATAAAGGGCGGTTGGTTGTATCACTGGCTCAGTAAAGGCGCAAGCTGGGCGTCTCGAGAACCAAGCACGCTTGGTGATAGTGGCTTTCTCTGTGGGGCCACCAGCTAGGTCTTCTTCATTGCCAAACCGAGTCTTGAAGAAGTGATCATTCCGATCTTGAAGTCCTCGGCGGATCCTGCGCCATGTGCATATCATCAACATGATCATCCGACCCACGCGTGGAGGTGGCGGCGGTAAGGGCCTTGCCACCGCTTGTCGCCGCACGATAGGCGGTCTTGTTATGCGTGGCGTGATGGCCCCCGCCGTCCCCAAACGGATCATGCTCTTTGGCCATAGCAAGAACAAGCCGAAGCAACTTCTGAGGACATACGGCTCTTCTTCATCCGCTCCTGGGGGTTGAATGGGAGGTTCCAGGTCGTCGCAGCCCCTTATCACCCGACTAATTTTAACCCTGTGCACGCTATCTGGCATCGGCTTTGAGTGGAACGTGCGCTGCAAGGGTTGAACGATGGTACCCTTGGCAACATCCCTCAGCTCGTTGTTCACGTAGCATAAGAGAGTTCAAGGAACATCCGTCGGCGGAAAACATGTACGGCGTCGTCAGAGCGAGATGCCACAAGAGTAATATATATATGGCATGAAAGGCGGTAATTAAAGCAATTTGTTTACCGTGATGGCGTCGAGATCGGCTAATGTCGACGCACCGCATACGGCGACGGGCGTGCAAGAGACGGAAGGGCTGCTTGATGGCGCGGTGCTGGCCGCCGGTGCATTCTCCCTACCGACGGGTGCTTGGAGCTCCGGTGCCGCGCGGCGATGGCGAGGCACCAACATGTACTCCGCCGCGGTGATGGCGAAGTCACCAACACTTGCGGCGCCAGCGGTGCTGGCGGAGTCACGAACACGTAGTTCGCTGATTCGTCGGCGCCCGCGTTGTTCGAGTGGCTCTTGACCATGCTTGGAATCGGCACGGCCCTACTCGACCACCCGCACTCCGGTTCGCTATTGACTCCACCAAGGTAGGCGGGAAGGGCGTAAGGGTGATTGCCAGTTGTCTTGGACGATCTGCGGGATCCGCGCCACTTGTGCCTTAAGTTCTTGAACCTCTGTTTTCCTCCTCGCTCCTTCCCGACGGCGCCACATCGTCCTCGGCGGTGGACCAAAATGATCCACCAATTCTTACCCCGAGGCGGCCAGACGGCCAGACCGGCAACGGCTTCTTCGTAATCGGCTCTATTTTCTTGGCCCGGTTCGCCATACATTAAAAGGTTATCCCACCGGTGGCCGCCGTCGACCCACAGGATGAGGAACCACAGGATCCATGACTAGCAACAATTTCCTCCTCCTGCGGAAGAAGTAAGTGAATCATTTAGATCATCGATTAGATTGCAATCGTGTTGATCACCGGTAATTAGATTATACTTACCACAATTTCCTCGAATTCCTTCACCGCAGATCCGCGGTGAGTTGTTTGGTTTTTGGGTCCACATGGTAGCGGCCTCGATGAAGTTTCGAACCTGCCCGGGTTCGAATTTAGCAAAGGGTTTTCTATCCCTTGGATCTATACTCTTCGTCCTCCTTATTCCATTTGGCCTCCGGTTCAGATCCACCAGATCCGAGATGGTGATGCCTATATTCATCGCTGCGGCGCCTTTCCCGATTACTATTGGCGAGGCTCTTCGGATTCACACCTCTCCTTGAACTCCGGAACTGATCTTGGTGATCTGGGTCAATCTTCCGGATCTCCTCGAGACTTTTGCCTTCTTTATAGATCTTCTTCTTTATCGGGTTCTCCATTGGCGGGCGGTGCTCATCTTTGTGAGGCGGATTTGTTTACTTCGTTCCCATGATAATTTGTGTTACGATACTTAGCGGGAACTTGTATCTTGCGTGCATCTTCTCGAAGAGGAGTGTGCAAGTAGCCATTATCTTTATCGGAGATTCTCGGTGTTGATCGAGATGGTTGTCCGGTGATCGCCGCCACTTGCCCACCGTGCCCTTTGGCGACAAGGGCTCCAAAGGAACCCGATGGGCTCACTTCGTAATTTCCTCCTGACCGTGCCGACCGTGTTGGCGCCGGTCCTTCGGCTTCTTCTTCTTAGGAGGTTGCTACCACTCCTGTGCCCTCGCCATCGGTGGTTTCATCGTCGCCGTTCCTTGGCTTCTTCCTCCGTATTCCATCTCATCATCCTCGCTCTCCGAAGGATGGTATTCTTCATCGTCTTCTAGGCTGGGCCGCCTCGAGAATGTCAATTGTTTATTCGAGGTCAGTTCTCCTTCAGTACGATGCTTAGAACATCCAGCCTCGTCGTTGTCACACATCTTTGCAATAATAAAAACAAATAATTGGTTAAATGCACGGAAAAATCCGGCATGACCTTTGCTAATTTTCTTAAACTAGGAGTGCCCGATTTCTGCCGAAACGGAAGTTAATCAACATTCCGGCAAAAATCGGGAATCATTTCATACAATAACCTGCATTCAAAAAGAACAAGTTCCATTCCTGGTTTTCCATAAGGACCAAACCATAGAAGCAACACCTACTGCTACCAAACTTCACAGAATAAAATGGCACTATGTTCGAATGTTTTCAGGAATATATTATTACAGAACACTAAAAGGCACACTTGTTGGGCAATGACTGTAGATTATGAATAAAAGGAAACATAAAAGCAAAAGGTCCTTAAATTTGGCATTCCATCCCTGGATCCATCTATCTATTCCTTGGCCACTCAAGAATGCAAAATGTAAAGCGATATTTCTCGAACTTGCTAATAGATTTTAAGTCCAAAGAAAGAAGTTACCATCTGAACCAAAAGGTACTCAAACAACATTAGTGCCTAAACTGCGGCATTCATATATAAAATTTTCAGCTTTCATAAACCAAGGAAATTAAGTTGAACATAAGCAGTGCCTTCAAATCAGGTAAGTAACCAATGTTCTATGAATTGTTAAATTTATTTCATTAGAAAAAGAGAAGTGGCAGTGTAAAATATGACAAACCTTATCTTCAATTCTCAATTTTTCAAGATAACCCATATGGCCATTTGCTAGTTTTTACTGATAACCTTTATAGTTTAGATTTTCTTTTGCCATGTGAATAATTCAATGTGAGCGGTAGCTAGGCAAAATGTAGCGGTGAAATGTTGAACTAAAGAGTTAGAGCAATTTTCCCAAATTAGAGAACTCCTACCCATGTACCCACACATTAATATTTCTATCAAATAAAATCAAGGAAAATGACTCCTAAAGTAATGCCTAAGTCTTGGTCTAATTAGTTACTTGTTTCTGCATCTTCTTCAAGTAAAATTCTAGAGTTTTATCTCAAATTTGGGAGAGACCTCTGAACCCTAACCATGGCCTGCAGAGAGAGGGAGAGAGAGGAGAGGGAGAGAGGAGAGAGGGAGGCGGCTCACCTCGGACGGGCGACGACGGCGACGACGTGAGTGCGACGGAGTGCGACGGCGGCCTCCACCTCCCGAGACGTGGCGCTGCCCTCCTGGACACGGGCCTCCTCACCGAGGCAGGCCTCCTCCCGAGACGCTGGGAGCCCTCCTCCTCCTCGGGAGCCAGTGGGCGGATCGAGCGGGCGGAGATCGTGCTCGATTAAATGAGAGATGGAGAGATGGGGATGAGAAGTGAGCGGGACGGAAGAAGAAGAGGAGGCACGCCTTGCTATAACTAAGCGGCCTTTAGTCGGTTCGTGGCTCCAAGGACTAAAGGTGCCTCGTCGGTTGAGCCACCAACCGGGACCTATAGTCCAATTTTCAGCGGTGAAGGCGCGCCGCGAGGCTCTTTCGTCTTGGTGGCTCCAACCGGACGTATTCCCCTTTTCAAATTTTTCAGTTATTTTCTCTGTTCCCGCCTTATTTTTTATTTTGGGGTTTAAATTTTAATGTTTTTTAAATGATAATTACTTTGGAATTTAGAAAAACTTTAAACATAAAAAGTGTTTGGATTTGAATAACTAATTCGAAACCATTTTCTTTTTTGAAAAATAATTAATGTAACCATTTAAACTACGAACCATTTAAAATTAATAATGAAATAACTTATATTTTTTAAATATTAATTTGGAATTTAGAAAAACTTTAAACATAAGAAGTGTATGGATTTGAATAAATAATCCAAAACCAATTTATATTTTTAAAAAATAATTAATGTAACCATTTAAAATTAATTAACTTATATTTTTGCATATTAATTTGGAATATAGAAAAACTTTAAACATAAAAAGTGTTTGGATTTGAATAAATAATTCAAAACCATTTTCTTTTTTAAAAAACAATTAATGTAACCATTTAAAATATGAACCATTTACAATTAAAAATGAATTAACTTATATTTTTTTAATATCAATTTGGAATTTAGAAAAACTTTAAACAAAAGAAGTGTATGGATTTGAATAAATAATCCAAAACCATTTTCTATTTCTAAAAAATAATTAATGTAACCTTTTAAAATGAATTAACTTATATTTTTGAATATTAATTTGGAATTTAGAAAAACTTTAAACATAAGAAGTGTATTGATTTTTGAATATTTTTGAGATGAACCGGTTGGGCTAGCGTTTACAATATTACAATCTTTTTTGACCACGCGTTTACAATATTTTAAGCATAATACTTTGTTCATGAATATTACAATCTTTTTTGACCACGCGTTTACAATATTTTTTGAGCTAGCGTTTTACAATCTTTTTCCCCTTCTTTGTCGCGGTTGAATAATTTAGCCCCGGCACTTTAATGTTTCTTCTTTCGAACGGGCTACCTTTTTTGGGTAGGGTTGTCCTTTTTCTTCTTGTGATGTATGTTGCTGCATCGTAGTCGTCGTCATCTTCAATCTTTGGATCGCCGTCTTGGTCAAGTCTTGCTCGTTGGCGACTCCATCCATTCCGATGATGTTTCTTTTCCTCTCCTCACGACAACACGGCTAGGCTTTGTCGGTCGGTAATGAAAAACATTGGTCCACTTTGGTAGCCGGTACCCACGGTTCATTTTTCAAGGCCACGTTTGCCGTGACCTTGGATTTGGCTGCTTCGGGTATAACCATGGTTGTGAAATACCGGTCTTCTCTTTCGACGCTCTTTGCCCATCTGACATGGAACATCGGCACCTTTTCTCCACAGTAGTCGAGCTCCCAGATCTCCTCGATTCTTCTATAGAATCTTTCCTTCACGTTGTCATCGGTGTAGAATTCCGACGTTACGCCTGAGTTCTGATAATCACACTTGTTGTCCTTTTCCTCGGTGTAGAATGTGTAGCCGTTGATATCATACGCCTGATAGGTCACCAGGTTTTGCATCGGTCCCTGCGACAAGGTGAATATGATCTTTTCCGTGTCAGAAGAATGCGAGCGCGGGGGATTATCAAGGAGCATCTGCCTAAACCAACGCGTGAAATCTGAGTTGTGCTCTTTGATTATTTCTCCCTGCGTCCTCTGTATGCCCCGGTCACTTCTTCTCGATTAACCTTTTGTGCTTACATACCCAAGGATCGACCAGTTCTAAATGCTGTAGCGCGACGAGGTTTGCTCGATCAAAGTCTGCGTCGAAAATCGAAATGCATGCGATGTCGGCGACCCTCTCGTGACCAGATCCGTCGAGCTTGCCAAGGTGTCTGGCGGGAAGACCGGCGGGGTTCTCGATGTCTAGATAATTCGTGCGAAAGAGATGCACTCTTGCCGAAAGCCCTTGGCTATGCTTCCATCGGGACGGGACCATTGCGACGTATCCTTTGATGTGTCCATTCATCCTTTCGACGCCATCATGCTGCGGAGAAACATCGCCCGAGTTGTCGATGTCCTCCACGACATGGACCAGCAGATGCACCATAATGTCGAAGAATGCGGGTGGGAAGTAGACCTCAAGCTCACATAGTATCACCACGATCTCCTCCCGTAGCCTTCCGAGCTGATTCAAGCCAATCGACTTCCTAGAGATGGCGTGAAAAACTTGCATAGGCCAAATAACGTTTCACAGACGTGCTCGTCCATTATCCTCTTAGTGCGACCGAAGTACTGCGTCATTAGCGGCAGGTCGTGAGCCTTCATGCCACTTAACCTCTGCTTCGCCTCGTCTAGGTATCTGCTTATCTTGCCCGCGTAGCCTTAAGGAAATTTGACTCCTAGAAGGCACTTGAAAAACTGTTTGATCTCATCCTGGCTTAGAGTGAAGCAAGAAGGAGGGCAGTAATATTCGTTCTTCTTGAACTTTTTACCCTTCCGACCTTGTGTCGTCTCCGACTCATGATCATCGTCATCTTCACGATCATCGAGTAGTCGTCCTCCGTGAAGCTCCTTCGGATACCCAAGCATATCGGTCGTGCCTTGCTTTCGGACCATCTTCGTCCTATCGCATGTTGATTATGGTGGCGACCAGACTCTCGCTACGTTTTTCGTGATATGCATGATGTCGAGGCTATGAGGCGCGGAGAAACTTCCAAGATGGCAACTCGAGCAGACCTTGTTTTCCATACCTTCATCGGCTTGTCTTGTTCTGCCTCTTTCGCTTCTTTCCGTGCTTAGGACAATCTTTCCAGTTTTCAGCAACTCTTCCACTTCTTTGCTGCTCATACGCTCTGGGATTCGTCGGGTCTCTGATTTGCCATCGAACAGGTCTCCACGTTTTCTCCATGGATCATTCTTGCCGAGCCACCTCCGGTGCGCCATGAACACGGTTTTCGATGACCCTGGATCTTTCTCTAGTTGGAGATAGCTTGTGTTATCCATGCACCTAACGCATGCGCAGAATCCTTGGATAACCTGCCCCGAGATATACCCGCAACCTGGATAGTCTTGCACCGTAGTGACCAACGCGGCTCTCATAGTGAAATAATCTTGTGCGACGACATCGTAAGTATTGGCTCCAGATTCCCATAACGTGGCTAGCTCCTCTTTCAACAGCCCGAGATACAGATTGATGTTGGTACCAGGTTGTTTCGGCCCTTGAATTAGCATACTCATTTGTATGTACTTCTTCTTCATGCACAACCATGGAGGGAGGTTGTACATCCATACAAACACAGGCCAAGTGTTGTGCGTGCTGCTGTGGCTACCGAACGGATTGAGTCCATCGGTGCTTGCACCAAGCTTGATGTTCCTCGAATCTCCACCGAATTCTGGGAATTCGAGGTCCAATGCTTTCCACTGGCTAGCATCTGAAGGGTGCATCAGCAGCTCATCCTTTTCGGGGTCATCATCATCTCCTGGCTTCTTCCTTTCCGCATGCCATCGCATGAGCTTCGCTTCCTTAGGGTCCGCGAAATAGCGCTGCAGACGAGGGGTGATAGGAAAGTACCATACCACTTTTCGAGGTGCTTTCTTCCCTTTCTTGTATCGACTCACGCCGCACACCGGACATGTGGTTTCTCCGTCCTCGCCCGATAAATGATGCAATCGTTGATGCATACGTGATATCTAACGTGCGGTAGATCGAGAGGATGACGATTTTCTTGGCATCCTCGATACTAGTTGGACATGTGTTCCCCGGAGACGATCGTGCGAATGCCATCATATCGTCAAGCTTCGTCACTCAATTTGTGCTTTGCCTTCATCTCCATAGCCTTGAGCGTTACATTCAACCGTATCATCGGGCCTGCATCCTTCATACAATGGAGTAACGCGTCTTTCTCAAGTTGTGCAAGCTTGGCTTTCTCTCTAGCGGCAGCCTGGCGTTACTAAATGCGCTTGAGAAGCAGCTCTTGCACATAAGGGTCCCGCACCCACTGACGTTGTTCCATCGTAAATGCGCTCCTCCGGCATCTAGATCATCATCATCCCGATGCGCTCGCACCTTCACCATCTCTAGGAGACTCTTCATCATCTCGCCGTTCTCGCCGTGATGATGATCATCGCCATGTTGGCCACCTTCTTCACCGTCTCCATCATCTACGCCATCGCTTATCCAACGAGTGTATCCATCCATGAAACCATGGCGGAGCAGAGTGCGCTGCAGATTCCGGAATGGGTCGATCACCCATTGAGTTTGCATCTTCTACGGACATCTTATATCTGTCTTGTTATTTCGTATCATGTCGGCCGTCGCACATTTCAAAAATCTAGCCACAATGCCTTCGCTCATTATGCGGACCATTTTTGCCTGCACGATGTACACGGTACAATTTTGAAGTCTATTAGAACCACATAATGAATGCATGCATGCAATGGTCGATAGAAAATTTCGGCATGACCTATCCTAAAATTAGGACCTTTGCGAAATGCCAAAGTCTTGCCAAAATGGAAATGAATCAACATTTTGGCAAAACAAATGGCAACTTGTTCACATACAAACACAAGAGAGAGATAGACCGATCCATACACACATGAACATATCATTATCCTCTCCATACACACATGCATGAGCATCATCGATACTCTCCATATACACACACATATGACCATCGATCCTCTCCACACATACACACACATCATGAGCATCGATCATCTACATACATATGAGCACATGCATCATCCATATACACATGAACACATCCTTACATGGACAACTTACCGAGATGAGAGACCGATCGCGAGAAAGATGGAAAGGAGAGGTGCGCGCGTCGACCGGAGACGGATAGATGAGAGACCGGAGACCTCCTCTATTACTTATGTAACATCCAAAGCAAGTTTTACATGCTAAAAATGGTGAATGTATGGAGAAATTGAGGTGGGAAGGAGAAGATCCCGACTAGATCTAAGGAGGAAGAAGAAGGGGAAAGTGAAGTGTGGGTGGTGGATGTGTGGGCACACATGTGCACATAAAGTGCTGTCCTAAAGAATCGACACATCCGTGGCGCACCATGATCGCCACAGGGAGTACAAACTTCGTGGCGCACTAGGCCGAGTGCGCCAGATGCTCTAGTCCATGTGGCGCACTAGGCGTGCGCCACAGTTTTGTGAGCGAGAGGGGGCATGCGCTTAGGCGTGGCGCACTGTGCACACGCGTGCGCCACAGATGACCCTAACAACCGTGGCGCACATGACTATAGTGCGCTATAGATGTTTGGCGTGTGGCCAGGGCCTGCCCACACATCTGTGGCGCACTATAGTCATGTGCGCCACGGTTGTTCTAGTTATTAGTAGGGCACTGCCCACAGGTGAGCCACGCCTGTTTTAGCCGTGGGTCACTTCAACCATGTGAGCCACGGATGTGCTGATTACCTATAACCGTTTTCCTAGTAGTGAAGTTGGCTCAAAGCAACTAGGGTACTACCACCCTTAAAAATTTTCCAACTAGATTACATCTTGGCTTGCTTGGGGTTTTGATGAAGCTTCTCTAGACACTTGTCTGCATAATGGCCTAGCTCTTTGCATTTGAAACACATCACTTGGCTATTATCCTTCTTCCTCTTTGGTATCATTTCCTCTTATTTATTTCCTTGGTTCTTCTTCTTTTCTGGGCAATCACTGGCATAGTGTCCCATTTCTTTGCAATTATAACATTGCAACTGGCTTATGTCCTTCTTCTTCTTTTTGGGCCTCTCCATAGCTAGGAGTTCTTCTAGTTCATGCTCTTCATACTTCACCACAAAGGTGGGAAATCTTTCTCTCTTCTTGGGGCAGTTACTAGAGATATGACCTTCTTCTCCACAAGAGTAGCAACACCTTGTGGTCACTTTGGATTTGGCCTTATGATGCTTAGTTTTGACTTTTCCTTCATCCTTCTTGGTAGAAGTTGTTCCCTCATGGAAGTCTACAATCTGTTGTTGCACTCCACCTTGTTTCCTTTGTTGAACTATGGAATAGATGGGACATTGGATAGGAACATGATTATTTCCTTCACATAGGAAACAAGTAGCTTGAGATGTGGGGCATTGATTATTTGGATGTTTCTCTTCACAATTGGGGCATTGATCTTCATGCTCTTTGGAAGTGTGATCCTTGTCTCCACAAACATTGCAAGCTTGGGTTCCTTCTAGAATATAATCCTTGACATCCTTGTTATCACAAACTTCTTGAGAAGGGTTGTCTTTCATATTGATCATTTGAGTGGTCATCTCTTGCAAAAATTGGGATTGAATTTCCAAAAAATTTTGCATGGTTGGATCTAAATCATTGTTGTTGGCCCAAAATTGAGTTGTCACTTGGTTCAACTGGGTTTGGGTTACTATGAGTTCTCTCATGTTGACCTCTTGGTTGTTGTTGTTGTCACCATTCTTGATGTTGGAGTTTCTTGGAGTAGTCATCTGTTTGGGTTGGATTGGGATTAGAATAGGCAAAAGATTTCTAAAGAAATATTCTAGTCACACACATAACAATTCACACAAGCAATGTGCAAGCAATCACAAACAACATTCCACTCAAACAACAAGTTTCAAGCACATTTTTAGGCAACAAAATATTTTTGCTACACCACATAAGTTGGTGGGTTTAATTTAAACTAAACATGGTGGTCCAACTATATGGTTCACTTGAGATCATTCCATCCTTCTTAGTCGATTCTTCATGAACAAGATCTTGGTATCCTTGGAGAATTCTTGTGTCTTGGTCACAAAACTTCAAAGGTGATGATGGTTCCTTCTAAGTTGTGTTTCCTTAGTCTTCAATTCTTGAGTAACATTTCTTGTCTCACTTGTAGTCCTTAGTGATATCCAAAGTTGAAGTCCTTGGTGAAAATAAAGTTGAAGTCTTTGGCCATGGGGAAGGCTTTATCCATCAAGTTTGAAATAGAAGAGATGTAGAATAAAAACCAAAATGGTTGAGCAAAGATTTTACAAGATTGTTTGTAAATAAATTTTGGAACAAATACAACTCCTATTTTTCTAAGGGGTTTTGTCCAATCCTAGGGTTACAATCCTACAGGCAACACAGTGCTCTGATACCATCTGTAAGAGGTCCCAACCTTTAATAAGGTAAAGATCCCTGTGTTTACAATGCTAGTCCCTGGATCAATAGCTAGCATCCACAGTTATGATGTAATATCAAGAAACAAAGGTCATATTACAACTTTATAACCAGGAATAAAATAATTCATTACATCTTACATAGCTCATGTGGCTATCTCATTACAATGCAGCAGAAATAACTATAGCATGGGGTCCTTCATCTTCAAAGTGCCACAGGCAAACATGTTGGTTGTAGACTTGTAATCCTAATCAACACATCTCACTAACATCAAACAAACCTGCAACATAACAAGTTACAACCACAAGGGTCAATACATTTGAATTGTATTGGCAAATGATACTATGGTAGTATAGTGGAGTCTATCATCTATATGCACTTGGCTAAGTGGAGCTTAGTCTTGCTTTGCTCAAAATAGATTTTCCTTATCATTTGAAAACACTAAGTTTTTGCTTGACAAAAACACCCAAGGCATCTCCCAATAGAAAATGGTGATCCTTCAACCCTTGTTCAACCACAAGTTTTTAACTTAGAAACTGGGATGAGGAGATTCTTGATAGCTTCCATGTCTTGATGCTAAAATTGTCCTTTGCCAGGGACATGGCTAAGTACTTAGATTTTTCACTCTGCAGAGGTGGTGCACTTTCCCCACAAGACTTGATTTCACCAAGACAAGATCTTTCAGAAGCCTTCCCTTAGACCAGAATGGACGCGTTCCAACCTATCATCCCCTACCACAAACTGTCCATTTGGCTAAGTTATTGCAACCTATATGATCCAGGCAGAGCCCATAATGCCAAGTGGCTGCACTTGAAGCTTCTCAACATTTGAAATCTCAAATCTCTTTGTTGCTGGGTGGCCATCCACAAGTGAGATACACAAGGTAAACCATAGAAATGGGCCTTGTATAACCACTCAACACAAACCATTCCTTCCATTCCACCCAGGTGATTCATTCACTTAGTTGTTTTATTAAACAAAACACAAGTCCTTGACTTAGAAATATTCCATAGCATGAATATAATCCACCCTTGTTTTCTACTAGATAAGCTAAGCATGATAGTAGTAGGAATCTTAACTTAGGATATTTCTACTAAGGTTTCATCTACTAGGATTTCCCATGGCATAGTTTATACTTAGCAAAATTCCATGCAAGTCCTACTTAGAAACATCACTAATGCATAGTGAAAATATTGGGACAAAAGTATGAAGCATCACTTGACTTTTTGGTAGAGAATATAAGTTCACTCCTTGATCTTGCAATATTCACACTCTTTAAATCACTACAATTCAATCAAGCAGGCAATATTTCAATCTACCATTCAAGCAACATCACATAAAATAATAGAAACAAAACAATGCATGCAAGCATGCAAAGGGTTGTTTTATTTGGAAAAGTGGTTTCTAGCATGTTATAAACATTCTAAAACACCTATTGGTCATTTTATATAAGTGGCAAAATCATTTGCAAAAGATTTTACTTATAAACCATTTTTAAACCAAATAAATATTTTATGTGGTTAGAAAATGTCTTTAGTAAAGAAATAATCTTCATAGGGTTCACCAAATATATTTTTAAATCATAAAACTTGGTGTTTGAGGTCAGAGAGGTTAAATCAAAACATTTCCCAAAGGGTTTTCTCCAAAAATATTTCCAACATAAGAACAACATTTTTATTTGACTAGAAATGTTTTAAATCAAAGATCTATTCTTTTGCTTCACCAAATATGTTTTTGAAACCACAAATTGATTTCTATGGTCAGTAGGTTCAAAACAAACCATTTGCCAAAGATTTTATCACCAAAATAATTTTACAAAGAATTTTATATTCAAAACATGCCTACACAAGTTTCTGCAAAAACAACCAATTTAACAGAAGCAATTTACTAAACAAAGTGCATGGTTGGGTAGGATTTGTCTTGCTGATTCCATTGATATAAAGTTTGTAAAAGTTGGACGTGTGGTTTGAAAGTTATGAATTTTACAAAATTGAACAACTTTTTAAAACAAACTCTGGGCCACGTGGATTGATCTGATTGGTTGAAAACGTTTCGCGTGGATCAAGCGATGCAGACCATAGGATCTAATGCAAATCGTGTGGCACAGATCAGCATACCCCTTCGTTTTAAGTGAATCTATCGTATCCACTGGATCTAAATCGAACGGCTCATAATGCCTTGCCAAGAACTGGCGGCGCAAGCGACGGTGGCTGGCGGCGGCGCGGTCAGACGGCGGCGGAGCTGGCGAAATAGGAAGCAAGGGGGGTAGAGGAGTAGCTCACGAGAATCGCCATGACGTACTGGTGCTCAACGTGGTCGTAGGAGAACAGGGGGTGCACGGGGGCGACGGTGATTGCTCGCCGGAGGAGCTTCCGGTGACGGTTGCTCTTGGATGCTGACGAAGGCGACACTACGGGTCATGCCAGAGAGAAAGGAAGGTGTGGTTAGACGCGCAAGGTTGTGGTGAGTGCTCGTATGCAAAAGAGGGGAAGAGGGGCGGTCAGACACTACCTGGGGGAGCTTATCAAAGAGAAGACAGACGGCGGAGCTGCTGGTTGTCGTCGTTGCCAATGCTGGGTGTCAAGCGCGGGCAAGTCGAGGGTGTAGAGAGAAGCGCCAGGGACTGGGGATCACGCTTGTGTGCTCAAGGAGGCGAGGGGCGACAGCGACTAGCCGGAATTGACGAAAGTGCTCGCCGGAGCAGTAGGTGTTCTCGAGTTAATTCAGAGCGGCCTGGTGGCAAGGGGTGGACGGTTTCTGGGGGGAAATAGAGAGGAGGAACGGGCGTTTAATCCAGCATGGTCGCGGCGAGGATAGAGAGAGGCATTGATGAGAATTCAACGTCGACATTATCGTCTGAGGAATGGCCAGAGGAGGGCGGGGTCTTCGCGTGGGTGAGGAAGAAGCCTGGCAGATGGGGCCTGCTTGAAAGCGAGAGAGAGAGAGAGGGGGTGGGGTACGGTTGTCATTCACTGTGCGGGTCGTTTTGTGAGAGAGAAAATGCTTCGGGGGAGAGAAGAGAGGTGGGCTGCTGGGCCTGGACTGGGCTTTGCCGAGTTGGGCTAGTTAGTTTCATTTTTTTTGTACTGATTGTTTTTCTTTTTTCCATTTGATTTTCTGTTTTGATTTTGTTTACTCAATTCAAACATTCATTTGAATTCAAACTTCTCTCAAACTTTGTGCGTAATCAAATAATATTTAATAACACATTCTGAAGTCAAATTTAGAATAATATATTTATTCTTTTTAGGGGATATTAATTAATTAAAATAAGCCCTTGTATTAATTCAATTAAGATTTAATAATGTTTTTCAAACTCCATTTGAAATCTAAATCTTTCCAAATCTTTTCAGTAGGTTTTAATTATTTATTAGGGTGTCAAATAATTCATCTTGAATTATTTGGGATATTTTTAATATGATTTATTAATCATTTAAATTGGGTATTTGTCTTTATTCCAATGAAAATAGAATTTGGTTAATGCCATTTTATTTTGTTTGGAAAATTCCTTTATCCATTTATTTTATTTGGATTTGGATTATATTCATTCCATTTGCTTAAAGATTAGGTCAAGATTTGATTTGGCCCTTAAATATTCCTCATTTAATATTTCTTTCTTTATCTCATAAAATCCATATATTTTTATTTATAGATCCAAACTTGGTGATTCCAATTTGTAGAATCTTATTTAATATTTATTTATCCTTTTGATTGTCTTTAGGATTATTTGCTCACCATTTGGTATGGATTTTTAGATGGTTGCTTTATTAGCTTTGAAAATTCAATTCCCTTATCTTATTAAATTTATAAGATTTTATCTATGGCTCCAAATTGAATGAAATCAATTTCTATGGTTTTATAATATTTCTATTTGTCAATCTTGATCATTTATAAATGTTTGTTGACAAATTTTTATATGGATCAAATCCATGGGCTTAGGGATAGCTTGGAAATGTTTTTCTTCCTTTAGGTTTTTAGAGTTTTGGTTTATTTTCCAAGTGTTTAAATTTCAAGATGCATTTATGAAGAATGCATTTCACTTGATTTGAATTTAGTTGGATTCAAACATTACTCAAGTTTGTTCAAGATGGGATTTTAAGTTTCCATTTAGAAACAAAAGTATCTTTTCACCCTAAATTTCAACAATTATTTATTTTGTTTATTTATTTTTCACACTACAAGATTTGGAAAATCTTGGGATGTGACAGGTGTAACGTTTGATGTTATCAAGATACTCTTCCGGTGTTAGTGATTGACATGATCTCATGGTCTAAGGACTAAGATAACTTCATATGATGTTATAGCAATATAAACACAATGACTTTGATCTTAATGCTATACTTCGGATGAATGTTCATCACATCATTACACTAATGTTGTGACCTCATTATTAACAACATCCAATGTCCATGATCAGGAAACCTTTGATCATCTTGTTAATCAACGAGATAGTTTATAAGAGAGGCATAACTAGGAACTTCCTTTTTGTTTATTAAACACACATGTATTAACGTTTCCATATTAATACAATTATAGCATGCAAAATAAACATTTATCATAAATAAGGAATACGATAATAACCACTTTATTATTGCCTCTCGGGCATATTCCCTTCAGTCTCCCACTTGCACTAGAGACAATAATCTAGTTTAGAAACTTTGCGTATTGAACACCTATGGCTTTCTGGTGTTCCATATACGTAATTGCAAGTGGTTAACATAATCTACGGATCTGACACTTCAGGTCCGTGTGTATTTGCATGTCTTTACATCTTCACGCATCACTCATTCTCCAATGAGATGGCGTTGTATAAATTTGGTCTTTTGGTGAGACCTTTAGTTCCTTGGGATTAAAACATGTCGATACTATTGTCATACAATATATCTTTAGTGTTAGCCCATTGCGAACCACACCTTAGTTTGATAACAAACTACTTGACACAAATTCCCTCCTTTGCTGCTACTATAGTAGTCATATACTTAGCCTTTTATTGTAGTATCCGTCACAATGTCTTAACTTTGGAATTCATACAAATTCATCCTGGAATCTCCTTTCCATTACATTGTGCCACCCATAGTTTAAATTGAGATAAACTTAATTTTGTATCTTGTGACAAAACTAGTATCAATGTAACGCTTTACAATGAACTATTTGTAATTGTTTGTCACCTCTACACAAATATATTCTTAGTTCTTCCAAGAGATCATAAGAATATCCTTACTATCGTCCAATGATCATTTTATGATTCATTCTGGTATATGCTCATAACTCTTAGAGAATAGGACATATCTGGATGTGTACATATCATGGTATGATTGATCAAAATATTCTTGTGATTTCAGTCATCAAGTGTCAAAGCACTTGAATCTTGTTTCACTTATCAAGTGTCGATACACTTAAATCTTGATTCAATTCCTTTCCATGCGACAAGAACTGTTTCTTGTCGTTTCTATATTGAACTCCTTCAATATCTCATATATGTACGTTTGGCACAACCATATTAGCTTCACAGTCTATCCACTATAGACATTCATGCTAAATATTCGGGTTTTGCCTAAGTCTTTCATCGAAATGAAATTCTTCACCTTTTTCAATAGAAGATACATTATTTCCAATCAACAAGATGTCCTCCACATAATGTATTAGAAATATGTCTCAGCGCTCCCACTTAATTTCTTGCAAATGCAAGCATCTTCATCGTCTCGAGATGAAAACTCCTTTTTCATCACGGTGAAGATTCCAACTCCGCAATGCTTACTTCAACCATTGAAGTTTGCATGCCCTTTTAGCATCCTTTGAATTAACAAAACCCTTTGGATCGTGTCATGCACACGTCCTAGGTAACCATTCTTTTAGAAGAATTTTGTTTTGTTTATTCATCTACAATATACCAAATTATATGTAGTGGTTGCTACTTTAATCCGTCCAGACTAAATATCGCTATGAAAGATCAAATCTTGTCATAGTCAACTCCTTGAACATTTTTCGTAAAATACTTTACGATATGTCGACTATTTCATAGATGTGAAGCATCCATGTCTGTTTCTTTATAGATCCAAATATGACCGATAGGTTTTTACACCTTTCCGGAGGGTCTTCCAAGTTCAAAACTTGATTTCTCGTGTATGGAAATATCACGGATTCAGGGCATTTGACGAAGTCAGGGCCCATCATCGCTTCTTTGTAGTCGGTTCATCATTGTCAACCATTAATGATTTACTCTCAAATCTTAGTATTTGATTGTTTATCCGACCGACTTGGATCAATAAAAACTTAGATCTCCGTGACCACAACCTTTGAGGCACATAAGCTATGAGCATTATGGAAGCCTCCGGAACGATTTCCGGCACTGCGCAACTCAGGACATTTAGCTAAGGTTCGTTAACCTTATCAAAGTTCTATTGTCCTCCCACTTAACTTTTGCGAAAAATTCCTTTTTCAAGAAACTTCACATTTCAAGCGACAAACCCTTTTGTCCTCGGTGTTATGGAGGAATATCCAATGGTTATTCGAAATAACCTACAAAGACATGCTCATCCGACTTTAGTTGTAAACATCTTACTTATGCTTAGCATACCAAAATTTAAGAAATGACAACTTGGGTTTTACCCCAAACCATAACTTCTATGGTGTCATTTCAATGGATCAAGATGGAGCTCTTTTCAGTGTAAAAGCGCTAGTCTCTAAAGCTTTAATCTTTTAAAACATAATGGCAGTTTTATAGATAACACCTTTGATCCAACCATGTCAAACAAGGTTTTCTTAAAAATCTCAAACACTCCATACTCCTATGGTGTTTCGGGAGATGTAAATCTAGGTGTTTTTGCTAAACTTGCAACTCAAATAAATCCCTTTATGATAAAATCGTAATTCATTTATTTTCTTGTTACACTTGTAACTCAAATAAATCCCTTATGATAAAATTATAAACCATTTATTTTCTTGTTACAATGATTTTTCACTTCATCTTGAAAGTCTTTGAAACGTTTTCAAATATTTCATGCTTCTTTCTCATTAAGTGAACATTCACTCGAATTTCCAAAGAAAGCATATGAAGTTGAAGTCCATCTCTTACGACTACATATAATGTACTACATACATCGATATGTAAAAATTCCAATATTTTAGTCATTCGTTCTTCTTTAGCCTTTGAACGAAGTTTTAATTATCCCGAGGAAAGTCTCAGAAGCGTCACTTGATCAAATCAAAGACTCCAAAAATCCATGCATATGGATTTTGTTTATGTTTCCTTTCCAATATAATTTAAATGGTGATGTCACTTTGTAAGTGATCTTCCAATCATTTGTCTTGCGACATTTTAGCATTAGTTTTTATGGATGTGATTTCTCCAACTAGATTTGTAAATCATCCATCTTATATGGAATACGGTAATTATTTGAACAACCTTTGTTCTCATAATACCCGATTTAAATAACTATTATTAAAACAAATCTTGAAGTCAAGCTTTTTGATGTCAACGAGAAATACAAACAACGGTTTGTTTGTTTTCGATGAACATCATCACATATTCTCTTGCTAGTTACTTAGGCCATTGTGGTTCATGAATTGCGTCATTCTGTATGAAATTTCATACTAAACAATTCAGTGTCCAATACCCAAGAACCACATTGTTTAACAAGCAAAGAATACAACCATAACATGTATATCATCCATATACCTAAATTGGATATTTCCAATCTTTTCTTTTCTGCCAAATATATTTTATAGATTCTCTTTCAGCATTTCCTTTTCCTTTTAAAAGAATCTATCAACATCAAAAGTGGCGCCATATACATGACACATATTCCAAAGCGTGTATATTCAAATAATAATACCTTTGGACTTGCACTTTGAAGTAGATCACCATCATCAAAAGATCGGCATTCTTTCAAAATCCATTCTTTAGTAATATTTTAGTGTAGTAAACACTTTACATACATCTTCTATTCATCCTTATCATGACAACTTTCATGATCAAGCTAATTTAGCTTATGAAGGCGAATCGTGAGTATAATGTTACTTTCCAAAACCCTTTTGGATGATTAGGATGTCTAGCATCTCCAACCTTCGCAAATTCTCATCCAATATGAGAACATATATTATACTCTATCATATTGCAACCAAAACATTGTTTCCAGATATCGTTATATCTGCCACACATGATGGTTTCTGAAACAATTCTTTCAGCTCCTAGATGAACTTGATATTAAAACAATCAAGAATCATGGAGGCAAACATGATACTTAAGATACTAACACTGAAATTGTTACTCTCGATTTGATACCAATTATTAAATTCACGGAGTAAACAGAGTTTGCTGAAAGTTTGCAATAGGACTTTAAACTTTTAGATTGACACTCAACATAATACGATACCAGTTCGTAAAGTATATATCTAGAATTCTATAGTTCTATTATCTCAATTACAACTATGCATAAGGTGGTGAACGAATGCCAATGACTACAACAAATTATGCAAATTCACTTTGATTTAATTTATGATAAATTGAGTTCTACTAATTCAAATTAGAAATGAACACCCACTCAAAAACGACATCCCTCGTGCCTTTTTGGTGATTACATGAACCAAATCCACTACACCAAGTCTGATCATCACGTGAGTCGGTGTAGATTCAAAGGCGAGCATCAAATGGGCATCATATCTTCCATATGACTCATGCTTAACCTTTCAGTCTGTACATGATAGGATCGCCAAGTAAGAACCTTAGTATTCGCGTGTGTAACTGTCTTACACCCGAAATATGATCATGGATCCAAGAACACCCGATCACACGTGATGTCTTGGAGCGACGAAACATAATCGGTGCATACTTAAGGGAGAACACATTTTTATCTTGATATCTAAATGAGGGATCATCTTATTATGCTAATAAAATGCCAAACAAGCAATATAAGATGCAACAAACATCACATGGTAATAAGTGAAATGATATGGTTCTTGCACTTGATCTCCATCATGTGCATCATGGTATGATCGCCATCATACCTCTATGTGTAAGGCCAAGGTCTATGGAACTTACACGTTATGTGTTTTGTAAGAGTATCGACTTATAATTCTACTTACAACATCATCATATGATGACACTAGCCCAACAACAATCTAAACTAGACGCCTCTAATTTATCCATTGCAAGTTTTACGTGGCTTAGGGATTTCGAAGATAGAACTGTTCTTACCTACGAACATGAACCACAACGAGGATAACCAAATTGTTGACATCTCGTTGCAAATTAGATATTGACTATAGTAGGAGAGACAGACACCCTCTAGCCACTTATGCAAAACTAGTTGCATGTCAAGCGTGGAACAGGTCTCATGTGCAAGGACATGTAAAGTTTGTCCGGGCCGCTTCATCCCACTATTCCACCAATATCCAAAGTACAACTAAGAAGCAATAAAATGATCATCATCGCCCACATACTCATATGTGTACTACCCGTGCAAAGCAACTACGCATAGATATGGCTCTGATACCACTGAAGGGTTCGCAACATACAAAACAAAAAAATTCCTATGATGGGAGCACCAAGATCTATCTACTAGATACAAGCAACGGGTGGATATACATCCATAGAATACATACCCTCGAAGACTGTATAGTGTTAACGAGGTTGTACTCGTGGATTGTAACATCCCTAAAATCATGTTTCAAACTTATGCATATCATCCATGCATCCATGATCATATGAATTTCATTTCAAACAAATCATTTCAAAAACAGAAGCATTTATGCTTATTATTTCATGTAAGTTTGCTCTAGCCTTAAGTTTGCTCTACCCTTAGTGCTATCTTCCAATGAGAAGAATACTTGTTTTGATTCTGTAAAGTTTAACTTAGGCACCACCAAAAGTTTGAACAAAATTTAAAAAACAAAATGAGTGAATAAACCAATATTATGCCTATTTGAATATATATATCATAAAGGCTTGGTTTTATTTTAATTTCATTTGATCAAAGTGTTTTGATTAAACAGTAGTGTTTGAAACACATATGAGTGCAAGGTTTACAGTATAAAAACCTAGAGAAGTTTTGAATTCAAACTCATTTGATTTGGATTTGAAAATTAATTCAGAAAATCAAAACAGAAAAAGAAAAGGAGAAAAGAAATAGAAAAAGGCCAGGTATGACAATTGAGCCAAAGAACAGATCCAGCCCAGTTAGCCCACCCGGTTTCCCCCTATCTCCTTCTCACTCGCAAACGAACCCGCTGAGAGACTAACGCTAGGACCCCACCCCCTCTCTGTTTAACTCGTTGACGAGTGGACCCTGCGACCACGTCGCTTTCGTCGTCAATCACGCGCGCCTGTGACGCTCGCTCCGCCGTTACCTCGCCGTTGTTACTGCGCGCTTAATTGCCATTGATACGCCGCACGATCCTCGCCCCCGATCTGGCTATAAGATCCCCTCTGCACCACGGCCATTTCCCCTCACCTAGCGCCACCTCTACGCCCCCAGGCTGCCCGCAATTGTCTTTGCGCCGCCGTAGACAGAACAGCTCCGGCGACGAATCTCGGTAAGCCTCGACCGCCCCTCTGCCTCTGGTTCAAACGAGTGTGACCGCCACGTCCTTGTGCATCTGCTAACACTCCTGGTTTTCCTGCTCGTGACCCAGGACGCCGTCTTCCACACCCGCAACCACCAGAGCCGTCGCTCGACTCTGACGAGCAATAACGGTAAGAATCGAGCGCCCCTTGCCTCCCCTTTAGTACTGTCTTGTTCGCCAGGCCCTTACGCATCTCCTAAACCCTTTGGCTTGTGCTAGGATGACGCAGAGCCTCGGCAACATCGTCGACAGCAAGCAACAAACGCCGCCCGCAACTCCGACGAGCTCCAGTGACCGTGTCCGTGCGCCCCTTGCCAAGCCGTCGCCAGGTTGAGCATCAGCACGTCGTCGCGTTTCTGGTAAGCGTCTCCGACGACCCCCTAGCCATCTGTAGCGCCGCGCCGCCGTAGGCAGAGCTCGCCGCCGCCAGTAGCCACCGCCAGCGCCGCCCAGCTTTGGTCGTTTGATCCAGAGCCATTGGATCTGGATCCAACGTGCTAGATTAGATCACTTAACGAACCGTTATGAGTAGATCTGGGCCATGCAGATTATGTTGATCTAACGGCTCAGAAGCGTGATCCTACGCGAAGCGGTACGGGCCGATCAGAATAAGACGCGTGGCATCTGTTAGAGTTTAAAAACAGGATTTGAATCTATTAGATGCTTAAATTTGTTTTGGCTATAACTGTTGATACCCATGTTAGAATTTGACAAATTTTATACCATTGGAATCAGGAGAGCAATCTCTTTCTAAATATGCAATGTGTTTAATTTTTTGCTTCTATTAAAATGACTTTATTTGTAGAAACTTGTGTTGGGCTAATTTGAGTATATGAATTGTTTAAGAATTGTTTTAGGGTTTATTTAAATGTTGTTTGGTAAGTTTTTAACTTGTTTATGAACCAGTACTGTATACTTGCCTGGTTGAGTTTTAAAAATCATCACATATCATTTTGCATGCATGCATATATTTTTTGATTGTATATGTTTTATATATGATTGTTGCTATAATTCTTTGTGTAGATTTTGGTGCTAGTGATTGTGATTGTGAGGAGTGTAGCTACTCTCCAAACTACCAAGGAAAGTGGTGCTTCATGAATATTTTTATCCCTATGTTTTCTACTAAGCATTAGAAATATTTTGTTAGACTTGCATGTTATATTTTGCTTATATGCCATGTTGGGAAATCCTAGTAGATGTAGAATTGCTAGAAATTTCTAAGTTAAGATACTATCTATGCCATGCTTAGCCTAGCTAGTAGCAACCATGGGTTGGTGAAATATATACATGATATGATGAAAATATTTCGGACTTGTGTTTTGCCTAATAAAACAACTAAGTAAATGAAACACCTGGGTGGAATGGAAGGTTTGGTTTATGTTTAGTGGCTGCACAAGGACCATTTCTATGGTTTACCTTGTGTATCTCACTTGTGGAAAGCCACCCAGGAACAAAGAGATTTTAGAGGCCAAGTGTTTAGAAGTTTCTAGTGCATCCACTTGGCAATATGGGCTCTGCCTGGATCACATAGGTTGCTAGAACTTAGTCATTTGGACAATTGGTGGTAGTGGGATGATAGGTTGGAACGCGTCCATTTGGTCTAAGGAAAGGCTTCTGAAAGGTCCTGTCTTGGTGAAAATCAAGTCTGGTGGGGAAAGTGCACAACCTCTGCAGATGGAAAATTCTAAGTACTTAGCCATGTCCCTGGAAAAGGACAACTTGAGCATCAAGACATGGAAGCTATCAAGAATCTCCTCATCCCAATTTCTAAGTAAAACTTGTGGGTGGACAAGGGTGAAGGACCTCAATGTCTATTGGTGGTTCCTTGGGAAAAGTTTTGACAAAGAAAAACTTAGTGATTTCAACTAATAGGAAAAACCTATTTTGAGCAAAGCAAGCCAAGCTACACTTAGCCAAATTGCATATAGTATCTAGTCCACCTAAATTATACTAAGGTATCACTTGCCAATACTATTCCAATGTATTGACCCACTGTGGCTGCAATTTGTGATGTTGCAGGTTACTCTGATGAGGATTAGGAGTCATGAGTCTACACTCAACATGTTTGCCTGTGGCACATGAAGATGAAGACTTTTATTTATTTACTTATTCAAACTCTTGTACTAGGCCTGTGGCCTTGGAGTTGTAAAGACTATGTTTGTCTTTGGAATGCCTGTAATAATGACCTTTGTTTCTGTATACTTCATCTTAAACTGTGGATGCTAGCAATGATCCAGGGACTAGCATTGCAATCACAGGGATCCTTTTTCCTTTATAAAGGAGGGATCTTACAGATGGTATCAGAGCACTGTGTTGCCTGTAGGATTATGACCCTAGGATTGGAAACCACTAAGTAAAAAATTTCAACAACTTATACACTTGTCTATTCTTCTCGTAAACTTTTCTAATCTTCTTTTTCATCTCTAACTGTAGATGAACTCCATCAACGAAGCCGTGAGGAAAAGACCAATCATGACAATGACTTTGGAGTGTGAGACAGAATTCCCCAAGGCTCTCAAGGACCTCATGGTTGCATTGGAAATACATGGTGCAGCTGTGTAGAAAGGTTTTCCTATGATGGATGAAGGAGTTGAGTACTGGTGGGTGCAACTTCACTTGTACAAAAACAAGGAAGACAACCACAAGGACTCAGGATTTTGCATGTTCACCAATTCAGTGATGCACCCTACATTCTTTGACTCAGCAAGGGATGCAGCTTGGAAGACCATCAAAGAACTTGGTGAAAGAGTCAAGTGCAGAATGTTCAACATCCAAAATAGCCTAGAAGAAGAGAAGAAACATACCCAAGAGTTGGAGGCTACCAACCAAACTTTAAGAGGATTGTAAACGTACTTCGTTAGTTGGACCACCACTTATCACCTTATTTTCCAAATGTTACCTTAAATAAGTTGAACCTTGGAATGGATTCTTGTATGCCATGACTTGTGTGTTTTGATTTCCAAGGATATGTATGTGATGTTTTGTCTTGTGTTCTATCTTGAATTGTGTTGTTCTAACTTTTTCTATCTTATAAATAGATGCCTGTTGTTACCATCAGCACTGTTGAGGAGTTCCAGGGAACTTGCTTTGGTCCTCGTATTGTTGAGCTTACTACCTTGCTCAATCTCCCTCTTCCTACCATCATAGTGCTTCCCCTCACCAAGTTTGAGAGGAAATACCTCTGGGGTTTCAAGGTCAACCAGCCCAGACGCCAGACTGAGCCTACCATGGAGGCCCTCGTCTTCAAGCTCATGCACGACGACAAGGAGAGAGGCCTTGAGGTAGTCATGCAGGATATGATAGGACGTCTGCTGGGGAGACACTCCCGACAGGTTAGAGGTACTCACTTCCACGTCTTCGGTAGACGTGATGAGGATGGAGAGTCCATCGACTTCGAGGACACTGCGAGGGATACAACCGAGCCGATTCGTCTATACCTCTAGGACTTAGAGGCTCTCATTAGGCACGTGGACTCTGATAGGACCAACGTCATGCTCAGTAATGACGAACTCCAGGTGCATCTTCGCGAGAAGGACAAGCTCTTCGCGGAGCAAGATGAAATAGTTAAGGAGATGGAGGCGAAGTTCGAGAGCCAGGACAGAAAGTTCAAGAGTCAGGAGAAGCGAGTCCAGGATAGGAACAAGAAGATCCGGGACATGACTAAAGAACTGCAGTCCAAGGACTTCGAGCTCGAGCATCAGCAGACGGTGATTGAGAGACTTCGTTCCTAGAAGAGGGCTCTCAAAGCCAAGATAGAGACCTTGACCACCAGTGTCGAGGAATACAAGATCGTGATGGAGAACGCAGGTCTTACCTTTGTCGAGGAGGAGGTTGATGCCGAGGAGTAGATTTGACTACTCATTTATCATTTATTATCGTACTTGTTGTTGGGAACTTGTTATTTGACCATCCGACATGTGGATGGCATGTTACTTGTGTGTGTTTTACTTTGCGAACTTGTTATCTGGTTGTTGAAATTTTTATCTTTATGTTGCATGTTTTGTGATTGTTTATGTGATGTATTGTGCATGAAAGCATCTATGGCTATCTCATTCTTATCTCTATTGAACAACCACAGATACCTCCCCGTCGTGCCAACCCCAACCCCAACAACAACAACATCACTCCAGAAATGATGACAGCTCAGAATCAACTGATGCAAATGATGACGACATTCATCCAGAACCAAAATAACAACAACAACAACAATAATAACAATAATAACAACAACAACAACCCATCGGGTTTTGACATGCTTACCAGGTTCTTGAGATTGAGGCCAGAAAAGTTCTCAGGAACAACTGATCCCATGGTGGCCAATGATTGTCTATGCTCTGTGAACAAGGACTTGGTAACTGTGGGATGCACTGATGCAGAAAAGGTCAGATTTGTAGCACATTTGCTGGAAGGACCAGCCGCCACTTGGTGGGATAACTTCCAGATCACCACTCCCATAGAGGATGAGACATGGGCTATCTTTGAGGATGGCTTTCGTACTGCTCATATCTCATCTGGAGTGATGAGTTTGAAAAGGAAAGAATTCCATAACCTAAAGCAGCGCCACCGCAGTGTGGCTGGATATATTGAGGAGTTCAACAATCTGGCGCGTTACGCACCGGATGAAGTTGACACTGATGCTAAGAGGAAAGAAAAGTTCCTCTAAGCGTTGAATGATGAGCTGAACCTGCAGTTGGCTGTGGCATATGTTCCCACATACCAGTCTCTTTGTGATAAGGCTGCTATTTTGGAGAACAAAATGAAGCAAGTTGAGAGAAGGAAGAGAAAGCACTCGGACAAGCACAGCTCGGGATCGTCTCACAAACGTTCCCATTATGATGATAGTGGAACCTCGGGATCCCACAAGCATGGGAAATTCAACAAGCACCACAACCACAACCGTCATGAAAACAAGCATCACCGTAGTCATGACAATGACAAGTACAAGAACCACAAGGGTGGATATAAGAGCCACCACAGTGGAAATGGAAGTGGCAGTGGAAGCCAGCCTGTCAAGAAGGACATCAGTCAGGTTGAATGCTTCAAGAGCAAGAATATGGGGCATTATGCAAATGAATGCCCAGAAAAGAAAGTTGAGGGACCCAACAAGCCCAACCCTTTTCAGAAGGGACAAGTGAACCACATCAATGTGGAGGAAATTTATGAGGAGCCTGATGCTGTTGCTGGTAAGTTCAAACTCAATTCTGTTCCAGCATTTGTTCTCTTTGATACTGGTGCATCTCATTCATTCATATCAAGAGCATTTGTTGAAAGAAATGAACTGCCGGTAGAAACTATTGGGTGTCCTATAAAATTAAGTTCTCCTGGCGGAGAAATGATAGTAAATTCAGGATGTCATGATCTAGTCATAGAGTTTGGGAAGTATAAGTTTCCCGTTAACTTGATAATCCTAAATTCCCAAGGATTGGACGTCATTTTGGGAATGGACTGGATGACTAAGCACAAGGGAGTGATAGACTGTGCCAACCATACTGTCTCACTCACAACTCCGGAAAATAAAAGGATCAGATTCAAGACCAACTTTGAAGCAAGAAGGAGTATGCTAAATTCTCTTAAGGGGGTTAGCATAGACAGTGTGCCAATTGTGAGTGAATATCCGGATGTGTTTCCGGAAGAATTGCCGGGAATGCCACCAGATAGAGATGTGGAGTTCCTTATTGATTTGCTACCAGGATCTGGACCAATAGCAAAGAGACCATACAAGATGTCAGTAGATGAACTGAAAGAACTCAAGAAACAACTCGGAGAGCAGTTGCAGAAAGGATTTATTCAACCAAGTTCTTCATCTTGGGGAGCCCCAGTTTTTTTTGTGGAAAAGAAAGATAGAAGTCAAAGGTTATGCATAGATTACCGTTCACTCAATGAGGTGACTATCAAGAACAAATACCCTTTGCCTAGAATCAATGACTTGTTTGATCAGCTAGAAGGGGCTTGTGTGTTCTCGAAGATTGATCTTCAGTCAGTTTATTTCCAACTCAAGATAAGGGAGCAAGACATACCTAAAACAGCTTTCACCACAAGGTATGGATTGTATGAGTATACCGTGATGCCATTTGGTTTAACCAATGCCCCAGCATACTTCATGAATATGATGAACAAGGTGTTCATGGAATTCCTTGATAAATTTGTTGTCATTTTCATCGATGACATTTTAATCTACTCCAAGAGCAAAGAAGAACATGAAGGACATTTGCATTTGATACTTGAGAAACTTAAAGAGCATAAACTATATGCCAAATTCAGCAAGTGTGAATTCTGGTTGAAGGAAGTTGGATTTCTTGGACATGTTATGACAAAAGATGGTGTAGCAGTTGATCCTGCTAAAGTTTCAGCGGTAACTGAATGGGAATCTCCCAAGTCAGTGAAAGAAGTTTGTAGTTTCCTTGGCTTAGCAGGTTACTACAGAAGGTTCATTGAAAATTTCTCCAAGGTTGCTAAACCTATGGCGGAATTGCTAAAGAAAGACAAGAAATTTGCTTGGTCTGAAGGTTGTGAACTCAGCTTTCAGGAATTGAAGAAGAGACTTGTGACAGCACCAGTATTGTGTTTGCCAGACTTGGAAAAAGATTTCCAAGTATATTGTGATGCATCTCATCATGGTTTGGGTGCAGTACTCATGCAAGAAGGAAAAGTTGTGGCATATGCCTCGAGACAACTCAAAACTCATGAAGTGAACTATCCTACTCATGATTTGGAGTTAGCCTCTGTTGTCCATGCACTCAAAACATGGAGACACTATCTTTTGGGAAAGCGATGTGAAGTGTTCACAGATCACAAGAGTTTGAAGTATATCTTCACCCAGAAGGAAATTAATATGAGACAAAGAAGATGGCTGGAACTCATCAAGGACTATGAATTAAGTTTGCAATACCATCCCGGTAAAGCAAATGTTGTAGCGGATGCTTTAAGCCGTAAGGTTTTTGTGAATGGCCTTACAAAAGGAGAATTGCCAGATGATTTGTGTGCCTAATTTAGAGATCTTAGATTGGAGATTGTGCCCGAAGGACATCTCATGTCTTTGGATGTTCAACCCACTTTGTTGGACAAGATCAAAGAAGCCCAGAAGATTGATAAGGAAATTGAAGAGATTAAAGAAAAGATTGGCAAAGGAAAAGCCAAAGGGTTCCATGAAGACGAGCAGGGTACTTTATGGCATGGGAAACGTATCTGTGTTCCACAAGATCCGGAGCTTCGGAAACTGATTTTGCAAGAAGCACACAACTCACCGTATTCCATTCATCTGGGTAACACCAAGATGTACATGGATATGAAAGAAAGATTTTGGTGGAATAATCTCAAGAAGGATATCGCTGAACATATTGCTTTATGTGACGTGTGTAGTAGAGTGAAGGCGGAACATCAGAAACCAGCCGGTTTTCTTCAACCACTACCTATTACTGATTGGAAGTGGGACAAGATTGGTATGGACTTCATTACCGGATTACCAAGGACCAGACCAGGATATGATTCTATTTGGGTAGTAGTGGATCGCCTAACTAAAGTGGCTCATTTCATACCCGTGAAGACAACTTATACAAGTGCTAAGTTGGCCCAGATCTACATGAGTAGAATTGTATGTCTACATGGAGTCCCCAAGAGTATTGTGTCTGATAGGGGAACTCAATTCACTTCCCATTTTTGGAGACAGCTACATGAGTCATTGGGAACGAGGTTGGAATTCAGCACTGCTTTTCATCCTCAAACTGATGGACAGACAGAAAGAACTAATCAGATTCTTGAAGACATGTTGAGGGCATGTGCCCTAGACTATGGAGCCAGTTGGGATGAAAGTCTGCCCTACCCAGAATTTTCTTATAACAACAGCTATCAAGCCAACATTGAGATGGCACCATTTGAGTTTCTCTACGGGAGAAAGTGTACCACCCCATTGTTATGGAATGGTGTGGGAGAAAGAAGTTTGTTCGGACCGGAACTTATCAAAGAAGCCGAAGAGAAAGTCAAGATGTTTAAAGACAGATTGAAGATAGCACAGTCCCGACAGAAAAGCTACGCGGACCCTAAGCATAGAGAAGTCACCTACGAAGTTGGTGATAGAGCTTACCTTAGAGTGTCACCACTTCGTGGAGTGAAAAGGTTTGGAGTCAAAGGAAAGTTGGCCCCAAGATATGTTGGACCATTCAAGATTCTAAGTTGCAAAGGAGAAGTTGCTTATGAAATTGAATTGCCAGAGTCTTTGTCAGCTGTCCATAATGTGTTTCACGTGAGTCAGCTTAAGAAATGTCATCCATAAATGGAAGAAACTTCTTTGAAGGATACTATACCTTTGGAGGAGGTACAATTAGAAAGTGACCTCACTTATGAGGAGAAGCCTATCAAGATTCTTGAGACTGCAGAAAGAGTCACAAGGACTAAGACTATCAAGTTTTGCAAAGTTCAGTGGAACCATCATTCCGAAGAGGAAGCAACATGGGAAAGAGAAGATGACCTTCAGAAAGACCACCCTCACCTATTTGCTAGCCAATCCGAATCTCGAGGGCGAGATTCACCTTAAGGGGGTTAGATTTGTAACATCCCTAAAATCATGTTTCAAACTTATGCATATCATCCATGCATCCATGATCATATGAATTTCATTTCAAACAAATCATTTCAAAAACAGAAGCATTTATGCTTATTATTTCATGTAAGTTTTCTCTAGACTTAAGTTTGCTCTAGCCTTAGTGCTATCTTCCAATGAGAAGAATACTTGTTTTGATTCAGTAAAGTTTAACTTAGGCACCACCAAAAGTTTGAACAAAATTTCAAAAACAAAATGAGTGAATAAACCAATATTATGCCTATTTGAATATATATATCATAAAGGCTTGGTTTTATTTTAATTTCATTTGATCAAAGTGTTTTGATTAAACAGTAGTGTTTGAAACACATATGAGTGCAAGGTTTACAGTATAAAAACCTAGAGAAGTTTTGAATTCAAACTCATTTGATTTGGATTTGAAAATCAATTCAGAAAATCAAAACAGAAAAAGAAAAGGAGAAAAGAAATAGAAAAAGGCCAGCGCCAGCAATTGAGCCTAGCAACAGATCCAACCCAGTTAGCCCACCCGGGTTCCCCCTCTCTCCTTCTCACTCGCAAACGAACCCGCTGAGAGACTGACGCCAGGACCCCACCCCCTATCTATTTAACTCGCTGACGAGTGGACCCTGCGACCACGTCGCCTTCGTCGTCAATCACGCGCGCGTGCGACGCTCTCTCTGCCATTACCTCGCCGCTGTTACTGCGCGCTTAATTGCCATTGATACGCCGCATGATCCTTGCCCCCTCTCTGGCTATAAGATCCCCTCTACACCGCGGCCATTTCCCCTCACCTAGCGCCACGCCCCACGCCCCAGAATTGTCTTTGCGCGCCCTTGACAGTAACAACTCCGGCGAATCTCGGTAAGCCCCGACCGCCCCTCTGCCTCTGGTTCAAATGAGCGTGACCGCCACGTCCTTGTGCATCTGCTAACACTCCTAGTTTGCCTGCTCGTGACCCAGGACGCCGTCTTTGTTCACGCCCGCAACCACCAGATCCGCCGCTCGACTCCGACGAGCAATAGTGGTAAGAATCGAGCGCCCCTTGCCTCCCCTTTAGTACTGTCTTGTTCGCCAGGCCCTTACGCATCTCCTAAACCCTCTGGCTTGTGCTAGGACGACGCAGAGCCTCGGCAACATCGTCGACAACAAGCAACAGACGCCGCCCGCAACTCCGACGAGCTCCGTGTCCGCAGGCGCCCCTTGCCGTCGCCAAAGTTGAGCATCGGCCGTCGTCGCGTTCGTAAGCTTCTCCGAGACCCCTAGCCATCTCAGAAGCGCCGTGGCAGAGCTCGCCGCCGCCGAGCTACCGCCGCCCAACTTTGGTCGTTTGATCCAGAGCCATTGGATCTGGATCCAACGTGCTAGATTAGATCACTTAACGAACCGTTACGAGTAGATCTGGGCCGTGCAGATTATGTTGATATAACGGCTCAGAAGCGTAATCCTACGCGAAGCGGTACGGGCCAATCAGAATAAGATGCGTGGCATCTGTTAGAGTTTAAAAACAGGATTTGAATCTATTAGATGTTTAAATTTGTTTTGGCTATAACTTTTGATCCCCACGTTAGAATTTGACAAATTTTATACCATTGGAATCAGGAGAGCAAGCTCTTTCTAAATATGCAATGTGTTTAATGTTTTGCTTCTGTTAAAATGACTTTATTTGAAGAAACTTGTGTAGGGCTAATTTGAGTATATGAATTGTTTAAGAATTGTTTTAGGGTTTATTTAAATGTTGATTGGCAAGTTTTTAACTTGTTTATGAACCAGTACTGTATACTTGCCTGGTTGAGTTTTAAAAATCATCAAATATCATTTTTCATGCATGCATATATTTTTTGATTATATATGTTTTATATATGATTGTTGCTATAATTCTTTGTGTAGATTTTGGTGCTAGTTATTGTGATTGTGAGGAGTGTAGGTACTCTCCAAACTACCAAGGAAAGTGGTGCTTCATGAATATTTTTATCCCTATGTTTTCTACTAAGCATTAGAAATATTTTGTTAGACTTGCATGTTATATTTTGCTTATATGCCATGTTGGGAAATCCTAGTAGATGTAGAATTGCTAGAAATTTCTAAGTTAAGATACTATCTATGCCATGCTTAGCCTAGCTAGTAGAAACCAAGGGTTGGTGAAATATATACATGCTATGATGAAAATATTTCTAAGTCTTTTGGACTTGTGTTTTGCCTAATAAAACAACTAAGTAAATGAAGCACCTGGGTGGAATGGAAGGTTTGGTTTATGTTGAGTGGTTGCACAAGGCCCATTTCTATGGTTTACCTTGTGTATCTCACTTGTGGAAAGCCACCCAGGAACAAAGAGATTTTAGAGGCCAAGTTTTGAGAAGCTTCTAGTGCAGCCACTTGGCAATATGGGCTCTGCCTGGATCACATAGGTTGATAGAACTTAGTCATTTGGACAGTTGGTGGTAGTGGGATGATAGGTTGGAACGCGTCCATTTGGTCTAAGGAAAGGCTTCTGAAAGGTCCTGTCTTGGTGAAAATCAAGTCTGGTGGGGAAAGTGCACAACCTCTGCAGATGGAAAAATCTAAGTACTTAGCCATGTCCCTGGAAAAGGACAACTTGAGCATCAAGACATAGAAGCTATCAAGAATCTCCTCATCCCAATTTCTAAGTAAAACTTGTGGGTGAACAAGGGTGAAGGACCTCAATGTCTATTGGTGGTTCCTAGGGAAAAGTTTTGACAAAGAAAAACTTAGTGATTTCAACTAATAGGCAAAACCTATTTTGAGCAAAGCAATCTAAGCTACACTTAGCCAAATTGCATATAATATCTAGTCCACCTAAATTATACTAAGGTATCACTTACCAATACTATTCCAATGTATTGACCCACTGTGGCTGTAACTTGTGATGTTGCAGGTTACTGTGATGAGGATTAGGAGTCATGAGTCTACACTCAACATGTTTGCCTATGGCACATGAAGATGAAGACTTTTATTTATGTACTTATTCAAACTCTTGTACTAGGCCTGTGGCCTTGGAGTTGTAAAGACTAGGTTTGTCTCTGGAATACCTGTAATAATGACCTTTGTTTCTGTGTACTTCATCTTAAACTGTGGATGCTAGCAATGATCCAGGGACTAGCATTGCAATCATAGGGATCCTTTTTCCTTTATAAACGAGGGATCTTAGATGGATGATGTAGTCGAATGCTTGCCGATCTCAAGATAGTGATGAAGTCCATCTGGTCCAGCCGGTCCAGCACCATCACGTCCAGCACCGCAAAGCAGTGGTGCATTCGTGATCACACACACGCCCGGTTATCCCGACAAACTCTGCGCCCTCGCTCCAGCGAAGCAGCAGAAGCAACAAATTCTTCCAGAAAAAGCCGCCGGGAACATGTATCTCGCTGATCCGAGACCATGGGGAAATTCTAACGGGGGGGAGAGATCCTTCGCAAGGAAGTGTGAGATGAGAGGAGGGAGTGGGGTGCCTTTTATAGGGAGAGGGGGGCAGCCCCCTCCCATGGCATGGCAGCCATGGAGGTGCCCCCACCTCTTCCACATTCATGTGGGTGGAGCTCCCACTCACATAAATAGCCACCTACTCAAAATTCCACTCACCTCCATTAAATTTCCACCAAATTTAATGTAATCTCTCATTAAATAAAACTCTTTTATTTATTTATTAAGAATTTTTTAATTACTTTAATTAACAAACATTCACATAAAACCCCTTGCTAGTATTCAATTTCACATGCAAAATTAGTTTCCGCAATTTCAACCGAAACAGTTTCGGTGTCTAGTGAAATAAATTACTACGCTTTCCTTTTTCTTTCTCTGGCATATTATTTGCTCCAAATGGTGTCGGTATCCCTTAAGTGTGTCACCCTACGGTTCGCGAATAATGTAGACATGATCGAGACCCCTATCCGATCAATAATCAGCAGCGGGACCTGGAGATCCATACTGACTCCCACATATTCAACGATGACTTCTGTGATCATGTGAACCTTATACTCATGTAACTCAATCCTTTTGTCTCGCGATATATTACATGTCCGAGATTCGATCATCGGTATCTCCATACCTAGTTTGATCTCATTACCGACATGTACTCTTTTCTCGTTCCCGTGATATAACATTCTAGTGATCAAATCACTTGCTTGCAAGCTAATTAATGTGATATCACCGAGAGGGCCCAGAGTATATCTCTCCATCATCGGGATGGAAAAATTCCACTCTTGATCCATGAGCCTCAACATAACACCTTCGTAGCACTGAACCCATCTTTATAGTCACCCTGTTACGGTGTGACGTTTGATGTTATCAAGATACTCTTCCGGTGTTAGTGATTGACATGATCGCATGGTCTAAGGACTAAGATAACTTCGTATGATGTTATAGCAATATAAACACAATGACTTTGATCGTAATGCTATACTTCAGATGAATGTTCATCACATCATTACACTAATGTTGTGACCTCGTTATTAACAACATCCAATGTCCATGACCAGGAAACCATTGATCATCTTGTTAATTAACGAGCTAGTTTATAAGAGAGGCATAACTAGGAACTTCTTTTTCGTTTATTAAACACACATGTATTAATGTTTCCGTATTAATACAATTATAGCATGCAAAATAAACATTTATCATAAATAAGGAATACGATAATAACCACTTTATTATTGCCTCTCGGGCATATTCCTTTCAGTCACCCCCTGGTTGCCTCCTCGCCTTTCCCCTGCGCCTATAAGAAGCCCCTGGGGAGAAAACCCTAGATCATCAATCATACCTCCACGAAAAGTTCTGCAGCGCCGCCACCACTGAAGGGGAGATTCGGGGGACATAAGTGTCTATTCCGGCACCCTGCCGAGACAGGGAAGTGCCCCCGGAGCCATCTCCATCGATCTCCACGACCATCTCCATCGCTGTTGTTGATTCCCATGACGAGGACGGAGTAGTTCTTCCTCGAGTCTAAGGGCTCTACCGGTAGCTATGTGTTCATCTCTATCTCTATGCATGATCATATTTTGATAATGAGCTTTGTAATCAAGTAGATCTACTCTGCTACTCAAGTTCTTTAATAGATCGCTGGCTCTCCCCACGTGTGTGAAAGTGACAGTGTGCATACCGTGGTGGCACTTAGGCTAGAGTTTACATAAAGACTCAAGTGCTTCAATAGATCTCTACTCTCCCCACATGTGTGAAAGTGACAGCATGCACGCCGTGGTGGCACTTAGGCTAGAGTTCATAAATACTTATCATGAGTATATTTTGAGTTGGTTGTCTCTATGAAATTATGGTGTTTGTTGGAACCATCTAGCGCTCAAGGTGATAATGTGGGGTATCTATATGGGGAAGGCGTACTTTGAGGTGTGCTATTACAGCCCTACCATGGATTAGAGTGTCCAACCGGAGAGTAGTTAGGTGTGGTATCATGAAGAGAATATATTTGTTGAGAGTGTTCACTAGTGAAAGAATGATCTCTAGGCCTTGTTTATAAGCATTGAAACACCGTTTGCATCTAGATTTGTTGCATGTTTGCTTGCTTCCATCCATATTTCAGTTTGCCTTTAGACTCTCCCACGTCAACAACAAGTCAGAAGCTCTTTTCTGGCACCGTTACCACTTTTATTTCACTATCTCTTCGCCGAACTAGTGCACCCATACACCTGACAAGTGTATTGGGTGTGTTGGGGACACAAGAGACTTCTTGTATCTTAATTGTAGGGTTGCTTGAGAGGGATACCTTTGACCACTTCCTCCCTGAGTTCGATAAACCTTGGGTAATCCACTTAAGGGAAACTTGCTACTATTCTACAAACCTCTGCACTTGGAGGCCCAACAACTGTCTACCAGAATAGAAGTGCATGGACATCAAGCTATTTTCTGGCGCCGTTGCCGGGGAGGTAAGGTAAAAGGTACTCACATCCTCTGGTGTGAGTGCTCGAAGTTATTTCCTTGAGATCCTGCAATTTTGTCTTTTTGTTTCTTGTTTTCACTAGTTAGGCTTAATGGAAAACAACAACAAAATTAGAGAGCTTTTTAGTATTTTTCCTAAGTTAGAACATGAATGGGTTGGAGAGAAAATTAAAAAACCTATGGAACTTTCTTTGCATGCTAATAGCAATGTTATTAGTATGAATTTTTTGAACACCATTGTTACTAATGCTATGGAAACATCTAAGCTTGGGGAAGCTAGTTTTTATGAAAGAGATCTTTTTAGTTCCCTAGCTTTAGGGAAGAAAATTTACTCTGATGATACTTTATCTCCCATATGTGTTAATTCTAATGATGCTTGTGATATTTTAAAGCCACATACTAAAAGTGTCCATTTTAAAATACCAACAAAAATTGTTGATCGTGTTATGGATAACTATTATTTTGGTGATGGAACTGTCCATCCTGGTGATCACTTGCTTTTTATCCATGAATTATGCGAGTTGTTCAAGTGTGCAGGTATTTCAATGGACCAAGTTAAGAGGAAGCTATTCTCTTTATCACTTAGGGACAAATCAAGGGAGTGGTATGAGCTACTAGATGATCCTCATCATTTGGAGTGGAAGGAACTTGAATCTCTCTTTTACTCTAAATTTTATCCTCCTCATGAAGATCATAAAGATAGGAATTATATTTGTAATTTTCATCCTCATGAGGCAGAAAGTATTGCCCAAGATTGGGGGAGATTGAAGTCACTAATGCTCAAATGTCCCATTCATGAGCTCCCCAGTAATATTATTATTAATAATTTTTATGCAAGGCTTTCAGGACATTACAAGGACTATCTAGATACCTGTTTAGAGGGATCCTTTACAAGTAAGGAGGTCAAAGAAAAGTGGGATATTCTTGAAACAATTCAAAGCAATACCGAAGACTGGGATAATGACAAAGGTAAAGAACCAGGTATAAACTATGAGTATGATTGCATTAAGTCTTTCGATAAAACTGTAGATTTTCAAGAGCTTAGTGCTAAATATGGTCTTGATCCTCAAATTCTTGTTAGATATTATAGAGCCTTTGCTTACCATATTAATGCTCCTAAAGAAAAATGGGGCATGTATCATGAACCTTTTAAAGACCCTTGCATGGAAAATGAAAATGTTATTAATGATTGCATTAAACATGCTCAAACTTCTGAAAGTACTATTTCTTATAAGCATGTTAATTTTTGTGTAAATACATAGACCTTGTGAAAAGAATGAAATCGAAGAAGAATAATGTATCACCCACTGGAATGAAAAAACTAGAACATGGTATAAGGCTCTAGATGATCTTGGTAAATAAGTTTGTGCCCTCTATCCTTTTATTTGTGAACTCTGCTATGAAGTGGGCCATTTCAATTTTCAATGCTCAGGCCATAATAATAAACCTTTCTAATCCAATGAGTACTGCAAGTTTGTATTGTGATAACGTGTAGAGGTCCCAACCTTTAATAAGGTAGAGATACCTGTGTTTGCAATGCTAGTCCCTGTATCAATAACTAGCATCCACAGTTAAGATGTAATATCAAGAAACAAAGGTCATAATACAACTTTATAACCAGGAATAGAATAATTCATTACATCTTACATAGCTCATTTGGCTATCTCATTACAATGCAGCATAAATAACTATAGCATGGGGTCCTTCATCTTCAAAGTGCCACATGCAATCATGTTGGTTGTAGACTTGTAATCCTAATCAACACACTTCACTAACATCAAACAAACATGCAACATAATAAGTTATAGCCACAAGGGTCAATACATTTGATTTGTATTGGCAAGTGATACTATGGTAGAATAGTGTTATCTATCATCTATATGCATTTGGCTAAGTGGAGCTTAGGCTTGCTTTGCTCAAAATAGATTTTCCTTATATTTTGAAAAACACTAAGTTTTTTTTGTCAAAAATCACCCAAGGCATCTCCCAATAGAAATTGGTGATCCTTCAACCCTTGTTCAACCACAAGTTTTAACATAGAAATTGGAATGAGGAGATTCTTGATAGCTTCTTGATGCTCAAATTGTCCTTTGCCAGGGACATGGCTAAGTACTTAGATTTTACACTCTGCAGAGGTGGTGCACTTTCCCCACAAGACTTGATTTTCACCAAGATAAGATCTTTCAGAAGCCTTCCCTTAGACCAGAATGGACGCATTCCAACCTATCATCCCCTACCACCAACTGTCTATTTGGCTAAGTTATTGGAAACCTATATGATCCAGGCAGAGCCCATAATGCCAAGTGGCTGCACTTTAAGCTTCTCAACATTTGACATCTCAAATCTCTTTGTTCCTGGGTGGCATTCCACAAGTGAGATACCAAGTTTTCCCCAGTATACTAGACTTGGTGATGCCCAAGTTTTCCCCAGTATACTGGACTTGTGTAGCCACTCAACACAAACCTTTCTTTCCATTCCACCCTGGTGATTCATTCACTTAGTTGTTTTATTAAACAAAATACAAGTCCTTGACTTACAAATATTCCATAGCATGAATATAATCCACCCTTGTTTTCTACTAGCTAAGCTAAGCATGATAGTAGTATGAATCTTAACTTAGGAAAATTCTACTAAGGTTTCATCTACTAGGATTTCCCATGGCATAGTTTATACTTAGCAAAAATTCCATGCAAGTCCTACTTAGAAATATCACTAATGCATAGTGAAACATAATGGGACAAAGTATGAAGCATCACTTGCCTTTTTGGTAGATAATATAAGTTCACTCCTTGATCTTGCAATAGTCACACTCTTCAAATTCCACTACAATTCAATCAATCAAGCAAATATTCAATCTACCATTCAAGCAATCATCACATAGAATAATAAAAACAAAGCAATGCATGCAAACATGCCAAAGATTGTTTTATTTGGAAAAGTGGTTTCTAATAGGTTACAAACATTTGAAAACACTTATTGGTCATTTACAAAAGTGGTAAAACCATTTGATATTAAGTTAGGGAAAATGGCCACTTTAAATCATTTTTGTTTTGTTAGAAGTGATTTAAATCAAAGCAATACTTTCTAGTGTTTGACAAATATATTTTTAAACACAAATGTTAGCGTTTTAAGGTCATGTGTTTATTATTAAAACCATTTGCAAAAGGTTTTACTTATAAACCATTTTTAAATCAAAGCATTATTTTATTTTGTTGGAAATTCATTTAAACAAGGTAATAATTTTATAGAGTTCACCCAATATATTTTTAATTCTCGAAGCTTGGTGTTTAGGTTCAGAGAGTTTAAATCTAATCATTTTTCAAAGCTTTTACTCAAAAAGCATTTTTAACACATAAGCAATATTTTTGTTTAACTAGAAATGCTTTAATTCAAAGATTTATTATTTTGCTTCACAAAATATGTTTTTGAATCCACAAGTTGGTTTCTATGGTCAGTAGGTTCAAAACAATCCAATTTCCAAAGATTTTATCCTTAAAAATATTTCTAGAATAATTTTTATATCCAAATTATGCCTACACAAGTTTCTGCAAAACCAACCAATTTAACAGAAGCAATTTACTAAACAAAGTACATGGTAGGAAAGTGTCTGTTTTGCTGATTCCATTGATATAAAATTTGCAAAATTTGGACGCGTAGATTTAAAGTTATGCAATTTACAAAATCAAACATCTAATAGATTCTATTCTATTTTTAAAACCAAACCTGAGCCACGTGTTGTGTTTTGATTGGTCAAAAACGGTTCGCGAGGATTGAGCTCTGTGGAGCATTGGATCTTACTAAAATCGCATGGTGCAGATGGAGCGTACCTGTTCATTTTACTGACTCTATATATGCCACAGGATCAAGATCCAATGGCTGCGGTGCGAGTGACCATGAATGGGCGGTGGTGGTTGGCGGCGGCGCGGTCAGACGGTGTCGAAGCCGGAGATACAGGAAGCAAAAGAGGGAGAGAGGTAGCTCATCGAGGTCACCTCGTCGTGCTGAAGCTCAACGTACTCGCCGTTTGTCGAGGGGTGCACGAGGTAGTCCTGAATCGCTCGCCGGAGCTGTGCTTCACCTCGGGTGCGGTCAGACGTTGTCGGAGGTGGGTGTCTGGGGCACAAGCGAGCAAGAGAACGTGTCAGGAGGGTGTGCAAGTTTGTACAGGTTGAAATGGAACTCACCATAGGGCAAGGGGCACACGGAGTCGACGACAATAGCTCGCCGGAGCTGATGCAGACGGCGGTGGTTCCCAGACAAAGACGAAGGCGAGGCTGTGGGGCACGAGTAGGCAAGTGGGAGGTACTGGAACAAGCGCACAGTGATGGTGAACGAGCTCGTAGCATCCAAGGGGCAAGGGGATGTAGGTACTGGCCGGAATTGAAGAAAATGCCCGCCGGAGCAGGGAGAGGTTTCAGGTGAAATCGGTGCGGCCTGGTGGCGTTCGCGGAGTGAGATCTGGGGGGAAAGTTAGAGGAGGCGCAAGCGATTAAGTGTGCGTGGTCAGGGGATGGTTTCACGACGTCGTTAAAGCGTTTAACGCTGGCATTCATCGACAGTAAACATGGCCAGGGGCGCGGTCAGCGGCGGGGTGAGGAAGAAAGGTCTGGCAGGTGGGGTCGCTTCATCGGCGAGAGAGAGAGGGAAAAGGTGGGGTCCAGCAGTCATTTGCTACGCGGTTTAGTTCTCTGGTGCGAAGCATTTTCCTGCGGGGAAGGGGAATTGGGATAGTTGGGCTTGGACTGGGCTGGGTCCTTTCCATTTTTTTTGTGTTACATTTTTCTTTTTCCATTTTCATTTCTGTTTTGAATTTGTTTAAACAATACAAACAACCATTTGAATTTAAAACCCTCCAAACTTTTCAGTAAGTTTTTAATATGTTTTTAAACATGTATTTAAAGTCCTTTTTAGGAATAAATACTTTATTTATTTAGGGTTTATATTTTATTTAAAAAGGGCACTTTCCTTTATTAAATAAGATTTAATTAAATTCTCAAACCCTTATTTGAAATCAAAATTTCACCAAACCTTTTCAGTAGGTTTTATTTATTTAATAGGGTATTAAATAATTCTCCTTGAATTATTTAAAGTATTTTTATATGATTATTAATCATTTGATTTGGCAATTGTCTTTATTCCATTTAAATAAAATATGGTTTTAATTCCATATAACTTTAAATGATTATTTTATTTCATTTAAGTTAATTAAATAACTCTTGTTTCACTTGGCAATTTCAATTATTATTTTCCCATGATTTAATTAATCATTATCATTTGGGATTTGTCTTTAATCAAATGGAATAGAATTTGGTTAAGGACATTTTATTTATTTGAATATTCTTTATCCATTTATTTCATTTGGATTTGGATTATATTCATTCCATTTGCTTATGGATTAGGCCAAGTTTTAATTTGGCTTTTAAATACTCCTTATTTATTATTTCTTTCCTTATCTTATAAAATCCATATCTTTTTATTTAAAGATCCAAACTTGGTGATTCCAATTTGTATATTTTTATTTAATATTTGTTTATCCTTTTAAATATCTTTAGGATTATTTGCTCACCATTTGGTATGGATTTTTAGATAGGAGCTTTATTAGCTTTGGGAATTGAATTTCCTTATCTTATTAAATTCATAAGATTTTATCTATGGCTCCAAATTAAGTGAAACCAATTTCCATGGTTTTATAATATTTGTATTTATCCCTTTTGATCATTTATAAATGTTTGTTGATAAATATTTATATGGATCAAATCCATAATCTTAGGGATATCTTTGTGATGATTTTCCTCCATTAGGGTTTTAGAGTTTTGGTTTGTTTTCCAAGTGTTTAAATTTCAAGATGCATTTTACTTGATTTCAATTTAGTTGGATTCAAACTTTATTCAAAGTTTGTTCAATATGGGTTTTGATGTTTTCCATTTGGAATCAAAAGTTTCTTTTCACCCCAAATTTCAACATTTTTTTTTCACATTTCAAAATTTGGAAAATTTTGGGATGTGACATAATGCGATCACTGATAATCAACATGATGAACTTACATTGTTTTTGGGGTGTGAAGAGTTATCAATAAAAACTTCTTTGGTAGATATTAGTGCTTTTGATATGATTAGCGTCCTGCATGGTTGTCATATTTATTGTGTTGATAATTGCCATGCAAATACTTACATACAAAATCTTATAAAATATGATATTTTACCAAAATATGACAGGACTGATATGAGTTTTATTCTTATTAATAAAAAGGAGGAATCCTCCAATGTTTCTTCTATTGTCTCTAACAATAAACCAGGGTATGGGGAGAAGCTTCCTTTCAAGCCTCTCCCTCCTAAAGAGGAGAAGAATAAAAAGAGAAGGAGTAAAAGGAGAGAGGAAACGGTATCTTTCCCTAAGCATGTTGGTCCTATCATTGTTTTTGCTGATGAGTCTGAACTAGATGATGTTCCTATGCCTGTTACCTATAGTAGTGATCATGATTGGGAAAATCACACTACTTTTGATATTGAAAATCTCTTTGGTACCAATTCTGAAAATGGTGATATTAATAATTGTTGTGCTATTAGTGTTATCCATGTTCCTTCCAATTATGATCTGTTTACAAATGAACACACTTGGAAAGATAGCTATTCTATTGCTTATGATGATACTATACCTCCAATGTATGATGATTGCAATGATGAATATGATATTTTTAGTCCACCTACTATTGAGGAGAAATTAATTATGATTACAATATGCCTCCTATATTTGATGATTATGGTGATGATAATAATAATGATAGCTATTTTGTTGAATTTTCTCCCACTACAATTAATAAGAATGACTATGCTTATGTGGAGAGTAATAATTATTTTATGCATGTGGCTCATGATAAGAATGTTTTATGTGATAGATATATTGTTAATTTTATTCATGTTTCTACTGAAAGTTATTATGAGAGAGGGAAACATGGTCTTATGCATCTCAATAATATTAAGTTTCCCCTCTTTATGTTGAAAATCTTGAAGTTGCACTTGTTTTGCTTTCCTATGCTTGTTGCTTTGTGCTTTCATGACTTGTTTATTTACAATATTCCTATGCATAGGAAGTGGGTTAGACTTAATTGTGTTTTGAATTTGCTCCTCGATGCTCTCTTTTACTTCAATTCATATTTATTATATGAGCATCTTCTCAAACTATCATGCCTAACTTAAAGGCGTTAAAGAAAGTTTCCCCTCTTTATGTTGAAAATCTTGAAGTTGCACTTGTTTTGCTTTCCCATGCTTGTTGCTTTGTGCTTTCATGACTTGTTTATTTACAATATTCCTATGCATAGGAAGTGGTTTAGACTTAAATGTGTTTTGAATTTGCTCCTTGATGCTCTCTTTTACTTCAATTCATATTTCTTATGTGAGCATCTTCTCAAACTATCGTGCCTAACTTAAAGGCGTTAAAGAAAAGTACTTATTGGGAGATAACCCAAAAGTTTTTTTGAGTCTTGGAAGTTATTACTTCTTTAATGACCTCTCCTTATCCTTTTATTTGATTTTTGTGCCAAGAATAACCTCTAATGATAGGGAAGTAAGATTGGGGAGTTGCTGTCGCGAAACAGATTTTTGTGCTCCACTGTAAAAATTCTTGAAAAATATCTGTATGTCGGATTGAGCTGTAATTTTCTGAATAAATCCCCCAGGTTGTTATCTAACTTTTGTTAGTACAACACTTTTTTATTTGAGCAACAGAAGGTCTTATAAAAAATAGGTTTTTACCTGCTGGTCTGTTTTGATAGATTTCTGCCATTATTTGCGTTTGCTTACTATTGATTTCTTTTTGGGTGATCTTTGGGAAATTGAGCTTTTCGAGGGAATTTCTATAGTATCTTGTGTCTTTAGTGAAAGTTTTTCTATTTTAAAACTAAACCCCAAAGGTCTATTATATTTTGAATGCACTAACATTGCTAATGAAGATTGTGTGAAGTTTTGTATGAAGGAAAATTTTCAGGTGTTAGGAAGAATGATGTAATGAGATGAAGAATGGACAAAATATCAAGCTTGGGGATGCCACCCCGTGTCACCCCAATAAATATTCAAGAGGTACAAGCGTCAAAGCTTGGGGCTGCCCAAGGCATTCCCCTTCTTCATCAATAAAAATCTCAGGTCTTTCTAGACACTTCGTTTTTATTGTTTCATGCACAATTGTGTTGTTCTTCGAGCATCTTAGTTTTAATTTTTGGTTTTAGTTTTCTTGGTTTGCTGCAATAAGTTGGTTGGATCACAACAGAGTTCTTTTGGAGAGAGACACACTTTGTTTTCATTGCCTAGAACACTCTAGTTTTCACTCTTATTGTCTTGTGAGTGTTCTCTTTTGCTTGCATTGTGTTTAGCCTTAGTTTTCTTGTTCTTTCATTTTATAAATTTTTAGTTCTTCTTTGTAGATTTGTGAGACATGCTCACTGATCTTTATTTATTATTATCTTTGTGAGTTGTTTCAAATAAGTCGATTGGTGTTGGAAAAGAGTATAAAGTTTCATGCTTATAGTGGTACAAAGGGGAGCTTGTTTTGACCGTGGCTTAGACTTTATCATGTCATGTTATATGTTGCTTTGACCATATGCTTAGTGATTATTGCTATAGCATGACTTTTTTCAAACAATTAGGATTGCTTAATGTGCCTTGAAAGAATCATGCGTTGTTTTAGCATACAAAAGCATAGTATTATGGTATTCTCCTTTGATGCTTTGTTTGGGATGACTTGGCACATGCTCACACCATGTTATGACTATGAACCAGTCACCTTAGCCTCTATGATCATTTCTTTTTTGACTTGTGGTACCACTTTATGCTTTGATTAATAATGTTTTGTCGCTCTGCATGATTATGGCCATTATTGCTCTCTTAGTTGGTCGCTCCCAGTATTTTGCTAGCCTCCACGTGTATGAGTAATCTCTACTCATGCATCCAACTCCCAAGAAACCAAGTTATTCCACAGTGTCCACTATAAATTCCTATGCATGGAGTGTTACACCATTTCAAGTATATTCTTGTTTTCATCTATCTTCCAATTAAAAAGTATTTTGTTATGTGAAAACTTAGTGATTAAAGCTCTCACGAACTTGATGACACACTTTATTTTTCTTGCCCCTAATAAACTTGAACCATTGTGTTATCTATGTTGTATATGCTTCCACTTATACGTTGGAATTAGCAGAACCGTGTTGTCACGAGGAACGCTTTCAACATTGCACTTGTACATTGTACATAGTTCATATCATGCTCTTTTGTATATGGATGTCGTTGGTGTGAAATGAAAGGGGATCGTGTAAGTCTATGGAGTTATGTATGTGTGTTAGAGAACGCATGGTCCGCTAGCCTAAGCCATGCCTAATCATGGTGGAGACTTGCAGCATCACCATAGTGAGCAATCTATGAAGCATTCTTCTTATAAAAAAAGAGATAGAAAAAGAGATTGAGAAAAATAAAAAAAGATGAGAAAAGAGGAAAGATAGAAAAAACACCATTTTCCCATGGTAAATAAGAAGATTGCTGAGATGCTCATTGTGTGCTTGACTTGTCATTTTGATTATGGGATAGCTCCTGTATCATGTGAAGGGGTACCCCGTTGGCGGTTCTCTATGATACACATGTACTTACTATGACAAGAACTTACCGGTAACTAAACTTGAGTAGCATGAGGAGCGGCCCTCGTATTCAAGGGACATGAGATTGCCAACTTATACTTTGTCAAGCATATACTCCATAGTTTGTTCACTTTAACCTTAATCACTTCAAGATGCTTATGATGGGGGCAATGAGGGCTGAAAGCTAACAAGTACCATAATTTTTGGAAGCTATTTTTGAGAATTGAAATCCCTGCTTCCCTTTATGAATGGTCTTTCTTCCACTATTATATTGAGTCTCCACCTTATATCCTTAGGCACCAATTAAGAGAGCATAGTTGCCATTCTTAGTTCTATCTGCATGGTCCCAAAACTTATTGATTGATTCATATTATTGATATTGCTTGCTCTTGAACTATTTGTATCTAGTCACCCTTATGATCTTTGAAGGTGTCCTATGCATTTATGTTTTGCTACTCCATGAGGGACAAGCTGAATGCCACTAGCTATGTTTTATATATGTGAAACAAACAACGTCTTTCAATGCATTTTTATTCATGATCTTTGTTTGTAACCTTTCATGTTGCATGCATAGTTACTTTGTCTTATTGTTAGAACTCCATCTTTCATGCTCATGTTTAGAGTTCTTTGATCCCAGGTTTCAATTCTTGCAAATGGTTTGATCTTGATTTTTATGGTGCATGTCACCTCAAAAATTATTATTTTTATCACTTACCTACTCGAGGACAAGCAGGAGTTAAGCTTGGGGATGCTTGATACGTCGTAAACGTATCTATAATTTTTGATGCTCCATGCTTGTTTTATATCATTTGTCTTATGCTTTGTCTACACTTTGAGGTATTTTTATAAACTTTTTGGAACTAACCTATTGATAAGATGCCACAGTGCCAGTTGCCTGTTTTCTGCTATTTTTGGTTTCAAAAAAGCTAAAAAATGAATATTCTCGAAATTGGATGGGACAAAAGCCCAAGTTACTATTTTTCCTGGAACGATACGGAAAATCGAAGCAGAGACGGAGTAGGGCAACAGGGTGGGCACACCCTAGGGTGGCATGGGCCCACCTAGGCCACGCCACCAGGGGGTGTGCCCCCCTGGATGCCTCCTCGCCTTGCCCCTTCACCTATAAGAAGCCCCTGGGGAGAAAACCCTAGATCCTCAATCATACCTCCATGAAAAGTTCCGCAGCGCCGCCGCCACCGAAGGGGAGATTCGGGGGATAGAAGTCTCTATTCCGGCACCCTGTTGAGACGGGGAAGTGTCCGCGGAGCCATCTCCATCGATTTCCATGACCATCTCCATCGTCGTTGTTGATTCCCATGAGGAGGAGGGAGTAGTTCTTCCTCGAGGCTAAGGGCTCTACCGGTAGCTATGTGTTCATATCTCTCTATGCATGATCATATTGTGATCATGAGCTTTGTAATCAAATAGATCTACTTGTTACTCAAGTGCTTTAATAGATCTCTGGCTCTCCCCACGTGTGTGAAAGTTATAGCGTTCATACCGTGGTGGCACATAGGCTAGAGTTTCCATAAATACTCAAGTGCTTCAATAGATCTCTACTCTCCCCACGTGTCTGAAAGTGACAGCGTGCACGCTGTGGTGGCACTTAGGCTAGAGTTCATAAATACTTATCATGAGTATATTTTGAGTTGGTTTTCTCTATGAAATTGTGGTGTTTGTTGGAACCATATATCCCTGAAGGTGATAATGTGTGGTTATATAGATGGGGAAGTCAGACTTTGAGGTGTGTTGTTATAGCCCTACCATGGATTAGAGTGTCCAACCGGAGAGTAGTTAGGGGTAGTATCATGAAGAGAATATATTTATTAAGAGTGTTCAATAGTGAAAGTATGATCCCTAGGCCTTATTTCTAAGCATTGAAACACCGTTTGCATCTAGATCTGTTGCATGTTTGCTTGCTTCCATATTTATTTCAGTTTTCCTTTAGACTCTCCCACGTCAACAACAAGTCCGAAGCTCTTTTCTGGCACTTTTACCACTTGTATATCAATATCTCTTCTCTGAACTAGTGCACCTATACACCTGACAAGTGTATTGGGTGTGTTGGGGACACATGAGACTTCTTGTATCTTGATTGCGGGGTTTCTTGAGAGGGATACCTTTTACCATTTCCTCCCTGAGTTTGATAAACCTTGGGTAATCCACTTAAGGGAAACTTGCTGCTGTTCTACAAACCTCTGCACTTGGAGGCCCAACAACTGTCTACAAGAATAGAAGTGCGTAGACATCAGGGTGCGACACAGGAAAGGAGAGATCAATGGAGCGGCGCACGTTGATGCACGAATGCACGCTCGTGCCGGCGAACAGGCATGCCGCGCTGCTGTGACTGCTTCGAGGAGGCGGGGCTAGAGAGATTGAGGTGTGGGGGGATGCGATGGGAGCAGAAGGCGCGGCCTCGCCCTGCGAGCACCGGTGGCGGTGGGGTGAGGCGGGATCTAGATCTAGAGAGACCGAGAGGAGGCAGGTTCTCGCGTGTGAACAGGGAGGAAGAATGCTAGGATTTGTGTTCGTGGACCGCGTGGATGTTCCGGTGTTCCCTCTCGGTCATGTGAGATTTTACGAAACTACCCCTGCCCAATTCTGTGGTGCAAGACTGGGAATTGTAGGCTATTTCGGTCAATTCGTGCCCAATCTTTGGGGGGACGGGAGGCAGGAGAAATTTTCGATGTGACTATGGGGCGTTGGATGGAGGCAATCTCAATGGTTGAGATCTGTTTCATTGGGCTAATCCGTGGGTAGCACTATTCTCTCTTCCAATTGGTTGGCTCTTCTGAAATTGGCATAACTAATTCAAAAAAGACCAAAAAATGGAAACCTTCGCCTAACGTCATTTTATATGACTTAGTATGTACAAAAATATCAAACTTGGTATATCGCAAATGTCTCAAAAAAGCCATTTTCTATTTTCCATGTTCGAGGCTTCATGGCTTTTGGGTCAAACAACCAATGTTATGTCCAGAATCGTGGCATAGTTTGTGATAATGTACCCATATTTTGCACGCATGTGCATATTGGGATGTCGAACAATGTTGCAGGAGGAAGTTTTCCTTTTCGTCGCATAGAAAATACATTTTCCATTTTCCAAGTGCGAAAAAACGAGGCGTTTTGTCAAGCAACCACCAAATGGTTAATTCAAAATGCTAAAACCATATTTTTCAAAAATACTAGACCACCTTACATGGACAATGTCCTGAGTAGGATATCTCAAACCTTTATGTGCACCCCTCGTGAAAAGACAAATGTCTGCTGAATCGGTAGGAAGCGGGTCCGGTTTGAACTACACGTACATGATCCAGTGCTAAGGATTTTTTTTTAAAAATCATTTGTAGACTCACAATATAATGTTTCTTCAGAGATCCATTGAGATTTTTGCAAGGAGCATCCCCTATCTAAGAACCTTCATGCCAGCCGTTTTGACCATAGTTTGAAACGGGCATAAGAAATTCAAAAATGGTCCAAACAATGTAAAACCTTTGCGTTGTGTCATATTATGTGATATATTTTCAAGAAAAAATACCAAACTTGGTATATTGTGAACATCTTGAAAAAACCTTCACAGAAATGACCTATCATGTTCGAGGTTTCATCTTAAAAAAACTACCAATGTTATGGCCAGAATTGTGGCATAGTTTGTGATAATGTTCCCATATTGTACACTCATGTGCATCTTGGGACAGCGAACAATGTTGGAGGAGGAAGTTTTCCTTTTCGTCGCACAGAAAATACGTTTTGCATTTTCCGAATGCAAAAAATGGGGCGTTTTGTGAAGCAACCACCAAAATGAAAGTTTCAAAATGCCAAAACCATATTTTTCAAAATACTAGACCACCTTACATGAACAATGTCTCGAGTAGAATATCTCAAACCATTTCGTTCACCCCTGGTAAAAAAGACAACTGTCTGCCAAATCGGTAGGAAGTGGGTTCGGTTTGAACTACTGGTACATGATCTGATGCTCATGATTTTTTTTAAAACTCATTTTTAGACTCACAATATGATGTTTCTTCAGATCCATTGAGAGTTTTGCGAGGAGCATCCCATATCTAAGAACCTTCATTTCCGATGTTTTGACGATAGTTTAAAACGGGCATGAAAAATTCAAAAGGGTCAAAACAAGGTAAATCCTTCGTGTGGTATCATATTATGTGACATATTTGCAAGGAAAAATACCAAACTTTGTATATTGTGCATATCTCAAAAAAAGCTTCACAAAAATGACCTATCGTGTTCGAGGTTTCATGGCTTTCGGGCCAAATGACCAATGTTATGGCCAAAATCGTGGAATAATTTGTGATAATGTGCCCATATTGCGCACGCATGTGCATCTTGAGATGGCGAACAATGTTGTAGGAGGAAGTTTTCCTTTTCGTCGCACAAAAAATATATTTTCCATTTTCTGAATGCAAAAAATGGGGCGTTTTGTGAAGCAACCACCAAATGAAAGTTTCAAAATGACAAAACCATATTTTTCAAAAATACTAGACCACCTTACATGTACAATGTCTCGAGTAGAATATCTCAAACCATTTCGTTCACCCTGATAAAAAATACAGATGTCTGCCGAATCGGTAGGAAGTGAGTCCAGTTTGAACTACTGGTACATGATCTGATGCTTAGAATTTTTTGAAAAAAATAATTTTTAGACTCACAATATGATATTTATTCAGAGATCCATTGAGAGTGTAGCGAGGAGCATCCCCTATCTAAGAACCTTCATGCTCGATGTTTTGACCATAGTTTGAAATGGGCATGAAAAATTCAAAAATGGTAAAAACAAGGTAAATCCTTCGCGTGGTATCATATTATGTGACATATTTGCAAGGAAAAATACCAAACTTGGTTTATTGTAAATATCTCAAAAAAAACCTTCACAAAAATGACCTATCATGTTCGAGGTTTCATGGCTTTCGGGCCAAACGACCAATGTTATGATCAAAATCACGGCATAGTTTGTGATAATGTGCCCATATTGTGCACGCATGTGCATCTTGAGATGGCGAACACCATTGCAGGAGGAAGTTTTCCTTTTCGTCACACAGAAAATCCATTTTCCATTTTTCGAGTGCAAAAAACGAGGCGTTTTGTGAAGCAACCACCAAATGGTTATTTCAAAATGCTAAAACCATATTTTTCAAAAATACTAGACCACCTTACATGGACAATGTCCCGAGTAGGATATCTCAAACCATTTCGTCCACCACTCACGAAAAAGACAAATGCCTGCCGAATCGGTAGAAAGTGGATCCGGTTTGAACTACATGTACATGATCTAATGGTCATGATTTTTTCCAAATTCATTTTTAGACTCACAATATGATGTTTCTTCAGAGATCCATTGAGAGTTTAGCGAGGAGCATCCCCTATCTATGAACCTTAATGCCCGCCATTTTGGCATAAATTCAAAAATGGTCCAAACAATGTAAATCCTTCGCGTGGTGTCATATAATGTGACATATTTGCAAGGAAAAATACCAAACTTGGTTTATTATGAATATCTCAAAAAAACCTTCACAAATATGACCTATCATGTTCGAGGTTTCATGGCTTTTGGGCCAAACGACCAATGTTATGATCAGAATCGCGGCATAGTTTGTCATAATGTGCCCATATTATAGTTTGGGATGGCAAACAATGTTGTAGAAAGAAGTTTTCCTTTTCGTCGCACAAAAAATCCATTTTCTATTTTCCGAGTGCAAAAAATGAGGCGTTTTGTGAAACAACCACCAAATGGTTAATTCAAAATTCTAAAACCATATTTTTCAAAAATACTAGACCACCTTTCATGGACATGTAGGGGTTTGTAGCATGGAAAACAAAAAATTTCTACCGCATGAACACACAATCAAGATCTATTCTATGATCAAGCCAAGATCTTTCTACTAGATCGGTGCAACAAGTTGATAGAGTACTAACCCTTGAAGAGCCAAAGTGGTTAATGAGAGTAGATTCTCGTGGGTGATGTAGTAGTTCACTTGCCGATCTCAAGATCACGTAGACGATCCTTCTGGCGCTGTGTTCTGGCAGCGCTCCCGCAGTCGGTCACACGTACGGTACTCGATGAAGACCTTCCTTTTCCTTGTTCCAGCAAGCAGCAGAGGTTGTAGCTATCTCCTCGCGATTCCGGCAGCACGACTGCGTGGTGTCGGAAGTAGAGGGGAGATCCGGCAGGTCTTCGCCTAAGCTGGAGAGAGTATGGTGGAGTAGAGGGAGCCCCGTCGATCTAGGGTTTAGAGGTCCGAGGTTTAGAGGTAGCTAGCAACTAGAATTTAGCTAGTCGGTAGCGGTTTAGAGGAGATCTAGATTGGTCGCAACTAGAGAGGGGGGAGGCGGCCAACCTAGGGTTTCTTGGGCGCCTAGGGCAAGGGGGATACCTTGGGTGCGCACCCACCCCTCCTTATATAGGTGGGGCGCGTCCAAGGGTGTTCCCAACCCAGGTGGAAACCCTTCCTAACTTAGAAACCCTTCCTAATTCGGAAACCATGTTGGGATTTGACTTTTCAAACTGCCTTTTTGACTTTCAAATTAGAGTTTGATTTCTCTCTTCCAAGTGTCTAGCCAAGTGACCTAGGACATGATGCAACCATTACACTTTGTCATGACACATCCATGTACCCTTCCCCTTCCGGATCGGTGAACCTTCTAGACCCTTCTAGAACATTTCGGTGAAAACACCGGAATCATTCCCGAACTCCGAAATTGGACTTTCCTTATATGAATCTTATTCTTCGGACCATTACGGATCTCCTCGTGATATCCCGAATCCCATCCGAGATTCTGAACAACATTCGGTCTCTTTACTCACATTCCATCTCTACTAAACAACATTGAATCCTTAATTGTGTCTCCCTATGGTTCGTGAATTATGGAGACACGATCGAGACTCTTCTCCGATCAATAACTAATAGAGGAATCTGGAAATTCATATGGCTCCCACATATTTCTACGATTACTTTGCGATCAAATGGACCATTTACATACGGAACCAATTTCCCTTTGTCTCGCGATATTTTACTTATCCGAGGTTTGATCGTCGGTATCTCTGCATACATAGTTCAACCTCATTACCGATAAGTATTCTTTTCTCGTTCCTGTGATATGTGATCCCTTGTGATCCATTCACATGCTTGCAAGATAATTGGATGACATTCCAGCGAGAGGGCCCAAAATATATCTATCCGTCATATGGATGGACAAATCCCACTCTTGATCCATGTGCCTCAACACATACTTTCCGAACACTCAATGCCACCTTTATAGCCACCCAGTTACAGTGTGGTGTTTGATGTCATCAAAGCATCCTTCCGGTGATGGTGATTAGCATGATCTCATGGTCGAAGGAATAAGGTTACTATGTATCAGAAAGCTTATAACAAGTGAACTATTTGAATGACTTGATCTTATGCTACGCTTAACTATAGGAGTATGTCCATCACATCATTCTCCTAATTATATGACCTTATTGTTAATAACATCTCAATGTTCATGATCAGGAAACCATGATCATATATTAACTAACAAGCTAGTTTAACAAGAGGCTTTACTAGGGACTCTTTTATGTTTACAAACCACACAAGTATTAATGTTTCCGGTTAATACAATTATAGCATGGTATGTAAACATTTATCATAAGTACGAAGATATGATAATAACCACTTTATTATTGCCTCTTGGGCATATCTCCAACAGTCTCCCACTTGCACTAGAGACAATAATCTAGTTTCAAAACTTTGTGTATTCAACACCTATGGCTTTATGGTGTTGTATTTAAACGATTGCTAGTGGTCAACCGATCTTCGGATCTGACACTTACAGGTCCATGTGAAATTGCATGTCTTTGCGTCTCTACGCATCACTCATTCTTTAATGAGATGGCATTGTATAAATTTGGTCCTTTGGTGAGACCTTTAGTTCCTTTGGGGTTACAACATGTTGATAATATTGCCGTACAATATATCTTCATAGTACTAGCCTGCTGTAAACTACACCTAGTTTGATAACAAACTATTTGACACAAATGCCCTCTTTTGCTGCTATAATAGCAGTCATATACTCTGCTTTTGTTGTAGTATCTGTCACAATGTCTTAACTTTGGAACTCATCCAAATCCATTATGGAACTTGCTTTCCATTATATTGTGTCACCCTTAGTTTAGATTGAGATAAACTTAATTTTTACTTTGTGACAAAACTAGTATCAATGTAGTACTTTTACAATGAACTAACCATGTATTTGTCACCTCTACAAAATTAATATATTCTTAGTTTTTCCAAAAGATCATAAGAATATCCTTACTATCGTCCGATGATTATCTTATGAATCATTCTGGTATATGCTCATAACATTTAGAGCATAGGACATATCTGGATTTTTACATATCACAATATGATTGATATAAATACTCATTATGATTTCATACATCAAGTATCAATCTATACTTGAATCTTTGTTTCACTTACCAAGTGTTAATACACTTGAATTTTGATTCAATCCTTTCTGTGCGACAAGAACCTTTCTTGTAGTTTCTATATTGAAATCATTCAATATATCATCTATGTACTTTCGGCACAACCATATTAGCTTCTCAATCTATCTACATAGATATTGATGCCAAATATTCGGGTTTTGCCTAAGTCTTTCATCAAAATGAAATTCTTAACTTGTGTTAACAAAAGATACATCATTTCCAATCAACAATATGTCTTCCACATAATGTATTAGAAATATGTCTTAGCGCTCCCACTTAATTTCTTGCAAATGCAAGCATCTTCATCATGTCCGATGAGATTAAACTCTTTTAATAGTTTCATCATGGTAAAAATTCCAACTCCGTGATGCTTATTTCAACCATTGAAGTTTGCATTCGCTATTAGCATATTTTGAATTAACAAAACCCTTTGGATCGTGTTATGTACACATCCTAGGTAACAATTCTATTAAAAGAACTTTGTTTTGTTTGTTCAATCACCATATAACAGAATTATATGTAGTGGTTGCTACATTAATCCGTATAGACTAAATATCGCTACGAAAGATCAAATCTTGTCATAGTCAACCTATGAACATTGTGGTGAACTCTTTCCCAACATGTCGACTATTTCATAGATGTGAAACGTCCATGTCTATTTCTTTATATATCCAAACACGACTGTAAGGTCTTACACCTTTCCAGAGGGTCTTTCAAGTTCAAATCTTGATTTCTCGTGTATGGAACTACCACGGATTTTATGGCTTAAAGCCATTTGACGGAGTCAGGGCCCATCATCGCTTCTTTGCATATAGTCCATTCATTATTGTCAAATAATGATTCAACCCTCAAATCTTGGTATTTTATTGTTTACCTGACCTGCTTGGTTCAATAGGAACTTAGACCTCCGTAACCACAACCTTTGAGGCACGTGAGTCATGAGCATTGTTGCTGCCTCCGGAACACTTTTCGGCGCTGTGCAACTTTGCACATATATATAAGGTTCTTTTAACCTTATCAAAGTTCTATCGTCCTCCTACTTAACTTTTCACGGAAAATTCCTTCTCAAAGAAACTTGACGTTCCAAGCGACAAACATTTTTGTCTTTGGTATTATGGAGGAATATTCAACGGTTGTTCGAATTAACATACAAAGACATGTTCATCCGTCTTTGGTTGTAAACATCTCACTTATGCATATCATACCAATGTTTAAGAAAGGACAACTTGGGTTTTATCCCAAACCATAACTTTATATGGTGTCATTTCAACAGATCATGATGGAGCTCTTTTTAGTGGAAAACTGGTAGTCTCTAAATCTTTAAAATATAATGGCAGTTTTATGAATTACACCTTTGATCCTACCATGTCAAACAAGGTTTCATTTCATATCTCGATTATTCCATACTCATATGGTGTTTCGGGAAACACAAATCCACGAAATGATTCCTCAAATCTTAGGTGTTATGCTAAACTTGTAACTCAAATATATTCCATTATGATCCTATCATAAATTCTTTATTTTCTTGTAACATTGATTTTGCACTTCATCTTGAAAGTCTTTGAACTTTTCAAATGTTTCACACTTCATCCTCATTAAGTAAAATATTCATATATTCACTCAAATTTTCGGATAAAGCATATGAAGTTGAAATACATCGCTCTCGACTACACATAATGGACTTCATACATCAAATATGTACAAATTCCAATAATCTAGTCATTCGTTCCCTTTTGGCCTATGAATGGAGTTTTAGTTATCTCTAGGATAGTTTCACAAGCGTCATTTGATCAAAAATCAAAAGACTCCAGAACTCCATCTACATGGAGTTTCTTCATGTTTTCTTTCCAATATAATTTAAACGGCAATATCACTTCAAGTGATCTTTCTTATCAATTGTCTTTCGACATTTATAGAAATAGTTTTATGGATGTGATTTATCCAACGAGATTTGTAAATCATCCATATTTTATGGATTACGACAATTATTTGAACAACCCATTTGTTCTCATAATACCTGATAAAACAAATCTTGAAGGCAAGCTTTGATGTTTACGAGCAATATAACAACCCTTTATTTGTTCTCGATGGACATCATCACATATTGTTTTGCCAGTTACTTAGGCCATTTTAGTTCATGAATTATGTTGTTTCGTATGATGATTCACACGAACAAATTCAGTATCCAATACTCAAGAACTACATTGTTTAACAAGCAAAGAATACAGCCATAACATGTATATCCTCTCTATACCTAAGCTGAACAATTCTAGTCTTTTATCTTCTTCCAAATATTTCTTAGATTTCTCTTTCAGAATTTCTTTATCCATTAAAAAGAATCTATCAACATCAATAGTGGCGCCATACTTATGACACATAGTCGAAAACATGTATAGTTAAATACCAATGTCTTTGGACTTGCACTTTGAAGTAGATCGCCATCATCAAATGTTTGGTGTTCTTTCAAATTCCATTCTTTAGTAATCATTTAGTGTAGTAAACATTTTACCTGCATCAAATATTCATCCTTATCATGGAACTATTCATGCTCAAGCTACTTTAGCTTATAACGGTGAATTGTGAGTATAATGTTGCTCTCCAAAACCTTTTGGAGGATTAGGACGACTAGCGTCTCCAACCTTTTGCAAATTCTCATCAAATATGAGAACATGACTTTTGCCATATTATACTCTATCATGTTGCAACCAAAACTTTGTTTCAGATATCATAATATCTTTCACACATGATGGTTTCTGAAACAATTTTTTCAGTTCTCCAATAACTTTGATATTAAAACAATCTTTTGAATAACAAGAATCATTGAGACAAACATGATACTTATATACTAATACTGGAATTGTTACTCTTGATTTAATAACAATTATTAAACTTCACGGAGTAACTAGAACTTACTAAAAGTTTGCAATAGGACTTTTACTTTAGATCAACACTTCAAAACAATACGATACCAGTTCGTAAAGTAACTAACAAGAATTAAGCGCAAGGTGGTAAACGAATGCCAATGACTACAACAACTATGCAAATTCACTTTTATTTAATTTATGATAAATAATGTTCAACTTTTAATCATATTGATGTTGAACTCCCACTCAAAACAATATCCCTCACATTGTTTTAGTGATCACACGAACCAAATTCACTACACCAAGTCCGATCATCACGTGACATGATATAGTTTCAAAGGCGAACAATCATCATGTTCATGATATCATCTATATGACTCATGCTTTACCTTTCGGTATTCCGTGTTCCGAGACCATGTCTGTACATGCTAGGATCGTCAAGATCAAACCTTAGCTTCCGCATGAGCAAATCTGGCTTTCTCCCATTGTATATACTCGCAGAATCTAACACACCTGATCATCACGTGGTGCTTCGAAACAACGAGCTTTGGCAATGGTGCCTACGAAGGACGAACACTCTATAACTTCATATTTTACGAGAGGGATCATCTTATAATGCTACCGTCACGAACTAAGCAATCCAAGATGCATAAAAGGATTAACATCACATGCAATTCAAAATATATGATATGATATGGCCTTTCTTCTTGTGCTTCCGATCTCCACCTTCAAGCACGAACATGATCTCCATCATCACTGGCGTGGCGTCAAGGTCAATGGCACCGCTCCACGGTTGTTGTCCACCAGCATGAACTATTACAACTACTTTGAATAATAGACATGCATGTCTTAATGAAATTAAAAGACAACCATAACTCTCCTGCCGGTTGCCGACTACAATAAGGAACATTGCAGACATCATATATAATCACAATAATGGCCATATCATATCACAGTACACCCCTGCAAAACAAAGTTAGACGCCTCTAATTTTCTTTGAATGTTTTACGTGGTTTGGGGCTTACAATAAGTGTCGTTCTAACTTACGAACAAGAACCACAACGTTGATGCTTGAACTATCAAGTGCCCGTTGTAAATTGAATCTTTACTATGATGGGAGAGACAGACATCCAAAAAGCCACTTATGCAATACAAGTTGCATGTCGAGCGTGGATCAAGTCTCATGAACGATGTCATGTAAGGTTAGCCCGGGCCGCTTCATCCTACCATACCGGAAGATGCAAAGTACACAAAAAGAAATTGATAATAATGGCAACACCTCCCACATTGACCATTGTGTTCTACTCGTGCAACAGATCTACATATAGAAACGGCTCTGATACCACTGTAGGGGTTCGTAGCATGGAAAACAAAAAATTCTACCACATGAACACACAATCAAGATCTAATCTATGATCAAGCCAAAATCTATCTACTAGATCGGTGCAACAAGTTGATAGAGTACTAAGCCTTGAAGATCCAAAGTGGTTAACGAGAGCAGATTCTCGTGGGTGATGTAGTCGTTCACTTGCCGATCTCAAGATCGCGTAGACAATCCTTCCAGCGCTGCATTCCGGCAGCGCTCCCACAGTCGGTCACACGTACGGTACTCGATGAAGACCTTCCTCTCCCTTGTTCCAGCAAGCAGCGGAGGTTGTAGCTATCTCCTCGCGATTCCGGCAGCACGACGGCGTGGTGTCGGAAGTAGAGGGGAGATCCCGCAGGTCTTCGCCTAAGATGGAGAGAGTATGGTGGAGTAGAGGGAGCCCCGTCGATCTAGGGTTTATAGGTCCGAGGTTTAGAGGTAGCTAGAAACTAGAGTTTAGCTAGTCGGTAGCGGTTTAGAGGAGATCTAGATTGGTCGCAACTAGAGAGGGGGGAGGCGGCCAACCTAGGGTTTCTTGGGCGCCTAGGGCAAGGGGGATACCTTGGGTGCGCACCCACCCCTCCTTATATAGGTGGGGGGCATCCAAGGGTGTTCCCAACCCAGGTGGAAACCCTCCCTAACTTAGAAACCCTTCCTAACTCGGAAACCATGTTGGGATTTGACTTTTCAAACTGCCTTTTTGACTTTCAAATTAGAGTTTGATTTCTCTCTTCCAAGTGTCCAGCCAAGTTACCTAGTACATGATGCAACCATTACACTTTGTCATGACACATCCATGTACCCTTCCCCTTCCGGATCGGTGAACCTTCTAGACCCTTCTAGAACATTTCGGTGAAAACACCGGAATCATTCCCGAACTCCGAAATTGGACTTTCCTTATATGAATATTATTCTCTGGACCATTCCAGATCTCCTTGTGATATCCCGAATCCCATCCAAGACTTCGAACAAAATTCGGTCTCTTTACTCACATTCCATATCTACTAAACAACATCGAATCCTTAAGTGTGTCTCCCTACGGTTCGTGAATTATGCAGACACGATCGAGACTCTTCTCTGATCAATAACCAATAGAGGAATCTGGAAATTCATATGGCTCCCACATATTTCCACGACTACTTTGCGATCGAATGAACCATTTACATACGGAACCAATTTCCCTTTGTCTCGCGATATTTTACTTATCCGAGGTTTGATCGTTGGTATCTCTGCATACCTAGTTCAACCTTATTACCGATAAGTATTCTTTTCTCGTTCCTGTGATATGTGATCGCTTGTGAGCCATTCACATGCTTGCAAGCTAATTGGATGACATTCCACCGAGAGGGTCCAGAATATATCTATCCGTCATATGGATGGACAAATCCCACTCTTGATCCATGTGCCTCAACACATACTTTCCGAACAGTCAATGCCACCTTTATAGCCACCCAGTTACGGTGTGGTGTTTGATGTCATCAAACCATCCTTCCGGTGATGGTAATTAGCATGATCTCATGGTCGAAGGAATTAAGTTCCTATGTATCAGAAAGATTATAGCAAGTGAACTATTTGAATGACTTGATCTTATGCTACGCTTAACTATAGGAGTATGTCCATCACATCATTCTACTAATGATATGACCTTATTGTTAATAACATCTCAATGTTCATGATCAGGAAACCATGATCATATATTAACCAACAAGCTAGTTTAACAAGAGGCTTTACTAGGAACTCTTTTATGTTTACAAACCACAAAAGTATTAATGTTTCCGGTTAATACAATTATAGCATGGTATGTAAACATTTATCATAAGTACGAAGATATGATAATAACCACTTTATTATTGCCTCTTGGGCATATCTCCAACAGGACAATGTCCCGAGTAGGATGTCTCAAACCGTTTCGTCCACCCCTGGGGAAAAAGACAAATGTCTGCCGAATCGGTAGAAAGTGGGTCCGGTTTGAACTACATGTACATGATCTAATGATCATGATTTTTTCCAAAATTAATTTTTAGACTCACAATATGATGTTTCTTCAGAGATCCATTCAGAGTTTAGCTAGGAGTATCCCCTATCTATGAACTTTAATGCCCGTTGTTTTGACCATAGTTTAAAACAGGCATAATAAATTCAAAAATGGTCCAAACAATGTAAATCCTTCGCTGGTGTCATGTTATGTGACATATTTGCAAGGAAAAATACCAAACTTGGTTTATTGTGAATATCTAAAAAAAAACCTTCACAAAAATGACCAATGTTATGATCAGATTCACGGTATAGTTTGTGATAATGTGCCCATATTATGCATGCATGTGCATCTTGGGATGGCGAACAATATTGCAGAAGGAAGTTTTCCTTTTCGGCGCACAAAAAATCCATTTTCCATTTTCCGTGTGCAAAAAATGAGGCATTTTGTGAAGCAACCACCAAATGGTTAATTCAAAATTCTAAAACCATATTTTTCAAAAATACTAGACCACCTTTCATGAACAATATCCCGAGTAGGATGTACCAAACTATTTCGTCCACCTCTGGCGAAAAAGACAAATGTCTGCCGAATCGGTAGAAAGTGGGTCTGGTTTGAACTACATGTACATGATTTAATGCACATGGTTTTTTTTTGAAAAATTCATTTTTAGACTCACAATGTGATGTTTCTTCAGAGATACATTGATATTTTAGAGATGATCACCCCATGGACAAAAAATTCAATGTCAAATCCCTATTGTCAAAACCATGATTCAAAATCTCTATTTACACCTATTAAGGTTTTATATGAAATATATATTCTTGTAGTTTTAATAGAGAGTAAAATGTTCCACAATGTCCTAAAAAATTCATGTTTAGTTTACAATTTATCTGAATTTTGTTTGTCTCAATTTAGAATTATGATTAAAAAGATACAAAATAAATTTAAAAAGAAAAAAACTGAAGGAGGCCGGCTCGGTGACCCCGCCAGGCAATCAGGCCAGCCGAGCTAGCCTTGTGCTATCTCTTGATACCGTCGGCCCAAGACAATCCAGAGAGCAGCCCAAGAATTCGCAAGGTGGAAGTCTGCCTGGGTTAACAAGGCCGGTAGATAGTTAATAAGCGACGGTACTCATGTCTATACAAAAAGACTTCGGTGGCCTGTTGATAGACCATGTCGAGGAGGACGGGAGGATCCTGAGATCCTTGGTTCGACCACCAGCGCTTTCTTTTTGTCGACTTCAGTTCTGTCCCGCACAAATGAGTTTCAGACTTTAGATCCCATATTTGGTCAACGGGTCAAAGGCAACATGGCAAGCAGGCCCCACATGTCACTGGGTAGGAGCATAATTGGTAGTCAACAGGTCAAAGCCATATGGACATGACATGTAAGCATAATCTGACACATGGATATGCCACATATACAGACACGTCAATGAAACTTGACACATGGACATGACACCTAGATCAACCTGCTGAGGTGTCCATGGGTATTTTTTAAGTTATCATGAATAGCACCCACGACCATTTAAATTGGTTGTAGTCGTCCAAAAATTAAGGTCATGGACGAGTGATATCTATGTAATGACCAACTGATGTAAGCAAGTTATGACCTTCCAGATAAAAAAGGTCGTAGTTTTTCACGATATGTAGCCTCCCAAATGGCATATGACCAGTTGGTTCGAAATGGTCATAGATCTATGACCAAAAAACTTAGGGTCGTTAAGAAAAGGTCACTAGTCAACACATTTCTTGTAGTGTATATCAATGAATAACAGTAAATTATGATATATAATAGTGATGCAAAATGGGCCTATCAACTCCCCCTAAGCTTAGACCTCGCTTGTCCCCTAGCGAAAACTGAGCTCAGTAAACATGACTACATGTTTATGGAGTGAAGTGTCGATAAAAAGAATACGGACAAGAGGCATCACATTTACCAATACACAACTCATAATAAAAAACAACTCACCATTATATAACTTAACTTGCAATGAGCATGGGAGTCACAATAAAGATGCATAAAGACAAATCATAATTAGTAATGGCAAACTTTGTTCTTGGTCAGAGAACATTTTACAAATCATACTTAGTTTTCAATCAAAGCTTTTGTAATGAAGTTTATAACAGGAATGCTTTTTCTCAAACATAAAGGATTCTCACAATGATATCTTTCAAAGTAATATTCAATCAGATAAGTGCAATGTGCAAAACAAGTAAGATAATAAACATGATTGCATAAATCATCATATGAATGATTGAAACACAACAACTCAAATGCTTGCTGGAGATAGAAAGGAATAGGTTTACTGACTCAACTAAGAAGTAAAAGATAGGCCCTTCACAGAGGGAAGCAGGGATTTCAAGTTTCATAAAGAGCCTCCAAAAGATTATGGTACTTACTAGCTTTGAGATCTCATTGCCCCTATCATAAGTATCTTGAGGTGATTAAGGTTAAAGTGAACATATATGGAGTATATGCTTGATAAATCATAAGTTGGCAATCTCATGTCCCTTGAGTACGAGGGTCGTTCCTCATTCTACTCAACTTTAGTTACAAGCAAGTTCTTGTCATTGTAAGTATATGTGTATCATAGAGAATCGCCAACGGGGTACCCCTTGACCCATGATACAGGAGCTATCCCATATCAAAATCACAAGGCAACAGACAGTGAGCATCTCGGCGATCCTTTATTTACCATGAGAATGGTGTATATATTTTTTTTCTGAGGATGCTTCATAGATTGCTCACTATAGTGATGTTGCAAGTTTCCACCATGATTAAGCATGGCTTAGGATAGCCGCCCAGGAGTTTCTCTAACACATATACATAACTCCATGGACTTACAAGCTCCCCTTTTATTTCACACCGCCGACATCCGCAAACAAAAGATCATGATATCAACTTGGTAGCTATTTACAGGTGTTGAAATATTTCCCCATGATAGCATGGTTCTGCTAATTCCCAACTTATAAGTGCAAGCATATACAACATATATGACACAATGGTTCAAGATTATTAGGTGCAAGAAATAAAGTGTGCCATCAAGTTCGTGAGAGCTTTACTAACTAGTTTTCACATAACAAAATAATTTTTAATTTGGAAGATAGATAAAACTTGAGAATTTACTTGTAATTGAAATAATTATAATATATAGATATTCTGGACACAGGTGGCATAGGTTTAAGTTCAAGGGTTGGATGCACGAGAAGTATTCTCTCTCAGTACATGTTTTTGGCTAGCAAGGCTGGGTAGCAAGCATAATACTTGAAAGAAACAAGCAAACATACAAGTGATAGAAACAAACATGTAATCTTCCTTGAAAACAGAAAAGATCTTAACTAAATAATATTAATATTATGAGCCAATCAAGAAAGAAAGAAAATAATATAAAATACCTGTAACTGCTTTTCTCTTTTCCTTTCAAACCTCAAAAAGTGTTGCTACTGACCAAAGCTAGGTTTGCCCAAACCAATTTCGATTTACTTGATGCTCCCAAAGTGATACCAATACTAACAACAAGATCAATCATATAACATAAGTTGAAAACTTAAATAAGATGTGCAAAAAGTAAATGATGAAACTTCTCATTAATATTCCATAAAGGCACTCACACCAAGGGATAAATAGATAACCAACTAGAGGAGAGATACTTCCATAATGCAAACCATCCTATATTATAACTTCTTTATTCATAATATGACTGATGACCCACAAGTATAGGGGGTGTATCGTAGTACTTTTGATAAATAGGACTGTCGATCCCAACGAGGAGCAGAAGGTGTTGACTAGTGGTATGGAGCAGGAAATCTCTGTAAATACTTAGCAAACAGATTTTTAGGGGTTTTCTGATAAAGCAACAAAACAAGGGGCAAGTAATAAAGACAACGAGCAAACGCAGCAAGTGGCCCAATCCTTTCTTAGAAAAGTACAAGCCGGTGGTAATACTTATAAGGACCAAACGTTCTCGAGGACACATGGGAATTCTGTCAAGTGCTTTCGCTTCAAATAGCTTATTACTCTTCTTTGGTGTTGTAAGTGTTGTGTGGGTGAACCTGTGCTAATGTACCGACCTTACTTGGACTAATACATACTTGTGATTAAACCACCTGCAAGCATCCGCAACTACAGGAAAGTAATTAAGATATAAACCTAACCACAACCTTAAACTCTGAGATCCTACACTCCCTTGTGCAAAGGTGTCCTAACGGGGGTTCAGGTTTACATCCAAGCAACCCCACAATTAGTAGCCGAATACACAATGCATTCCCCTAGGCCCATAAATGGTGAAGTATCATGTAGTCGATGTTCACATGACACCACTAGAAGAATAGCACCATAAGTTAAATACTAAACCATTCTATAATAACTCAACACAAATACACTACTAACATGACTTCTCCCATGTCCTCAAGAACTAAACGAACTACTCACGAGACATCATATGGATCAAGATCAAAGATGATATGGTAATGGATAACAATCTGAACATAAACAATAATCCAATGGTTCCACTCACAAGCATCAACTACAATAGTAATCAACACAGGGAAAGTTTCCCCTAAGAACTATGCAAGTATTCAACACGATTGTTACAGCGGGATGGAGTGGTGATGATGGTGCTGGTCGAGATGATGGTGTGGATGATGATGATCCCGATGAAGTCTATCTTGACGATGGTGTTGATGGCGACGATCTCTCCTCTCTGGGAAGGAATTTCCTCGACAAAAATCTGTCTGCTGGAGAGCTCTTTCTCTCTCGGTGTTTTCCGCCCCGTAGAGGCGGCGGAAATATTTCTGTGGTCCGCTCCCCTGGTATTAGGGTTCCGAGAGGAAGATATAGGTGAGAGGGTGGAGTCGGAGGCCGTCCAGGTGGGCCACACCTGCGCTAGGCACGGCCCAGGGGGACCCACGCCTAGGGGGGTGTGGGCCTCTTGTGGCCCAACTACGCCTCCCCTTCTGGCTTCCTTCGTCTTCTAGGAATTTCCAATATTTTTCTGGTATTTTTCTGATCTTCCCGAAATTGCATCAAAACACGTCTTTTTCCATCAGAATCCAGAATCCGGCAGTTCATCCTCCAAGAATCATCCAACATGCAAAAACAGAGGAAAAGACATAAGTAACACCTCATAATAAGACATATATCAATGAATAGAGGAAAATTATGATATAGAATAGTGATGCAAATTGGAAGTATCAACTCCCCCCAATCTTAGACCTTCGCTTGTCCCCAAGCGAAAACTGAACTCAGTAACATGTCCACAGGTTTATGGAGTGAAGTGTCGATAAAAGAATACGGACAAGAAGCATCACACTTACCACTACACAACTCATAGAAGAAAGAAACTCAGCATTATATAACTTAGCTTGCAACAAGTACAGGAGTCACAATAGAGATGCATAAAGATAAATCATAATTGGAATTGGCAAACTTTGTTCTTGGTCATAGAACACCTGGCAAACAGTTTCACAATAAGCTTTTTGTAGAAGTCTTCAAAACAGGAGCACTCTTTGCTCAAAAAGGTTTTTCACAATGAAGGATTTCAAGGTAATACTCAATAGATAAGAGTTTTTTGCAAACAAGGAAGATAAAGAACATGATTGAATAAATCACCATATGAATGCTTGAAACACAACAACTCAAATGCTTGCTGGAGATAGAGAGGAAGTAGGTTTACTGACTCAACTTAGAAAATAGGAGAAAGGTCCCTTCATAGAGGGAAGCAGGGATTTCAAGTCATAAAGATCTTCCAAAAGATTATGGTACTTACTAGCTTTGAGCCCTCATTGCCCCTATCATAGGCATCTTGAGATGATTAAGGTTAAAGTGAACAAGGATGGAGTATATTCTTGACGAAATATAAGTTGGCAATCTCATGTCCCTTGAGTACGAGGTCCACACCTCATGCTACTCAACGTTGGTCACCGGTAAGTTCTTGTCATTGTAAGTACATGTGTATCATAAAGAACCGCCAATGGGGTACCCCTTGCACATGGTACATGAGCTATCCCATAACCAAAATGACAAGGCAAGCAGACAATGAGCATCTTAGCGATCTTTTTATTTACTATGTGCATAGCTTTTTATTGAGGATGCTTCACAGAATGCTCATTATGGTGATGCTACAAGTTTCCACCATGATTAGGCATGGCTTAGGCTAGCGGCCCAGGCGTTTCTCTAACACACATACATCACTCCATGGACTTACAAGTTCCCCCTTTATTTCACACCGTCGACATCCGCAAACAAAAGAACATGATATCAGCTGGATGAGTATCCATAAGTGTTTAAAGCGTTCCCCGTGACAGCACGGTTCTGCTCATCCCAACATATAGATGCAAGGATATACAACTTTGATGACACAATTGTTCAAGTCTATTAGGGGCAAGAAAAATAAGGTGTGTCATCAAGTTCGGGAGAGCTTTACTAACTAGTTTTCACATAACAAAATAATTTTTAATTCGAAAGATAGATGAAGCTTGAGAATTTTCTTAGAATAGCAAATGCTAATATGTAGATATAGTGGACACAAATGGCACAAGTTTTGGTTCAAAGGGATTGAAAACATGAGAAGTAAGCCTTCTCAAAACAGGTTTTTGGCTAGCAAGGCTGGGTAGCAAGCAAGAGAGTTGAAAGAAACAAGCAAACATACAAGTGATAAAGCCAAACATGCAATCCTCCTTGAAGACACAAACGACCTTAAATAAAGAATACTAAGCTTCTGAGCCAACAAGAAAGAAAATAAATGATACAAAATACCTGTAAGATTTTCTCTTTTCCTTTCAAACCTCAAAAAGTGTTGCTACTAACCAGAGATCGGTTTGCCAAAACCAATTTAGATTTACTTGATGCTCCCAAAGTGATGCCAATACTGATCAACAAGATCAATCATATAATAGAGATTGCAAACTAAAATAAGAAGTGCAAAAAGTAAAAGATGAGACTTCTCATTAATATTCCATAAAGGCACTCACACCAAGGGATCAACAGATAATCAAATAAAGGAGAGATACTTCCACATGCAAACAAATCTATAAGATAACTTCTCTACCAAACATATGAATCTACTAAAAAGGTAAAAGATAAAAGATAATGATGGTGATACGCGGCACTCCCCCAAGCTTGGAACAAGCCAAGGGGATGCCAAACCTGATGGTGAATTACACCTTCGGTGGTGGTGGTACTCCCTTGTTTAGGGTAAGAGAACCCTCCAATATCTTACGAAGCCTGTTGTTCTCCTCTTTAAATATATCCACTTTCATCCTCAAAGGACGGTATTTGTCACAAAACTCATCAGTGGTTCGAAGGGCTTGCACTGCCTCAGGGCAGGATCTGAATTCTGGAACAGAGGCTATAATCCCCTACATGTTACGAAAAAAACACGTCCAGAGTTAATTGCTCCTACAAAAGTAGGTTTCCTTGCCCTTGACCCCGCGGCGGTTTGTTCCTCCATCTTAACTTCCTCCTCGATGCTCCAATCCATGTCTTTGTACCTTGCAACGATCCTTTCTTCTTCCACTGGCTTCTTGTCTTTGTCGTTGACGGAGACCATGGTGCTCTAAACTTGAGAAGATTTCCTGACAGAAATAGATCGAAACGAAAACATAATGAGAACACGATGCACGAAACTCAGGGGATCCGGGGGTTATATATTACGCAGTTTCGAAGCATAAGGAAGGTACTGGTACGAAAACAAAGTGGAAACAGAGCTCGGGGGGCTCACACCCCCTCCAGGCGCGGCCAGCTAGGGACCGCGCCTGGGGTGGGTTTGGCCACCCCGTCCTCCGTTTCCTCCTCTATTTTGTTTTGTAGACTTCCGTATGTAATAAAAACATCAAAAATATAAAAAGAAAAGGTTTTCACGAACCTTCTATTTTCACCACTTTTACCTATTCAAAGTCGAACTCTGCAGATTCCTTTCCTCCTTCTCCTGAATATTCCTTTATTCACAAGGCAATGCACAAACTTCAATGGCAACATTAGTGTAAGCAAAAAAATAAACCTTTAGGTTCACACTTCAACTGAAATCCATCAAAACAAAGGCGTCTGTAAGAGGCAAATGCAAATGATAATAGAAATCTGTCAAAATAGACCAGTAGGTAAAGATTGATTTTTTCGAAAACCTTATGTTGCTCAAATCAAAAAGTGAAAACTAATGAAAGTTGGGTAACAACTTGGAGAACAAGCACAGAAAAATACAGCTCCATCCGAAGTACTGAGTTCCCTCACGAATTTTTACAATGCAGCACAAAAATCTGTCCCAGGACAGCCACTTTTCACAACTCCTCTACTTCACAAAAGTAGTCGAACTTGACTCAAAAACCAAAACAAAAAGGATAAGGAGCGGTTATTGCTGAGATAATAACTTCCAAGACTCTACAAAACTATTGGGTTATCTCCCAAGAAGTACTTTTCTTTAATGCCTTTAAGTTAGGCTTGATAGTTTCAAAGATGCTCACATAGGTGATAAATATTTGAAGTGAAAGAGAGCATCAAGAAGCAAATAACCAACACATTTGAGACTAACCCACTTCCTATGCATGGGAGTATCATGAGAAAATGAATTGTTGAAACAAAAAGCCACTAGCATAGGAAGACAAAACTGATGCAACTTCAAAGCTTTCAACATAAAACGGGGAAACTTAACATTATTGAGATGCATAAAACCATGTTTCCCTCTCTCATAATAACTTTTAGTAGCACTTTGAATAAAGTTGACAATATAACTATCTCTAGCAACAAATTTATCATCAGAATGAGTATACTTACAGTCATCAAAAAGAGGTCCAAGGTAATAAACTGGATCAATATAAGCAAGTTGTTCCATCCTGAAATCTTCAGTAGGCAAGATATTTTCACAAGGAGCTTTAGAAAATTTGGAAAAGTTAAACTCATAAGAATCTCCATAAAACTTAGTTAAAAATTTCTCCTTCTTACAATCTATAATATCTCCACAAGTGTTCAAGAAAGGTCTACCAAAAATGATAGGATAGGTTTTGCTAGCTGCTGAATTAAGCACTAGAAAATCAGCAGGATACTTAATCTTACTACAGAGAACTTCCACGTCTCTTACAATGCCAATGGGGAAAATGGTTTCCTTATTAGAAAGGTGAATAACCACATCAATGTCCTCAAGCTCACAAGGACCAATTTCATGCATAATTTCCCTGTAAAGCTCGTAAGGAATGGCACTAGAACTAGCACCAATATCACATAAACCATAGTAGCAATGATCACCAATTTTAACAGAAAGCACAGGAACACTAGCTTTTATAGGTTTACTAGGATGAGAGATAATATTAGAAGTGTCTTCACAGAATACAATATGCTCATCCTCTATTTTTCTAGTGACAGGGTCTTTCACAGTAGCTACCATAGGTTCAATATTCAATTGCTCATTAGGATCCACAATTTTCTTAGTACCTTTATTATTTGCACTAATCATCATAGAATACTCCTTTACCTTAGCTGGGAAAGGTATTTTCTCAACATGAGGTTCAGGCACAATATGAGTAGTAGTACAAACTTCAGTGCTTCTAACAGGAACATTACTAAGAATATCTTTATAAGGTGCATGGTACTTATTCCACTTCTTGTAGAGGTCCCAACCTGGTAAGGTAGAGTCCTCCTGTGTTTTACAATGCTAGTCCCTGGATCAATAGTTAGCATCCACAATTAAGATGTAATATCAAGAAACAAAGGTCATAATATAACTTTATAACCAGGAATAACATAAGTTTATTACATCAAACATAGCTCAATAGGCTATTTCATTACATTGCAGCGGAATAAATATAGTCATGGGTCCTTCAGCTTCAAAGTGCCACAGGCAGATGTTGGTTGTAGATTTTGTAATCCTAGTCAATCAAACAATCTTCATTTTAAAAGCAATCAACCTGCAACATTACAAGTTACAGCCACATGGGTCAATACATTTGAATTGTATTGGCAAGCTTCACTTCTATGTATAATAAGAGTGGCTCCTATTATTATATGCATATTTGGCTAAGTAGAGTTTAAGGCTTATTTGCATAAAGCAATATTTATCCTATCTTTTCAAAATGGTTTTGGTCCTTTGTCAAATCTCTTTTCCAAGTTCCTTGAACTCCTTGGTAGACACTCAAGTGTTCAAGTCCTTGTCAAAAATCCCTTGAGCTACTTGGTAACCCCAAGTGCAACAGGTTTTATCAAACTCATGAGTTCCTTGGTATCCCCAAGTACATCATGCTCTTGAGCACCTTGGTAACTCCCCAAGTGTAACAAGCTTAACAAATCTCTTTGAATTCCTTGGTAGACACACAAGGGCATCAAGTTTTTATTTTTAGAAATTAGAGTGTCGAGATCTCCCATAGTTCAAACTTTAGTTGCTCAGTATTGTCCATAACCGGGGACACGGCTAAGTACTTAGATTTTATTAACTTCTGCAGAAGGAGTACACTTTACCCACATGACACAATCCCATCTTGTTGCCACCAGTGGCCTACTGGATTAGTGCTCACCAAGATGGAGTACCGGCAGACTGAGAGTGTGACGAAGTCTTTCCAAAAGGTCCTTCCATACATCATTGGTAGCTTGTCTTCAGCCCCCATGAAGCATTCCAGATCCCCATGTCTGGTAACTAAAGACAATGTATGGATCTCCCTAATGTAGTTGACTAAGCCAGAGCCATAATAGCATGTGGTTGTACACGAAAGCCACAATTGGAGAAACATGTTCAATCTCTAAGTTTCCTAGGTGGTTTTCTTTTGGAGCACAACACAAAGTGATTTCCATAGACATGGTTCCTCTTGTTGCCACCCTCTCCAAAACTTAAAGTGTCCACCACCTAGGTGGTTCATTGAGTCCTTGTTTTATTATGTAAAACACAAGTCCTTTTCTCAATCCTTTGTAAAATCTCAACATGTATCTCTTGTCAAAATAAGGCATGGCTAAGCATGTACAACTTCAATATTTTCACTAAGGAGTGTATAGGGAATCCTATTAGGATTTTAGCATAGCATAAGTATAAAGAAATCTTTTCATGCATGTTTTCATAATCCACTAAGTATAATGAAAATAGTAGGGCATTTGTATGATAGTGTAACTTGCCTTTTTGGTAGGGAATGAGGGTTCACTCCTTGATCCTGCTAGTATCACACTTTTCTAATTTCACTACAAGTCAATCAAGCAAACACCAAATCAACTAACATTCCAACCACATTTACTCAAACACAATCACACCCAAGACAAGAAGGAAACTAAGTCATGCATAAATATGCAAAGGACGGTTCTATTGCAAGGATGGTCTCCACTAGGTTTCTAAACTTTGTAAGGTCCAAATTGGTCATTTACCAAAATGGCAAAGTCATTTGCAAATGGGTTTTATCTCAAGACCATTTTAAAATTCATTCAACATTTTATGTGGTGGAAAATAGTTTTATTAAATCTAAAACCTTTAAGTTTTCACCAAAAGTTTCTAACTCTCAAGATTTGTTGTTTTGGGTCAGTAGCTTTGAATCAAAATATTTTCCCAAAGTTAAATTCCAAAATCCTTTTTCATAATAAAACTATTATTTTTACTTGGCTAGAAATAGACTAATTCAATTAATCCATTCTAAATTTTTCCAATTTCATTTTTAAAACCATGGGTTGGTTCCTAGGTTCAGTAAGGTCACACAAATCCATTTTGCAAAGGTTTTAATCCTAAAATCAATTTTAAACAATTTTTCTAATCTAAACAAGCTCACAAAAGGATCTGCAATTTCAAACAAGCTAACAGATACTATTTTCGAAACTAAGGCCATGGTTGGCTAGGGCTTGTTCTCCTGAATCCATTGATATATAATTTGTAATTTTTGGACGTGTGGTTTGAAAGATACAAGGGTTTGAAGTTTGCAAAAGTTTCTGTTTTCAAAACTGTTTTTAAACCTAATAGGCGACACGCGGCGTGTTCTTACTGGTCGATACCGGTTCGGCCGGATCGGCTCTGTGGAACGTTAGATTAAGTTGAATTTCACGGCACAGATCCATCCTTACCCCTTCGGTTAGTCATTCTATCCAAGCCGGTGGATCTGCATCCTACGGTTCCTATCGCTTGGTCAAAACGCAGCGGCGCTGGCGGCGGCGTCTGGTGGCGGAGCGGTCGGTCGACGACGGAGGCGACGCTACAGGAGGTGGGGGAGAAGGAGGGGTTGCTCACCGGTCTCAGGGGGTCACGGCGTTGCTCGAGGAAGTGTTGGTCGGACGAGGGGCGCTCGGGTTCTACGGAAATTCCTCACCGGAGTTCATGGCGGCGTCAGGAGCTTCTGCCTGACAACGGGGATGGGGCTGCTGTCCACCAGAGGGCAAGAAACCGATGTGGTTAGATGCGCAAGGACACAGCGAATGTGCGTGCGTGAATGAGAAGGCGCGGGGTGGTCAGATACTACCTGTGGGCTTCGCCGGAGATGAAGCAGACGGTGGCGACGGTGGTCGTTGTCGAAGGCGAGGTTACAGGGTGCCCGCGGTCGAGTTTGTTGCACTAGCAGATGCGCCTGAGAGTGGGGAAGCTGTGAGCTTGGTCGGGGAGGAGAGGGGCGGTGAGGGGCTGCCGGAATTGGCTTGGGAAGTCGTCGGAGCGGCGGCGGTATAGAGGGAATTGGAGGCAGCCTAGGGGCAGAGTGGAGGCGACGTCTGGGGGAAATGACAGAGGAGAGGGAGGCTTTTAAGGGAGCGTGGTCGCTGCGAGTTAAGGTGGCCGTGTTAAAGCGAATTGATGCCGCTGGTTACAGGGAAAGCGACAAGGAGGAAGAACTGGTCACATGGTGGGAAGGAGAACAGTGGAAAGGGGGTCCAGCGGTCAGTGGGAATAGAAGAGAGGAGGAGGTCCACTTGCTAGTCTCTTAGCGGGTTCCTTTCGCGGTGCAGAAAACGGTTCGGGGCGTGGGTGAGAGAGGTGGGCTGTTGGGCTGTTGGGCCAGATTGTTGGGCTGGTCGTTTTCTCTTATTTTTTTCTGTTTACTTTGTTTTATTCTTTTCTATCTCCATTTTCTGATTTGAAATTCAATTCATAATTCAAACAACAAGACAAACATTCAAATAATTCAAACAATCATCACACTTGTATCAAGTTTTTGATTCTGTTTATCAACATAATCCAAAGTCCAAAATAAAAGAATATTTTTAAATCTTTTTAGGTTCCATTTATTAATTAAATAAAATGGTCCATGGTTTACTAATAAAACAAGTTTTGGTTTATTTAATAAAATCTTCATTTGAAATCCAAATGCTTGCAAAACAGGTTTTATTTGGAAATAAAGAATATTTGAAAAACTTGTTTAAAATAAAATAATCTTTTTTACATTGAGGTCCATTAATAATTAAATAAAAGGGGCCTTAGTTATATTATCAAATAGGGTTTGATTTTATTAATAAAATCTTTATTTGAAACCTAAATATTCTCAAAACAATTTAGTAGGTTTTATTAGAGAATATAAAATACTTGGAAAACCTATTTAAAACAATTTAATAAGCTTTTGATGTTTTAATTAAAATGGCAAAACCTTTTTTTTATTTGAATAAAATTTGATATTAATTCCTTATTATTTTATTTTAAATAAACCTTTGTTATTTTATTCAGAACTAAATGTTTTAATTTCCAAAGCTTGGTCAAAGTTTAATTTGGCTTTATTAAATAATCTTTATTTATAATTCCACATTTTCTTTTGAAAACCAAATCTTCCATTAAAGGATCCAATATTAGTAATTCCAAAACATTTTAATTTCCTTTATTAAATGTTTATCTTTTTAATCCCTTTAGGTTTTTATTTAATTCAAATGAGTTTGGAGTTCCAATTGAATTCAAAAAGTTTCTTCTGGCTCTGAAAATCAAACAAAGTTTTATTTTATTCATTTATTTTTCACATTACAAGATTTGGAAAATCTTGGGATGTGACAGGATACCACCCTTAAAATAAATCTCGTCCCGAGATTTGGGAGGCTAGGGTTACAAGCAGGTTCAAACAACTAGGATACTACCACCCTTTAAATTTTCAAACAAAATTTACATATTGTCCTTCTTGGGATCCTGGAGAAAATTTCTCATTGCAAACATTTGCAATGGTTTCCTTGGTTTCCATACTTGACTCATGGGCCAAGATTGAGCTTCTCCATAGGCTTGTTCAACTTGTTCTTCATCCTTTCTGGACAGTTGCTTGCATAGTGTCCTGGGTTCTTGCAGTTGAAGCAATGAATGTCATTGAGTTCTTTATGTGGCTCTTGTGGGCAAGTTGCTACATAATGACCTGGTTCGTTATGCTTGTTGCACCACACTTGGTCAATCCTTTATTCTTCTTTTCTCTGGGCATCCACTGGAGTAGTGTCCCATTTCCTTACATTTACGACATTGTGCAAGGCTCATGTCTTGCTTGGGCTTCTTGATTTTCTTTGATCCTTTGAATTGGGTTGTCTTGTTTGGAGGTATGAGTGGTCCTTTTCCTTTGGTAGACTTGGATCCTTCTTGTTTCCTTTGTTCTACCATGGCATAGATGGGACATAGGCCAGGAGTATGATCACTTCCTTCACAAAGGTAGCAAGTAGCTTGAGAGGTGGGGCATTGTCCAACATGATGGTCTTCTTCACAATTGGGGCATTGTCCTTCATGCTCCGTGGAAGTATGATCCTTGTCTCCACAAATAATGCAAGCTGGGGCTCCATCTAGAATAACATTTTTGTCATCCTTGTTATCATACACTCTTCTAGGATAGCTTTCTTCCATGCTAATCATTTGATTAGTCACCTTAAGCATTAGTTGAGATTGTTCCTCCAAAAACTTTTGCAGTGCTGGATCTTTATCACTATTGTTGGCTAGGAACTGAGCTGTCAGTTGGTTCAACTGATGTTGGGTTGCTATGAGCTCTCTCATGCTGTCAGCTTGGTTGGTGTTGGTGTCATCAACCTTGATGTTGGAGTCCTTTGGAGTAGTCATCTGTTTGGGTTGAAGGAAGATTAGAATGGGCAAGATATTTCTAAGGAAATATTTCTAATCACACACATCACAATTCACACAAGCAATGTGCATGCAATCACAAAACAAACTTTTCACTCATACAAGGTTCAAGCACATACTTAGGAAACAAAATATTTCTGTTACACCACACAAGTTGGTGTGTTTTGTCTTAACTAAATTATGGTGGTCCATCTATATGGTTCACTTGTGATCCTTCCATCCTTCTTGGTTGATCCTTATTGCATGAGATCATGGTTTCCTTTGGAAAAACTTTTGGTCACAATACTTCAAGGTTTGTTGATGGCTCCTTCTTATTTTGCATTCCCTCAGTCTCTAAATTTTAGAGTAAGACTTCCTTGTCTCATTTGTGTCCTTAGTGATATCCAAGTTGGAAGTCCTTGGTGAGGAGGTTGAAGATGTTGAAGTCATTAGAGTTGAAGAAGTTGAAATCATCCTCTACACATGGTGTAGTCCTTGGTCATTGGGTAGGTTCTTCTATCAAGATGAAGTGGAAGGGATGTAGAGTTGAAACCAAAATGGTTAAGGAAAGAGTTTACAAGTGTTTTTGTAAATAAGTTTTGGATCAAATATAACTCTTATTTTTCTAAGGGTTTTGTCCAATCCTAGGGTTTACAAATCCTACAGGCAACACAATGCTCTGATACCATCTGTAGAGGTCCCAACCTGGTAAGGTAGAGTCCTCCTGTGTTTTACAATGCTAGTCCCTGGATCAATAGTTAGCATCCACAGTTAAGATGTAATATCAAGAAACAAAGGTCATAATATAACTTTATAACCAGGAATAACATAAGTTTATTACATCAAACATAGCTCAATAGGCTATTTCATTACATTGCAGCGGAATAAATATAGTCATGGGTCCTTCAGCTTCAAAGTGCCACATGCAGATGTTGGTTGTAGATTTTGTAATCCTAGTCAATCAAACAATCTTCATTTTAAAAGCAATCAACCTGCAACATTACAAGTTACAGCCACATGGGTCAATACATTTGAATTGTATTGGCAAGCTTCACTTCTATGTATAATAAGAGTGGCTCCTATCATTATATGCATATTTGGCTAAGTAGAGTTTAAGGCTTATTTGCATAAAGCAATATTTATCCTATCTTTTCAAAATGGTTTTGGTCCTTTGTCAAATCTCTTTTCCAAGTTCCTTGAACTCCTTGGTAGACACTCAAGTGTTCAAGTCCTTGTCAAAAATCCCTTGAGCTACTTGGTAACCCCAAGTGCAACAGGTTTTATCAAACTCATGAGTTCCTTGGTATCCCCAAGTACATCATTCTCTTGAGCACCTTGGTAACTCCCCAAGTGTAACAAGCTTAACAAATCTCTTTGAATTCCTTGGTAGACACACAAGGGCATCAAGTTTTTATTTTTAGAAATTAGAGTGTCGAGATCTCCCATAGTTCAAACTTTAGTTGCTCAGTATTGTCCATAACCGGGGACACGGCTAAGTACTTAGATTTTATTAACTTCTGCAGAAGGAGTACACTTTACCCACATGACACAATCCCATCTTGTTGCCACCAGTGGCCTACTGGATTAGTGCTCACCAAGATGGAGTACCGGCAGACTGAGAGTGTGACGAAGTCTTTCCAAAAGGTCCTTCCATACATCATTGGTAGCTTGTCTTCAGCCCCCATGAAGCATTCCAGATCCCCATGTCCGGTAACTAAAGACAATGTATGGATCTCCCTAATGTAGTTGACTAAGCCAGAGCCATAATAGCATGTGGTTGTACACGAAAGCCACAATTGGAGAAACATGTTCAATCTCTAAGTTTCCTAGGTGGTTTTCTTTTGGAGCACAACACAAAGTGATTTCCATAGACATGGTTCCTCTTGTTGACACCCTCTCCAAAACTTAAAGTGTCCACCACCTAGGTGGTTCATTGAGTCCTTGTTTTATTATGTAAAACACAAGTCCTTTTCTCAATCCTTTGTATAATCTCAACATGTATCTCTTGTCAAAATAAGGCATGGCTAAGCATGTACAACTTCAATATTTTCACTAAGGAGTGTATAGGGAATCCTATTAGGATTTTAGCATAGCATAAGTATAAAGAAATCTTTTCATGCATGTTTTCATAATCCACTAAGTATAATGAAAATAGTAGGGCATTTGTATGATAGTGTAACTTGCCTTTTTGGTAGGGAATGAGGGTTCACTCCTTGATCCTGATAGTATCACACTTTGCTAATTTCACTACAAGTCAATCAAGCAAACACCAAATCAACTAACATTCCAACCACATTTACTCAAACACAATCACACCCAAGACAAGAAGGAAACTAAGTCATGCATAAATATGCAAAGGACGGTTCTATTGCAAGGATGGTCTCCACTAGGTTTCTAAACTTTGTAAGGTCCAAATTGGTCATTTACCAAAATGGCAAAGTCATTTGCAAATGGGTTTTATCTCAAGACCATTTTAAAATTCATTCAACATTTTATGTGGTGGAAAATAGTTTTATTAAATCTAAAACCTTTAAGTTTTCACCAAAAGTTTCTAACTCTCAAGATTTGTTGTTTTGGGTCAGTAGCTTTGAATCAAAATATTTTCCCAAAGTTAAATTCCAAAATCCTTTTTCATAATAAAACTATTATTTTTACTTGGCTAGAAATAGACTAATTCAATTAATCCATTCTAAATTTTTCCAATTTCATTTTTAAAACCATGGGTTGGTTCCTAGGGTCAGTAAGGTCTCACAAATCCATTTTGCAAAGGTTTTAATCCTAAAATCAATTTTAAACAATTTTTCTAATCTAAACAAGCTCACAAAAGGATCTGCAATTTCAAACAAGCTAACAGATACTATTTTCGAAACTAAGGCCATGGTTGGCTAGGGCTTGTTCTCCTGAATCCATTGATATATAATTTGTAATTTTTGGACGTGTGGTTTGAAAGATACAAGGGTTTGAAGTTTGCAAAAGTTTCTGTTTTCAAAACTGTTTTTAAACCTAATAGGCGACACGCGGCATGTTCTTACTGGTCGATACCGGTTCGGCCGGATCGGCTCTATGGAACGTTAGATTAAGTTGAATTGCACGGCACAGATCCATCCTTACCCCTTCGGTTAGTCATTCTATCCAAGCCGGTGGATCTGCATCCTACGGTTCCTATCGCTTGGTCAAAACACTGTACCTGGCGGGCGTCACAGTGGCGAGCGGTCGGTCGACGACGGAGGCAACGCTACAGGAGGTGGGGGAGAAGGAGGGGTTGCTCACCGGTCTCAGGGGGTCACGGCGTTGCTCGAGGAAGTGTTGGTCGGACGAGGGGCGCTCGGGTTCTACGGCAATTCCTCACCGGAGTTCGTGGCGGCGTCGGGAGCTTCTGCCTGACAACGGGAATGGGGCTGCTGTCCACCAGAGGGCAAGAAACCGATGTGGTTAGATGCGCAAGGACACAACGAATGTGCGTGCGTGAATGAGAAGGCGCGGGGTGGTCAGATACTACCTGTGGGCTTCGCCGGAGATGAAGCAGACGCTGGCGACGGTGGTCGTTGTCGAAGGCGAGGTTACAGGGTGCCCGCGGTCGAGTTTGTTGCACTAGCAGATGCGCCTGAGAGTGGGGAAGCTGTGAGCTTGGTCGGGGAGGAGAGGGGCGGTGAGGGGCTGCCGGAATTGGCTTGGGAAGTCGTCGGAGCGGCGGCGGTATAGAGGGAATTGGAGGCAGCCTAGGGGCAGAGTGGAGGCGACGTCTGGGGGAAATGACAGAGGAGAGGGAGGCTTTTAAGGGAGCGTGGTCGCTGCGAGTTAAGGTGGCCATGTTAAAGCGAATTGATGCCGCGAAGTTACAGCAGGAAACGGCGACGAGGAGGGGAAGAACTGGTCGCGCGGGTGGGGAAGGAGAACAGTGGAAAGGGGGTCCAGCGGTCAGTGGGAGTAGAAGAGAGGAGGAGGTCCACTTGCTAGTCTCTTAGCGGGTTCCTTTCGCGGTGCAGAAAACGGTTCGGGGCGTGGGTAAGAGAGGTGGGCTGTTGGGCCAGATTGTTGGGCTGGTCGTTTTCTCTTATTTTTTTCTGTTTACTTTGTTTTATTCTTTTCTATCTCCATTTTCTGATTTGAAATTCAATTCATAATTCAAACAACAAGACAAACATTCAAATAATTCAAACAATCATCACACTTGTATCAAGTTTTTGATTCTGTTTATCAACATAATCCAAAGTCCAAAATAAAATAATATTTTTAAATCTTTTTAGGTTCCATTTATTAATTAAATAAAATGGTCCATGGTTTACTAATAAAACAAGTTTTGGTTTATTTAATAAAATCTTCATTTGAAATCCAAATGCTTGCAAAACAGGTTTTATTTGGAAATAAAGAATATTTGAAAAACTTGTTTAAAATAAAATAATCTTTTTTACATTGAGGTCCATTAATAATTAAATAAAAGGGGCCTTAGTTATATTATCAAATAGGGTTTGATTTTATTAATAAAATCTTTATTTGAAACCTAAATATTCTCAAAACAATTTAGTAGGTTTTATTAGAGAATATAAAATACTTGGAAAACCTATTTAAAACAATTTAATAAGCTTTTGATGTTTTAATTAAAATGGCAAAACCTTTTTTTTATTTGAATAAAATTTGATATTAATTCCTTATTATTTTATTTTAAATAAACCTTTGTTATTTTATTCAGAACTAAATGTTTTAATTTCCAAAGCTTGGTCAAAGTTTAATTTGGCTTTATTAAATAATCTTTATTTATAATTCCACCTTTTCTTTTGAAAACCAAATCTTCCATTAAAGGATCCAATATTAGTAATTCCAAAACATTTTTAATTTCCTTTATTAAATGTTTATCTTTTTAAACCCTTTAGGTTTTTATTTAATTCAAATGAGTTTGGAGTTCCAATTGAATTCAAAAAGTTTCTTCTGGCTCTGAAAATCAAACAAAGTTTTATTTTATTCATTTATTTTTCACATTACAAGATTTGGAAAATCTTGGGATGTGACACTTCTTCTTGGGAATTTCTATGTAAGAGGCAAAAGCTTTAAAATAGTTGGCAATACTTTGGGAATCAAGACCAAATTCATTACTAATATCACGGAAGTCGTCAGTTCCCATAAAAGATTTAATGCATTCATCATCATAGTTTATACCTGACTTTATTCCTTTGTCATTCTCCAAAGCTTTAGTGTTCTCTTGAATACGGTCTAGGAGATCCCATTTAGCTTCTTCCTTCATACATGTTAATGATCCAGCACAAGAAGCATCTATTAAATCTTTATGATGAAGAGAAATCCTAGAATAAAATTTATTGATAATGATATTGTTAGGGAGTTCATGAATAGGACATTTAAGCATTAGTAACTTCAATCTCCCCCAAGCTTGAGTTGTACTCTCTCCATCACGAGGGCAAAAGTTATATATCAGAATTCTATCCTTATGAATCTCACTGGGAGGATAAAATTTAGAATAAAAGAGAGATTCTATCTCCTCCCATTCCATGGATTGTCCATTCTTTAGCAGCTTATACCATTCTTCAGCTCTCCCTTTCAAAGATATGGAGAGTAACTACTTCTTAACCTGTTCAGTTTTGATACCTGCACACTTAAATAACCCATATAATTCATGGATAAAAAAATGATCACCAGGATGGACAGTTCCATCCCCTAAATAATAATTATCCATAACACGATCAACAATACTTGTAGGTATCTTAAAAGGATATATCTCAACAGGTGGTGGTTCATCTACTACCCTAACATTGGTAGTAGTTTTCCCAAACAGAAAAACAAGTGGGTTATGCATATTGGAAACAAAGCAACAAACAGAAACAAAAAGCAATACTCACAGTAGAAGTTTCATTTACCAGTTCCACTCTTCAATAGTGCTTCACTCCCCGGAAATGGCACCAAAAAATAGTCTTGATGACCCACAAGTATAGGGGGTGTATCGTAGTACTTTAGATAAATAGGAGTGTCGATCCCAACGAGCAGCAGAAGGTGTTGACTAGTGGTATGGAGCAGGAAATCTCTGTAGATACTTAGCAAACGGATTTTCAGGGGTTTTCTGATAAAGCAACAAAAAAAGGTGCAAGTAATAAAGACAACGAGAAAACGCAACAAGTGGCCCAATCCTTTCTTAGCAAAGCACAACCCGGTGGCAATACTTATAAGGACCAAACGTTCTCGAGGACAAATGGGAATTCTGTCAAGTGCTTTCGCTTCAAATAGCTGAGTACTCTTCTTTGGTGTTGTAAGTGTTGTGTGGGTGAACCTGTGCTAATGTACCGACCTTACTTGGACTAATACATACTTGTGATTAAACCCCCTGCAAGCATCCGCAACTATAGGAAAGTAATTAAGATATAAACCTAACCACAACATTAAACTCTGAGATCCTATACTCCCTTGTGCAAAGGTGTCCTAACGGGGGTTTAGGTTTCTGTCACTCCGGCAACCCCAAAATTAGTAGCCAAATAAACAATGCATTCCCCTAGGCCCATAAATGGTGAAGTATCATGTAGTCGATGTTCAGATGATACCACTAGAAGAATAACACCACAACTTAAATGCTAAACCATTGAATAATAACTCAACACAAATCGACTACTAACAACATGACTTATCCCACGTCCTCAAGAACTAAACGAACTACTCATGAGACATCATATGGATCAAGATCAAAGATGATATGGTAATGGATAACAATCTGAAAATAAACAATAATCCAATGGTTCCACTCACAAGCATCAACTACAATAGTAATCAACACCGAGAAAGTTTCCCCTAAGAACTATGCAAGTATTCAACACGATTGTTACAGCGGGATGGAGTGGTGATGATGGTGCTGGTGGAGATGATGGTGTGGATGATGATGATGATGATCCCGATGAAGTCTAGCTTGATGATGATGTTGATGGCGATGATCCCCCCTCTCTGGAAAGGAATTTCCTTGGCATAAATCTATCTGACGGAGATCTCTTTCTCTCTCGGTGTTTTCCGCCCCGCAGAGGCAGCGACAATCTTTCTGTGGTCCGCTCCCCTAGTATTAGGTTTCCAAGAGGAAGATATAGGCGAGAGGGCGGCTTTGGAGGCCGGCCAGGTGGGACACACTTTCCCTAGGCGCGGCCCAGGGGGGACCCATGCCTAGGGGCGGTGTGGTCCCCCTATGGCCCAGCTACGCCTCCCCTTATGGCTTCCTTCGTCTTCTGGGAAAATATAATTTTCCAATATTTTTATGATCTTCGTGAAATTGCATCAGAAAACATCCTTTTCCATTAGAATCCAGACTCCGGCAGTTCATCCTCCAAGAATCATCCAACATGCAAAAACAGAGGAAAATACATAAGTAACACCTCATAATAAGATATATATCAATGAATAGAGGAAAATTATTATATAGAATGGTGATGCAAATTGGACGTATCAATGACTCTACTAAAAAGGTAAAAAGATGAAAAATAATGATGTGATACCGCGGCACTCCCCCAAGCTTGGAACAAACCAAGGGGATGCTAAAACCTTATGACAAAATACTCCTTCGGTGGTGGTGGTGTTCCCTTGGTGAGGAAACCCTCCAGCATCTTACGACTCCTCTTGAAGTATATCCACCTTTCTCCTTAGGACTCGGTACTTATCACAAAACTCATCAGTGGCTCGAAGGGCTCCCACTACCTTAGGGCAGGAACTGAGGTCTGGAACGGAAATCATGATCCCCTGTATATTATGAGAAAAAGCACGCCCAGTGTTAATTGCCCCTACAAAATTAGGTTTTCTTGCCCTTGATCCTGTGGCATTTTTTCCCTTCATGCCTGCTGACATGTTCTTTACTTCCTCCTTGATGCTCTGATCTATGTCTTCGTGCCTAGCTGTGATCCTTTCTTCTTCCACCCATCCAATGAAAGTCCCTTGCTCAAGATCGCGGTGGAGCTTGTGTAACACCCTCAGAATCGGACCTATGCAAGTTTTAGCGAAACCCGCCAAACCCGCATAGAAACGATTCAAAGGTGCCCACCAGGCACTTTCGTGCGGGTGGAAAACAAAGTAATAACATTACACAACAGTCCTCGATGGGACCCACAGAACAGATATATATATAACAGCCACTCAATGAGTCAAGAATACAAATATAATATACAAAGATCCAAATCACCTTGAAAACGATAGATCGTCCAGCTACAGACAAGATGCAAATGGGGCTAAGAGCCCTGAAGAATAACCAATGGCGTCCATAACCCTGCCCAGGCCAAGCCGGAAGGGTAACCCTGCTAACGGCGTCGATCTCAAAACCTGCTTAAACAAAAGGGGTGCCGACAAAGGGCAAAGGAAAAGAGGCGTCGATCGAGGCGTGACACGGCGAGACTAGAATTCGGCGGTCCTCGCCTACAAAGGTATGGTGGACTGGAGCGGCAGCGGCAGCATGCACTGAACAACCTATAGAGACTCGATACAACTGGCGGCAAACAGAGAGGGGTAAGAAGGACCTATCCGGAACCAACCTGATGCTATCATCAACAAACCCATCCTGGCGTTTCCCCCTCGAGACCAAACGAGGAAGTCAACCGAGGAACTCACACAGTTGGCAGTTTTACTTATTCGGTTATCGTTGCAGCAATTACTAGTCAGGTATAGATAATCGTCCTGATAACAGAAGCAGTGGGCCCTTTTAGTTAATCATTCCGTTATAGTTACAACACTTACTAATCAGATAAAGATAGCATGAGATAACCCAAAACCCAGTAGTTGTTGGTACTTTTATTTAGCCATTCCGTTGTAGTTGCAATACTTACTAGTCAGGTACAATGGTCGCAAGCGACACCCAAACAAGCAACTGTGGGCAGTATTATTTAGCCATTCCATTATAGTGAAGCTGATTACTAGTCATTATAAAGTCAAATTTATAGCGATAAACTTTAGTTATGCTTGTCTATGGTCGAGATACTGTGCTCCAAGTCGTCCATAACCGCGGACACGGCTTTCAGAAAGTTTTACCCGGCCGGGGTGCACCAATAGCAACACACGCTCGATCAACCTCGGAAAAACCAAAACAAAACCCAACGAGGCTTTCACGACTAAGCAATCACAGGATTCAGAAATATTTCAGGGGCCACCCCATTGAGTAGACCCGCAACGAAGTAAGCAAGCTCCGAGACGGACTCAAGGTTTGCGACAATGGTCAGAAACGATCGGGAACCCGAAAGTGTGGCTGGGCTTGTCGATACCGCGAAAACATTCCGCTTACCTAAGCAAAGACAAGGTGCTCCTCGCACAAACGTAAATACAGAAGTAGCATGGCATAAGTACAGGATAGTAAATAAAACCTCAAACTAGTTTGTGGCCCCAAGAAATAAGACTGAATCAAGCTCTGGCTCAGGGGGGTCCCATATACCTCCCGGATGTGGATAGCGCGATAAGTCAAGGAACAGGTATCAAGTACTCGGGGTCCTACGGGACACAAGTGGGCATTCGGAAACCAAATATTATCTATCACCCACCGATGCCTCTGCTTACTTCAATTTTAGTTGTTTAAACAGAAATTAAAGTGAACGACCAGTAAAACTATGATCATCTCCAACATCAACATGCGGCAATACACCAACAACTGTGGCACTTGACAACACGCAACAACACTTGAGCAAGCGACTACGACGCGCAAGTCCAAATATCTACCAAACAACAGGTAATAGGAAGTGTCCATGGCAATATAAGGCTGCAAGGGATACCACGGGTACGAAAACTAGAGCATCGCAACACAGATAGCAATAAATCAACAGGAGGGAATAAATACTATAAAAGTAAGATAGGTAGAAAAGGGGGGGGGATGCTCGCCTGAAAACATTGTCGAAGGTTCAACCGAAGATCGGGGCGAAGCTCACATCAACTCAACGGCCTTATCCGCGAAGAAGCAAAACACTAGAAGAAACACCGGATGCAATATTTAAGATCGACAGAAGATCGGGCATGATGCATGTATGATGTATGGCATGGCAAGATGCGATGCAGTTAGCTCATATTAAGCGGAACCGGGGTCCCGACAATATTTAGGTGGTTCATGTTGTTTAGATACCCGCCATTTTAAATGTTGTGTTAACAAGACAAAATTGTATCACCGGTTCGCTACACAAATTTAAATGAGGCCAATATGAGACTGGATTTGCCCGCATATGGGCCTGTAACACCCTCAGAATCGGACCTATGCAAGTTTTAGCGAAACCCGCCAAACCCGCATAGAAACGATTCAAAGGTGCCCACCAGGCACTTTCGTGCGGGTGGAAAACGAAGTAATAACATTACACAACAGTCCTCGATGGGACCCACAGAACAGATATATAACAAATGACTGTGAGTCAAGTATACAGATATAATATACAAAGATCCAAATCACCTTGAAAACGATAGAGCGTCCAGCTACGGACAAGATGCAAATGGGGCTAAGAGCCCTAAAGAATAACCAATGGTGTCCATAACCCTGCCCAGGCCAAGCCGGAAGGGTAACCCTGCTAACGACGTCGATCTCAAACCTGCTTAAACAAAAGGGGTGCCGACAAAGGGCAAAGGAAAAAGAGGAGCGTCAGTACTGAGGCCAGTACACGACGAGACTAGAATTCGGCGGTCCTCGCCTACATAGGTATGGTGGACTGAAGCGGCAGCGGCAACGTGCACTAAACAACCTATAGAGACTCGATACAACTGGCGACCGTCAGAGAGGGTAAGAAAGACCTATTCGGATTCAACCTGATACTATCATCAAACAAACCCATCCTGGCGTTTCCCCCTCGAGACCAAACGAGGAAGTCAACCTAGGAACTCACACAGTTGGCAGTTTTAATTATTCAGTTATCGTTGCGGCAATTACTAGTCAGGTATAGATAATTGTCCTGATAAAGTAAGCAGTGGGCACTTTTAGTTAACCATTCCGTGATAGTGGCAACACTTACTAATCAGATACAGATAGCATGAGATAACCCAAAACCCAGCAGTTGTTGGTACTTTTATTTAGCCATTCCGTTGTAGTTGCAATACTTACTAGTCAGATACAATGGTCGCAAGCGACACTCCAAACAAGCAATTGTGGGCAGTATTATTAGCCATTCCGTTATAGTGAAGCTGATTACTAGTCATTATTGAAGGGTTCGCAGCATAGAAAACAAAAATTTTCCTACGATGTGAACTATATACCAAGATCTATTTATACTAGATACAAACAACGGGCGGATGTATATCCGTAGAGAACATACCCTTGAAGACCGACAAAGCTTAACGAGTCCAAACTCGTGGTTGATGTAGACGATCTCTTGCCGATCTCAAGATCGAGAGGAAGTCCTAGCGCCGCAAATCAGCAGCGCATCCGTGCTGACACACGCTCGAGGCACCGAGCAACCTCCGCCTCCTCGCTCCAGCGATGCAGCGGAAGCACAACTCTTTCTTGCCGAAAAGCCACCGGAACATGTATCTCGCTAGTCCGAGACCATGGGGGATAAATTCTAGAGGGGGAGAGAGATCCTTCACGAGGAGGTGTGAGTGAGAAGTGAGAGGAGGGGCTCCTTTTATAGGAGGAGGGGGGGAACCCCAAGGGGGTGGCCGGCGCATGGGGCTGCCCCCTTGCCCTCCCCTCATCATGTGGGTGGACACTCCACTCACAAAATGACCCTTCAAAAGTCCACTCAAAATCCCACTCAAAAATCCCATTAAATTTCCACCAAATTTAATGCAAACTCTCATTAAATAAAACTCTTTTATTTTATTCAGAATTTTGTCAATTACTTTAATGACAAACATTCACAAATAACCCCTTGCTAGAATTCTATTTCACATGCATAACCACTTTATGCAATTTCACCCGAAAACCTGTTTCGGTATCTAGTGAAATAAATTCCTGCGCTTGTTTATTCTTTCGGCATGAAACTTTTGCTCCAATTGGATGTCGGTGTCTCTTAAGTGTGTCACCCTACGGTTCATGAATAATGCGGACATGATCGAGACCCCTCTCAGATCAATAATCAAGCGGATCTGGAGACCCATACTGACTCCCACACATTCAACGATGACTTTCTTGTGATCGTCGGAACCTTTACGCTAGTATCTTAATCCCTTTGTCTCACGATATATTACATGTCCGAGATTCGATCATCGGTATCTCCATACCTAGTTTGATCTCATCGACATGCACTCTTTTCTCGTTCGTGATATAACATTCTAGTGATCAAATCACTTGCTTGCAAGCTAATCAATGTGATATCACCGAGAGGGCCCAGTATATCTATCCGTCATCGGATGAACAAATTCCACTCTTGATCCATGAGCCTCAACATAACACTTTATTAGTTACGAACCCATCTTTATAATCACCACATTACGGTGTGACGTTTGATGTTATCAAGAAACTCTTAGGTGTTAGTGATTGACATGATCTCATGGTCTAAGGATTAGGATCACTTCGTAAGTTGTTATAGAAATATAAACTCAATGACTTTGATCGTAATGCTATACTTGGATGAATGTTCATCACATCATTACACTAATGTTGTGATCCGTTATTAACAACATCCAATGTCCATGATCGGAAACCTTGATCATCTTGTTAATCAACGAGCTAGTTTATGAGAGAGGCTTAACTAGGAACTTTCTGTTTGTTTATTAAACACACATGTATTAACGTTTCCGTATTAATACAATTATAGCATGCAAAATAAACATCTATCATATACTTGGAATACACATAATAAACAATTTATTATTGCCTCTCGGGCATATATTCCCTTGAGTCTCCCACTTGCACTAGAGACAATAATCTAGTTACATAGTGATATATCTAACACCCATTGAGTTCGTGTTGATCATGTTTTGCTCTAGGGAGAGTTTTAGTCAACGGATCCGCTACATTGAGATCCGTATGTACTTTACAATCTTTATATCTCCATCCTTGACATGCTCATGGATGGAGTGAAACGGCGCTTAATATGCTTGGAATGCTTGTGAGACCTTGGCTCTTTGGCATTGGCAATGGCACTATTGTTGTCACAATAGATCACCATTGGGTCCAACGCTGCACAACTCCTAGTTCGGATATGAACTCCTTCATCCAAAGCGCTTCTCGAGCTCCGGCAAAGCAACATATTCGCCTCCGTTGATCCCGCTACCACAGGTTGTTTGGAGCTCCTCCAACTAACCGCTCGCCATTCATGAGAAATACGATCCGGATTGAGACTTAGAGTCATCCGGATCGGTGTCAAACTAAGCGTCGACATAACACTTAGCGACGAGCTCTTCTTCACCTCAGTATACAAGAAACATATCCTTAGTTCTTCTCAAGTACTTAAGGATATTCTTGACCGCTATCGATGTTCAACACGGATCCGATTGCTACCTACTAGTCAAACTAATAGCGTGTGCCACATCCGGTCTTGTACATAGCATGGCGTACATTATAGAGCCTATGGTCAAAGCATAGGGACTTTGTCCATTATCTCTCTTTCTTCCATGAGCCGGACTTTGAGTCTTACTCAATGTCTTGCCTTGCAACATAGGTAAGAACCCCTTCTTACTTCCGTCCATTTTAAACTTCTTTAAAATCTTATCAAGGTATGTACTTTGCGATAGCCCTATTAGGCGCCTAGATCTATCTCTATAGATCTTTATGCCCAATATGTAAGATGCTTCACCTAGGTCCTTCATTGAAAATTTGCTGTTTAGATAACTTTTAACACTGTTTAAAAGTTCTATATCATTTCCGATCAATAATATGTCATCCACATATAGTATCAGAAATGCCACATTGCTCCCACTCACTTTCTTGTAAATACAAGCTTCTCCATAAGTTTGGACAAATCCAAACTCTTTGATCACCTCATCAAAGCGGAGATTCCAACTTCGTGATGCTTGCTTCAATCCATAGATGGATCGCTGAAGCTTGCACACCTTGTTAGCATCCTTAGGATCGACAAAACCCTTTGGTTGTATCATATACAACTCTTCTTCAATATTACCATTGAGAAACGCGGTTTTGACATCCATATGCCATATTTCATAATCGAAATATGCAGCAATTGCTAACATAATCCTAATCGACTTTAGCATCGCTACGGAGAGAAAGTCTCATCGTAGTCAACTCCTTGAATTTGTCGAAACCCTTTGCGACAAGTCGAGCTTTATAGATGGTCACATTACCATCGATCAGTTTTCCTTTTGAAAATCCATTTGTTCTCCACGGCCTTTCGGTCGTGAGGTAATTCCACCAAGTTCCAAACTTGATTTTCATACATGGATTCCATCTCGGATTTCATGGCTTCTAACCATTTGTTGGAATCCGGGCTCATCATCGCTTCTTCATACGTCGCAGGGTCATTATTTTCATCAACCATGAAATTTATGACAGATTTCCGTGACTCGGGAGCTGCAGCGTCTGTTTGACCTGCGAGGTTCGGTAGTACTCTCTTTCGGAGTTTCATGATCATTATCATTAGTTCCTTCTTCAACAGGTGGAGCCAACTCCGAGCGACTTCCATTGCGCTACTCGCCATACTTTGAAGAGAAGGTTCCATAACCTCTTGAGTTCTACCTTCCGACTACTCACCTTTCGCGAGAAACTCTTTCTCTAGAAAGGATCCATTCTTGGCAACAAAAACCTTGCCCTCGGATCTGTGATAGAAGGAATACCCAATAGTTTCTTTAGGGTATCCTATGAAGACGCATTTTTCCGCTTTGGGTTCGAGTTTATCCGGTTGAAGTTTCTTCACATAAACATCGCAACCCCAAACTTTAAGAAATGACAGCTTAGGTTTGTTTCCAAACCACAATTCATACGGTGTCGTTTCAATGGATTTAGATGGTGCCCGATTTAAAGTGAATGCAGCAGTTTCTAGTGCATAACCCCAAAATGACAACGGCAAGTCCGTCAGAGACATCATAGATCGAACCATATCTAATAAAGTACGATTACGACGTTCCGACACACCATTTATTTGTGGTGTTCCGCAGGTGTGAGTTGTGAAACAATTCCACACTCTTTCATGTGAGTGCTAAACTCAGAACTTAGATACTCACCTCCACGCCGCATCAGAAATTTGATCTTTCTATTACGATGATTTTCCACTTCATTCGAAATTCCTTGAACTTTTCAAAGGTTTCAGACTTGTGTTTCATCAAGTAGATATAACCGTATCTACTCAAATCATCCGTGAAAGTAACAAAATAACGATATCCACCTCGCCGACACACTCATTGGACCACATACATCCGAATGTATGATTTCCAATAAATCCGCCTGCTCCATTGAACCGAAACGGCGTTCTAGTCATCTTGCCCATAAGGCATGGCTCACATGTATCAAATGATTCATAATCAAGTGATTCTAAAAGTCCATCCGAATGGAGCTTCTTCATGCGTTAATGCCAATATGACCTAGACGCAGTGCCACATATATGCGACATATCATCACTAAGTTTAATCCTTTTAGCATCAATATTATGAATATGTGTAACATTATCATCGAGATCCAACAGAAATAAACCATTCAACATTGGTGCATGACCATAAAAGATTTCATTCATATAAATGGAACAACCATTGTTCTCAGATTTGAATGAAAAACCACTTTGCATCAAACATGATCCAGATACAATGTTCATGCTCAGTGCAGGCACCAAATAACAGTTATTTAAGTTTATAACTAATCCCGACGGTAAGTGGAGAGGTAGCGTTCTGACGGCGATCACATCAACGTTTGATCCATTGCCGACACGCATCTTGACCTCACCCCTTGCTAGCGGTCGCCTGTTCCGCAGCCCCTGATTCGAGTTACAAATATTAGCAACTGAACCGGTATCAAATACCCAGGTGCTACTGCGAGCACTAGTCAAGTACACATCAATAACATGTATATCATATATACCTTTGTTTGCCTTGCCTTCTTATGCGCGGATACTTGGGGCGCTTGCGCCCAAAGGGCTGGCCCCTTACAATAGTAGCACTCGGTATCGGACTTAGGTCCAACTCGGGTTTCTTTTCAGCGCTGCAACAGCTTGCCGCCTTACTTCCTTCCGCTTTTCCTTCTTGTCTTTCTTGAAACCAGTGTTCCTATTGATCATCAACACTTGATGTTCATTATTGATCTCCACTTATGTAGTTTTAAGCATTGACAGAAGCTCGGTGAGAGACTTCTTCATGCCTTGCATATTATAGTTCATCACGAAGCTCTTATAGCTAGGTGGCAGACCGCAGAACACGATGGATGCCTAAGTCAATGGGAATCGTTATTCCCAAGGACACAAGCTTATCGGCGAACCGACATCTTGAGTACATGCTCACTAACGAGCTGTTCTTCCATCATGCAGCTAAAGAACTTTTCTGAAGCATTATAGCTCTCTACAGCAGCATGTGTGTCGAAAATCATTTTCAACTCACCCATTGTATCAAAAGCATTGCCGTTTTCGAAACGCTTTCGAAGTTCCGGCTCTAGCCCATACAATATGCCGCAATGAACTAAGTTGTGGTCCTCCTGACGAGTCAGATAGACATTCTTCTCCTCGTCAGGCATCGTCAAGGGTGGGGGCCTAACGGCGCTTCTAGCACATATTGCTTTTGTGCAGAGAGGAGAATCCTCAAATTCATGGCCCATTCAAGAAAGTTGCTACCGTTCGTTGCTAGTTTTTCTTTCTCCATGAACGCATTGAAATTAAAAGCAGGTGGTGCCATCTACAACAGAATTTGTAAAGTTTAGACTAAGTGTATGATAGATTGAGTTCAACTAATCTATATTACGAATGAACTCCCACTCAAAAGCGACATCCCTCGTGTCCTTTTGGTGATTACATGAACCAAATCCACTACACCAAGTCCGATCATCACGTGAGTCGGTATAGCTTCAAAGGCGAGCATCAAATGGGCATCATATCAACTATATGACTCATGCTTAACCTTTCGGTCTGTGTTCCGAGGCCATGTCTGTACATGCTAGGCTCGCCAAGTTAGAACCTTAGTATTTTTTTGCGTGTAATCGTCTTACACCAAGTATGGTCGAGGATCCAAGTACACCCGATCATCACGTGATGTCTTGGAGCGAAAACATAATCGGTGCATACTAAAGGGAGAACACATTCTTATCTTGATATTTAAAATGAGGATCATCTTATTATGCTTAACAAAGCGCTAAACAAGCAATATAAGATGCAATCAAACATCATATGTTTAATAGTGAAATTATATGGTTCCCGCATGATCTCTATCATGTGCATCGTGGTATGATCACTATCATACCTATATGTGTAAATCCACAATCTATGGGTTTTACGCTATGTGTGTTGTAAGAGTATCATCTCATACTTCTACTTACAACACTACCATATCATAACACTAGCCCAAAGAACAATCTAAACTAGACGCTTCTAATTTATCCATTGCAAGTTTTACGTGGTCGAGGGCTTTCGAGATAGAACCGTTCTTACCTACGAACATGAACCACAACGAGGATAATCAAATTGTTGACAACTCGCTTGCAAAATAGATATTGACTATAGTAGGAGAGAGACACCGCTAGCCACTTATGCAAACTAGTTGCATGTCAAGCGTGGAACAGGTCTCATGTGCGAGGACATGTAAAGTTTGTCCGGCCGCTTCATCCCACTATGCCACCAATATCCAAAATCACAAGAAAGGAGCAACAACATGATCATCATCGCCCACATACTCATATGTGTACTACCCGTAAAGTATCTACGCATAGATCCGCTCGATACCCTCAAGGGTTCGCGACATAGAAAACAAAAATTTTCCTACGATGTGAACTATATACCAAGATCTATTTATACTAGATACAAACAACGCGGATGTATATCCGTAGAGAACATACCCTTGAAGACCGACAAAGCTTAACGAGTCCAAACTCGTGGTTGATGTAGACGATCTCTTGCCGATCTCAAGATCGAGAGGAAGTCCTAGCGCCGCAAATCGCAGCGCATCCGTGCTCGCACACACGCTCGAGGCACCGAGCAACCTCCGCCTCCTCGCTCCAGCGATGCAGCGGAAGCACAACTCTTTCTTGCCGAAAGCCACCGGAACATGTATCTCGCTAGTCCGAGACCATGGGGATAAATTCTAGAGGGGAGAGAGATCCTTCACGAGGAGGTGTGAGTGAGAAGTGAGAGGAGGGCTCCTTTATAGGAGGAGGGGGAACCCCAAGGGGTGGCAGGCGCATGGGGCTGCCCCTGCCCTCCTCATCATGTGGGTGGACACTCCACTCACAAAATGACCCTTCAAAAGTCCACTCAAAATCCCACTCAAAATCCCATTAAATTTCCACCAAATTTAATGCAAACTCTCTTTAAATAAAACTCTTTATTTTATTCAGAATTTTGTCAATTACTTTAATGACAAACATTCACAAATAACCCTTGCTAGAATTCTATTTCACATGCATAACCACTTTATGCAATTTCACCCGAAAACCTGTTTGGGTATCTAGTGAAATAAATTCTGCGCTTGTTTATTCTTTCGCATGAAACTTTTGCTCCAATTGGATGTCGGTGTCTCTTAAGTGTGTCACCCTACGGTTCGTGAATAATGCGGACATGATCGAGACCCTCTCGGATCAATAATCGAAGCGGATCCGAGACCCATTGACTCCCACACATTCAACGATGACTTTCTTGTGATCGTCGGAACCTTTTACGCTAGTATCTTAATCCCTTTGTCTCACGATATATTACATGTCCGAGATTCGATCATCGGTATTTCCATAGCTAGTTTGATCTCGCATCGACATGCACTCTTTTCTCGTTCGTGATATAACATTCTAGTGATCAAATCACTTGCTTGCAAGCTAATCAATGTGATATCACCGAGAGGGCCCAGAGTATATCTATCCGTCATCGGGATGAACAAATTCCACTCTTGATCCATGAGCCTCAACATAACACTTTATTAGTTCTGAACCCATCTTTATAATCACCGTTACGGTGTGACGTTTGATGTTATCAAGAAACTCTTCGGTGTTAGTGATTGACATGATCTCATGGTCTAAGGATTAGGATCACTGTAAGTTGTTATAGCAATATAAACTCAATGACTTTGATCGTAATGCTATACTTCGGATGAATGTTCATCACATCATTACACTAATGTTGTGATCCCGATATTAACAACATCCAATGTCCATGATCAGGAAACCTTGATCATCTTGTTAATCAACGAGCTAGTTTATGAGAGAGGCTTAACTAGGAACTTTCTGTTTGTTTATTAAACACACATGTATTAACGTTTCCGTATTAATACAATTATAGCATGCAAAATAAACATCTATCATATACTTGGAATACACATAATAAACAATTTATTATTGCCTCTCAGGGCATATTCCCTTCAGTTATAAAGTCAAATTTATAGTACTACTTTAGTTATGCTTGTCTATGATCGAGATACTGTGCTCCAAGTCGTCCATATCCGCGGACACGGCTTTCAGAAAGTTTTACCCGGCCGGGGTGCACCAATAGCAACACACGCTCGATCAACCTCGGAAAAACCAACTCAAAACCCAACGAGGCTTTCACGACTGAACAATCACAGGATTCAGAAATATTTCAGGGGGCCACCCCTTGAAGTCTACCCGCAACGAAGTAAGCAAGCTCCGAGACGGACTCAAGGTTTGCGACAATGGTCAGAAGCGATCGGGAACCCGAAAACTGGGGTGTCGATGCAGCGTAATCACTCCGCTTACCTAAGCGATAAGGTGTGCTCCTCGCACAATCGTAAATACATAAGTAGCATGGCATAAGTACAGGATCGTAAATAAAACCTCAAACTAGTTTGTGGCCCCAAGAAATAAGAATGAATCAAGCTCGCTCGGGGTCCCATATACCTCCCGGATGTGGATAGCGCGATAAATCAAGGAACAGGTATCAAGTACTCGGGGTCCTACGGGACACAAGTGGGCGTTCGGAAACCAAATGTTATCTATCACCCATCGATGCCTCTGCTTACTTCAATTTTAGTTGTTAAACAGGAATTAAAGTGAACGGTATGTAAAACTAGGGCCATCTCCAACAACATCATGCGGCAATACATCAACAACTGTGGCATTTGACAACACGCAACAGCACTTGAGCAAGCGACTACGACGCGCAAGTACAACTATCTACCAAACAACAGGTAATAGGATGTGTCCAAGGCAATATAAGGCTGCAAGGGATCATCACGGGTACGAAAACTAGAGCATCGCAACACAGATAGCAATAGACCGACAGGAGGGAATATATACTATAAAAGTAAGATAGGTAGAAAGGGGGGAGATGCTCGCCTGAAAACATTGTCGAAGGGTCAACCGAAGATCGGGGCGAAGCTCACATCAACTCAACGTCCTTATCCGCGAAGAAGCAAAACGCTAGAAGAAACACCGGATGCACTATTTAATACACGGCAGAAGATCGGCATGATGCATGCATGATGGATGACATGGCAAAGGTGCGATGCAATTAGGTCATATTAAGCGGAACCGGGGTCCCGACACTTAATTGAACGGTTCAAGTTATTTGTTTACCCCGCAATTTAAATGTTGTATTAACATGGCCAAGATATAGTACCGGTTCGCTACATCAATTTAAATGAGGCCAATATAAGGCTAGATTTGCCCGCATATGGGCCCCATATTTAATTATTAGGTGAATCAGCTTAAGGCCCCCAAACCCCATGACAAGGATGCATGCATGAACAATTAATATGCGACAAGTTTATTTAGTTGACAATTTATAAAATAGGGTTTTCGGGAAGGGGTTCACACATTAGGGTTCTCGACGGTCTTGGGGTTCCGGGGTTCGGGGTCGGTCTCAGGGTTCAGGGTTCGGCGAGGTCGTTCTCGGACTCAGGGGTAGGTCTTGGCGCATCCGGGGTCTTCGGGTCATGTTGTCGGTCATGGCGTTCGGGACGAAGCACTTGTCGCGTCGGGGTCTCGGTGTCCGGGATGAAGTACTCGGCGTCTCCGCGTCGGTGGCCTTGACGGTATCGGGTTCGGACTCCGGATCCGGGCACGGTCTTAGCGCTCCGTCTTCAGTGTCGTTGGCGAACTTGGGCTCGATACCGGGGTTCCTTCGGAACCTTGAGGCGATCTTGGCGGTCGTCGGGTACGGGCTCGGCGTCCGGGGAAGGAGTACTTGTCGCACGGTGTCCGAGAGTTCCTCCAAAAACCGTGGCGCGTCCGTGAGGCGATCTTGGCGTCGGTCATCCTCGGGGTCGAACTTGCGGGTCATGTATACGGAAGATCTTGTGGGCTCGTGCAGCCACTACTCCGCCATCCAGTCGGTATCCACCGGCACACCACCATATCGACCTTCTGGCAGGGAGGATCAAGGCCGAGGCGGCTCGGGCAGCACGCGTCGAGGAACAGCGATGCGGCGTTGCGAGCTGGGCCACGTGGCGACACTTGCCTGCAGCAAGAGGGCAGGCCTGTCTTGCTTCGAGGAGGCGGCGCGACTCTGGAGGCGGAGGCGCGAGAGGTCTGGCGAGGGAGGGGGCCGACGAGGACGGGACGCTCACGGCCAGCGACGGCGAGGTGGAGGAGCACGCGCGGCCGGCGCGCTGGCCGGCGGAGGCAGCGCGGGCGCAGAGGCGGGAGCTGGGCAGCGACAGTGGGGCCTGGGAGAGGCGACCGTCGGGTAGCTGGTCGGTGGCGCTTGAGGGAGAGGCGGAGGCGGGCTCAGCGGGGGCGGCGCGGCAAGGTGGCCGGGAGAGGCCGTCGGGAGGCGGTCAGGCGAGTCTAGGTGCATGAGCGTGTGTCATGGGCGGGGATGCGGCGAGGAGGGTAGAGGAGGAACGGCGAGGTGAGGAGAGGAGGCGGGGGCGGTCGCCGGAGCTAGATGGGAGAAGGGCGGGGCCGCGCGGGGCAGAGGAGGGGCAGGGGTCAGGGTCACGCGGGGCGGACGGGGTGGCTCGCGAGGAAGAGAGGTTGGTGGGGAAGATGAACAGGGCAGCAGGGTGTGGCGCCAGGGACGTGGGCCCGGGGGGGCGTGGCGTGCGGGGGTTGGGCACTGCGTGCGCGCGCTGTGTGCGTGTGTCGTGTGTGGCCTGTGTGGGGAGAGAGAGAAGGAGGGTGAGGGTTGAGATTGGGTGAGTGTGAGGGAGTGATGTGGCAGGTGGTGATTGGTTGAGGGATAGGGGAAGGGTGAGGTGGCATCTGTTGATTGGCCAGGGTGATGTGGCTGGGTGTGTGGGTAGGTAGTTTGGTGAACCTAGGAATTAGGGGGGCTGGTTAGGTGGGGCGATTTAAATCCTGGGGCGGTCGTTCGGGTCATTCGGCCCGTCCGACTGCCCCGCTAAAAAAAAATAATACAATAATTTATTTATTTAAACGGACCGTTTGCACAACATAATTAAAACAAAATATTCCGGAGTCCCGGTTTGGTTTTGATTAAAAGACGGGGCGGTTTTAGAAAACAAAATCGGCTTGTGAAAATAGTTTTTATGCAAACAATGCATGATGATGACGATGCTCAAATGCAATGTGGCATGATGACATGAGCATGCGGTCATGATGATGCAATGCACAAAAACAACGCGATTTTCTAGTAGTGGTTTTTGCGGGATGCCACAGGGCCCCATATTTAATTATTAGGTGAATCGGCATAAGGCCCCCAAACCAATGATATGCATGCGAGAAAGACAATTAAATATGCAACAATTCATATAGTTGACCATTTATAAAATAGGGTTCTCGGAAAAGGGTTCACACATTGAGGGGTCTCGACGGTCTTGGGGATCCGGGTTCGGGGTCGGTCTCAGGGTCCAGGGTCCGACGGGAACGAGGTTTGGACTCCGGGATCGGTCTTCGGATCTCCACATGGCCGGTCTTGGTGACGATCTTGTTCGATGGGGATCTTGGTTCAACATCAACGCGGTCTCCGGGTCCGAGGGTTAGACCTTGGCGTTCAGGGGAGCTCCCGGTGTCCCGAGGAGAAGATCTTGGCGTCCGAGGGTTTCTCCGCGTCCGTGTTGCAGATCTTGTCGGTTCCACCTCGAAGGCCTTGTTGTGCCGCAGCGTAGATCTTGGGGGGTTCACCGAGGATTCGGGCATTGGATTCCGTGAAGGAGAACTTGGTGTTCCGAGGTATTGACGTCCATGGAGATGATCTTGTCATCCGCGATGAAGAACTCGTGGCTTTGGCTAAGGTTGTTGAGGGCGCACTTGGGTCATCATGAGGGGCGAAGTAGCCGCTGCAATCGACAATACGCGTTGCCTAACTTCACACGGTCTTCATATTTGCAACACCACACTCATACATCGGTCACCAATCTAGTTGTGAAACGGTCCGATCCATCATTACAGGGAACACACGACAGACTCAAAGAGCACAACATGCTAGAGGCGATGCTTGAGCCCAGGGCGGACGGCGACCGCCAGGAACACACCGCGTGCAGGCGAGGTCATGGCCGGAGAAGGACAGGAAGGGCTCGGGCGGCACCGGTGCCGGCCCCAGGGCTTGACGAGGAGGTGGGGCAGCAGAGGTCGCCGGCGCGGCGACCGGGAAGCTCGGCCGGCAGGGGCTTGGCGAGGTTGCTGGGCCTTGCAGGCGACGATCGGGAGACGCCGTCTGTGAAGGGTCGCGGCGAGAGGAGGCGCAGGCGGTCGGGCCGCCTGGGCTCTGGGAGGCGAGAGGGCGCCTGGAGGAGAAGAGAAGCAGGAGGCGGCGCTCGCGGTGAGTGGTGGCGTGGCGACCGCGAGCTGGAGGTGGAGGCGAGCGGAGGAGGGAGGCTGGCGGAGGCTGAGGGAGAGGGGTTTTCCACAGGAGGCGGCACAGAGAGGAGCCAGGCGGGGGTCCGGCGAGGCGTGGGGGTCGGGGTCAGGCTACTGGGAGGAGAGAGGAAGAGGGAGGCGCGGGGGATAGGGGTGCCAGGGGTGGGGCCCGTGGTGGGACCTGCGCCGCGTGGGGGGGGGGCTGTGTGCGTGTGTGAGCGCGTGGGTGAGTGGGTGTGTGGCCGGCTGATGGGGAAGGAGAGAGAGAGGGAAAAGGAGAGGGAGTGTGAGAGAGGCCAAGTGGCAAAAGGGGATTGGAGGGGATGAGGGGGAGAGGTGACGTGGCGAGAGCTGATTGGAGGGAGTGAGGTGGAGGGGGTGTGTGGGTAGATAGGTTGGTAGCTGTAGGATTAATGGGGTGGGCCGTTTGTATTTTTCTGGGGTGGCCGTTCGGGTCATTCGGCCCGTTCGACTGCCCCGCTCAAAATAATGCAATATTTTATTTATTTAAACGGACCGTTTGCAAAACATATTTAGTCAAAACAAAATATTCCGGCGACCCGGGTTTGCGTTTGAATAAAGACGGGGCGTTTAGAAGACACAAACAGGTTTTTCCGCAAATAGTTTTATGCAAGCAAGTGCCAGATGATGACGATGCTCAAATGCAATGTGGCATGATGGCATGAGCATGCGGTCATGATGATGCAATGCACAAAAACAACGCGATTTTCTAGTAGTGGTTTTTGCGGGATGCCACAGCTTGCACCGGTGTCACAACTCATAGTCCTCCGAGATCGAACCCTATAACGACATCTAAACAGAACAGATCAAAACGAAAACATGATGAGAACACGATATACGGACCTCGGGATGTCTGAATTATTATATATTACGAAGTTTTATGACATAAGGAAGGTACTGGACGAAAATGGGACGATGTAACACCCTCGCCTGATAAGGCTGATGTAACATCCCTAAAATCATGTTTCAAAACTCATGCATATCATCCATGCATCCATGATCATTTAGGGTTCCATTTCAAAACCATTTACAAAACAAGAGCATATGTTGCTCATTATTTTATGTAAGTATGCCCTAACCTTAGTGCTACCTTCTTTTGAGAAAGGTACTTATTGTATTCAGTAATGTTTTGAATTCAAACTTAAGTGCTTCCAAAAGCTTGAGCAGAGTTTCAAAACAAAGTATGAAATAAAACCAAATTTATGCCTATTTTTATATCTCATAAAGGCTTGGTTTTATTTTATTTTTCAAATGACCCAAGTATGTTTGAGTAAACAGAAGTGTTCGACACTTATTTGAGTACAAAGTTCACTATACAAAAATCCAGAGAAGGTTTGAAATCAAACTGATTTGAAATAGAGTTTGAAAACCATTTCTAGAAAATCAAACAGAAAAAGAAAAGGACTAAAGAGGAAAAAAATAAGCAAACAGCCAATTTGGCCCAACCCAGCCCAACTCGACCCAGCTAGCCCAGCAACTCCTCCTGCGAAGCGTTTTCCTTTACTCGCAATCAAACCCACAGAGTCACTGACCGCCTGGACCCATCCCCTCTTCTTTTCTCTCGCTGACAACCACGGCCCACACGACAGTCGTCGTCTCCACCCCCAGCGACCAGTTCATCCCCAAATCACGCCAGGCATTTCCTGTTTAATTCGCGGCTTCAATTACCGTTCAATGCCTCAGTAATGCATGCCCCCATCCTCGCCTACTTAAGCACCATGCTCCCCTCCTCCTTTTTCCCTAAACCACACCTCACCGGAGCCACCAGGCTGCTCGAATTTCCCTCTGGACGCCCTCTACTCCGACTAGTTTGTCGTCAAATTCCGGTGAGCACAACGCTCCTCTCTGCCTATGGTTCATACTGGCTTGTTCTACATCTCCGCGCGCACCTACTGACACTCTCCGTTTTCTCGCGCATGATCTGTAGCCTCGGCAGTGTCAACGACTGTGCTCCGCCACCCTCTGCTTCAACTCCGGCGACCATTCCCTGTAAGTCCCAGCTTCCCCTCTTCCTCTGTTTGATACGCATGAGATCCCCAGTGTCCTGCGCATCTAACTGCATCCTTATCTCGTCTTAGCGTGGCCCAGAGCGTCGCCAACGTCGATGAACAGAAGCATCCGTCGCCAGGGACTTCTCCGACGAGCAATCCACGACGACCCCGAGTGCCCCTTCGCCAACCGAGCACACGTTGAGCTTCAGCACACCACCGCGAGTATGGTAAGCATCTCCGATGACCCCAACCCCCTCTGTAGCCACCGCACCGACGTAGACAGAGCGTGCCGCCGCTCACCATCGCCTCGCGCCGCCAGACTTTGGTAGGTTGATCGACCACTGTTGGATCTGGATATGACGTGTAGGATAGATCACTTAACGAAGGGGTATGGTTCAGATCTGACCACGCGTTTTAGTTAGATCTAACGGCTCGCAAGCGCGATCCAGCGCGAAGCGGTACCAGCCAATCAGATGCCGCCGCGTGGATGTGAGTTAGGTTTAAAATCAGAAATTTGATCTATTAAATGTTTAAACTTGTTTAATTCATAACTTTTGAATGGCACGTCCAAATTTGACAAATTTTATATCAATGGAATCATGAGAGAAAGCCCTTTTCACTTATGCAATGTGTTTAATGTTTTGCTTCTGTTAAAATGGGTGTTTTTGCAGAAACATTTGTAGGCATAATTTGGGTATAATAATTATTTGAAAAATGTTTTAATGTTCAAATAAAGTTTAGTTAGCTTGTTTTGTACTTGTTTATGATTCAGTACCTTGCACTTGTCTGGTTTGGTGTAGAAAATCATCACATGGCATTATGCATGCATCCATATATTTTTTCTTGTATTTATTTTGTATGTGATTTTGGTGCTATTGTTTTATGTGTAGATTTTGGTGCAAATAGTGATTGTGATTGTGAGGATTTTAGCTACTCTCCAAACTACAAAGGCAAGTGGTGCTTCATGATTTTATTCCTATGTTTTCAAATATGCATTAGAAATATTTTGCTAGTCTTGCATGGATATTTTTGACCTATATGCTATGCTTGGGAAATCCTAGTAGTTGTAGAATTGCTAGAAATATTTCTAAGTCTTATCAATGCCATGCTTAGCCTAGCTAGTAGCAACCAAGGGTGGTTATATTCAAGCTATGAATAAATATTTCTAAGTCTTTGGACTATGTTTTTGTTTAATAAAACAACTAAGTGAATGAAACACCTGGGTGGAATGGAAAGAATGGGTTATGTTGAGTGGTTACACAAGGCCCATTTCTATGGTTTACCTTGTGTATCTCACTTGTGGAAAGCCACCCAGGAACAAAGGGATTTGAGAGGACAAATTTTAAGAAGCTTCTAGTGCAGCCACTTGGCAATATGGGCTCTGCCTGGATCATATAGGTTGCAATAACTTAGCCATTTGGACAGTTGGTGGTAGTGGGATGATTGGTTGGAACGCGTCCATTTGGTCTAAGGGAAGGCTTCTGAAAGGTCCTATCTTGGTGAAAATCAAGTCTTGTGGGGAAAGTGCACAACCTCTCCAGATGGAAGAATCTAAGTACTTAGCCATGTCCCTGGTATTGGACAACTTGAGCATCAAGACATGGAAGCTATCAAGAATCTCTTCATCCCAATTTCTAAGTAAAAACTTGTGGTTGAACAAGGGTGAAGGACCCCAATGTCTATTGGTGGTTCCTTGGTAAAGTTTTTGACAAAGAAAAACTTAGTGTTTTCAACTAATAGGAAAAACCTATTTTGAGCAAAGCAAGCCTAAGCTACACTTAGCCAAAATGCATATAGTATCTAGTCCACCAATATTCTACTAAGGTATCACTTGCCAATACTATTCCAATGTATTGACCCACTATGGCTGTAACTTGTGATGTTGCAGTATATTCTGATGATGATTAGGAGTCATGAGTCTACACTCAACATGCTTGCCTGTGGCACATGAAGATGAAGACTTACTTATCTTATTACAAATTTGAACTCTTGTATTAGGCCTGTAGCCATGGAGTTTGTAAAAGACTATGTTTGTCTCTAGAATGATTTGTAATAATGAACTTTGTTTCTGTGTACTTCATCTTAAATTGTGGATGCTAGCATTTATCCAGGGACTAGCATTGCAATCACAGGGATTCTTTCCTTTACAAAGGAGGGATCTTACAGATGGTATCAGAGCACTGTGTTGCCTGTAGGATTATGACCCTAGGATTGGAAACCACTAAGGAAAAAAATTCAACAACTTCCACACTTGTGTTTTCTTCTCGTAAACTTTTCTAATCTTCTTTCTCATCTCTATTTGTAGATGAACTCCATCAACGAAGCCGTGAAGAAGGGACCACTCATGACTATGACTTTGGAATGTGAGACAGAGTTCCCCAAGGCTATCAAGGACCTCATGGTTGCCATGGGAATACATGGTGCAACTGTGTACAAAGGTTTTCCTGTGATGGATGAAGGAGTTGAGTACTGGTGGGTGCAACTTCACTTGTATAAAAACAAGGAAGACAACCACAAGGACTCAGGATTCTGCATGGTCACCAACTTAGTGATGCACACCACATTCTTTGATTCAGCAAGGGATGCAGCTTGGAAGGCCATCAAAGAACTTGGTGATAGAATCAAATGCAGAATGCTTAACACCCAGAATAATCTTAGGGAATAAAAGAAGCATACCCAAGAGTTAGAGGCTACCAATCAAAGCTTAAGGAAGGACATCATAGACTTAGCAATGGAGTCTTGTGATCTAGACAAACAGATTGCCTCTAGGGATGCCCTGTTAGCCAACTTGGCAAGTAAGATGGGATTGTAACGTACTTCGTTAGTTGGACCACCACACTTATCATTTTATTTTCCAAATGTTGTTTAAAATAAGTTGAACCTTGGTTGTTTGTAATGGATCCATGTATGCCATGACTTGTGTGTTTTGATTTCCAAAGTTATGCATGTGATGCCTTGTCTTGTGAATTGTCTTAAAATTGTATTGATTCTAACTTTTTCTATCTTATTAAATAGAAGCCTAATGTTACTATCAGCACGGCTGACGATTTCAAGGGAACTCGTTTTGGCACTCGTATTATTGAGCTCACTAGTCTGCTCAATCTCCCTCTTCCTACTATCATGATGCTTCCCCTCACCAAGTTTGAGAGGAAAGACCTTTGGGGCTTCAAGGTCAATCAGTCAGGACGCCAGACTGAGCTAGCCATGGAGGCCATCATCTTCAAGCTCATGCATGATGACAAGGAGAGAGGCCTAGAGGTGGTCATGCAGGATTTGATTGGACGTTTACTAGGGAGACACTCTCGAGAGGTGTCACATCCCAAGATTTTCCAAATCTTGTAATGTGAAAATAAATGAATAAAATAAAACTTTGTTTGATTTTCAGAGCCAGGAGAAACTTTTTGAATTGGAACTCCAAACCCATTTGAATTAAATAAAACCGAAAGGGATTTAAAAAGATAAAACATTTAATAAAAGGAAAAATAAAAAAATTTGGAAATACTATTTTGAAACAATTAAATGAAAAGATTGTTGTCAAATGGAATAGAAGTTTATAGATAAAGAATATTTTATAAAGCCAAATAAAACCTTGGCCAAACTTTGGGATTTAAAACATTTTATTCTTATTAAAAATTAGCAAAGGTTTATTTAAACAAAATAATAAGGAAATAATATCCAAACTTTATTTAAATAAAAGGTTTCACAAATTTAATTGAAACATCAAGACTTATTAAATTATTTAAATAAGTTTTCCAAATATTTGACATTCACAAATAAAACTACTAAAATGTTTTGCCTTATTTTAAATTTCAAAATAAATATCTCAATAAAACCAATCCTATTTGATTTAACAATGAAAGTCTATTATATTAATAATGGACCCTAAAATAAAATGTTATTTTATTTTAAAACAAGTTTCCAAGTATTCTTTATTTCCAAATAAAACTTATTTGGTTTTGAAAATATTTGGATTTAAAATGGAGATTTTACTAAATAAACCAAACCCTATTTTATTAATAAACCATGGTCCATTTTGTTTAATTAATAAATGGAACCTAAAAATATTTAAAATATTATTTTATTTTGGATTTTGGTTTAAGTTACTAAACAGAACCAAATTCATAGTTGCAAGGTTGTTGATTGTTTGAATTGAATTGAGTATGATTTATTTGTTTCTTTGGAATTTCAAAACAGAAATCAGAAATAGAAAAAGAAAAAGTTATAGAATAAAAAAAATGGATTTGGACCTAGCCCAGCCGGCCAAGCCCAGGAAGCCCACCAACCGGCCCAGCTCCTCATTCTACAGGAAAACGTTTCACACCTCGCATCCGACCCACATAGAGACTGACCAGTGGACCTCCCCCTCGTTTCTTTTCCCACTGACAGGTAGACCCCACCGCTCCTGTTCTTCTCTCACACCCGCGCGACCCCTTCTTCCTCCCTCGTCGCCGTTTCCTGCTGTGATTCTGCGGACTTAATTTGTCATAATGCCGCCACCATTACTCGCTTTGACTGTGCTCGATAAAACGCCAGCTCCTTCCCTTTCGTTCCCCTCAGACGCCAACCTCTCTTCGCCACCAGGCCGCCCCAATTTCTCCTCGAACTCCACTGTCTCCGACGATCTTCCACCTTCAATTCCGGCCGAGCCACACCACCTCCTGCCGCCCTGAGCACACGAGCGTGCTCACCACTCTCAGACGCATCCCCTGTACCCGCCGTTCATGTAGGGGTCCCAACCTGATAAGGTAGAGTCCTCCTGTGTTTTACAATGCTAGTCCCTGGATCAATAGCTAGCATCCACAGTTAAGATGTAATATCAAGATACAAGGGTCATATTATAACATTATAGCCAGGAATAACATAGTTTTATTACATCTTACATAGCTCATTTGGCTATTACATTACATTGCAGCGGAATAAATATAGTCATGGGTCCTTCATCTTCATAGTGCCACAGGCAGATGTTGGTTGTAGGCTTTGTAGTCCTAGTCAATCAAACAATCTTCACTTAAAAACAATCAACCTGCAACATTACAAGTTACAGCCACAAGGGTCAATACATTTGAATTGCATTGGCAAGTTTCACTACTTTATATATTATGAGTGGATCCTATCAATACATGCATATTTGGCTTAAGTAGAGTTTAAGGCTTATTTGCATAAAGCAATGTTTTATCCTAACTTTTCAAAAATGGTTTTGGTCCTTTGTCAAATCTCTTTTTCCAAGTTCCTTGAACTCCTTGGTAGACACTCAAGTGTTCAAGTACTTGTCAAAAATCCTTGAGCACCTTGGTAACCCCAAGTGCTACAAGTTTTCTCAAAACTCATGAGTTCCTTGGTAACCCCAAGTGCTACAAGTTTTCTCAAAACTCATGAGTTCCTTGGTAACCCCAAGTACATCATGCTCTTGTGCACTTTGGTAACCCCAAGTGCAACAAGCTTAACAAAATCTCTTTGAATTCCTTGGTACCCCCAAGTGCATCAAGTTTTTATATTAGAAATTAGAATGTCGAGATCTCCCATAGTTCAAACTTTAGTTGCTCAAGATTGTCCATAACCGGGACACGGCTAAGTACTTAGATTTTTATTAACTTCTGCAGAAGTACACTTTACCCACATGACACAATCCCATCTTGTTGCCACCAGTGGCCTCTTGGATTAGTGCTCACCAAGATGGAGTCTTGCACACCGAGAATGTGACGAAGTCTTTCCAAAAGGTCCTTCCATACATCATTGCTAGCTTGTCTTCACCCCCATGAAGCATTCCAGATCCCCATGTCCGTAACTAAAGACAATGTATGGATCTTCCTAATGTAGTTGACTAAGCCAGAGCCATAATAGCATGTGGTTGCACCTAAAGCCACAATTGGAGAAACATGTTCAATCTCTAAGTTTCCTAGGTGGTTTTCAGTTGGAGCACAACACAAAGTGATTTCCATAGACATGGTTCCCTTTTGTTGCCACCTTCTCCAAAACATAAAGTGTCCACCACCTAGGTGGTTCATTGAGTCCTTGTTTTATTATATAAATCACAAGTCTTTTTCACAACCTTTGTAAAATCTCAACATGTATCTCTTTTCAAAACATAGCATGGCTAAGCATGTACAACTTCAATATTTTACTAAGGAGTGTATAGGGAATCCTATTAGGATTAGCATAGCATAAGTATAAAACATTTTCATGCATGTTTACAAAATCCACTAAGTATAATGAAAATAGTAGGTCTTTTGTATGATAGTGTAACTTGTCTTTTTGTTTAGGGAATGATAGTCACTTCTTGATCTTGCTAGTCTCACACTTTGCTAATTTCACTACAATCAAACAAGCATAGTATCAAGTAGCATTCCAACATTCAAACAATAATTCACATACACAAAGCAATGGTTCCTAAGTCTTGTAAAAAGAGGGTTCTATTGCAAGGTTGGTCTCTAATAGGTTTATAAACTTTGTAAGGTCCACATTGGTCATTTACCAAAATGGCAAAGTCATTAGTTAGAGGGTTTTGCCCCAAAGTCTATTTTAAAATCCATTCAACATTTTATGTGGTGAAAATTATTCTTTTTGAAGTAAAACTTTATGTTTTTCACCAAGTGAGTTGCTCTTGGCAAGGCTTGGTGTTTTGGGTCAGTAAGTTTGGTCCATAACATTTTCCCAAGGTTTTCCTTGCAACTTATTTTTCCATAATAAGATTTAATGAGTTTATTTGGCTAGAAAATGACTAAGTTAACTAATTCCACTTAAATTTCACAAAAATCATTTTTAACACTATGGGTTGGTTCCTAGGGTCAGTAAGGTCACACAAATCCATTTTGCAAAAGGTTTAATCTTAATATCAATTTAAAACAAATTTTATACTCTAAACAAGTACACAAATGTTTCTGTAATTTCAAACAAGCTAACAGATACTATTTTCAAAACTAAGGCCATGGTTAACTAGGGCTTGTTCTCCTGATTTTATTGATATAAAATTTGTCAAATTTGGACGTGTGGATCAAAAGTTATAAGGGTTTGAAAATCCTATCTAAATCAGATTTCAAATCTGTTTTTAAATCGAACAGGTGACACGCGGCGTGTTCTTACTGGCCGATACCGATTCGTCTGGATCGCGTGATGCTGAGCGTTAGATCTAAATAAATCGTGCGGTTCTGGGAGCGTACCCCTTCGGCGATTAAATGATCTATTCAGTCCGTTCGATCCAGATCCTACGGCTAGTATCGTACTGACCAGACTCTGGCGGCGCAGCGTTGGTTGCTGGCGGCGGCGAGGTCAGTCGGCGGCGGCGCTGGCGAAATAGGACGCGAGGAAGGAGGAGAGGGGGCTCACTGAATTCGCCAAGGCACGGGGATGCTCAACCTGCCACTGTTTGATGAAGGGGCGCACTATGCTGGCTTGAATCTCTCGCCGGAGTTCGTATCCGCGTCGGGCTTCTCTGTTGTTCATCGGAGGCGACGACACAAGCCACGGAAATGTAAGATAGAAGTTGCGTCAGATGCGTACGGGGTCGGTGATCGTGTGTGCATCAACGAGACGGAAGGGGGCGGTCAGATGTTACCTGGAGGGCTCGCCGGAGTAGACGCGCCGTCGGTGGTGCTCAGTCGTGCTTGCTATCAGCGTTCTAGAGCATGCGCGGATATGGGGATGGTTCTGGAAGATGCGTAGGGAGATGGGGATTACGCTCGGGTGGTCGAGGGGCAGTGGGGCGATTCGAGCTCGCCGGAATCGGTCGAGAAAGGTCGTCGGAGTAGCAGCGATGCAGAGAGAAATTGGGGCGGCCTGGAGGCAAAGGGGAGGAGTGGTCTGGGGAAAATGACAGAGGGGAGGGAGGCGATTAAAAGGGCGTGGTCGCGGCGAGGTTTAATGCACGGATTAACGCAGATTGATTGAGCTATCAACGGGAAGAAACGGCAGCGAGGTGAGGGGAGAAGGGGTCGCGCGGGGAAGAAGAAGGAGCTGGCTGCGTGGGGTCTACCTGGCAGTGGAAGAAAAGAAGAAGAGAGGGGTCCACCTGTCAGCCTCAGAGCGGGTTTCTATTGCGTGAAAAGCGGTTCGGGAGAGGAGGTGGGCTAGATGAGCTGGAGCTGGGCCTGTCGACTGGGCTGCTTTGTTTCATCTCTTTTTTTTATACTGAATGCTTTTTCTTTTTCTATTTTGAATTTATGTTTTGAAATTCAATCAACCAAACACATTCAAAATGATTCAAATAATCATCAAGCTTTTCAAATATGAATTTGGTTCTTTTTATCAATAGAAACCAAATTCCAAAAATAAAATAATTTTTATTCTTTTTAAGACCATTCATTAATTAAATAAAAGTGGTTCATTAGGTATTTAATAAAATAGAGTTTGATTTAATTAATAGAGTCTCCATTTGGAATCCAAATATTTTCAAAAACAAATCAGTGGGATTTATTTGGAAATAAAGAATTATTTGGAAAACTTATTTTAAATAATTTAACAAGTTTTGATGTTTCAATTAAATTGGTCAAACCTTTTATTTGTATAAAATTTGGTTATTAGGTCCTTATTAATTTATTTAAATAATCCTTTGTTTATTTTATTCAAAACAAAATGTGCTAATTCCAAAGCTTGGTCAAAGTTTAATTTGGATTTATTAAATAATCCTTATTTGTAAAACTTCTATTTCATTTGAAAACAAATCTTTTCATTTAAGAGTTTCAAATTAGTATTTTAATTATTTTTATTTTCCTTTAATAAAAGTTTATCATCTTAAATACCTTTAGGTTTTATTTAATTCAAATGGGTTTGAAGTTCCAATTGAATTCAAAAGTTTCTTCTCGCTCTGAAAATCAAATAAAGTTTTATTTTATTCATTTATTTTTCACATTTCAAGATTTTTGAAAATCTTGGGATGTGACAGGCTACCACCCTTAAATAAATCTCGTCCCGAGATTTGGGGAGGCTAGGGTTACAAGCAAGTTCAAAACAACTAGGGTACTACCACCCTTAAAAATTTTCAAACAAAAATTACATATTGGCCTTCTTGGGTCCTGGAATTTCTCTATGTTAAACCTTTGCTTTATTCATATGCTTGACTCATGGACCAAGGTTGAGTTTCTCCATAGGCTTATTCAACTTGTTCTTCATCCTTTCTGGACAGTTGCTTGCATAGTGTCCTGGATTCTTGCAGTTGAAGCAACGAATGTCATTGAGTTCTTTACGTGGCTCTTGTGGGCAAGTAGCTACAAAATGACCTGGTTCATTACAGTTGTTACACCACACTTGGTCAATCCCTTTATTCTTCTTGTTCTCTGGGCATCCACTGGAGTAGTGTCCCATTTCCTTACATTTACGACATTGTACAAGGCTCATGTCTTGCTTGGGCTTCTTGATTTTCTTTGGTCCTTTGAATTGGGTTGTCTTGCTTGGAGGTATAAGTGGTCCTTTTCCTTTGGTAGACTTGGATCCTTCTTGTTTCCTTTGTTCTACCATGGCATAGATGGGACATAGACCAGGAGTATGATCACTTCCTTCACAAAGGTAGCATGTAGCTTGATAGGTGGGGCATTGTCCAACAGGATGGTCTTCATCGCAATTGGGGCATTGTCCTTCATGCTCCGTGGAAGTATGATCCTTGTCTCCACAAATAATGCAAGCTGGGGCTCCATCTAGAACAACATTCTTGTCATCCTTGTTATCATACACACTTCTAGGATAGCTTTCTTCAATGCTAATCATTTGATTAGTCACCTTAAGCATCAATTGGTATTGTTCCTCCAAAAACTTTTGTAGTGCTGGATCTTTATCACTATTGTTGGCTAGGAACTGAGCTGTCAGTTGGTTCAACTGATGTTGGGTTGCTATGAGTTCTTTCATGTTGTTCTCTTGGTTGTTGTTGTTGTCATCAACCTTGATGTTGGAGTTTCTTGGAGTAGTCATCTGTTTGGGTTTGAAGGGAGATTAGAATAGGCAAGATATTTCTAAGGAAATATTTCTAATCACACACATCACATTTCACACAAACAATTGTGCATGCAATCACAAAACAAACTTTTCACTCATACAAGGTTCAAGTACATATTTAGGCAACAAAATATTTTTGATTACACCACATAAATTGGTGGGTTTGACTTAACTAAAATATGGTGGTCTATCTATAGGGTTCACTTGTGTTCTTTCTTTCCTTCTTGGTTGATCCTTCTTACATGAGGTCATGGTTTTCTTGAGAAAAACTCTTGGTCACAATACTTTAAAGTTGTTGATGGTTTCTTCTTATTTTGCATTCTCTCAGTCTCTAATTCTTAAGTAAGATTTCCTTGTCTCACTTGTGGTTCTTAGTAGTTTCCATGTTGGAAGTCCTTGGTGAAGAGGTTGAAGATGTTGAAGTCATTAGAGTTGAAGAAGTTGAAGAAGTCCTTTGCACATGGTGTAATCCTTGGCCATGGGTAGGTTTTTCCATCAAGTTGAAATAGAAGAGATGTAGAGTTGAAACCAAAATGGTTGAGGAAAGAGTTACAAGTGTTTTTGTAAATAAATTTTGGATCAAAATATAACTCCTATTTTCTAAGGGTTTTGTCCAATCCGAGGGTTTACAATCCTACAGGCAACACAATGCTCTGATACCATCTGTAGGGGTCCCAACCTGATAAGGTAGAGTCCTCCTGTGTTTTACAATGCTAGTCCCTGGATCAATAGCTAGCATCCACAGTTAAGATGTAATATCAAGATACAAGGGTCATATTATAACATTATAGCCAGGAATAACATAGTTTTATTACATCTTACATAGCTCATTTGGCTATTACATTACATTGCAGCGGAATAATTATAGTCATGGGTCCTTCATCTTCATAGTGCCACAGGCAGATGTTGGTTGTAGGCTTTGTAGTCCTAGTCAATCAAACAATCTTCACTTAAAAACAATCAACCTGCAACATTACAAGTTACAGCCACAAGGGTCAATACATTTGAATTGTATTGGCAAGTTTCACTACTTTATATATTATGAGTGGATCCTATCAATACATGCATATTTGGCTTAAGTAGAGTTTAAGGCTTATTTGCATAAAGCAATGTTTTATCCTAACTTTTCAAAAATGGTTTTGGTCCTTTGTCAAATCTCTTTTTCCAAGTTCCTTGAACTCCTTGGTAGACACTCAAGTGTTCAAGTACTTGTCAAAAATCCTTGAGCACCTTGGTAACCCCAAGTGCTACAAGTTTTCTCAAAACTCATGAGTTCCTTGGTAACCCCAAGTGCTACAAGTTTTCTCAAAACTCATGAGTTCCTTGGTAACCCCAAGTACATCATGCTCTTGTGCACTTTGGTAACCCCAAGTGCAACAAGCTTAACAAAATCTCTTTGAATTCCTTGGTACCCCCAAGTGCATCAAGTTTTTATATTAGAAATTAGAATGTCGAGATCTCCCATAGTTCAAACTTTAGTTGCTCAGTATTGTCCATAACCGGGGACACGGCTAAGTACTTAGATTTTTATTAACTTCTGCAGAAGGAGTACACTTTACCCACATGACACAATCCCATCTTGTTGCCACCAGTGGCCTACTGGATTAGTGCTCACCAAGATGGAGTACTGGCACACTGAGAATGTGACGAAGTCTTTCCAAAAGGTCCTTCCATACATCATTGCTAGCTTGTCTTCAGCCCCCATGAAGCATTCCAGATCCCCATGTCCGGTAACTAAAGACAATGTATGGATCTTCCTAATGTAGTTGACTAAGCCAGAGCCATAATATCATGTGGTTGCACACGAAAGCCACAATTGGAGAAACATGTTCAATCTCTAAGTTTCCTAGGTGGTTTTCAGTTGGAGCACAACACAAAGTGATTTCCATAGACATGGTTCCCTTTTGTTGCCACCTTCTCCAAAACATAAAGTGTCCACCACCTAGGTGGTTCATTGAGTCCTTGTTTTATTATATAAATCACAAGTCTTTTTCACAACCTTTGTAAAATCTCAACATGTATCTCTTTTCAAAACATAGCATGGCTAAGCATGTACAACTTCAATATTTTACTAAGGAGTGTATAGGGAATCCTATTAGGATTAGCATAGCATAAGTATAAAACATTTTCATGCATGTTTACAAAATCCACTAAGTATAATGAAAATAGCAGGTCTTTTGTATGATAGTGTAACTTGCCTTTTTGTTTAGGGAATGATAGTCACTTCTTGATCTTGCTAGTCTCACACTTTGCTAATTTCACTACAATCAAACAAGCATAGTATCAAGTAGCATTCCAACATTCAAACAATAATTCACATACACAAAGCAATGGTTCCTAAGTCTTGTAAAAAGAGGGTTCTATTGCAAGGTTGGTCTCTACTAGGTTTATAAACTTTGTAAGGTCCACATTGGTCATTTACCAAAATGGCAAAGTCATTAGTTAGAGGGTTTTTCCCCAAAGTCTATTTTAAAATCCATTCAACATTTTATGTGGTGAAAATTATTCTTTTTGAAGTAAAACTTTATGTTTTTCACCAAGTGAGTTGCTCTTGGGAAGGCTTGGTGTTTTGGGTCAGTAATTTTGGTCCATAACATTTTCCCAAGGTTTTCCTTGCAACTTATTTTTCCATAATAAGATTTAATGAGTTTATTTGGCTAGAAAATGACTAAGTTAACTAATTTCACTTAAATTTCACAAAAATCATTTTTAACACTATGGGTTGGTTCCTAGGGTCAGTAAGGTCACTCAAATCCATTTTGCAAAAGGTTTAATCTTAATATCAATTTAAAACAATTTTTATACTCTAAACAAGTACACAAATGTTTCTGTAATTTCAAACAAGCTAACAGATACTATTTTCAAAACTAAGGCCATGGTTAACTAGGGCTTGTTCTCCTGATTTTATTGATATAAAATTTGTCAAATTTGGACGTGTGGATCAAAAGTTATAAGGGTTTGAAAATCCTATCTAAATCAGATTTCAAATCTGTTTTTAAATCGAACAGGTGACACGCGGCGTGTTCTTACTGGCCGTTACCGATTCGTCTGGATCGCGTGATGCTGAGCGTTAGATCTAAATAAATCGTGCGGTTCTGGGAGCGTACCCTTGGCGATTAAATGATCTAGTCGATCCGCTCGATCCAGATCCTACGGCTAGTATCGTCTTGACGGACTCTGGCGGCGTTGGTTCTTTGGCGAGGTCGGTCGGCAGCCGTGGCGAAATAGGACGCGAGGAAGGAGGAGAGGGGCTCACTGATTCGCCAAGGCAGGATGCTCAACCTGCCACTGTTTGATGAAGGCGCACTATCTCGGCTTGAATCTCTCGGAGTTCAGATCCGTCGGGCTTCTCTGTTGTTCATCGGAGGCGACGACACAAGCCACAGAAATGTAAGCTCGAAGTTGCGTCAGATGCGTACGGGGTCGGTGCTCGTGTGTGCATCAACGAGACGGAAGGGGGCGGTCAGATGTTACCTGGAGGGCTCGCCGGAGTAGACGCGCGTCGGTGGTGCTCGATCATGCTTGCTATCGTTCTAGAGCATGCGCGGATATGGGGATGGTTCGGAAGATGCGAGGGAGATGGGGATTACGCCGGGTGGTCGAGGGCAGTGGGCGATCGAGCTCGCGAATCGGTCGAGAAAGGTCGGAGTAGCAGATGCGCAGAGAAATTGGGGCACTGGAGGCAAAGGAGGGAGTGGTGGGAAAATGATGAGGAGGGAGGCGATTAAAAGGGCGTGGTCACGGCAAGGTTTAATGCACGGATTAACGCAGATTGATTGAGCTATCAACGGGAAGAAACGGCAGCGAGGTGAGGGGAGAAGGGGTCGCGCGGGGAAGAAGAAGGAGCTGGCTGCGTGGGGTCTACCTGGCAGTGGAAGAAAAGAAGAAGAGAGGGGTCCACCTGTCAGCCTCAGAGCGGGTTTCTATTGCGGTGCAGAAAACGGTTCGGGAGAGGAGGTGGGCTAGATGGGCTGGAGCTGGGCCTGTCGACTGGGCTGCTTTGTTTCATCTCTTTTTTTTATACTGAATGCTTTTTCTTTTTCTATTTTGAATTTCTGTTTTGAAATTCAATCAACCAAACACATTCAAAATGATTCAAACAATCATCAAGCTTTTCAAATATGAATTTGGTTCTTTTTATCAATAGAAACCAAATTCCAAAAATAAAATAATTTTTATTCTTTTTAAGACCATTCATTAATTAAATAAAAGTGGTTCATTAGGTATTTAATAAAATAGAGTTTGATTTAATTAATAGAGTCTCCATTTGGAATCCAAATATTTTCAAAAACAAATCAGTGGGTTTTATTTGGAAATAAAGAATTATTTGGAAAACTTATTTTAAATAATTTAACAAGTTTTGATGTTTCAATTAAATTGGTCAAACCTTTTATTTGTATAAAATTTGGTTATTAGGTCCTTATTAATTTATTTAAATAATCCTTTGTTTATTTTATTCAAAACAAAATGTGCTAATTCCAAAGCTTGGTCAAAGTTTAATTTGGCTTTATTAAATAATCCTTATTTGTAAAACTTCTATTTCATTTGAAAACAAATCTTTTCATTTAAGAGTTTCAAATTAGTATTTTAATTATTTTTATTTTCCTTTAATAAAAGTTTATCATCTTAAATACCTTTAGGTTTTATTTAATTCAAATGGGTTTGAAGTTCCAATTGAATTCAAAAGTTTCTTCTGGCTCTGAAAATCAAATAAAGTTTTATTTTATTCATTTATTTTTCACATTTCAAGATTTTTGAAAATCTTGGGATGTGATTCAACTAATGGGCACCCTGTAAGGTCGCTGACAAACTCGACGCCTGGCGTCGCCTTCTACTCCATGAAGTTTTCCAGGTAGAATCTGACCACCCTGCGCCTTCTCATTCACACGAGGAGCTTTGTCTGGGACCCGCGCATCTAACCATGTCATCATTTCGCCTTGGGGTGATCCACAGCGCCGTCCACGATGACCACCTGAAGCACCCGACGCCGTCCTCCACTCCGGCGAGCAATCCTGCCAAGATCAGAGTGCCCCTCGCCCGACCAACACCTCCTCGAGCATCACCGTGACCTCCTGAACCCGGTGAGCTTCTTATCCTCCTCTCTCGCTTCCTCAAACCACTGCAGCACCACCGCCTGTCCGTGCGCCGCCGCTAGCCACCGTCAGGGCCGCCCACTTTAGGTCAAACTCGCCAGTACCGTTCGATCTAGATCTAGCGCCCACGATTAGTTCACTTATCATCGAAGGGGTACGTGTCCAGGACCGTGCGATCGATCAGATCCAACGCCCCACAGCCGCGATCCACGCGAAGCGGTACCCGCGAGTAGCAACGTGCCGCGTGTCACCGATTTCGTTTAAAAACAAATTTGAAAACAGAATTATTTGCAAACTTCAAACCTTTGTAACTTTTAAACCACACGTCCAAAAATTACAAATTTTATGTCGTTGGATTGAGGAGAACAAGACCTAATCAACCCTTCCATTAGTTTAGCAAATAGTATCTGTTATCCTGTTTGAATTTGCAGAAACTTTTGTATGCTTGTTTAGAGTATAAAAATTGTTTAAAAATGATTTTGAGGTTAAAACCTTTGCAAAATGGTTTGTTGTGACCTTATTGACCCTAGGAACCAACCCTTGGTGTTAAAAGTGATCTTGGTAAAATTTAGGTTGAATTATTTGACTTAGCCATTTTCAAGCCAATTAAAATTATTAGATTTATTATGGAAATGGTTTTTGCAAGGAAAACTTTGGGAAAATGTTTTGAACCAAACCTACTGACCCAAAAACTCCAAGTTTTGCAATAGCAACCCACTTGGTGAGAAACATAAAATTTTACTTTGATAAAAATATTTTTCACCACATGAAATGATGATTAGATTTTAAAAATGGTTTATGGACTAAAGCCTTTTGCAAATGACTTTGCCATTTTTGTAAATGACCAATGTGGACCTTACAAAGTTTATAAACCTAGTGGAGACCATCCTTGCAATAGAACCATCCTTTGCACACTTATGCATGACTTAGACTCCATTGCTTTATGTGTGTGAGATTGTTTGTTTGACTTTGGTTTGGAATGTTAGTTGATTTTGTGTTTGCTTGATTGACTTGTAGTGAAATTAGCAAAGTGTGAGGCTAGCAAGGTCAAGGAGTGAACCACCATTCCCTACCAAAAAGGCAAGTTACACTATCATACAAATGCCCTACTATTTTCATTATACTTAGTGGATTATGAAAACATGCATGAAAACAATTTTTGTACTTATGCTATGATAAATCCTAATAGGATTCCCTATACACTCCTCAGTGAAAATATTGTAAGTTGTACATGCTTAGCCATACTATATTTTGAAAAGAGATACATGTTGAGATTTTACAAAGGTTGAGAAAAGGACTTGTGTTTTACATAATAAAACAAGGACTCAATGAACCACCTAGGTGGTGGATACTTCAAGTTTTGGAGAAGGTGGCAACAAAAGGGTCCATGTTTGTGGGAATCACTTTGTGTTGTGCTCAAAAAGAAAACCACCTAGGAAACTTAGAGATTGAACATGTTTCTCCAATTGTGGCTTTCGTGTGCAACCACATGCTATTATGGCTCTGGCTTAGTCAACTACATTAGGAAGACCCATACATTGTCTTTAGTTACCGGACATGGGGATCTGGAATGCTTCATGGGGGCTGAAGACAAGCTAGTAATGATGTATGGAAGGACCTTTTGGAAAGACTTCGTCACCCTCTCAGTCTGCCGGTACTCCATCTTGGTGAGCACTAATCCAGTAGGCCACTGGTGGCAACAAGATGGGATTGTGTCATGTGGGTAAAGTGTACTCCTTCTGCAGAAGTTAATAAAAATCTAAGTACTTAGCCGTGTCCCCGGTTATGGACAATACTGAGCAACTAAAGTTTGAACTATGGGAGATCTCGACATTCCAACTTCTAAAATAAAAACTTGATGCACTTGGGGGTACCAAGGAATTCAAAGAGATTTTGTTAAGCTTGTTGCACTTGGGGTTACCAAGGTGCTCAAGAGATTTTGCTTAACACTTGATGTACTTGGGGTTACCAAGGAACTCATGAGATTTTGATAAGACTTGTTGCACTTGGGGTTACCAAGGTGCTCAAGGAATTTTTGACAAAAACTTGAACACTTGAGTTTCTACCAAGGAGTTCAAGGGATTCTTGGAAAAGAGATTTGACAAAGGACTAAAACCATTTTTGAAAAGATAGGATAAAATATTGCTTTGTGCAAATAAGCCTTAAACTCTACTTAGCCAATTATGCATGTAGTGATAGGATCCACTCTTACTATACATGGAAGTGAAGCTTGCCAATACAATTCAAATGTATTGACCCATGTGGCTGTAACTTGTAATGTTGCAGGTGGATTGTTTTTAAGTGAAGATTGTTTGATTGACTAGGACTACAAAGACTACAACCAACATCTGCCTGTGGCATTTTGAAGATGAAGGACCTATACTTATAGTTATTCCGCTGCAATGTAATGTAATAGCCAAATGAGCTATGTATGATGTAATAAAACTATGTTATTCCTGGTTATAAATTTATATTTTGACCTTTGAATCTTGATATTACATCTTAACTGTGGATGCTAGCTATTGATCCAGGGACTAGCATTGTAAACACAGGAGGAATCTACCTTATTAGGTTGAGACCTCTACAAGAGGTTAGAGGTAATCACTTCCACACCTTTGGTAGACGTGATGATGATGGTGAGGCCATTGACTTTGAGGATACTTCGAGAGAGACGGCAGAGCCGATTCGCCTATACCTCCAGGACTTAGAGGTTCTTCTTAGGCACATAGACACTGATAGGACCAACGTTATGCTTAGCAATGACGGACTCCAGGTGCAGCTTCGTGAGAAGGACAAGCTCTTCGCGGAGCAATATGAGATAGTCAAGGAGATGGAGGCTAAGTTTGAGAGTCAGGATAGAAAGTTCAAGAGTCTAGAGAAGCGAGTCCAACATAGGAACAAGAGGATTCGAGACATGAATGCAGAACTAGAGGCCAAGGACTTCGAGCTCGAGCATCAGCAGACTATGATTGAGAGGCTTCGTTCACAGAAGAGGGCTCTCCAAGCCAAAGTAGAGACCTTGACCACCAATGTCGAGGAATACAAGACCGCAATGGAGAATGCAGGTCTTACATTTGTTGATGAGGAGGTTGATGCAGAGGAGTAGTGATGACTACTCATTTACCTTTATTTATCTTGCCTTTGATTATTGAGTCGCAATGACCATCCAACATGTGTATGGCTTTCTATTGGTGTGTTTACTTTGAAAACTTGTTGTCTTTGTTGTTGAACTTTTATTATTATGATGCATGTTTTGTGATTGTTTATGTGATGTATTGTGCATGTTAGCATCTATGGGTATCTCATTCTTATCCTTATTGAAAACTACAGATGCCTCCCCGATGTGCCAATCCCAACCCCAACAACAACAACATCACTCCTGAGATGCAGCAAATGATGATAGCTCAGACACAACTGATGCAAATGATGACTACGTTCATCCAGAATCAGAACAACAACAACAACAACAACAACAACAACAACAATAACAACAACAACAATAATAACAACAACAACAATCAGAACAACCCACCGGGTTTTGACATGCTTACCAGGTTCTTAAGATTGAGGCCAGCAAAGTTCTCAGGAACTACTGATCCTATGGTGGCCAATGATTGGCTACGCTCTATGAACAAGGACTTGGTAACTGTTGGCTGTACTGATGAAGAGAAAGTCAGATTTGTAGCTCACTTGTTGGAAGGACCAGCAACCACTTGGTGGGATAATTTCCAGATCACCACTCCCATTGAGGATGTGACATGGGCTATCTTTGAAGATGGTTTCCGTACTGCTCACATCTCATCCGGAGTGATGAGTTTGAAGAAGAAAGAGTTCCATAACTTGAAGCAGCGCCACCGCAGCGTGGCTGAATATATTGAGGAGTTCAACAATCTGGCGCGATATGCACCGGATGAAGTTGACACTGATGCTAAGAGGAAGGAAAAGTTCCTTGAAGGGTTGAATGATGAATTGAACCTGCAGTTAGCTGTGGCCTATGTTCCCACATACCAGTATCTTTGTGACAAGGCTGCTATTTTGGAGAGCAAGATGAAACAAGTTGAAAGCAGGAAGAGAAAGCACTCTGACAAGCACAGCTCGGGATCGTCTCACAAGCGTTCCCATTATGATGATAGTGGGAGTTCTGGATCCCACAAGCATGGGAAATTCAACAAGCACCACAACCAAAACCATTATCATGACAACAAGCATCATCGTAGTCATGACAACGATAAGTACAAGAACCACAAGGGTGGATATAAGAGCCACCACAATGGAAGTGGAAGTGGCAGTGGAAGCCAGCCTGTCAAGAAAGATCTTAGTCAGGTTGAATGTTTCAAGTGCAAGAAGATGGGGCATTATGCAAATGAATGCCCAGAAAAGAAAGTTGAAGGACCCAACAAGCCCAACCCTTTTCAAAAGGGACAAGTGAACCACATCAATGTGGAGGAAATCTATGAGGAAACTGATGATGTTGCTGGTAAGTTCAAAATCAATTATGTTCCATCATTTGTTCTCTTTGATACTGGTGCATCTCATTCATTCATATCAAGAGCATTTGTTGAAAGAAAATGAACTACCGGTAGAAACTATTGGGTGTCCTATAAAAGTAAGTTCTCCTGGCGGAGAAATGATAGTGAATTCAGGATGTCATGATCTAGTCATAGAGTTTGGGAAGTATAAGTTTCCCGTTAACCTGATAATCCTAAACTCCCAAGGATTGGATGTTATATTGGGAATGGACTGGATGACTAAGCACAAGGGAGTGATAGATTGTGCCAACCATACTATCTCACTCACAACTCCAGAAAACAAAAGGGTCAGATTCAAGACCAACTTTGAAGCAAAAAGGAGTAAGCTAAATTCTCTTAAGGGGGTTAGCATAGACAGTGTGCCAATTGTGAGTGAATATCCGGATGTGTTTCCGGAAGAATTGCCGGGAATTCCACCAGATAGAGATGTGGAGTTTCTTATTGATTTGCTACCAGGATCTGGACCAATAGCAAAGAGACCGTACAAGATGTCAGTTGATGAGTTGAAAGAACTCAAGAAGCAACTTGGAGAACAGTTGTAGAAAGGTTTTATCCAACCAAGTTCTTCATCGTGGGGAGCAGCAGTTTTGTTTGTGGAAAAGAAAGATAGAAGTCAAAGGTTATGCATAGATTACCGTTCACTCAATGAGGTGACTATCAAGAACAAATACCCTTTTCCTAGAATCAATGACTTGTTTGATCAGTTAGAAGGAGCTTGTGTGTTCTCAAAGATTGATCTCCGGTCAGGTTATTTCCAGCTCAAGATAAGGGAACAAGACATACCTAAGACAACTTTCACCACAAGGTATGGATTGTATGAGTATACCGTGATGCCTTTTGGTTTCACCAATGCACCAGCATACTTCATGAATATGATGAACAAGGTGTTCATGGAGTTCCTTGATAAATTTGTTGTCGTTTTCATCGATGACATTTTGATCTACTCCAAGAGCAAAGAAGAGCATGAAGGACATTTATGTTTGATACTTGAGAAGCTTAGAGAGCATAAGTTGTATGCCAAATTCAGCAAGTGTGAGTTTTGGCTGAATGAAGTTGGATTTCTTGGACACGTTGTGTCAGGAGATGGTGTTGCAGTTGATCCCGCTAAAGTTTCAGCTGTAACTGAGTGGGAATCTCCCAAATCAGTAAAAAAGGTTCGCAGTTTCCTTGGCTTGGCAGGATACTACAGAATAAATATTGAGAATTTTTCCAAGGTAGCTAAGCCTATGACTGAATTGCTAAAGAAAGACAAGAAATTTTCTTGGTCTGAAGGTTGTGAACTCAGCTTTCAAGAATTGAAGAAGAGGCTAGTGACAGCACCAGTCTTATGTTTGCCAGATTTTGAGAAAGATTTCCAAGTATTTTGCGATGCATCTCATCATGGATTAGGTGCAGTACTTATGCAAGAAGGGAAAGTTGTGGCTTATGCCTCAAGACAACTCAAAACTCATGAGGTAAACTACCCTACTCATGATTTAGAGTTGTCCTCTGTTGTCCATGCACTCAAAACATGGAGACATTATCTTTTGGGAAAGCGATGTGAAGTGTTCACAGATAACAAGAGTTTGAAGTATATCATCACCCAGAAGGAAATTAACATGAGACAAAGAAGATGGCTAGAACTCATCAAGGACTATGACTTGAGTTTGCAATACCACCCCGGTAAAGCAAATGTTGTAGCGGATGCTCTAAGCCGTAAGGTTTTTGTGAATGGCCTTACTAAGGGAGAATTGCCAGATGATCTGTGTGCCCAATTTAGAGATCTCAGATTGGAGATTGTGCCTGAGGGACATCTCATGTCTTTGGATGTTCAACCCACCTTGTTGGACAGGATCAAAGAAGCCCAAAAGGCAGATAAGGAAATTGAAGAGATTAAGGAAAAGATTGGCAAGGCAAAAGCTAAAGGATTCCAGGAAGACGAATAGGGTACTTTATGGAATGGAAAACGTATCTGTGTTCCACAAGATCCGGAGCTTCGGAAACTGATTTTACAAGAAGCACACAATTCACCATATTCTATTCATCCGGGTAACACCAAAATGTACATGGATATGAAGGAAAGATTTTGGTGGAATAATCTCAAGAAAGACATCGCCGAACATATTGCTTTGTGTGATGTATGTAGTAGAGTGAAAGCGGAACATCAGAAACCAGCAGGATTGTTACAACCACTACCCATTCCTGATTGGAAGTGGGACAAGATTGGTATGGATTTCATTACCGGATTACCAAGGACCCGGTCAGGATATGATTCCATTTGGGTAGTAGTGGATCGTCTAAATAAAGTGGCTCATTTCATACCCGTGAAAACAACTTACACAAGTGCTAAGTTAGCCAAGATCTATATGAGTAGAATTGTATGTCTGCATGGAGTACCCAAGAGTATTGTGTCTGATAGGGGAACTCAATTCACTTCTCATTTTTGGAGGTAACTACATGAGTCATTGGGAACGAGGTTGGAATTCAGCACTGCTTTTCATCCTCAGACTGATGGACAGACAGAAAGGACCAATCAGATTCTTGAAGATATGTTGAGAGCATGTGCTCTAGACTATGGAGCCAATTGGGATGAAAGTCTGCCTAGTCTGCCTTACGCAGAATTCTCTTACAATAACAGCTATCAAGCCAGTATTGAGATGGCACCATTTGAGTTTCTCTATGGGAGAAAGTGTACCGCCCCATTGCTATGGAAGGTGTGGGAGAAAGAAGTTTGTTCGGACCAGAACTAATCAAGGAGGCTGAAGAGAAAGTCAAGCTAGTTAAGGACAGATTGAAGATAGCACAGTCCCGACAAAAGAGCTACGCAGATCCTAAGCGTAGAGAAGTCATCTATGAAGTAGGTGATAGAGCTTATCTTAGAGTGTCACCACTTCGTGGAGTGAAGAGATTTGGAGTCAAAGGTAAATTGGCCCCAAGGTATGTTGGACCATTCAAGATTCTAAGTCGTAAAGGAGAATTAGCTTATGAGATTGAATTGCCAGAGTCTTTGTCAGCTGTTCATAATGTGTTTCATGTGAGTCAGCTTAAGAAATGTCATCCAAAAATGGAAGAAACTTCTTTGAAGGATACTATACCTTTGGAAGAGGTTCAATTGGAGAGTGATCTCACCTATGAAGAGAAACCTATCAAGATTCTTGAGATAGCAGAAAGAGTTACACGGACTAAGACTATCAAATTCTGCAAAGTTCAATGGAACCATCATTCCGAAGAGGAAGCAACATGGGAAAGAGAAGATGATCTTCAGAAAAACCACCCTCACCTATTTGCTAGCCAACCCGAACCTCGAGGGCGAGATTCACCTTAAGGGGGTTAGATTTTTAACGTCCATAAAATCATGTTTCAAAACTCATGCATATCATCCATGCATCCATGATCATTTAGGGTTCCATTTCAAAACCATTTCAAAAACATGAGCATATGTTGCTCATTATTTTATGTAAGTATGCCCTAACCTTAGTGCTACCTTCTTTTGAGAAAGGTACTTATTGTATTCATTTATGTTTTGAATTCAAACTTAAGTGCTTCCAAAATCTTGAGAAAAGTTTCAAAACAAAGTATGAAATAAAACCAAATTTATGCCTATTTTTATATCTCATAAAGGCTTGGTTTTATTTTATTTTTCAAATGACCCAAGTATGTTTGAGTAAACAGAAGTGTTTGACACTTATTTGAGTACAAATTTCACTGTACAAAAATCTAGAGAAGGTTTGAAATCAAACTGATTTGAAATAGAGTTTGAAAACCATTTCTAGAAAATCAAACAGAAAAAGAAAAGGAGTAAAGAGGAAAAAAAATAAGCAAACAGCCAATCTGGCCCAACCCAGCCCAACTCGACCTAGCTAGCCCAGCAACTCCTCCCGCGAAGCGTTTTCCTTTACTCGCAATCAAACCCACAGAGTCACTGACCGTGTAACATCCCTAAAATCATGTTTCAAAACTCATGCATATCATCCATGCATTCATGATCATACAGGGTTCCATTTTCTAAAACCATTCCAAGAACAGGAGCAAATGTGCTCATTATTTTATGTGAACAAAAACTTTTAACCCAATGTTACTCTCTTTCATGAGATGGTCTGTTTAAACCAGTTATATTTGATCCTATGATAGTATGAAGTGTTCCAACGCTTGAACAAATTTTTAAAGGAATATGTCTTTAAAACAATTTTTATATCATTAAGAAAACATTAGTAAAGGCTCTGTTTATTTTAAAACTCCAAAGGACCACTGCAATTTTAAGCGAAACAGCATGGTTCTATACTTAAAAATATGCAGGTTACATTTTATAAAAATCCAGAAAGAGTTTGAATTCAAACATATTTAAAATCATTTGAAATTGATTCCTGGAAAATCAAACAGAAATAGAAAAGGAGTAAAGAAAAAGAAAAAGGCCGGCGCCACTATTCTAGCCCAATAGCAGAAACGGCCCAAAATCCAGCCCACACGGCTTTTCCCCCTTCTCTCTCTCTCACCCGCACCCGCACTACCCCGCACACACTGCAGCTGGGCCCAAGCCAGGTCAGCATCTTCTTCTCCACCCCCACGCGTGCAGACCCCGTCGCCACCGCCGTTTCCTCCAGAAACGCCACGTTGATTCTTCGCTTAATTGGCATTGAACCGCAGCGTAATTCCCTCGCCCCTCCTGGCTACTTAATCACCTCGCCACCGCGGTCATTTCCCCCCACACAGCACGCTCACCTTGCCACCAGGCTGCCAGTATTTCGAACTGCACCGCCGCTGCCCGACGAACTCTGGCAAGCGATTACGGTGATCTCCGACCGCCCCTCTGCTTTTGGTTCAAACGAGCGTGACCCTCATGTCCTTACGCATCTGCTGACACCTCTAGTTTTCCTGCTCGTGACCCAGGTCGCCGTCTTCATTCACGCTCGCGAACGCCAGAGCCGCCTCTCACTCCGACGAGCGATTTAGGTAAAATCCGTGCGCCCCTTGACCCCTCATACATGCTATCAGGTCCGCTGTGTCCTTGCGCAGCTTCTAACACCCCTGACTAGTGCTAGGGCGATCCCGAACGTCGTCAACATCGCTGTCCACACGAACCCGACGACGCCAGCAACTCCGACGAGATCCTGCCGCTGCATTTGTGCGCCCCTTGACAAGCCCCCGCCACGTTGAGCTTCAGCACACCGCCGCGAGCCTGGTAAGCATCTCTGACGACCCCAACCCCCTGTAGCCACCGCGCCGCCGTAGACAGAGCACACCGCCGCCAGCCGTCGCCGCGCGCCGCCAGTCTTTGGAAGTTTGATCGAGCACCGTAGGATTTACATCTAACGCATACGATAGATCATAAGCGAAGCGGTATATTTTAGTCAGAGCCGCGCGTTTTAGTTAGATCCAATGGCTCGCAGACGCGATCCAGCGTGAAGCGGTATCAGCCAGTTAGAAGGCGCCGCGTGGCACGAGTTTGGTTTTAAAATTTTGAATTAGATCTATTAGATGTTTGATTTTGTTTAATTCATAACTTTTGAATGCCACGTCCAAATTTGACAAATTTTTATATCAATGGAATCAGGAGAGAAATCCCTTTCCATTTATGAAATGTGTTTAAAGTTTTGTTTCTGTTAAAATGGTTATTTTTACAGAAACATGTGTAGGTCTATTTTGTGTATATTAATTGTTTGAGAGATGGTTTAATGTTCAAATAAAGTTTGTTTGGCAAGTTTAGAACTTGTTTATGAATCAGTACTGTGCACTTGTCTTGTTGAGTATAGAAAATCATCACATATCATTTTGCATGCATCCATATATTTTTGCTTGTATTTATTTTGTATGTGATTTGGTGCTATCATTTTATGTGTAGATTTTGGTGCAAATAGTGATTGTGATTGTGAGGATTGTAGCTACTCTCCAAACTACCAAGGCAAGTGGTGCTTCATGATTTTATCCCTATGTTTTTCAACTATGCATTAGAAATATTTTGCTAGTCTTCCATGGATATATTTTGATTTATATGCTATGCTTGGGAAATCCTAGTAGTTGTAGAATTGCTAGAAATTTCTAAGTTAAGATGCTTATCTATGCCAAGCTTAGCCTAGATAGTAGCAACCAAGGGTGGTTATATATTCATGCTATGAATAAATATTTCTAAGTCTTTGGACTATGTTTTTGCTTAATAAAACAACTAAGTGAATGAAACACCTGGGTGGAATGGAAAGATTGGGTTATGTTGAGTGGTTACACAAGGCCCATTTCTATGGTTTACCTTGTGTATCTCACTTGTGGAAAGCCACCCAGGAACAAAGGGATTTGAGAGGCCAAATGTTAAGAAGCTTCTAGTGCAGCCACTTGGCAATATGGGCTCTGCCTGGATCATATAGGTTGCAATAACTTAGCCATTTGGACAGTTGGTGGTAGTGGGATGATAGGTTGGAGCGCGTCCATTTGGTCTAAGGGAAGGCTTCTGAAAGGTCCTGTCTTGGTGAAAATCAAGTCTTGTGGGGAAAGTGCACAACCTCTGCAGATGGAAGAATCTAAGTACTTAGCCATGTACCTGGTATTGGACAACTTGAGCATCAAGACATGGAAGCTATCAAGAATCTCCTCATCCCAATTTCTAAGTAAAACTTGTGGTTGAACAAGGGTGAAGGACCCCAATGTCTATTGGTGGTTCCTTGGGAAAAAAATTTGACAAAGAAAAACTTAGTGTTTTCAACTGATAGGTAAAACCTATTTTGAGCAAAGCAAGCGTAAGCTACACTTAGCCAAAATGCATGTAGTATTTAGTCCACCAATATTCTACTAAGGTATCACTTGCCAATACTATTCCAATGTATTGACCCACTGTGGCTGTAACTTGTGATTTTGCAGGATATTCTGATGATGATTAGGAGTCATGAGTCTACACTCAACATGCTTGCCTGTGGCACATGAAGATGAAGACTTATTTATCTTATTATATATTTGAACTCTTGTATTAGGCCTGTGGCCATGGAGTTGTAAAAGACTATGTTTGTCTCTGGAATGATATGTAATAATGACCTTTGTTTCTGTGTACTTCATCTTAAACTGTGGATGCTAGCATTGATCCAGGCACTAGCATTGCAATCAGAGGGATCCTTTCCTTTACAAAAGAGCTAGCATATCCTAAACATAGAGAAGTCATCTATGAAGTAGGTGACCGAGCTTATCTTAGAGTATCACCACTTCGTGGAGTGAAAAGGTTTGGAGTAAAAGAAAAATTGGCCCCAAGATATGTTGGACCATTCAAGATTCTGAGTCGTAAAGGAGAAGTAGCTTATGAGATTGAATTGCCAGAGTCTTTGTCAGCTGTTCATAATGTGTTTCATGTGAGTCAGCTTAAGAAATGCCATCCAGAAATGGATGAGACTTCTCTGAAGGATATTATACCTTTGGAAGAGGTCCAATTGGAAAGTGATCTCACTTATTAAGAGAAACCTATCAAGATTCTTGAGACTGCAGAAAGAGTTACTCGGACGAAGACTATCAAATTCTGCAAAGTTCAATGGAGCCATCATTCTGAAGAAGAAGCAACTTGGGAAAGAGAAGATGAACTTCGGAAAGACCACCCTCACCTATTTGCTAGCCAACCCGAATCTCGAGGGTGACATTCACCTTAAGGGGGTTAGATTTGTAACATCCCTAAAATCATGTTTCAAAACTCATGCATATCTTCCATGCATTCATGATCATACATGGTTCCATTTTCTAAAACCATTCCAAGAACAGGAGCAAATGTGCTCATTACTTTATGTGAACAAAAACTTTTAACCCAATGTTACTCCCTTTCATGAGATTGTCTGTTTAAACCAGTTATATTTGATCCTATGATAGTATGAAGTGTTCCAAGGCTTGAACAAATTTTTAAAGGTATATGTCTTTAAAACAATTTTTATATAATTAATAAAACATTAGTAAAGGCTCTATTTATTTTAAAACTCCAAAGGACCAATGCAAGTTTAAGTGAAACATCATGGTTCTATACGTAAAAATGTGCAGGTTACATTTTATAAAAATCCATAAAGAGTTTGAATTCAAACATATTTAAAATCATTTGAAATTGATTCCTGAAAATCAAACAGAAATAGAAAAGGAGTAAAGAAAAAGAAAAAGGCCGGCGCCACTATTCTAGACCAATAGCAGAAACGGCCCAAAAGCCTGCCCACCCGGGTTTTCCCCCTTCTCTCTCTCTCACCCGCACCCACACTACCCCGCAGACACTGCCGCTGGGCCCAAGCTAGGTCAGCATCTTCTTCTCCACCCCCACGCACGCAGACCCCGTCGCCACTGCCGTTTCCTCCAGAAACGCCGCGTTGATTCCTCGCTTAATTGGCATTGAACCGTAGCGTAATGCCCTCGCCCCTCCTGTCTACTTAATCACCTCGCCACCGTGGTCATTTCCTCCCACACAACACGCTCACCTCGCCACCAGGCTGCCAGTATTTCGAACTGCACCGCCGCTGCCCACGAACTCCGGCAAGCGATTACGGTGAGCTCGGACCGTCCCTCTGCTTTTGGTTCAAACGAGCGTGACCCTGTGTCCTTACGCATCTGCTGACACCTCTAGTTTGCCTGCTCGTGACCCAGGTCGCCGTCTTCATTCACGCCCGTGAACGCCAGAGCCGCCGCTCAACTCCGACGAGCGATTTAGGTAAAATCCGTGCGCCCCTTGACCCCTCATACATGCTATCAGGTCCACCGTGTCCTTGCGCAGCTGCTAACACCACTGACTTGTGCTAGGGCGATCCCGAACGTCGTCAACGTCGCTATCCGCACGAACCCGACGCTGCCAGCAACTCTGACGAGATCCTGCCGCTGCATCTGTGCGCCCCTTGACAAGCCACCGCCACGTTGAGCTTCATCACACCGCCGCGATCCTGGTAAGCATCTCCGACGACCCCAACCCCCCTGTAGCCACCACGCCGCCGTAGACAGAGCGCACCGACGCCAGTCTTTGGCAGTTTGATCGAGCACCGTAGGATTTAGATCTAACGCATACGATAGATCATAAGCGAAGCTGTATGTTTTAGTTAGATCCAACGGCTCGCAGACACGATCTAGCACGAAGCGGTATCAGCCAGGTAGAAGGCGCCGCGTGGCACGAGTTTGGTTTTAAAATTTTGAATTAGATCTATTAGATGTTAGATTTTGTTTAATTCATAACTTTTGAATGCCACGTCCAAATTTGACAAATTTTATATCAATGGAATCAGGAGAGAAAGCCCTTTCCATTTATGCAATGTGTTTAAAGTTTTGTTTCTGTTAAAATGGTTATTTTTACAGAAACATGTGTAGGTCTATTTTGTGTATATTAATTGTTTGAGAGATGGTTTAATGTTCAAATAAAGTTTGTTTGGAAAGTTTAGAACTTGTTTATGAATCAGTACTGTGCACTTGTCTTGTTGAGTATAGAAAATCATCACATATCATTTTGCATGCATCCATATATTTTTGCTTGTATTTATTTTGTATGTGATTTGGTGCTATCATTTTATGTGTAGATTTTGGTGCAAATAGTTATTGTGTTTGTGAGGATTGTAGCTACTCTCCAAACTACCAAGGCAAGTGGTGCTTCATGATTTTATCCCTATGTTTTTCAACTATGCATTAGAAATATTTTGCTAGTCTTCCATGGATATATTTTGATTTATATGCTATGCTTGGGAAATCCTAGTAGTTGTAGAATTTCTAGAAATTTCTAAGTTAAGATGCTTATCTATGCCATGCTTAGCCTAGCTAGTAGCAAACAAGGGTGGTTATATATTCATGCTATGAATAAATATTTCTAAGTCTTTGGACTATGTTTTTGCTTAATAAAACAACTAAGTGAATGAAACACCTGGGTGGAATGGAAAGATTGGGTTATGTTGAGTGGTTACACAAGGCCCATTTCTATGGTTTACCTTGTGTATCTCACTTGTGGAAAGCCACCCAGGAACAAAGGGATTTGAGAGGCCAAATGTTAAGAAGCTTCTAGTACAGCCACTTGGCAATATGGGATCTGCCTGGATCATATATGTTGCAATAACTTAGCCATTTGGACAGTTGGTGGTAGTGGGATGATAGGTTGGAGCGCGTCCATTTGGTCTAAGGGAAGGCTTATGAAAGGTCCTGTCTTGGTGAAAATCAAGTCTTGTGGGGAAAGTGCACAACCTCTGCAGATGGAAGAATCTAAGTACTTAGCCATGTCCCTGGTATTGGACAACTTGAGCATCAAGACATGGAAGCTATCAAGAATCTCCTCATCCCAATTTCTAAGTAAAACTTGTGGTTGAACAAGGGTGAAGGACCCCAATGTCTATTGGTGGTTCCTTGGGAAAAGTTTTTGACAAAGAAAAACTTAGTGTTTTCAACTGATAGGTAAAACCTATTTTGAGCAAAGCAAGCCTAAGATACACTTAGCTAAAATGCATGTAGTATTTAGTCCACCAATATTCTACTAAGGTATCACTTGCCAATACTATTCCAATGTATTGACCCACTGTGGCTGTAACTTGTGATGTTGCAGGATATTCTGATGATGATTAGGAGTCATGAGTCTACACTCAACATGCTTGCCTGTGGCACATGAAGATGAAGACTTATTTATCTTATTATATATTTGAACTCTTGTATTAGGCATGTGGCCATGGAGTTGTAAAAGACTATGTTTGTCTCTGGAATGATATGTAATAATGACCTTTGTTTCTGTGTACTTCATCTTAAACTTTGGATGCTAGCATTGATCCAGGGATTAGCATTGCAATCACAGGGATCCTTTCCTTTACAAAGGAGGGATCTTACAGACTGCCTGGACCCATCCCCCCTTCTTTTCTCTCGCTGACAACCACGGCCCACACGGCAGTCATCGTCTCCACCCCCAGCGACCAGTTCATCCCCAAATCACGCCGGGCGTTTCCTGTTTAATTCGCGGCTTCAATTCCCATTCAATGCCTGAGTAATGAACGCCCCCATCCTCGCCTACTTAAGCAGCATTCTCCCCTTCTCCTTTTTCCCCAAACCACACCTCACCGGAGCCACCAGGCTGCTCGAATTTCTCTCTAGACGCCCTCTGCTCCGACGAGTTCGTCGTCAAATTCCGGTCAGCACAGCGCTCCCCTCTGCCTATGGTTCATACTGGCTTGTTCTACATCTCCGCGTGCACCTACTGACACTCTCCGTTTGCTCGCGCATGATCTGTAGCCTCGGTAGCGTCAACGACTGAGCTCTGCCACCCTCTGCTCGAACTCCGGCGACCGTTCCCCGTAAGTCCCAGCTTCCCCTCTTCCTCTGTTTGATATGCATGAGATCCCCAGTGTTCTGCGCATCTAACTGCATCCTTATCTTGTCTTAGCATGGCCCAGAGCGTCGCCAACGTCGACGAACAGAAGCATCCGTCTCCAGGGACTTCTCCGACGAGCAATCCACGACGACCTCGAGCGCCCCTTCGCTAACCGAGCACACGTTGAGCTTCAGCACACCGCCGCGAGTCTGGTAAGCATCTCCGACGACCCCAACCCCCTCTGTAGCCACCACGCCGCCATAGACAGAACGCGCCGTCGCTCACCATCGCCGCGCGCCGCCAGACTTCGGTAGGTTGATCGACCACCGTTGGATCTGGATCTGACGTGTAGGATAGATCACTAACGAAGGGGTATGGTTCAGATCTGACGGCGCGTTTTAGTTAGATCTAACGGCTCGCAAGCACGATCCAGTGCGAAGCGGTACCAGCCAATCAGATGCCGCCGCGTGGATGTGAGTTAGGTTTAAAATCAGAAATTTGATCTATTAAATGTTTAAACTTGTTTAATTCATAACTTTTGAATGCCACGTCCAAATTTGACAAATTTTATATCAATGGAATCAGGAGAGAAAGACCTTTTCATTTATGCAATGTGTTTAATGTTTTGCTTCTATTAAAATGGGTGTTTTTGCAGAAACATTTGTAGGCATAATTTGGGTATAATAATTATTTGAAAAATGTTTTAATGTTCAATAAAGTTTAGTTAGCTTGTTTTGTACTTGTTTATGATTCAGTACCTTGCACTTGTCTGGTTTGGTGTAGAAAATTATCACATGGCATTATCATGCATCCATATATTTTTGCTTGTATTTATTTTGTATGTGATTTTGGTGCTATTATTTTATGTGTAGATTTTGGTGCAAATAGTGATTGTGATTGTGACGATTTTAGCTACTGTCCAAACTACCAAGGCAAGTGGTTCTTCATGATTTTATTACTATGTTTTCAAATATGCATTACAAACTAGTCTTGCATGGATATTTTTGACCTATATGCTATGCTTGGGAAATCCTAGTAGTTGTAGAATTGCTAGAAATATTTCTAAGTCTTATCAATGCCATGCTTAGCCTAGCTAGTAGCAACCAAGGGTGGTTATATTCATGCTATGAATAAATATTTCTAAGTCTTTGGACTATGTTTTTGTTTAATAAAACAACTAAGTGAATGAAACACCTGGGTGGAATGGAAAGAATGGGTTATGTTGAGTGGTTACACAAGGTCCATTTCTATGGTTTACCTTGTGTATCTCACTTGTTGGAAGCCACCCAGGAACAAAGGGATTTGAGGGCCCAAATGTTAAGAAGCTTCTAGTGCATCCACTTGGCAATATGGGCTCTGCCTGGATCATATAGGTTGCAATAACTTAGCCATTTGGAAAGTTGGTGGTAGTGGGATGATAGGTTGGAACGCGTCCATTTGGTCTAAGGGAAGGCTTCTGAAAGGTCCTGTCTTGGTGAAAATCAAGAAAGCCACCTAGGAACAAAGGGATTTGAGAGGCCAAATGTTAAGAAGCTTCTAGTGCAGCCACTTGGCAATATGGGCTCTGCTTGGATCATATAGGTTGCAATAACTTAGCCATTTGGACATTTGGTGGTAGTAGGATGATAGGTTGGAACACGTCCATTTGGTCTAAGGGAAGGCTTCTGAAAGGTCCTGTCTTGGTGAAAATCAAGTCTTGTGGGGAAAGTGCACAACCTCTGCAGATGGAAGAATCTGAGTACTTAGCCATGTCCCTGGTATTGGACAACTTGAGCATCAAGACATGGAAGCTATCAAGAATCTCCTCATCTTGAGCAGGTGCTTGGGGCATATGGATGTGCAGAAACAATGAAATTTTCAACAACAAGCATGCTTCTCTTGTGGAATGGAGGGCTATTGTCGCCCAGGAGTTAAGATTGGTCCTGTATAGAATTAAGAAAAAGAATTATCAGGGCCTCAAAGATTGGATTAGAAATAATTTAGACAGGAGATAGCTGCTCAGTATGTTATCCCTCTCTTGAGGTGGCCTGAAACTTGTAAATATTTGTAACTCTATATGATTTATAAAATTTGCAGTGGGGTTCTTTACCCTACTGTTTTACCCTCAAAAAAAATCTCCTCATCCCAATTTCTAAGTAAAAACTTGTTGTTGAACAAGGGTGAAGGACCCCAATGTCTATTGGTGGTTCCTTGGGAAAGTTTTTGACAAAGAAAAACTTAGTGTTTTCAACTAATAGGCAAAACCTATTTTGAGCAAAGCAAGCCTAAGCTACACTTAGCCAAAATGCATATAGTATCTAGTCCACCAATATTCTACTAAGGTATCACTTGCCAATACTATTCCAATGTATTGACCCATTGTGGCTGTAACTTGTGATGTTGCAGGATATTCTGATGATGATTAGGAGTCATGAGTCTAGACTCAACATGCTTCCCTGTGGCACATGAAGATGAAGACTTACTTATCTTATTACAAATTTGAACTCTTGTATTAGGCCTATGGCCATGGAGTTTGTAAAAGACTATGTTTGTCTCTGGAATGACTTGTAATAATGACCTTTGTTTCTGTGTACTTCATCTTAAACTGTGGATGCTAGCATTGATCCAGGGACTAGCATTGCAATCACAGGGATCCTTTCCTTTACAAAGGAGGGATATTACAGCTGAGTTCATGTGTATAGTGCCAATCCCTGGATCGGTTCACTGGCACACACAGTACAGATGAATACCAAAGAATTTAACAGTGCATCATAAATAACGAATTGATCCAGAATTTACATTATTACAATAATGCTTAGATCAAGGCTAGATCAATATCAAGTAGCATATGGAAGCATAAACAATTGATAGGATCCATCTTCAATTGTGCCACAGGCGAACAACTGTTGAGTGGAGTATCTCAACCTAGTCGATCACTCATAATCGGAATCATAACCTGCAACTTAAAACGTAGCATCTCCGAAGGGTCAATACATGGAATGTATGGAAAGTAGAGCTATTAAAGAAGACAATAAACCTAGCAACTACATGCATATTTGGCAAGTGGAGCTGTGGCTTGCTTGCATTTGCAAATACCTTTGTGCTACTTTCATAAACAGTTTTTGATTTTATTTGAAAATATCTCAATTAAGTTAACCCATCATCATTAAACCAATTATTAAATTGGAATGAGCGAGAAACATGTCATGAACTCAATATCAAGCAACTCAGATGTCCATAACCGGGGACACGGCTAATCGATTAGTTTATACACTCTTCAGGGGTTAGTACACTTTATCCATGTGACTTGGCCAGCCCAGCTCATACCACCACTCTCATATTGGGTGATGATAGGGAGAAGTCCAAGAAGGGACCGTTCGGGAAGTATCTCCCCAAACTCGACACGCACCTATCCAACCTACCAAAATTCTACATCTCTGGATACGTGGGTTCGAGTTACCACAACCTACTGAGTCCAACCAACCACCCATTTCATTATTGGCACATGATTATACACGTAAGCTACAAAATAAATAAGCCAATCATTTACTCTTGATACCTGGGTGCCTTTCCGCAATGATACCACCAAAATTTTCAATCCCATCACACCCAGGAGATTCATTGATTAAGTTGTTTCTAGTTTTCGCAAACCAACACATTTAGAAACAACCTTCAGGGATGTAACCCAGCCCTCGTTCATCATAGCATGGCTAAGCTCATCTACCAACGGTGGCTCATCTACAGGAAAGCCGTACCACATAATAGGACATAGCATAGCGATAGTAATTTCCTACACATGCATCTACAAAATACATGACAATGCATTGAAATAGTAGGACAACATCATGAACAAAGTAGCATCTACTTGCCTTGATAGTTGTTGGAGTCGTTCAAGCACTCATAACAATCACACACGTTGCACTCCTCGCAATCTATCGAGCAAACAATTGCATACAACATAAACAACCATACAATCATAAACAAATGCACAAATGCATGCATGCCAATTTAATATGCCACAATGGTTGTATTTAGTTCTCTAAACAATGGTAGAATACATGATGCATGCAGGAGATCAATTAATGCATTGGAGTATTTGTTATTAATAATTACTTATCAATACAGGGGTTTAAATTGTTCTGTTGTGACGCCTATTCTATCTATCGAATTAAATTTGTTTCTTGGGTTTACTGGATCGAGGACGTCAATACGAACCAGTAGGCGTTGGATTCACCTTAATCGGAGTTATAAATCTTTTCTTATGATTTAAATAGTGTTTACCGGGTTTTAAATCATTTATATAGTTTCTGTTGCCTAAAAACCAAACTAAAATTATATCTGTAATCTCCATGGAATTGTAATTCCAAGGACATATTATTTGTAATTTTCTGAGCAGTACTAATTACTATGATTTTAATACTCTAAATAAGCCATTAATCTATTTATTTAATTTCTGCAAAACCTTACAGTATTTGCCTGAACCATTTGCATATTGATGATCTACATGGAACCAGCTTTGTATCGATATATTATTTATATTTTTATGATATGCAAATAATTTACTATGAATTTAATGATTTCAAAAGCCATTAAAACTAATTAAATCACTACGCGGTAAATAATCCGCAAAGGCTGTTTCCAAACAGATATTATTAATCTACATTGTAGTAGCTTCAATTTTATATATTGTTCATATTTTTCGGAGTTACAGATAATTTCCTATGAATTTATTAACCTAAAAGACCATTAAAACTAATTAAGTTACTGCAGTAAACGCATATTGTAAAGCTTGAATCTAATGCCATATTAATATTCTACACGTTTTTTTGAATCCATTGATATATTATTTGCTATTTTTGGATCTACGGATCTTTTTATATGATTTTTGCAAGTTTACACAATTTTCTGCAAATTAAATTCAATTTCAAATCTATAGGGAATATTCCCTAGGAATATTCTATGCTTACTGGGACGCGGGGCTGACCTGGCGTTGACACGTGGCGAGATCCGGTTGGCTTGTACCCCTTCACGGAATCGATCTAATCCTAGCCGTTGGGATGAGATCCAGTGGCTAGGAGAGGAGATTGACCCGATTTTGGCTCAGAATAGACAAGAAATAGATCTGTGTTTGAGAGACAAATCCATAGGTCAAATTGAAAAACTTACAACATGAAAGTTGTGGAGAATCATTAGTCCTACCTTCACCAAAGGAATTTGGATTTGAAGAAACGAGCGCGAGTACATCTTGGATTTACACCGTCATATCTGAAATATTGCGGTGCGAAATTCTCCGGCTATGGTGGATGAAAAGAGGTGAGGTTTATCAGGATTGAAAGATTTCGACGAGATCTACAACTTTTGTGTTTTGGCCGAAGGCAAACAACAAGTCTAGATGGGTGAATAAACGAAATAAGATTCAGATATGTGTAGATTTGGGATTTCGAGAAGGGAAACTCATAGAGCTGCGGCTCCACGGGTTTATATGGATGTTTAGGACGGTCCAGAGATAGGTATTTGAGTAGATAACAAATAGAAACAAACAGAAGTTGATTTTGGGTTGTAGATTAAAAGTTATAAGAGTTTGAATAGAGATAGGTTTGAGAAAAACTGATTTGCACGGAAATTAAAGCAACTGGATCGATCCTTCTCCTGTACGCGCGTCTGGCTGGTTCGGTCTGATAGCTGGGCCGCCGGCTGGCTTGACCGTCCCATTTAGTTTTTTTCCTTTTTTCATTTTCTATTTACTTGTTTCCCTCATATCTTTTGCATACAAACTTCAAATGACACGATTCTTGTTTCTAAAATTTTCTAAAATCGAATAGATCATTGTAGAATCATAATTGTAATATTTTTACTAGTTTACAAGGAGTGGATTTATAATTCCTTTTATATTTCATTTTATTTATATCTTTATGTGTTTGTATTTATTCCATAACTTTTTCATAATAGCTTCAAATGAGCTCAATTTTGTTTCTAAAATTTTGTAATATTAATTGGATATTTTTAGGCTATAATTATCAATAATCGATGCCTTAGAAACAATGAGTTTTTATAAAGCCAAATTAATTTCCTTTAGGAACAAAGTGGCATATACTATTTAGGGTTTTAGTACTTTATTTATATTTAGGGATTTTTCTTGATGCAAATATGCAATGCAATGCTCGTGAATGTCATGCAAATGCAAAAAAAATTCTAGTCCCAATTTTTAAAAATTTGGGATGTGACACACGGGCTCTGGGGTGGTCACACCCCCTGGTGGCGCGGCTAGATGGACCCATGCCACTGGGTGGTGTGGGCCACCCGGGCTCCGTTTCCTTCCCTCTTTCGACTCGTTATCTTCCATATGGAATAAAAACTGCAAAAATATAAATAGAAATTTTTTTCACGAAACTTTTATTTCCAGCACTTTTACCTATTCAAAAACGGACTATGTAGATTCCTTCTCTCCAACACTTGAAAGTTCCTTCCATACAAAGCTTCACACAATCTTCATTAGCAACATTAGTGTGTGCAAAGACAAAGAACCTTTAGGTTCAATTTCAACCGAAGTCCATCAAAACATAAGCTGTCGTAGAAACTCCTTTCAAAAGCCCCAATAAGAATTTGAAAGGAAATCGATTTAAGAGGCAAATGCAAATAATGGCAGAAATCTATCAAAACAGAGTAGAAGGTAAAGATTGATTTTTTTCGAAAATCTTATTTTGCTCAAATCAAAAAGTGCAAAACTAATTAAATTTGGATAATAACTTGGAGCACAAGCACAGAAAATTATAGCTCCATCCAATGTACTGGATATTTTCACGAATTTTTACAGTGAAGCACAAAAATCTGTTCCGGGACAGCTACTTCCCACGACTCACCTACTTCTCAAAAGAGGCAAATCTTGACACAAAAACTAAACAAAAAGGTCAAGGAGTGGTTATTACAGAGGTAGTAACTTCCAAGACTCAAAGAAACAAAAACCGAAAGAAAACTAAAATGGGTTGTCTCCCAAAAGCTCTTTCTTTATAGCCATTAAGATAGGCATGATAATTTCAATGATGCTCACATAGGAAATATGGATTTGAAATAAAAGAGAGCATCAAGAAGAAAATATATAACATATTTAAGTCTAGTCCACTTCCTATGCTATGGAATTTTGTAAGAAAACAAATTATTGAAACAAGAGGCTACTAGAATAGGAAGGCAAAACGAATGCAACTTCAAAGCTTTCAACATAAAGCGGGGAAACTTAATATTATTGAGATGCATAAAACCATGTTTCCCTCTCTCATAATAACTCTCAGTAGCACTATGAATAAAGTTAACAATTTAACTGTCACAAGAAACATTCTTATCATCAGAATGAGCATACTTAAAATCATCAAACAGAGGTTTAAGGTCAAAAACTGGATCAATAGAATGAGCATACCTAAAATCCTCATTAGGAAATTCATTTTTAGAAGGAGATTTAGCAAATTTGGAAAAAATAAATCTATAAGATTCTCCATCAAACTTAGTTAAAATTTTCTCCTTCTTACAATCTATAATAGCTCCACAAGTGTTCAGGAAAGGTCTACCAAAAATGGTAGGACAAGTTTCACTAGCTGCTGAAACAAGTACTAGAAAATCAACATGATATTTAATGTTACCACATAGAAATTCCACATCTCTTACAATACCAATTGGAAAAATGGTTTCTTTATTAGCAAGCTGAATAACCACATCAATGTCCTCAAGTTCACAAGGACCAATTTCATGCATAATTTCTTTGTAAAGCTCATAAGGAATAGCACTAGAACTTGCACCAATATCACATAAACCATAATAGCAATGATCACCAATGCTAACAGAATGCACATGGACACTAGCTCTCCTAGTTTTACTAGGATGCGAGACAATATTAGAAGCATCTTCACAAAAGATAAGGTGCCCATCTTCTACATTCTTAGTGACAAGGTCTTTCACAATGGCTACTACAGGTTCAATATTTATTTGTTCATCAGGTTCTACAGCTTTCTTTGTACTTTTGCTAACCACATTAGCTATAATAGAATGGTCCTTTACCTTAGAAGGAAAAGGTATTTTCTCAATATAAGGTTCAGGCAAAATGCGATCAACAGTACAAACTTCAGTATTCTAGCAGGAACATGATTAACAATATCTTTATAAGGTGCATGGTACTTATTCCACTTCTTTTTGGGAATTTCAATATAAGAGGCAAAGGCCTTAAAACAATTGGAAATACTTTGATAATCAAAACCATACTCAGTACTAATATTATGAAAGTCATCAGTTCCCATAAAAGATTTAATGCATTCGTAATCATAATTTATACCTGACTTTCTTTCTTTGTCATTTTCCCATGCCTCAGTATTTTCTTGAATATGGTCTATAAGATCCCATTTAGCTTCTTCTTTGGTACGTGTGAATGATCCAGCAAATGAAGCATCTAATAAATCTTTATCATGAAGAGAAAGCCTTGCATAAATGTTATTAATAATAATATTATTAGGGAGCTCATGAATAGGACATTTGAGGATTAGTAACTTCAATCTCCCCCAAGCTTGGGATGTACTCTCTCCATCACGAGGCCAAAATTTATATATTTGATTCCGGTCTTTATGGATCTCACTAGGAGGATAGAATTTAGAATAAAAGAGAGGTACTATTTCCTCTCATTCCATAGATTCTCCATTCTTCCGCAACTTATACCATTCTTCAGCTCTTCCTTTCAATGATATATATAGTAACTTTTTCTTAACTTGTTCCATTGTGATACCTGCACACATAAAAAACCCGCATAATTCATGGATAAAAAGCAAGTGATCACTAGGATGGATAGTTTCATCCCCAAAATAATAGTTATCCATAACACGATCAACAATTTTTGTAGGTATCTTAAAAGGATCTATTTCAACAGGTGGTGGTTCAACTACTACCCTAGAAGTGCTAGTAGATTTCCCAAATAGGAAACCAAGTGGGTTATCCATATTGGAAATTGATACATCCAAAACGTATCTACTTCCCCGAACACTTTTGCTATTGTTTCTCCTCTAAACTTGTGTGATTTGGATACAACTAACACAGAATAACGCTGTTTTCAGCAGAATTACCTTGGTGTCTAGTTTTCACCAGAAGATCCACGGGCAGTACGAGGCAGTGGAGGCACTGGGGCCCACACCTGCCAGCCAGGCTGGCCGCGCTGTGCGGCCACCCCAGGCACCCCCTCGGCCTCCCTATGTGCCTATAAGTTGCCTCTTGACCTAAAAACCGAGGGGGGTTCGACATTTTTCCAGAAAGAGTTCATTGCCCCGCCACCACCAGATACCAAGATTTGGAACCAAAAACTCCGTTCTGGCACCCTGCCGGGACGGGGAATTTGGGGAGGATCATCGCCATCGTCATCACCAATGCCTCTCCATCAACCATCAATGTTTCCCTCATCCATGAGTGAGTAATCCCTCGCTGTAGGCTATGGGGATGGTAGGGATTAGATGAGTTCTATCATGTAATCGAATAAGATTGTTAGGGCATAGTGCCTAGTATCTCTATTAGTGATATTTGACTTTGTTGCAACTTGTTGTGCTTAATGCTTGTCACTAGGGCCTGAGTGCCATGATTTCAGATCTGAACTTATTATTGAATCATTATGATAGTATTTTTGTGATCTTATCTACAAGTTGTGTACACATATCATTGTCCGGATCCAAAGGCCCCAAAGTGACATAATTTGGGACAACCGAAGGGGATGGCTATGGTGTGAGGATCACGTGTGTTCATGGAGTGTTAATGCTTTGCTCCGGTGCTCTATTAAAAGGAGCACCTTAATTGGCAGTAGTTCCCTAGAGGCCCCACTGCCACGAGCTGGCTGGACAGAAGATGTTGTGCAAGTTCTCATTGCGAGCACGTATGACTATATATGGAGCACATGCCTAGGATTGTTTAGTACTTGTATGCCTGTTTTTATTTATCTGCAATGCCCTAGATCTTGAAGTTATATGTTTAGACTCGTCCATGCAACGCCTGTCGATCCATCCCTATGCCTACCACACTCGAATCCCACTGTTTACTATTACTGTTACTATTGCTCCTCTTTCACTGTTGTTGTTGCTTTGATGTTGCTACTACAAACTGTTGCTACTAATAAACTTCTGTGAGAAAGAACTATTTCCAGGTGCAGCTGAATTGACAACTCAGTTGTTAAGGCTTGCAAGTATTCTTTGGCTCCCTTTGTGTCGAATCAATAAATTGGGTAATACTACCCGCGAAGACTGTTGTGATCCCCTATACTTGTGGGTCATCAAGACTATTTTCTAGCACCGTTGCCAGGGATCATAGCTTTATTTGTAAGTTCAATTGGATCTATTATTGTTCATTGCTACTCCTTTCATCATGGGGAAGTCTCGTGATGGAAAGTTTCCTATTTTACCATCGACTACAAGAAGAGGTACAGTCCTAAACACCTATGTTGCTCTTGATTCGCTATCTGTTATAAGTAATCTTGTTACACCACCACCACATACTCATGCTACACACTGCTACTACTGCTGAGTCTGAAACTGCTTTTGATACTCATGATGTTACTTCTACTGTGCTTGATGCGAGTGGTTCATTAGGTCCTTTCCTAGATGCTACTATGTCTAGTCTAGGAAATTCCGAAAATCCTAGTGAAGACACTATTACACCTGTTAGCTCACCTGAGTCTAGAGAGAGTTATGTTATTAATGATGGCTACATTGAGTTTACTGATGATTCTGTTGAAGAGTTCCGAAACACACATGGTACTAGTGCTATTAAGATTCTCCTTGCGAGATGCACCATTATTCCTAAGCTGTCCTCTGATCCTAAGTTTGCCACCTCTCCCATAGATATTAAAGATAAAGATTATGATTTTTCTCTTGATTTATCCTATTTGGACATTGTTGAGAAAGAACATTTTTGTGGGACTAAAACTGAGAGTGATGTGGCTCATATGAATGAGCTTTCTACTATGAGTGCTTTGTTCTCTGATGGTTTTAAAATGCGCAAGTACTTTGTTGCTAAAATCTTCCCCTTTTCACTAAAAGGAGAAGCTATGGATTGTTTTAATAGATTACCTCCTGGTTCCATTGATAGCCCTCATTGCTTATTTCTTCCATAAATATTTTCCTCCTAGTGCTAGACATGCTGCTTTGCAGAGACTTTTTGATTTTAAACAGGGAGAAGAAGAGAAATTGCCTGAGTCATGGACAAGGTTCTCTGCCTTGATTCATGCACATCATGGATGTCCATTACCTAAGAATGAGCTTCTTGATATTTATTATAATGGACTAACTGATGATTCTAGGACATACCTAGATAGCTTTGCTAATTGTGTTTTCAGGAAAAGAACTCCTACAGATGCTGAAGAATTAATGGCTAAAATAAGCAACAATTATGATGATTGGACTTCAACTGAGCTAAATATACCTGAGCCTATTACTCCTAAACCAATTGTGCCTGAATCAGTTCCAACACCAAGACCAAAGAAGAGGGGAGTTATTTCATTAAATGATGAAGTGATGAAGTAAGCTAAGAAGTGTCTAAAGGAGAAAGGTATTAGAGCTGAAGATGTGAAGAATCTACCTCCTATAGAAGAATTATGTAAGCCAATTCCCCACTCATCTACTATTGAGGTACACTCTCTCCAACACTTTGATGAAGGTGATATTGCTTATGGTAAGCCTCATGATCAATGTTTAGAGGAACTTGACATTTTTATTGTTAAGAAAGGTAATTTTAATAAACAAGTTTAAAATCATTTATTGGATCTAGAGCTATTAAAGAGTTGAAAGATATTGTGGAAAGAATTTCCAATGATATTAAAATGCTTTGTAAACACTTTCAAATGGTTCAAACCCAACTTGATTAACTTGCTAAGGTACAAAAGGATATGCTAGTTAATGCCTCATGAGATAAACATGCTTATGGAATTAGAACTAGGAGTGGTATAGCTACTCAAGATCCTTTATATCCTGAAGAACACCCTAAAAGAATTGAGAAAGATTCTCAACAAGGTGAAAGTAGTGGTAGTCATCATAAGAGAAAGAAAAAGAAACACAAAATAGTTTAGGAGCCCCTTGAACCTGCTATAGATCCTAATAGTATATATGTCTTTGATGCTGAAACTGAGAGTGGTAATGATAAAAATGATGCTCCTAATAAGGAGAAAGTTGAGGAAGAACCTGAGAAGCACACTAAGAACACTAGGTACACTAAGGAAGATTTTATTGCTAATAAACATGGTAAATAGAGAGAATCTTGGGTGCAGAAACCTATGCCTTTTATAGGTAAGAAACACAAGTCAAAGGAGGAAGAACACTACAAAAAGTTTTGTGAGTGGATGAAGCCTTTATTCTTGCAAATTCCTTTGACTGATGCTATTAAGTTGCCTCCTTATTCAAAGTATATGAAGGATATTGACTCTAATAAAAGGAAGATTCCTAATGAGGAGATTTCTACTTTTCTTGCTAATTATTCCTTCAATGGTAAGGTTCCAAAGAAACTTGGTGATCCAGGTATACCAACTATTCCTTGCTCCATTAAGAATAATTATGTTAGAACTGCTTTATGTGATTTGGAAGCTGGAGTTAGTGTTATGCCTTTTTCTCTCTATAAGAGACTCCAGCTAGAAAAGTTGATACCAACCAATATATCTTTGCGAATGGCTGATAAGTTAACTACTATTCATGTTGGTATATGTGAGGATGTTCATGTTCAAGTGGCTCATAATTGCTTGGTTTTAACTGATTTTGTTGTGCTTGAAATGCCTGAGGATGATAATATGTCTATTATTCTTGGGAGACCTTTTCTTAATACTGCAGGTGCTGTCATCAATTATAATCAAGGAAAAGTAACTTTTAATATTAATGACGAAGAGCATACTGTCAATTTCCCCAATAAGGTTGCTAAAAGCCATTGCCTGAATTCCATTGAAAATATTGAGAGCATCAAGGTTGGAGAAATATATTGTCCCATTCCACAAGAAAATTTTGAAACTATTATGATTGGGACCATTGCTATCAAGCTTGAGGTAACATAATCACTTTGTGGAATGCAAAGTTTTGTTTCATATAAGATTGTTTTGGTAACAAGACTTGATCAACCTTGTTAACAAAAGGATTTTAATGAACAAAATAATGTTTCCACTATGGTTATACTTGCTCACTTTCACTTTTCTCCTTCCTAGTATTTGCTCTTTCTCTTGTTATCTTTAGTTTTGCTAGTTTCTTGCTTGTTAAGTGTCTTAGAACTTCAGTATTTTAGTTTTTGTTTGCTTTTGCTTCTTTTGAAAAAAGGTCTTTTCTGCCAGAAAATCAATTTTCATACTCTGGAAATTGGCCAAAAATAAAGTTTCCCGAAAAATTTCAGAAAAGTCAAAATAAATTTTTCCTCGAAAAAAAGGGAAGAGGGGCACCTGGAGTGACCCAGGGGGCCACCCCAGGCACCCACACCCCTGCTAGGTGCGACCTCCCTACAGGTGGTGCCTGGGTGGGGTGTGGCCCACCTGGACCCCTCCAAGGTGTCTCCTCCCAGCCATCTTCTTTCTCTCTCCCAAAAAACACCAGAAAACTTTCTCAATCTCGAATTGTTGTTGTTCTTGCTCACGATTTTCGTTCTCCTTTCTCAGCCTATCTTTTCTGCTGATTTTTTGAGGGATTGCTCCTTGGTATGTGCCTCCTCCACTGTCCAATTAGATTTGTGATTGGTAGATTGTATCTTGAGTATTTTTCTGCTATAGGTGTCAGGTTGGGTGAGCTTGCATGGTTGCTCTATGCTTAGAGATTTCATTTTAATGCATGTGTAGCCCTCTAGCAAGTTCCTATAGTATTTGCTCATCATTTATCAACTTGGAAATCACTTGGTTTGATGTCTGTCTAAAAATTTCAGAAAAAAAGGTCATGGACAACCACACATTTGGTGAAATATTTGAGAGTGATACACCTAGAAGGGCAAGTCCTTCAAGATCATCCTCCCGAGCTAGGCCCTTGTACAATGAGGATCTCATTACTCCACGATTTGGCGACGAGGGAGATGAGGGGGATGCGCACCCTTCCCTTTCCTTGCCAAACCTTTTTGCGGGCTGGTAGGATTCTTGAGGATTTTCTAACCTTGGTTCAGAGGGTTGGTCTAACAAGTTATATGCAGGATGAGAGCGTGCAATATGCTACGCTCACTAAAACATTTGTATAGAGCTTTTCTTTTACTAATAGCATGTTCAAACCAGATGTGTCTTTCAAAATTTATGGCAGGTCTTATAATATGACATTGAAGAAATTTTGAGAGGCCCTGGGACTTGGTACAGCTGGGTCGGTGAAGAAGATTCCAGCTCAACCCACTGATTTGGGGAGCTTTATCGCGGGATAACCAATGATGCTGACCGTCGAGCCGAACGGGGAAAGATAAGAAATATTAAACTCCCATCCATCAGGTACTTTGCTTACTATCTTGCCATTAGTGTTCTTGGTAGGGAGAACGCTAGTAATATTTGCAACTATCAATTGGCCTTCATAGCTGTTGCGCTCAACAATGAAACTGGGTACAATCTTGGTTCTCTCATTGCTCGTGGCTTAGCTGCTAAGGGACCCATTATGTGGGAATTATTGTTGCACATGTTGTTGATGTCTTGGACCTTGCTGTTGATCCAAATGATACAATTTTGGCTCCTCAGAGGCTTGATCTTGCCGCCATGAAGGCGCATCACTGTAGCATCCCAATTGTCTAACAATTGTAATGCTACTTGGTCTAGTAATATAATGGCCACTTCATATATATAATTGTTGCATCATAATTATATCATGCTCATGTCATCATGCCACCTTGCATTTGAGCATCATATAAAACCCTTTTTGTTTTGGTTCTTATCTCTTATGCATTATTAATTGTATTTGCCTCTTGATATTGTATTTGGTTATTGATATATTGTTTAAATGCCCAAGTTGAGTTGGGGGCATATCTTTTATTCCACTCCACCACCCTTTCTTTCACCACCTTATAATTCCACCATTCCATTATCCATGAGCTTGCATTTGATTTTCTTTTGGTATTTAATCTAACTCATGGGAGATAGGATGGATCTACTTCTATAAATTGTTTTGCTTGGCTTTATTCCACTTTTGGGAATGCATAAGAATAATTCCATGTTAATATTATTGTTTTCACAAGAATAAACATGGCAATAATTATTTTGCATGGGCCATGCAAGTACCACCACATTCTAGTCTTTTGGATTTTATTTGAATTTTGAGTGGATCATCTTCCATCTTCCTCTACGCTCTTTTGCTTGATCTAGTTGGCCTTGCTAAAAACCACACCACATCTCTCTCTCTCTCTCTTTTCCTCACCTTCCTCTCCTTTCACCTCCATCCATGCATGGTCATGTGGATCATGCCTAAAACCCTAAACCATACCCTCTCTCTCTAATCCTTTCTCCAAAATCTCTCACCTAAGCTAAACCCTAAACCTAACCCCGCATCTACCCTAGTTACACCCTACCACCACCATGGGCACCATCTAACCTAACCCGAGCCCCTCCAAGATAACCCTAGCTACCCACCCCTCTCTCACCCCCTATCTCTACCTTGCAGGCCCCACCTAGCCACCTACTCCCCCTGGCCGAGCTACCCCTACCCCAACTCTAGCAAAAACCCTAACCCGAGGCTACCAAACCCTAGCCCGAGCCTCCCTCCTACCCTAGCTCTCTCTCTCCCTCTCTTTTCTCTCCCTGCCGTGAGGGCCCCTCCAGCCCGAGCCACACCTGCCCGTTCCTCGGACCCCATCGCTGCAGCCTCCCCTGGTCTACCTGAGCCGTGCCTACCGTGAGAGAGGGAGAAGAAAAAGGTGAGCACCACCTTTATGCCGATCCAACCCATGTGCCTCCCTCTGCTCGTTCTTATCTATCCCTCCTCTGCCTAGCAACCACAGGACTCCCCCAGGGCCGTGTTGTAACACCCTCAAAATCGGCCCTATGCAAGTTTTAGCGAGACCCGCCAAACCCGCATAGAAACGATTCAAAGGTTCCCACCAGGCACTTTCGTGCGGGTGGAAAACGAAGTAATAACATTACACAACAGTCCTCGATGGGACCCACAGAACATATATATATACAACAGCGACTCAAAGAGTCAAGAATACAGATTTACAATACAAAGATCCAAATCACCTTTAAAACGATATAGCGTCCAAGTACGGACAAGATGCAAGTGGGGCTAAGAGCCCTGGAGAATAACCAATGGCGTCCATAACCCTGCCCAGGCCAAGCCGGAAGGGTAACCCTGCTAACGACGTCGAAACCTGCTAAAACAAAAGGGGTGCCGACAAAGGGAAAAGGAAAAAGAGGAGCGTCGATCGAGGCCAAGATGCAGCGAGGCTAGAATTCGGCGGTCCTCGCCTACATAGGTATGGTGGACTGAAGCGGCAGCGCAGCATGCACTAAACACCCTATAGAGACTCGATAGAACTATCGGCTACCAGAAAGGGATAAGAAAGACCTATCCGGATCCAACCTGATACTACCACCAAAAATACCCATCCTGGTATTTCCCCCCTCGAGACCAAAGGAGGAAGTCAACCGAGGAACTCACACCGTTGGAAGTTTTATTCATTCCGTTATAGTTGCGGCAATTACTAGTCAAATATAAATAGCATGAGTCATCCTGATATAATAAGCAGTGGGCAGTTTTAGTTAACCATTCCGTTGTAGTTGCAACACTTACTAGTCAAATATACGATTAGCATGAGATATCCCAAAACCCAGCAGTTGTTGGTACTTTTATTTAGCCATTCTGTTGTAGTGAAGCTGATTACTAGTCATATCGGATACAAGTCAAATTATAACAGTAAACTTTAGTTATAGTTGTCTATGATCGAGACCTGTGCTCCAAGTCGTCCATAACCGCGGACACGGCTTCTCGAAAAGATTTAACCCTGCAGGGGTGCACCAAAGTTTCCACACGCACCTACACCCTTGTTGTCGGATCAGGTAGGTACAAGATCACAAAACATACACCCAACGGCATGTCGACGGGGTTTCGGACACGACGTTTCCCAGACCCAAAGCAAGCACGGGGGGCCACCCCACTAAGTATACCCAAGCGAAGTCGGGCTCGAGACGGACTCGGGGTTTTGTGTGGCCATTTATCGGGAACCCGAAACTCTCGGGCTTGTCGATACAGCGAAAACGGGTCACGATCCTAAACAGTACAGGTGCTCCTCGCACAATTGTAAATAAAGCAGTAAAGCATGGCATAAGTACAGGATAGTAAATAAAACCTCAAACTAGTTTGTGTCCCCCAGTACAGTACTTGGAATCAGGTACTAAATCGATGGGGGTGCCCATACATCCCACATGTGGTTAGCGCGCTCGATCTCGGAATAGGTGTCAAGAACTCGGGGTCCTACGGGACACCAGTGAGCGGTCGGAAACCAAATATTATCTATCACCCACCGGTGCCTCTGCATTTACCTACTTCAATTTTAGTTATTAAACAACAATTGAATTAAACGATAATTAAAGCCATGATCATCTCCAACATTAAACATGCGGCAATACTCCAACAACTGTGGCACTGGACGTCATGCAACAGCACTTGCGCAAGCGACTACGACGCGCAAGTCCGACTATCTACCAAACAACAGGTAATAGGATGTGTCCAAGGCAATATAAGGCTGCAAGGGATATCACGGGTACGAAAACTAGAACATCGCAACACAGATAGCAATAGATCAACATGAGGGAATAAATACTATAAAAGTAAGATAGGTAGAAAGGGGAAGATGCTCGCCTGAAAATATTATAGAAGGTTCATCCGAAGATCGGGTCGACACTCGCATCAACTCAACGGCCTTATCCGCGAAGAACCAAAACACTAGAATAAACACCGGATGCAATATTTAATACTACGGCAAAAGATTGGGCATGATGCATGTATGATGTATGACATGGCAAGGTGCGATGCAATTAGACATATTAAGCGGAACCGGGGTCCCGACAATTAATTAGATGGTTCATGTTATTTATCTACCCCGCAAATTAAATGTTGTAATAATAGGGCAAGATAAGTTACCGGTTCGCTACACAAATTTAAGTGAGGCCAATATAAGACTAGATTCGTCCGCAGATGGCCTCCATATTTATTTTAGGTGAATCGGCATAAGGCCCCCAAACCAAATAACAAGTATGCATGCATGGCAATTTTATATGCAAGAAGTTTTATATATAGCATTTATAAAATAGGGGCTCGGGAAAAGGTTCACACATCGGGGTTCGGAAGATCTTGGTTCAGGGGGTTCGGGGTTCGGACTCAGGGTTCGACGGGGATCGATCTCGCATCCGGGAAGGACTTGGTTCGGTGTCGGGGTGCATCGGATCCGCCCTGGTCGGTGCCGATCTTGTCATCGATGGCGAACTTGAGTGGATCGGGTTCCGGGGTCTTCGGATCCGTGAAGTAGATCTTGTCGCACGGTGTCCGGGGTAGACGAACTTGGCGTATTCGCATCGGCGATCTTGGCATTCGGGTTCTCGCCTTCGCATCCGGGACGAAGGTCTTGTCGCATGTGTGGTCGCCGGGTCCGCGAAGTGGCCTTCGAGTATGGAGACGCATGTCGAAGATCTTGTCGGTGGCCTTGTCAACGGGAAGATCTTGTCGCATCGGACTTTTGTCAAATCATCTTCGGAAGATCTCGGCATGGGGACGATTCTCGTCGGGGTCATCCGGGTGGCCTCCAACAATCTCACACGGGCATCCCCTCTACACTGTCTCGCCAAGTTTTCCACGACACATGACCACACATGCGTCCATCATCTGAACTTGGCCAGATGGACACATAACAAAACGTATAGGCAGGAATATGATCACAACAAGCGGGGCAGAAGCAACAGAGGAGGTGACGCACTCGCCGTTGTCTGGGAGGGCGACAACAGGGAGACGGCGGCGGGGCGCGCTTGAGACGAGAGGAGACGCCGGCGAGCTCGACCAGGGAGAAGGCGAGGAGGATGGCGGAGGGGACCGGCGGCGCCCGGAGGGAGGCCAGCCGGCGGGGTCGGGGTCGGCGCAGGAGGCGAGGAGGACGGGCGGAGGCGCCATGGCCGGGGCGAGCTCTACCGCGGGGAGGACGGACGGAGAGGGAGGGAGGCGGCCTGGTGGAGAAGTCCGGCAAGGCGGGGGCCCGCAGGGAGGATGCCGAGGCGAGAGGAGAGGGTGCAGGTCGCGGGGTGCCCGCCTCAAGTGGCCTGGAGGGCGCCGGTGGCAGGGTGGTGAGAGGCGTCGCGAGGAGAAGGCGGCGGTCGGGCTCGGTGGCATGGTCGAGTGCGGTGAGGAGAGGGAGGGTCGACAGGGAGCGGAGGCGGCGCTCGAGCGTGGGGCCGGCGAGGCGGTAGGCGGCGGGGACGAAACGGAGGAGGGGGCCGCGGGGTAGGAGAGCTCTGGCGGCGGACGGGGTCGTCGAATGGGCGGCGAAGGGGGGTCCCGGCAGCGCTGCTTGCTCTGCAGGCGAGGAGAGGAGGCCGGCGACAAGGGCACGCGGGAGGAGCGTCGGGGTTGGTGGGGATGGCGAACGGAGGAGAGAGAGGGAGGGGAGAGCGGGCAGGGCGCGGGGAGTGGTGGGGCCAGGGTGGAAGGGAGAGGGGGAAGGGCAGGTGGCCGGTGGGGCGCGGGCCCAGGGGCCAGAGGGTGGGGATCGGCTGTGTGGAGTGCATGCGGTGTGCGTGGCCGGTTTGGTGAGGGGGCTGTGGGCCAGGTGGGCCAGGACGGGGGAGAGAGAGAGAGGGGGTTGGGCAGGTGGCGGCATGGGATTGGATAGAGGGAAGGGAGAGGTGAGGTGGCGCCCAGGGATAGGAGGGGGTGAGGTGGCTGAAGGGTGGGTAGAATAGGACTGGGTAGGAAAAGATTTAGGTGGTCCGATTTTGTACTGGGGGTGGCCGACTGGGTCGGATCGGCCCGGTTTGGCTGCCCCCTAAAATTAATATAAAATTTTATGTATTGTTTAAAAGACTTGTGCAATTTATTTTTAGACAAATAAAATATCCGGAAGGGTCCGGGGTTTATTTTTAAATAGAGAGGGATCTTTGTAGAAAGCAAAAGTAGGTTTTTACAAAAATATTTTTAGTCAATGAGCTGCATGATGATGTCATGATGATGCAATGCACAAAATCAACGCGATTTTCTAGTAGTGGTTTTAGCGGGATGCCACAATTCGACACCACTAACAATGGATCTCGCCCTCGAGATCCGCCTCATGGTACCGGGAAGAAGGGCAGCAATCTGCGTCTTCTCGCTTCGTGTAGATCCTCGCGACACCACTAACAAGAGGTCGTTGTCCCTGATCGTCGAGAGAGCACTCCGGAGAAACAAAGGACGAAGGTAGAGGTATCAAAAGATAAGGCCACCTCTAACTTCCATGAGAAGAGGAAAAGTTACATTGATCCACCAGTTCGATGTACAAGAGTGAATAGTAAGAGTCGGGTAGGGTGATCAGTCCATCCCGTACCCAAACTATCAACTCTATACATGAATAGGAAAATCAGGCAACACAACTCTCGAAATTTAGAGTGAAGATCTTCTTAAGCGGTATACGGAACAAAGGGATGATGCCAGCTCTGCATTGGATCTGATGTAGATGAGGTCATCACATCGAAAAACACCGGAAGATACAACGGAAATCGTATGGAAGACACATTGATTAGGTTCCGCGATGGTTCCATTGGCATGAACAACACATGCTCAAGGTATACTCCAACTTCACCAATGCCCGTCCCTCTCATATGTTTTTCAACGATACGTATGTCCAGCAAGGTACACATATAGATGAAGAGTTCAAGAACAAAAAGATTGGATGAAGGGTACACCAAACGAGATGCAGATAAGATGTTTGTAGAGCCATCGTTATAATGGAAAGAAGCGAAACCCTAAAGGTACGACGGAAACCCAACCGCGAGAAATCCTGGACTCGAAGAGAGAGAAGAGAGCGGATTCAAAACACGCAGAGGTGAGAGGAGAGCAGCAAAGGGGTAAGGAGTAAAATCAGACCTAATCAGAACTATCCAACCGATTTTGCAAAAATAGTTTTGACACTCTACTTCGGCCGTTAGTTAGGTTATCCTACAGGCTGGACTTGTGGGGTATCGCAACTGCTGAGCTCTGATACCACTCTGTAACACCCTCAGAATCGGCCCTATGCAAGTTTTAGCGAGACCCGCCAAACCCGCATAGAAACGATTCAAAGGTTCCCACCAGGCACTTTCGTGCAGGTGGAAAACGAAGTAATAACATTACACAACAGTCCTCGATGGGACCCACAGAACATATATATATACAACAGCGACTCAAAGAGTCAAGAATACAGATTTACAATACAAAGATCCAAATCACCTTTAAAACGATATAGCGTCCGAGTACGGACAAGATGTAAGTGGGGCTAAGAGCCCTGGATAATAACCAATGGCGTCCATAACCCTGCCCAGGCCAAGCCGGAAGGGTAACCCTGCTAACGACGTCGAAACCTGCTAAAACAAAAGGGGTGCCGACAAAGGGCAAAGGAAAAAGAGGAGCGTCAGTACTGAGGCCAGTACATGGCGAGGCTAGAATTCGGCGGTCCTCGCCTACATAGGTATGGTGGACTGAAGCGGCAGCGCAGCATGCACTAAACACCCTATAGAGACTCGATAGAACTATCGGCTACCAGAGAGGGATAAGAAAGACCTATCCGGGTCCAACCTGATACTACCACTAAACATACCCATCCTGGTATTTCCCCCCTCGAGACCAAACGAGGAAGTCAACCGAGGAACTCACACCGTTGGCAGTTTTATTCATTCCGTTATAGTTGCGGCAATTACTAATCAAATATAAATAGCATGAGTCATCCTGATATAATAAGCAGTGGGCAGTTTTAGTTAACCATTCCGTTGTAGTTGCAACACTTACTAGTCAAATATACGATTAGCATGAGATATCCAAAAACCCAGCAGTTGTTGGTACTTTTATTTAGCCATTCTGTTGTAGTGAAGCTGATTACTAGTCATATCGGATACAAGTCAAATTATAACAGTAAACTTTAGTTATAGTTGTCTATGATCGAGACATGTGCTCCAAGTCGTCCATAACCGCGGACACGGCTTCTCGAAAAGATTTAACCTAGGGGTGCACCAAAGTTTCCACGCACCTACACCCTTGTTGTCGGATCGGTAGGTACAAGATCACAAAACATACACCCAACGGCATGTCGACGGGGTTTCGGACACGACGCTTCCTGCACCCAAAGAAAGCACGGGCCACCCACTAAGTATACCCATAGCGAAGTCGGCCGGGCTCGAAGACGGACTCGGGGTTTAGTGTAGCCGGTCAGAACTCGGGAACCCGAAACTCTCGGGCTTGTCGATACAGCGAAAACGGGTCATGATCCTAAACAGTACAAGTGCTCCTCGCACAATTGTAAATAAAGCAGTAAAGCATGGCATAAGTACAGGATAGTAAATAAAACCTCAAACTAGTTTGTGGCCCCCAGTACAGTACTTGGAATCAGGTACTAAATCGATGGGGTTGCCCATACATCCCACATGTGGTTAGCGCGCTCGATCTCGGAACAGGTGTCAAGAACTCGGGATCCTACGGGACACCAGTGAGCGGTCGGAAACCAAATATTATCTATCACCCACCGGTGCCTCTGCATTTACCTACTTCAATTTTAGTTATTAAACAACAATTGAATTAAACGATAATTAAAGCCATGATCATCTCCAACATTAAACATGCGGCAATACTCCAACAACTGTGGTACTGGACGTCATGCAACAGCACTTGCGCAAGCGACTACGACGCGCAAGTCCGACTATCTACCAAACAACAGGTAATAGGATGTGTCCAAGGCAATATAAGGCTGCAAGGGATATCACGGGTACGGAAACTAGAGCATCGCAACACAGATAGCAATAGATCAACAGGAGGGAATAAATACTATAAAAGTAAGATAGGTAGAAAGGGGAAGATGCTCGCATAAAAAATATTATCGAAGGTTCATCCGAAGATCGGGTCGACACTCGCATCAACTCAACGGCCTTATCCGCGAAGAACCAAAACACTAGAATAAACACCGGATGCAATATTTAATATTACGGCAAAAGATTGGGCATGATGCATGTATGATGTATGACATGGCAAGGTGCGATGCAATTAGACATATTAAGCGGAACCGGGGTCCCGACAATTAATTAGATGGTTCATGTTATTTATCTACCCCGCAAATTAAATGTTGTAATAACAGGGCAAGATAAGTTACCGGTTCGCTACACAAATTTAAGTGAGGCCAATATAAGACTAGATTCGTCCGCAGATGGCCTCCATATTTAATTTAGGTGAATCGGCATAAGGCCCCCAAACCAAATAACAAGTATGCATGCATGGCAATTTTATATGCAAGAAGTTTTATATATAGCATTTATAAAATAGGGGCTCGGGAAAAGGTTCACACATCGGGGTTTGGAAGATCTTGGTTCAGGGGGTTCGGGGTTCGGACTCAGGGTTCGACGGGGATCGATCTCGCATCCGGGAAGGACTTGGTTCGGTGTCGGGGCGCATCGGATCCGCCCTGGTCGGTGCCGATCTTGTCGTCGATGGCGAACTTGAGTGGATCGGGTTCCGGGGTCTTCGGATCCGTGAAGTAGATCTTGTCGCACGGTGTCCGGGGTAGACGAACTTGGCGTATTCGCATCGGCGATCTTGGCGTTCGGGTTCTCGCCTTCGCATCCGGGACGAAGGTCTTGTCGCATGTGTGGTTGCCGGGTCCGCGAAGTGGCCTTCGAGTATGGCGACGCATGTCGAAGATCTTGTCGGTGGCCTTGTCAACGGGAAGATCTTGTCGCATCGGACTTTTGTCGAATCATCTTCGGAAGATCTCGGCATGGGGACGATTCTCGTCGGGGTCATCCGGGTGGCCTCCAACAATCTCACACGGGCATCCCCTCTACACTGTCTCGCCAAGTTTTCCACGACACATGACCACACATGCGTCCATCATCTGAACTTGGCCAGATGGACACATAACAAAACGTATGGGCAGGAATATGATCAACAACAAGCGGGGCAGAAGCAACAGAGGAGGTGACGCACTCGCCGATGTCTGGGAGGGCGACAACAGGGAGACGGCGGCGGGGCGCGCTTGAGCCGAGAGGAGACGCCGGCGAGCTCGACCAGGGGGAAGGCGAGGAGGATGGCGGAGGGGCCCGGCGGCGCCCAGAGGGAGGCCAGCCGGCGGGGTCGGGCTCGGCGCAGGAGGCGAGGAGGACGGGCGCCATGGCCGGGCGAGCTCTGGGAGGACGGCCGAGAGAGGAGAGGCGGCCTGGAGAAGTCCGCGAGGCGGGGCCTGCAGGAGGATGCCGAGGCGAGAGGAGAGGTGCAGGTCAGGGTGCCCGGCCTCCATGGCGGCTGCGGAGGGGCGCCAAGGCGCTGGTGGTGAGAGGCGTCGAGGGGAGGAGGGCGGCGGTCGGGCTCGGTGCCAGGGGTCAGGGTGCAGTGAGAGGGAGGTCGACGGGAGCGGAGGCGGCGCAGCGTGGGGCACGAGGCGGCGGGACGAAACGGAGGAGGGGGCCGCGGGGTAGGAGAGCTCTGGCGGCGGACGGGGTCGTCGAAGGGGCGGCGAAGGGGGGTCCCGGCGGTGGCGCTTGCTCTGCAGGCGAGGAGAGGAGGCCGGCGACAAGGGCATGCGGGAGGAGCGTCGGGGTTGGTGGGGATGGCGAGCGGAGGAGAGAGAGGGAGGGGAGAGCAGGCGCGGGGAGTGGTGGGGCCAGGTGGAAGGAGAGGGAAGGGCAGGTGGGTGGGCGGGCCCAGGGCCAGAGGGTGGGGATCGGCTGTGTGGAGTGCATGCGGTGTGCGTGGCCGGTTTGGTGAGGGGGTTGTGGGCAGTGGGCTGGACGGGAGAGAGAGAGAGGGGGTTGGGCAGGTGGCGGCATGGGATTGGATAGAGGGAAGGGAGAGGTGAGGTGGCGCCCAGGGATAGGAGGGGGTGAGGTGGCTGAAGGGTGGGTAGAATAGGACTGGGTAGGAAAAGATTTAGGTGGTCCGATTTTGTACTGGGGGTGGCCGACTGGGTCGGATCGGCCCGGTTTGGCTGCCCCCTAAAATTAATATAAAATTTTATGTATTGTTTAAAAGACTTGTGCAATTTATTTTTAGACAAATAAAATATCCGGAAGGGTCCGGGGTTTATTTTTAAATAGAGAGGGATCTTTGTAGAAAGCAAAAGTAGGTTTTAACAAAAATAGTTTTAGTCAATGAGCTGCATGATGATGTCATGATAATGCAATGCACAAAATCAACGCGATTTTCTAGTAGTGGTTTTAGCGGGATGCCACACGTGCCCATCTACTCCTCCCTCCCCACCTACCCCTGCTACCCTCCCTTCCATCCCCATCTACCCCATCGTCGGCATCACACCACCACCACCATAGCAGAAGGAGGGCGAGGTGTCTGGGCATTGGGGAAGACCGAGCCGAGCACCAGCGTCGCCCCTGTACACGGAGCCGAGAAGGAGGAGCCCCAGAAACGTTGCACCCCGCCGAGCCCGACGCGAAACCCTAGCCGCCGGCCGTCTGCATCGCGGTCGATCGGTTGCCCCCAGCCCGAACCACCTCCACCGATGCCCCCACGGTGAGCGTCCGAACCTCCCAGACATCCTCCCTCCATTCACCGTTTCCTATACGCGCCACGCCACCGGACGAGCGCCTTCGGTGCACCGCGCTCGCCATCGTCGAGGACCATCCTCTCGCCGTTTACGCCTTATCTGGCCACGCCTGCGGTTCCTAACACCAATCCCCATCCACCGCAGTGGTTCCGCCCCTTTGCGCAAGCGATCGGTCGCGCGTTCGAACCCCGCCTCGCCGCGCCGTTCTCTGTCTTTTCCATCAGATGCGCGAGAGAAGAAAAACAATGTCGCGGCGCCTTTTTGCAGAAAACCCCTCGTTGTTTTTTCGCTTCAACCCGCGGTACGTAGAGCCCCACCAGTCAGCCTCCCTGTCTTTTTTACAAAGAGCACCCCGTAGTATCTTAGCATTAACCCGCGTCCGTACCCTCCCGCCACGCTCAGATCACCCATCACGTGGGCCCGTGGCCCACCTGTCATTCGCAGAGGCTAGGTAAAGCCGCGGTGGGAAAAACTTTTTCGTGCGTGTTGTCCTGGGCCAAGAATCGCCCACCCGTCTGGGGTCTCAGAATCGGCTGAGTAACAAAAGGTTTTTCTGTTTTTCTGTTTTAATTTAAACTTTCCAAATTTGTTTTAAATTCAACTTTAAATCTGTTTTCAAATATCTTTTAAAATATAAATCCAAATTCAACATGTAATATATGTTTTGAAATCAGAAAAATATGAGGAATTCAAATCTTCCATTCAAAATATATTTTGGACACTTTAATTTTCGAGTTGGTTAAAATTACAATAAAATGCCCTTTTGCCTTAATTAATAACTTTTGTTTTATAACTCCAAATTTAACAAATGATGTGTCTAAAATGATCAGCTCGACGAGACCTTTCTGTTTATGCATTCCATGTTCTGTTTTGCAGCATGCATCATATAAATATAAAGAGTACAGCAACTTATTTGGGTATAAAATGTGACTAAAACTCAATAAAATGCTTTATTCTTGTATACCACACCTCACCCATGCCATGCTACATTATTGCCATGTAAATTGTGCATCATTCATCATGGCATGATTGTTTGCTTGTCGCATTTTATTCTTATGCTTGTGCACTTTATTTATGTTGGCCCTTGTTTGTTTGGTTCTTCTTCGAATAGACGAAAGCGGGGATATATCAAGAAACCGTGAGCACTACCCAGATCCTTCTCTCGCTTCAACTGAGCTGCCAGGCAAGCACTACCACATGCTTGCATACATATAGTACCTATTGCCTCTATCTTATTCTTGCATCATTGAGTCGCGATCGCATTAAACTGAATCCCAAGTATTGCATAGCCTTTACTTTTAAACCCCACCGAAGCTTATTCCTCCATCCCATGAGCCATTACTACAGGAGTTGTTTGAGCCATGCGAGTCGTAGAACAGCATGTGTAGGGTATGTGAGCGTCTGATGGATAACGAGGTACCTATACAACTTAACCTGAGTAGTAATGGGATAACTAATGAAAGTGGCACCGGTGAGCAATATCTGCTATTTGGTTTTTCATGCTCACTTGTGTCCCGTAGGACCCCGAGTACTTGATTCCCGTTCCTAGAATATTCGCGCTATCCACATCCGGGAGGCTTATGGGACCCCCCTGAGCCAGATCTTGAGTCATTCTTATTTCTTGGGGCCACAATTAGTTTGGGGCTTTATTAATATCCTGTACTTATGCCATGCTTTACTGCTTTATTTACGATTGTGCGAGAAGCACCTGTACTGTTTAGGATCGTGACACGTTTTCGCTGTATCGACAAGCCCAGTCACACTTTCGGGTTTCCAGTCGTTTACAGCCGTCCACACAAACCTTGAGTCCGTCTCGGAGCCGGCCAGTTTCGTTGCGGGTAGCTTAATGGGGTGGCCCCCTGAAATATTTCTGAATCTTGTGATTGCTTTGTCGTGAAAGCCTCGTTGGGTTTTGATTTGGTTTTTCCGAGGTTGATCGAGTGTGTGTTGCTATTTGTGCACCCCTGCAGGGTAAAACTTTCTGAAAGCCGTGTCCGCGGTTATGGAAGACTTGGAGCACAGTTTCTCGATCATAGACAAGTATAACTAAAGTACCGCTTTTAATTTGACTAAGTAACTGACTAGTAAATAGTGCAACACTCATGGAATGGATAATAAAACTGCCAACGGATTGGGGGTGTTCGTCCGCTTCCTCGTTGGTAAGCGAGGAGGAGGATGGATCTGTTAATATTACTGTTATAACTGGGGTTATTAATTCACGGACATCCGTCTATCTTTGGTTAGGCGGATGGTTAGCGAGTATCTATAGAATTGATAGGTATTATCTTTTGCTGCAATTGCATCACCCAGGTTGTGTCCCCTTTAGAGGCATAAAGACTTGCTTAGTAGCCCTAGGGTCTCACACGATAAATTATTTGATTCAGATGAACAGGTACACTCACAAGATGGATACTGGGTGGAGGAGACGGACGATGTGGACAACGATCATTCGGTGTAGAGATTCCGGGAACGGGGATCCGTGAGACCTGTGGGCGGGATGTGTTTATTTATGGGGCATCTTATGCCGATTTGCTTCTTATCCGTACTCGGATCTTGTTTGCCACTTCCGCCTGATACTCTCATGTTTGATGTATGAGGAGATATCCTGAACTATTATATCTATCTAGGACATTTGGATCTTGCCGTATGGCGTTGCAATATTTCTATTTCTTTTAGATGGAATGGCTCTGAGGACTGTTGTATGGTGGCTTGCATACATACTCATTTGTGTATGTAGTTGATCCCTTCGCCTGCCGATTACGCCGCCCGTTCTTGTCCTGATGTTTGGAAATGGTTAGGACGGCCGGAAGGTCTACCTGTGAGTGGCATTTGGGCCCCACCGTACTATTTTAACCATTTCCGCTCGTCCAGGCTTGTAACTAGGAGCGTAATTCACCGAGGTAGTTACAATCACTTTGTCACTACTGGCTCTACCCTTGATAGTTTGGTTTATAGAATGTTGTTTATTGATGGGGAAGAGAGAGAGATCCCTCTACCCCAAACCACTTTGTTCAGTATTTCTCAGGGACCTTTGTCACGCTCCAAGGAGGAGATGGATGACAAGCTGCGCGTTCTTGGCTTCCATGGACACTATCAGGGGGAAGCACCCTCATACGACTCCTACACAGGGGAGTCCTCGAGCTTATACCAGGACGAGGGAGCCTCCTCGACGTACTATGGAGGTGCACGTTCTTGGGCACCATGGGATTGAGCCCCACTTAAGCCAAAATCCTAAGCTTGGGGGAGGTATACCAACATCACACTCATCTATATATCATGTTTCGTCGGTTCTTTGTATATCCATTGTTTCGCTTTATTTTTGGTTCTTGTTGCTGTTTTCTCAAAACCCCAAAAATACCAAAAATATTTTCGTTGTTTCTCTTGGTTTGTTTCTTTTGTTTTTGGTTTTGGTTTGCCTTAAAATAAAAATCCAAAAAGATTTTGCTTTGTTTGTTTCTTTTGGTTTGTTTTTTCTTTGTTTGGTTTTGTTTTGTTTGCTTGCTTTAAAAATCGAAAACACCAAAATTTTTTGTTCTTCTTCTTTGTTTTGCGAGTTTGCAGGGTTTAGCCGTCCTCAGTGGAGTTTGGTTTCATGTTATTATTCAAGCCACACAAGTGAAGGGCAATAATGAAGATTAAGACAACTAGAGGTGTGGTAAGAGGCTGGTAACGAACTCTATTTGTTTTCATTTTTGTACATATACTCATCATTGTGAGCATGCTTAGTCTTTTCATGTAAGGTGTATGTTATTATAGATGCTTAGTAGTTCTTGCTTTCTTATGATTAACTCCATCTTGCTAATAGTTTGTAGCATGTCATGTGAATGTTTGATTGCATTGTTTTATTCATAATTTGGTATGTTATTGTGGTATCCTCCTCTGAATGTTTCATGTGAATCGACTTGGCACATGCTCATGCATGCATATGACTAAACAATAGTCAGTAAGCCTCGACAATTTATTTTGCCTCAGAGTTCTAGTATCACTTTCATGCCATAGTTAGTCTTGATTTGTTGCAAGCATGATTATGACAGTTATTGCTCTCTCATTTGTCGCTCCCTCTCTATTGCTAGCCTTCACTTTCATTGAGTATGACCTCTACATGTCCTTCCAACTCCCCAATGCCAATATTGCCAACAGTGTCCACCATACCTACCTAGTAGCATCATTTGCTACTTTAGTGCATATTCTATATGCCTTGTTTTCTTCCAAATAAAATGTTTGTCTGTTTTGGGGAAGTTAGTTAGTAAAGCTCTCACGAACTTGATGACACACTTTATTCCTTGCAATTAATAATCCTGAACCATTGTGACCTATCCATGAAAGTTATATGCTTGGAAATTATATGTTGGGAGTCAGCAGAACCATGCTGTCATGGGGAACGCTTTCAACACTTTTGGATACATATCCAGTTGATATCTTGCTCTTTTGTTTGCGGATGTCGTCGGTGTGAAATAAAAGGGGGGCTTGTGAGTTCATGGAGTCTATACATTGTGTTAGAGAAACGCCTGGGCCGCTAGCCTAAGCCATGCCTAATCATGGTGGAAACTTGCAGCATCACCATAATGAGCATTTATGAAGCATCCTCAATAAAAAGCTATGCACATAGTATATAAAAAGATCACTGAGATACTCATTGTCTGTTTGCCTTGTCATTTTGCTCACGGGATAGCTCCTGTATCATGTGCAAGGGGTACCCCGTTGGCGGTTCTCTATGATATGCATGTATTTACAATGACAAGAACTTACATGTAACCAAAGTTGAGTAGAATGCGGAGTGGCCCTCGTACTCAAGGGGCTTGGAATTTCTAGTTTATGGTCTGTCAAGCATATAACTCAGATTGGACCTCACTTTCACCTTAACCACATAAAGATGCCTATGATAGGGGCAATGAGATCTCAAATCTAATGAGTACCTTACTTTCAGCATTTGGAAGCCTTTCAAACTTTTTAAAACCTTTTCAATTATTTGTTGAGTCACCATTTATTCTTTGAGCACCTTATTGAGAGCATAGTTGTCATACTTGTGTTTGTTCCAAAACTTGGTGCTTGTATCTATGATATCTTTACTTCTATTCTTCACTCGAACTTCAGAGGTGCCTTGGCATTTATATTGTGCTCTACAAACAAAGGCAAGCGAGATACCACTCTATCATACCTTATTATGAGCATTGCAATGTTGCTTATGTTTATGTTTCATGGTACTTATTATTAATGAGTTGGTTTCTCTTCATAGCTTGCAATGACTATTGAGTAGACTTAGTTGCATACTTCTTATCATGAATGGTTTAAGCATCTACTCCTGTGCTGAGAATATTTACATCATATGAAGCAAATGTGTTCATGAAAGTTCTTTTATCGCACTCGGTTTTCAACCGAATTTCTTGAGGACAAGCAATAAGCCAAGATTGGGGGAGTTGATACGTCCAAAATGTATCTACTTTCCCAAACACTTTTTCTATTGTTTCTCCTCTAAACTTGTGTGATTTGGATACAACTAACACGGACTAATGCTGTTTTCAGCAGAATTACCTTGGTGTCTAGTTTTTGTGTAGAAAATCAACTATGAGGAAAAATCCTGGAAAATATGCCAAAAATCCTATTTCACCAGAAGATCCACGGAGCCAGAGTACGAGACGGAGTGGAGGCCTGGGGGGCACACACCCCTGCCAGGCGTGGGCCAGGCCTGGCCGCGCCTAGGGGGTGCAGCCACCCGAGGCACCCCCTTGGCCTCCCTCTGCCCCTATAAGTTGTCTCTTAACCTAAAGGGGGGTTTGACGTTTTTCCAGAAAGAGTTCTGTTGCGCCGCCACCACCAGAGACCAAGATTCGGAACCAGAAATTCTGTTCTGGCACCCTGCCGGGACGAGGAATTTGGGGAGGATCATCGCCATCGTCATCATCAACGCCTCTCCACCAACCATTAATGTTTCCCTCATCCATGAGTGAGTAATCCCCCAATGTAGGCTATGGGGATGGTAGGGATTGGATGAGTTCTATCATGTAATCGAATAAGATTGTTAGGGCATAGTGCCTAGTATCTCTATTAGTGCTATTTGACTTTGTTGTGCTTAATGCTTGTCACTAGGGCCCGAGTGCCATGATTTCAGATCTGAACTTATTATTGAATCATTATGATAGTATTTTTGTGATCTTATCTACAAGTTGTGTACACATATCATTGTCCGGATCCAAAGGCCCCGAAGTGACAAAAATTGGGACAATCGGAGGAGATGGTTGTGGTGTGAGGATCATGTGTGTTCATGGAGTGGTAATGCTTTGCTCCGGTTCTCTATTAAAAGGAGCACCTTAATTTCTAGTAGTTCCCTAGAGGCGCCGCTGCCACGGGCTGGCTGGATAGAAGATGTTGTGCAAGTTCTCATTGCGAGCACGTATGACTATATATGGAGCACATGCCTAGGATTGTTTAGTACTTGGATGCTTGTTCTTATTTATCTGCAATGCCCTAGATCTTGAAGTTACATGTTTAGACTCGTCCATGCAACGCACGTCCATCCATCCCTATGCCTACCGCACTCGAATCCTACTGTTTTATGTTATTGTTACTATTGCTCATGTTTCACTTTTGTTGTTGCTTTGCTGTTGCTACTACAAACTGTTGCTACTGATAAACTTCTGTGAGCAAGAACTATTTCTAGGTGTAGCTGAATAGACAACTCAGTTGTTAAGGCTTGCAAGTATTCTTTGGCTCCCCTTGTGTCGAATCAATAAATTGGGTAATACTACCAGCAAAGACTATTGCAATCTCCTATACTTGAGGGTCATCAGAAACAAAGTAACAAACAGAAATAAAAACAATACTCACAGTAGAATTTTCCTTTACCAGTTCCACTCTTCAATAGCGCTTTACTCCTCGGCAACGGTGCCAGAAAATAGTCTTGATGACTGATACGTCGGAAACCTATCTATAATTTTTGATGCTCCATGCTTGTTCAGTATCTACTTTGCTTTGCTTTGTCCACACTTTGAGGTGTTTTTATATCTTTTCTGGAACTAACCTATTAACAAGTTGCCATAGTGCCAGTTGCCTGTTTTCTTCTGTTTTTGGTTCCAGAAAGGCTGAAAAACAATATATTCGGAATTGGACGAGACAAAAGCCAAAGTCAATAACTTTCTATGGGGGACAAGAATCCAGAAGACGAGACGGAGATGCGATCCAGGGCGGCCAAACCCCCCTAGGCGCGTGTTAGACCCCTCCTTTGTAAAGGAAAGGATCCCTGTGATTGCAATGCTAGTCCCTGGATCAATGCTAGCATCCACAGTTTAAGATGAAGTACACAGATACAAAGGTCATTTATTACATTCATTCCAGAGATAAACATAGTCTTTTACAACTCAGGGCCAAGGCCTAATACAAGAGTTCAAGGAATAAGTAAATAAACACAAGTCCTCATCTTCATGTGCCACAGGCAAGCATGTTGAGTGTAGACTCATGACTCCTACTCATCATCGGAGTAACCTGCAACATCACAAGTTACAGCCACAGAGGGTCAATACTTTGGAATAGTATTGGCAAGTGATACCTTAGTAAATTTTAAGTGGACTATATTACTATATGCATTTTGGCTGAGTGTATCTTGGCTTGCTTTGCTTGAAAATAGGTTTTTCCCTATTAGTTGAAAACACTAAGTTTTTCTTTGTCAAAATATTCCCAAGAAACCTCCAATAGACATTGGGGTCCTTCACCCTTGTTCACCCACCAAATTTTACTTAGAAGTTGGAGTGATGAGATTCTTGTAGCTTCCATGTCTTGATGCTCAAGTTGTCCATTGCCTTGGACTAGGCTAAGTACTTAGGTTTTCCATCTGCAGAGGTTGTGCACTTTCCCCACCAGACTTGGTTTCCCAAGACAGGACCCTTCAGAAGCCTTTCCTTAGTCAAATGGACGCGTTCCAACCTATCATTCCCACTACCACCAACTGTCCAAGTGACTAAGTTCTAGCAACTTATATGATCATGGCAGAGCCCATATTGCCAAGTGGTTGCACTGTAAGCTTTCTCAACACTTGGCCTCCAAATCCCTTTGTGCCTGGGTGGCATACCACAAGTGAGATACACAACCCAAGTCCATGGCCTTGTGTAACCACTCAACATAACCCAAACCTTCCATTCCACCCAGGAGTTCATTTCACTTAGTTGTTTTATTAGGAAAAACTTAGGTCTCATGACTTAGAAATATAGCTAATATAGCATGAATGGTTATACCCACCCTTGTTTACTAATAGCTAGGCTAAGCAAGGCATGTCAACTTAACATAGGGAAAATTCCTTAGCAATTCTACTATTCTAAACTACATAGGATTTCCCAACATATCATTTGACAAAAGTAGCATGCAAGACTTAGCAAAAATTTCTAATGCTAGTACAAAACATAGGATAGAAATATTCATGAAAATATCACTTGCCTTGGTAGTGGGGAGAGTAGCACTCTTCACAATCACAATCACTAGTAAAATCTACACAAGAATTATAGCACACAATTACACACAATTATATACAATCAAAAATAATATGAATGAATGCATGCAAGAATTTACCAAGTGGTGATTTTTGAAAATTATACCAAGCATGCACATGTTTACAGAAACTTAACAAGTAACAAGTTTGCCAACTAAACTTATTTAACACTAATACAATTTACCAAAATAAATTCACACTTAAATTAGCCTTAAACATGTTTCTACAAATAAAGCCATTTTAACTGTTACTATTTGTTAAACACATTGGATATTCAGAAAGGTCTTGTTTCACTGAATCCAACGGTATAAAGTTTGCAAAATTCCAACGTGGCAATCAAAAGTTATAAGCATTTGAAATTTGGATCAAATTCTGGTTTTAAATCTGTTTTTATTTCTAATACTTGCCACGCGTCGCGTCCCTATTGGTGCGTACCGCTTCGGTTGGATCGGGTCCTGCGGACCGCACGATCTAAGTGGGATCTGGCGGCTCAGATGCGCGCGTACCTCTTCATCCTCTTTCTAATCTACGCCGCTGGATCTAGATCCAACGTTCCTAATCATCCTAACCGTACTTTCGGTAGCGCTAAGCGGCGCTAATCGCGGCGCGTCTGAATATGGCGGCGCCGGCGTTCTACATCGCTCCAGGAAGCAGGAAGGTGCTTACCAGATCCGCCAAGGCGTGCTGAAGCTCGATGTGGTACTGGTTTGCGGAGGGGCGCTCGGATGTGGATGAGAGAGCTCGTCGGAGTCGTGCACGGCGTCGGGTGGTTGTTGTCGGCGTCGTTGCCGGGGTTCCGTGTCGCCCTAACATAAGCCAGGGGGTTTAGGATATGCGCAAGACCTTGGCGAACAATCTAGTGTGAGTCAGAAGTGAAGGGGTGCACGGGACTTGAGGTGGTCGTCAGATACTTGCGTCGGCGGAAGCAGCGACACGGGCGTCTGAGACGAACGGGTGGGGTCAGGAGGTGCGCAAGAAGATTGCGAAGTGGCTCAAACGAATCAGAGGGGAAGGGGCGCACGGGTCTCACCGGAATCGTTCGCCGGAGCAAGCTCTGTATGCGGCGGTGTTGGGTGAGTCGTGGGCAGCCTGGTGGCGTGAAGGTAGAATCGACTGGGGGAAAATGGTCGCTAGGAGGTGGGGGTCTTATAGCCGGTGCCTCGACAGGAAACGCTCGTGGATTAATGCCCATTTATGTCGCGCCATTACTGGATCGCAGCTGCGGCGTGTCGTGGTAGCGATTGGGAAGACGATGACAGCGTGGGCAGGGCCCGCTCGTCAGCGATGTGCTCTAAGTGAGGGTAGGGTCCGTCTGTCAGCGACAGCCTGCGTGTGCTCGCGCGTGAGAAAAGAAAAGGAAACTCCCGGGTGGGCTAGTTGGGCTCGATTCTCTGCTGGGCCAGATATCTGGCGCTCGGCCCTTTTCCTTTGTTTAATTCTTTTTCTTTTCTATTTCGATTTTCTGAATGGGTTTTCAAATGGTTTCAAAATCAATTTAAATTCAAATACTCCTGAGGTTTTGTAGTGGTGACTTGGTATCAGAAATGGGTCAAAAACTCTTGGGCTACTTTGCAAGGGCTTGGTCATACTTGGATTTTAAACAAACAGAGACTTTTGCTTCTATTTTGCAATTGTTTGAATAGGGGTTTTAAATTTATTTCCAAGTTAAAAAAAACTTTGGTCAAACTTTTATATTTAAACTTGCCAACAATGGAGGCAAGCAACAAGTTCATATCCTCCAAGTTTCAAAGGGTGATGGTTATTTGAGTTAATTTGCTCACATGAAATCATAGCACAAGCTTCTGTTTCTGAGATGATTTTGAAAGAAACCCTAAATGATGATGGATGCAAGGATGATATGAATGAGCTTTGAAACATGAATTTAGGGATGTTACAGCGCGGCCAGGGGTGGGCCCACGCCTGGCAGGGTGTGGCCCCCCTGGTCGCCTCCCGGCCTCGCCTCTTCGCCTATAAGAAGCTCCTGATGCAGAAACCCTAAGTACCCGATCAATATTCCACGAAACCTTCTATAGCCACTGCCACCGTCGTCCCTAGATCGGGGGGATCTAAAGTTCTTCCCGGCACCCTGCCGAAGGGGAGATCATCCCGGAGGCCTTCTCTCCGGTATGATTCGTGAGTAGTTCCATCTTGGACTATGGGTCCATGTAGTAGCTAGAAGGTTGTATCTCCTCCTTGTGCTTTCATGTATAGATCTTGTGAGCTCCATTCATGATCAAGATATAATCTATTTGTAATCATGCATATTATGTTTGCGGGAATCCGATGGATATTGAGATCATTATGTTGGTTTGATTAATGGTTTTGTCTTTATGATTCTATCATGTCTGTGTTGTTTGTGATCTTGTATGCTCTCCGTTGTTAGTAGCTATCTTGGCCAAGTAGTTTCTAGTGACTCCAAGAGGGGGTATTTATGCTCAATAGTGGGTTCATGCCTCTAGTTTCCAAGGGAAGCGACAGAAATCTCTTCGTTTGTTGATGTGCTATTGCCACTAGGGATAAAACAACGGTCTCTTGTTCATGGAACATATGGACTGTTTACCTTACACACTTTGCTTAAAGCAGTTGTCTGTTGCTTGCAACTTAACACTAGAGGGGCTTCGAATGATAACCTGAAGGTGGACTTCTAGTCATAGATGCAGTTGGATGGCGGTCTATGTATCTTGTTGTATTGCCCAATCGAATCTCATAGGATCTTTCTGACTAGTATTGCATTGTTATGCCTTGCTCAGTTCCTGTCAATTGCCCTACTGTAATTTGTTTACCCTTCATGCCATGTTGTTTATCTAAGGAGAGCACCTCTAGTGAACTATGGACCCCGGTCGAATCTTTACCATTGATACATCTTCCACTGTTACTTTTTTACTTGCTGCAAACCACCATTACCTTCCACACCGTACGTTTAATCCTTTGTTATAGCAAACCGGTGAGCTTGACAACCTCACTATCTAGTTGAGGCAAAGTCTTGAGTTTGTGTTGTGCAGGTCTCCGCGTTGCTTACAACACCTGTGTGACGTTTCCTTTCTCCTACGGGTTCGATAACCTTGGTTTCTTACTAAGGGAAAACTGTTGTTGTGCTGCTTCACACCTTCCTCTTGGGGTTCCCAACAAAGTGCTAACCAGCACCATCAAGCTATTTTCTCGCGCCGTTGCCGGGGAGGCTAAGGACGTCTTCACTAGGGTGTCCTTCACTTTCTTTCTCTTTACTTTGTTTTTAGTTTGCTTTGTTCCTTTTGCTTGGTTTTGTTTTCTTCTTTTCAAAAAAACCCAAAAAAAATAGTCTAGTTTGGTTTGCTTGCTTTATTCAAAAACACATAAAAAATTAGTTCCTGCCCTAGCTACTGCTATTTTTGGCTTTCCCACCTTTGCCAAAATGAACTCTGCTGAGAACACCAAGTTGTGTGACTTCACTAGCACCAACAACAATGATTTCCTTAGCACACATATTGCTCCACCTTCTCCTAATGCTACCTTTTATGAAATTAAGCCTTCCTTGTTGAATCTTGTGACGAGAGAGCAATTTTCTGGTGCTAGTTCTGATGATCCTGCTGCCCATCTCAATAGCTTTGTTGAACTTTGTGATATGCAAAACTATAAGGATGTAGATGGAGATATTATTAACCTCAAGCTTTTTTCCTTTCTCCTTGAGAGGAAAAGCAAAAGAATGGTTGCTATCTTTGCCTAAAAATAGTATTGATTCTTGGAAAGTATTACCCTCCTGCTAAAGATTATATCTATGAGAAGTGACATTATGAAATTTAAACAACTTGATAATGAACATGTTGCTAAAGCTTGGGAAAGAATGAAATCTTTGGTTAATAATTGTCCCACTCATGCACTCGCTGCTTAGATGATTATCCAGACTTTTTATGCAGGTTTGAACTTCTCCTCAAGAAACCTATTGGATTCAGCTGCTGGAGGTACCTTTATGAGCATCACTTTGGGTGCTGCAGCTGGACTCCTTGATAACATGATGGGTAACTACTCTGAATGGCACACTGAGAGAGCTCCACATGATAAGAAGGTAAATTCTGTTGAGGAAACTTCCTCTTTGAGTGATAAGATTGATGTTATTATGTCTATGCTTGTTAATGGGAAAGCTCCTCTAGATCCTAATAGTGTTCCCTTAGCCTCTTTGGTTGCTCAAGAAGAGAAAGTTGATGTGAACTTTATTAGAAACAACAATTTCAACAATAATGCCTATAGGAATAATTTTGGTGGTAACAACAATCATTGGCCTTATCCTCCTAATAATGGCAATTCCTATGGAAACTCCTACAACAATGCTAAAAGACTTTATTAGTAAGCAAACCACTTTCAATAAGGCTATAGAGGAAAAGATTTTAAATGTTGAGAAAAACATATCCTCTCTGTCTGAAGCTCAGTCCTCCTTGATTAATAAAATGGCTGCTAAACCTGAAACCATGGAAAATACCTTTGCTGCTGCTCATGCCATACAAGTTACTATTGATGAAAATGTTAGGCTATTAGCTCAACTTCATGCTAGGTGGGAAAGGGAAGCTGAAATTGATAGAAACAATAGTGTGTGCACCATCACCACTAAACCACAAGTAGTCCATGTTCCTCCTCCTACTATGCCTAAGCCTGTTGAGCCTACTACTAGTGATGCTAAGTTTGATTTTGATATTGATGGTTGCAATATTTCTGAAGTGATTATGTTCCTACAAAAGCTTGCTAGAAGTCCTGATGCTACTGATATGCATGTTGCTTTCACCAAACACATTACAGATGCTCTTATTAAGATTATGGAAGAGAAGTTAAAACACAAAGCTTATATTCCTAGGAAAGTAGAAGATAGTTGGGAACCCATTATTAATATGCAAGTGAATGACTTTGATCTCAAAGCTTCATGTGATATTGGTTCTAGTGTCTCTATTATGCCTAGGAAGATTTATGAAATGCTTGATTTTACACCATTGTAATATTGTTATTTGGATGTCCCACTTAATGATAATGCTAAGAAGAAACTCATGGGAAGTGTTAATGATGTTCTCATTATGGTAAACAATGCGTATGTCCCTGTTGATTTATATGTTTTGGATGTCGAATACAATGATTCTAGTCCTATTACTTTGGGAAGACCTTTTCTTAGAACAGTTGGTGCCATCATTGATATGAAAGAAGGCACCATTAAATATCATTTTCCATTCAATAAATGTATTGAACACTTCCCTATGAGGAGAGAGAAGTTGCTTTTTTGCTCCTCCTTTGAAATCAAGGTTTGATGTTAATGCTTCTTCATTTGAAAATACTTGATCCTTCTTGCTTCATGTGCCTAACTTAAAGGCGTTAAAGAAAAGTACTTGTTGGGAGATAACCCAAGAGTTTCCTTGAGTATTGGAAGTTATTACTTCAGTAATGACCTCTCCTTATCCTTTTTGTTTGCTTTTTTATGCCAAGAATGACCTCTAATGAGAGGGAAGTAAGATTTGGGGAGTTGTTGTCCCGAAACAAATTTCTGTCCTCCACCATAAAAATTCGTGAGGAGTCTCTGTAATTGAATTGAGCTCAAAATTTACGAATAAATCCCCTAGTATGTTAGATAACTTTAGTTAGTTCAACACTTTATTTGAGAAACAGAAGATGTTCGAAAAAATCGGTTTCTACCTTCTGGTCTGTTTTGACAGATTTTTGCCATTATTTGCATTTGCTTCTTATTGATTCCTTTTTGAGTTCTCTTTAGGTGAATTGAGATTTTTGAAGGATTTGCTACAGTAGCTTGTGTTTTTAGTGAAAAGTCTTTCTATTCCAAAGCTTTGACAGAGTTCTAATATCTTTTGAATACACTAATGTTGCTAATGAAGATTGTGTGAAGTTTTGTATGAAGGAAAAATTTCAGGTGTAGAGAGAGAATGATCACTTCGTTTTTATTGTTTCATGCATAGTTGTGTTGTTCTTGGAGCATCTTAGTTTTCGTTTGCTTTGCTTAGGTTGTTTAGTTTGCTTGAATAAAGTAGTTTCGACCCCTGTTTTCTCTGTGTTGTGTTGCAAATAAGTTGCTTGGTGTTGAAAAGGAGTAGTAAATTCTTGTTTGAAAGTGCAAGAGGAGCTTGCATTGACTGTGACTTATAATTTATCATGCCATGCTAGGTGTTGTTTTGAACTTATACTTAGTAATTATTGTTGTAGCATGTCTTGTTGCAAACAATTGGGATTGCTTAATGTGCCTTGAAGAAATTATGCGTTGTTTTATCATGCAAAATCATAGTATTGTGGTTTTCTCCTTTGATGCTTTGCTTGGGTTGACTTGGCACATGCTCACACCATGTTATGACTATGACAAGTCACCATAGCCTCTATGATCATTTAGTCCTTGACTTGTAGTACCACTCTATGCTTTGATAGGGGCAATGAGGGCTGAAATCTAACAAGTACCATAATTTTTGGAAGATCTTTCTGAAACTTGAAATCCCTACTTCCCTTTATGAAGGGCCTTTCTTCCACCATTATTTGAGTCTCCACCTTCTACCTTTAGGCACAATTAAGAAAGCATAGTTTTCATTCTGTGTGCAGTGTCCCAAAGCTTATTGATTGATGCATATTGTGATATTACTTGTTCTTGTGCTATTTGTTTCTAGTCACCCTTGTGAACTTTGAAGGTGTCATATGCATCTATTTGCTACTCTCTAAGGGACAAGCTGATTACCACTATGCTATGTTTTCTGTATGTGAAACAAACAAACGTTTTTCAATGCATGTTATTCATGATATTTGTTTGTAGCTTGTCATGTTGCATGCATATTACTATGTCCTACTATTAGAACTCCATCTTTCATGTTCATGTTTAGAGTTCTTTGATCCCATCTTTCAATGCTTACAAATGGTTAGATCTTCATTTTGAAGGTGCATGTCACCTCAAAAATTATTATTTTTATCACTTACCTACTTGAGGATGAGAAGGAGTTAAGCTTGGGGATGCTTGATACGTCGGAATCGTATCTATAATTTTTGATGCTCCATGCTTGTTTAGTATCTACTTTGCTTTGTTTTTTCTACACTTTGAGGTGTTTTTATATGTTTTCTGGAACTAACCTATTAACAAGTTTCCACAGTGTCAGTTGCCTGTTTTCTTCTGTTTTTGGTTCCAAAAAGGCAGAAAATCAATATTCTCGGAACTGGACGGGACAAAAGACAAAGTCAATAACTTTCCATGGGGGACAAGAATCCAGAAGAAGATACAGAGACGCGAGCCAGGGCAACCGAACCCCCTAGGAGCAACAAGGGGTGGGCCCGCGCCTGGGCAGGGTGTGGCCCCCCTGGTCTCCTCCCGGCCTCGCCTCTTCGCCTATAAGAAGCCCCCGATGCAGAAACCCTAAGTACCCGATCAATATTCCACGAAACCTTCGGTAGCTGCTGCCACCGTCGTCCCTAGATCGGGGGGATCTGAAGTGTAACACCCTCAGAATCGGCCCTATGCAAGTTTTAGCGAAACCCGCCAAACCAGCATAGAAACGATTCAAAGGTGCCCACCAGGCACTTTCGTGCGGGTGGAATAAAACGAAGTAATAACATTACACAACAGTCCTCGATGGGACCCATAGGACAGATATATATATACAACAGCGACTCAATGAGTCAAGAATACAGATATAACATACAAAGATCCAAATCACCTTGAAAATGATAGAGCGTCCGACTACGGACAAGATGCAAATGGGGCTAAGAGCCCTGAAGAATAACCAATGGCGTCCATAACCCTTCCCAGGCCAAGCCGGAAGGGTAACCCTGCTCACGACGTCGATCTCAAACCTGCTTAAACAAAAGGGGTGCCGACAAAGGGAAAAGGAAAAAGAGGAGCTCAAGATCGAGGCCGACACGGCGAGACTAGAATTCGGCGGTCCTCGCCTACATAGGTATGGTGGATCAGGCAGCGAAAGATGCACTAAACAACCTATGGAGACTCGATATAACTGTCGGCTATCAGAGAGGGATAAGAAAGACCTATTCGGAACCAACCTGATGCTACCATCAAACAAACCCATCCTGGTGTTTCCCCCTCGAGACCAAACGAGGAAGTCAACCGAGGAACTCACACCGTTGGCAGTTTTATTTATTCAGTTATCGTTGCAGCAATTACTAGTCAAATATAGATAATCGTCCTGATATAATAAGCAGTGGGCAATTTTAGTTAACCATTCCATTGTAGTTGCAACACTTACTAGTCAGATACAATTAGCATGAGATAACCCAAAACCCAGCAGTTGTTGGTACTTTTATTTAGCCATTCCGTTGTAGTTACAATACTTACTAGTCAGATACAATTGTCGCAAGCGACAAACCAAACAAGCAATTGTTGGCAGTTTTATTTAGCCATTCCATTATAGTGAAGCTGATTACTAGTCATTATAAAGTGAAATTTATAGCACTACTTTAGTTATAGTTGTCTATGATCGAGATACTGTGCTCCAAGTCGTCCATAACCGCGGACACGGCTTTCAGAAAGTTTTACCCTGCAGGGGTGCACAAATAGCAACACACACTCGATCAACCTCGGAAAAACCAAATCAAAACCCAACGAGGCTTTCACGACAAAGCAATCACATGATTCATAAATATTTCCGGGGGCCACCCCATTGAGTAGACCCGCAACGAAGCTAGCTGACTCCGAGACGGACTCAAGGTTTGCGACAATGGCTGTAAACGACTGGGAACCCAAAACTGGGCTTGTCGATACCGCGAAAACACTCCGCTTACCTAAACAGTACAGGTTCTATCCATCGCATAATTTAAATAAAGCAGTAAAGCATGGCATAGGTACAGGATCGTAAATAAAACCTCAAACTAGTTTGTGGCCCCAATAAATAAGAATGAATCAAGCTCTGGCTCAGGGGGTCCCATAATCCTCCCGGATGTTGATAGCGCGAAATTTCAAGGAACAGGTATCAAGTACTCGGGGTCCTACGGGACACAAGTGGACGGTTAACAACCAAATAACATCTATTGCCCACCTGTGCCTCTGCTTACTTACTTCAATTTTAGTTGTTAAACAGTAATTAAAGTTATGATCAGCTCCAACAATAAACATGCGGCAATACTCCAACAACTGTGGCACTTGACGACACGCAATAGCACTTGAGCAAGCGACTACGACGCGCAAGTCTAACTATCTACAAAACAACAGGTAATAGGATGTGTCCAATGCGATATAAGGCTACAAGGGATGTCACGGGTACGAAAACTAGAGCATCGCAACACAGATAGCAATAGATCAACAAGAGGGAGTAAATACTATAAAAATAAGATTGGTAGAAAGGGGGAGATGCTCGCCTGAAAACATTGACGAAGGTTCAACCGAAGATCGGGTCGACACTCGCATCAACTCAACGGCCTTATCTGCGAAGAACCAAAACACTAGAATAAACACCGGATGCAATATTTAAGATTACGGCAGAAGATCGGCATGATGCATGTATGATGTATGACATGGCAAAGGTGCGATGCGATTAGGCAATATTAAGCGGAACCGGGGTCCCGACAATTAATTAAACGGTTCAAGTTATTTATCTACCCCGCAAATTAAAGGTTGTCTTAACAAAGCAAAAGATAACACCGGTTCGCTACCCAAATTTAAATGGGACCAATATATGACTAGATTTGCCCGCATATGGGCCCCATATTTAATTATATGGTGAATCGGCATAAGGCCCCCAAACCACACAAATATGCATGCGAGTATGACAATTTAATATGCAACAATTTATATAGATGGCATTTATAAAATAGGGCTCGGGAAAAGGTTCACACAATAGGGGTCGAAGATCTTGGTTCCGGGGGGTTCGGGGTCGGGTCTCGGGGTTCAGGATTCGACGGGATCGGTCTCGGATAACTGAGGTAGATCTTGTCGCATCAGAGAAGAAGAGCTTGGTTTGGTGTCGGGGCGCATCGGATTCGTCCTGGTCGGTGTCGATCTTGTCGTTGCGAAGATCTTGTCGAGTCCGCGGGTCGGGTAGGACTTGACGTCCAGGGTGAAGTGCTTGACGTCCTTCGGTTCCATGTCGACGGCCTTGGTGTCCTCGATGGAGAACTCGGTGTATCCGTGTCGTGGTTCTTGTCGGGGTTCTCGGCTTCGGGCGCCGGGGTCGGTCTTCGGGATCGGATCCGGGAAGAAGACCTTGGGGTATCACGGTTCCGTTGTCGGTGTTGATCTTGGCAGCACGATCATCGGGGTTGCGGCATCGGATCGGTCTTGTTGACGAGATGATTTGTCGCCCCTAAAATTGGCATCGGTTCCTCTTCACGACACTTCTACCTCCACAACACAAAGCATCACCAAAACTATAGTGACACCCCTTGTCACTTCCCTGAGAAGATTCTTCACCAAAAAGCAGGGGTAGTACATCGTCAACACACCACATCGCTGTAGCAGATTCACTGGGAAACGCATCGAAGCTAAACAGGGAACCGGGAGCGGACAAGGTGGCAACGGGGAAAGGGCCGACGGCCGAAAACAAGGTCGAGGCGACCGAAGCAGAACTTGGCGATGGGTATCCAAGCGACGCTACACAGCCGAGGAGAAGGCGGAGGTACAGGTTCGAGCGGCGCCGGTGCAGTGCCATGGAAGCGCTCAGGGCCGTGGGGCTCGAGCGGATTGGCGACGGGACACAGGCCGGGTGGAAGGAGGCGTCCAGGCGACACGGGGCTCGAGGCAGCAGGATGCTGAGCGGGAGCAGGAAGTCGCGGGCAGGGGAGCCACGGCGACGACCAGAGGAGGCGCTGGGCCACCCTGCAGAGGGCGGCGAGCTCTACGGGCTGGCAGGGAGGCATGGGGTGGAGCTCAGGTGTGGACGAGGTGAGCGGGGCGACACTGGAGCGGTCGGATGCGAGGCTGTCGGGGGCGCCTACGGCGGCAGGGCTAGAGGACGATGGCCGGTGGTATGTAGGCGAGGTCGAGGGCGGTTCCGTGGCGTCAGGGCAAGAGAGAAGGCGGACGGAGAGAGCTCGCGGGGGGGTAGGGGGAGAAGGGTGCGGCACTGGCGGCGGAGACAGAGGTCACAGGCGGGCGGAGGCGTGGCTCATGTGAGGGGCACCGCAGTGAGAGGGGACGGCGGAGAGGGCGGCGGAGGGGAAGGGGAGAGGAAGGCGCGGCGCGAGGCGCAAGGAGAAGGAGGCGGCGACGCACGGGAGGATGAAGGAGGCAAGAGGGGGGTGTGGGGCGCCAGGGAGGGAGAGAGAGAACGGGGGGAGGGGAGAGAGGCAGGTGGGGCCGGAGGGGTGGGTCCAGGAGGCCGGTGGGGACGGGGCCAGGTCGGGTGTGGTGGGTTGCTGCGGGTGGGGCCAGGGGGACCGGTGGCGTGGGGCCAGGGTGGAAGGGAGAGAGGGTAGGAGTGGGGAGTGTGTGCTGTGTGGGGTGGGGCCCAGGAGGAGAGAGGGAGAGGGGGCTGGTGGATTGATGAGGTGGCGGTGGCTGTGATGAGGTGGAGGGAAGGTGAGGTGGCAGGCTAGGATAGGTGGGTAGGATAGGTTTGGGTAGGTTAGGGATTTTGGGTGGACCGTTTTATTCTGGGGGTGGCCGACTGGGTCAGATCGGCCCGGTTGGCTGCCCCCACTAAAATAATTAAATATTTTATTTATTCCAGACGGGGCTTTTGCAAATCGTTGGCCGACAAAACAAAATAATCCGGAGACCCGGGTTTTAATTTGAAATCAAGACGGGGCGTTTAGAAAACAAAATCAGGCTTTTCGAAAATAGTTTTATGCAAGCAAATGCAAGATGATGACGATGCTCAAATGCAATGTGGCATGATGACATGAGCATGCGGTCATGACGACGCAATGCACAAAAGCAACGCGATTTTCTAGTAGTGGTTTTAGCGGGATGCCACATGAAGTTCCTCCCGGCACCCTGCCGAAGGGGAGATCATCCCGGAGGCCTTCTCTCCGGTATGATGCGTGAGTAGTTCCACCTTGCACTATGGTTCCATGTAGTAGCTAGAAGGTTGTATCTCCTCCTTGTGCTTTCATGTATAGATCTTGTGAGCTCCGTTTATGATCAAGATCTAATCTAATTGTAATCACGCATGTTGTGTTTGTGGGGATCCGATGGATATTGAGATTATTATGTTGGTTTGATTAATGGTTTTGTCTTTATGATTCTATCATGTCTATGTTGTTTGTGATCTTGAATGCTCTCCGTTGTTAGTAGCTATCTTGGCCAAGTTGTTTCTATTGACTCCAAGATCTCTTCGGTTGTAGATGTGTTGTTGCCACTAGGGAGAAAACAACGGTCTCTTGTTCATGGAACATGTGGATTGTTTACCTTACACACTTTGCTTAAAGCAGTTGTCTGTTGCTTGCAACTTAATAATGGAGGGGGTTCGGATGATAACCTGAAGGTGGACTTCTAGTCATAGATGCAGTTGGATGGTGGTCTATGTATCTTGTTGTATTGCCCAATCGAATCTCATAGGATCTTTCTGACTAGTATTGCATTGTTATGCCTTGCTCAGTTCTTGTCAATTGCCCTGCTGTAATTTGTTTAGCCTGCCATGTTGTTTATCTAAGGAGAGCACCTCTAGTGAACTATGGACCCCGGTCCAATCTTTACCATCGATACATCTTCCATTGTTACTTGTTTACTTGCTGCAAACCACCATTACCTTCCACACCGTACGTTTAATCTTTTATTACAGCAAACCGGTGAGCTTGACAACCTCACTATCTAGTTGGGGCAAAGTCTTGAGTTTGTGTTGTGCAGGTCTCCGCGTTGCTTGCAACACCTATGTGACGTTTCCTTCCTCCTACTGGTTCGATAACCTTGGTTTCTTACTAAGGTAAAACAGTTATTGTGCTGCTTCACACCTTCCTCTTGGGGTTCCCAACGAAGTGCTAACCAGCACCATCAATGACCCACAAGTATAGGGGGTGTATCGTAGTACTTTCGATAAATAGGAGTGTCGATCCCAACGAGGAGCATAAGGTGTTGACTAGTGGTTTGGATAATGCAAAGAAATAAAGTGCAATTAAATAAAGACAACACTATTAATTGTAGCGAGTGGCCCAGTCCTTTGTTCAGCAAAGGACAAGCCGGTTGTATTACTTATGAGGATCAAACGTTCTCGAGGACACATGGGAATACTGTCAAGTGCTTTCGCTTCATATAGTTGATTTATCTTCTTTGGTTGGATAAGTGTTGTGTGGGTGAACCTATGCTAATGTACTAACCTTACTTGGACTAATACATACTTGTGATTATACCCCTTGCAAGAATCTGCAACTACAAGAAAGTAATTAAGATAAAAAAACCTAACCACAACATTAAACTCTGAGATCCTGCACTCCCTTGTGCAAAGGTTTCCTAATGGGGGTTCAGGTTTCTATCACTCCGGCAACCCCACAATTAGTAGCCAAATACACAATGCATTCCCCAAGTCCCATAAATGGTGAAGTATCATGTAGTCGACGTTCACATGACACCACTAGAATAATAGCACCACAACTTAAATATCAAACCATTGAATATTACTTCAACACAATTCCACTACTAACAACATGACTTCTCCCATGTCCTCAAGAACTAAACGAACTACTCACGAGACATCATATGGATCAAGATCAGAGATGATATAATGATGAATAAAAATCTGAACATAGACAATAATTCAATGGTTCAACTCAATAGCATCAACTACAAAAAGAAATCAACACCGGGAAAGTTTCCCCTAAGAACTATGCAAGATTGAACCGAATTCTTACAGCGGGATGGAGTGGTGATGATGGTGCTGGGGGAGATGGTGGTGGCGATGATGATGATGATCCCGATGAAGTCTAGCTTGATGACGGTATTGATGGCGACGATCTCCCCTCTCCGGGAAGGAATATCCGCGGAAGAAATCTGCCTGCCGGAGAGAACTTTATCTCTCTGTAGTTTCCGCCCCGCAGAGGCGGCGGAATCTTTCTGTGGTCGCTCTCCCTCGTCTTAGGGTTTCGAGGATAATATATAGGCAAAATGGTGAAGCCAGAGGTGGGCTGATGGCGCTGCGTCAACGTGGAGTGCTTCATTCTGAAACCCCAAGAGGAAGGTGTGATGCAGGACAGCAGCAAGTTTTCCCTCAGTAAGAAACCGAGGTTATCGAACCAGTAGGAGGAAGGAAACGTCTCAAAGGTGTTGCAAGCAACGTGGAAACCTGCACAACACAAACTCAAGACTTTGCCCCAACTAACAGTGAGGTTGTCAATCTCACCGGTTGCTGCAACAAAGGATTAACTGTATGGTGTGGACGGTGAAAAGTGCTTTGCAGCAAGTAAACAGTAACAATGGAAGATGTATCAATGGTATATATTGGACTGGGGTCCATAGTTCACTAGAGGTGTTCTCCTTAGCTAAACAAACATGGCATGTAGGGTAAACAAATTACAACAGGGCAATTGATAGGACTGAGCAAGGCATAACAATGCAATACTAGACATAAAGATCCTACGAGATTCGATTGGGCAATATAAAAATAAACATAGACTGCCATCCAACTGCATCTATGACTAGAAGTACACCTTTAGGTTATCATCCGAGCCCCCTCCAGTATTAAGTTGCAAGCAACAGACAACTGCTTTAAGAAAAGTGTGTAAGGTAAACAATCCACTTGTTCCATGAACAAGAGACCGTTGTTTTCTCCCTAGTGGCAACAGCACATCTACAATTGTAGAGATTTATGTCACTTCCCTTGATTAAGTAGAGGCATGAACCCACTATCAAGCATAAATACCCCCTCTTGGAGTCATTGTCAACTACTTGGCCAAGATAGCTACTAACAACGGAGAGCATGCAAGATCACAAACAACACAAACATGATATAATCAAATAGACCAAACCGTTAATCAATCTGACATAGTAATCTCAATATCCATCGGATCCCCGCAAACACAACATGCATGATTACAAATAGATGAGATCTTGATCATGAACGGAGCTCACAAGATCTAGACATGAAAGCACAAGGAGGAGATACAGACATCTAGATACTACATGGACCCATAGTCCAAGGTGGAACTACTCACGCTTCATACTGGAGGCTAGCATGATGAAGAAGAAGGCCTCCGATCTAGGGCCTCACGCTTCATACTGCAGGGTGCCGGGAAGAGCTTCAGATCCCCCGATCTAGGGATGATGGTGGCGGCAACTATAGACGGTTTCGTGGAATATTGATCGGGTTCTTAGGGTTTAGGCATCGGGGGCTTCTTATAGGCGAAGAGGCGAGGCTAGGAGGCGGCCAGGGGGCACACACCCTGCCCAGGCGCGGGCCCGCCCTAGGCCGCTCCTGGGGGATCTGGCCACCCTATGGAGCCCCTCTGTCTCTCCTCTGGACTCTGTGTTCTCTTCGGTGAAATATTTACTTTCGCTTTTGTCCCGTCCAATTCCGAGAATATTTTCTTACTAGCTTTTCTGGAACCAAAAACAGTAGAAAACACTCAACTGACACTGTGGAAACTTATTAATAGGTTAGTGCCATAAAACATATGAAAAGCACCTCAAAGTGTGGACAAAGCAAAGAAAAGTAGATACTAAACAAGCATGGAACATCAAAAATTATAGATACGTTTCTGACGTATCAAGCATCCCCAAGCTTAACTCCTACTCGTCCTCGAGTAGGTAAGTGATAAAAAGAATAATTTTTGAGGTGACACGCAGCATCAAAACCAAGATCAAACCATATGCAAGCGTTGAAAGATGGGACACTACACAGAGAACTAAGAATGGCAACTATGCTCTCTTACTGGCACTACAAGAAATCTGCTCACTAGTGACCTTTTTTTAACGACCATGGATTTTTTGGTCATATATCTATGACCATTCTGAACCAATTGGTCGTAGATAATTCGAGAGGGTCCAAATCTTGAAAAATAACGACCAATTTAGTCCAAAAGGTCACAGTTTGCTTACATGAAATGGTCATAAATTAACGGCATGGTGTAGATACTTTTATTTGGAAGACTATGACCAATTTAGATGGTCATAATATCTTGACCTGGGTTGAATTAAAATGACTAGGCAACCAGCTCAGCATGTGGGCCCCGAAAATCGACACGCGGGATGGATCTGACAGGTGGGTCCTGCTCTTATACGGTTTTTTAAGCACATACCAGTGGTATAAATCCTATGGGCTGGAGTGCTGGAGCCAGTGGCCCATATCTGGCGGGCAGTCTGGATCATATGGGCTAGAAACGGTGGCCCATATCACGCGGGTGGGAATCTGCATCCTATGGGCTGGAACCGGTGGCCCATATCGGGCGAGGTGGGAATCAAATAACCAAAAAAGGTTGCGCCGTAGGGACTCGAAACCACGACCTCGCGCTGGTATGTATGAGCCTAACCGTTGGGACAATGAAGTGTTGTTGTCTGTGTAGAAGAACTAAATTTATATATACATTCATTTTTGCTATAACTTATGAAAGGTCCACTCGATTCTCCACGGGACCAGGGGTCTGTTTTCCTCCAAGAGAGACGGCGGTGACCAGTAGGGCTGGGGCGGCGGTGGCGACCAGCTAGGGTTCGAATCCTCGCCCGCCACGGTCGATATAGGGTTCTATCTAGGTTCAATTTCATCATGTGCTGCCATCTCCATCTAGGGTTCGAGTTCATCCCCTGCCGCCATCACCCGCTAGCTAGGACGCGCATCTGACAAGCATGGGTCCATCCCCTGCCGCCAGCTCCGGCAGTTCTTCCAGGGGCGCAGCTTCGTCGCGTTGCTGCCGTCGGCCCATCCCCTACCGCCAGGTCCCTTTCGACTATGCTCCCGCCAAGTACTGCGACTGTGGAGAGATGATGCCACAGTGGATATCTTGGAGCGATGACAATCCTGGACGGAGATACCACAATTGCAGGATGCGCTCGGTTAGTTTGCAGCTCTATCTCTGAATTTTGTTTAGTTTACAACTCTGAATTTGGTTCATCTCTGAATTTTGGATCATCTCTGAATTTGGTTTGTCAGATTGAGGGCCGTGTTGAGTGTGAAAAATTCGTTGGGTGGATAGTGAGATGCCCAAATTTCAGAAAGATTTAATCAGGGACCTAAGAGATGATGTGTGGGAGAAAACTGAAGCAATTGAAAGGCTTCAAAGCAATGGAGAGACAATGGGGATGGTGCATGATGAACTGAAGATGCAGGGAGATGGTGCAAGTGAGTTGAAGATTCACGGAGATGGAGGATGGAATTTATTTATTATTTGGATCATTTCTGTAGTTTTTGCTATGTACTGTGGAATGTGTATGTCCAGCAAGTGAAAACTTCCTATAGCTTTTGTGGAATGTGTATGTCCACAAATTTAAGATCATTTGATATGTCCACAAGTGAAAACTGCCTATGTCTAGCAAGATCATTCGGACCATTTCTTATCTAATGTGTATGTAGAACTCTGATCTAAAAATTTGGCAGCATTTTTCTTGCATTTTTAGGGTTGAAATCTAGCAGCATTGTCTGCTTAAAATACTAAATTTGGGCAGCATTTCGACTGTATTTGGTGGACATTTTATCTGCAATTTCACAGTGGCAAACATAAACTTCAGTACATAAACTTGAGTACATAAACTTGTGTACATAAAACTTTAGTACATAAATTGCACAATAGTTAAATTCAGTATATAAAACTTGATAGAAACTGCCTTTGCCTATTATCAGTAGTTCACACACATAGGACATAAACTACTCGTCATCATCGAATCGATGCCTCTGCCTATTATCTTCATCATATCTACAATACTAATACATTGTATGATCTGTCATGTTTCGTTCATCCTCGCCATCAACTACCTCTTTCCTCTTTTCTTTATTTTTTCTACATACGAAGAATCGAGTACCACACTCCCCCTGTCCCTTCGCAACCTGGTTTGCACATTGGCTTCCTTAGCATGCATCGGAACTTCCGGTGTGTCATCATCTTGGTATGTTAGCCCAACACTACCACATGGATCCTTTTCCACTTCAGTTTCTGTAACACTCCACAAATGCCTATGCTGGAATTTTTGCACAACTCGCCAACTTCCACCCAAGTCGGTATCTGGCACATAGAACACCTTTGTTGCTTGGGTTGTTAGAAGAAAATGATCAGTCTTGTACCAAAACCTTGCAGTGTTAATGCTCTTAAAGTGTCCATCGTCTTGGAAACCTGAATTCTTCTTGCCACCAACATTGAACCAATCGCAGCGAAACAAGACAACAGACCGATGGATGCCACCGCTACAATTGTACTGCAACTTGATGATGCTTCTGAGCTGACCGTAGAAGTCAATGATTGTACCCTCATGGTCCCCTCGACAAAAATTCCACTATTATGCGTGTTTCTATTCTTCTCGCGGTCAATGGTGTGGTAGCGGACACCATCGGCAACACATGCTGAATATGTCCAAAACATGGTTCCCAAGTGTGACCCGTTCACAGACGTGCGATGTCACCTAAAAACGAAGGTGTTCTGGAAATTTATTTATTAGGGGGTCGAGAACTCCCAATTTTGGTGAAACCAGGTTAGATCTTCTCACAAATTATGCCCAAACATGGTTTGGAATTATCCTATAACCCAACCAAACACAAACCAAGAGAAAAATCCAACGGGCAACCCCTTTCATAAGATCATCTAGGGGGGTAGACGATTCTGGGTCCACTGATCAGTGTTTCATAGGAAGAAGCGCCTCAGAGCATCGGAATACCTCCAAACCTTGCAATGGACCCCTAGCATGTGTATCAGAGTGTGGTGGAATGCTGAAATGTCTAAAACCCTGGTACCCGAAGTGTCACCCTCTTTGGAGACATGCACTATCACCTAAAAACGAAGATACCGAACTTAATTGTTAAGGGGGGACTCTTTGTTTCGGTGAAACCGGGTTGGATCTTGTCACAACTTGAATAACATGCCCTAACTCTAAAAATCATTTTTAGGAAAACTCATGAGCAATATACAAAGCATGCCTCTAGTTCAAATTTTGAAGAGCTGCAGCCAAATCGGCGGAAACTTGTCTACTTCATGAGAAGTGCCTAGGAAGAATGTAGTTGCAAAATAAACGATTGTTCAATTTTACATAAAATGTGGTCTAATATTTTATAAAAATGAGCCAATGCCACTTCACAACATTTTATTTGTACTTTCTCACAAAAATAAATTTTTTGTACTCCTAATACTAGGGCACATAAAATTAAAGGAGCTTCCAAATGCCCAAAATTTTCCCGCTTCACCAAATTTCGCTCCACTCCACCCAAAACTTCCCGCCTGAACCTCCCGCTTGAACCTCCCGCCCCGACAACACAATGACACAAACGCCCACCAAAAGAGAAAAAGATAAGGGCAATTTAGAAAAACCACACGAGGAGACGGCCATCCACCCAAATCCCTTAGATCCCCATCCATTCGACCCCCACTTCTCCATTCCCCATCCACCCCCACCCGAGAAGACGACGGCCAGGCACATTCTCGGGAAGACGACGGCCACGCACGCGCTCGGGAATACGACGACCACGCACTCGCCGACGACGGCCACGGGCGGGTAGCTGCGACCTACGACGGCCACCGATCTGTTCAGGCAAGTTCGTCTGATGTTCTCCTCAGATCCTCCTATTCTATGTTGTTCCATGACTATGGTTATGCCGTTAGTATTCCGTTCCATGCCTAGGGTTAGGGTTTCTTGCCATTCCTAGGGTTCGGGTTAGGGTTTCTAGCTATGCCTAGGATTCGGGATAGGGTTTCTTGCCATGCCTAGGGTTCGGGTTCGGGTTTCTTGCCATGCCTATTGTTCATGCCGTTAGGTTTTCATTGCCATGGGATTTAGGGGGTTTCATTGTCATGGGATTTAGGGGGTTCATTTTCTGAAAGGAACAAGCCTAGAGTTCATGTTGTTAGACTTTTTTTAAAGGAACATTCTGTTGTATTCTATTATAGAGGCATGCTAACTAAATTCATGTGTAGCTAGAGTGTGCTGACATATGTGGAGATAGAGTGTATCCTGAAACAGAGCTTTCATACATTTGTTTTTTTTGGAATGGGATAGAAAGAAGAGAGGTGAAATGGATCAAGAAAAAAATCAAACCGGAGCTTGCCAACACAACATTATTGAACAGCTGAACAGGGTATGTTGCAACTATTGCTTGCTTGCTTGTTTGCTTGCTTTGGCATAAGCAACAATAGTAGTAGTATAGTTACTTGGTTGCTGTAACATAGTAGTAAAGTTACTGCTCATGTTGCTTGCTTGTTCTTTGCTTGTTGTTTGCTTGCTTGCTTGCTTTGGCATAAGCAACAATAGTAGTAGTTTATTTACTTGCTTGCTGTAACATGACAATAGTAGTACTATAGTTGCTTGCTTGCTGTAACATGACAAGTAGTACTATAGTTGCTTGCTTGCTTGAAGTTACTGCTCATGACAGTAGTAGTACTATAGTTACTTGGTTGCTGTAACAACTGGAGATGTTTCCTACATTATAGTTGCTTACTTGTTTGCTTGCTATAACATTACATGCTAGTTTATTTGTTTAGTTATTACTGCCCAATCAGGAAAGGCATAAGGAACAATAGCAAAATTTGAACAATGTGTATTGACCATGATGATTCTAATTTATCTATGGTGTATATAACTCTTGTCCACTCTTTTTTGCGAGATATTAGTGCAATTGGATCAACAAACTAACTAGCAAGGATCCAACAACACCGACATCATCCGTGGAAAGGATGACTAAGAAGACACAGTTGGTTGGTATGGAACTTGCACTTACACTGTTAGTTTTATTTATGAATGTGTCTCTGTGTTTCTGTGTTTGTATGAAGCATGACAAGAATTTTTACCCATGTTTTGTTTTCAATCTGGTAGTTGATGTACATTGACATAATATGAATAACCCTGTTATATTCTTATTGTCCTATAGTCTACTAGGAGTAAATATAAATATAAACTGATAGCATACTTATAGTTGTTTGAGTTGTAATGTTTGTCAATGCATTTCAACCATACATCTAATAGTATGTTTTTTCTATGCATGTAAAGAAGCGCCGCTCACTGAAATTGAGAAGCTTAGGGCTAAAACAATGATGCGGAACAACCGCATATTCCAGTCACTAGGCATCAATGCACTAGTGTCAATGATTAGAAATTCGAGTGATGGTCCAGCAGTTAGTGGAATTACCAGTGCGGCCTTAGCATCTGAGATATCACATGGCGAAAGCTCGGAATACAATCCTCGAGATGATGGATTCATTGATGAAGAGGAGGTCAATGACAATGTTGTGGAGAAGAATGTCAAGGTGCAAACTTTAACCTTGTTTGCAGGGGGTTACTTTGTTTGCTTTTGTGCTTTTTTGTTTTCCTTACATTATGTGCTCACGCAATATTTTTACTTGTGATCTAATGCCATTCTATTGGCTGTTCATACAAGGCTCACAAGTTTTCTAGGAGGAAGAAGAGTGCGGTGAAGAAGCCTAGGAAGAGACTAGAAGCATCTAGTGCAATGGCCCCGGGTAGGGTGTTCGCGGTAGCTCCAGGGGCATCAAAGAGCATTTTGGAAGCTCTTGTACCTGCTCCTGCTAGAGGGACTAGGCAGAAAGGAAAGGAGACTCATGTGCAGAGCTCACCACACCTTGATGATGGGTTTCAGTCCACTAATGAAGGAAGTTTTGTTTGCATGGACCTCAGCCCTGTGGCCAGGAATCAATGTTTTGACTCTACTGCCATTTCTGAAGAAGCTAAAGAACTTGAGCGGCATGAACAAAACAAGTTTATATACTGCTCCTCTTTTACTAGTTCATTTCCTAAGTGTAAGCAATGCATGTATGCCTGCCTGTTTGGCAGAACCATCCCTTGATTTGTACTTGTTATTAATGTGGTTAATTTCATTTTCAGATATAATCACCGTGGCCAAGCATACCAAAAGAAAGGATCCAGTTCTTGTCTCCATGGATGAAGCAAGCTCTGCCTACATGGACCTCTGCCCTGTCATCACGGATCAGCGACTCCGCTCAGCTATCATTTCTGAAGAACCCGAAGAACGTGAAGAACCCAAGCAGGCAATGTGTGATCAAGGCAAGCTCGTCACCTCTATTTTTTCTAGTTCATTTCCTAATTGGAAGCAATGCATCTATGAACCATTCTTTCATTTGTACATCTTATTAATGAGGTTGATTTCATTTTCAGAGATAATCGCTATGGCCAGGCGTAACAAAAGAAAGGGTGCAGGGCTTGAAAGGATGACCAAGGCGCTGGGTACCAAGGTGAAAATACACATTTCCGAAGGGATGAAGCGTCCACAGGATCTTGTGCAGGCTGCAAAGCTTGCCTCTGAGTGTGGACTTAACGCAAGAACCCATACTTCGGTGCTGCCACATTTCAAGGACTACAAAAAGGACGAGAACCTCATGGAGAACTTCATTAGGAAAGTTATTGTAAGTTAATTCTCTCATAGCTGGGTGTGTTTCTTTCTCACTATAACACCTGCCATTTGACTGCTAACCATGTCCTTGCCTTGTTTGCTCTCTTGGCAGGCGAACTTTGTGATGGACACCAACTCGGAGATCATTAAGAGTGCATGCACTGATATGTTGCAGAAGGTATCAAAGAACAGACGCCACAAAATCAAGAATCTATTCTTTAATGACGTACCAGAAAATCAAGTTAGCATGAAGTCTCTGGTTAAAGGAATGTCGGATGATGAAGGGCAAGGTCTGGTTGCGTTGTGGTCTACCCCAAGACACAAGGTATTGTTGTGTTTGTGCGCATGGTATTTTCTACATGTATAGGCTATGCTGCGTGCTGTTTCTTGTGGTATCTGGCTGGGTGATGTTTCTTGTGCTAGTGCTTATAGTATTTTTTGTAGCAAACTTGTGAGTCAAACAAGGCCAACCGAGAAAAGGTCAAGTTCCAGTAGAAAACTGGTTCAAGGTCGTACATCGCGCATATATTTGCCACCGTAAGACTTGATTTTATTTACACCCACATAACTATTGTCTCGAAAGATTTTGATTTTGTTCTGGTTCTTGTTGAATAACATTTTAGAGGGACGAACGCCAGGGTGAAGAGCTGACTGCCATTGATCTGTTCAAAAGCGCACACAACAGCAAGAAAAACGGCTTTTCGGAGCAAGTGAAGGAGGCTATTGTAAGTAAATCTGTGAATGCTCTTGTGACTTGTTTGTTGCTCCGATTGTCATTCAATAGTACTGCTGGTTCTGTAGTTGTTCACTTGTGCTTTAGATGATTGTTGGAGTCCTAAAAATCTATTTTGCCAATAATGTGCAATTCTCCATGTACCAAGTCCAGATGGAAAGTATGAAGGCTGCACCTCTACAAGACGGTAAGCAACCCAAGTCTAATGTTGAGGTTGTTGATGCAGTGCTTGCGTCGGCGGATTGCAAGTCAAGTACTTTCTTGACAAATGCTGGTCTCAAGTCATCTACAAACAAGGATGGCAAATCCAATGTTGTTGTAGCTGCACATGTACGTGACTTAGAAGACAAGCTGGATAGATCTCGAGAGGAAGTGGCCATGCTGAAGAAGAGGTCGGAGGACTCTGAAGCTGCACAAGTTGCACACGACAAAGAGTTCGAGCTGTTGCGCAAAAAGACAAAAGAAAATGACGCGAGGTATGCTCACTTGATGGAACTGCTTGGTGGTAAAGGATCTGGGAACTGTTGATGCAGCTATGTTGGTAAAGCATCTGGGAACTAATAGTTCTGGGAACTAGCTGTGTTGCTGGACTAGTTCTGGGAACTATTCTTTCTGTATCTTTGTGAACTATGGTTGATGCATGGCTGTGAACTTGTGAACCTGACTTGTTGCAGCAAGTCTGTTTGTGAACCTGAACTTGTAAATTGATGGATCAAGTATGTTTGTGACTTGAAAATCTATTTTCTATATTTTTGTATTTCTGTGTATCCTTATTATTGTTTGCTATCTATCTATCATGGGTCGTATTTGGTAGTTTGGCTATGATGCCTTGGGCCGAACATTTCCAAACTGGGCTGAAATTTAGGTTGATATTCGGATTTTGTGGGCTGCAAAAATGCCACGGCCAAAGCATATATGGGGCATATTTGGGAAACAAAAAATTGAAACTGTCATGAAATTTAACTGTAAAAGGCCAAATGACCCAAAAAGAAACAAATTGCTAAAAGGCCAAGAGCAAAAAGGAAAATGAATTGCTAAAGGTCCAAGGTCCAAAAGGAAATGAATTGCTAAAAGCCTAAGACCAGCAGTAAAGTGGAAAGTCTAAGAAATTAAAAGGCTAAAATGTTGGACTTGGCCCATTTAATGGACCAGAGTTGACAGATAATATCATGAAAATATGCTGAATTGTTGGGCTTGGCCCATATAAAACACCTATCTGGACTAGGTTAAATCCGATCCACGACCTTTCGAATTGGTCACGAATTTGCCACGTAGGATGGGCCACGTAGGATCCTACGTGGACAGGGCAGACAATCTGTGACCAATGCAGTTGGTCATAGAATCTGTGAACAACTGTATTGGTCATAGACGTCTATGACCAATTCATAAAAAAGGTCATGGTGTTTAACTAGTGACGCTCAGCTTTTGACCATCTGTATTTGGTCACAAAAAGGTCACAAATTAAAAACTATGACCTTTCAGTGACCAATATGAAGGGTCATATATCACCAGATTTCTTGTAGTGTGGTGCCTAAAGGTAGAAGGTGGAGACTCAATATAATGGTGGAAGAAAGGCCCTTCATAAAGGGAAGTAGGGATTTCAAGTTGCAAAAAGAGCTTCCAGAAATTATGGTACTTGTTAGCATTCAGCCCTCATTGCCCCTATCATAAGTATCTTGAAGTGATTAAGGTTAAAGTGAACAAAATATGGAGTATATGCTTGACAAAGTATAAGTTGGCAATCTCATGTCCCTTGAATACGAGGTCCGCTCCTCATGCTACTCAAGTTTAGTTTCTTCCAAGTTCTTGTCATAGTAAGTACATGTCTATCATAGAGAACCGCCAACGGGGTACCCCTTGCACATGGTACATGAGCTTTCCCATAACCAAATTGACAAGTCAAGCAGACAATGAGCATCTCAGCATTCTTCTTATTTACCATGGGATATGGTGCTTTTTTCTCACTTTCCTCTTTTCTCAACATGTCTCTTTTTTCTCAGTCTCTTCTTTTATAATAAGAATGCTTCATAGATGTCACTATGGTGATGCTGCAAGTTTCCACCATGATTAGGCATGGCTTAGTCTAGCGGCCCAGGCGTTTCTCTAACATAAAATACATAACTACATGGACTTACAAGCTCCCTCTTTATTTCACACCGACGACATCCATAGACAAAAGAGCATGATATCAACTGTGTACAAAGTACAAGTGCAATATTGAAATCTTTCCCCGTGAAAACATGGTTCTACTAATTCCAACGTATAAGTGCAAGCATATACAACATAGATGACACAATGGCTCAAGTTTATTAGGGGCAAGAAATATAAAGTGTGCCATCAAGTTCGTGAGAGCTTTAATCAATAAGTTTTCACATCACAAAATACTTTTTAATTGGAAGATAGCTGAAAACAAGAATATACTTGGAATGGTGTAACACACCATGCATAGGAATTTATAGTGGACACTTTGGAATAACTTGGTTTCTTGGGAGTTGGAAGCATGAGTAGCGCTTATTCATACAAGTGGAGGCTAGCAAAAGACTGGGAGCAACCAACTAAGAGAGCAATAATGGCCATAATCATGCAGAGCGAAAAAACATTACTAATCAAATCATAGAGTGGTACTACAAGTCAAGGACTAAATTATCATCGAGGCTATGGTGACTTGTTCATAGTCATAACATGGTGTGAGCATGTGCCAAGTCAACTCAAACAAAGCATCACAACGCATGATTCCTTAAAGGCACACTAAGTAATCCTAATTGTTTGGAACAAGTCATGCTACAGAAATAATCACTAAGCATAAGATCAAAACAACACCTAGCATGACATGATAAAGTCTAAGTCATAGTCAAAACAAGCTCCTCTTGCACTTTCAAGCAAGAACATTCTACTCCTTTCCAACACCAATCAACTTATTTAAAACAACACAGCGAGAACGGGGGTCCAAACTACTTTATTCAAGAAAACTAAACAAACTAATCAAAGCAAACTAAAACTAAGAACATTCCAAGAACAACACAACAGTGCATGAAACAATAAAAGAGAAGTGTCTAGAGAGAGACCTGAGATTTTTATTAATGAAGAAGGGGATGCCTTGGGCATCCCCAAGCTTTGACGCTTGTACCTCTTGGATATTTATTGGGGTAACACGGGGGTGGCATCCCCAAGATTGAGCTTTTGTCCATTCTTCATCTCATTACATCATTCTCTCTCTACACCTGAAATTTTTCCTTCATACAAAACTTCACACAATCTTCATTAGCAACATTAGTGTATTCAAAAGACAATAGACCCTTGGGTTTAGCTTTAGAACAGAAAAACTTTCACTAAAAACATAATATACTGTAGCAACTCCTTCAAAAATCTCAATTTCCCAAAAAGAACCCAAAAAGGACTCAATAAGAAGCAAATGCAAATAATGACAGAAATCTGTCAAAACAGACCAACAGGTAGAAAACGATTTTTTCGAAGACCTTCTGTTGCTCAAATAAAAAAGTGTTGAACTAACGAAAGTTAGTTAACATACTGGGGGATTTATTCGTAAATATTTAGCTCAATCCGACTTACACAGACTCCTCACGAATTTTTATGGTGTAGGACAGAAATCTGTTTCGGGACAACAACTCCCCAAATCTTACTTCCCTCTCATTAGAGGTCATTCTTGGCAAAAAAAAGCAAACAAAAAGGATAAGTAGAGGTCATTACTGAATTAATAACTTCCAAGACTCAAGAAAACTCTTGGGTTATCTCCCAACAAGTACTTTTCTTTAATGCCTTTAAGTTAGGCACAAGAAGCAAGAAATCAAGTATTTTCAAATGAAGAAGCATTAACATCAAACCTTGCTTTCAAAGGAGGATCAAAAAGCAACTTCTCTCTCCTCATAGGGAAGTTTTCAATACCTTGAATGGGAATTGATATTTAATGGTTCCTTCTTTCATATCAATGATGGCACCAACAGTTCTAAGAAAATGTCTTCCTACATAGGACAAGAAACATTGTATTCAACTTCCAAAACATAGAAATCATCAGGTACATAAACATTGTTAACCATAATTAGAACATCATTAACACTCCCCATGAGTTTATTCTTAGCACTATCATTAAGTGTGACATCCAAATAACAATCTAGCAAAGGTGGCAAATCAAGCAGTTCATAAATCTTCCTAGGTATAATAGAGATACTAGAACCAAGATCACATGAATCTTTGAGATCAAAGTCATTCACTTGCATATTAATAATGGGTTCCCAACTATCTTCTACTTTCCTAGGAATATAAGCTTTGTGTTTTAACTTCTCTTCATTTATTTTAACAAGAACATCTGTAATGTGTTTGGTCAAAGCAACATGCATATCACTAGCATCAGTACTTCTAGCAAGCTTTTGCAAGAACATAATCACTTCAGAAATATTGCAACCATCAATATCAAAATCAAACTTAGCATCACTAGTAGTAGACTCATTAGGCTTAGGCATTGTAGGAGGAGGAATAGGGACTTCTTGTGGTTTAGTGGCATCCATATGAGTGGTAGTGATGGTGATGGTGCACACACTATTATTTCTATCAATTTCAGCTTCCCTTTCCCACTTAGCATGAAGTTGGGCTAATAGTCTAACATTTTCATCAATAGTAACTTGTATGGCATGAGTAGCAGCAAAGGTACTTTCCATGGTTTCAGGTTTAGCAGCCATTTTATTAATCAAAGAGGATTGTGCTTCAGACAAAGAGGAAATATTTTTCTCAACATTTAAGAGCTTTTTCTCCACTGTCTTGTTGAAAGTGGTTTGTTTACTAATACAATTTTGAGCATGACTTCAAGTTCAGAGGGGGAACTTCTAGCATTGTTGTAGGAGTTTCCATAGGTATTGTCGTTATTAGGAGGATAAGGCCTATAATTGTTGTTACTACCAAAATTATTCCAATAGGCATTGTTGTTGAAATTATTGTTTCTAATGAAGTTCACATCAACTTGCTCTTCTTGAGCAACCAAAGAGGCTAACACTATTAGGATCTAAAGGAGCTTTCCCATTAACAAGCATAGCCATAATACCATCAATCTTATCACTCAAAGAGGAGGTTTCTTTAATAGAATTTACCTTCTTACCATGTGGAGCTCTCTCGGTGTGCCATTTAGAATAATTAATCATCATATTATCAAGGTGTTTTGTTGCAGAACCCAAGGTGATGTTCATAAAGGTACCTCCAGCAGCTGAATCCAACAGGTTTCTTGAAGAGAAGTTCAAACCTGCATAAAAAGTCTAGATAATCAACCAAGCATTAAATCCATGAGTAGGACAATTCTTAACCAAAGATTTCATTCTTTCCCAAGCTTGAGCAACATGTTTATTATCCAGTTGTTTAAATTTCATAATATCACTTCTCATAGATATAATCTTAGCAGGAGGGTAGTACTTTCCAATAAAAGCATCTTTGCACTTAATCCAAGATTCAATACTATTTCTAGGCAAGGATAGCAACCATTCTTTAGCTTTTCCTCTCAAGGAGAAAGGAAACAGCTTGAGCTTAATAATATCTCCATCTACATCCTTATACTTTTTCATCTCACAAAGTTCAACAAAGTTATTAAGATGGCAGCAGCATCATCAGAACTAGCACCAGAAAATTTCTCTCTCATCAGAATTCAACAAAGCAGGCTTAATTTCATAAAAGGTAGCATCAGGAGTAGGTGGAGCAATAGGAGTGCTAAGGAAATCATTGTTGTTTGTTCTAGTGAAGTCACACCACTTGGTGTTCTCAGCAGATTTCATTTTGGCAAAAGTGGAGCAAGCCAAAAATAGCAGCAGCTAGAGCAGGAACTAATTTTTTTGTGTTTTTGATAAGAGAAAGCAAACCAAACTAAACTAATTTTTTTTTATAAAAAGAGACAAACAAAACCAAGAAAAATAAACTAAGCAAACTAAAAACAAAGTAAAGAGAAAGGTTGAGGAGGAATCCCCTTGTGAAGACATCCTTAGCCTCCTCGGCAATGGCGCCAGAAAATCTTTGATGGCGCTGCGTCAACATGGAGCGCTTCGTTGGGAAACCCCAAGAGGAAGGTGTGATGCAGCACAGAAGCGAGTTTTCCCTCAGTAATAAACCGAGGTTATCGAACCAGTAGGAGGAAGGAAACATCTCAAAGGTGTTGCAAGAAACGTGGAAACCTGCACAACACAAACTCAAGACTTTGCCCCAACTAATAGTGAGGTTGTCAATCTCACTGGTTACTGTAACAAAGGATTAACTGTATGGTGTGGAAGGTGAAAAGTGGTTTGCAGCAAGTAAACAATAACAATGGAAGATGTATCAATGGTAAAGATTGGACCGGGGTCCATAGTTCACTAGAGGTGTTCTCCTTAGATAAACAAACATGGCATGCATGGTAAACAAATTACAGCAGGGAAATTGACAGGACAGAGCAAGGCATAACAATGCAATACTAGACATAAAGATCCTATGAGATTCGATTGGGAAATACAACAATATACATAGACCGCCATCCAACTGCATCTATGACTAGAAGTCCACCTTCAGGTGATCATCTGAACCCCCTCCAGTATTAAGTTGCAAGAAATAGACAACTACTTTAAGAAAAGTGTGTAAGGTAAACAATCAACTTGTTCCATGAACAAGAAACCGTTGTTTTCTCCCTAGTGGCAACATCACATCTACAACCGTAGAGATTTCCGTCACTTCCCTTGATTAAGTAGAGGCATGAACCTACTATCGAGCATAAATAACCCCTCTTGGAGTCACTAGCAACTACTTGGCCAAGATAGCTACTAACAACAGAGAGCATGCAACATCACAAAAAACACAGACATGATAGAATCAAATAGACCAAACCATTAATCAATCTGACATAGTAATCACAATATCCATCGGATCCCCGCAAACAGAACATGCATGATTACAAATAGATGAGATCTTGATCATGAATGGAGCTCATAAGATCTAGACATGAAAGCACAAGGATGAGATACAACCATATAGCTACTACATGGACCCGTAGTCCAAGGTGGAACTACTCATGCTTCATACTGGGGGCTGGCATGATGAAGAAGAAGGCCTCCGGGATGATCTCCCCTCCGGCAGGGTGTCGGGAAGAGCTTCAGATCCCCTCGATCTAGGGACGATGGTGGCGGTGGCTACAGATGGTTTCGTGGAATATTGATCGTGTGCTTAGGGTTTAGGCATCGGGGGCTTCTTATAGGCGAAGAGGCGAGGCTGGGAGGCGGCCAGGGGGACCACACCCTGCCTAGGCGTGGGCCCACCCTAGGCCGCGCCTGGGGGGTGTGGCCACCCTGTGGCACCCTTCCGTCTCTCCTCTGGACTCTGTGTTCTCCTCGGGGAAATATTGACTTTGGCTTTTGTCCCATCCAATTCCGAGAATATTTCCTTATTAGCTTTTCTGGAACCAAAACAGTAAAAAACATGCAACTGGCACTGTGGCAACTTGTTAATAGGTTAGTGCCAGAAAACATATGAAAAGCACCTCAAAGTGTGGACAAAGCAAAGCAAAGTAGATACTAAACAAGCACGGAACATAAAAAATTATAGATACGTTTCCGACGTATCATGGGCCAGGGTGGTCACAGCACCTGGTAGCGCGGCCCCAGGGGGGCTCTTGTTGGGGATATACTTTCCGTGTATACCCACAGGACTCGCTGAACAGGGTGGCCCACCAACGGGTTAGAGCTTTGCTTCACGGGCGGCCAAATCAGAGAAAGAGGATGATCTAGTTCCGGCTACAACAAGGCCTAGAAGCGTTACCTACTTAGGCATGTTGTATTACTTGTAGTCCAAGTTGTATCTAGTTACCGACTCTGTAACATAGCTGGATAGGTCCCTCCTGTAACCCTAGGCCCTGGTATATATATAAACCATCCCTATGGGAGACTTTAGGGCACAACCAATCTTACTACCACAATCACAACTCGCACAGGCGAACCTCTCTTGTAATTTGCTGTAACATCCGACTTACACCGATATATTACTAGGTTGCTAGAAGGAGTAGGATCCGATCACCATAGTCGGATTTGAACCTGGGTAAACTTGTGCTCACCGCTTCTGGAACATCTGACATCTCACACCCCATCTTTCCAACGCCACTAGGACCCCCAATGGCGTACTTGTCGACAATCCGACGATAGTTGGCGCCCACCTTGGGGCAGGTGACCTTTGGAGCTTCGTTCTAGGCGGAATCTGCGCGTGCAGGAATCGGCGAAACCATCACCATGGGTAGCATGGTCTACGCAAGTGATGTCCCTCTCGTTCTTCTCGACAAGACCTGGATTCCGGCTAGCAAACCCGTGATGACCTACAAGATCATGTCTATCGGCGAGATCGATATTTACCTCAACTTCGCTGAACCCTCCCAACCCACCCTTGAGGTGATGACCATGGCGGAAGAAAAATCTGGATCTACTTTTCCCGCAGAGGCGGAAGAGTTCAAGATCCCAGAAAAAATCAAACCCACCTAGCCCTCTCCTGTAGTGGTAGAAGAGGTGGAAGAAAAATCCGAATCTGATCTCCCTAAGGAGATCGGGTACACGGAGGAAGACTACATCCGCTACGGATCCGGCCCTATCGATGTCGTAGCAGAAAAACTACTCTTTAGGAGCAAGATAAAGAAGATGACGAGACACCCCTACATTGATTATGAAGCAATCGCCGATATCAAGGAAAACTTTGAGATGGAGGAGGCGGAAACCCAATTGTGACACTACCTCAAGAACATTAATAGGAAGAAGCACTGTTTCGTGTACCAAATAAGCTCTGGATCCGACTCTGTCGATGCTAGAGCCGGCAGCGATTCAGTCCTCGGCGCAGTCGAAGAAAACACCGACATATCTATCTCACCTCAGGAGTCAATAACATCGCAGGAACTTCGAGACTTCGATAAGGAGATGGAGGAGTACGAACAAGAACACGCCTCCAAGCCAACTAAAGGTGAGCCAAAAAATTCTCCTAGACCATATGATAGCATGGATGAAAGCTACACCTCATAGGATGATATGGATACCGGAGATTCATCCGATGTCCACAGCCAACCACTACGGAAAGTACCGATAGAAGTTTATCCCCCGGTACCGGACCAAAATCCGTCTTTGCCACTGGTACGCACGTTAAGGCTACTAGGCGGTCAAAGAAGAATAATAACAAGAATCTGACACCAACAGAGCCAGACGTCGAGGAAACCAACGAAGAAAAAGTTGATGAAGAGATCGAGATGGAGAATCAAGATGGAGATCCGATTAATACCACACTGATCGACCCTCCTATGGATGGACACGTCGTGACCAAGGGTGCATGTGAAATTTACGGAGATGCTCCCACGATTCCAATCCCAACGGATTCGGATCTTACTCCGGAGGCGCTGGAGAAAAGGGCTGATGACCTGGAAAAGCATCGTCTGTTTCTGCTCGAAGAGGCCACGCGCATTGTCGAGATTAAGCAACAATTAGACAGTGATCCTGCTAAATACTAGTCAAATTTCAAGCAACATCCAAATAAAACAAGAGGAGGTCCATTTCTTGCCACTAGGACCCCCTTTGGTGTACTTGTCGTAGACTAGCAAATCTTTCCAACGCCACTAGGACCCCCTATGGCATACTTGTCGACAATCCGAAGACACTCGCGCCAGGGGGTGGTGTGGGCCCCTGTGGCCCATTTATGCCTCCCCTTCTAGATTCCTTCGTCTTCTGGAAAAATAGGATTTTCCATATATTTTCTGGAATTTTCTGCTCTTCGCGAATATTGCATCTGGACACCGCTTTTTTCCATCAGAATCCTAACTCCGGCAGTTCATCCTCCAAAAGTCATCCAACATGCAAAAATAGATGAAATAACATAAGTATCACCTCTTAGTGTGAAATATATCAATAAATGACAGTAAATTATGATATAGAATAGTGATGCAAAATGGACGTATCAGCTACTAGAGAGAAAACAACAATCTTTTGTTCATAGAACAATTGTATTGTTTACTTTACACACATTGCTTAATGCAATTATCCGTTGCTTGCAACTTACTGAAAGGGTTTCGGATGACAACCTGAAGGTGGATTATTAGTCATAGATGCAGTTGGATTATGATTTATGTATATTGTTGTAATGCCCAATCAAATCTCATAGGAGCCATGATGTCTAGTATATACATTGTTATGATTTCTCAATCTGTCAATCGCCCCGCTGTAATGTATTCACCCAGCATGTTATCTATCTTAAGGAGAACACCTCTAGTGAACTGTGGGCCCCGGTCCAATCTTTATCATTGATACATCATCTACTATTACCGTTTAATTTTTACAAGAAACTATTACCTTTCACACTATATGTTTAATCATTTGTTTTCAGCAAACCAGTGAGATTGACAACCTCACTATAAGTGTAGGGTTCGCAGCATAAAAAACAAAAAAATTCCTATGATGGGAACAACTATGTACCAAGATCTATCTACTAGATACAAGCAACGGGCGGATATACATCCATAGAGAACATACCCTTGAAGACCGACAAAGCTTAAAGAGGTTGAACTCATGGTTGATGTAGACGATCTCTTGCCGATCTCAAGATCGAGAGGAATTCCTAGCGCCGCAAATCAGCGGTGCATCCGTGCTCGCACACACGTCCGAGGAACCAAGAAACCTCTGCATCCTCGCTCCAGCGATGCAGCGGAAGCACAACTCTTTCTTTCCGAATAGCCATCGGTAACATGTATCTCGCTAGTCCGAGACCATGGGGAATAAATACTAGAGGGGAGAGAGATCCTTCACTAGGAAGTGTGAGTGAGAAGTGAGGGAGGGAGATCCTTTTATAGGAGGAGGAGGGCACCCAAGGGGGTGCCGCCGGCCATGGGGGCTGCCCCCTCCCCTCCTTCATTCATGTGGATGGAAGCTCCACCCACAAAATGCCCCTTCAATTTTTTCCACTCAAAATCCTATTCAAATTCCCATTAAATTTCCACCAAATTTAATGCAAACTTTCATTAAATAAAACTCCTTTTATTTATTCAGAATTTTGTCAATTACTTTAATGATAAACATTCGCATATAACCCCGTGCTAGTATTTCATTTCACATGCAGAAAAACTTTCTGCAATTTCACCCGAAACCAGTTTCGGTATCTAGTGAAATAAATTCCTGCGCTTTCTTATTCTTTTCAGCATGAAACTATTTGCTCCAAATGGTGTCGGTGTCTCTTAAGTGTGTCACCCTACGGTTCATGAATAATGCAGACATGATTGAGACCCCTCTCAGATCAATATTCAGAAGCAGGACCTGGAGATCCATACTGACTCCCACACATTCAACAATGACTTTCTTGTGATCATGAGAACATTTTACGCTAGTATCTTAATCCCTTTGTTTCGCGATATATTACATGTTCGAGATTCGATCATCGGTATCTCTATACCTAGTTTGATCTTGTTACTGACATGTACTCTTTTCTTGTTCCCGTGATATAACATTCTAGTGATCAAATCACTTGCTTGCAAGCTAATCAATGTGATATCACCGAGAGGTCCCAGAGCATATCTATCCATCAACGGGATGAACAAATTCCACTCTCGATCCATGGTCCTCAACATAATACTTTAGTAGTACTAAACCCATATTTATAATCACCTTGTTACGTGTGACGTTTAATGTTATGAAGATACTCTTCTAGTGTTAGTGATTGACATGATCTCATGGTCTAAGGATTAGGATCACTTCGTATGATGTTATAGTAATATAAACTCAATGAATTTTATCGTAATGCTATACTTCGTATGAATGTTCATCACACCATTCCAATAATGTTGTGACCTCGTTATTAACAACATCCAATGTCCATGATCAGGAAACCTTGATCATCTTGTTAATCAATGGGCTAGTTTATAAGAGAGGCATAACTAGGAAATTTCTGTTTGTTTATTAAACACACTTGTATTAATGTTTATGTATTAATACAACTATAGCATGAAAAATAAACATATATCATATACTTGGAATACACATAATAACCACTTTATTATTGCCTCTCAGGGCATATTCCCTTCAGTCTCCCAGTTGCACTAGAGACAATAATCTAGTTACATAGTGATAAATCTAACACCCATGGAGTTCTATTGTTGATCATGTTTTGCTCTAGGGAGAGTTTTAGTCAACGGATCTGCTACATTGAGATCCATGTGTAGTTTACAAATATTTATATCTCCATCCTTGACATGCTCGCGGATGGAGTGAAACTGGCACTTAATATGCTTGGAATTCTTGTGAGACCTTGGTTCTTTGGCATTGGCTATGGCACCATTGTTGTCACAATAGATCACCATTGGGTCCAACGTGCTCGCAACCACACCTAGTTCGATTATGAACTCCTTCATCCAAACTGCTTCCTGGGCCGCTTCCGAAGCAACAACATATTCGGCTTCCGTTGTTGATCCCGCCACCACGGGTTGCTTGGAACTCCTCCAACTAACCGCTCCACCATTCATGAGAAATACGTATCCGAATTGAGACTTATAGTCATCCAGATCGGTGTCAAATCTAGCGTCGACATAACACTTAGCGATGAGCTCTTCTTCACCTCTGTACACAAGAAACATATCTTTAGTTCTTCGCAAGTACTTAAGGATATTCTTGACCGCTCTCCAGTGATTCGATCTTGGATCAGATTGGTACCTACTATTCAAACTAATAGCATGTTCCACATCCGGTCTTGTACATAGCATGGCATATATTATAGAGCCTATGGCTGAAGAATAGGGGACTTTGTCCATTATCTCTCTTTCTTCCGTCGTAGCCGGACTTTGAGTCTTACTAAATGTCTTCCCTTGCAACATAGGTAAGAACCCCTTCTTACTTCCGTACATTTTAAACTTCTTTAAAATCTTATCAAGGTATGTACTTTTCGATAGCCCTATTAGGTGCCTAGATCTATCCCTATAGATCTTTATGCCTAATATGTATGACGCTTCACCTAGGTCCTTCATTGAAAATTTGTTGTTTAGATGACTTTTAACATTGTTTAAAAGATCTATATCATTTCCGATCAATAATATGTCATCCACATATAATATCAGAAATACCACCTCGCTCCCACTCACTTTCTTGTAAATACTAGCCTCTCCATAAGTTTGGACAAATCCAAACTCTTTGATCACCTCATCAAAACAGAGATTCCAACTCCGGGATGCATGCTTCAGTCCATAGATGGATCACTGAAGCTTGCATACCTTGTCAGCATCCTTAGGTTCGACAAAACCCTTTGGTTGTATCATATACAACTCTTCTTCAATATTGCCATTGAGGAACGCAGTTTTGACATCCATCTGCCATATCTCATAGTCAAAATATGCAGCAATTGCTAACATAATCCTAACTGACTTTAGCATCGCTACAGGAGAGAATGTCTCATCGTAGTCAACTCCTTGAATTTGTCGAAACCCCTTTGTGACAAGTCGAGCTTTATAGATGGTTACATTACCATCAGCATTAGTTTTCCTTTTGAAAATCCATTTATTCTCCACGGCATTTCGGTCGTGAGGTAAGTCCACCAAGGTCCAAACCTGGTTTTCGTACATGGATTCCATCTCGGATTTCATGGCTTCTAACCATTTGTTGGAATTCGGGCTCATCATCGCTTCTTCATACGTCGCAGGGTCATCAATTTCATCGACCATGAAATTCATAACAGGATTTCCATACAGCTCGGGAGCTACACGCGTCCTGCTAGACCTGCGAGGTTTGGTAGTATTCTCTTTCGGATCTTCACGATCGTTATCATTAGTTCCCTCTTCATTTGGTGAAGCCAACTCCGGAACGACTTCCGGCGATGCGCTACTCGCCATATTATGAAGAGAAGGTTGTACAACCTCTTCGAGTTCTACCTTCCGACTACTCATGCCTTTCGCGATAAACTCTTTCTCTAGAAAGGATCCATTCTAGGAAACAAAAACCTTGCCCTCGGATCTATGATAGAAGGAATACCCAATAGTTTCCTAAGGGTATCCTATGAAGACGCATTTTTCCGCTTTGGGTTTGAGTTTATCCGGTTGAAGTTTCTCCACATAAACATCGCATCCCAAAACTTTAAGAAATGACATCTTAGGTTTGTTTCCAAACCACAATTCATACGGTGTCTTTTCAATGGATTTAGATGGTGCCCGATTTAAAGTAAATGTAGCAGTTTCTAGTGCATAACCCCAAAATTATAGTGGAAAGTCCGTCAGAGACATCATAGATCGAACCATATCTAATAAAGTATGATTACGATGTTCTGACACACCATTTTGCTGTGGTGTTCCGGCAGGTGTGAGTTGTGAAACTATTCCACACTCTTTCATATGAGTGCTAAACTCGTAACTTAGATACTCACCTCCATGGTCGGACCGTAGAAATTTGATCTCTCTATTACAATGATTTTCCACTTCACTCTCTAACTCCTTGAATTTCTCAAAGGTTTCAGACTTGTGTTTCATCAAGTAGATATAACCGTATCTACTCAAATCATCCGTGAAAGTTACAAAATAACGATATCCACCTCGCGTCGACACACTCATTGGACCACACACATCAGAATGTATGATTTCCAATAAATCTGTCGCCCGTTCCATTGAACCAGAAAACGGTGTTCTAGTCATCTTGCCCATAATACATGGCTCACATGTATCAAATGATTCAAAATCAAGTGATTACAAAAGTCCATCCGAATGGAGCTTCTTCATGCTTTTAACGCCAATATGGCCTAGACGGCAGTGCCACATATATGCGGATATATCATCATTAAGTTTAATCCTTTTAGCATCAACATTATGAATATGTGTAACACTATTATCGATATCCAACAGAAATGAACCATTCATCATTGCTGCATGATCATAAAAGATTTCATTCATAGAAATTGAACAACCATTGTTCTCAGATTTAAATGAATAACCACTGTGCATCAAATATGTTCCGAGTACAATGTTCATGATCAATACTGGCACCAGATAACAATTATTCAAGTTTATAACTAATCCCGATGGTAAGTGGAGAGGTAGCTTTCCGACGGCGATCACATCAATGCTTGATACATTGCCGATACGCATCTTGACCTCACCCCTTGCTAGCGGTCGCTTGTTCCGCAGCCCCTTTATTTGCCTTGCTAGCCTTCTTGTCTGTCAAATACTTGGGGCAGTTGCACTTCCAGTGGCCAGTCCTCTTGCAATAATAGCACTCGGTATCAGACTTAGGGCCAACTCGGGGTTTCTTTTTAGGCACGGTAACCGGCTTGCCGCCCTTCTTTCCCTTATGTTTACCCTTCTTGTCTTTCTTGAAACCAGTGGTCTTATTGATAATCAACACTTGATGTTCTTTCTTGATCTCCACTTCTGCAGTTTTAAGCATTGACAGAAGCTCGGGGAGAGACTTCTTCATTCCTTGCATATTGTATTTAATCATGAAGCTCTTATAGCTAGGTGGCAGAGACTGGAGAACACGATGGATGCCTAAGTCAATGGGAATCGTTATTCCCAAGGACACAAGCTTATCGACGTAACCCGACATCTTGAGTACATGCTCACTTACAGAGATGTTCTCTTCCATCATGCAGCTAAAGAACTTTTTTGAAGCATTGTAACTCTCTACAGCAGCATTGGTGTCAAAAATCATTTTCTACTCACCGATTGTATCAAAAGCATTGCCGTTTTCGAAACGCTTTCGAAGTTCTGGATCTAGCCCATACAATATGCCGCAATGAACTAAGTTGTGGTCCTCCTGATGAGTATGATAGACATTCTTTTCCTCGTCAGGGGCATCATCGGACGGTGGGGGTCTATAGGCGCTTCTAGCACATATTGCTTTTGTGCAGCAGTGAGGAGAATCCTCAAATTCATGGCCCAGTCGGTAAAGTTGCTACCGTTCGTTGCAAGTTTCTCTTTCTCCATGAACACATTGAAATTAAAAGTGGGTGGTGCCATCTACAACAGAATTTGTAAAGTTTAGACTAAGTTTATGATAGATTGAGTTCAACTAATCCAAATTAAGAATGAACTCCCACTCAAAAACGACATCCTCGTGCCTTTTTGGTGATTACATGAACCAAATCCACTACACCAAGTCCCATCATCATGTGAGTCGGTGTAGCTTCAAAGGCAAGCATCAAATGGGCATCATATCTTCCATATAACTCATGCTTAACCTTTCGGTTCGTTTTCCGAGGCCATGTTTTTACATTCTAGGCTTGCCAAGTAAGAACCTTAGTATTCGCGTGTGTAACTGTCTTACACCCGAAATATGATCGTGGATCCAAGAACACCCGATCATCACGTGATGTCTTGGAGCGACGAAACATAATCGGTGCATACTTAAGGGAGAACACATTTTTATCTTGATATCTAAATGAGGGATCATCTTATTATGCTTAAACCGCTAAACAATCAATATAAGATGCAATCAAACATCACATGTTAATAAGTGAAATGATATGGTTCTTGCACTTGATCTCCATCATGTGCATCATGGTATGATCACTATCATACCTCTATGTGTAAGGACAAGGTCTATGGAACTTACACGTTATGTGTGTTGTAACAGTATCGACTTATACTTCTACTTACAACATCACCATATCATGACACTAGCCCAACAACAATCTAAACTAGACGCCTCTAATTAATCCATTGCAAGTTTTACGTGGCTTAGGGCTTTCGAATATAGAACCGTTCTTACCTACGAACATGAACCACAATGAGGATAACCAAATTGTTGACAACTCGTTGCAAATTAGATATTCACTATAGTAGGAGAGACAGATACCCGCTAGCCACTTATGCAAAAATATTTGCATGTCAAGCGTGGAACATGTCTCATGTGCAAGGACATGTAAAGTTTGTCCGGGCCGCTTCATCCCACTATGCCACCAATATCCAAAGTACAACTAAGAATCAATAACATGATCATCATTGCCCACATACTCATATGTGTACTACCCGTGCAAAGCATCTACGCATAGATCCCGATCTGATGCCACTGTAGGGTTCACAACATTGAAAACAAAAAAATTCCTACGGTGGGAACAACTATGTACCAAGATCTATCCACTAGATACAAGAAACGGGCGGATATACATCTGTAGAGAACATACCCTTGAAGACCGACAAAGCTTAACGATGTTGAACTCGTGGTTGATGTAGACGATCTCTTGACGATCTCAAGATCAAGAGGAAGTCCTAGCGCCGCAAATCAGCGGCGCATTCGTGCTCGCACACACGTCCGAGAAACCGAGAAACCTCTGCCTCCTCGCTCCAGCGATGCAGTGGAAGCACAACTCTTTCTTGCCGAATAGCCACCGTGAACATGTATCTCGCTAGTCCGAGACCATGGGGAATAAATACTAGAGGGGAGAGAGATCCTTCACGAGGAGGTGTGATTGAGAAGTGAGGGAGGGGGCTCCTTTTATAGGAGGAGGGGGGCACCCAAGGGGGTGGCCGCTGGCCATGGGGGCTGCCCCCTCCCCTCCTTCATTCATGTGGGTGGAAGCTCCACTCACAAAATGCCCCTAAATTTTCTCCACTCAAAATCCCACTCAAATTCCCATTAAATTTCCACCAAATTTAATGCAAACTCTCATAAAATAAAACTCCTTTTATTTATTCCGAATTTTTTCAATTACTTAAATGACAAAAATTCACATATAACCCCTTGATAGTATTTGATTTCACATGCAGAAACACTTTCTGCAATTTCACCCGAAACCAGTTTCGGTATCTAGTGAAATAAATTCCTGCGCTTTCTTATTCTTTTCAGCATGAAACTATTTGCTCCAAATGGTGTCGGTGTCTCTTAAGTTTTTCACCCTATGGTTCACGAATAATGCGGACATGATCGAGACCCCTCTCAGATCAATAATCAAAAGCGGGGACCTGGAGATCCATACTGACTCCCACACATTCAATGATGACTTTCTTGTGGTCGTGAGAACCTTTTACGCTAGTATCTTAATCCCTTTGTTTCGCGATATATTACATGTCCGAGATTCAATCATTGGTATCTCCATACCTAGTTTGATCTCATTACTAATATGTACTCTTTTCTCGTTCCCATGATATAACATTCTAGTGATTAAATCACTTGCTTGCAAGCTAATCAATGTGATATCACCGAGAGGTCCTAGAGCATATCTATCCGTCATCGGGGTGAACAAATTCCACTCTCGATCCATGGGCATCAACATAACACTTTAGTAGTACTGAACCCATATTTATAATCACCCTGTTACGGTATGACGTTTGATGTTATCAAGATACTCTTCTAGTGTTAGTGATTGACATGATCTCATGGTCTAAGGATTAGGATCACTTCGTATAATGTTATAGCAATATAAACTCAATAACTTAGATCGTAATGTTATACTTCGGATGAATGTTCATCACACTAATCCAATAATATTGTGACCTTGTTATTAACAACATCCAATGTCCATGATCAAGAAACTTTGATCATCTTGTTAATCAACAAGCTAGTTTATAAGAGAGGCATAACTAGGAACTTTCTGTTTGTTTATTAAACACACATATATTAACATTTCCGTATTATTACAATTATAGCATGCAAAATAAACATTTATCATATACTTGGAATACACATAATATTCACTTTATTATTGCCTCTCAGGACATATTCCCTTCAGTAAGTTGGGGCAAAGTCTTGAGTTTGTGTTGTGCAGGATTCCAAGTTGTTAGCAACACCTTGGAGTTGTTTCCTTCCTCCTACTGTTTTGATAGCATTGGTTTCATAACTGAGAGAAAAATTGTTGCTGTGCTCATCATACCTTTCTCTTGGGGTTTTCCAACGAAGCTCTGCAGTTGACAGAGCTCATCAATGGGCCTCGCTAAAACTTGCATTGTATCTCTGAAAAAACATCATATTGTGAGTCTAAAATGATATTTCAAAAAATCATGAGCATTAGATCATGTACCTGTAGTTCAAACTGGACCCACTTCCTACTGATTCGGCATACATTTGTCTTTTTCACCAGAGGTATACGGAAAGGTTTGAGATAACTCGGTTGGGACATTGTTCATGTAAGGTGGTCTAATATTTTTGAAAAATAGGATGGTACCATTTTGAAACTGTCATTTGGTGGTTGCTTCACAAAACGCCTCATTTTTTGCGCTCGGAAAATAGAAAATAGCTTTTCCATATGACAAAAAGAAAAACTTCCTCCCGTAACATTGTTCGCCATACCATGATGCACATGCGTTGGCACAGTATCACAAACTATGTCCTAATTATAGCCATAACATTGATCATTTGACCCGAAAGTCAGGAAACCTTGAACATGATAGATTATTTTGTGAATGTTTTTTTGAGACATAATCAATTTATCAAGTTTGGCATTTTTCCTTGCAACTATGTCACATAATATGACACCACGCGAAGGATTTACATTGTTCAGACTGTTTTTGAATTTCTTATGCTCGTTTCAAAAAATTTCCGTTCCGAACTATGGTCAAAACGACGGGCATGAAGATATGTGATGGGCCTTGCTAAAACGTGCATTGTATCTCTGAAGAAACATCATATTATGAGTCTAAAAATGAACTTTAAAAAAATATGAGCATGAGATCATATACATATAGTTTAAACCGGACCCACTTCCTAACGATTCGATATACATTTGTCTTTTTCAATAGGGATGGACGGAAAGGTTTGATATACCTAGGTTGGGACATTTTACATGTAAGATGGTCTAATATTTTTGAAAAATAAGATGGTACCATTTTAATAAAAATAGAAAATAGAAAATAGAAAATATGTTATACAAAAGTATATGTAATGTTTTTATATTTTTTTCAATAAAAATATGTAGTATTTGAGTTTAGTTAGATATATCTCATTTTTATGCAAATTTTAATATATTATATGTATTTTTCTAAATTAGAATGATTTAGTTACAATTTGTCTAGTATTAAATGACAAGAAGGAAAAATAGCTATGCCGACGGCCTTGCCGTCGGTGTAGGTGTGAAACCTAGGCCGACGTCTTTGCCATCGGGTAGCATTGACGCCGTCGCATCATCGTCATGGTCTATCTAATACGTCGACGGCCCATCTAAGCTTTTTTTGCCTATGTCGACGGCTTTTCTAGGCCGACGGCCCGTTTGCCGGCCCGTCCGGCTCGTGCCTCTACGCCGATGGTCATGACATTTGACCTTCGGCGTAGAATATAGCCGTCGGTTCATTGGACGTTTCATGTAGTGAGAGTTCTCACAATAAGGTTTGAGCTCAAATGTTAGATTTCCTATAAAATGTATCTTTAGAAATGTTTTCCATAAAATTCCATCTTACAAATCAAAACAACCACCGTATGGTTTAAATCCTTTAAACTTCCTATGAGAATCTTTGGATCAGACAGGGCCTTTCCATGTGCAGAGACAACATAATACTCCGTATATATATGGTCAAACAAGAAGAATGGTTTCTTCTATCGTAGCATGCATCTATACCAGCTAGTAGTACTGATGATTAATTATCATCCAACGGCTATATATAGTTAAATTAGGTTGTTACAACTGGAGCAAGAAATCTAAGAGCCTATCATGATGCTCATCTTGGAACCCAACTTGGCAATCTGCTACAACAATAGTAGAAAGTTGTATAAGGGTTCCTGTAACTACAAGGAATGGGACATACACCTTCCAGCTGTATCCATTAAGCGCCAGGAAGATGTAGGCCAGAAGCGTGACGGCGGCCCCGGCGATCATTAGGGACATGAGGATCCACCTGCTATGCTCCTCTGGCTGCGCCGCGACGGCATCCTCATCGCTGCCGCCCTCGAGGTTGAGCAGGTTGACGATGAAATCCCTTAAACCTTGTGCACACACCAACAGGATGGGCCGGGGGAAGCCTTGCTCCGCCATGGCCACGCCGTCTTCCACGTCCGCCATATACCTACCTGAACAAGGTCGATCTGATCTAAAAATAAATAAATCGATAAGAGAAGAAACAAAAATAAAAGATGATGATGGGAGGAGGGAATATAAGATCCCGTCCAAAACTTTTTTTTAGCAGAGTCCCGTCCGTAACTAACTCACCTAATTAATAGAAGGAATTAGTGAAACGTGCGCTGGAAGGATGTCGCGCGAATAAATTGTTTGTCCCGGACCAATCGCTACTTTGGCCCACCTCGTCCGATCCACGCCAGATCCGTGGTGTGTTGTTGGCAAATTTTATTAATAGGCTCCGTTCACTTGGGCACGTGTTGGGTTGGCCCATATGGCGTTATTTTTTTTTCTACTAATTAAGTGTCCGTGTGTTGCTATGGTTATAAATATTAGAATGGTTTCATGTTAATCATGTCAAACATATAATGTAAGGATTCTCGTGCATATAATGCAGCAACGTCTTCTTTTACTCCTCAATTTTTGTCATGATCATCAAGCAGCAGTCTCTTCTTCTTCGTTAAATAGTTTCACGTAAGGATAGAAAGAAATTCAAAATATGAATCATTATGCTTGCAGAATAGAAAATGGAATCCTAAAGTACAGAAGCTTGGCGTAGCTGCATGACCCTTAGATATGTTCTCTATCTTTCACAAATTATTATGTTTCGTCTACCCGATAATTTCTTTTTTATTTTGTCCTAAATCGCTTAGTTCTCGCTCCGTCTGATAAGCTCCGAGAATCTATCCAAGAAAGCAAAAAATAATCATCTCCATGAAATTTACCATGATTGGAATTCTGTAGCAAGCTAGCAGTACATGTCCACATGTCAACAATATGCACGTGGACATTCATGGTTCCGGATAAATTATATGCAAATCCAACCAACTATCTCTTATTAGAGTAATTGAATAATTTTGTAGGATAGACGCACTTCGAAGCGCCGGTAGCATTGTTATTGTTCATTGTGGGCTTTTAACATTTGTTATGTCTGGCCAGAGATTGATGGTATAAACTTGTACTGATCAACGTAGTTTATAAAGATCCCATAAAGTTAACAAGGAAATATTAAACTGAATGTTGTATACCAGAACCTAATGCCACATATAACTTTTGTGCCGATGATAGAAAAATAATTTAATTAATGTATGATCAGAAAATAATACAGCTGAGATCTCACAAATGCTCGAAGGAGCAGTTGAGTATATAACAACAAAATAGCATCCATGGCCTCAAATGTGTTAACTTTTACCAATTGTACTACAACCAAGGTAAAGCGACCAGAAATGTTTTAGAAAAGATAATTAAAACCAAAACCATGAACATACATATATGCCCAATCTTCCAGAATCCAGAAGAAAGCACCTTCTTATTTTCTCGCCGTGCTAGTGAAATATGGAACATTTCTTTGCTAAATAGCACGGGTTTTTTTCAAGGAATAGCATGCTTCACCAAGCCTTTGAAATCTAAACAGTATTGTTGAAGTGTTGTCTTGTGTTCAAATAGACTTTGTGTCTTCGCGACAACCTCGAACAATCCACAGTAAAGTGAAAAATAAAATTGACAATATAGATGCAGTCAATCGACAATAGACTTTGTGTCTACATCTCATTCTTGTGTTCATATTACATCTCATCCTCGAGGGCGGCGGCAGCTCTCGCGAGGAGTGTTTGTTTTCGGTGTTTGGTCTTAATAATCATAGATATTACTTTTGATTATTGCAAACCAACAATAAGTTAGAGAAGCTGAAAGAACATTTTGGAAGCTTACAAGAACAAACTGATTGCAAGGTAGATACTGAGCTTTCTAGTTTAGCCATTAGTTAGCTTTATAATCTATCTACATACAAATTGCTTGGCAATTGACAATAATGCTCTAATTGATAATAATCTGAAACACACATTCAGTTAGTTGAAAGAAACGGTCATTCTGACAAATGTTAAGTTGTCAGAGCTAGAGATCACAGACCTATAATCAGTCACAGAGCAATGGAATTCATTCCATAGAAGCCAACATAAGTTCATGTCAGGTGCCACATCTAAATATAAATCATTATCTAATTGGAATAATCAAATTTGCACCATCAAATATAATGATCTATTGGTTTAATAACCTCCAACCGAGAGTGGAATTAGCACTTGATACACTTGTGTACAAATCTACGGACCTTGACAGTCATAAGGTGCATGCATGACAATGCCCATTTAGCATAAGAAATGAGAAAAATAGAAAGAGAAGGTACTCACATCCTTAATCGTAGTGGCCGGTAAGCTTGAGCGGAGGCCCGTCCAACTGACAGATGCACATGTCCTGATTACTATGACACGTGATTTGAACCGAGAAAAGGAAAGAACAAAGAAGGACAAATAATAAGCAGAGGATAGAGCATAACCTGAAGGTGCCTCCATCGTCCTCAGACGGAATAATGTGCATGGTCACGGCACCACGCTATAGTCTCAGTTACACTGCATAAGAACTATTGCAACTTTTCAGGCTTATTTGGTCATAAAAACAAAGAATTGAAGGATTTAGTTACGAAGGTGATGAAGTACCTCGATGATGCAAATGCCGCAGCTTCCAGGACATTGTTGTTCATCAACTTCCCCTACAAAGCACACACAAGATCATATTTAAAATTTAGCTATCACCAGCGTTGCTCGCCGCTAATTCTGCACATCTCATGCATACATCTCTCTTTTTCTGGAAATCACATACATCAATGGTAGAAAATTTTGCTAATGAAGAACAAAGCTCTTTCAATCAGAAATAAGGATGGTTATCTAAAACAATTACATAGACTAACCTTAAGGTGTTTATTTCTGAAAGTAGCTTTTGATCTCTCTGTGAGAAAAGTCAATAGCTCCCAGGAAAACATGAATTGCGAGCATCTGCAGGCTTGCTTGCATACAAATACACTGGAACAAATGAAGCACACGTGACAGAAAATGGCAACAATGGAAGGATAATATGAATGTGACATTAATTGCATTGCTGGAAATAATAATCCCAAAGGACAATCTAAATTTTTTGACCTACTTCATTCACCGTTTGCGGGGCATCAAGATTATCTTATTCCAGAATATGACCAATACTCCTAAATTAGGCGATTTATTTCTTCAGGTAATGTATTGAAGAATGCCAAGATTGCAGCAAAATGAATAATTTGGAATAGGGTAAGTAAAGCAAGACCTTAAGCCTTCTGCCCGGAGCTTGACTGGCCGCATTATCCATATGGAGGGAATCCTTGTGCATAGTGAGAGCCTCAATCTGCCGCATATTCGGAGTAGTATTCAATATGGACATCGCAGAGGTCTCCTCCCCTACAGCGAGTGACGCAGTGGAGCAGAGCATAGTGTCGATGCAGTGCTCGAAGGTTGGCATCCAACACTCGGCAGCGTTGGCGCTGATGGACTCCAAGGCCGGATCGAGGTCGAGCGATGCAAAGAACACCGACAAGGAGTACGCAGTGTAAGGCCACGAGCGGCAGTATGACATGGCACCGCTCCAGTCCAGAGAAAGCCTGCACCAGGCACACCAACATTAGAATCGGCCAATCCCTCTTCTCAGGCACTGCCTCGACGTCGCATCATCCTCGACGCCTACTGACACTTCATCATTAGTACCAATCCGAGAAATAGCTTGCATTTCAACAACCTACAAAGCCAGAAAATTAAGGTGAAGAATCCAAAATTAAATGATTCATATGCAGGCGTTCTAGGCAATATCACTTAACCATGCTTACCTATAAGAGATCGACCTCTAAAACCTCAAACTTGTGCTCCTTCCGTAGTTCAGTTCTGTAACATCACAAAATGCAGAAATACACATAAATCACACAGAAATCCCTTTAAGGAACGGTCAGAACGAAACAAAACAAGCTAGAACTTGAATCACCATCATATAAGTGAAGGTATCGGATATATCTGATCAGTATCCTCTCATAGTTGATCTCGCCCAATCCCTTTACAAACCATACAATTGTTCAAAGATGTCTTACCAAATGCACAAAATACAAGAATAAACGGTCCACTTACATGAGGGATTTGAATTCAACAGACACCCTTGATACGTTGGAAACGTATCTATAATTTTTGAATCTCCATGCTTGTTTAGTATCTACTTTGCTTTACTTGTCCACACTTTAAGGTGATTTTTACATGTTTTCTGGTACTAACCTATTAACATGTTGCAATAGTGTCAGATGCCTGTTTTCTGCTGTTTTTGGTTTTAGAAAATTTAGTAAAGAAATATTCTCGAAATTGGACGGGACAAAGGACAAAGTCAATTACTTTCCGTGGGGAACAAGAACTCCATAGGAGAGCCCGGGAGGCCGGCCAGAGGGGCCAGACCCACCCCAGGAGCGGGTGGGCCCCACCCAGTGCCTGGCTAGGGTTTGGCGCCCCTGGCCGCCGCCTCGGTCTCCCCCTTCGCCTATAAGAAGGCCCCGAGGCAGAAACCCTGGGTACCCGATCAGAAATCCACGAAACCGTCTGTAGCCACCGTCACCATCGTCCCTAGATCGGGGGAATCAGAAGTTCTTACCGGCACCCTGCCGGAGGGGAGATCATCCCGGAGGCCTTCTCTCCGGTATGATGCGTGAGTAGTTCCACCTTGGACTATGGGTCCATGTAGTAGCTAGATGGTTGTATCTCCTCCTTTCTGCTTTCATGTATAGATCTTATAAGCTCCGTTCATGATCAAGATCTAATCTATTTGTAATCATGCATGTTGTGTTTGCGGGGATCCAATGGATATTGAGATTATTATGTTGGTTTGATTAAAGGTTTTGTCTTTATGATTCTATCATGTCTGTGTTATTTGTGATCTTGCATGCTCTCCGTTGTTAGTAGCTATCTTGGCCAAGTAGTTGCTAGTGACTACAAGAGGGTGTTGGAGATATGCCCTAGAGGCAATAATAAATATAGTTATTATTATATCTTTGTGTTTATGATAAATGTTTACATTCATGCTATAATAGTATTAACAAGGAAACATTAATACTTGTGTGATTTGTAGACTAAAATAAGAGTCCCTAGTAAAGCCTCTATATAATACTAGCTTGTTGGTTAATAGATGATTGTGGTTTCCCTATCATGAACATTGAGATGTTATTAACAACAAGATCATATCGTTAGGAGAATGATATGGTGGACATACTCCTATAGATAAGCGTAGCATAAAGATCAAGTCATTTTAATAGTTCAATTGCTATATGCTTTCTGATATATAGTAATCTAATTCCTTCGACCATGAGATCATGCATATCACCTTTACCGGATGGATGCTTTGATGACATCAAACACCACACCGTAACTGGGTGGCTATAAAGGTGGCATTGAGTGTTCGGAAAGTATTGGTTGAGACACATGGATCAAGAGTGGGATTTGTCCATCCATATGACGGATAGATATACTCTGGGCCCTCTCGGTGAAATGTCATCCAATTAGCTTGCAAGCATGTGACTGGCTCACAAGGGATCACATATCACGGGAATGAGAAAAGAGTACTTATCGGTAACGAGGTTGAACTAGGTATGCAGAGATATCGACGATCATAACCTCGGATAAGTAAACTATCGTGAGACAAAGGGAAATTGATATCGTATGTAAGTGGTTCATTCGATCGCAAAGTAATCGTAGAAATATGTGGGAGCCATATGAATTTCCAGATTCCTCTATTGGTTATTGTTCGAAGAAGTGTCTCGATCATGTCCGCATAATTCACGAACCGTAGGGAGACACACTTAAGGATTCGACGTTGTTTGAGTAGTTATGGAATGATGAGAAAGAGACCGAATGTTGTTCGGAGTCTCGAATGGGATTCGGGATATCACGAGGAGATCCGGAATGGTCCGGAGAATAAGATTCATATAAGGAAAGTCCCGTTTCGGAGTTGGGAAATGGTTCCGGTGTTTTCATCGGGAATGTTCTAGAAAGTTCCGGAATGTCCGGCACTCCGGAGGCGAAGGGTACATGAATGTGTTATATCAAGTTGGTATGATTGCATTATGTACTTGGTGTCATCGCTGAAAAGTCAAACGCCTAGTTTGAAAGTCAAACGGCTATTTTTGGGAAGTGGAGAAAGAGGAGGAAACCGAGTTGGGGAGGAGTCCCTCCTCCACCGCCGCCCCACCTCCAATCCGAGTTGGGGAGGGACTCCCCTCCCCTTGGCCGGCCGGCCCCTCCACCTATATAAGGAGGGGAAGGGCTCCCCTCCTAGACACACAAGATCCCCGCCTCCAAACCCTAAGTCGGCGGCGCCGCCACCTGCTGCCGCCGCCGCCCTAGGTCAAGCCGCCGTCGCCTAGCAACCCTAGCCGCAGGCCAAGCTTCCTCCTCGGCGTGTCTAAACCCTAGATCGTCGAGGGACTCTCTCATACTCCACCATACTCGCTTCGGCTTAAGGCGAAGCCCTGCGAGATCTCCCCTCTAGTTGGGTACCATCTTGTTGTCTTGCGGAATCGCGAGGAGAGTGCTACAACCTCCATTTCTTTGGAACAAGGGAGAGGAAGGTCTTCGTCGAGCGTGTGAACGATCTGCGAGCACCGCCGAACGCAGCGCCGGAAGGATCGTCTACGTGATCTTGAGATCGGGAAGAGTACGACTACATCACCCACGAGAATCCGCTCTCGTTAAACACTTTGGAATCTTCGAGGGTGAGTTATTCCATCGACTCGTTGCTACAATCTAGTAGATAGATCTTGGATTGTCTGTTTGTATGCGGTAGAAAATTTTTGTTTTCCATGCTACGAAACCCTACAGTGGTATCAGAGCCGTGTCTATATGTAGATCTGTTGCACGAGTAGAACACAATGGTCATTGTGGGCGTTGATGCTTTTATTGTCGATTGCTTCTTGTATACTTTGCATCTTGCGGTATGTTGGAATGAAGCGGCCCGGTCTAACCTTACATGACATCGTTCATGAGAACTGCTCCACGCTTGACATGCAACTTGTATTGCATAAGTGGCTTTGCGGGTGCCTGTTTCTCCTAGCATAGTTAAGATTCAATTTACAACGGGTGATTAACAATACTAGTATCAATGTTGTGGTTCATGTTCGTAAGTTAGAACGACACTTATTGAAAGCCCCAAACCACGTAAAATATGCAAAGAAAGTAGAGGCGTCTAACTTTGTTTTGCAGGGTGTGTTGTGATGTGATATGGCCATGATTGTGATTATATTTGATGTATGCAATGTTCCTTATTGTAAGTTGGCAACCGGCAGGAGCCATATGGTTGTCTTTAATTTATGTTAAGACACGCGTGTCTATTTAAAGTAGTTGTAATAGTTGAAGCCGGTGGACGACAACCATGGAGAAGCATCATTGACCTTGATGCAATGCCGGTGATGATGGATATCATGTTCCTGCTAGATGATGGAGATCGGAAGCACAAAGAAGAAAGGCCATATCATATCACATATTATGAATTGCATGTGATGTTAATCCTTTATGCATCTTGTATTGCTTAGTAGACGACGGTAGCATTATAAGATGATCCCTCATGCACATGAATTTCAAGTCATAAAGTGTTCACCCTTAGTTAGCACCGTTGCTAAAGCTTGTTGTTTCGAAGCACCACGTGATGATCGGGTGTGTTAGATTCCGCAAGTGTATACAACGTGAGAAAGCCAGATTTGCTCATGCGGAAACTAAGGTTTGATCTTGACGAGCCTAGCATGTATATACATGGTCTCGGAACACGGATCACCGAAAGGTAAAGCATGAATCATATAGTAGATATGATGAACATGTCGATTGTTCGCCATTGAAACTATATCAACTCTCGTGATGATCGGTTTTGATGTGGTGGATTTGGTTCGTGTGATCACTAAAACAATGTGAGGGATATTGTTTTGAGTGGGAGTTCACCTAGATTAATTTTATTATTAATTTGAACTCAATTTGTCATAAACTTAGTCTAAACTATTGCAAATATGTTGTAGAACAATGGCAGCCCCTACCATCAATTTTAATGCGTTCCTAGAAAAAGAAAAGTTGAAAAACAATGGAAGCAACTTCGCGGATTGGTTCCGCAATTTGAGGATTGTCCTCACTGCTGGTAATTCAACCTATGTGCTGGATGCATTTGGGTGACCCACTGCGGTGATGCTTCCGATGAAGTAAAGAATGTTTACCTTACTCGAAGACTCGATCTACGCTCAGTGTGCTATCTTGTATGGTTTAGAATCGAGCTTAAAAGGTTTGATAATTCAGACCCATATGATATTGTCGAGGATCTCAAATTGATCTTTGAGACTCATGCGGCAATTGAAAGCTATGAGGCTTCTGAAAAGTTCTTTAACTGCAAGATGGAAGAGGGCAGCTCCGTCAGTGAGCATGTGCTTACGATGTCTGGGCACGCAAACAAACTTCAAAGCTTGGGTATAGTGATTCCTAATGCTTTGGGGATTTACCGCGTCCTCCAATCACTACCACCAAGTTACAAGAACTTTGTGATGAACTACAACATGCAAAACATGAACAAGACGTTGCCAGAACTCTTTGCCATGTTGAAATCTGCAGAAGTGGAGATCAAGAAAGAGCTTCAAGTGTTGTTGGTCAATAAGACCACCAAATTCAAGAAAGGCAAGTCTAAGCAGAAGGGACACTTCAAGAAGGGTGGTAAGAAAGTTACCACGCCAACGAAGAAGACCAAGGCTGGACCTAAGCCTGATACTGAGTGCTTTTACTGCATGGGAGAAGGTCACTGTAAGCGGAATTGCCCAAAGTACTTGGCGGATTTGAAGAACGGCAACATCAAGAAGAAAGTTATATCTGATATACATGTTATTGATGTGTATATCACTAGTACTCGTAGTAGTGCCTGGGTATTTGATACTGGTTCGGTTGCTCATATTTGTAACTCGAAACAGGTGCTGCAGAATAAACGGAAGCTAGCGAAGAACGAGGTGACGATGCGCGTGGGAAACGGATCAAAGGTTGATGTGATCGCGGTCGGCACGCTACCCCTTCATCTACCATCGGGATTAGTTTTATACTTAAATAATTGTTATTTGGTGCCTGCGTTAAGCATGAACATTATATCGGGATCTTGTTTATTGCGAGACGATTACTTGTTTAAGTCCGAGAATAATGGTTGTTCAATTTATATGAGTAATATGCTTTATGCACATGCACCTTTGATAGATGGTCTATTCTTGTTGAATCTCGATAGTGGAAATACACATATTAATAACATTGAGGCTAAACGTTTGAAATTGAGCGATAACTCGACCTATATGTGGCACGCTGCCTTGGTCACATTGGAGTGAAGCGTATGAAGAAACTCCATTCCGATGGACTTCTTGAATCACTTGATTTCGAATCACTTCAAAGATGCGAAGCATGTCTGATGGGTAAAATGACTAAGACTCCATTTTCTAGTATGATGGAGCGAGCTACGGACTTATTGGAAATCATACATACCGATGTATGTGGTCCAATGAGTGTAGCGTCGCGCGGTGGTTATCGTTATGTTCTTACCTTCACGGATGACTTGAGTAGATATGGGTATATCTATTTCATGAAACATAAGTCCGAAACTTTTGAGAAGTTTAAGGAATTTCAAAGTGAGGTAGAGAATCAACGTAACAAGAATATTAAATTTCTACGTTCTGATCGTGGAGGTGAATATCTAAGTTACGAGTTTTGCGATCATTTAAAGAAATGCGGAATACTTCCACAATTGACACCGCCGGGAACACCATAGCGTAATGGTGTGTCCGAACGTCGTAATCGAACTCTCTTAGATATGGTTCGTTCTATGACGTCACTTACAGATTTACCGCTATCATTTTGGGTTTATGCATTAGAAACAGCCGCATTCACTTTAAATAGGGCACCATCTAAATCTGTTGAAACGACACCGTATGAATTATGGTTTGGGAAGAAACCTAGATTGTCGTTCCTTAAAGTTTGGGGTTGCGAAGCCTATGTAAAGAAGTTACAGCCGGACAAGCTTGAACCCAAAGCGGAAACATAGGATACCCGAAGGAAACTATTGGGTATACCTTCTATCATAGATCCGAAGGAAAAATCTTCGTTGCCAAGAATGGATCCTTTATAGAGAAGGAATTTCTCTCGAAAGAAGTGACTGGAAGGAAAGTAGAACTCGACGAGGTTGTCGAACCTTCTCTCGAACTTGCGAGTAGCGCAGCACCGGAAGTAGTTCCTATGGTGCCTGCACCAATAAGAGAGGAAGCTAATGATGATGATCATGAAACTTCGGTCGTAGTTGCTACAGAGCCTCGCAGGTCAACGAGAACTCGTACCACTCCAGATTGGTATGATCCCGTTATGAGTGTCATGTTGGTGGATAACACCGATGACCCTGAGACATATGAGGAAGCGATGATGAGCCCAGATTCCAATAAATGGCAAGAAGCCATGAAATCCGAAATTGGATCCATGTACGAAAACCAAGTATGGACTTTGGTGGACTTACCGGATGGCCGGAAGGCTGTCGAGAATAAATGGATTTTCAAGAAGAAAACAGATGCTGATGGTAATGTTACTGTCTATAAAGCTCGACTTGTCGCAAAAGGGTTTCAACAAATTCAAGGAGTTGACTACGATGAGACTTTCTCACCAGTAGCGAAGCTAAAGTCTGTGAGGATTATGTTAGCAATCGCTGCATATTATGATTATGAGATATGGCAGATGGATGTCAAAACAACATTCCTCAATGGAGACATTGATGAAGAGTTGTATATGATGCAACCCAAAGGTTTTTTAACCCTAAAGATGCTAACAAGGTATGCAAACTTCAACGGTCCATCTATGGATTGAAGCAAGCATCCCGAAGTTGGGATCAACGTGTTGATAAGGTGATGAAAAGTGTTGGTTTTATACAAACTTATGGAGAATCTTGTATTTACAAGAAAGTGAGTGGGAGCTCTGTAGCATTCTTAATACTATATGTAGATGACATATTGTTGATTGGGAATGATGTAGACCTTCTTAATAGTGTCAAGGAATATTTGAATAATAGTTTTTCAATGAAGGATCTTGGCGAAGCAGCTTACATATTAGGCATAAAGATTTATAGAGATAGATCGAAACGCCAAATATCATTGTCACAAAGTACATATTTGGACAAAGTTCTAAAGAGGTTTGGAATGGAAGATAGCAAGAAAGGGTTCTTGCCCATGTTGCCCAATATGACCTTGAGTAAAACTCAAAGTCCGACATCGGCGTAAGATAGAGAAAGGATGAGTAAGACTCCTATGCCTCAGCCATAGGATCTCTAATGTATGCCATGCTATGTACTAGACTCGACATTGCATATGTTGTTAGTTTAACTAGCAGATATCAAAGTGATCCAGAGTGGATCATTGGACAATGATCAAAAACATCCTTAAGTATTTGAGAAGAACTAAGGATATGGTTCTTTCTTATGGAGGTGATGAACATTTCGTTGTTAATGGTTACACCGATGCTAGTTGGAACACCGATCCGGATGATTCTAAATCACAACTGGATAATGATTTATTTTGAATGGTGCAGAAGATTAGCTAGAGGAGTGCAAAGCAAAGCGTTGTGGCGAGATCTTCAATGAATCGGAATACATGGCTGCCGGAGGCTTCACAAGAAGCGATATGGATGAAAGAGTTCATTACAGCTGGGTGTGGTTCCTAGTGCCTGGACCCAATGTCTATCATCTTGTGATAACATGGGCGCCATAGCCAATGCGCAAGAACCAAGGTCACACAAGAAGTCACATCAAGCTACGTTTTCACGCTATTCGAGAACATATCCAAGATGGGGATATAAAGATTTGCAAAATACACAGATCTGAATGTGGCGGATCCGTTGACTAAACCTCTCCCGAGGGCAAAACATGACCAGCACCAAACTGCCATGGGTGTTCGGTATATTACCATGTAATCTAGATTAGATGACTCTAGTGCAAGTGGGAGACTGTTGGAGATATGCCCTAGAGGCAATAATAAATATAGTTAGTATTATATCTTTGTGTTTATGATAAATGTTTACATTCATGCTATAATAGTATTAACAAGGAAACATTAATACTTGTGTGATTTGTAGACTAAAATAAGAGTCCCTAGTAAAGCCTCTATATAATACTAGCTTGTTGGTTAATAGATGATTGTGGTTTCCCTATCATGAACATTGAGATGTTATTAACAAAAAGATCATATCGTTAGGAGAATGATATGGTGGACATACTCCTATAGATAAGCGTAGCATAAAGATCAAGTCATTTTAATAGTTCAATTGCTATATGCTTTCTGATACATAGTAATCTAATTCCTTCGACCATGGGATCATGCATATCACCTTTACCGGATGGATTCTTTGATGACATCAAACACCACACCGTAACTGGGTGTCTATAAAGGTGGCATTGAGTGTTCGGAAAATATTGGTTGAGACACATGGATCAAGAGTGGGATTTGTCCATCCATATGACGGATAGATATACTTTGGGCCCTCTCAGTGAAATGTCATCCAATTAGCTTGCAAGCATGTGACTGGCTCACAAGGGATCACATATCACGGGAACGAGAAAAGAGTACTTAACGGTAACGAGGTTGAACTAGGTATGCAGAGATACCGACGATCATAACCTCGGATAAGTAAACTATCGTGAGACAAAGGGAAATTGATATCGTATGTAAGTGGTTCATTCGATTGCAAAGTAATCATAGAAATATGTGGGAGCCATATGAATTTCCAGATTCCTCTATTGGTTATTGTTCGGAGAAGTGTCTCGATCATGTCCGCATAATTCACGAACCGTAGGGAGACACACTTAAGGATTCGACGTCGTTTGAGTAGTTATGGAATGATGAGAAAGAGACCGAATGTTGTTTGGAGTCTCGAATGGGATTCGGGATATCACGAGGAGATCCAGAATGGTCCGGAGAATAATATTCATATAAGGAAAGTCCCGTTTCGGAGTTCGGAAATGGTTTCGCTGTTTTCATCGGGAATGTTCTAGAAGGTTCCGAAATGTCCGGCACTCCGGAGGGGAAGGGTACATGAATGTGTTATATCAAGTTGGTATGATTGCATTATGTACTCGGTGTCATCACTGAACAAAATAGAGGGATTAATCAAATCCTAGTTTGAAAAGTCAAACGCCTAGTTTGAAAGTCAAACGGCTATTTTTGGGAAGTGGAGAAAGAGGAGGAAACCGAGTTGGGGAGGAGTCCCTCCTCCACCGCCGGCCCACCTCCAACCGAGTTGGGGAGGGACTCCCCTCCCCTTGGCCGACCGGCCCCTCCACCTATATAAGGAGGGGCAGGGCTCCCCTCCTAGACACACAAGATCCCCGCCTCCAAACCCTAAGCCGTCGGCGCCGCCACCTGCTGCCGCCGCCCTAGGTCAAGCCGCCGCCGCCTAGCAACCCTAGCCACCGGCCAAGCTTCCTCCTCGGCGTGTATAAACCCTAGATCTTCGAGGGACTCTCTCATACTCCACCATACTCGCTCCGGCTTAAGGCGAAGCCCTGCGAGATCCCCCCTCTACTTCCGGTACCACGCAGTTGTGCTGCCGGAATCGCGAGGAGAGTGCTACAACCTCCGCTGCCTGCTGGAACAAGGGAGAGGAAGGTATTCATCGAGTACCGAACGTGTGACTGATCAAGGGAGCCGAACGCAGCGCTGGAAGGATCGTCTACGCGATCTTGAGATCGGGAAGAGTACGACTACATCACCCACGAGAATCCGCTCTCGTTAAACACTTTGGAATCTTCGAGGGTTAGTTATTCCATCGACTCGTTGCTACAATCTAGTAGATAGATCTTGGCTTGTTTGTTTGTATGCGGTAGAAAAATTTTGTTTTCCATGCTACGAAACCCTACAGAGGGGGTATTTATGCTCGATAGTGGGTTCATGCCTCTAGTTTACAAGGGAAGTGACAATAATCTCTTTGGTTGTAGATGTGTTGTTGCTACTAGGGATAAAACAACGGTCTCTTGTTCATGGAACATGTGGACTGTTTACCTTACACACTTTGCTTAAAGCAGTTGTCTGTTGCTTGCAACTTAATACTGGAAGGGGTTCGGATAATAATCTGAAGGTGGACTTCTATTCATAGATACAGTTGGATGGCGGTCTATGTATCTTGTTGTATTGCCCAATCAACCTCATAGGATCTTTCTGACTAGTAATTGCATTGTTATGCCTTTCTCAGTTCCTGTCAATTGCCCTCCTGTAATTTGTTTACCCTTCATGCCATGTTGTTTATCTAAGGAGAGCACCTCTAGTGAACTATGGACTCCGGTCTAATCTTTACCATTGATACATCTTCTACTGTTACTTGTTTACTTGCTGCAAACCATTATCTTCCACACCACTACAAGAAATGTGTTAACTAGTGACCTTTTCTTAACGACCCTGCATTTTTTGGTCATAGATTTATGACCATTTTGAACCAATTGGTCGTAGGCCATTTGGAAGGGTACAAACTCTGAAAAACTATGACCTTTTTGTCAGAAAAGTCATAGTTTACTTATACCAGTTGGTCATAACATAGACATCGTTGGTCCATGACCTTAATTATGGACGACTACCACCAATTTAAATGGTCGTGGGTGTTATTCATGATAAATTAAAAAGATCGATAGCCACCTTAGCAAGATGATCTAGGTGTCACGTCCATGTGTTAGTGTTGACCCGTTGACTAACAAATATACTCCTACCTAATGACATGTGGGGTCTGCTTCATATGGCCCTAAAATGACTGAATATTATCTGCTTGATGTGGGGTCTAATCTTTACCATTGATACATCTTCTACTGTTACTTGTTTACTTGCTGCAAACCATTATCTTCCACACCACTACAAGAAATGTGTTAACTAGTGACCTTTTGTTAACAACCCTGCATTTTTTGGTCATAGATTTATGACCATTTTGAACCAATTGGTCGTAGGCCATTTGGAAGGGTACAAACTCTGAAAAACTATGACTTTTTGTCAGAAAAGTCATAGTTTACTTATACCAGTTGGTCATAACATAGACATCGTTGGTCCATGACCTTAATTATGGACGACTACGACCAATTTAAATGGTCGTGGGTGCTATTCATGATAAATTAAAAAGATCGATAGCCACCTTAGCAAGATGATCTAGGTGTCACGTCCATGTGTCAGTGTTGACCCGTTGACTAACAAATATACTCCTACCTAATGACATGTGGGGTCTGCTTGATATGGCCCTAAAATGACTGAATATTATCTGCATATATGGCTTTGCCATGGTGGCTTTGATCAGTTGTAGTGCGGACCAAATATTATACAAAAAAATTCGGGGCCTGGACTCGACATCAAGTCCTCATGCCCTCCAAGGTTCTCACCAAACAGGACTACCAACTGGCCACCGCTAGATACTTGTAGAGAAGAGAGTAGCTACCATTCTTAACCTAATCCGCGGTTCTCACCAAACAGAAATCTGCAGCCCAGGAATCTGCCGTCGGCCCAGGAAGCTTCCGCCAGCCCAAGACTTGCTCTGCTGGCCCATTTTACTGCTAGATTCGTAGGGCTAGCCACCTGCCGCTTTTCTTCTTTTTTTCTGAATTCTTTTGTATCTATTTAATTATAATTCCAAATTGACTCAAACAAAATTTAGCCAAATTGTAAAATTTTAGAGACTGTTTTTAGGACATTATGGAACACTTTAAATTTCTAGAAAAACTACAAGAAGATATTTTTCATATACAACCTTAATAAGTATAATTAGAGATTTTGAATCATGGTTTTGACAATAGGGGTTTGAAATTGAATTTTTTTGGTCTATAGGACGATTCTTGCTAAACTTGCATTGTATATCTGAAGACATATCATATTGTGAGTCTAAAATGATTTTTGTAAAAAATCATGAGCATTAGATGATGTACATGTAGTTCAAATCAGACCCACTTCTTGCCGATTCCGCAGACATTTGTTTTTTTCGCGACGGGTGGAATGAAAGGTTTGAGATACCCCGATTGGGACATTGTCCATGTAACATGGTCTAGTATTTTTTTAAATGGGATGGTAGCATTTTGAAACTTTCGTTTGGTGGTTGCTTCATAAAACGCCCTATTTTTCGGCATTCGAAAAATAGAAAATGCATTTTCTGTGCAACGAAAAGGAAAACTTCCTCCTGCATCATTGTTTGCCATCCGAAGATGCATATGTATGCACAAAATGGAGACAATATCACAAACTATGCCGTGATTCTAGCCATAACATTGGTCATTTGACCTGAAAACCATGAAACCTCGAACATGATAGGTCATTTCAGTGAAGGGTTTTTCGAGATGTTCGCAATATACCAAGTTTGGTATTTTTTATTGCAAATATGTCACATAATACGACGTCGCGCGAAGGTTTTACATTGTTTGTACCGTTTTTGAAATTTTTATGCCCATTTCAAACTATGGTCAAAACGGAGGGCATGAAGGTTCCTAGCTAGGGGACGAGCCTGGCTAAACTTTCACTAGATCTCTGATAAAACATTATATTGTGAACCTAAAAATGATTTTTGCAAAAAATCATGAGCAATAGATCATGTACATGTAGTTCAAATTGGACCCACTTCCTACCGATTCGGCATGCATTTGTATTTTTCGCGAGGAGTGGAAAGAAAGGTTTGAGAAATCCTACTCGGGACATTGTCCATGTAAGGTTGTCTCGTATTTTTGCAAAATATGGTGGAACCATTTCGAAACTCTCATTTGGTGGTTGCTTCACAAAACGCCCCGTTTTTCGGCATTCGAAAAATAGAAAATGCATTTGCTGTGCAACGAAGGAAAACTTCCTCCTGCGACATTGTTTTCCATCCGAAGATGCACATGTATGCACAATATGGAGACAATATCACAAACTATGCCGCGATTCTAGCGATAACATTGGTCATTTGACCTGAAAACCATGAAACCTCGAACATGATAGGTCATTTCAATGAAGGGTTTTTAGAGATGTTCGCAATATACCAAGTTTGATATTTTTTTATTGCAAATATGTCACATAATAAGACGTCGCATGAAGTTTTTACATTGTTTGGACCGTTTTTTAATTTTTTATGCCCATTTCAAACTATGGTCAAAACGGAGGGCATGGAGGTTCCTAGCTAGGGGACGAGCCTCGCTAAACTTTCACTAGATCTCTAATAAAAAATTATATTGTGAACCTAAAAATGATTTTTGCAAAAAATCATGAGCAATAGATCATGTACATGTAGTTCAAATCGGACCCACTTCCTACCGATTCGGCAGGCATTTGTCTTTTTCGCGAGGAGTGGAAAGAAAGGTTTGAGAAATCCTACTCGGGACATTGTCCATATAAGGTTGTCTAGTATTTTTGCAGAATATGGTGGAACCATTTTGAAACTCTCATTTGGTGGTTGCTTCACAAAACGCCCCGTTTTTGGCATTCGAAAAAGAGAAAATGCATTTTCTGTGCAACGAAAAGGAAAACTTCCTCCTGCAACATTGTTTGATATCCGAAGATGCACATGTATGCACAATATGGAGACAATATCACAATATTTTTGATGTATTTATGCCAGTTTTTGGACGCAGTGGTAGAGCCAGCCAATCACCATAGAGAATCACTCTGTCCACGGATCACCCTACCAAAGCAAATCTCGGACGTTCATATGACATCCATCCAACGCTCCCCTTTCAGAAAATATCTCGAGCCTCCCAATCCTGTTCACTTGGAATGACCGAAATTCCCTAGTTCCAACAGTATTGCACCGCAGAAGTGCGGAGGGGTATTTTCGTAACATCCCCTCCCCAAACCCTAGTCCCCCCACGCCCCTTGCACATCATCCCAGACCCCACCGCCACATCCTCCCTCTCTCGCTCGATAGTGTCCTATACCTCTCTCTCTCTGCTCCCCTCCGCCACAGCCTCCCTCTCCCTGCTCCCCGCCGCCCATTATCCCCACCGCAGTAAGTGCTCTTCGCCGCCGCACCTTTGCTCGATCTAGCTTCCCTCTCACCGCAGCCGCCTCCCTGCCTCCCTCCTCGCATCTGAATGCTGAACCCTAGCCCGTCGGATGGGTTGCTCGTCGGAGTGCGCGTGTATCATAGCCACGATGCGCGGCGCTCCGTCGAGATGCCATGTCCGAGTGCTGGCCGAGGGAGGCCTCTAGACGGGAGATCCGATGCTCTCATACCCGGTCTCATCCTCCATGCCTCCGCCCCCGCACCGGTGTCCCTGGCCCTCGATCCAGAGTCCCTGGCCGCCCATATTCTTTTTTTAGGGTAATAACAGTAGGAAAGACTCCTACTGCCTCATTTTCATTAATAATGGGTCAGAATCTGTAAGGTTCCATATTTACACCGAGACAGAGGATGGGGGAGAGACTCTAAAAAGTCAGAAAAGATAAATCTAGGAGTACAAGAAGGTTTACAAACTATGAATAATGCTCTTGATAAGTGGATGTAGCTCCTCTTTAGTCCTATGAATCAGTAGTGACAGATCAACAGCAAGTCTTGATTTCCAAGCCTGAACTGAGGGTTGTATGTTATAAACCAGAGATTGTTTCTCTCTTTCCAGATGTTCCAAGAGCCCAGCAAGGTGATTTCCATAAACAGCTTTTTATTCCAGCTCTTTTTTCCTTGCTCAATGATCTGGATCCTAGAGTTATTCATAGCCCAAGAGATGTTAATTGAACTCCAGCAATCTTGGCTAAATGGGCAATGAAAAAACAAGTGTTCAATTGTTTCCTCAGTATTGTGATTACACATAAAACAATCATATCCAGTCCCCAATGTATAATGTCTTCTTCTTAACATATTTCTTGTATTCAATCTGTCAGACCGAATTAACCATCCAAAGAACTTCACTTTTGCTGTGCACTTCGATTTCCACATCCATTTAAAGGATATGTGTGGATTTATATTTTTGAAATTGTATTGATAATATTTGCTGGAAGTGAATTCTTTGTCCCCCCAAACATAGCTCCAAGTGTCATGTGAATGTTCTCTTAGTTCAATTTCTCTACAGCTATTCTGAATGTCCCTCAATTCAGCTAATGCTTCAGGTGATAAAGGGAGATAAAAGAGTTGTGTCAAACTATCAGCTGTAAGAAACTCCTGTACAGAGATATCTTCCTTCCTGGCATAAGAGTAAATGGTTGGGTGACTTTCTTCTAGGATGGTTACAGACCATTGATCCTTCCAAAACAGTGTGGTAGCCCCATTACCAATAGAGCTTTTAGCTATTCCTCTGAATAAATGTGAAAGCCTAGAAACATCTTTCCACCAGAAAGAGCCACAGGGTCCAGAAGCATGGGGAACAATGTTGTTGTAATATGCATTCCATACTAGGGAGACCCAAGGTGTGTCATCCTTATTATAGAACTTATGCAGGAATTTAAGCAACAGACCTTCATTCTGAATTCTAAGGTTGAGAATGCCAACACCTCCTCTACATTTGGGCCTACAAATCATATCCTAAGCAGCTAAAGAATTACATTTTCCCCCACTTCAGTTTTTCTTGTTCCATAAGCAGTGTCTCTGAATTTTTTCTATATGCCCCACAATCTTCTCTGGCAGTTTGATTGCACACATTGTGAAAGTTGCAATTGAAGCCAGTAAAGAATTAATCACAGTAACTCTCCCACTATAAGACATCATCATGAATGAGGCAGAAACCTTTCTTTCAACTCTGTCAATCAGTGGCATAAGATCATAAACAGTGGGTTTAGTGGTGCCAAGAGGAAGCCCCAAATAAGTGAAAGGCATTTTGGCAATTGCACATCCCAATATATCTGCAATTTCCTGAGATAAGTTATCAGCCAGATTTATTGGTATTAGGTGTGACTTATGAAAATTAATTTGTAAACCAGTAGAAATAGCATAATTCTGAAGAATCCCTTTCATTATCTGTATTTGATCTTTGTCTGCTTGCATTATAATCAAAGTTTCATCTGCATATTGAACCACAGGAAAATCCTGTCCAAAATCAGGGGAGGAGTATGTTGTCTCTGAATGCCTTATTGATTGCAGATTGTAGTAAATCAGCAGCAAGCACAAAAATAAGGGGGGACAGAGGGTCTCCTTGTCTAACTCCTCTTTTGCAATGAAATTGCCTCCCAGGTACTCCATTGAGCAAAACAGCAGACATTCCAGTACCAAAAATAGTTTCAATCCATTTCAACCACTTATCATCAAAACCCATCTGTTTCATAATTTTCATCATAGCCATATGATCAATGGTATCAAAAGCTTTGGCAAAGTCCAACTTGAGTAAAATAATCTCTTTCTTAGAAGCTTCACATTGATATAAAAATTCAAATGCCCAATAAAGGCAATCCTGAATGTTTCTGCCTTTTAAAAAACCATATTGATTTCTATGGATAATCTTCAATATAAACTTCTGTAGCCTATTAGCCAAGATCTTTGTTATAAGCTTCAGAACACAATTAAGCAGGGTTATTGGCCTGAAATCATTGATAGATTCAGGTGATCCTATCTTTGGAATGAGTGTAATATGACCCATATTTATACTTTCTAGATTCAGATCTCCTTCATAGAATTGGAAACATAAAGAATAGATATCTTCCTTGATGATGTGCCAACATGTTTTGAGGAAGAGACCATTAAAACCATCTGGACCTGGGGCTTTATCACTTGGCATCTCCTTCACCACCTTGTCAATTTCCTCTCTAGTAAATGGTAAGGATAAAACCTCAAGGCCCTCAGTAGGAGTAATCAGATGTTGAAGATTAAAAAGCATCTCAGGCTGTGTAGATGTGCCCAGTCTTTCTTTATAGGCTTGATAAATAGCATTTTCTTTATCAGCATGCTCAGTAACAAAATAACCATCTGAGAGTTTAAGTGAGGCAATATTATTCTTTCTATATCTTTCAGTAGCAAAATTATGAAAGAATTTTGTGTTTTCATCTCCAAACTTTGTCCATCTAACTGTGCATCTTTTCTTCCAATATTCATTCTGGTATTGTAAAAGTCTTACAAGGTGATCTTTTAAAATTCTCCTGAAATTTGCTTCCTGACAGAATAAAGGCCTTTTGTCCTCCAGATTATCAAGTTCAGAGAGGACTTTATTGGTATTTGCAATACAAGTGGACAACTTTGAGATTGATTTGATCCAAAATTTCAAGTCATATCTCAGCTTTTTTAGCTTTGCATTAAGATTTGCAGCACTGTTGGATTTGTGAGTTGGCTTACTCCAGCATTTTGCAACCACTTCCAGAAATCCAGGATGAGCAACCCAAAAGTTTTCAAATCGGAAAATCCTACTACCAGGGATCTTAGTCTGAATAGAAACAACACAGGGAGTGTGATCAGAAGTTGGTTTGCCTTGTGTGGAAACAACTGTGTTAGGAAAACTAGTTGTCCAGTGAATGGAGGTGAAAAACCAATCAAGTTGCTCTAACAGAGGGTCTTGTTGCATGTTACTCCAAGTATATTTTCTTCCTTTAATTGGCAATTCAGTGAGATGTTGCTCTCTAATGAAATCATTAAAGATGAGCATGTCATTAACATTCCCCCCAAGTTTATTCCTATTTGTAGGAGACCTAATAAAATTAAAGTCCCCCATTAGGATCCAATCTTCATCATCAGGAATGTGCACCTCAAACATCCACTCAATAAATTTTTCCCTCAATTCACCATTACAAGGGCCATAAATGTTAATTAATGTCCAAGACTCGCCAGAATGTGAGGAAGTGAAATGAACAGAGAGAGCAAACTTTTCACAATGCATGACCATTCCAGAGAATATTGTACTATTCCATATAATAATGAGGCCACCAGAAGCCCCCATAGAAGGCACAAAGACAAACTCATCAAAATTTGCTGGGCAACAAGATTTAATAAACTGCAGATCAAAATCCTCCTTCTTTGTTTCTTGCAGGCAAATAACTGAACATCCACTAACTTTAATCGCATTCATTAAGGCTAATTGTTTTTCACTAGCATTAAGCCCTCTGATATTCCAGCACAAAATAATCCATTGTTTAGGTAGTGACATTATTACAACTCAAAAGTAAAGAGACCAAAGTAAGAAATAGACAGGCACTAGGCACTGTCAGCATTTTCCTTCTCCTGCTAGCCTTCCATAAGCTTCATAGGAGTGAGATCTTCCTGAGGTACCCCACAAAGAGATATTCCAATAGACTGGAGTACTGGGATTGGTGTTGCAAGAAGAGTCCTATCAGAGATCATGCCACCCTGACCAGGATTTATCTGAGCAAGTTCATCAGTGACTTCAACAGCCTTAACCTCAGGAATCTTCCTTTGCTTCACTTTAGATTTAGTGGCCTTGGAGTCACAGATAATTTTAGGCTTAAATCCCCTGTATCTAGTAGACCTTGAGCTTCTTCTAACTTGATTAGTAGAGATAGGTGTCCCAAAGTAAACCACATCAGTATCATCCAACTCAGGAATCTTCCTTTTGACACCAGCTTGAGTAAAATCAGGAGACCCCAAAGTTCTGTTATAGATCATTTCCTGCTTCTTCCTTGAATGAAGCAATGACTCCCATTCATCCACCAACTCAAACTGCAGAAACTTTGGCATAGGAAGAGTGAAAGAAAGGAGCTTGGCATTATCCAGAGCAAAGTTAGGGAAGCAAAACTCCTTAAAAGTAGAATTAGCAAAGTTCCTTGTCATCCAGATTTTAGAACTGACATCCAAAAGATGGTCATCAACCAGAGCAAAGTTGATAGATAAAGTGGTGTCAACCTGCATCAAGTCTGAGCCAGAGGAATTTCCATCAGAAGCATCAAAAATACTCTCATGCCAAGCTTGCATAGGGTATCACGAACATTGGTGGAGGGGGGTGGCACACCATCCTGAAAAGAGACCCCCTGTGCAGCTAGGATCTGCTGAAAATTGATCAATGGAGGGTTGGGAGCAACTACAGCATCCTCCACAACAGGTGCAACAATATTTTCAACTTGTGCAACATTATTATCAAAAAGTGTAGCAATGACTTGAGCAGGGACAAAATGTCCAGGTTGATGAAACAGAGCAGCATGGTTAATTCCTCCAGTATTGCCTCCTTGAGCATGTCCCCCTCCAGGCATCTGATTCTGTAAATTCCAATTGTTAAGTTGCTGCTGGTAAAGCTGTTCAGCAGAAAAACCTTCACCATGCATGGGATGAGGATTGCCATCATCGTTCGTGGTCTTGAGGAGGTGGCGAATTTCAGCAGATGAGCATTCCAACAAGACACCGAGCAAGATAACAGGATCCCAGAGTGCCTAGCCCCCAAGTCGATGAATAACCAAACTTTTGGGCACAAAATTAGGATGAACAATCCACACCTTGACCAACACAGATTTATCATCCCCTTGGGTTATGCCACATGGATAACAGCCAAACTCTTGAACAAAGACTATGAATATAATGGCTAGTCCGATAGTCAAGGGAAAAGCTAAAATTGTATCCAAGTTTCCTTCCAAAAGCAAGAAGACGCATGTTCTGGCTTCATTGTGTTTCACAAATGTATGATGGTAATCTCATCAATCTCAAAGGTAGTTCCAACTGTAGCATCCGCAATCAGGGTTTCTGTCATAGTAAAAATGCCAAGTCCTAATGGATGATCATCAAAGCGACTGACAAACAACTGTGACTCATTGAGGAGATTCATCACCTGAATCCTATAGTCTTCTCTAAGCTGAATCGGAATAAATCTTTTGGTCTCAGCAATTACCTTTCTGTCATGATGCAGAGGAGCCTCAGCAGGAACTACCATGTGAGACCTCACCAAGCGATCAGCTGGCCCTGGATCAATAGTCAAGCCATTGGGAAGAAAAGCTAGTGGATTCACAGGAAAGTTGGCCATTGTCGAGGTGGAGAGAGAAACTTCAGCAGTCGGCGGAGAAGGAGATGAAGCGGCAGGAGAGAGAGGGGGTGAAACTCCAGGTGAAAAAACTGTCTGCTTCTTAACTACCCGATATTCACCAGAATATCGGCTGATTGTTTAATGCAGTTTTCTTTTTTTGCCAAACTCTTCGTATCTTCTTTGGGCAGCTCCTGGCCCAATGGCCCAATAAATGACAACTCCGACACCGCCAGCCCAAGACACATTTACTCGCCAGGTGCCCAGAAATTAAACATTTAACACACCATTGGCTACGCATAGAGAGGCATTTCAAACATTTGTGACCCAGAGAGAAAATACATTTACAACTTTTCTGGCAAGAATCCACAAGATGATCATGATCTCCACAATTTGAGCAGCGTCCCAGAAATTCAAAAACCATAGCTTTGGTAGGGACAAATTTTAAGTCCAAAGCATGCATGATGTCCTGATCAGAATATAGAGCTTGCCTCATATCTTCAATCTTCTCTAATGTGACAGAAGGCAGTTGCATGCAATATTGACGTACAAACGTTGAACCAGTAAAAACTTCCTTATGATCACGTTCATGATCCACAAAAATAGGATCAGGGAAACTTCCAAAAAATAGATGTCTAGCCAGATCAGATCCATCCGAAGAAAACCCAGGAGATCCTTGTTGATGAAACCCAAATTTTGCCAATTCATGTGATGAATCCAAATGAAGATCTTGTGTAGCACTTTCCTTTAGGAAGTCCAAACTTGGCTTAAAACGAACATGATAAGATGGAGAATTCCTCACAGGATTAACAAAGGGAAAATCAGAGCACAAGTGATCATTTGTGAAGCCAGAGATCTGAGGATGATAACCTCGAAACAAACTGAAATGGCACACAAAATCAGGCCAGACTCTATCTCTCAAACTATAGATGAAGTGCCCCACTTTATTTGAAGCAACAGAGAATCGAAATCTTCGATCACTTAATTGAAAAACCCTGAATCTAGCCGCAACTCCACCAATGCAACATTGAAGAGCAAGACTCACAGATTCAACATTCAGAGAAAAAGAGGCCGAGGAGAAGGACACCACCAAGAAGAACTCATTGGCAGCCGAGGAAGGGAGAAAATGCAAGTAGATCCAAAGCCGACGACCTTTTGACTAGCCAATGCCCGCCAGAGAGAAATCGATGGAGGAGAGTTTCCATAGCCATGGAAGAAAACCCTAGGTCGCCAAGGAGTCGCCATGGGTGGGTGGGTGGGTGGGTGGGAGAGTCGCCATCGATTTTTTCCAATCTCTATGGTTTAAGCTCAACGCCGGTCTCTGCTATGGTTGAAAGGCACTCGGGATTCGCAAAGCCAATAGTACAAGAGCGAATCCCGCCCATATTCTCCATCCTCCCAACCCTAATCTACCCACGTCCATCTCTCCACGTCGTCTCTCATGACACCCCAATGTCGCCGGCTCCCTCTCTCCCCTTCACTATCTATTGAGACCGGGCATGCGGACGTGGCGCCGATGAAGGCCTTCAAGGAGGGATTCCAAGGCACGCAGGAGGTGCGGCACGAAGGGCATGGGGAGATTCCATGCCCGGCGCTCCGTCGACTGAGCCCGACCGTGTCGTGCGCCAACGGAGGGGTTTCCCGTCCACCACAATGCCACGAACTAGGATAGGATGGCGGCCAAGTTCCTGCCTCCAGTGGATGCAAGATCTAGGCCCGCTAGATCCCCTTCCATGACGCAGCGCCAAGAACAAGGTCGGGCCCGACGCAGCGCCAGGAGCTCACCATGGTTGTCCCTGGTCTCAGGTCCTATTCTGGCTCAGGTAATCATACCATCTTTTGGATCAGGCCTAACTATGTAGAACTTGCATCATCTTCCTTCAACTACAACTATGCTCGTTTCCTTCAATTGTAGAAATTGCATGACCCTGTACATGTATAGTTGATCATGAACTTGTGTGCTATGTATTGTATAGTTTCTTAATATGAGAAAGTTGTTCTAAGCATGAGTATGTGTGGATGCTGCTAGACTGTGATAGTGTTGCTGGGCTATGATAGTGCGTGCAATTGATCTTTGTTCTCATGGCTCATGGTAACATGGATAAAAAGAACAGAATATTACTTCTCAATTGATCTCTGTTTATAAATCCTGCATGCTATTATTATTCTTGAATAACTACTTTGTGGTTATCAAATTAGTAAATTATGCCAAACAGCAGCAATTCGTGACTTGCTGGTTTTTTCAAGAAACAAATGCTGCAACTCTTCACTTGTATAAACATGCACATGTAGTATGTCAGGTTTTGGTCATTCAAGTTCAACGCATAATGTTGATCATGATTTCTTACAGGGTTAAATCGCAATATTTTATATGGCTTTAGCAATAACAATTGACTAATAAATTTTACACTTCTAAACCTACATTGTTGTTTAAGATACAAGTTGTGGTTGTTTTCTACATCTCTAATATGTTTGCATCAATACTTACTCCCTGCTAGTTTGTGTTTATAAAAGGGAAAGCCTGTGGCTTTTGGAACCATGTACAATGATCAGTACTGCTCTCTTCAATTACCAGAAAGCTCAATTTGACATAGTTACTCGTACCAGTGCTGTCAAATACACTTGTACATGAATCAAAACAATTCCATAAGGCTACACTTTTTTTTACTGTTTCCTGTAATAAGAACATCCAATACTCTTTTTGGTTAAACTGATTTGGATTCTGCTTGTGCTCATTCCAGGACAAGATGGCTGAAACCTTCTGAAGTTCTTATGTATATTTGGTTTCTGCTTGTGCTCATTCTTGGACAAGAACTGAATGTATACATGTGAAGGTAAAAAAATCATCAGATCTTACTTGTTTCAGTGGTTAGCAAGGCAATACTAGTGGTTAGCAAGGCAATATTTAATATGAGACGCAGTGGCTATTTCCACCACTCCTTGATTTGAGTATTTATTTATTTTGGTTTGCTGATATGAAGGAGCTTGTGAAAGGCGGTGGCTTAATTGATTCCTGCTAGCCTCATGTAGATAGAACCCTCATATGACATCTTATTCAGACATGTTGCCCTTTTCAGGCAGACTGTAAATGAGGCCGAAAAGAACCATGGCTGTTGTTGATCCGCTTGCTGGGGAGATGAGAAGGAGCCGGCAACAAGAGCTGATGAGGTGTGCGCTGCTGCTGGGGTGGGGACAGCCGCCAGCGAGGTGCGCCATCTTTGAGGACGCCAGCATTTGTGCAATCTTGTTGGTTGGTCAATTTGAGTTGCCGTTCTTCTTCTTGGATGTTGTAATAGAAATTGTTTTGCTGTCATTTGCTGCTGGATGATTGTAATATAGATTGTTTTGCCGTTATTTTAAATGTTTCATCTGTTTTCATTGTATCTTGGAAATAGTTGATGTTTATTGACACTGTATCTGTGAATGAAATCTAATAATTGGGCATTTATGGAATGTTGACTAGTGGGACCTATATTTAGAACGTATACTGATGTGTGGGACCTGATAGGTAGGACCCATCTGACGTGTGGGCCTACTATAATTAAAATGAGAATACTATAATTAAAATGGGAAAACAAAAATATTGGGCCAATAAATATGCCACAGACCAAAAATATATGGACTGAAGTTTTAGGCTTAGCCTACTAAATAATTGCACCCTAAATGCCAAATTTATAAAATAAAAATGCTAGAATTATTGGGCTTGGCCCATGTAGAGAAGTCGTTGGATTGGGCTGAATTTGATCTACAAGCATTGCCACGTAGGATTAGCTTATGTGGAGGCTTACGTGGACATGCTAGATAGCCAGTGACCAAACCATCTATGTTGGTCATAGTTGTCTATGACCAATGCACAGGAAAGGTCTTTATTGTCTGCCAGTGACTCTCAGCTTTTGACCATAAGTTTTTGGTCACAAGAAGGTCACAAATGGAGAACAATTACCATCTATTGACCAATATGGAGGGTCAAAAATTAGCACATTTCTTGTAGTGACCATACGTTTAATCCTTTGTTATATCAAACCGGTGAGCTTGACAACCTCACTGTTTGTTGGGGCAAAGTCTTTAGTTTGTGTTGTGCAGGTCTCCGCGTTGCTTGCAACACCTATGTGACGTTTCCTTCCTCCTTCTGGTTTGATAACCTCGGTCTCTATTAAGGGAAGACTTGTTGCTTGCTGCTTCATACCTTGCTCTTGGAATTCCCAACAGGCTCCACATCAACTGAGCCATCAACAAGTTTTCTAGCGTAGTTGCCGGGAAGGATAAGGACGTGTTCACTAGGGGAGTCCTTCACTTCCTTTCTCTTTAATTTGTTTTTAGTTTGCTTTATTTCTTTTGCTTGGTTTTGTTTGCCTCTTTCCAAAAAAAACCAAAAAAATAGTCCAGTTTGGTTTGCTTGCTTTATTTAAAAAGACACACAAATTAGTTCCTGCTCTAGCTGTTGCTGTTGTTTTTGGCTTGCCCACCTTTGCCAAAATGAACTCCGCTGAGAATAGCAAGTTGTGTGACTTCACTAGCACCAACAACAATGATTTCCTTCGCACACCTATTGCTCCACCTGCTCCTGATGCTACCTTTTATGAAATTAAGCCTGCTTTGTTGAATCTTGTGATGAGAGAATAATTTTCTGGTGCTGGTTCTGATGATCATGCTGCCCATATTAATAACTTTGTTGAACTTTGTGAGATGTAAAAGTATAAGGATGTAGATGGAGATATTATTAAGCTCAAGCTTTTTCCTTTCTCCTTGAGGGGAAAAGCTAAAGAATGGTTGCTTTCTTTGCCTAAAAATAGTATTGATTCTTGGACTAAGTGCAAAGATGCTTTTATTGGAAAGTACTATCCTCCTGCTAAGATTATATCTATGAGAAGTGACATTATGAAATTTAAACAGCTTGATAGTGAACATGTTGCTCCAGCTTGGGAAAGAATGAAATCTTTGGTTAAAAATTTCCCTACTCATGGACTCGCTGCTTGGATGATTATCCAAACTTTTTATGCAGGTTTAAACTTCTCCTCAAGAAACCTGTTGGATTCTGCTGCTGGAGGTACCTTTATGGGCCTCACTTTGGGTGCTGCAACAAGGCTCCTTGATAATATAATGGTTAACTACTCTGAATGGCATGTTCAGAGAGCTCCACATGGTAAGAAGGTAAATTCTATTGAGGAAACTTCCTCTTTGAGTGAAAAATTGATGTTATTATGGCTATGCTTGTTAATGGAAAACCTCCTCTAGATCCTAATAGTGTTCCCTTAGCCTCTTTGGTTGCTCAAGAAGAGCAGGCTGATGTGAACTTCATTAGAAACAACAATTTCAAGAACAATGCCTACAGGAATAATTTTGGTAGCAACAACAATTATAGGCCTTATCCTCCTAATAATGGAAATTCCTATGGAAGCTCTTACAATAATGCTAGAAGTGCCCCCTTTGAACTTGAAGTCATACTCAAGGACTTTATTAGTAAACAAACCACTTTCAATAAGACTATAGAGTAAAAGCTTTTAACTGTTGAGAAAAATATATCCTCTTTATCTGAAGCTCAAACTTCCCTTGTTAATAAAATGGCTGCTAAACCCGAAACTATGGAAAATACCTTTGCTACTGCTCATGCCATACAAGTTATTATTGATGAAAATGTTAGGCTTGTTAGCTCAACTTCATTCTAAGTGGGAAAGGGAAGCTGAAATTGATAGAAACAATAGTGTGTGTGCACTATCACCACTAAACCACAAGTAGTCCCTATTCCTACTCCTACTATGCCTAAGCCTATTGAGCCTACTACTAGTGATGCCAAGTTAGACTTTGATATTAATGGTTGCAATATTTCTGAAGTGATCATGTTCTTGCAAAAGCTTGCTAGAAGTCCTGATACTAGTGATATGGATGTTGCTTTCACTAAACACATTACAGATGCTCTTGTTAAGATTAAGGAAGAGAAGCTAAAACACAAAGCTTCTATTCCTAGGAAAGTAGAAGATAGTTGGGAACCCATTATTAATATGCAAGTGAATGACTTTGATCTCAAAGATTCATGTGATCTTGGTTCTAGTGTCTCTATTATGCCTAAGAAGATTTATGAAATGCTTGATTTGCCACCATTAGAAGATTGTTATTTGGATGTCCCACTCAATGATAATGCTAAGAAGACACTCATGGGGAGTATTAATGATGTTCTCATTATGGTTAACAATGCTTATGTCCCTGTTGATTTCTACGTTTTGGATGTTGAATACAATGCTTCTTGTCCTATTACTTTGGGAAGACCTTTTCTTAGAACAATTGGCCCTATCATTGATATGAAAGAAGACACTATTAAATATCATTTTCCATTCAAGAAAGGTATTGAACACTTCCCTATGAGGAGAGAGCAGTTGCTTTTTGCTCCTCCTTTGAAAGCAATATTTGATGTTAATGCTTCTTCATTGGAAAATACTTAATTCTTCTTGCTTCTTGTGCCTAACTTAAAGGCGTTAAAGAAAAGTACTTGTTGGGAGATAACCCAAGAGTTTCCTTGAGTCTTGGAAGTTATTACTTCAGTAATGACCTCTCCTTATCCTTTTTGTTTGCTTTTTGTGCCAAGAATGACCTCTAATGAGAGGGAAGTAAGATTTGGGGAGTTGCTGTCCCAAAACAGATTTCTGTCCTCCACCAAAAAAATTCGTGAGGAGGCTCTGTAAATCGGATTAAGCTCAAACTATACAAATAAATCCCCCAGTATGTTAGATAACTTTCGTTAGTTCAACACGTTTTTCTTTGAGCAACATAAGATGTTCGAAAAAATCGGTTTCTACCTGCTGGTATGTTTTGATAGATTTCTGCTATTATTTGCATTTGCTTCTTATTGATTCCTTTTTGAGTTATCTTCAGGTAAATTGAGATTTTTGAAGGAGTTACTACAGTAGCTTGTGTTTTTAGTGAAAAGCCTTGCTGTTCCGAAGCTTTGCCAGTGGTCTAATATCTTTTGAATAAACTAATGTTGCTAATGAAGATTGTGTGAAGTTTTGTATGAAGGAAAAATTTCAGGTGCAGAGAGAGAATGATGCAATGAGATGAATAGTGGACAAAAGCTCAAGCTTGGGGATGTCACCATGGTGTCACCCCAAGAAATATCCAAGAGGTACAAGCGTCAAAGCTTGGGGATGCCCAAGGCATCCCCTTCTTCATCAATAAAAATCTCAGGTCTGTCTAGACACTTCGTTTTTATTGTTTCATTCACAGTTGTGTTGCTCTTGGAGCGTTTTAGTTTTCGTTTGCTTTGCTTAGTTTTTTAGTTTGCTTGAATAAAGTAGTTTGGACCCCCGTTATCGCTGTGTTATTTTGCAAATAAGTTTGCTTGGTGTTTGGAAAGGAGTAGTAAGTTCTTGCTTGAAGTGCAAGAGGAGCTTGCATTGACTGTGACTTACACTTTAGCATGACATGATAGGTGTTGTTTTAGCATTATGCTTAGTGATTATTGCTGTAGCATGTCTTGTTCCGAACAATTGGGATTGCTTAGTGTGCCTTGAGGAAATTATGTGTTGTTTTAGCATGCAAAAGCATAGTATTGTGGTATTCTCCTTTGATATTTTGCTTGGGTTGACTTGGCACATGCTCACACCATGTTATGACTATGACAAGTCACCATCAGCCTCTATGATCATTTAGGCCTTGACTTGTAGTACCACTCTTTGCTTTGTTGCATTGCATGATTTTTGCCATTATTGCTCTCTTAGTTGGTTACTCCCAGTCTTTTGCGAGCCTCCACTTGTATGAGTAAGTTCTACTCATGCTTCCAACTCCCAAGAAACCAAGTTATTCCAAAGTGTCCACTATAAACTCTTATGAAGTGTGTGTTACACCATTCCAAGTATATTCTTGTTTTCATCTATCTTCTAATTAAAAACTATTTTGTTATGTGAAAACTTAGTGATTAAAGCCCTCACGAACTTGATGGCACACTTTATATTCTTTGCCCCTAATAAACTTGAACCATTGTGATAACTTTGTTGTATATGCTTGCACTTATAAGTTGGAATTAGCAGAACCCTGTTGTCACGGGGAACGTTTTCAACATTGCACTTGTACCTTGTTGTACGCAGTTGATATCATGTTCTTTTGTCTATGGATGTCACCGGTGTGAAATAAATAGGGAACTTGTAAGTCCCTGGAGTTTGTATTCTATGTTAGAGAAACGCCTGGGCCGCTATCCTAAGCCATGCCTAATCATGGTGGAAACTTGCAGCATCACCGTAATGACCTATCTATGAAGCATCCTCAATAAAAAGTTATGCATATGGTAAATAAAAAGATTGCTGAGATGCTCATTGTCAGCTTGCCTTGTCATTTTGGTTATGGCAGTTCTCAATGATATGCAAATACTTATAGTGACAAGAACTTACCAGGACCCAAAGTTGAGTATGCATGAGGTGTGGCCCTCGTATTCAAGGGGCATGAGATTGCCAACTTATACTTCGTCAAGCATATACTCCAGCTTTGCCACTTTAACCTTAACCATAATTGATGCTTATGATCGGGGGCAATGAGGGCTGAAAGCTAACAAGTACCATAATTTTTGGAAGCACTTTTTGAAACTTTTTTCCCTGCTTCCTTTACAAAAAAGGCCTTTCTTCCACCACTATTGAGTCTCCACCTTCTACCTTTAGGCACCATTAAGAGACCATAGTTGTCATTTTGTGTGCAGTATTCCAAAGCTTATTAATTGATGCATATTGTGTTATTACTTGCTCTTGTTCTACTTGTTTCTAGTCACCCTTGTGAACTTTGCAAGTGTCCTATGCATTTATTTGCTACTCTATGAGGGACAACCTTATTGCCACTATGCTATGTTTTCTGCATGTGAAATAAACAAACATTTTTCAATGCATGTTATTCATGATCTTTGTTTGTAGCTTGTCATGTTGCATGCATAGTTACTATGTCCTATTGTTAGAACTCCTTCTTCCATGCACATGTTTAGAGTTCTTTGATCCCATCTTTCAATGCTTGAAAATGGTTGGATCTTTGTGAGGGTGCATGTCACCTAAAAAATTATTCTTTTTATCACTTACCTACTCGAGGACGGGCAGGAGTTAAGCTAGGGGATGTTGATATGTTGGAAACATATCTATAATTTTTGATGCTCCATGCTTGTTCAGTATCTACTTTGCTTTACTTGTCCACACTTTGAGGTGCTTTTTACATGTTTTCTGGTACTAACCTATTAACAAGTTGCAATAGTGCTAGATGTCTGTTTTCTGTTGTTTTGGTTTCAGAAAAGTGAGTAAAGAAATATTCTCGGAATTGGACGGGACAAAGGACAAAGTCAATTACTTTCCGCGGGGAACAAGAAGTCTAGAGGAGAGCCGGAGGGGACATTGAGAGGGGCCAGACCCACTCCAGGCGCGGGGGAAGGCGGGCCCGCGCCTGGCTTGGGTTTGGTGGCCCTGGCCGCCTCCCGGTCTCGCCCCTTCTCCTATAAGAAGCCCCCGATGCAGAAACCCTGAGGACCCGATCAGAAACCCACGAAAACGTCTGTAGCTGCCACCACCATTGTCCCTAGATCATGGGGGATCTGAAGTTCTTCCCGGCACCCTACCGGAGGGGACATCATCCCGGAGGCCTTCTCTCCGGTATGATGCGTGAGTAGTTCCACCTTGGACTATGGGTCCATGTAGTATCTAGATGGTTGTATCTCCTCCTTTGTGCTTTCATGTATAGATCTTGTGAGCTCCGTTCATGATCAAGATCTAATCTATTTGTAATCATGCATGTTGTGTTTGCGGGGATCCGATGGATATTGAGATTATTATGTTGGTTTGATTAATGGTTTTGTCTTTATGATTCTATCATGTCTGTGTTGTTTGTGATCTTGCATGCTCTCCGTTGTTAGTAGCTATCTTGGCCAAGTAGTTGCTAGTGACTCGAAGAGGGGGTATTTATGCTCAATAGTGGGTTCATGCCTATAGTTTCCAAGGGAAGTGACAAATCTTTTAGGTTGTAGATGTGTTGTTGCTACTAGGGAGAAAACAACGGTCTCTTTTTCATGGAACATGTGGACTATTTACCTTACACACTTTGCTTAAAGTAGTTGTCTGTTGCTTGCAACTTAATACTGGAGGGGGTTCGGATGATAACCTAAAGGTGAACTTCTAGTCATAGATGCAGTTGGATGGCGGTCTATGTATCTTGTTGTATTGCCCAATCAACCTCATAGGATCTTTTTGACTAGTAATTGCATTGTTATGCCTTGCTCAGTTCCTGTCAATTGCCCTCTTGTAATTTGTTTACCCTTCATGCCATGTTGTTTATCTAAGGAGAGCACCTCTAGTGAACTATGGACCCCGGTACAATATTTACCATTGATACATCTTCCACTGTTACATGTTTACTTGTTGCAAACCATTACCTTCCACACCATACGTTTAATCCTTTGTTACAGCAAACCGGTGAGCTTGACAACCTCACTGTTCGTTGGGGCAAAGTCTTAAGTTTGTGTTGTGCAGGTCTCCGTGTTTCTTGCAACACCTGTGTGACATTTCCTTCATCCTTCTGGTTCGATAACCTCGGTCTCTACTAAGGGAAGACTTGCTGCTTGCTTCTTCACACCTTGCTCTTGGGGTTCCCAACAGACACCACATCAACTGAGCCATCAACCCTCGATCTAAAACTTTGTCTGACACCGTAGTAGAGAGAGCCGATGCTCGGACGAGCATGATTGAGGCACGACCAATGTGAACCCTAGGGGCGCCCACCTTGGAACTCTGAAGAGGACGCCTTGGTGACGTCGACGAAATAAAGGCAAGCCATGGCCACGCCGGTGATTGACCTTGGATGAACAAGGCGACCACAGGCCTAGTGGACACCAATCCCATACTACGCCGGTATGGGAAGCAGCGGCCTCCTCGAGGCGATTGGAGATGAGCGCCTCCACATAGGTGTTGAAGGTAGATGGGTGATTATGGCCATCCTCGTCCCTCCACGGTCACTGATACGTTGGAAACGTATCTATAATTTTTGATGCTCCATGCTTGTTTTGTATCTACTTTGCTTTGCTTTGTCTATACTTTGAGGTGATTTTATATCTTTTCTGGAACTAAACTATTAACAAGTTGCCACAGTGCCAGTTGCCTGTCTTCTTTTGTTTTTGGTTCCAGAAAGGCAGAAAATCAATATTCTTGGAATTGGATGGGACAAAAGCCAAAGTTATTATTTTCCCGGAGCAACACGGAACCACGAAGCAGATCCGGAGGGGGGCCATAGGGTAGCCCCACCCCCCTAGGCATGGGCAAGCCCTGGAGGCGCCTGGAGGGGTGTGGGCCCCCTGGAACCCCACCGACCTTGATTCCTGCGCCTATAAGAAGCCTCCGACCAAAAAACCCTAAGGCATACAGAAGAAATCCACGAAAACCTCTGATGCGCCGCCGCCACCACCGAAGGGGAGATTCGGGGGACAGAAAGTCTCTGCTCCGGCACCCTGCCGGGTCGGGGAAGTGCCCCCGGAGCCATCTCCATCGATCTCTACCACCATCTCCATCACCGTTGCTGATTCCCATGCTGAGGTGTAAGATCCCTCCTTTATAAAGGAAAAGGATCCCTGTGATTGCAATGCTAGTCCCTGGATCATTGCTAGCATCCACAGTTTAAGATGAAGTACACAGATACAAAGGTCATTTATTACATCCATTCCAGAGATAAACATAGTCTTTACAACTCCAAGGCCACAGGCCTAATACAAGAGTTTGAATAGGTAAATAAATGAAAGTCTTCATCTTCATGTGCCACAGGCAAACATGTTGAGTGTAGACTCATGACACCTAATCCTCATCAGAGTAACCTGCAACATCACAAGTTACAGCCACAGTGGGTCAATACTTTGGAATAGTATTGGCAAGTGATACCTTAGTAAAATTTTAAGTGGACTAGATACTATATGCAATTTGGCTAAGTGTATCTTGGCTTGCTTTGCTCAAAATAGGTTTTACCTATTAGTTGAAATCACTAAGTTTTTCTTTGTCAAAACTTTTCCCAAGGAACCACCAATAGACATTGAGGTCCTTCACCCTTGTTCACCCACAAATTTTTACTTAGAAATTGGGATGAGGAGATTCTTGATAGCTTCCATGTCTTGATGCTCAAGTTGTCCATTGCCATGGACTTGGCTAAGTACTTAGGTTTTTCCATCTGCAGAGGTTGTGCACTTTCCCCACCAGACTTGGTTTCACCAAGACAGGACCTTTCAGAAGTCTTCCCATAGACCAAATGGACGCGTTCCAACCTATCATCCCACTACCACCAACTGTGCAAATGGCTAAGTTCTAGCAACTTATGTGATCCAGGCAGAGCCCATATTGCCAAGTGGCTGCACTAGAAGCTTCTTAACACTTGGACTCTAAAATCTCTTTCTTCCTGGGTGGCTTACCACAAGTGAGATACACAAGGTAAACCATAGAAATGGGTCTTGTGTAACCACTCAACATAAACCAATCCTTCCATTCCACCCAGGTGTTTCATTAACTTAGTTGTTTTATTAGGTAAAACACAAGTCCAAAGGACTTAGAAATATTTTCATCATAGCATGTATATATTTTACCAACCCTTGGTTGCTACTAGCTAGGCTAAGCATGGCATAGATAGAAACTTAACTTAGAAATTCCCTAGCACTTCTACAACTACTAGGATTTCCCAACATGGCATATGAACAAAATAATAGCATGCAAGTCTAACAAAATATTTCTAATGCTTAGTAGAAAACATAGGATGAAAATATTCATGAAGTACCACTTGCCTTGGTAGTTGGGAGAGTAGCACTCTTCACAATAACAATCACTAGCACAAAAATCTACACAAGAAATGGTAGCCACAAATTACACACAAAAAATATACAATCAAAAATATATGCATGCATGCAAAATGCTAAGTGATGATTTTCAAAACTCAACCAAGCAAGTGCATAGTACTGAGTCCTAAACAAGTCAAAAACTTTCCAAACAATAATTATTTAACCCTTAAAACAATTCCTAATCATTTCATATACTCAAATAAGCCCTACACATGTTTCTAAAAATAAAACCTTTTTAACAGAAGATAAACATTAAACACATTGCATAATCAGAAAGAGCTTGCTCTCCTGATTCCAACGGTATAAAATTTGTCAAATTCTAACATGGGGATCAAAAGTTACAATCAAAACAAGTTTGAACAATAATCAGATTCAAATTCTGTTTTAAATCTAAACCCTAGCCACGCGTCACGCTCTGATTGGCGCATAACGTTTCACGTCGGATCACGCTTCTGAGCCGCTAGATCTAACTTAATCGCATGGCTCAGATCTAATCTTACCGCTTCGCTCGCGTTCTATCCTATCCGCACGATCTGGATCCAACGTTCCTGAGCAGCCTGACCATCTAGTGGCGGCGCTAGCGGCGGCGACAGGCGGCGGCGCCTCTGTCAGTGGCGGAGCTGGCGTTCTAGGTCGCGCGGGAGAGGGGAAAGGGGCTTACTGAGCTCGTTGTGCGATGCTGATGCTCAAGGTGGTGGTGGCTGGTCAAGGGGCGCGCTGTAGTGGCTGAGGGAACTCGTCGGAGTTGTGCACGGCGTCGGGTGGTTGCAGACAAAGTTGTTGCCGACGCTCTGGGCCTTCCTAGCACCAACCAGAGGCATCAGTAGCTGCGCAAGGACAAGGCAAACCTAGTCTTATGCGAGAGAGGTCAAGGGACGCTCAGTGCTTACCGCAATCGATGGCCGGAGAAGAAGAAGGCGTCGGGTGCTTGCAGTCGTCGTCGTTGGCGAGTCTCCTGATGGTCCTAGCATGCACCAATAGGTTGAGAAGATGCGCATGGATGTTGTGATAATTCTGGCCAACTTAGACAGCAAGGGGCGACGGGGTCTTACCGGAATCGCACGCCGGAGGTCGTCGGAGCTGCGGCGGTGTTTGGCGAGTTGCGAGCAGCCTGGTGGCGTGGAGAGAAAATTGAGTGAGGGGAAATGGTCGCGAGGGGGAGAGGTTTATATAGCCGGAGCTGGGCGTGGAGTTACTCGCGGAATCAATGGGAATCAACGCGGCAGTGACTGCGGCGAGTAACGGCGGCATGAGCGTCGCAGGCGCGCGTGATTGACGAAGACGACGACGGGGTCACGGGTCCACTTGTCAGCGAAATAAACAGAGGGGAGGTGGGGTCCTGGCGTCAACGACTCCGTGTGTGCGTCTGCGAGTGAAAGAGAGAGTGAGGGGACCCGGGTGGGCAAGCTGGGCTGGATCTGTTGATGGGCTCAAACCCTGGCGCTGGCCTTTTTCCTTTTCTTTATTCCTTTTCTATTTCTGATTTGATTTTTTGGAATGATTTTCAAATGATTTCAAACTCTATTTGAATTCAAATCTTTGCAGGATTTTTGCAGTGTGCAATAGTCACAAATCTGGGCATAAAACCGAGTGGTCACTTTGAATTGGCTTGGTCATTTGGAATAAAATAAAAATAATAGTGACATAGCACTTGTTTTATATTGGTTTTCAAATTGTATTTGCTTTGAAATTTTGGTTTTAAACCTTGGCAATCTAGCAAAACAACCTGGGAGCAATAAGACAACAAAGTTTGGTTTCATGAACAACAATCTCTCATTAGAGAGTAGCATTTATTTCAAATGCTGATCACATAAAATAATGAGCTCATATGCTCCTGTTTTGAAATGGTTTTCTGAAAATGAAACCCTAAATGATTATGGATGCATGGATGATATGCATAAGTTTGAAATGTGATTTTAGGGATGTTACAAATCTAACCCCCTTAAGGTGAATCTCGCCCTCGAGATTCGGTTTGGCTAGCAAATAGGTGAGGGTGGTCTTTCCGAAGATCATCTTCTCTTTCCCATGTTGCTTCCTCTTCGGAATGATGATTCCACTGCACTTTGCAGAACTTGATAGTCTTAGTCCGTGTGACTCTTTCTGCAGTCTCAAGAATCTTGATAGGTTTCTCTTCATAAGTGAGATAACTTTCTAGTTGAACCTCCTCCAAAGGTATGGTATCCTTCAAAGAAGTTTCTTCCATTTCTGGATGACATTTCTTGAGTTGACTCACATGAAACTGTAGAGGTCTCAACCTAATAAGGTAGATTCCTCATGTGTTTACAATGCTAGTCCCTGGATCAATAGCTAGCATCCACAGTTAAGATGTAATATCAAGATACAAAGGTCATAACATAACTTTATGACCAGGAATAACATAATTTTATTACATCATACATAGCTCATTTGGCTATTACATTACGTTGCAGCGGAATAACTATAGTCATGGGTCCTTCATCTTCAAAGTGCCACAGGCAGATGTTGGTTGTAGACTTTGTAATCCTAATCAATCAATCTTCACTAAAAACAATCAAACCTGCAACATTACAAGTTATAGCCACAAGGGTCAATACATTTGAATTGTATTGGCAAGTTTCACTACTATGTGGAATATAAGTGGATTCTATCAATACATGCATATTTGGCTAAGTAGAGTTTAAGGCTCATTTGCATAAAGCAATATTTTGGGTCCTTCATCTTCAAAGTGCCACAGGTAGATGTTGGTTGTAGACTTTGTAATCCTAATCAATCAATCTTCACTAAAAACAATCAAACCTGCAACATTACAAGTTATAGCCACAAGGGTCAATACATTTGAATTGTATTGGAAAGTTTCACTACTATGTGGAATATAAGTGGATTCTATCAATACATGCATATTTGGCTAAGTAGAGTTTAAGGCTCATTTGCATAAAGCAATATTTTATCCTATCTTTTCAAAATGGTTTTGGTCCTTTGTCAAATATCCTTTCAAAAATCTCTTGAACTCCTTGGTAAAAACTCAAGTGTTCAAGTCCTTGTCAAAATCTCTTGAGATCCTTGGTCACCCCAAGTGCATCAAGTTTTAAAAGTTTTCTTTTAGAAATTAGAGTGTCGAGATCTTCCATAGCTTCAGGCCTTAGGTGCTCAGTATTGTCCATAACCGGGGACACGGCTAAGTACTTAGATTTTATTATCTTCTGCAGAAGTTGTACACTTTACCCACATGACACAATCTCGTCTTGACGCCACCAGTGGCCGCTGGATAAGTACTCACCAAAATGGAGTACCGGCAGATCGAGAATGTGACAAAGTCTTTCCATAGGAGTCCTCCCAATACAAAATGCTAGCTTGTCTACCAGGCACAAATGTAGGGTTACTCCCTTACACAAATCTAGTTAACCTGAAGATGCCAATGCATGGGACTTCCACAATGTAGTTGACTAAGCCAGAGCCCATTTAGCATGTGGTCAGACACGAAAGCCTTGTCACGAGAAACATGTTCAATCTCTAAGTTTCTGGTGGTTTTCCTTTGGAGCACAACACAAAGAGATTGCCATAGTCATGGTTCCTTTTGTTGCCACCTTCTCCAATACTCAAAGTATCCTTGGCCACCTGTGGTTCATTGAGTCCTTGTTTTATTATATAAAAACACAAGTCCTTTTCTCAACTTCATAAAATCTCAACATGTATCTCTTTTCAAAATTTAAGCATGGGTAAGCATGTAACAACTACATTGTTTTCTCTAAGGAATGGATAGGGAATCCTATTAGGATTTTAGCATAGCATAAGTACAAAAAGTATTTTCATGCATGTTTCAAAATCCACTAAGTATAATGAAAATAGTAGGAATTTTGATGATAGTGTCACTTGCCTTTTTGGAAGGGAATGGTGGTTCACTCCTTGATCTTGCTAGTCTCACTCTTTGCTAATTTCACTACAAGTCAATCAAGCAAACACAAATTCAATTCACATTCCAAACCAAAGTCAAACAAACAATTTTTCACACACACAAAGTAATAGAATCTAAGTCATGCATAAGCATGCAAAGGTTGGTTCTATTGCAAGGATGGTCTCCACTAGGCTCCTAACTTTGTAAGTTCCAAATTGGTCATTTACCAAAATGGCAAAGTCATTTGCAAATGGGTTTTATCTCAAAACCATTTTAAAATCCATTCATCATTTTATGTAGTGAAAAATGTTTTTATCAAAACAAAACTTTTAAGTTTTTCACCAAATGAGTTGCTACTGCAAAACTTGGTGTTTTGGGTCAGTAGGTTTGGTCCAAAACATTTCCTCCAAAGTTTTTACTAAAAACCATTTTCATAACAAAAACAATAGTTTTATTTGGCTAGAAATGGACTAAAACTAATTAATCCATTCTAAACTTTTCCAAATTCGTTTTCCAAACCATGGGTTGGCTCCTAGGGTCAGTAAGGTCACATCAAACCATTTTGCAAAAGTTTTAACCCTAAAATCATTTTTAAACAATTTTTCTAATCTTAACAAGCACACAAATGAATCTGCAAAAACAAGTAAATTAACAGATACTATTCACTAAACCAAGGGCATGGTTGGCTAGGGCTTGTTCCACTGAATCTATTGATATAAAATTTGTAAAATTTGGACGTGTGGTTTGAAAGTTACACCAATTACAAATTTGCATTCAAATCAGATCAAAATTCTGTTTTAAAACGAATCCAGTCCACGTGGCTGTTTCTGATTCGCCCATACCCTTTCGGTTGGATCGGCCTGGCGCGTTGGATTAAGTCAGATCGATGCATTGGCGCATACCCCTTCGCGGTTTAAGTGACTCTATCGCCCGCCCGATCTAGATCGAACAGTTCTCGATGCCCGACCATAAGTGGCGGCAAGAATGTCAATCGGCGGCGGAGCGGCCAGATATGGCGGCTGGCGAAGCAAGGAAGTGTAAGGAGATGCTCACCAGGCTCAGGAGAACACGGCGAAGCTCAAGGTACTCGCGGTTGGTCAAGGGGCGCACTAGGGTTGCAGGAATTCCTCGTCGGAGTTGCGAACGGCGTCAGGTGGTCCTGGTTGTGGTCGGAGGCGACGCTACAGATCACACGAAGGTAAACAGGGGGCAAGGTTAGCTACGCAAGGTCAGTGCGGTGACGCGTGCGTGAAAGAGAAGAGGAGGGGCGGCCTGGTTTACCTGGGAGTCGTCGTCGGAGAAGAACCGGACGGCGGCGCTGGCTCGAGGAAGATGTTGCCGACGCTCAGGGTCGCTCGGGGGCGAGCTGGCGCTACGGGGATGATCGCTAGGAGGTGGGGATCACGTGAGCATGGTCGAGGAGGCAAGGGGCGGCGAGGAGCTTCCAGAATTGTTGCTGGAGTGCGTCAGAGGCAGTCTTGAGAAAAATTGAGCACTGCCTGGCAATCTGGTGAGAGAGATGCGAATTGAAGAGGAGGGTCAGCGACTATGAGGGCACAATGAGGCGAGGTTTATTCCTGGATTGAAGCGGATTAAAGCGTGGAATTTATGTGCAGCAGCACGGCGAGGAGAGGCGTGGTCGTCAGGGTTGAAGATGATGGCTAGCGAAGTGGGCCGTTCGTCGATGGGAAAAGGAGAGAAACGCGGTCCACCGATCGGTGACCTAGCGGGTTGTTTCTGCGGTGAAGAAAGCGGTTCGATGGCGTGAGAACAGTGGGCTAGGTGGGCTATTGGGTTAGTGGGCGGATGGTGGCTGCTCTATTTTTTTCTGTCTGAAACTTTTTCCTTTTCTATTTTCAATTTACTAATTTGAAATTCAAACAAATGATTCATTCAACCAAATCAACTCACAAACACCACACATCACAATTTTGAACTTGGTTACATGACAAGATAAACCTAAATTCCAAAATAATATATTTTTATTCATTTTAAGATCCATTCATTTAATTAAATAAAATGGACCTTTATTTATTTAATATGGTTTGATTTATTTAATAAAATCTTCAATTGAAATCCAAATACTTTCAAAACCAATTCAGTAGGTTTTATTTGAAAGTAAAGAATACTTGGAAAGCTTGTTTAAAATAAAATAAAATAACCTTTTATTTATGGTCCATTAACAATTAAATAAATGGGCCTTAGTTATTAAATCAAATAGGATTTGATTTATTTAAATATTTATTTTGAAATCTAAAATAAAGTCAAAACATTTCAGTAGGTTTTATTTGAGAATATAAAATACTAGGAAAACTTATTTAAATTAATTTAAATAAGTTTTGATGTTTTGTAAATAGTAAAACTTTTATTAATAAAACTTGGATATTAAATCCTTATTAATTTATTTAAATAAATCTTTCCTATTTTTATTTAAAAACAAAATGTTTTAACTCCAAAGTTTGGCCAAGGTTTAATTTGGCTTTATAAAATAATCTTTATTTATAAATTCACCTTTCTTTTGAAAACTAAATCTTTTATTAAAAGATTCCAAAATAGTATCTCCAAAATATTTTATTTTCCTTTATTTAAAATGTTTATCTTTTTAAATCCCTTTAGGATTTTATTTAATCCAATTGGTTTGAAGTTCCAATTAAATTCAAAAAGTTTCTTCTGGCCCTGAAAATCAAACAAAGTTTTATTTTATTCATTTATTTTCACATTACAAGATTTGGAAAATCTTGGGATGTGACAGAAACACATTATGGACAGCTGACAGAGATTCTGGCAGTTCTCTTTCATAGGCAACTTCTCCTTTTTGACTCAGAATCTTGAATGGTCCAACATATCTTATTGCCAATTTTCCTTTGACTCCGAATCTCTTCACTCCACGAAGTGGTGACACCCTAAGATAGGCTCTATCACCAACTTCGTAGGTGACTTCTCTACGCTTAGGATCTGTGTAGCTTTTCTGTCAGGACTGTGCTATCTTCAACCTGTCCTTAACCAACTTGACCTTCTCTTCGGCTTCTTTGATAAGATCTGGCCCGAATAAACTTCTTTCTCCCACACCATTCCATAACAATGGGGTGGTACACTTTCTTCCGTAGAGAAACTCAAATGGTGCCATCTCAATACTGGCTTGATAGCTGTTGTTATAAGAAAATTCTGCGTAAGGCAGACTTTCATCCCAACTGGCTCCATAGTCTAGGGCACATTCCCTCAACATGTCTTCAAGAATCTGATTAGTCCTTTTTGTTTGTCCATCAGTTTGAGGATGAAAAGCAGTACTGAATTCCAACCTCGTTCCCAATGACTCATGTAACTGTCTCCAAAAATGGGAAGTGAATTGAGTTCCCCTATCTGACACAATACTCTTGGGCACTCCATGTAGACATACAATTCTACTCATGTAGATTCTGGCTAACTTAGCACTTGTATAGGTTGTTTTCACGGGTATGAAATGAGCCACTTTAGTTAGGCGATCCACTACTACCCATATAGAATCATATCCTGACCTGGTCCTTGGTAATCCGGTAATGAAATCCATACCAATCTTGTCCCACTTCCAATCAGGAATAGGTAGTGGTTGAAGCAAACCCGCTGGTTTCTGATGTTCCGCTTTCACTCTACTACACACATCACACAAAGCAATACGTTCGGCGATGTCCTTCTTGAGATTATTCCACCAAAATCTTTCTTTCATGTCCATGTACATTTTGGTGTTACCCGGATGAATGGAATACGGAGAGTTGGGTGCTTCCTGCAAAATCAGTTTCCGCAGCTCCGGATCTTGTGGAACACAGATACGTTTCCGATACCATAAAGTACCCTGTTCGTCTTCATGGAACCCTTTGGCTTTTCCTTTGCCAATCTTTTCTTTAATCTCTTCGATTTCTTTATCAATCTTCTGGGGTTCTTTGATCTTGTCCAACAAAGTGGGTTGAACATCGAAAGTCATGAGATGTCCTTCAGGCACAATCTCCAATATGAGTTTTCTAAATTGGGTACACACATCATCTGGAAATTCTCCTTTGGTAAGGCCATTCACAAAAACCTTATGACTTAGAGCATCTGCTACAACATTTGCTTTACCGGGGTGGTATTGCAAACTTAAGTCATAGTCCTTGATAAGTTCTAGCCATCTTCTTTGTCTCATATTAATTTCCTTCTAGGTGAAGATATACTTCAAACTTTTGTGATCTATGAACACTTCACAACGCTTTCCCAAAAGATAGTGTCTCCATGTTTTGAGTGCATGGACAATAGAGGCTAACTCTAAATCATGAGTAGGATAGTTCACTTCATGAGTTTTGAGTTGTCTCGAGGCATAAGCCACAACCTTACCGTCTTGCATAAGTCGCACAGGACCTGCACGATGAGATGCATCACAATATACTTGCAAATCTTTTTCCAAATCTGGTAGACATAAGACGGGTGCTGTTGTAGCATCCCAGTTGTCTAACCCCTGTAATGCTACATGTCATAATAATAAAATGGGCCACTTCCAACATATAATTGTTGCATCATCAGCACATCATGCTCATGTCATCATGTCCCCTTGCATTTGAGCATCATATTAAACCTTTTTCTTGTTTGGTTCTTATCTCATGTGCATGATTAATTGTAGTTGCCTCTTGATATTGTTTTTGGTTCTTACTAAATTGTTAAATGCCCAAGTTGAGTTGGGGGCATCTCTCTTTTGACTCCACCACCTTATCTTTCACCACCTTATAATTCCACCATCCAATAATATGGGCTTGGCATTTTATTGAGTTATCCCTAGCCCATGTTGTTAGTTGGAACCACCCTTGATCTTTGCTTGGCCTTGTCCACATTTTGGAATGGAGATGAATAGTGCCATATTAATATCCTTGTTCTCACAAGGATAATTGTGGCATTAATTATTCTGCATGGGCCATGCAATAGCCCCCCTTTTCCCTAGCTTTTGGTTTTTTCTTGTTTTCTAAATGGAACCCTCCTTCCTTGCTTGACCTTGTTTGGAGGTGTTAAACCCTCTCTCTCTTTTTCCCTTTAGCTAAACCAACCCCATGCTCCATGCACACACATGTGCTATGTGGCATGCATCCTCTAAACCCCCTCTCTTTGGAACTTGCTTGGTCCTTTGTTGGATCATGCATGGGCCATTAGTACCACCACCCTTTCCTTACCCTCTCTAAACCACAAACCTTATTCCTACCTAGCTAAATCAACAACTCCTCTTAATCTATGCTAACACAAGTGCTCCCTCCCCTCCCCTCTAGCTAAACCTAAACCCTAAGATACCTTCCCCTCTAATCAACTTCCCCCTAAACCAAAACCCTAATTACCTCTATCCTAAAACCAAACCCTAAACTACACCTCCCTCTAACAATACCCAAACAATCTCTCCCCTCTCTCTCCCAGATCTAGCATGCCCCACACGACCAGGACCCCTCCTAGCTGCCCCCACACGACCATGCCCCTCTCTCCTACCCTAGCTCCCAACCTATCTACCCGAAGCTACCCCTCTCTCTTCTAGCTCCCTCTCAGCCAAGCCAGCACCTGCCACGCCCCTACCCCACCTACCTGCCTCCCTAGACGCCCCAGGGCCACCTGCCAGCCCCTCTCACCTCCCCAGCTCGACCCCGTCACCCCTGGCCATGCCAAGCACGTGAGGGAGGCCGAAAAGGTGATCAACCCGATCAGCCTCTCCCCCACGCAACCAGCCTCCCCCCTGGCGATCTTATCTACCCCTTCCCCTCTCTGGCCTCTCCCCAGATCCGCCAAGGTCCCTGCCTCGCTGCCCTCCTCTACCCTTCTTCCACACCACCCCATCGCCCTCTCGCCGCCCACGCTAGCTACCCCACCTGCCCCAGTCGTTCTGGCCGGAGGAGCGTTGCCGCGCGGTGTCGAGGAAGCCCGTGGAGCTCTGCGACGCCCCTGGACCGCGCCAGCGAGGAGGAGACGCACCAGGAACGCCAGGACCCGAGCACACCGACGCAAAACCCTAGCCGGCAGAGCTTCAGCCCCGCCGCTGATCTACCCCTCCTCTGCTCGACCCGACCACGCCAGCACGCTCGCGGTAAGCCACCGACCCTCCTAGACACCCTCTGCACCTGCTTCGCTTCCTGCCGCCGGCGTTCGTTTCGTCGGCGCTCAGGCGTCTGGCGGCGGCGTGTCCTGCTAACTCCCGGACGCGGCCAGCCTATCTAGCGCGCCCCTCTCCAAAGACCTCCCCAGCCGGTGGCAACGGTGGCACACATGAGCCCAGATCGTGTTCGAGCCCCACTGCAAGGCCGCGCCACAAGCGCGTCGATGCGCATGAGAAGAAGCACTGATCGCTGGCCGTTTTGCGCAAACCCCCTGGCCGTTTCTTTTGCTCCAACCCGCAGCCCTCGAGGCCCCACCCGCCAGCGTCCGTGGGGATCTTGCAAAAAGGCTCCCAGGGAAAACGTTATCCAACCCGCGGTCCCTCCCTGCTGCCACCTGTCGCCGCCTCGTTCGCCAGCGCGTCCGCGTGTTCCTTTCGCAGTTAGCCCCCTGGCTGTTTTGGTTACCAACCCGCGGTCCAGCCAGGCCCGTTGTCAGTGTCTGTGAAACTTTTATAAAAAGGCTCCTGTCGTTTTGTTTATTGAACCCGCGGTCCAGGTTGTTCTCAGGCACTGCCACAGGCGTGAGATACCCTGCCCACCTGCTGCGACTCAGCTGGGTCTGAGTAGAAAGCCCGATCACGATTTTCAAATTCAAATTGGTTTAAATAATTTAAAAATTCAAATCTAATTCAGACTTTTAATAACTTTGTCATACTAATTCCAAATTTGACAAACTATATATGTATGAATATCAGAAAAATGAGAGGAATTCAAATATGCCATCTATTTTGACTTTTGCACAACTAAAATTCCAAGTTTAATTAATTACAACTAATGCCACTGGATTTTCAATAATTAATAACTTTTGTTTGGTAAATCCAAATTAAGCAAATAAGTAGTCTAAAATGTTCAGCTCGACGAGACCTTTCTGTTTATGCTATCCATGACTTCAATTGCAGCATGCATCATATAAATATATGTTGAACAACAAATGTTATGGCAACAAAATATGACTAAAACCCAATCCAAATGTTATTTCTTGTCCTCCACACCTCACCTATGCCATGCTACTTATTGCCATGCAACTTGTGCATCATTCATCATGGCATGATTGTTTGCTAGACGCATTTAATTCCAATGCTTGTGCTCTATATTCATGTTGGCCTTGTTTGTTTGGTTTTTCTCGGATAGACCTTTGGGTCAGTATCAAGAGAACCGGAGAACCACCTGAACCCCTTTGCTTCAACAGAGAGATACTGCAAGCACTACCACATGCTTGCATACATACAGTACCTATTGCCTCTATCTTATTCTTGCATCATTGAGTCGCGATTGCATTAAATTGAATCCCAAGTATGCATAGCCTTTACTTTTAAACCCCACCAAGCTTGTTCCCTCCATCCCATGAGCCACTACTATAGGAGTTGTTTGAGCCATGCGAGTCGTAGAACAGCATGTGTAGGGTTTGTGAGAGTCTGATGTATAATGAGGTACATAAACAACTTAACATGAGTAGTTCTGGGATAACTAAAGAAAGTGGCATCGGTGAGCAACATCTGCTATTTGGTTTTTCCCGCTCACTTGTCTCCGTAAGACCCCGAGTACTTGATTCCTGTTCCTTGATTTATCGCGCTATCCACATCCGGGAGGTATATGGGACCCCCCTGGGCCAGAGCTTGATTCCGTCTTATTTCTTGGGGCCACAAACTAGTTTGAGGTGTTCTTACTATCCTGTACTTATGCCATGTTTACCGCTTTATTTACGATTGTGCGAGGTGCACACTGTCATTTAGGATCATGGCACGATTCATGGTGTCGACAAGCCCAACCACACTTTCGGGTTCCCAGTGCTCACAGTCCCCATAACCTTGAGCCCGTCTCGGGGTCAGCTGGCTTCGTTGCGGGATCTACTTAAGGGGTGGCCCCCTGAAATATTTCTGAATCTTGTGATTGTTCAGTCGTGAAAGCCTCGTTGGGTTTTGATTTGGTTTTTCCGAGGTTGATCGAGCGTGTGTTGCTATTGGTGCACCCCGGCCGGGTAAAACTTTCTGAAAGCCGTGTCCGCGGATATGGACGACTTGGAGCACAGTTTCTTGATCATAGACAAGCATAACTAAAGTACCGCTTTTAACCTGACTAAAGCAACTTGACTAGTAAATAGTGCAATACTCATGGAATGGTTAATAAAATTGCCAACGGATGGGGGTTGTTCGTCCGCTTCCCTGTTGGTAAGTAGGGAGGAGGATGGATCGGATGAGATTACCATTATAACTGTTGTACTTAAATTCACGGACATCCGTCTATCATTGGTTAGGCGGATGGTTAGCGTTTATCTGTAGAATTGCTAGGGTTTATCTTTCGCTGCAATTGCGTCACCCCAGGTTGTGTCCCCTTTAGAGGCATTAAGACTTGCTGAGTACCCTTAGGGTCTCACACGATAAATTCTTGATTCAGATGAACAGGTACCTTCTCGTGACGGATCTTTGGGTGGAAGAAGCCGATGATGTGGGCAACGATCGTATGGTGTAGAGATTCCGGAACGGGATCCGTGAGACTGTAGTTGGGATGTGCTTATTTTCCGGCATCTTATGCCGATTTGCTTCTTATCCGTACTCGGATCTTGTTTGCCGCTTCCGCATGATACTCTGATGTGTGTTGTATGAGGAGTTATCCTAAAATATAGTTATCCAGGTCATTTGAATCTTGCCGTATGGCGTTGTTATATTTTCTTTCTTTCTAGATGGGATGGCTGCGATGTACTCTTGTATGGTGGCTTGCGTACATACCCACTTGTGTACGTAGTTGATCCCTTCGCCTGCCGACTACGCCGCCCGTACAGGTCCCGTTGAGAGGGTAGCGGTTGGGACGTCTGAAAGGACTACCAGTGAGTGGCTTTTGGGGCCCCACCGTACTATTTCAACCGCTATCACTCATCCAGGCTTGTATCTAGGAGCGTAGTTCACCGAGGTAGTTACAATTGGTATCAGAGCCATCCCGACCTTCAGGGTTTCAGCCAAACGGTCGTTGTCAGTCTAGCAAATATTTTAGTAGTTATGTATATAGGGAAAAACAAAACGCGAGAGTAGGACTGCTTCATTTTCTTCTTACCCTCCCACCCACCCTTTTCTGGTAAGGAAGTGCAACGTTTTCAATCCTCTTCTCAAAGTTCAAACTAGGATTCACGTGTTCTGGGTTTCCGTAGTACCATAGGATGTGTGTGTGTGTGTGTGTAGTCCCTTGTCTATCTGTTGCATCCAAGTTGTTATCTTATCTGCCTTTGGTTATCAACTGTTGGTACTTTCCATACCGACAGGCTTTTGTAAACCGACGCAATCTATCTTCCTCTTTGTATCCGACGCTATCTTGTTTGGGGTGTTCGTTTCCGTAGTACCAATCTTTAGGTTTCGTCGTGAGAAGAAGGGGTTAGGATATGTGTTCCACTTGTTCATGTGCGGAGTAATGATTTGAGTGCGGGATGGAGTCGCGACCATACCACTACTTGTATCATTCGCTTTTGTATATTGGATCGGTAGAGTCACTAATCTTGATTCGTTAAGTAATTTTGCGCATCTATTGGTATTCTAATGCCGAAATTTGTGGAAAATTTTTCTTTGATATGTTTGTGTACCACACTCCTTTTCAGTCGTGTGCGATATTCTTAATATCTTTGAGGTGCTATGAACTTTGTTGATATTTTTATATCATCTCAGTAAATTGTATCCTTTAATCTTGGTTAATTCCATCTTGGTACTATTTTGGATTATTATCATCTTCCATTATAGTACTGACTTGAGTTTTATATCAATGACAGGATGGCTCCCCACGGATGAGGAGGATATTCCTCGGAATCGGCTCGTATTTGTCAAGCATAGCTCTTTGCTTTGGCAATGCAAGAGAACCATTGCGCTTTGAGGAGAGTCGGAAGGAATGAGTTTGCTCCACTTCCTCCACCTCCCAAGCGTGGTGACATCAAGATCTTCCTCAAGTTCAACCCTCGCCAGTTCGACGTGTCTGACCGACCTCTTGACGCGGATGATTGGCTGCGCGAGATCTCAAGGTTGCTCGAGACTGCTGATGTTCCAGGAGTGGGTCAAGTGTGCTACCCACCTTCTCAAGGGAGATGCGGCTCTATGGTGGGAAAACTACTTGAAGGCAAGCTGCACTGGTTTCCAGCCAACTTGGGAGAGGTTCACTGCAGCTTTCAAAGAACAGTTTCTCTCAGAGATTGTGATGGAAAAGATGAAGGATGCTTTCCTCAACCTGAAGCAGGGAAATGATAACGTCAACACCTATATCAGAACTTTATGAACCTGTCTCGCTATGGTGGTGATGAGGTATCTGATGACAAGAAAAAGCAGAAAAGATTCAGGCAAGGGCTCAATGCGTCGATCAAGTATGCACTCACGCATGCAAGACCGGCAACCTTCCTGGAACTGCAGCATATGGCACTACAAGAGGAGGCTAGTAGGCAGGTGTTCGAGGAGTCCAAGAAACACAAAGGATGCATCAAGCTCGGCGACAATGGCAGCTCCTTCTAAGCGGCGGTTCGGGTTCCTAACACCCCACCGCCGCCCGGCTCCACCAAGATCTGCAAGCTTCGCGTCAAGGCCACCAAACTTCACCACTGCGGCTCCCAGGGGCTACAACAACCCTTACCCTGGAGCGCCTGGCGGAGTCCCTGGCTACTCTGCTCCACGTCCTCACGGTGCTTGTTACACATGTGGAGATCATGGACATCCAAGCTGGAACTGCCCAATGAAGAACAAAGCTCTCCCTCAACCCCCGCCAAGATCTGCAACAAGCTCTCCCTCGGTTCGTGCACCACCGCCTCGGGCTCTCAACATCAACACTAAGCCCGGGTCTGCGGTTGTTCGAGCTAACTGCGTCAACGCCTCTCAAGCTGAGCTCGCACCTGGAGTTGTCATGGGTATGCTTTCAGTTAACTCAGTCCCTGCACGAGTTCTCTTTGATTCTGGTGCATCGCATTCATTTGTGTCACACAAGTTTGCATATGAGAATGTGTTAAATCTGGATCCTCTCCTTAAGAAGCTGATGGTCTTATCTCCTGGTTCCAACCTGAGGGCTGAGTATATCAGTCATGGCAATCAGATCGAGATTGGTGGTTCTTCATTCTTGGCTTCTTTGATTGTGCTGGGCAACTCTGACATTGATGTCATTTTGGGCATGGATTGGTTGACAGCAAATGCAGCTGTGATCGATTGTGCTGAACGCTCAGTGTCTCTGAAGATTCCTGAAGGCCATGTAGTCTTTTCTCCAAGTCTGACTCCTGCTGTCCAGCTCTATTCCTTGGCTGCTCTGAATGATGATGCTATGGAGGCTATTCAGGGTGTACCAGTGGTCTGTGAGTTTCCGAATGTCTTTCCTGAAGAGTTGCCAGGTATGCCTCCGGATCGCGAGGTTGAGTTCGTGATCGAGCTTGAACCTGGGACGGCTCCTATCTCCAAGAGACCATATAAAATGGGTCCTTCTGAGTTGGCTGAACTCAAACGACAACTTGATGAACAAGAGAAATTGGGTTTCATTCAACACAGCACTTCTTCTTGGGGTAGCCCAACAATCTTTGTGAAGAAGCGTGACAGAACCGATAGGCTATGTGTTGATTATCGGGCTCTAAATGCTAAAACCATCAAGAACAAATATCCTCTCCCTCGGATAAATGATCTATTTGATCAGCTGGCAGGAGCTGTGGTGTTCTCTAAGCTGGACTTGAGAAGTGGTTATCACCAAATCAAAATTCGCAAAGAGGATGTGCCCAAGATAGCTTTCACCACTCGCTATGGCCTGTATGAGTACACGGTCATGTCTTTCGGCCTCACCAACGCACCTGCTACCTTCTCGAGGCTGATGAACTCCGTTTTCATGGAGTACCTGGACAAGTTTGTGGTGGTATATCTGGATGACATTTCGGTCTATTCCAAGTCCAAGGAGGAGCATGAAGAGCACTGCGGTGTCCCGAACAAGCTTCGTGAGAACCGCTTGTATGCAAAGTTCTCCAAGTGTGAGTTCGGTTGCACAAGTAACATATCTGGACATGTCATCTCGCCAAGGGCATTGCGCCAACCCGAAACCGTGAAGACAATAGTTGAATGGCTTCCTCCTGCTAATGTCAAGGAAGTGCGGAGTTTTCGGCTTGGCTAGCTATTGCCGCTTTGTTCAGAACTTCTCGAAGATAGCAAAGCCTCTTACCGACCTCCTCAAGAAAGGCAAGAAGTACCTGTGGACTCCTGCTTGTCAAGAAAGCTTTGAGACACTCAAAGAGAAGCTCACTTCCACGCCAGTCTTGGTTCCTCCGGATACATCTAAGCCTTTCCAGATCTTCTGCGATGCCTCTTTGCAAGGATTGGGTGCGGTCCTTATGCAGGAGAGACAGGTGGTTGCTTATGCCTCTCGTCAGTTGAAGACACATGAGATCAACTATCCCACACATGACCTTGAGCTAGAAGCAGTTGTCTTTGCTTTGAAGCTATGGAGACACTACTTGCTTGGTAACCGTTGTGAGATCTTCTCAGACCACAAGAGTTTGAAGTATATCTTCACTCGGCCGATCTCAATCTTGCAAAGGAGATGGATTGAAGCCATCAATGACTTTGATGTGACCATCAACTACACCCTGTGCAAAGCAAACGTCATGGCGAGCGCGCTTAGCCAGAAGCTTATGTCAACAACCTCATGGTAGAAGAGCAGCCTCTCTTGTGCGAGGAATTTCGTCGGTGAACACGGAAATTGTGGAGCAGGGCATCTCGAACCTTCCGCTACTCCTCTCTTGGAAGAACAGATTCGTTCTCGTCAGCTTGGTGATCTGCACACCAGAAAGCTCATCTCTAAGCTTGGCACTCCGAAGTATGAGTCCTTTCATGTTGATGATCAAGGCTCGCTCTTCTTTGAACACCGGATGTTTGTTCCAAACTACCCGGGTCTGAGAGACCAAGTTCTCAAGGAGGCACATGACTCGGTTCTTTCTACCCATCCTGGCAGCACAAAGATGTACATGGACTTGAAAACACAATACTGGTGGCCTGGGTTGAAACGGTATTGTGCCAAGTACGTCTCAGAATGTGATGTCTGCCGCAGAGTCAAGGCTGTCCATCAGAAACCATTTGGTCTTCTACAGCCATTGAAACCTCCGGAATGGAAGTGGGAGAAAGTAGAGATGGACTTCATCACTGGTTTTCCAAGGTCGCGGAAGGGCAACAATGCAATCTTTGTTGTCATCGACAGGCTTTCTAAAGTGGCACACTTCTTCCCAGTCAAAGAAACAATTTCTGGACTTCAGTTGGCTGAGCTCTATATCAACAGGATTGTCTCTTTGTATGGGGTTCCGCTTGAAATCAGTTCAGACCGTGGGAGCATCTTCACCTCAAAGTTCTGGGAGAGTTTCCAAAAAGCTTTGGGAACAAAGTTGAACTTCAAAGATCGCTTACCACCCTCGATCAAAGGACAAGTGGAGAGGACCAATCAGATTCTCGAGGACATGCTTAGAGCTTGCGTCATCTCTTTTGGCATGAAGTGGGAGGAATGCCTTCCATATGCTGAATTCTCCTACAACAACAGCTTCCAGAAGAGTCTGAAGATGGCACCATTCGAGGCTCTCTATGGACGCAAGTGCAGAACTCCTATTGGTTGGTCAGGTGCAGGAGAAAGAATCTGGTTTGGCCCTGACATTGTGACTCAGGCAGAGGAGAAGGTGCATATCATTCTTTAATCTTTTCTTTGCCAATCTTTTCTTTAATCTCTTCGATTTCTTTATCAATCTTCTGGGGTTCTTTGATCTTGTCCAACAAAGTGGGTTGAACATCGAAAGTCATGAGATGTCCTTCAGGCACAATCTCCAATATGAGTTTTCTAAATTGGGTACACACATCATCTGGAAATTCTCCTTTGGTAAGGCCATTCACAAAAACCTTATGACTTAGAGCATCTGCTACAACATTTGCTTTACCGGGGTGGTATTGCAAACTTAAGTCATAGTCCTTGATAAGTTCTAGCCATCTTCTTTGTCTCATATTAATTTCCTTCTAGGTGAAGATATACTTCAAACTTTTGTGATCTATGAACACTTCACAACGCTTTCCCAAAAGATAGTGTCTCCATGTTTTGAGTGCATGGACAATAGAGGCTAACTCTAAATCATGAGTAGGATAGTTCACTTCATGAGTTTTGAGTTGTCTCGAGGCATAAGCCACAACCTTACCGTCTTGCATAAGTACTGCACCCAGACCCTGATGAGATGCATCACAATATACTTGCAAATCTTTTTCCAAATCTGGTAGACATAAGACGGGTGCTGTTGTAGCATCCCAGTTGTCTAACCCCTGTAATGCTACATGTCATAATAATAAAATGGGCCACTTCCAACATATAATTGTTGCATCATCAGCACATCATGCTCATGTCATCATGTCCCCTTGCATTTGAGCATCATATTAAACCTTTTTCTTGTTTGGTTCTTATCTCATGTGCATGATTAATTGTAGTTGCCTCTTGATATTGTTTTTGGTTCTTACTAAATTGTTAAATGCCCAAGTTGAGTTGGGGGCATCTCTCTTTTGACTCCACCACCTTATCTTTCACCACCTTATAATTCCACCATCCAATAATATGGGCTTGGCATTTTATTGAGTTATCCCTAGCCCATGTTGTTAGTTGGAACCACCCTTGATCTTTGCTTGGCCTTGTCCACATTTTGGAATGGAGATGAATAGTGCCATATTAATATCCTTGTTCTCACAAGGATAATTGTGGCATTAATTATTCTGCATGGGCCATGCAATAGCCCCCCTTTTCCCTAGCTTTTGGTTTTTTCTTGTTTTCTAAATGGAACCCTCCTTCCTTGCTTGACCTTGTTTGGAGGTGTTAAACCCTCTCTCTCTTTTTCCCTTTAGCTAAACCAACCCCATGCTCCATGCACACACATGTGCTATGTGGCATGCATCCTCTAAACCCCCCCCCTCTCTTTGGAACTTGCTTGGTCCTTTGTTGGATCATGCATGGGCCATTAGTACCACCACCCCTTTCCTTACCCTCTCTAAACCACAAACCTTATTCCCTACCTAGCTAAATCAACAACTCCTCTTAATCTATGCTAACACAAGTGCTCCCTCCCCTCCCCTCTAGCTAAACCTAAACCCTAAGATACCTTCCCCCCCTAATCAACTTCCCCCTAAACCAAAACCCTAATTACCTCTATCCTAAAACCAAACCCTAAACTACACCTCCCTCTAACAATACCCAAACAATCTCTCCCCTCTCTCTCCCAGATCTAGCATGCCCCCACACGACCAGGACCCCTCCTAGATGCCCCCACACGACCATGCCCCTCTCTCCTACCCTAGCTCCCAACCTATCTACCCGAAGCTACCCCTCTCCCTTATAGCTCCCTCTCAGCCAAGCCAGCACCTGCCACGCCCCTACCCCACCTACATGCCTCCCTAGACGCCCCAGGGCCACCTGCCAGCCCCTCTCATCTCCCCAACTCGACCCCGTCGCCCCTGGCCATGCCAAGCACGTGAGGGAGGCCGAAAAGGTGATCAACCCGATCAGCCTCTCCCCCACGCAACCAGCCTCCCCCCTGGCGATCTTATCTACCCCTTCCCCTCTCTGGCCTCTCCCCAGATCCGCCAAGGTCCCTGCCTCGCTGCCCTCCTCTACCCTTCTTCCACACCACCCCATCGCCCTCTCGCCGCCCACGCTAGCTACCCCACCTGCCCGGTCGTCGGCGGAGGCGTTGCTGTGGTGTCGAGGAAGCCCGTGGAGCTCTGCGACGCCCCTGGACCGCGCCAGCGAGGAGGAGACGCACCAGGAACGCCAGGACCCGCGCACGCCGACGCAAAACCCTAGCCGGCAGAGCTTCAGCCCCGCCGCTGATCTACCCCTCCTCTGCTCGACCCGACCACGCCAGCACGCTCGCGGTAAGCCACCGACCCTCCTAGACACCCTCTGCACCTGCTTCGCTTCCTGCCGCCGGCGTTCGTTTCGTCGAGCGCTCTCCGTGCGGCGGCGGCGAGCGTGTCCCTGCTAACTTCCGGACGCGGCCAGCCTATCTAGCGCGCGCCCCCCTCAGACCTCCCCCTAGCCGGTGGCAACGCGTCACACATGAGCCCCAGATCCTGTGTTCGAGCCCCCTGCACAAGCGCCAAGGCCAAGAGCGCATGAGAAGAAGCATGCAGGCGCTGGCGTTTCGCATAAACCCCGGCGCTTTTTTGCTCCAACCCAGCCTCGAGGCCCCACCCGGCGTCTGGGGATCTTGCAAAAGGCTCCCGAAAACGTTATCCAACCCGCGTCCCTCCTCGCCGCCACCTCGCCGCGTTCGCCAGGTAGCGTCTGCGTGTTCCTTTCGCAGTTAGCCCCCTGGCTGTTTTGGTTACCAACCCGCGGTCCAGCCAGGCCCGTTGTCAGTGTCTGTGAAACTTTTATAAAAAGGCTCCTGTCGTTTTGTTTATTGAACCCGCGGTCCAGGTTGTTTGTTCTCGAACGCCACGTGGGCGAGATACCCCTGCCCACTGCGACTCAGGCTGGGTCAGTCTGAGTAGAAAACGTCCAGATGCGATTTTCAAATTCAAATTGGTTTAAATAATTTAAAAATTCAAATCTAATTCAGACTTTTAATAACTTTGTCATACTAATTCCAAATTTGACAAACTATATATGTATGAATATCAGAAAAATGAGAGGAATTCAAATATGCCATCTATTTTGACTTTTGCACAACTAAAATTCCAAGTTTAATTAATTACAACTAATGCCCTTTGGATTTTCAATAATTAATAACTTTTGTTTGGTAAATCCAAATTAAGCAAATAAGTAGTCTAAAATGTTCAGCTCGACGAGACCTTTCTGTTTATGCTATCCATGACTTCAATTGCAGCATGCATCATATAAATATATGTTGAACAACAAATGTTATGGCAACAAAATATGACTAAAACCCAATCCAAATGTTATTTCTTGTCCTCCACACCTCACCTATGCCATGCTACTTATTGCCATGCAACTTGTGCATCATTCATCATGGCATGATTGTTTGCTAGACGCATTTAATTCCAATGCTTGTGCTCTATATTCATGTTGGCCTTGTTTGTTTGGTTTTTCTCGGATAGACACTGAGCAGGGGCTGTATCAAGAGAACCAGGAGAACCACCCAGAACCGTCCTTTGCTTCAACAGAGATACCAGGCAAGCACTACCACATGCTTGCATACATACAGTACCTATTGCCTCTATCTTATTCTTGCATCATTGAGTCGCGATTGCATTAAATTGAATCCCAAGTATGCATAGCCTTTACTTTTAAACCCCACCAAGCTTGTTCCCTCCATCCCATGAGCCACTACTATAGGAGTTGTTTGAGCCATGCGAGTCGTAGAACAGCATGTGTAGGGTTTGTGAGAGTCTGATGTATAATGAGGTACATAAACAACTTAACATGAGTAGTTCTGGGATAACTAAAGAAAGTGGCATCGGTGAGCAACATCTGCTATTTGGTTTTTCCTGCTCACTTGTCTCCCGTAAGACCCCGAGTACTTGATTCCTGTTCCTTGATTTATCGCGCTATCCACATCCGGGAGGTATATGGGACCCCCCTGGGCCAGAGCTTGATTCCGTCTTATTTCTTGGGGCCACAAACTAGTTTGAGGTGTTCTTACTATCATGTACTTATGCCATGTTTACCGCTTTATTTACGATTGTGCGAGGTGCACACTGTACTGTTTAGGATCATGGCACGATTCCGCGGTGTCGACAAGCCCAGCCACACTTTCGGGTTCCCAGTCGTTCACAGCCGTCCCCATAACCTTGAGCCCGTCTCGGGTCACCGCTTTCTTGGGATCTACTTAAGGGTGGCCCCAAATATTTCTGAATCTTGTGATTGTTCAGTCGTGAAAGCCTCGTTGGGTTTTGATTTGGTTTTTCCGAGGCTGATCGAGCGTGTGTTGCTATTGGTGCACCCCGGCCGGGTAAAACTTTCTGAAAGCCGTGTCCGCGGATATGGACGACTTGGAGCACAGTTTCTTGATCATAGACAAGCATAACTAAAGTACCGCTTTTAATCTGACTAAAGTAACTTGACTAGTAAATAGTGCAATACTCATGGAATGGTTAATAAAATTGCCAACGGATGGGGGGGGTTGTTCGTCCGCTTCCCTGTTGGTAAGCAGGGAGGAGGATGGATCGGATGAGATTGCCATTATGACTGTTGTACTTAAATTCACGGACATCCGTCTATCATTGGTTAGGCGGATGGTTAGCGTTATCTCAGAGAATTACTAGGGTTTATCTTTTTCCGCAATTGCGTCACCCCAGGTTGTGTCCCCTTTAGAGGCATTAAGACTTGCTGAGTACCCTTAGGGTCTCACACGATAAATTCTTGATTCAGATGAACAGGTACCTTCTCAGGACGGATACTGGGTGGAAGAAGCCGATGATGTGGGCAACGATCGTATGGTGTAGAGATTCCGGGAACGGGGATCCGTGAGACCTGTAGTTGGGATGTGCTTATTTTCTCTGGCATCTTATGCCGATTTGCTTCTTATCCGTACTCGGATCTTGTTTGCCGCTTCCGCATGATACTCTGATGTGTGTTGTATGAGGAGTTATCCTAAAATATAGTTATCCAGGTCATTTGAATCTTGCTGTATGGCGTTGTTATATTTTCTTTCTTTCTAGATGGGATGGCTGCGATGTACTCTTGTATGGTGGCTTGCGTACATACCCACTTGTGTACGTAGTTGATCCCTTCGCCTGCCGACTACGCCGCCCGTACAGGTCCCGTTGAGAGGGTAGCGGTTGGGACGTCTGAAAGGACTACCAGTGAGTGGCTTTTGGGGCCCCACCGTACTATTTCAACCGCTATCACTCATCCAGGCTTGTATCTAGGAGCGTAGTTCACCGAGGTAGTTACAGCTGTCACAAGTCTCTTCTTCAATTCCTGAAAGTTGAGTTCACAACCTTCAGACCAAGCAAACTTCTTGTCTTTCTTTAGCAATTCCGTCATGGGCTTAGCTACCTTTGAGAAATTTTCAATGAACCTTCTGTAGTAACCTGCTCAGCCAAGGAAACTACTAACTTCTTTCACGGACTTGGGAGATTCCCATTCAGTTACAGCTGAAACTTTAGCAGGATCAACTGCTACACCATCCTTTGTCATAACATGTCCAAGAAATCCAACTTCATTCAACTAGAATTTGCATTTGCTGAATTTGGCATAAAGTTTATGTTCTCTTAACTTCTCAAGTATCAAACGCAAATGTCCTTCATGCTCTTCTTTGCTCTTGGAGTAGACTAAGATGTCATCGATGAAAACGATAACAAACTTGTCAAGGAATTCCATGAACACCTTGTTCATCATATTCATGAAGTATGCTGGAGCATTGGTCAAACCAAAAGGCATTACGGTATACTCATACAATCCATACCTTGTAGTGAAAGTTGTTTTAGGTATGTCGTGTTCCCTTATCTTGAGTTGAAAATATCCTGACCGGAGATCAATCTTTGAGAACACACATGCTCCTTCTAGATGATCAAATAAGTCATTGATTCTAGGCAAAGGGTATTTGTTCTTGATAGTCACCTCGTTGAGTGAACGGTAATCTATGCATAACCTTTGACTTCTATCTTTCTTCTCCACGAACAAAACTGGGGCTCCCCAAGATGAGAACTTGGTTGAATAAATCCTTTCTGCAACTGTTCTCCAAGTTGTTTCTTGAATTCTTTCAGTTCATCCACTGACATTTTATATGGCATCTTTGCTATTGGTCCAGACCCTGATACCAAATCTATAAGAAACTCCACATCTCTATCTGGTGGCATTCCCGGCAATTCTTCCGGAAACACATCCGGATACTCACTTCCAATTGGCACACTGTCTATGCTAACCCCCTTAAGAGAATTTAGCATACTCCTTTTTGCTTCAAAGTTGGTCTTGAATATGATCCTTTTATTTTCTGGAGTTGTGAGTGAGACAGTATGGTTGGCACAATCTATCACTCCCTTGTGCTTAGTCATCCAGTCCATTCCCAAAATGACATCCAATCCTTGGGAGTTTAGGATTATCAAGTTAACGGGAAACTTATACTTCCCAAATTCTATGACTAGATCATGACATCCTGAATTCACTATCATTTCTCCACCAGGAGAACTTACTTTTATAGGACACCCAATAGTTTCTACCGGCAGTTCATTTCTTTCAACAAATGCTCTTGATATGAATGAATGAGATGCACCAGTATCAAAGAGAACAAATGCTGGAACAGAATTGAGTTTGAACTTACCAGCCACAGCATCAGGCTCCTCATAGATTTCCTCCACATTGATGTGGTTCACTTGTCCCTTCTGTAAAGGGTTGGGCTTTTTGGGTCCTTCAACTTTCTTTTCCGGGCATTCATTTGCATAATGCCCCATCTTCTTGCACTTAAAGCATTCAACCTGACTTATGTCTTTCTTGACAGGCTGACTTCCACTTCCACTTCCATTACCACTGTGGTGGCTCTTGTATCCATCCTTGTGGTTCTTGTACTTGTCATTGTCATGACTACGGTGATGCTTGTTGTCATGACGGTTGTGGTTGTGGTGCTTGTTGAATTTCCCATGCTTATGGGATCCTGAGCTTCCACTATCATCATAATGGGAACGTTTGTGAGACAATCCCGAGCTGTGCTTGTCTGAGTGCTTTCTCTTCCTGCTCTCAACTTGTTTCATTTTGTTCTCCAAAATAGAAGCCTTGTCACAGAGAGACTGATAAGTGGGAACATAGGCCACAGCCAACTGCAGGTTCAGCTCATCATTCAAGCCTTCAAGAAATTTTTCCTTTCTCTTAGCATCGGTGTCAACTTCATCCGGTGCGTAACGCGCCAGATTGTTGAACTCCTCAATATATTCAGCCACGCTGCGGTGGCGCTGCTTCAGATTATGGAACTCTTTCTTTTTCAGACTCATCACTCCAGATGAGATATGAGCAGTCCGAAAGCCATCCTCAAAGATAGCCCATGTCACATCTTCTATGGGAGTGGTGATCTGGAAGTTGTCCCACCAAGTGGCGGCTGGTCCTTCCAGCAAATGTGCTGCAAATCTGACCTTTTCAGCATCCGTACAGCCCACGGTTACCAAGTCCTTGTTCAAGGAGCGTAGCCAATCATTGGCCACCATGGGATCTGTCGTTCCTGAGAACTTTGCTGGCCTCAATCTCAAGAACCTGGTAAGCATATCAAAACCCGGTGGGTTGTTGTTGTTGTTGTTATTGTTATTGTTGTTATTGTTATTGTTGTTATTGTTGTTATTGTTATTGTTGTTATTGTTGTTGTTTTGGTTCTGGATGAACGTCGTCATCATCTGCATCAGCTGAGTTTGAGCGGTCATCATTTGTTGCATTTCTGGAGTGATGTTGTTGTTGTTGTTGGGGTTGGGGTTTGCACGACGGGGAGGCATCTGTGGTTTGTTCAATAGAGATAAGAATGAGATACCCATAGATGCTTTCATGCACATTACATCACATAAACAAACACGAAGCATGCAACACAAAGATAAAGATTCAACAACAAGATAACAAGTTCGCAAAGTAAAACACACAAGTGGCAAGCCATCCACATGTCGGATGGTCAATTAACAAGTTCTCAAATAACAAGTACGATAATAAATGATAAACGAGTAGTCAAATCTACTCCTCAGCATCAATCTCCTCCTCGACAAAGGTAAGACCTGCGTTCTCCATCGCGGTCTTGTATTCCTCGACACTAGTGGTCAAGGTCTCTATCTTGGCCTTGAGAGCCCTCTTCTGGGAACGAAGCCTCTCAATCACCGTCTGCTGCTGCTCGAGCTCGAAGTCCTTGGACTCCAGTTCTTTAGTCATGTCCCGGATCTTCTTGTCCTATCCTGGACACGCTTCTCCTGACTCTTGAACTTCCTGTCCTAGCTCTCGAACTTCGCCTCCATTTCCTTGACTATCTCGTCTTTCTCCGCGAAGAGCTTGTCCTTCTCGCGAAGCTGCACCTGGAGCTCGTCATTGTTGAGCATGACGTTGGTCCTGTCAGTGTCCACGTGCCTAATGAGAGACTCTAAGTCCTGGAGGTACAGGCGAATCGGCTCTGCTGCGTCCCTCGAATTGTCCTCGAAGTCGATGGACTCTCCATCCTCATCACGTCTTCCGAAGACGTGGAAGTGGGTACCTCTAACCTGTCGGGAGTGTCTTCCTAGCAGACATCCTATCAGATCCTGCATGACTACCTCAAGGCCTCTCTCCTTGTCATCGTGCATGAGCTTGAAGACAATGGCCTCCGTGGTAGGCTCTGTCTGGCGTCCGGGCTGGTTGACCTTGAAGCCCCAGAGGTCCTTCCTCTCAAACTTGGTGAGGGGAAGCACCATGATGGTGGGAAGAGGGAGATTGAGCAAAGTAGTAAGCTCAACAATACGAGGACCAAAGCGAGTAACCCGGAACTCCTCAACAGTGCTAATGGTAACAGTAGGCATCTATTTATAAGATAGAAAAGTTAGAACAACACAATTTAAGATAAAACAAATGACAAAACATCACATACATATCCTTGGAAATCAAAACACACAAGTCATGGCATACATGGATACATTACAACAACCAAGGTTCAATCTTATTTTAAAGCAACATTTGGAAAATAAGGTGATAAGTGGTGGTCCAACTAACGAAGTACGTTTACAATCCTATCTCCTTTGGATCATTGGCTAACACAATGTTTCTAAAAGCAATCATCCTATCTTGCTCACATGACTCCATCACTAAGTCTATAATGTCTCCTCTTAAGGTTTGGTTGGTAGCTTCCAACTCTTGGGTATGTTCCTTTTCTTTCTTTAGATCATTTTGGAGGTTGAGCATTCTGCACTTGACTCTATCACCAAGTTCTTTAATGGTCTTCCAAGCTGCATCCTTTGCTGATTCAAAGAATGTAGTGTGCACCACTGAATTGGTGAACATGCAGAATCCTTTTTCCTGATGGTTGTCTTCCTTGTTTTTATACAAGTGAAGTTTCACCCACCAGTATTCCACTCCTTCATCCATCACAGGAAAACCTTTGTACACAGCTGCACCTTGTATCTCTAATGCAACCATGAGGTCCTTGAGAGCCTTGGGGAACTCTGTCTCACACTCCAAAGTCATTGTCATGAGTGGTCCTTTCCTTACGGCTTCGTTGATGGAGTTCATCTACAAATAGAGATGAGGAAGAAGATTAGAAAAGTTTTACGAGAAGAATAGACAAGTGTAGAAGTTGAAAATTTTTCCTTAGTGGTTTCCAATCCTAGGGTCATAATCCTACAGGCAACACAGTGCTCTGATACCATCTGTAAGATCCCTCCTTTATAAAGGAAAAGGATCCCGGTGATTGCAATGCTAGTCCCTGGATCATTGCTAGCATCCACAGTTTAAGATGAAGTACACAGATACAAAGGTCATTTATTACATCCATTCCAGAGATAAACATAGTCTTTACAACTCCAAGGCCACAGGCCTAATACAAGAGTTTGAATAGGTAAATAAATAGAAGTCTTCGTCTTCATGTTCCATAGGCAAACATGTTGAGTGTAGACTCATGACACCTAATACTCATCAGAGTAACCTGCAACATCACAAGTTACAGCCACAGTGGGTCAATACTTTGGAATAGTATTGGCAAGTGATACCTTAGTAAAATTTTAAGTGGACTAGATACTATATGCAATTTGGCTAAGTGTAGCTTGGCTTGCTTTGCTCAAAATAGGTTTTACCTATTAGTTGAAATCACTAAGTTTTTCTTTGTCAAAAATTTTCCCAAGGAACCACCAATAGACATTGAGGTCCTTTACCCTTGTTCACCCACAAATTTTTACTTAGAAATTGGGATGACGAGATTCTTGATAGCTTCCATGTCTTGATGCTCAAGTTGTCCATTGCCATGGACTTGGCTAAGTACTTAGGTTTTTCCATCTGCAGAGGTTGTGCACTTTCCCCACCAGACTTGGTTTCACCAAGACAGGACCTTTCAGAAGCCTTCCCTTAGACCAAATGGACGCGTTCCAACCTATCATCCCACTACCACCAACTGTCCAAATGGCTAAGTTCTAGAAACTTATGTGATCCAGGCAGAGCCCATATTGCCAAGTGGCTGCACTAGAAGCTTCTTAACACTTGGCCTCTAAAATCTCTGTGTTCCTGGGTGGCTTACCACAAGTGAGATACACAAGGTAAACCATAGAAATGGGTCTTGTGTAACCACTCAACATAAACCAATCCTTCCATTCCACCCAGGTGTTTCATTAACTTAGTTGTTTTATTAGGTAAAACGCAAGTCCAAAGGACTTAGAAATATTTTCATCATAGCATGTATATATTTTACCAACCCTTGGTTGCTACTAGCTAGTCTAAGCATGGCATAGATAGAAACTTAACTTAGAAATTCCCTAGCACTTCTACAACTACTAGGATTTCCCAACATGGCATATGAACAAAATAATAGCATGCAAGTCTAACAAAATATTTCTAATGCTTATTAGAAAACATCGGATGAAAATATTCATGAAGTACCACTTGCCTTGGTAGTTGGGAGAGTAGCACTCTTCACAATCACAAGCACTAGCACCAAAATCTACACGAAAAATGGTAGCCACAAATTACACACAAAACATAAACAATCAAAAATATATGCATGCATGCAAAATGCTAAGTGATGATTTTCAAAACTCAACCAAGCAAGTGCATAATACTGAGTCCTAAACAAGTCAAAAACTTGCCAAACAATAATTATTTAACCCTTAAAACAATTCCTAATCATTTCATATACTCAAATATGCCCTACACATGTTTCTGAAAATAAAACCTTTTTAACAGAAGCTAAACATTAAACACATTGCATAATCAGAAAGAGCTTTCTCTCTTGATTCCAACGGTATAAAATTTGTCAAATTCTAATGTGGGGATCAAAAGTTATAATCAAAACAAGTTTGAACAATAATCAAATTCAAATTCTGTTTTAAATCTAAACCCTAGCCACGCGTCATGCTCTGATTGGCGCATACCGTTTTGCTCGCGTTCTATCCTATCCGCACGATCTAGATCCAACGTTCCTGAGCAGCCTGACCATCTAGTGGCGGCGCTAGCGGCGGTAGTGCCTCTGTCGATCTTGAGCTGGCGTTCTAGGTCGCGCGGGAGAGGGAAAGGGGCTTACCGAGCTCGCCGTGCGATGCTGATGCTCAAGGTGGTGGTGGCTGGTCAAGGGGCGCGCTGTAGTGGCCGAGGGAGCTCGTCGGAGTTGTGCACGGCGTCAGGTGGTTGCAGACGAAGTTATTGACGACGCTCTGGGCCTTCCTAGGACCAACCAGAGGCATCAGTAGCTGCACAAGGACAAGGCGAACCTAGTCGTATGGGAGAGAGGTCAAGGGGCGCTCAGTGCTTACCGCAATCGATCGCCGGAGAAGACGAAGGCGTCGGGTGCTTGCAGTCGTCGTCATTGGCGAGTCTCCAGATGGTCCTAGCATGCACCAATAGGTTGAGAAGATGCGCATGGATGTTGTGATCATTCTGGCCAACTTAGACAGCAAGGGGCGACGGGGTCTTACCGGAATCGCACGCCGGAAGTCGTCGGAGCTGCGGCGGTGTTTGGCGAGTTGCGAGCAGCCTGGTGGCGTGGAGTGAAAATTGAGTAAGGGGAAATGGTCGCGAGGGGGAGAGGTTTATATAGCCGGAGCTGGGCGTGGAGTTACTCGCGGAATCAATGGGAATCAACGTGGCAGTGACTGCGGCGAGTAACGGCGGCGTGAGCGTCGCAGGCGCGCGTGATTGACGAAGACGACGACGGGGTCACCGGTCCACTTGTCAGCGAAATAAACAGAGGGGAGGTGGGGTCCTGGCGTCAGCGACTCCTAGTGTGCGTCTGCGAGTGAAAGAGAGAGTGAGGGGACCCGGGTGGGCTAGCTGGGCTGGATCCGTTGATGGGCTCAAACCCTGGCGCTGGCCTTTTTCCTTTTCTTTATTCCTTTTCTATTTCTGATTTGATTTTCTAGAATGATTTTCAAATGATTTCAAACTCTATTTGAATTCAAATCTTTTCAGGATTTTTGCAGTGTGCAATAGTCACAAATCTAGGCATGAAACCAAGTGGTCACTTTGAATTGTCTTGGTCATTTGGAAAAAAATAAAAATAACAGTGACATAGCACTTGTTTTATATTGGTTTTCAAATTGTATTTGATTTGAAATTTTTGTTTTAAACCTTGGCAATCTAGCAAAACAACCTGAGATCAATAAGACAACAAAGTTTGGTTTCATGAACAACAATCTCTCATTAGAGAGTAGCATTTGTTTCAAATGCCGATCACATAAAATAATGATCTCATATGCTCCTGTTTTGAAATGGTTTTCTGACAATGAAACCCTAAATGATTATGGATGCATGGATGATATGCATAAGTTTGAAATGTGATTTTAGGGATGTTACATGAGGAGGGAGTAGTTCTTCCTCGAGGCTAAGGGCTCTACCGGTAGCTATGTGTTCATCTCTCTCTCTATGCATGATCTTGTGGTCATGAGCTTAGTAATCAAGTAGATCTACCTTGCTACTCAAGTGCTTCATTAGATCTCTGCTCTCCCCATGTGTGTGAAAGTGACAGCGTGCACGCCATGGTGGCACTTAGGTTTGAGTCTACATAAATACTCTTTGTTCTTTAATAGATCTATGCTTTTCCCCACGTGTGTGAAAGTGACAGCGTGCATACCGTGTGTGGCACTTTGGCTAGATTGAATATTTGTTATGATTTATATTTGGAGTTGGATGTCTCTATGAAATTGTGGTGTTTGTTGGAACCATATAGCACTCAAGGTGACAGTGTGGGGTTATCTAGATTGGGGAAGGCGGACTTTGAGGAGTGTTGTTATAGCCCTACCGATGATTAGAGTGTCCAACCGGAGAGTAGTTAAGAGTAGTATCATGAAGAGAGGATATTTATATGAGAGAGTGTTCACTAGTGAAAGTATGATCCCTAGGCCTTGTTTCTAAACACTGAAACGCCGTTTGCTACTAGATCTGTTGCATGTTTGCTTGTTGTAGTCTTTACCTCACCGTCAAGCTCTTTTCTGGCACCGTTACTGCTTGTATTTCACTATCTCTTCGCTGAACTAGTGCACCTATACACCTGACAAGTGTATTGGGTGTGTTGGGGACACAAGAGACTTCTTGTATCTTGATTGCAGGGTTGCTTGAGAGGGAATACGTTTGACCACTTCCTCCCTGAGTTCGATAAACCTTGGGAGATCCACTTAAGGGAAACTTGCTGCTATTCTACAAACCTCTGCACTTGGAGGCCCAACAACTGTCTACAAGAGTAGAAGTGTGTAGACATCAACAAGTTTTCTGGCGCCGTTGCCGGGGACGCTATGGACGTCTTCACTAGGGGAGTCATGCACTTCCTTTCTCTTTACTTTTTTTTAGTTTGCTTGGTTTTGTTTGCCTCTTTTCAAAAACCCAAAAAAATTAGTCTAGTTTGGTTTGCTTGATTTATTTAAAAACACAAAAAAAAATTAGTTCCTACTCTAGTTGCCACCTTGCGCTAGCTCACCATGTTGCTCCCCAAGTTTGCCCTGAAAGATCATGCAATAGGTAGTGGCTCCATAATTGGGAAAGATAATATTGAAGAATTCTTTAATAATGTTAGCAAGCATGAGGATATTGAAAATAAATCTATAGCAGAGCTTGCTCCTAATTATGAGATTGTTGCAGCTTCTTTAGTTCATATGTTGGAGGCTAGGTTTGTTAGCCTTAACCCCTTCATACAAATCTTGTTTCTAAAACTAAAAGAAGAAAAGAATGTTGAAAAAAGGGAATTCATCCTTTAAACATTATCAAACGAATTCCATGATGTTGCTAGGGAAGCCAAAAAGGTTTTTGAGCGTTTCAATATGCTAGGTTCAAGTGTAGATGTTGTGGGTGTTTCTGATAAAACTAAGCCTAGAGCGGAATTCAATATACCCATACCCTTTAAGCTTGTTGGAATGCATGAAGCCTTTGAAAAGAAATTTGATTGGATAGCCCCTAAAAATCTTTTTGATGAAGGTAGTAGACCAAAGAGAGATGAGAAAGGATCCTCCAAAACCCATTTGGATGAGATACATTTCACAGTTGAAGATTTAGCAAGATTTGATGTTAATGCTTCCTCATTTGAAAATACTTGATTGTTCTTGCCTCTTGTGCCTAACTTAAAGGCGTTAAAGAAAAGTACTTGTTGGGAGATAACCCAAGAGTTTCCTTGAGTCTTGGAAGTTATTACTTCAGTAATGACCTCTCCTTATCCTTTTTGTTTGCTTTTTGTGCCAAGAATGACCTCTAATGAGAGGGCAGTAAGATTTGGGGAGTTGCTGTCCCGAAACAGATTTCTGTCCTCCACCAAAAAAAATCGTGAGGAGGCTCTGTAACTCAGATTGCTAAAAATTTATGAGTAAATCCCCCAGTATGTTAGCTAACTTTCGTTAGTTCAACACTTTTTTATTTGAGCAACATAAGATGTTAGAAAAAATCGGTTTCTACCTGCTGGTCTATTTTGACAGATTTCTGCCATTATTTGCATTTGCTTATTATTGATTCCTTTTTGAGTTCTCTTCAGGTAAATTGAGCTTTTTGAAGGAGTTACTACAGTAGCTTGTGTTTTAAGTGAAAAGCCTTGTTGTTCCAAAGCTTTGCCAGTGGTCTAATATCTTTTGAATAAGCTAATGTTGCTAATGAAGATTGTGTGAAGTTTTGTATGAAGGAAAATTTTCAGGTGTAGAGAAAGAATGATGCAATGAGATGAAGAATGGACAAAATCTCAAGCTTGGGGATTCCACCCCGGTGTCACCCCAAGAAATATCCAAGAAGTACAAGCGTTAAAGCTTGGGGATGCCCAAGGCATCCCCTTCTTCATCAATAAAAAGCTCAGGTCTGTCTAGACACTTCATTTTTATTGTTTCATGCACAGTTGTGTTGTTCTTGGAGCGTCTTAGTTTTTGTTTGCTTTGCTTAGTTTGTTTAGTTTGCTTGAATAAAGTAGTTTGGACCCCCGTTCTCGCTGTATTGTTTTGCAAGTAAGGTTGCTTGGTGTTTGGAAAGGAGTAGTAATTTCTTGCTTGAAGTGCAAGAGGAGCTTGCATTGACTGTGACTTAGACTTTAGCATGACATGCTAGGTGTTGCTTTAGCATTATGCTTAGTGATTATTGTTGTAGCATGTCTTGTTCCAAACAATTTTGATTGCTTAGTGTGCCTTGAAGGAATTATCCGTTGTTTTCGCATGCAAAAGCATAGTATTGTGGTATTCTCCTTTGATGTTTTGCTTGGGATGACTTGGCACAAGCTCACACCATGTTATGACTATGACAAGTCTCCATTAGCCTCTATGATCATTTAGTACTTGACTTGTAGTACCACTCTTTGATTTGATCAGTATGCTTTGTTGCATTGCATGATTATGACAATTATTGCTCTCTTGGTTGGTTGCTCCCAGTCTTTTGCTAGCCTCCACTTGTATAAGTAAGTTCTACTCATGCCTCCAACTCCCAAGAAACCAAGTTTTTCCAAAGTGTCCACTATAAACTCCTATGCATGGTGCGTTACACCATTCCAAGTATATTCTTGTTTTCATCTATCTTCCAATTAAAAACTATTTTGTTATGTGAAAACTTAGTGATTAAAGCCCTCACGAACTTGATGGAACACTTTATATTCTTTACCCCTAATAAACTTGAACCATTGTGACAACTTTGTTGTATATGCTTGCACTTATAAGTTGGAATTAGCAGAATCGTGCTGTCACGGGGAACGTTTTCAACATTGCACTTGTACCTTGTTGTACTCAGTTGATGTCATGTTCTTTTGTCTATCGATGTCACCGGTGTGAAATAAATAGGGAACTTGTAAGTCCATGGAGTTTGTATTCTGTGTTAGAGAAACGCCTGGGCCGCTAGCCTAAGCCATGCCTAATCTTGGTGGAAACTTGCAGCATCACCATAGTGAGCTATCTATAAAGCATCCTCAATAAAAAGCTATGCATATGGTAAATAAAAAGATTGCTGAGATGCTCATTGTTTGCTTGCCTTGTCATTTTGGTTATGGGAAAGCTCTTGTACCATGTGCAAGGGGTACTTCGTTGGTGGTTCTCAATGATATGCAAATACTTGTAGTGATAAGAACTTACCTGGACCCAAAGTTGAGTATGCATGAGGTGTGGCCCTCATATGCAAGGGGCATGAGAATGCCAACTTATACTTCGTCAAGCATATACTCCAGCTTTGCCACTTTAACCTTAACCACTTCAAGATGCTTATGATAGGGGTAATGAGGCCTGAAAGCTAACAAGTACCATAATTTTTGGAAGCTCTTTTTGAAACTTGTAATCCATGCTTCCTTTACAAAAATGTCTTTCTTCCATTATTATTGAGTCTCCACCTTCTATCTTTGGGCACCCTTAAGAGAGCATAGTTGTCATTCTGTGTGCAATGTTCCAAAGCTTATTGATTGATGCATATTGTGATATTACTTGTTCTTGTGCTATTTGTTTCTAGTCACCCTTGTGAACTTTGAAGGTGTCCTATGCATCTATATTGCTACTCTATGAGGGACAAGATGATTGCCACTATGTTATGTTTTCTGCATGTGAAACAAACAAACGTTTTTCAATGCATGTTATTCATGATCTTTGTTTGTAGCTTGTCATGTTGCATGCATAGTTACTATGTCTTATTGTTAGAACTCCAGCTTTCATGCACATGTTTAGAGTTCTTTGATCCCAGCTTTCAATGCTTGCAAATGGTTGGATCTTTATTGTGAGGGCGCATGTCACCTCAAAAATTATTCTTTTTATCACTTACCTACTCGAGGACGAGCAGGAGTTAAGCTTGGGGATGCTTGATACGTCAGAAACGTATATATAATTTTTGATGCTCCATGCTTGTTTTGTATCTACTTTGTCTATATTTTGAGGTGTTTTTATATCTTTTCTCGAACTAACCTATTAACAAGTTGAGGTGTTTTTATATCTACTTTGTCTATACTTTGTTTATACTTTGAGGTGCTTTTATATCTTTTCTGTAACTAACCTATTAACAAGTTGCCACAATGCCAGTTGCCTATTTTCTTCTGTTTTTGGTTCCAGAAAGCCAGAAAATCAATATTTTCGGAATTGTACGGGACAAAAGCCAAAGTTATTATTTTTTCCGAAGCAACACGAAACTACGAAGCAGAGCCGGAGGGGGGCCACAGGGTGGCCGCACCCCCTAGGCGCGGGCAAGCCCTAGTGGCACCTGGAGGGGGTGTGGGCCCCATAGACCCCCACCGACCTTGATTCCTGCGCCTATAAGAAGCCTCTGACCCAAAAACCCTAAGGCATCCAGAAGAAATCCACGAAAACCTCTGTTGCGCCGCCGCCACCGAAGGGGAGATTCGGGGGACAGAAAGTCTCTGTTCCGGCACCCTGCCGGGATGGGGAAGTGCCCCCGGAGCCATCTCCATCGATCTCCACCACCATCTCCATCACCGTTGCTGATTCCCATGATGAGGAGGGAGTAGTTCTTCCTCGAGGCTAAGGGCTCTACTGGTAGCTATGTGTTCATCTCTCTCTATGCATGATCTTGTGGTCATGAGCTTAGTAATCAAGTAGATCTACCTTGCTACTCAAGTGCTTCATTAGATCTCTGCTCTCCCCATGTGTGTGAAAGTGACAGCGTGCACGCCATGGTGGCACTTAGGTTTGAGTCTACATAAATACTCTTTGTGCTTTAATAGATCTATGCTTTTCCCCACGTGTGAAAGTGATGTGCATACCGTGTGTGGCACTTTGGCTAGATTGAATATTTGTTATGAGTTATATTTGGAGTTGGATCTCTCTATGAAATTGTGGTGTTTGTTGGAACCATCTAGCGCTCAAGGTGACAGTGTGGGGTTATCTAGATTGGGGAAGGCAGACTTTAAGGAGTGCTGTTATAGCCCTATCGATGATTAGAGTGTCCAACCGGAGAGTAGTTAAGAGTAGTATCATGAAGAGAGGATATTTATATGAGAGAGTGTTCACTAGTGAAAGTATGATCCCTAGGCCTTGTTTCTAAACACTGAAACACCGTTTGCTACTAGATCTGTTGCATGTTTGCTTGCTGTAGTCTTACCTCACTATCAAGCTCTTTTCCGGCACTGTTACCGCTTGTATTTCACTATCTCTTCGCCGAACTAATGCACCTATACACCTGACAAGTGTATTGGGTGTGTTGGGGACACAAGAGACTTCTTATATCTTCATTGCAGTGTTGCTTGAAAGGGAATATGTTTGACTACTTCCTCCGTGAGTTCGATAAACCTTGGGTGATCCACTTAAGAGAAACTTGATGTTGTTCTACAAACCTCTACACTTGAAGGCCCACAACTGTCTACAAGAATAGAAGCGCGTAGACATCAGTCACCTAGTTGTGGAGCCAGGCTCGTCCTCCTTTGGATCTCGGCAGCGGTGTGAGTAGTTTGCGTCGGTGAACTATTTAGAGGTAGGAGACCGGTCAATGGTAGCGGTAATTGCGTTGAGAGAGAGTCACGTGACTCGAAGGCCCACATGTCGGAGGAAACACTCACGAGAGAGAGACAGACGATGGAAGGACGTAGTGCAGCAGGCACAAAATGGAACACTGTCGTATTTTTTTAGATAGTAGAGAAGAGATAGAGATGTCTCTCTTTTTTTTCTGGCTTCTTTTTCTTTTCTGTATTTTTTTTCTGTTTCCTGAACACTTCCCGAATTTGAACACTTTCTAAATGTGAACAGTTTTTAAATTTTAACATTTTTCTAGTATGAACAGTTTCTGAATTTGAATAGTTTTATAATATGAACATTTTTTATTTTCAACTTTTTCACATTTTGGATAGAAGAGCACCTATGCACGTACCTTTTTTTACCACGTGGAGTTAACTTTTCTATTTTCCCGTCGATCTTCCTCTGAGGATTTGTAACTACCTCGGTGAATTACGCTCCTAGTTGCAAGCCTGGATGAGCGGAAATGGTTGAAATAGTACGGTGGGGCCCAAATGCCACTCACAGGTAGACCTTTCGGCCGTCCCAACCATTTCCACTCATCGGGACAAGAACGGTCGGCGTAATCGGCAGGCGAAGGGATCAACTACATACACAAATGAGTATGTATGCAAGCCACCATACAACAGTACATCAGAGTCATTCCATCTAAAAAGAAAGGAAATATAGCAACGCCATACTGCAAGATTCAAATGTCCTAGATAGATATAATAGTTTAGGATATCTCCTCATACATCAAACATCAGAGTATCAGGCGGAAGCGGCAAACAAGATCCGAGTACGGATAAGAAGCAAATCGGCATAAGATGCCCCTTAAAATAAACACATCCCGCCCACAGATCTCACGGATCCCCGTTCCCGGAATCTCTACACCGAATGATCGTTGCCCACATCATCCGTCTCCTCCACCCAGTATCCATCTCGTGAGTGTACCTGTTCATCTGAACCAAATAATTTATCGTGTGAGACCCTAGGGGTACTCAGCAAGTATTTATGCCTCTAAAGGGGACACAACCAGGGGTGACGCAATTGCAGCAAAAGATAAACCCTAACAGTTCTATAGATACTCGCTAACCATCCGCCTAACCAAAGATAGACGGATGTCCGTGAAATAATGACAACAGTTATGACAGTAATATCAACAGATCCATCCTCCTCCTCGCTTACCAACGAGGAAGCGGATGAACAACCCCCATCCGTTGGCAGTTTTATTATCCATTCCATGAGTGTTGCACTATTTACTAGTCAGTTACTTAGTCAAATTAAAAGCGGTATTTTAGTTATGCTTGTCTATGATCGAGAAACTGTGCTCCAAGTCGTCCATAACCGCGGACACGGCTTTCAGAAAGTTTTACCTGCAGGTGCACAAATAACACACACTCGATCAACCTCGGAAAAACCAAATCAAAACCCAACGAGGCTTTCACGAAAGCAATCACATAATTCAGAAATATTTCAGGGGCCACCCATTGAGTACACCAAGAACGGTTAGTGACTCGAGACGGACTCAAGGTTTGCGTCAATGGTCAGAAACGATCGGGAACCCGAAAATGTGACTGGCTTGTCGATACCACGAAAACACTCCGCTTACCTAAGCAAGACAAAGTCGCACAATCGTAAATAAAGCGGTAAAGCATGGCATAAGTGCGGGTAGTAAATAAAACCTCAAACTAGTTTGTGGCCCCAAGAAATAAGAATGAATCAAGCTCCGGCTCGGGGTCCCATAAGCCTCCGGATGTGGATAGCGAATAATCAAGGAACAGAATCAAGTACTCGGGGTCCCACGGACACAAGTGAGCAGGAAAAACCAAATAGCAGATATTGCTCACGGTGTCACTTTCATTAGTTATCCCATTACTACTCGGGTTAAGTTGTTTAGGTACCTCGTTATCCATCGACTTTCACATACCCTACACATGTTGTTTCTACGACTGCATGGCTCAAACAACTCGTAGTAATGGCTCATGGGATGGAGGAACAAGCTCGATGGGGTTTAAAAGTAAAGGCTATGCAATACTTGGGATTCAGTTTAATGCAATCGCGACTCAATGATGCAAGAATCGAGATAGAGGCAATAGGTTGTATGTATGCAAGCATGTGGTAGTGCTTGCTGGCAGTTGAAGCGAGAGAAGGATCTGGGTAGTGCTCCTGGGTCTCTTGATATATCCCCTGCTCAGCGTCTATTCGAAGAAGAACCAAACAAACAAGGGCCAACATAAATAAAGTGCACAAGCATATGAATTAAATGCGACAAGCAAACAATCATGCCATGATGAATGATGCACAATTTGCATGGCAATAAGGTAGCATGGCATGGGTGAGGTGTAGAATACAAGAAATTAACATTTTATTGAGTTGTAATCATGTTTTATACTCAATTAAGTTGATGTACTCTTTATATTTATATGATGCATGCTGCAAAACAGAACATGGAATGCATAAACAGAGAGGTCTCGTCGAGCTGATCAATTTAGACATAACATTTGTTAAATTTGGAGTTATAAGTCAAAAGTTATTAATTAATTAAGAAAAGGGCATTTTATTGTAATTTTAATCAACTTGAAATTTAAAGTGTTCAAAATATATTTTGGATGGCATATTTTAATTCCTCACATTTTTCTGATCTAAAAACATATATTATTTGTATTATTTGGAATTATGAATTTAATTTTATTTTAAAGTCAAAATTAGTCAAATTAAGTCAAAGTCAAAGGGTTGACTATTTTAAATCAATTCTGAAAATATTTGATTAAAGATTTGAATTGACATTCAAAAACAAAACATATTTCATATAAGGTTTGAATTCAAATTCCAAATATTTAAATAGTTATGAATTTATTTGATATTAATCATTTACTGAAATTTTAATTGATTTAAGAAATATCTGAAGGTTTTTCTTACTCGGTCTAGAGCTACCCAGTACCGATCACAGCGGCCTGGCCCATCTTGTGAGTGAACGACGGGCGTGCACGTGGGCAACACCGGCTGGGTTGGAAGCCAAAAGGAGGAGGGCTTTTTGCAAAACGCTTGGACCACAAGAATTCGACGAATCAAGTTTGGATCGCAAAAGAATTGGTAGCTCGTGCCGATGTTGCACGAAGAGGGCGGCTAGGATTGGAATTTGGTGACGCCAGAAAACAAGAATTGTAGAGGGCAAGGTCTTCGATATTCGCTCAGAATCCTCGGCTAAAAAGGACCGGAGCGATCGGTAACTCGCCGGGAACAGAGATTTAAACTGCCGCTTGCACAAATAAACGGCCAGCTTCCGGCAACGGTGGCGAGCTCGTCGGTGCACCAAAAGGGGTGTGCAGTAGCTCGATGGAAAGAGGGGAGATCCTTCTACCGTCCAGTGCTCGTGGATTTGACTGAGATGAACCTACCGCCAAGCGAGCCTCCGAAGAAAACCTATACAGAGAGATACCGCTGCGGCTGCTCCTGCTATCTGCGGATGCTGCGCACGCGGCGGTGGTTACCGACAACGGCGATTCAAGGCGGCATGATGCAGAAAGGTGGAGAAAAATAAGGGGGAAAGGAGGTGGCACTCACCTCGACCAATTCCCGCAAGAATTGGGGTCGGGGACGGAGGGATATGGAATGGGCGGTGGCGACGGGTGGCCTGCTTGGACACGACCGAAAAGAAGGCGAGGAGGAAGCCACCGGCAGCTCCGGATCCTCCTCTTGCTGCGATTCCGAAGAGGCGGAAGTGGCGGTCCTGTTCCTGGGCTCAATCGCTCCCGCTGGCGGCCATTGCAGCTCCACCTCTATGCTCCCCTCACAGAAATTTTGGCACGAGGGAGGCGGGGTACGGAGGAGAGGAAGAGGGGGGATGGCGTCGCAGGGAAGGGAGAGGGCTAGGGTTTTGGAGGACGCTCGGGGACAGATAAGAAGGGGCAGGTGGTGACGCGGCTGACGGGAGACGACGGCCACCTGTTTCCTTCCGTTTACCTGCAGAGAGAAGGGGGGTCGAGAGGAAGACGGTGAACAGTGACGGGCTGGGGAGCGAAGGGGTACCAGCCGTGGAGGAAGGTGGGCGGAGGAGGAATTGCACGGTAGGTTGCTCTCTCTTGGCTCAAGCTGGGCCCAAGGTGGGCTGCTGCTCCTCTCTCACTATTTTTCTTCTCCTTTTTATTTATTGGTTTTGTTTGTTTCAAATCCAACAAGCATTTTATTTCAAATCCTTTTGAACCTTGCAGATAGTTTTGAACAGAGAATTTTGGGAATGCCAAAGATAGAAAGGAGGGAAAAATAGAAGTGGAGATGAGTGATGCCCACATACATAAAATTAGTAGGTGCCATTTTGGCATTTTACCAGATTAGGGTTTTAGTAAAAGAACAAAACTCTTTTTCGAAAATATTGGACCCTAACAAAGGCCCTTGATTGTATAAAACAAGGTAGGGATACAAAGAGGGAGGGAGATGAGATGAGAGATGATCCACTCAAGAATTCAAATAAAATCCAAAAGACTTAAATGTGGTGATACTTGCATGGCCCATGCAAAATAAATAATGCCATGTTTATTCTTGTGAAAAGAATAATATTTACATGGCATTATTCTTATGCATTCCCAAAAGTGGAATAAAGCCAAGCAAAAGAATTTATAGAAGTAGATCCATCCTATCTCCCATGAGCTAGATTAAATACCAAAAGAAAATCAAATGCAAGCTCCTGGATAATGGAATGGTGGAATTATAAGGTGGTGACAAGAAAGGTGGTGGAGTGGAATAAAAGATATGCCCCCAACTCAACTTGGGCATTTAAACAATATATCAATAACCAAATACAATATCAAGAGGCAAATACAATTTACAATGCATATGAGAGAAGAACCAAACTAAAAAGGGTTTTATATGATGCTTAAATGCAAGGTGGCATGATGACATGAGCATGATAGAATGATGATGCAACAATTGTATACAGGAAGTAGCCATTATATTACTAAACCAAGTAGCATTACAGTTGTTAGACAAATGGGATGCTACAACTCTCCCCCACTAAAGAGGAATCTCGCCCTGAGATTCTAGGAAGAAGAAGAAGACTCAAAGAGGGTAGGATAGTTGGCACGGAGCTCATCTTCACGCTCCCAAGTGGCTTCATCAACGTAATGGTGCGACCACTGCACCTTGCAGAACTTGATGGAATTGTTGCGAGTCCTTCTTTCTGCGGTCTCAAGTATTTTTGTGGGGTGTTCTTGATAAGACAGGTTTTCTTGGAGATTGATTAGCTCATGATCCACGGTCCTGCCGGGATCCTTGAAGCACTTCTTGAGTTGAGAGATCTGGAAAACATCATGGACCTTGAGTTTTTCCGGGAGCTCAAGAGCATAAGCAACTTCTCCTCTTCTTCCACGAATTTTGAAAGGACCGATGTATCTAGGAGCCAGCTTTCCTTTGATACCAAAACGGTGCGTGCCTTTCATGGGAGTGACACGAAGGTAAACGAGATCACCAGGGACATACACCATGTCCGTGTGCTTCCTGTCATAATTTCTCTTCTGGCGACTTTGGGCAATCTTCAGATTTTCAAGATTGATGTGCACCTTCTCCTCCGCTTGAGTTACAATGTCAGGGCCAAACCATATTCTTTCTCCTGCGCCCGACCAACCAATCGGAGTTCTGCATTTGCGGCCATAGAGAGCCTCAAATGGTGCCATCTTCAGACTTTTCTGGAAGCTGTTGTTGTAAGAGAATTCAGCATAAGGAAGACATTCTTCCCACTTCATGCCAAAAGAGATAACGCAAGCACGAAGCATATCCTCCAGAATTTGATTGATCATTTCAACTTGTCCTTGCGACTAAGGGTGGTAAGCTGTGCTGAAGTTCAACTTTGTTCCCAAAGCATTTTGGAAACTTTCCCAGAACTTGGAAGTGAAGATGCTTCCACGGTCTGAACTGATCTCAAGCGGAACCCCATACAGAGAGACAATTCTGTTGATATAGAGCTCAGCCAACTGAATTCTAGAAATTGTTTCCTTGACGAGGAAGAAGTGAGCCACTTTAGAGAGCCTATCAATGACAACAAAGATTGCATTGTTGCCCTTCTGCGACCTTGGAAAACCAGTGATGAAGTCCATCTCTACTTTCTCCCATTTCCATTCCGGGGGTTTCAATGGCTATAGAAGACCGAAAGGTTTCTGATGGACAGCTTTCACTCTGCGGCAGACATCACACTCCGAGACATACTTGGCACAATATCGTTTCAATCCCGGCCACCAATATTGTGTTTTCAAGTCCATGTACATCTTTGTGCTGCCAGGGTGGATAGAAAGAACAGAATCATGCGCCTCCTTGAGAACTTGCTCTCTCAAACCCGGGTAGTTCGAAACAAACATCCGCTGTTCAAAGAAAAGCGTGCCTTGATCATCGACGTGGAAGGACTCATACTTCGAAAGCTGAAGTTTTGAGATGATATTTTTGGTGTGCGGATCACCAAGCTGACGAGAGCGGACCTTCTCTTCCAAGAGAGGAGTAGCCAGAAGGTTCAGGAGATGCCCTTGTTCCACAATTTCAAGGTTGAGCTGACGGAATTCCTCGCACAAGAGAGGTTGTTGTTCTTGCATCATTAGGTTATTGACATAAGCTTTGCGGCTGAGAGCATCGGCCATGACATTAGCTTTGCCCGGAGTGTAGTTGATGGTCAAATCAAAATCATTGATTGCTTCAATCCATATCCTCTGCCGAAGGTTGAGATCAGGCTGAGTGAAGATATACTTCAGACTCTTCTGATCAGAAAAGATTTCACAACGGTTGCCAAGCAAGTAGTGCCTCCATAGTTTCAAAGCAAAGACAACTGCTGCGAGCTCGAGGTCATGTGTAGGATAGTTGATCTCATGTCTTCAAGCCGAGAGGCATAAGCAACAACTTATTTTTCTTGCATAAGGACCGCACCCAATCCTTGCAAAGGCGTCCCAGAATATCCGGAAAGGCTTAGATGTGTCCGGAGGAACCAAGACTGGTGTGGAAGTGAGCTTCTCTTTGAGTGTCTCAAAGCTTGCTTGACATGCAGGAGTCCAAAGGTATTTCTTGCCTTTCTTGAGGAGATCGGTAAGAGGCTTCGCTATCTTGAAAAGTTACGAACAAAGCGGGCAATAACTAGCCAAACCAAGGAAACTCCGCACTTCTTTGACATTAACGGAGGAAGCCATTCAACAATTGTCTTCACAGTTTCGGGTTGTGCAATGCCCTTGGCAGAGATGACATGACCAAGATAGGTTACTTGAGGCAGCCAAAACTCACACTTTGAGAACTTTGCATACAAGCGGTTCTCACGAAGCTTGTTTAGGACACACCGAAGGTGTTCTTCATGTTCTTCCTTTGACTTAGAATAGACTAGGATGTCTTCCAGATAGACCACAACGAACTTATCAAGATACTCCATGAAAACCGAGTTCATAAGCCTCGAGAAGGTAGCAGGTGCGTTGGTGAGACCGAAAGACATGACTGTGTACTCATACAAGCCATAGCGGGTGGTGAAAGCTGTTTTAGGCACATCTTCCTTGCGAATCTTGATTTGGTGATAACCACTTCTCAAGTCCAGCTTAGAGAATACCACAGCTCCATCTAGCTGATCGAAGAGATCATTAATCCGCGGAAGGGGATATTTATTCTTGATGGTTTTAGCATTGAGAGCCCGATAGTCAACACAAAGTCTATCGTCTGTCGCTTCTTCACAAAGATTGTTGGGCTACCCCAAGAAGAGGTACTGTGTTGAATGAAACCCAACTTCTCTTGTTCATCAAGCTGACGTTTGAGTTCAGCCAACTCAGCAGGACCCATCTTATAAGGCCGCTTGGAGATAGGAGCCGTTCCAGGTTCAAGCTCAATTACAAACTCAACCTCACGATCCGGAGGCATACCCGTCAACTCTTCAGGAAAAACATCTGGGAACTCACAGACCACCGGAACACTCTGAATAGCTTCCATAGCATCATCATTTAGAGCCGCCAAAGAGTAAAGATGGATAGCAGGAGTTAGACTTGGAGAAAAGACTATATGGCCTTCAGGAATCTTCAGAGAAACCGAGCGTTCAGCACAATCAATCACAGCTGCATTTGCTGTCAACCAATCCATGCCCAAGATGACATCAATGTCAGAATTGCCCAGAACAATTAAGGACGCTGAGAACGAAGAGCCACCAATCTCAATTTGATTGCCATGGCTGATTTTAGCAGCTGCCATTGTTGCTCCAGGAGAAAGGACCATTAACCGCTTAAGGAGAGGATCCATAGCTAAATCATTTTCATTTGCAAACTTGATAGAAACAAAAGAATGCGATGCACCAGAATCAAACAAAACTCGTGCAGGACGAGTTAACGGAAGCATACCCATCACAACTCGGTGCATGCTCGGCTTGAGCGTTGACACGGTTGGCACGAGCAACGATGAGACCGGGCTTGGTGTTGATGTTGAGAGCCCGAGGTGGTGGTGCACGAACCAAAGGAGAGCTTGCCGAGATCTTGGAGGTGGAGGAAGAGCTTTGTTTTCATCGACAGTTCCAGTTTGATGCCCGAGTCTCCACACGTGAAACAAGCACCGGTGGGACGTGGAGCAACGTAGCTGAGGACTCCGCCAGCGCTCGAGTTAGTGGTGGTTGTAGCCCACAGGAGCAGCGGTGAGGAAGTTTGGTGGCCTTGCTGAAGCTTGAAGGTCTTGGTGGAGCCGGGAGCGGCGGTGGGTGTTAGGAACCCAAACACGACGCTTAGAAGGAGCTGACATAGCTGAAGAGCTTGGTGCATCACGGTTGTGTTTCTTTGACTCCTCAAACACTTTCCTACTTGCTTCCTCCTGCAGTGTATCTTGAAGTTCAGAAAAGACGGGCCTTGCATGTGTGATTGCATATTTAATCGATGCATTGAGCCCTTTGGAACCTCTTTTGCTTCTTCTTGTCATCGGAGATCTCATCGCCACCATAACGAGAAAGGTTCATAAAGTTCTGATGTAGGTATTGACGTTGTCATTTCCACCTTGAGGTTGAGAAACACTTCCTTCATCCTTTCCATGACAATTTCGGCGAATCGCTCTTTGAACGCTCCAAGGACTGTTCCCAAGTAGGCTGAAAACCAATGCGGTTGCCTTGGTAATTCTCCCACCGTAGAGCTGCATCTCCCTTGAGAAGGTGAGTAGCACATTTTACCCATTCTTGCTCAGAACATCAGGGTCTCAAAGAGCCTTGACATCTCACGCAACCAATCATCGCATCAAGTGGTTGATCGAAACATCAAATTGGCGTGGGTTGAACTTGAAGCTTTTGATGTCTCCTCGCTTGGGAGGTGGAGGTAGCGAGCAAACTCATTCCTCGAACACTTTCTTCAAAAGCTGCTGGTTCTGCTGCATTCGCCAAGGCATTGGCGATGTTTGACAACGGACCCCACTTCGGTGGTATGTCCTCATCGAGCAGTGGTGGTGTCATCCTGTGATTGATATAAAACACAAGTCAGTACTATAATGGAGAATAATAATAATCCAAAATAGTACCAAGATGGAATTAACCAAGATTAAAGGATACAATTTACTAAGATGATATCAAAATATCAACAAAGTTCAAAGCACCTAGAAGATATTAAGCATATCGCACACGACTGAAAAGGAGTGTGTTACACAGATATATCAAAGAAAAATTTTCCGCAAATTTTGGCATTAAAATACCAGTAGATGCGCAAAATCACTTAACGAATCAAGATTAGCGACTTTACCAATTCAATATACAAAAGCGAATGATAAGAGTAGTGGTATGGTCGCGACTCCATCCCACACTCAAATCATTACTCCGCACATGAATAAGTAGAACACATATCCTAACCCCTTCTTCTCACGATGAACCTAAAGATTGGTAACTACGGAAACGAACACCCAAAACAAGATAACGTCGGATAACAAAGAGTAAGACAGATCGCGGCGGTATACAACGAATCAGACAGATCGCGTCGGTTTGCAAAAGCCTGTTGGTATGGAATGTACCAACAGTTGATAACCAAAAGCCGATTGTGATAACAACTTGGATGCAACATATAGACAAGGAATTACACACACACACACACACACACAAACACACAACCTATGGTACTATGGAAACCTAGAACACGTGAATCCTAGTTTGAACTTTTAAGAAGAGGATTGAAAATGTTACACTTCCTTACCAGAAAAGGGTGGGTGGGTGGGTTAAGAAGAAAAGTGGAAGCAGTCCTACTCTCGCGTTTTGTTTTTCCCTAGTATACATAACTACCAAAAATATTTGCTAGACTGACAACGACCATTTGGCTGAGACCCTGAAGGGCGGGATGGCTCTGATACCAATTGTAACTACCTCGGTGAATTACGCTCCTAGTTGCAAGCCTGGATGAGCGGAAATGGTTGAAATAGTACGGTGGGGCCCAAATGCCACTCACAGGTAGACCTTTCGGCCGTCCCAACCATTTCCAATCATCGGGACAAGAACGGGCGGCGTAATCGGCAGGCGAAGGGATCAACTACATACACAAATGAGTATGTATGCAAGCCACCATACAACAGTACATCAGAGCCATTCCATCTAAAAAGAAAGGAAATATAGCAACGCCATACGGCAAGATTCAAATGTCCTAGATAGATATAATAGTTTAGGATATCTCCTCATACATCAAACATCAGAGTATCAGGCGGAAGCGGCAAACAAGATCCGAGTACGGATAAGAAGCAAATCGGCATAAGATGCCCCTTAAAATAAACACATCCCTCCCACAGATCTCATGGATCCCCGTTCCCGGAATCTCTACACCGAATGATCGTTGCCCACATCATCCGTCTCCTCCACCCAGTATCCATCTCGTGAGTGTACCTGTTCATCTGAACCAAATAATTTATCTTGTGAGACCCTAGGGGTACTCAGCAAGTCTTTATGCCTCTAAAGGGGACACAACCTGGGGTGACGCAATTGCAGCAAAAGATAAACCCTAACAGTTCTATAGATACTCGCTAACCATCCGCCTAACCAAAGATAGACGGATGTCCGTGAAATAATGACAACATTATGGCGATAATATCAGCAGATCCATCCTCCTCCTCGCTACCAACGAGGAAGCGGGAACAACCCCATCCGTTGGCAGTTTATTATCCATTCCATGAGTGTTGCACTATTTACTAGTCGGTTACTTAGTCAAATTAAAAGCGGTATTTTAGTTATGCTTGTCTATGATCGAAAGCGTGCTCCAAGTCGTCCATAACATGGACACGGCTTTGAAAGTTTTCCCTGCAGGTGAACAAATAGCAACACACACTCGATCAACCTCGGAAAACAAATCAAAACCCAACGAGGCTTTCCGACAAAGCAATCACAGGATTTAGAAATATTTCAGGCCACCCATTGAGTACACCATAGCGAAGTTAGTGACTCGAGACGGACTCAAGGTTTGCGTCAACGGTAAACGATCGGGAACCCGAAAATGTGGTGGGCTTGTCGATACTGGAAACACTCGCTTACCTAAACGATGCAGTCGCCTCACAATCGTAAATAAAGCAATAAAGCATGGCATAAGTATGTAGTAAATAAAACCTCAAACTAGTTTGTGGCCCAAGAAATAAGAATGAATCAAGCTCGCTCGGGGGTCCCATAAGCCTCCCGGATGTGGATAGCGCGAATAATCAAGGAACAGGAATCAAGTACTCGGGGTCCTACGGGACACAAGTGAGCAGGAAAAACCAAATAGCAGATATTGCTCACCGGTGTCACTTTCATTAGTTATCCCATTACTACTCAGGTTAAGTTGTTTAGGTACCTCGTTATCCATCAGACTTTCACATACCCTACACATGCTGTTCTACGACTCGCATGGCTCAAACAACTCCTGTAGTAATGGCTCATGGGATGGAGGAACAAGCTTCGATGGGGTTTAAAAGTAAAGGCTATGCAATACTTGGGATTCAGTTTAATGCAATCGCGACTCAATGATGCAAGAATCAGATAGAGGCAATAGGTACTGTATGTATGCAAGCATGTGGTAGTGCTTGCCTGGCAGCTCAGTTGAAGCGAGAGAAGGATCTGGGTAGTGCTCCTGGGTCTCTTGATATATCCCCTGCTCAGCGTCTATTCGAAGAAGAACCAAACAAACAAGGGCCAACATAAATAAAGTGCACAAGCATATGAATTAAATGCGACAAGCAAACAATCATGCCATGATGAATGATGCACAATTTGCATGGCAATAAGGTAGCATGGCATGGGTGAGGTGTAGAATACAAGAAATTAACATTTTATTGAGTTGTAATCATGTTTTATACTCAATTAAGTTGATGTACTCTTTATATTTATATGATGCATGCTGCAAAATAGAACATGGAATGCATAAACAGAAAGGTCTCGTCGAGCTGATCAATTTAGACATAACATTTGTTAAATTTGAAGTTATAAGTCAAAAGTTATTAATTAATTAAGAAAAGGGCATTTTATTGTAATTTTAATCAACTTGAAATTTAAAGTGTTCAAAATATATTTTGGATGGCATATTTGAATTCCTCACATTTTTCTGATCTAAAAACATATATTATTTGTATTATTTGGAATTATGAATTTAATTTTATTTTAAAGTCAAAATTAGTCAAATTAAGTCAAAGTCAAAGGGTTGACTATTTTAAATCAATTCTGAAAATATTTGATTAAAGATTTGAATTGACATTCAAAAACAAAACATATTTCATATAAGGTTTGAATTCAAATTCCAAATATTTAAATAGTTATGAATTTATTTGATATTAATCATTCTTGAAATTTTAATTGATTTAAGAAATATCAAGGTTTTTCTTACTGCGGTCTAGAGCTACCCAGCCGATCGGTGGGTCACAGGCGGCCTGGCCATCACACAGTGAACACACGGGGCGTGCACGTGGGCAATGAGGCTGAGTTGGAAGCCAAAAGGAGGAGGGCTTTTGCAAAAACGCTGGACCGTCAAGAACTGACGAACTGAAGTTTGGATCGCAAAAAGAATTGGTAGCTCGTGCCGATGTTGTGACGAAGAGGGCGAGCGCTAGGATTGGAATTTGGTGACGCCGTAAAAACGAGAATTGTAGAGGGCACGAAGGTCTTCGATATTCGTTCAGGAATCCTCGGCTAAAAGGGACCGGAGCGATCGGTAACTCGCCGGAAACAGAGACGAAACTGCTGCTTGCACAGCGAAAACGGCCAGCTTCCGGCAACGGTGGGGAGCTCGTCGGTGCACCAAAAGGGGTGTGCAGTAGCTCGATGGAAAGAGGGGAGATCCTTCTACCGTCCAGTGCTCGTGGATTTGGCTGAGATGAACCTACCGCCAAGCGAGCCTCCTAAGAAAACCTATGCAGAGAGATACCGCTACGGCTGCTGCTGCTATCTGCGGATGCTGCGCACGCGGCGGTGGTTACCGACGACGGCGACGGCGATTCAAGGCGGCATGATGCAGAAAGGTGGAGAAAAAGAAGGGGGAAAGGAGGTGGCACTCACCTCGACCAATTCCCGCAAGAATTGGGGTCGGGGACGGAGGGATATGGACAGGGCGGTGGCGATGGGCGGCCTGCTTGGACACGACCGAAAAGAAGGCGAGGAGGAAGCCACCGACAGCTCCGGCTCCTCCTCTTGCTACGATTCCGAAGAGGTGGAAGTGGCGGTCCTGTTCCTGGGCTCAATTGCTCCCGCTGGCGGCCATTGCAGCTCCACCTCTATGCTCCCCTCACAGAAATTTTGGCACAAGGGAGGCGGGGTACGGAGGAGAGGAAGAGGGGGGATGGCGGCGCAGGGAAGGGAGAGGGCTAGGGTTTTGGAGGACGCTCGGGGACAGATAAGAAGGGGCAGGTGGTGACGCGGCTGACGGGAGACGACGGCCACCTGTTTCCTTCCGTTTACCTGCAGAGAGAAGGGGGGTCGAGAGGAAGACGGTGAACAGGACGGCGTCGGGGAGCGAAGGGGTACCAGGCCGTGGAGGAAGGTGGGCTGGAGGAGGGAATTGCACTGGTAGGCTGCTGCTCTCTCTTGGGCTGCTGCGGCTGGGCCCAAGGTGGGCTGCTGCTCCTCTCCCACTATTTTTCTTCTCCTTTTTATTTATTGGTTTTGTTTGTTTCAAATCCAACAAGCATTTTATTTCAAATCCTTTTGAACCTTGCAGATAGTTTTGAACAGGGAATTTTGGGAATTCCAAAGATAGAAAGGAGGGAAAAATAGAAGTGGAGATGAGTGATGCCCACATACATAAAAGTAGTAGGTGCCATTTTGGCATTTTACCAGATTAGGGTTTTAGTAAAAGAACAAAACTCTTTTTCCAAAATAATGGACCCTAACAAAGGCCCTTGATTGTATAAAACAAGGTAGGGATAAAAAGAGGGAGGGAGATGAGATGAGAGATGATCCACTCAAGAATTCAAATAAAATCCAAAAGACTTAAATGTGGTGATACTTGCATGGCCCATGCAAAATAAATAATGCCATGTTTATTCTTGTGAAAACAATAATATTTACATGGCATTATTCTTATGCATTCCCAAAAGTGGAATAAAGCCAAGCAAAAGAATTTATAGAAGTAGATCCATCCTATCTCCCATGAGCTAGATTAAATACCAAAAGAAAATCAAATGCAAGCTCCTGGATAATGGAATGGTGGAATTATAAGGTGGTGAAAAGAAAGGTGGTGGAGTGGAATAAAAGATATGCCCCCAACTCAACTTGGGAATTTACACAATATATCAATAACCCAATACAATATCAAGAGGCAAATACAATTTACAATGCATATGAGAGAAGAACCAAACTAAAAAGGGTTTTATATGATGCTTAAATGCAAGGTGGCATGATGACATGAGCATGATAGAATGATGATGCAACAATTGTATACAGGAAGTGGCCATTATATTACTAAACCAAGTAGCATTATAGTTGTTAGACAAATGGGATGCTACAGGATGTGCTTGTGTTTCTGTTCTAAACGGGTCGTCCCGATTAGTGCTGTTACTGAGCGATGCGTATACGTGCACGCTGCAGGCGGAAAATACCAGCTCCTTGTGTTGTTTATGTGACTTGGGATTGCGTTCGCGGATGCCGGGGTGGTGACCCCAGAAGAAGAGGTTGCATAGCAGGCAACATCGAAGCAGTGGTGGTGGCCCTCCCTTTGGCCAAGTGTGTGGCGAGGGGCTTGGCAGCGGGTGAACCTAGCGTCGGTGGGCATCTCTGGACAAGATCTGGAGGCTTCAGGTTGTATTTCTGATGGCACGTGTTAGGGTCTGAGCGAAAGCTCCCGCTTTGGCACCCGCGACAGTAGCTCCTGTAGGGGTAACTACCCTCTTGGGGGGGCATTGTTTTTGTATCCTCCCGGTGACTGGGTTTCGGGTCAAACTCAAGCTTCTCCGACTTCTTTGGTAGTCTATTTATAAACAAAATTCTTTGGTAGTCCCTTCTCCACTACTGTGAGTGCCAATTTTTGGAATAACCTTACATCCTGATGTTTGTAAAGTAAGTGAAAAATTCGAAATCGGAAAAGTTTGATTAACTACTACTTTTTGCCACTGCCCCAACCCGAGGCTCAAAGTGGCCATATCACATCACATGCCCCTGCAAAAACAAGTTATACGCCTCTAATTTTCTTTGCATGTTTTACGTGGCTTGGGGCTTTCAAATAAGAACCGTTCTTACCTACGAACAAGAACCACAATGCTCATATAAGTGTTGTCAAGTGCAGATTGTAAGTTGGATCTTAACTATGGTGGGAGAGACAGACACCCACAAAGCCACTTGTGCAATGCAAATTGCACGTTGAGCGTGGAGCAAGTCTCATGTGCGACGACATGTAAGGTTAGTAATGGCGCCTAGTACTTGTCGTGTGACGCTTCGTTGGAAACCCCAAGAGCAAGGTATGAAGCAGCACAGCAGCAAGTTTCCCTCAGTAAGAAACCGAGGTTATCGAACCAGTAGGAGGAAGAAAACGTCACACAGGTGTTGCAAGCAACGCGGAGACCTGCATAACACAAACTCAAGACTTTGCCCCAACGAATCAGTGAGGTTGTCAAGCTCACCGGTTCGCTGTAACAAAGGATTAAACGTATGGTGTGAAAGATAATGGTGGCTTGCAGCAAGTAAACAGGTAATAGTGGAAGATGTATCAATGGTAAATATTGGACTAGGGTCCATAGTTCACTAGAGGTGCTCTCCTTAAGATAAACAAACATGGCATAAAGGGTAAACAAATTACAGCGGGGCAATTGACAGGAACTAAGAAAGGCATAACAATGCAATTACTAGTCAAAAAGATCATATGAGGTTGATTGGGCAATACAACAATATACATAGACCGCCATCCAACTGCATCTATGACTAGAAGTCCACCTTCAGGTTATCATCTGAACCCCCTCCAGTATTAAGTTGCAAGCAACAGACAACTGCTTTAAGCAAAGTGTGTAAGGTAAATAGTCCACATGTTCCATGAACAAGAGATCGTTGTTTTCTCTCTAGTAGCAACAGCACATCTACAACCGAAGAGATTATTGTCACTTCCCTTGGAAACTAGAGGCATGAACCCACTATCGAGCATAAATACCCCCTCTTGGATTCACTAGCAACTACTTGGCCAAGATAGCTACTAACAACGGAGAGCATGCAAGATCACAAACAACACAGACATGATAGAATCATAAAGATAAAACCATTAATCAAACCAACATAATAATCTCAATATCCATAGGATCCCCGCAAACATAACATGCATGATTACAAATAGATTAGATCTTGATCCTGAACGGAGCTCACAAGATCTATACATGAAAGCACAAAGGAGGAGATACAACCATCTAGCTACTACATGAACCCATAGTCCAAGGTGGAACTACTCACGCATCATACCGGAGAGAAGGCCTCCGGGATGATCTCCCCTCCGGCAGGGTGCCGGGAAGAACTTCAGATCCCCCCTGATCTAGGGACAATGGTGGCGGTGGCACAGACGGTTTCGTGAATTTCTGATCGGTTCCTCAGGGTTTCTGCATCGGGGGCTTCTTATAGGCAAAGGGGCGAGACCGGGAGGCGGCCAAGGCCACCAAACCCTAGCCAGGCGCGGGCCCACCTGCCCCCGTGCCTGGGGTGGGTCTGGCCCCCCTGGTTGTCCCCTCCGGCTCTCCTCTAGAATTTTTGTTCCCCACGGAAAGTAATTGACTTTGTCCTTTGTCCCATACAATTCCGAGAATATTTCTTTACTAACTTTCCTGAAACCAAAAACAGCAGAAAACAGGCATCTGGCACTATTGCAACTTGTTAATAGGTTAGTACCAGAAAACATGTAAAAAGCACCTCAAAATGTGGACAAGTGAAGCAAAGTAGATACAAAACAAGAATGGAGCATCAAAAAATATAGATACGTTTCCCCAAGCTTAACTCCTTCTCGTCCTCGAGTAGGTAAGTGATAAAAAGAATAATTTTTTAGGTGATATGCACCCTCACAATAAAGATCCAACCATTTGCAAGCATTAAAAACTGGGATCAAAGAACTCTAAACATGTGCATGAAATATGGAGTTCTAACAATAGGACATAGTAACTATGCATGCAACATGGCAAGCTACAAACTAAGATCATGAATAACTGTAATGACCTCAGATCGGTAAGGATCCTAAGTCCCTGTGATTAACATGCTAGTCCCTAGATCAATAGCTAGCACTCACAGTCGATGAAATATCATGTAAAACACAAAGTCTTTATTACACGGAGAATCCAGAGTATAAAATTATTACAAAAATTGCTTAGCATTATGCTAGCTCAAATAACAATGAAACATAAAAGCAAAGATGAGTCCATCAACGCCTGTGCTTGTCGAGTGTAGACCCGCGATCCCTACGCACCTTTCAATCTTAGGATTCTGCAGATAAGACGTGCAGCCAACAACTTGGGTCAATACTTTGAATGTATTGGCAAATTACACCAATGATGGAAAAAGACTATCTCTACATGCAAGGCTGGTATAGGCTGTAGAGTTCATTTGCTCAAAGCTAATTTTCTTAAGTAGAGAGAAGAATAGAAGATTGCCCTACTTTGTAAACATTTGCTTCGATAAAATAAGGTCGAGTGGCACACAAGGATATTACGCACCAAGTGTCCAAACAACCAAACACTTGGATATTACGCACCAAGCGTCACTTGGATATTACACACCAAGTTCCCCAAATTCCCACCCATTAGCGATATTACGCACGCCATGGGGTTTCAAAACTCTGTTTTTAGAAAAGAGAGAGGAAGATCCTTCAGAGGCTCCATCCTTCAGATGCTCATTGTTGTTCTGTTACCGTGAACACGGCTGATTGATCAAATTGCAATACTCTCGAGAGTTTGTGCACTTTACCCACAACCCACGATCAAGTCCTTTTACAGACAAGACCATGGCGAGGCTTTCCCTTAGTAGCCCCTCTACCTTCCGGATCCAACCGTGCCAAGAACCTCCAAATGTTGGTACCTAGGTGAGGTTTCCCACTAAGTACTAGGCCAAGATAGAGCCCATAATGTATTGTGGTTGCACTGGAAGCTTCAATCAAACATGGCAGACTTCTTTGATTCCTGGGCGGCCGTCCTCCACCAAAATCTCACTCGTTGTCCTGACAACCATTCCGCCCAGAAGAAAACTTAGTTTAATTTTGAAGTGGATTTGAGAAGAAAAGTTTGCTCTAGAGATCCTTTATACTTACAAAAATTCTTTGTCTTTCGAACCCCCCCAACGGTACTTTGTATATATAGCATAGCAATCAACACTTAGCAAAAACAGGGGGTAACCTATTAGGATGGGAAATCCTAAGTATAGAGCTACTCATGGCATTCTACAAAATCATCGCACTTGCAAAATAATACTAAGGAAAAATTCTACTAGAATATCTTATACATGCATACTACAGAATTTTGAAGATCACATGCATAGAATCAAAACTGGGACAAAATTATGAACAAGTGGTGTAACTTGCCTTGATCCGAGCAGCACTCTACACAATAGCACTCCTTAGCGCACTCTGAGCAATCTAACAAATCACAACATAGATCTGATCACAACTTGTTCAAGCATAACACAAAGAAAATCATGCATGCATGCAACATGGTATTTATGCAAGGTTGGTTAAATTGATCAAGGTAGCAAGTTTGTGTGGTGATAGTTTAAGGATGTCACTAGGATCGATTCCCAAAGGTGTAGATCTAATAGAGTCACTAAAACAAAATCATGGGATTGTAAGAAGATCAAACCATATAAATAGCCCCAAGTTAGATCTAATGATCCTAAGCAAAGCTTAAATATTTGGATTAGTAGGTATTGTGGAAACAATGTTATTGCAACAAGAATCAATTAAAATAGAATTTTGATTATTTTTCTATAGGTTAAACTCTCTAATCTAATGATTAAAATCTACACCTAGAACATTACTGAAAACCTGCAATATTATTACAGATTTGGATTCTACATGAAATTAGGAATCCAAAGGTATATTATAAGCTAAATTTGTCCAAATATTTAATTTTATATGAATTTTGCAAGTTTAAAAATCAAATCTGCAAACAGATCTAAATATCACTTAAAAACCTGGCCAGGTGTCACCGTCTGATTGGTCCAGCTGAGGTGACGTGGTGCTGGCGCGTGCGTGCTGACGCGCGTGCCACGTGGCAAGCTGCTATTTGCCGATACCCCTTCGGCCTACTTCTAATCCTGCGCGTTCGTCTTCGATCCGACGGTCATGAGAGGCGGCGGCGACTTACAGGGCGTGATGGCGGCGCGAGGCGGCGGTGGCGTCGGTGGTCGGCGGTGGCGGCGCTCCGGCGGGTCCCTGGAACCGTGGCTAGGTCGACGAGGTTCGCCTGGCTCTCGCGGTCACATTCGCGTCCTCGTCGTCTTCCCTTGTTTCCTCGGCGGTCAGCAGCGTCCCGCTGATCTCCTTCGTCTCCGGTGAGAAATCGCGGGCGAGTTCCTGCGAGAGAGAAGGGGAGGAACACACGACTGGAATCAGTGGAGGATGGGGAATCTCCGGTGGGAGGAAGGAGCGAGGGAGAGGCTTCGAACCGTCTCGGCGAGGTTGTTCCGACGGCGGCGGGTGCAGTTCGTCGCTGGCTAGGGTTCGTGCAAGGAGAGAATCGAGCGGGGGGACGCGAGAGTGACGGGGTTTAAATAGACGGGAGCCTTGGCGTCGGGGGCACGGACTCGTCTCCGTGCCGGTTGGAGTCCGACCTCCTCACGGCCTAGCGGGTTACTGTGGGAGGAAGGCGACGGGTGGGCCAGGCGGTCGAGTGCGATAGGTGGCGACGGTGCGAGCGGGCGGTGGCGGGCTGCGGAGGGCAAGGCGCTGGCTGGCCAGGCGTGGTGCTGGGCCAGCCTAGTGCGCCTCGTGTTTTTTAATCCTTTTTCTCAATTCCTGGTTTGATAAAACTCACATAACTTTTGCAAGACAAGTCCAAAAATGTTGAAACTTGTTTCCAAATTTTTGTAAAAATAAGGTGGTCAATATAGGACCATAGTTTACTGTTTTCACATAGTTTATATTGAAGGGTAAACTTACTACAACAAGGTGCTTACTTATGGGGATATTAAATAGGGTTTCTAAATGGGTTTATGTGTTAGGATTTTGTAGTTGCATTGTTTTCAAATGTAGGATGCAAATGATGCATAGGATGCAAATGATGCAAGGATGATGCATGGCACTAATAACATCCAAACACAGAATCTGGGATGTTACAATAACATGCATTGAAAAAGGTTTGTTTGTTTCACATGCAGAAAACATTACATTGTGGCAATCAGCTTGTCCCTCATAGAGTAGCAATATAGATGAAAAGGACACCTGCAAAGTTCACAAGGGTGACTAGAAACAAGAAGCACAAGAACAAGTAATAACACAATATGCATCAATTAATAATCTTTGGAACACTGCACACAGAATGGCAACTATGCTCTCTTAATGGTGCCTAAAGGTAGAAGGTGGAGACTCAATAGTGGTGGAAGAAAGACCTTTTTGTAAAGGAAGAAGGGATTACAAGTTTCAAAAAGAGCTTCCAAAAATTATGGTACTTGTTAGATTTCAGCCCTCATTGCCCCTATCATAAGCATCTTCAAGTGGTTAAGGTTAAAGTGGCAAAGCTGGAGTATATGCTTGACGAAGTATAAGTTGGCAATCTCATGCCATTTGAATACGAGGGCCACACCTCATGCATACTCAACTTTGGGTCCAGGTAAGTTCTTGTCACTGTAAGTATTTTCATATCATTGAGAACCACCAACGGGGTACCCCTTGCACATGGTACAGGAGATTTCCCATAACCAAAATGACAAGGCAAGCAGACAGTGAGCATCTCAGCAATCTTTTTATTTACCATATGCATAGCTTTTTATTGAGGATGCTTCATAGATAGCTTATTATGGTGATGCTGCAAGTTTCCACCATGATTAGGCATGGCTTAGGCTAGTGGCCCAGGCGTTTCTCAAACACAGGATACAAACTCCATGGACTTACAAGTCCCCTCTTTATTTCACACCGGTGACATTCATAGACAAAAGAACATGATATCAACTGAGTACAACAAGGTACAAGTGCAATGTTGAAAACGTTCCCCATGACAGCACGGTTCTACTAATTCCAACTTATAAGTGCAAGCATATACAACAAAGTTGTCATAATGGTTCAAGTTTATTAGGGGCAAAAATACAGTGTGCCATCAAGTTCGTGAGGGCTTTAATCACTAAGTTTTCACATAACAAAATATTTTTTAATTGGAAGATAGTTGAAAGCAAGAATATACTTTGGAATGGTGTAACATAGCAGGCATAGGAGTTTATAGTGGACACTTTGGAATAACTTGGTTTCTTGGGAGTTGGAAGCATGAGTAGACCTTACTTATACAAGTGGAGGCTAGCAAAAGACTGGGATCAACCAACTAAGAGAGAAATAATGGCCAAAATCATGCAATGCAACAAATCAAACTAATCAAAGCAAAGAGTTGTACTACAAGTCAAGTACTACATGATCATAGATGCTAATGGTGACTTGTCATAGTCATAACATGGTGTGAGCATGTGCCAAGTCAACCCAAGCAAAACATCAAAGGAGAATACCACAATACTATGTTTTGCATGCTAAAACAATGCATAATTTACTCAAGGAACACTAAGAAATCCCAATTGTTTGGAACAAGACATGCTACAGCAATAATCAATAAGCATAATGCTAAAACAACAACTAGCATGTCATGCTAATGTCTAAGTCACAGTCAATGCAAGCTCCTCTTGCACTTCAAGCAAGAACTTACTACTCCTTTCCAAACACCAAGAAAACTTATTTGCAAAACAACAAAGCAAGAACGGGGGTCCAAACTACTTTATTCAAGCAAACTAAACAACCTAAGAAAAGCAAACGAAAACTAATACGCTCCAAGAACAACACAACTGTGCATGAAACAATAAAAACGAAGTGTCTAGACAGACCTGGTCTTTTTATTGATGAAGAAGGGGATGCCTTGGGCATCCCCAAGCTTTGACGCTTGTAACTCTTGGATATTTCTTGGGGTGACACCAGGGTGGCATCCCCAAGCTTGAGCTTTTGTACATTCTTCATCTTATTGCATCATCCTCTCTCTACACCTGAAATTTTTCCTTCATACAAAACTTCCCACAATCTTCATTTGCAACATTAGCTTATTCAAAAGATATTAGACCACTGGCAAAGCTTTGTAACAGCAAGGATTTTCACTAAAAACACAAGATACTGTAGTAACTCCTTCAAAAAGCTCAATTTACCTGAAGAGGACTCAAAAAAGGAATCAATAAGAAGCAAATGCAAATAATGGCAGAAATCTGTCAAAACAGACCAGCAGGTAGAAACGATTTTTTTAACATCTTATGTTGATGAAATCAAAAGGTGTTGAACTAACAAAAGTTAGCTAACATACTGGGAGATTTATTCGTCAATTTTGAGCTCAATCCGAGTTACAGAGCCTCCTCACGAATTTTTTTGGTGGAGGACAGAAATCTGTTTTGGGACAGCAACTCCCCAAATCTTACTTCCCTCTCATTAGAGGTCATTCTTGGCACAAAAATCAAACAAAAAGGATAAGTATAGGTTAGTACAGAAGTAATAACTTCCAAGACTCATGAAACTCTTGGGTTATCTCCCAAAAAGTACTTTTCTTTAACGCCTTTAAGTTAGGCACAAGAAGCAAGAAGAATCAAGTATTTTCAAATGAGGAAGCATTAACATCAAATCTCGCTTTCAAAGGAGGGTCAAAACGCAACTTCTCTCTTCTCATAGGGAAGTGTTCAATACCTTTCTTGAATGGAAAATTATATTTAATGGTGCCTTCTTTCATATCAATGATGGCACCAACTGTTCTAAGAAAAGGTCTTCCCAAAGTAATAGGACAAGAAGCATTGTATTCAACATCCAAAACATAGAAATCAACAGGGACATAACCATTGTTAACCATAATGATAACATCATTAATACTCCCCATGAGTTTCTTCTTAGCTTTATCATTGAGTGGGACATCCAAATAACAATCTTCTAATGGTGGCAAATCAAGCATTTCATAAATCTTCCTAGGCATAATAGAGACACTAGAACCAAGATCACATGAAGCTTTGAGATCAGAGTCATTCACTTGCATATTAATAATGGGTTCCCAACTATCTTCTACTTAATAAAAGCTTTGTGTTTTAGCGTCTCTTCCTTAATCTTAACAAGATCATCTATAATGTGTTTGGTAAAGGCAACACGCATATCACTAGCATCAGGACTTCTAGCAAGCTTTTGCAGAAACATAATCACTTCAGAAATATTGCAACCATCGATATCAAAGTCAAACTTAGCATCACTAGTGGTAGGCATAGTAGGAGGAGGAATAGGGGATACTTGTGGTTTAGTGGTGATAGTGCACACACTATTGTTTCTATCAATTTCAGCTTCCCTTTCCCACCTAACATGAAGTTGAGCGAACAGCCTAACATTTTCATCAATAGTAACTTGTATGGCATGAGCAGTAGCAAAGGTGTTTTCCATAGTTTCAGGTTTAGCAGCCATTTTATTAATCAAGGATGACTGAGCTTCAGACAAAGAGGATATATTTTTCTCAACAGTTAAAAGATTTTCCTCTATAGTCTTATTGAAAGTGGTTTGTTTACTAATAAAGTCCTTGAGCATGACTTCAAGTTCATAGGGGCACTTCTAGCATTATTGTAAGATCTTCCATAGGAATTGCCATTATTAGGAGGATAAGGCCTATAATTGTTATTGCTACCAAAATTATTCCTATAGGCATTATTGTTGAAATTGTTGTTTCTAATGAAGTTCACATCAGCTTGATCATCTTGAGCAACCAAAGAGGCTAAGGGAACACTATTAGGATCTAGAGGAGCTTTCCCATTAACAAGCATAGCCATAATAACATCAATCTTTTCACTCAAAGACTTAAAGCATGTTTATTTCCTAAAGCATTAACTAGCATATCCTTTTGTACCTTAGCAAGTTGATCAAGTTGGGTTTGAACCATTTGAAAGTGTTTACAAAACATTTTAATATCATTATAAGATATTTCCACAATATCTTTCAACTCATGGATAGCTCTAGAGTTTTCCAATAAATGATTCTGAACTTGTTTATTAAAATTACCTTGTTTAACAATAAATGTGTCAAGTTCCTCTAAGCATTGATCAGGAGGCTTACCATAAGGAATATCACCTTCATTAAATTGGAGAGAGTGTACCTCAATAGTAGATGAGTGGGGAATTTGCCTACATAATTCTTCCATAGGAGGTAGATTCTTCACATCCTCAGCTCTTATACCTTTCTCCTTTAGACACTTCTTAGCTCCCTTCATCACTTCATCATTTAAATGCAATAACTCCCCTCTTCTTTGTTGTTGTTGTTGGAGATATGCCCTAGAGGCAATAATAAATGTAGTTATTACTACATCTTTGTGTTTACGATAAATGTTTGCATTCATGCTATAATAGTATTGACCAGGAAACATTAATACTTGTGTGATTTGTAAACTAAATTAGAGTCCCTAGTAAAGCCTCTATATAATACTAGCTTGTTGGTTAAAAGATGATTGTGTTTTCCCTATCATGAACATTGAGATGTTATTAACAACAAGATCATATCATTAGTTGAATGGTATGATGGACATACTCCTATAGATAAGCGTAGCATAAAGATCAAGTCATTTTAATAGTTCAATTGCTATAAGCTTTCTGATACATAGTAACCTAATTCCTTCGACCATGAGATCATGCTTATCACCATCACCGGAAGGATGCTTTGATGACATCAAACACCACACCGTAACTGGGTGGCTATAAAGGTGGCATTGAGTGTTCAGAAAGTATGGGTTGAGACACATGGATCAAGATTGGGATTTGTCCATCCATATGACGGATAGATATACTCTGGGCCCTCTCGGTGGAATATCATCCAATTAGCTTGCAAGCGTGTGACTGGCTCACAAGGGATCACATATCACGGGAACGAGAAAAGAGTACTTATCGGTAACGAGGTTGAACTAGGTATGTAGAGATACCGACGATCAAAGCCTCGGATAAGTAAACTATCGTGAGACAAAGAGAAATTGGTATCGTATGTAAGTGGTTCATTCGATCGCAAAGTAATCGTAGAAATATGTGGAATCCATATGAATTTCCAGATTCCTCTATTGGTTATTGATCGGAGAAGTGTCTCGACCATGTCCGCATAATTCACGAACCGTAGGGAGACACACTTAAGGATTCGATGTTGTTGAGTAGTTATGGAATGATGAGTAAGAGACTGAATGTTGTTCGGAGTCTCGGATAGGATCCGGGATATCACGAGGAGATCCGGAATGGTCCGGAGAATAAGATTCATATAAGGAAAGTCCTGTTTCGGAGTTGGGGAATGATTCCGGTGTTTTCATCGGGAATGTTCTAGAAGGTTCCGGAAGGTCCAGCACTCCGGAGGGGAAGGGTACATGAATGTGTCATGACAATGTGGAATGGTTTCATCATGTACTAGGTATCATGGCTGGGCAAAATAAAGGGAGAAATCAAATCCTAGTTTGAAAAGTCAAACGCCAATTTGAAAAGTCAAACGGTAGTTTTGCTTAGTGGAGGGAGAGTAGGAAACCTACTTGGGGAGGAGTTCCTCTCCCTCCACCTGCCGGCCAAGGAGGCCAACTTGGGGGAGGACTCCCTCCCCCTTGGCCGCGCCCTCCCACCTATAAAAGGAGGGGTAGGGCTGCCCCTCTTCCCTACACCCAACACCACCCAAACCCTAGCCCTAGCCGCCGGCCACCACAAGTCGCTGTCGCCCTAGGGTTTCCTCCTAGCCGCCGAGTTGGGGCTCTCCCCAAGCCCTATCCGCCGGCCAAGCTTCATCCCTTGGTGCCTCTAAACCCTAGATCGCCAAGGCCTCTCTCATAGTCCACCATACTCGCTCTGGCTTAAGGCGAAGCCCTGCGATATCTCCCCTCTACTTCCGGTACCACGCCGCCATGCTGCTGGAATCGCGAGGAGAGTGCTACAACCTCCGCTGCCTGCTAGAACAAGGGAGAGGAAGGTCTTCATCGAAAATCAACGTGTGACCGATTGAAGCGCTGGAGCTTGGCCGGAAGGATCGTCTACGCAATCTTGAGATCGGCAAGAGTACGACTACATCACCCACGAGAATCTGCTCTTGTTAACCGCTTTGGAATCTTCGGGGGTGAGTTCCTCTATCGACTCGTTGCTACAATCTAGTAGATAGATCTTGGCTTGTTTGTTTGCATGCAGTAGAATTTTTTTGTTTTCCATGCTATGAACCCCTACAGTGGTATCAGAGTCGTGTCTATATGTAGATCTGTTGCATGAGTAGAACACAATGGTCATTATGGGCGGTGGTGCTTTTATTATCAATTGCTTCTTGTGTACTTTGCATCTTGCGGTATGATGGGATGAAGCGGCCCGGGCTAATCTTACATGACATCGTTCAGGAGACTTGCTCCACGCTCAACATGCAACTTGTATTGCATAAGTGGCTTTGCGGGTGTCTGTCTCTCCCATTATAGTATAGATCCAATTTACAACGGGCACTTGATAGTTCAAACATCAACATTGTGGTCCTTGTTCGTAAGTTAGATCGACACTTATTGAAAGCCCCAAACCACGTAAAATATGCAAAGAAAATTAGAGGCGTCTAACTTTGTTTTGCAGGGGTGTGCTGTGATGTGATATGTCCATGATTGTGATTATATTTTATGTATGCAATGTTCCTTATTGTAAGTTGGCAACTGGGAGGAGCCATATGGCTGTCTTTAATTTCTGTTAACACCCGCGTGTCTATTCAAAGTAGTTGTAATAGTTGGAGCTGGTGGACGACAACCATGAAACGGCGCCATTGACCTTGACGCTATGCCGGTGATGATGGAGATCATGTTCATGCTTGAAGATGGAGATCGAAAAGCACAAGAAGAAATGCCATATCATATCACATATTATGAATTGCATGTGATGTTAATCCTTTATGCATCTTGTATTGCTTAGTTAACGATGGTAGCATTATAATATGATCCCTCATGCACATAAATTTCAAGTTTTAAAGTGTTCATCCTTAGTAAGCACCGTTGCTAAAGCTTGTTGTTTCGAAGCACCACGTGATGATCGGGTGTGTTAGATTCTGCAAGTGTATACAACGTGAGCAAGCCAGATTTGCTCATGCAGAAGCTAAGGTTTGATCTTGACGAGCCTAGAATGTACATACATGGTCTCGGAACATGGATTACCGAAAGGTAAAGCATGAGTCATATAGTAGATATGATGAACATGTCGATTGTTCGCCATTAAAGCTACATCAACTCTTGTGATGATCGGTTTTGATGTGGTGGATTTGGTTCGTGTGATCACTAAAACAATGTGAGGGATATTGTTTTGAGTGGGAGTTCACCTAGATTAATTTAGCTATTAATTAGAACTCAATTTGTCATAAACTTAGTCTAAACTATTGCAAATATGTTGTAGATCAATGGCGGCCCCTACCATCAATTTTAATGCGTTCTTAGAGAAAGAAAAGTTGAAAAACAATGGAAGCAACTTCATGATTGGTTCCGCAATTTGAGGATTGTCCTCAATGCTGGTAATTTGACCTATGTCTTTGGATGCACATTGGTGACTCTTCAGAATGATGCTACCGATGAAGTAAAGAACGTTTACCTCACTCGGAAGAATCAGTACTCCATAGTTCAGTGTGCTATCTTGTATGGTTTGGAATCGGAGCTTCAGAAAAGGTTTGAGAACCATGACCCACATGATATTGTCCGTAAACTCAAAATGATATTTGAGGCTCATGTGGCAGTTGAGAGTTATGAGGCTTCTGAAAAGTTCTAACTGCAAGATGGAAGAGGGCAGCTCCGTCAGTGAGCATGTGCTTAAGATGTCTGGGCACGTAAACAAACTCCAAAGCTTGGGTATAGTGATTCCTAATGCTTTGGGCATTTACCGTGACCTCCAATCACTACCACCAAGTTACAAGAACTTTGTGATGAACTACCATATGCAAAACATGAACAGGACATTGCCAGAACTCTTCTCCATGTTGAAATCTGCAGAAGTGGAGATCAAGAAAGAGCATCAAGTGTTGTTGGTCAATAAGACCACCAAATTCAAGAAAGGCAAGTCTAAGCAAAAGGGAAACTTCAAGAAGGGTGGTAAGAAAGTTGCCGCACCGGTGAAGAAGACCAAGGCTGGACCTAAGCCTGATACTGAGTGCTTTTACTGCAAGGGAGAGGGTCACTGGAAGCGGAATTGCCCAAAGTACTTGGCGGATTTGAAGAACGGCAACCTCAAGAAGAAAGGTATATCCGATATACATGTTATTGTGTGTATCTCACTAGTACTCGTAGTAGTGCCTGGGTATTTGATACTGGTACGATTGCTCATATTTGTAACTCGAAACAGGTACTGCAGAATAAACGGAAGCTAGCAAAGAACGAGGTGACGATGCGCGTTGGAAATGGATCAAAGGTTGATGTGATCGCGGTCGGCACGCTACCTCTTCATCTACCATCGGGATTAGTTTTATACTTAAATAATTATTATTTGGTGCCTGCGTTGAGCATGAACATTATATCGGGATCTTGTTTATTGCGAGACGGTTACTTGTTTAAGTCCGAGAATAATGTTTGTTCGATTTATATGAGTAATATGTTTTATGCACATGCACCTTTGATAGATGGTCTATTCTTATTGAATCTCTATAGTGGAAATACACATATTAATAACATTGAAGCTAAACGTTTGAAACTGAGCGATAACTCGACCTATATGTAATCTTTGCCTTGGTCACATTGGAGTGAAGCGTATGAAGAAACTCCATTCCGATGGACTTCTTGAATCACTTGATTTCGAATCACTTGAAATATGTGAAGCATGTCTGATGGGTAAAATGACTAAGACTCCATTTTCTGGTATGATGGAGCGAGCTACGGACTTATTGGAAATCATACATACCGATGTGTGTGGTCCGATGAGTGTAGCATCGCGCGGTGGTTATCGTTATGTTCTTATCTTCACGGATGACTTGAGTAGATATGGGTATACCTATTTCATGAAACATAAGTCCGAAACTTTCGAGAAGTTGAAGAAATTTCAAAGTGAGGTGGAGAATCAACGTAACAAGAAGATTAAATTTCTACATTCTGATCGTGGAGGTGAATATCTAAGTTATGAGTTTGGCGAGCATTTAAAGAAATGCGGAATACTTTCACAATTGACACCGCCGGTTACACCACAGCGTAATGGTGTGTTCGAGCATCGTAATCGAACTATCTTAGATATGGTTCGTTCTATGATGTCACTTACAGATTTACCGCTATTATTTTGGGGTTATGCATTAGAAATAGCCGCATTCACTTTAAATAGGGCACCATCTAAATCTGTTGAAATGACGCCGTATGAATTATGGTTTGGGAAGAAACCTAAATTGTCGTTCCTTAAAGTTTGGGGTTGCGAAGCCTATGTAAAGAAGTTACAGCTAGACAAGCTTGAACCCAAAGCGGAAAAATGCGTCTTCATAGGATATCCAAAGGAAACTATTGGGTATACCTTCTATCATAGATCCGAAGGAAAAATCTTCGTTGCCAAGAATGGATCCTTTCTAGAGAAGGAATTTCTCTCGAAAGAAGTGACTGGAAGGAAAGTAGAACTCGATGAGGTTGTCGAACCTTCTCTCGAACTTGCGAGTAGCGCAGCACTGGAAGAATTTCCTGTGGTTCCTGCACCAATAAGAGAGGAAGCTAATGATGATGATCATGAAACTTCAGTTGAAGATGCTACAGAACCTCGCAGGTCAACGAGAACTCGTACCACTCCTAATTGGTATGATCCTGTTATGAGTGTCATGTTGGTGGATAAAACCGATGACCCTGCGACATATGAGGAAGCGATGATGAGCCCATATTCTAATAAATGGCATGACGCCATGAAATCCGAAATTGGATCCATGTACGAAAACCAAGTATGGACTTTGGTGGACTTACCGGATGGCCGGACGGCTGTCGAGAACAAATGGATTTTCAAGAAGAAAACAGATGCTAATGGTAATGTTACTGTCTATAAAGCTCGACTTGTCGCAAAAGGGTTTCGACAAATTCAAGGAGTTGACTACGATGAGACTTTCTCACCAGTAGCGAAGCTAAAGTCTGTGAGGATTATGTTAGCAATCGCTGCATATTACGATTATGAGATATGGCAGATGGATGTCAAAACGGCGTTCCTCAATGGAGACATTGATGAAGAGTTGTATATGATGCAACCCAAAGGTTTTGTTGATCCTAAAGATGCTAACAAGGTATGCAAACTTCAACGGTCCATATATGGGTTGAAGCAAGCATCCCGAAGTTGGTTTTGATTAGGTAATCAAAAGTTTTGGTTTTATACAACTTATTGAGAAGCTTGTATCTACAAGAAAGTGAGTGGGAGCTCTATAGCATTCTTCATACTATATGTAGATGACATATTGTTGATTGGGAATGATGTAGACCTTCTTAATAGTGTCAAGGAATATTTGAATAATAGTTTTTCAATGAAAGATCTTGGCGAAGCAGCTTACATATTAGGCATAAAGATTTATAGAGATAGATCGAGACGCCTAATATCATTGTCACAAAGTACATATTTGGACAAAGTTCTAAAGAGGTTTGGAATGGAAGATAGCAAGAAAGGGATCTTGCCCATGTTGCCCAATACGACGTTGAGTAAAACTCAAAGTCCAGCAACGGCAGAAGATAGAGAAAGGATGAGTAAGACTCCCTATGCCTCAGCCATAGGATCTCTAATGTATGCCATGCTATGTACTAGACCCGACATTGCATATGCTGTTAGTTTAACTAGCAGATATCAAAGTGATCCAGGAGTGGATCATTGGACAGCGGTCAAAAACATCCTTAAGTACTTGAGAAGAACTAAGGATATGGTTGTTTCTTATGGAGGTGATGAACAACTCGTTGTTAATGGTTACACCGATGCTAGTTGGAACACCGATCCGGATGATTCTAAATCTCAATCTGGATACGTATTTACTTTGAATGGTGCAGCAGTTAGCTGGAGGAGTGCAAAGCAAAGCATTGTGGCGAGATCTTCAACTGAATCGGAATACAAAGCTGCTTCGGAGGCTTCACAAGAAGCGATATGGATGAAGGAGTTCATTACAGATCTCGGTGTGGTTCCAAGTGCACTGTACCCAATGTCTATCTACTCTGATAACATGGGAGCCATATCCAATACGCAAGAACCAAGGTCACACAAGAAGCTGAAGCACATCAAGCTACGTTTTCACGCTATTCGAGAATATGTGGTGACATAAAGATTTGCAAAGTACACACAGATCTGAATGTGGCGGATCCATTGACTAAACCTCTCCCGAGGGAAAAACATGACCAACACCAAACTGCCATGGGTGTTCGGTATATTACCATGTAATCTAGATTAGTTGACTCTAGTGCAAGTGGGAGACTGTTGGACATATGCCCTAGAGGCAATAATAAATGTAGTTTTTATTATATCTTTGTGTTTATGATAAATTTTTGCATTCATGCTATAATAGTATTGACCAGGAAACATTAATACTTGTGTGATTTGTAAACTAAATTAGAGTCCCTAGTAAAGCCTCTTCATAATACTAGCTTGTTGGTTAATAGATGATTGTGGTTTACCTATCATGAACATTGAGATGTTATTAACAACAAGATTATATCATTAGGACAATGGTATGATGGACATACTCCTATAGATAAGCGTAGCATAAAGATCAAGTCATTTTAATAGTTCAATTGCTATAAGCTTTCTGATACATAGTAACCTAATTCCTTCGACCATGAGATCATGCTTATCACCATCACCGGAAGGATGCTTTGATGACATCAAACACCACACCGTAACTGGGTGGCTATAAAGGTGGCATTGAGTGTTCGGAAAGTATGGGTTGAGACACATGGATCAAGAGTGGGATTTGTCCATCCATATGACGGATAGATATACTCTGGGCCCTCTCGGTGGAATGTCATCCAATTAGCTTGCAAGCATGTGACTGGCTCACAAGGGATCACATATCACGGGAACGAGAAAAGAGTACTTATCGGTAACGAGGTTGAACTAGGTATGTAGAGATACCGACGATCAAAGCCTCGGATAAGTAAACTATCGTGAGACAAAGGGAAATTGGTATCATATGTAAGTGGTTCATTCGATCGCAAATTAATCGTATAAATATGTGGGAGCCATATGAATTTCCAGATTCCTCTATTGGTTATTGATCGGAGAAGTGTCTCGATCATGTCCGCATAATTCACGGACCGTAGGGAGACACACTTAAGGATTCGATGTTGTTGAGTAGTTATGGAATGATGAGTAAGAGACTGAATGTTGTTCGAAGTCTCGGATAGGATCCGGGATATCACGAGGAGATTCGGAATGGTCCGGAGAATAAGATTCATATAAGGAAAGTCCTGTTTTGGAGTTGGGGAATGATTCCGGTGTTTTCATAGGGAATGTTCTAGAAGGTTCCGGAAGGTCCGGCACTCCGGATGGGAAGGGTACATGAATGTGTCATGACAATGTGGAATGGTTGCATCATGTACTAGGTATCATGGCTGGGCAAAATAAAGGGAGAAATCAAATCCTAGTTTGAAAAGTCAAATGCCAATTTGAAAAGTCAAACGGCAGTTTTGCTTGGTGGAGGGAGAGTAGGAAACCTACTTGGGGAGGAGTTCCTCTTCCTCCACCTGCCGGCCAAGGAGGCCTAATTGGGGGAGGAATCCCTCCCCCTTGGCCGCGCCCTCCCACCTATAAAAGGAGGGGCAGGGCTGCCCCTCTTCCCTACACCCAACGCCACCCAAACCCTAGCCCTAGCCGCCGGCCACCACAAGTTGCCGCCACCCTAGGGTTTCCTCCTAGCCGCCGAGTTGGGGCTCTCCCCAAGCCCTAGCCGCCGGCCAAGCTTCCTCCCTTGGTGCCTCTAAACCCTAGATCGCCAAGGCCTCTCTCATAGTCCACCATACTCGCTCCGGCTTAAGGCAAAGCCCTGCGAGATCTCCCCTCTACTTCCGGTACCATGTCGTCGTGCTGCCGGAATCGTAAGGAGAGTGCTACAACCTCCGCTGCCTGCTGGAACAAGGGAGAGGAAGGTCTTCATCGAGTACCGAACGTGTGACCGACTGCGGAAGCGCTGCCGGAACGCAGCGCCGGAAGGATCGTCTACGCGATCTTGAGATCGGCAAGAGTACTACATCACCCACGTAGAGTCTCGTTAACCGCTTTGGAATCTTCGAGGGTGAGTTCCTCTATCGACTCGTTGCTACAATCTAGTAGATAGATCTTGGCTTGTTTGTTTGCATGCGGTAGAAATTTTTTGTTTTCCATGCTACGAACCCCTACGGTTGTTGGTGCTGGATCTGGTTCAGGAGTAATAGGCTCAGGTGTATTTAGCTCAGTTGAAGTCCAATCATCATAATTCTTGCTTATCTTAGTCATTAATTATTCAGCATTTGTAGGAGTCCTTTTCCTGAAAACACAATCAGCAAAGCTATCTAGGTATGTCCTAGAATCATCAGTTAGTCCATTATAATAAATATCAAGAAGCTCATTCTAAGGTAATGGACATCCAGGATGTGCATGAATCAAGGCACAAAACCTTGTCCATGACTCAGGCAATTTCTCTTCTTCTCTCTGTTTAAAATAAAAAAGTCTCTACAAAGCAGCATGTCTAGCACTAGGAGGAAAATATTTATGGAAGAAAGAAGCAATCAAGCAATCGGGGCTATCAATGGAACCAGGAGATAATCTATTAAACCAAGCCCTAGCTTCTCCTTTTAGTGAAAAAGGGAAGATCTTAGCAACAAAGTACTTACGCATCTTAAAATCATCAGAGAACAAATCACTCATAGTAGAAAGCTCATTCATATGAGCCACAACACTCTCATTTTCAGTCCCACAAAAAGTTTATTTCTCAACAATATGTAAATAAGATAAATCAAGAGAGAAATCATAATCTTCATCTTTAATATCTATGGGAGAAGTGGAAAACTTAGGATCATAGGACAACTTAGGCATAATAGTACGTCTAGCAAGGAGACTCTTCATAGCACTAGTACCATGTGTGTTTTGGCACTCTTCAAAAAATTCATCAGTGAGCTCAATGTAACCATCATTAATATCATAACTCTCACTAGCATCAGGTGAGCTAACAAGTGTAACAGTGTCTTCACTAGGAGTTTCGGTATTTCCTAGACTAGCCATAGTAGCATATAGAAAAGGACCTAATAAACCACTCGCATCAAGCACAGTAGAAGTAACATCATGAGCATCAAAAGTAGTTTCAGACTCAGCAGTAGTAGCAGTATGTGTAGCATGAGTATGTGGTGGTGGTGTGAAAAGCTTACTTATAACAGACGGTGAATCAAGAGCAACAGAGGTGTTTAGGACTGTACCTCTTCTTGTAGTGGATGGTAAAATAGGGAACTTTCCATCACGAGGCTTCCCCATGATGAAAGGAGTAGCAGTGAACAATAATAGATCCAAGTGAACTTACAAATAAAGTTATGCTCCCCGGCAACCCTAGAAAATAGTCTTGATGACCCACAAGTATAGGGGATCGCAACAGCCTTCATAGGTAGTATTACCCAATTTATTGATTCGACACAGGGGGAGCCAAAGAATACTTTTTTTTGGAAAAGAGTATAAATTAATATCACAGGGATACCAATTACACCCAGCCTCTGCAACAACGCATGCCCTAGCGGCCCTACGGATGCACACAGCCCAGAAAAAATAAAGAAGAATTACAAAATAGAAAAGTCCCGCTACAGAGAACTAATCCTCAAAGCAACGACAGTGACACCATCGGAACAACACTAGTAGTCCTCCACTCCAATAACAATGCCTTCAAGAAGGAAACAGTACCCAAGCGCCGTCGTTGCCCGATCAAAGATCATAGGTTTTCAACCTGGAGAACGTCCTCGCTCACAAAACAATGCCTTCAACAAGGTCATTGTCAGGCACAACTAGTTAAGGCCAGACCTTGGATTTTCACCCTGTAAGGTAAGACTGGAAACTCCCCCTGCGTTGTCTTCCTGCACCAACAGTCGCTGCAACGTGTCCTAGATCACGCAGCCAGTTCTCCATCGCCACAAGAACAAAAATCACCATCGCTACCCTCATATTTCCTCTTTCCTAACATTCTCCGCATCTGACTTCACCATGGCTCTAAGAATGGCACTTGGTGGGAACAAACAACAGAGCTTCGCAACGCTCCCGCTGAAACCAAACGGCCGGAAGAACAAGGTGCGCACGACTGAATATCTTCTGATCCAGCAATCTCCAGGCATGATACGCCCATGGGAGTTCGCCGGCAGAGCCTTCCGGAACCCGCCTCTCCAGACCAGAGAAATGAGGGAAGACATCAAGCATATCTTCGTCTTCATGCGAAAGAAACCAAAGGACCACCTCCTTTACTGGATCCAAAACAGCGATCCCCACACCGCCGGAAGGTTTCCGGAGAACGGATCGAGCAGGCCGACCATCGGTGCCGATGAGCACGTAGGCTTAGCACCGCCACTAAGGGCGCGCCATCGCCTCCATCCTGCAGCACCACGTCCGACGCTTCCTCCAGATCTCGGCCAACGCCGCCCACGGCCTCGCCGCCCCAGTCCAGCAGTCGGCGGCTCCGAGCATGAAACCTCCCCTCCACGCAGCCCTCCTCTCCACAGCAGGGTGACGCCACCGCGCCGAGCCGCGCCACCAAGCCGGACGCCGCCGCGCCCCGCGCACACGCGCCGTCGCCAGTCGACGATCTTGGCCCGCGCCTAGATCTGGCGAACTAGGGGGAGAAGAGGAGCCCCTCTGCCACCGACGCTGAGCGGCTTTGCCGCCGGCGCGTCCCGACGGCGGCGAGGCGGGAGGAGCGTAAGGGGGCGACCTTGCAAGCCTTAACAACTGAGTTGTTAGTTTAGCTTCACCTGGAAATAGTTCTTGCTCACAGAAGTTTATCAGTAGTAACAGTTTGTAGTAGCAACAACAAAGCAATAGTAACAACAACAGTGAAACAAGAGCAATAGTAATAGTAACAGTAGGATTCGAGCGCGGTAGGCATAGGGATGGATGGACGGGCGTTGCACGGACGAGTCTAAACATGTAACTTCAAGATCTAGGGCATTGTAGATAAATAATAACAAGCATCCAAGTACTAAACAATCCTAGGCATGTGCTCCAAATATAGTCATACGTGCTCGCAATGAGAACTTGCACAACATCTTCTGTCCATCCAGACCGTGGCAGCGGGGCCTCTAGGGAACTACTGGCAATTAAGGTGCTCATTTTAATAGAGCACCGGAGCAAAGCATTAACACTCCGTGAAAACATGTGATCCTCACACCACAACCATCCCCTCCGGTTGTCCCAATTATTGTCACTTTGGGCCTTTGGATCCGGACAATGATATGTGTACACAACTTGCAGATAAGATCACAAATAATACTATGATAATGATTCAATAATAAGTTCAGATCTAAGATCATGGCACTCGGGGCCTAGTGACAAGCATTAAGCACAACAAGTTGCAACAAAGTCAAATAGCACTAATAGAGATACTAGGCACTATTCCCCTAACAGATCTAATTCGAATACATGATAGAAATCATCCAATCTCTACCATCCCCAAGCCTACAGCGGGGGATTACTCACTCATGGATGAGGGAAACATCGATGGTTGATGGAGATGCGTTGGTGATGACGATGGCGATGATCCTCTCCAAATTCCCCGTCCCGGTAGGGTGCCAGAACGGAGTTTCTGGATCCGAATCTTGGTTTCTGGTGGCCGAGGCGGAGCGGAACTCTTTCTAGAAAACTATCGAACCCCCCTCTGTTTTTAGGTCAGAAGGCAACTTATAGGCGTGGAGGGAGGCCGAGGAGCTGCCTGGGGTGGCCAGACCTCCCCAGGCGTGGGGTCAGTGGGCCCACGCCTGGGGTGGGTCTGCCCCCAGGCCTCCCCTTTGTCTCCCCTTCTGGCTCCGTGGATCTTCTGGTGAAAAATAGTCATATTTTCCGAATTTTTCCTGATAGTTCATTTTCTGCACAAAAACAAGACACCAAGGTAATTCTGCCGAAAACAACGTCAGTCCGTGTTGGTTATACCCAAATCACACAAGTATAGAGGAAAAACAGTAGCAAAGTGTTCGAGAAAGTAGATACGTTTTGGACGTATCAACTCCCATAAAAGTACCTCCAGCAGCTGAATCCAGCAGGTTCCTTGAGGAGAAGTTCAAACCTGCATAAAAAGTCTGGATAATCATCCAAGTAGTGAGTCCATGAGTAGGGTAATTTTTAACCAAAGATTTCATTCTTTCCCAAGATGGAGCAACATGTTCACTATCAAGTTGTTTAAATTTCATAATGTCACTTCTCATATATATAATCTTAGCAGGAGGATAGTTCTTTCCAATAAAAGCATCTTTGCACTTAGGCCAAGAATCAATACTATTTTTAGGCAAAGAAAGCAACCATTCTTTAGCTTTTCCCCTCAAGGAGAAAGGAAAAAGCTTGAGCTTAATAATATCTCCATCTACATCCTTATACTTTTGCATCTCACAAAGTTCAACAAAGCTATTAAGATGGGCAGGAAGATCATCAGAACCAGCACCAGAAAATTGCTCTCTCATCACAAGATTCAACAAGGCAGGCTTAATTTCATAAAAGGTAGCATCGGGAGCAGGTGGAGAAATAGGAGTGCTTAGGAAATCATTGTTGTTGGTGCTAGTGAAGTCACACAACTTGGTGTTCTCAGCAGAGTTCATTTTGGCAAAGGTGGGCAAGCCAAAAACAGCAGCAGCTAGAGCAGGAACTAATTATTTTTGTGTTTTTGAATAAGGCAAGCAAACCAAACTAGACTAATTTTTTTGGGTTTTTTGAAAAGAGGTAAACAAAACCAAGCAAAAGAAACAAAGCAAACTAAAAACAAAGTAAAGAGTAAGGAAGTGAAGGACTCCCCTAGTGAAGACGTCCTTAACCTCCCCGGCAATGGCGCTAGAAAATAGCTTTCTGGCTTGTTGTTGTCGTGGGCTAACATTTGTGAGTGCCTTTTACCCCAAGAACAAGGTATGAAGCAGCACAGCAGCAAGTTTCCCTCAGTAAGAAACCAAGGTTATCGAACCAGTAGGAGGAAGGAAATGTCACATAGGTGTTGCAAGCAACACGGAGACCTACACAACACAAACTCAAGACTTTGCCCCAACGAATCAGTGAGGTTGTCAAGCTCATCGGTTTGTTGTAACAAAGGATTAAACGTATGGTGTGGAAGATAATGGTGGTTTGCAGCAAGCAAACAGGTAACAGTGGAAGATGTATCAATGCTAAAGATTGGACGGGGGTCCATAGTTCACTAGAGGTGCTCTCCTTAGATAAACAACATGGCATGAAGGGTAAACAAATTACAGCGGGGCAATTGACAGGAACTGAGCAAGGCATAACAATGCAATTACTAGTCAGAAAGATCCTATGAGGCTGATTGGGCAATACAAAAATATACATAGACCGCCATCCAACTGCATCTATGACTAGAAGTCTACCTTCAGGTTATCATATGAACCCCCTCCAGTATTAAGTTGCAAGCAACATACAACTGCTTTAAGCAAAGTGTGTAAGGTAAACAGTCCACATGTTCCATGAACAAGAGACCATTGTTTTCTCCCTAGTAGAAACATCACATCTACAACCGAAAGAAATTATTGTCACTTCCCTTGAAAACTAGAGGCATGAACCCACTATCGAGCATAAATACCCCTCTTGGAGTCACTAGCAACTACTTGGCCAAGATAGCTACTAACAACTGAGAGCATGCAAGATCACAAACAACACAGACATGATAGAATCATAAATATAAAACCATTAATCAAACCAACATAATAATATCAATATCCATCGGATCCCCGCAAACACAACATGCATGATTACAAATAGATTAGATCTTGATCATGAACGGAGATCACAAGATCTATACATGAAAGCACAAAGGAGGAGATACAACCATCTAGCTACTACATGGACCCATAGTCCAAGGTGGAACTACTCACGCATTATACCGGAGAGAAGGCCTTCGGGATGATCTCCCCTCCGGCAGGGTGCCGGGAAGAACTTCAGATCCCCCCTGATCTAGGGACAATGGTGGCGGCGGCTACAGACAGTTTCATGGATTTCTGATCGGGTCCTTAGGGTTTCTTCATCGGGGGCTTCTTATAGGTGAAGAGGTGAGACCGGGAGGCGGCCAGAGCCACCAAACCCTAGCCAGGCGTGGGCCCACCTGCCCCGCGCCTGGGGTGGGTCTAGCCCCCCTGGCTGTACCCTCCGGCTCTCTTCTGGACTTCTTGTTCCCCACGGAAAGTAATTGACTTTTTCCTTTGTCCCGTCCAATTCCGAGAATATTTCTTTACTAACTTTCCTGAAACCAAAAACAACAGAAAACAGGCATCTGGCACTGTTGCAACTTGTTAATAGGTTAGTACCAGAAAACATGTAAAAAGCACCTCAAAGTGTGGACAAGTGAAGCAAATTAGATACAAAACAAGCATGGAGCATCAAAAATTATAGATACGTTTCCAATGTATCAGTTAGCCCGTGCCGCTTCATCCCACCATCCCGCAAAATGCAAAGTACATGAAAAGCAATCGACAATAAAAGCATCAACGCCCACAAAACCATTATGTTCTACTCGTGCAACAGATCTACGCATAGATTCGGATCTGATACCATTGTAGGGTTTGTTGCATAGAAAACAAAAAGTTCTACCGTAAGAATGCATAAAACCAAGATCGAATCTATGGAAAAGCCAAGATATGATCTACAAGATTGGTGCAAAGAGATTGTACAGAACTAACCCTCGTAGATCCAAAGCGTTTAACGAGATCGGATCTCATGATTCATGTAGTCTCACTTGCCGATCTCAAGATCGCGATGACGATCCTTCCGACACCGCGTTCCGGCAGCGCTTCCACACTCGGTCACACATACGGAGTCGACGAAGACCTTCCTCTCCATGTTCCATCGGGCAGCAGAGGTAGTAGATCCCCTCGGGATCCCAACAGCACAACGACGTGGTGATGGTGGTGGAGGAGAAATCCCTGCAGGGCTTCGCCTAGGCCGCGGCAGGAAGATGGAGGAGGGAGGAGGTGGAGGCTAGGGTTAGAGGAAAGGGAGCAGGGGATAGGCGCCCACCCCTCCCCTCTTTATATAGAGGGGGTTGCGGCCAATGGTTCCCATCCCTTGGCTGAATCCTTCCCCAACTCGGCACAAGAGGGAGAGGGGGAAACTTGCCCCCAAAGTTTCCACCCTTTCCTTATTAGGGTTTTGCCCCAATCCCCTTGGGCTGGCCGGTTTGGCAGCTTGGGCTTGGTGTGGCTGGCCCATGGGCCCCTGCGACATGCCTTAGCCTAAGTGGCCCCTCCCGGGGTGGTGGGCCCACTGGTGTCCCCTATAGAACATTCTAGAAGCTTCTGATCAAAACACCAAAAACATTTCCGAACCCCGGAAAATGACTTTCCTTATATGAATCTTATTCTCCGGATCTCCTCGTGATGTCCTGGATCCAACCCGAGACTCCGAACAACATTCGGTCTCCAACTCATATTCCATATCTACTTAAAACATCATCGATCCTTAAGTGTGTCACCCTACGGTTCGCGAACTATGCAGACACGATCGAGACACCTCTCCGATCAATGACCAATAGCGGGACCTGGAGTTCCATAGTGGCTCCCACATATTCAACGATGACTTCATGATCGAATGAACCATTCACATACGATACTGATTCCCTTTGTCGCGCGATACTTTACTTATCCGAGGTTCGATCGTCGGTATCTCCACACCTAGTTCAACCTCGTTACTGATAAGTACTCTTTAATCGTACAGTGATGTGACATCCCTTGTGACCTATTCAAATGCTTGCAAGCCAATTGGATGACACTCCACCGAAAGGGCCCAGACTATATCTATCCGTTATTTGGATGGACAAATCCCACTCTTGATCCATGCGCTTCAATCCATACTTTCAGAATACCCAATGCGACCTTTATAACCACCTAGTTATGAAGTGGTGTTTGATGTCATCAAAGCATCCATCTGGTGTTGGGGATTAACATGATCTCATGGTCGAAGGATTAGGTTACTATGTATTTGAAAGCTTGTAGCAAAGTGGACCTAATGACTTGATCTTATGCTATGCTTACTTTGGGTGTGTGTCCATCACATCATTCTCCTAATGATATGATCTTGTTATTAACAACATCCAATGGCCATGATCAGGAAACCATGATCATCTATTAATCAAAAAGCTAGTTTAATAAGAGGCTTACTAGGAACTCTTTTATGTTTACAAAACAGACAAGTATTAATGTTTCCGATTAATACAATTATAGCATGGAATGTAAACATTTATCATAAACATAAAGATATAATAATAACCACTTTATTATTACCTCTTGGGCATATCTCCAACAATGGCGTCAACCAAGTTCAGCAGGATGCTATCAAGAGAGCAAATATTCCCGCAATCTGATGGTCATGGCCATATGCACTGCTACCACCATAGGCACCAAATCCGCATCCCATGAAAATATATGAAACCCTAAATTCAATTCAATACCATTCATGGTAGTAAAGATTATACCCTCGCATTTGGGGGCGCCACTATGTGATTAATTAATGTAAACAGTTAATAAATTTAAAATAAGATGCTACATATATACTATCATGATTAGTCCCATGATTGCTAGAATGTAAAGAGATGATAAATCAAAATTTATATGCTATGTGGAGGCACAGACGGGTACAATACTAGAGAGAAAAATAAAAGACTGCCAGACTCCTAATTGACAAAACTGGGTCCTAGAATGCTAACACTTGAAATCGAGTATATGACACTAACATCTATGACTGAATCATACACAGGATTTTACCAATTATTCTAGTACTATGATGGATTTCATGAAATCGATTAGCAAAGTTTGCACCTAATTCGTTTGACGGCATCTCTATTTGACGAGATTGCAACAACACTTCTGACGAGGTACCAACGGCGTGGAAGAGTAGTGGCGACGTGGTGTGGGCTGGCAAGGAAAGCGTTGTGGCGGCAGAGCAGTCAAGTGAGCGGCCGCAGAGCATAGGGCTTGAGCTGGGGTGACGGATCTGTTCCTAAGAATAGAGGCGCACTCTAAAGGCAGTGAGCGATGAACGTTCAAGACAGATTGACATATTTTAGAGGCTTACAACCGTCTCTAAAAGAACATATTTTCAAAATTTGAACCAAAAGTACATGGAAAAAGTTTCAAATGGATGGAAGATTCAATTATTAAACCAAGGAAGCATCATAAGGCAACTCCAAAACATTTGCACAAATGTTGCTTAGTAACGAGTATATCTACACTAGGAAGCAGCATACCTTTAAGGGTAAAATCCAAAGTTTGTAGTACGTCATATACTCTCTTCAGCATATGAACTTCATTTTTGGCATAGGAATTTATTTAACACTATCAATCACATATTCATCTTTGTTTACCTTTATTCTTTAAATTATTTGCAAATTTTATAGTTGGTTCTAATCCATAGTATCCTAATAAATCTAGACGCTCTGGATTTGTTCTTTTAGCATTTCTTCAATAATTATTTGTCTAGACTTTAGCATTGTAATCATATAAAATGAGTATCATCTATTGGTGCTAGCTACAATTCTTGTAATGGTTATTGTATCTGCCAAAGAAGACCAGATAGCACTACCTGAACATTTTAATAGTGAGTTGGATGTTGATTAATACGAGTACTTTGCCATTGTATACATAACAAAATTACATAGATTTGTATTATTTTCTCTGGTACTATAATATATGCTTGTACGATTTTCCTTGACGTGTAAATGGAAGTTCCTCTATTCTCAATTTAAACATGTAGTTTTCTTGGTATAGATAATCAATGCGGTCAATGAATACATGATTACGTTGTGCGATCAGACAAAAGCAGGTAAAAGCATACTGATAGTTTCCAAATAGACGATCAAACACCTTTTTAAAACACATAGTATCACGTCAACCCCGCACAAGCGTCCGAAAACTTCTTTAAGTTTTAATCGCCTCTTTCATCATTTGATTTACCTCGTGATACGTGCAAAGTGAAAGTTATACATGAGTCGTAACTCGGGTGTAACTGACAATTTAATGAGTTGCAACTAGGTTGCAACTTAGAATTAGTATAAATCTTATGAGTTGCAACTACTTTGCAACTGAGAATTAGCATAAATATTAGGATGATATCAGCGACTTAGACATAAGAAGGTCTCATGCGTCTGAGATCTAGGCACTGCCAATAATAAAGCCATTGTGTCTTTAATAATGAATTAGTTTCATGTTATTGTATTTGAAACACCATATGGCATCCATGTCGATATTCTTTTCTCCCAAACTTTTATATGTTCAAATATTTCACATTTATCTTTCACTGACATTTTTCATATAGAGAGAAAAATAAGTAGTTTTATTGTGACGTCGTTAAACATGGTACACGTAGATTGTCATCTGCACTATGTTCACGAAACTGAAACCAAGCTAGGCGTTAGAGCATCTCTACTCGCCTACCCAGGACGCCGATCCGGACGTCGAATTTATGTACGGATGCCGAAAATCGGCCCGCCGCGCACACCAAAACCTGTCGCCGATTTGGATTTGAACTGTTTTCCTGTGTCGTACCCAGGATCCCGGGTACGCCCTGGAAACGCCGGACGCAGCGAAAACTGGCGTGGGCCAGCTCTGTCGGCGAGAGAAGGTTGAACTCCCGCCCTTTTCTTTCTTCCCTCCCTCCTGTCTTTCCCAATCCCCTACCGCCACTCCGCGAGCTCCCGCCCACCATGTCTCCCAAGAGCTTCGTCAACCCAGATCGATCCTCGGCGAGGGTGCGGCGAAGAAGAAGGAGAGGAAGCCGAGAGCGCCGCCGAAGAAGCCGGAGGGCATGTCCTCCGTCGAGTGGGCGTCCAAGGAGCAGGACAGGAAGATCGTGTTGGACGACCGGAAGGGCAGAAAGGAGAGGGCGAAGCTCCGGCAAGAACAAGAGCAGGCGGCGGCGAAAGAGCAGGCGATCGTGAGGGAGAAACAGGCGGCGGCGACGAGGTCGACGTTGATGGCGGCACCATACCCACCTCACTGGGGAAGCCAGGCAAGCGTCGGCTCGCCCGCCGGATTCTCGCCGATCTCTTTGGCCGGCTTCCAGGAGAGCCAGGCGATTGGTCGGCAGAGATACTCCTCGTCCCCCAAGTTCGACGGCGGGTTCAACCCCAACGTGGTCTTCCCCTGCCCGGCGTCGCGCCCTCCTTTGGCCTTCAACGTGGACATCAACATCCCCTACTCCACCACTCCAGCGTACACAGGCCCCGCGCTGCGCCGCAGACCACTGTCTTTCGGCGGAAGCTCGGCGGAAGCATCCTACGGCGAGGCCGACGCGTGCAACATGTTCGGCGGAATGTTGGTTGCCCTGCCGGCCGACATGTCGGCCGAGACGTACATGGAGGACATGGTCGCAACAGGCTCAGCCTCCAACCACCCCTCCTTCTTCACGGAAGAACAGTCTCGGGACGATGCCAAGCACGGCATTGAGTCTCAGGATTTCGCCGACCTCGACGCGAAGGAGACGCAGGTCGAGCCAATGCAGGCAGAGGACGCCGAGGGTGAAGTCGTGCTGCTGGAGAAAGGCAATAAGGGGAAGAAGAAGCCAGGCACTGCGGCGTCGGACGCGCGGATCAAGTGGACCATGGCTGAGGACACCTGTCTCGCCGAGGCATGGAAAACGGTGAGCATGGATACGATCATTGGTGCCAACCAGAATTCAGAAAACTATTGGAGGCGTGTGAAGCTGGCATTCGACGAGCATAGCATTTGCAACCCAAAGTATCGCAAAATTCACATGGAGCGAGGGGAGAAGGTTATTACCAACCATTGGGCGATCATCCAGACTGCGTGCAGCAAGTGGCACAGTTGCGTGGAAGAGGTGGAACGCACACAAGCTAGCATGAAAAACATGGATAACAAGGTATTCACGAACACTAGCTTTGTCGTGCACTCGCTTCCATTTTGACACACTTCCATTTTGTAGCTTCGTCGTGCGCTTGCTTTGTTTCGAGAGGACATGAAGACGGAGTTCAAGTTTCATCATGTGTTCGAGGAGATCGAGAGCTGCGAAAAATGGCGGGACACTCGCCTGAGCCTCTCCAAGACCAAGGACGGCGTGTACAACCCGGAGGCCCCTCCCGCTGCTGTCGGCGAAGGAAGATCAGAGATCGTCCAGAAGAAGGCGAAGATGCTCAAAGCAGCCGGACCTCCCGTCGAGCGTCTCCAGGCTTCGATCGAGAAATGCATCGTCGACACAAGGGCGCACGCCGAGAAGACGGTCGAGAAGACCGACGAGCGGTGGAAGCAGTTGATCGAGACCAAAGGGGAAAAGGTGGCCCTCATCAAGGTCAACTATGCCGAGAAGAAGGCCAACTACGCCGCCAAGAAACGGAACACGGATCTCAAGTTCATGATGGGCGGCAAGGACACGTCGAAGATGAGCTCGCCGGTCAAGGCCTGGTACATGGTGCAACGCCAGCCCATCCTCCGGGGCGAGATCACGCCTTCGGCTGCTGAACGCCCCTGCGCCGGACGCCCCTACGCCGAGCTCTGCTTCCATCTCCTCCAACAAGTCGGCATCCTCCGGCGAGACGGCCAACCCCCGCACCGCGTCGACCATGCCGCAGGAGCCCATCCCCGTCGACGACTGAGAGATGGTTCGAGTCATTTTTCCTGTTCTGTAATAATCTGTCGCCGAACATTTGGGCGTTAATTCTGTCGAACACCTTTTGGCCGTGCTCTCGCCGGCGGGAACGTTAAAAATTCAAATATGTCCCCGTTTTCGGTTCGCCTGGGAACTCGACGTACCCAGACCGAAATCAAGTTCAGTCCGGCCAAAAAAAGGTCTGGATTTCTGCCTGGGTTCACCCAACGAGTGGAGATGCCCTTAGATGCATCACTTTTGCTTCGGTGTCCCCCCTCTCTAAATTTTGGCAAACATAAACTCATGGTAGATGCATACGTAATATTTTTTTACTATGTCGTAGCAGCACAAGTACTAAAATAGAAGTATGAGATTTTTGGGGGAAGATGGAGTTAGTTAAAATTTTACCGTCGAACATAGTAATTTTTAGGGAAATTAAAGAGTAAATTCTGGTTTTTACCCTCTAATTTATCTTTTGTGACACTAATTACCCTATTTAATAAATTTTCATCCAAGTTACCCCATTTAGTGAAAGTTTTGCCAACTTTTATCCCTTTTAAGTTTTAATTTTATAGCGTTTAACATATGAGTCTAGACTGTCAGTGTCAACACATTCTTGGTTTTTTCTCTATTAGATTTTACGCATGAACATGGTTGATTGCATGAGACGAATCGTTTAGTTTTTGAGCCACGCCTACATCAATCGTACAGATTGATAAACACATACATACCTCTAATCAGCAATAGATTGGTCCACGTCAAAAAAATGATAGATTGGTACGGTCCATACATATAGATCATGTAAGTATTCATGGATCCCAAAGATTGATGCTTGTGGTGAATGGTGATGAGTCCAGAACAGATTCTTTAGATGGGTCATGCACTATACGTGAGGGATAAAAAATCTATTAGAAAAATTAACCTAATAAATCTATGTGAGAAAATATTCCTTGTAATAGACCATACATGGGAGGGCATTCTATTTTTCTTGCCGTCCCTGCCCTAGATCCGAGGCTCAGTCGGCGAAGAGACGCGTTCGTAGGCCTTTTCTCTAGGGAAATTCTATAGGGGGTAAAATTTGGCAAAACTTTCACTAAATGGGTATTTAGGATGAAAATATGCTAAATGGAATAATTAGTGTAAAAAATGATAAACTAAGGGGTAAAAATCGGAATTTACTCAAAATTAAAATTATGGTGCACCTCCTGGCTTTGTGTAACCATGTACTTCCATAAAGTGTAGGTAACCATGCATGTATAGAAAGCAGGTGGGCAAAAGTCTATCATAGGTTCTGTTCTGCAGGAGCGAGTCGTATATGGTTCATCCCCCCAAGCGCTCGTCCATCGTACGCATGCTCTGGTCTAATCATCCATGAGCAAACACACACACAGGAAACAGAGTAGCAGATGACGAGCAGGTGACCAATTCATTCTAACATAGAGCAAAAACTCTTGAGGATGGTTAGCAATGCACGGAGTCGATCACGGCTGGCCGCCGCCGTTGTTGTTGTCGGCTGCCGCCGCTGCGGCATTGTTGTTGTCGGCTGCCGCCGCGGCCGTGCCATTGCCACCATCGCGTTCAAGGCGCCCAGTAGCCGTGCATAGAGCTCGCTGGCCGGCATCCAGAAGCGGTAGACCAATCGCTGAATGACCTGACACGCGCAGAAGAAAAGGCCGAGCGCGTTTGGGACCTGGGGTGCAATGCAAACATTATTATTTCTCACCACAAAGCAATTGCGGCGTTTCGTGTGTGCTACCAAATTAAACAGGAGGGGGAGAGGCGTTTACCAGCATGATGATGTCTTCAATGATTACTGCATATACTGTCCATAGGCCTGCATTCAGTGTTGTTGCCAGCAAGCCTATTTTCCCCTCCTCCCCGTTGGTACGGTGAGCTACCAGCTGAATCATAAATACAAGAACAAATAAGCTCCCAATGGAAATATGCATCTGATCCTCCTATCATGTCGCATACAAACTCAAGATGAAGAACACGAGACGACGGGAACGTACCATGTTCTCCGCAGCTGCCCCTGAGTACATCAGCACGCCGGTGAGGAGGCCGGACAAGCCGACCACGTGTGATAAGTCGCTGCCGGCAGACTTCAAGCACAAGCAGGTGGCTACGATTGCCATTGCAAAGGCGCCTCCGACCCCCACCCAGGTGAAGAAGAACGCCCGCCGGCCGCGGCAACACTTGAAGTAGACTCCGAGGTATCCGACGTGGAAAGCGGCGCCCGTGAGGTTGGTGAGGACGACGGAGTAGTTCACCGTCTTGAGGGCGGCGCCATACCATGTCCAAATCCCGCAGTTGATGACCGCCGCAACGTTGGAGACATGGATGCGGTCGCCCACATTGCCAACCCGACTGATCTCGACGAAGCTGTCCCTGCATTTGAATTCATCAAGGGATCATGCATGCATGCATTGCATTAGAGGTGCTCGATTGCCACAAATTACCTAGCTGCTTGTTGACACAGGGAGCTAAGGCGGTGCTTACAGAGGAGAGAAGATGAGGAAGAGTGTAGTCAAGTCACCAGCGGAAGCGAACAGCGCACCCTTCCACGCCTTGGCGTCCATGCATGACATGGTTTTGACCCACACCTGGTAGCTGAATGATCCGACGGTAAGCAACCCGATACTGGACATGACGAAAAGTGTGAGCACACCCAACATCATCCACTTGAGGAAAGCCTCCTGCGCAGTACGTACACAACAACGAATATTTCAAACCAAAATTTGATCTAAAAAGGGTTCAAACAACAGATCAAGTAACAATATATATAGCTACAGCCTAAAGATCCAATCCAAATTAGAACATATACCATCGATTTTTTAATGCATTATTAGCTCAACGAACATTATTCGACGATCAAACATGAAACAGAAGCTAGCATGAGTAGTACACACACGAATGCCAGCAAAATAATCGATCTCAAACAGTGTCAACGCCCCAGATAAAGGAGTAATAACAATGTGTGTAGCTAGAAGGTCAAATCCAAGTTAAAAACACAGAGGATGCATGCGTCGTCCATAAAAATTTGCATATATACACTAGTGCTTCGTGCCGGCTGCCCAGGATGGATCAATACTACTCCACACGTATACGTACGCTTGAGATCGATACAGCAGCAGACAAAATGGAAAATACAATTGCTGATCACACCCGAAAACCATCGGCCGTGCGCCGTCGCCGGATCAACCAAATCAACCACTAATCGCAAGCAAATTAGCCAACCGATCGATCTAACGCGCTTGGCCGGGGCGTGCACGCATCCATGGGCGCAACTAGGCGGAAGCACACAACGATGCAGCTACAACGAATATTGCAAACCATGCCAGCGCAAAATTTGATCTAAAAAGAAGGTTCAATCAGCGGATCAAGCAACAATCTATAGCAATCCAAACATACAATCGGTTTTCTAATGCATTATCTCAACGAACACGTCAGTCGATCAAACATGAAACATCGAAACTTTGCTACGCACCGCCGGATCAACCAAATCAACCACGAAATCCATCTCAAAAAACTGCCCAATATTTTTACGGGGAGGAGAACGGAGCCATCACATACACATACAGGCCGCCAGATCCACATGCAGCAGACGGTGCTCGATCAAGCACAAGTACACGGAAACATCATACCCACTACACATCGATCCTCGCGCCGACCGGTGTGCCATGAAACTACTTACGCCGATAGATCATGGATGGGATGCTCGTCCGTACCGGATTCGAGGGACGGGGTGAGGGAGGGAGGGAAGGAGCGGCGACTACTCACCGAAGGGCGCCAGGCGCGGTTGCCGATGCCGCCGGCGACCGGTGCGAGGAGCGGCGCCCCCACTCCCGCTGCATCCTCCATCTCCGCGCCGGCAAGCAAAGCAAAGCAGGAACGGCTGTGTTGTGCTGCGCGAGAGCGCTGCTCGGTTTTTATAGCGGAGGAGCAACCACATGACACGCATGCCACCTTCCGGCTTTTCTAATTACTACAGTACCAAGCGCAGTAAAAAATACACCGGCTGGCCGGTCCTATCTTTCTTTTTTCTTTGCCAAATTTCGCCCATCTATTAATAATTAATAATCGTCAACAGCAGAAAAAAATAATATAAATTACAAATAGATCATTGGACTATCTAGCGATGACTAGAAACACTAGAGCGAGCCAAAGCCATGCCGTCGTTCTAGCCATCCATCATTAAAGTCGGGCAAAGGTTTTGTTGTAGTAGACAAACAAAAATTCATGCTAAACCCACAAAAGACCAGTACATTAGAGCAGAACCATCACCAATAATGATAAGCGTATATCAGAAAGAGGCTAACGTGAACACAAACCAATAAAGACGAAAACGGACAAAATTCCAATAGATCCGTCGGACAAACTTACTCCACACGCTCTTCGTAGGAGCTAGATGCACCACCGGAGCGAGGATAAAGTGAGAGGAACCTCGTTCTGATTTCAGCATGTAGCTATGGTCTCAACATCCCGAAAAGACTATAAAAAACAGGCTCAACAATAAATAAAAAACCTCTCAATCGTTCACTAGCTTTCTTTCTTGCACCCCAATATTTAGAACAAAAAGTTAAAAAAATGTATATACAAAACTGTACCTATTTCGTTGTTCTTACAAATATATTCCAAACAATTTATTTTTAGAAGCAACACCTAAAAGCAAGACTAGCGGTCCCCTTACTCGGCCGAAACCCTTATAATAACCGATTTTTTTACGGGTTCATACACTTCTGGGGCGCTAATCGGAACCCTTATATTGCGGAAACTGTAAAACAATTGCGGGCCAAACCGGTTTTGGGAACTGGTCGTGACCCCTACTTTTTCGCTCCGCTAGGGCGCAGATATTTCAACTCGACTTCCCTTTCCCCTTCCGCTCGTGCCGCTTCCGCCCACGCCGCCACCCGTTCCGCATGTCGCTGCCCACGCCCCGCCTCCCCCAACTGCCCCGCAGCCCGCTGCGCCCGGATTCGGCCTCTCTCCCGCATCTCCGCCGTCGAAGATATGAAACCTCTCGTCATATTTATTTTGCCCGAGCACACAAGATAGATTTCGACGCCAGCTCGCGTATGTAGATGAGCTTAGAGGTAAACATGGACGGAATGGTCGATTTGATGTCCAATTGGTCCTTACCCTCGGATGATTTCGACATCGACGACCTACTCCAAGACAATGACACAGAGATCTTGGTCCTCATCCTCGCTGTGAAGGAGCTGGAGGACCGCAAGGCGCTACTGGATCGGAGGCTCGTGTCAAAGATGGGGCGCATGTGTATCCCGCGGAACCGCGGGCTCGACCATGCCCAGCTCATGCAAGAATACTTTGCCGAGGTATCAACATACCCACCACGCCTCTTTCGTAGAAGGTACCGAATGTATCGGTCCTTGTTCGAGAAAATAGTGAAAGATTGCGAGGCCAACTCGATTTACTTCAAGCAATGCAGAAACGTTGCCAGCATCCTAGGATTTAGTGCTAGGCAAAAGATCTCGGCTGCCATGCGGGTGATTGCTTATGGCATACCCGCGGACTACACCGATGAGTACCTTCGCATTGGCAGATATACAATAATGGAGGCCGTACGTAGGTTTGCCAAGATGATCATCTGGTTGTATGGTGAGAAGTATCTTCGAGCTACCAACAAGGAAGATACAAAAATATTAATGGGTATGAATGAAAAAAGGGGTTGGCCGGGAATGCTTGGTAGTCTTGATTTCATGCATTGTACATGGAAAAATTGCCCAAAGTCATGGCATAGAATGTATTGCGGGAAAAACCATGATTCTGCCATTGTGCTTGAAGCCGTGGCATCAGAGTTCATATGGATTTGGCATGATTTTTTTGGTTTGCCGGGAACACTCAGTAATATCAACTAATATCAACGTTTTACAATGATCTCCTTTGTTTGCAAGACTAGCTAATGGTCAGGCCCCCAACTTGCAACTACAAAATCATAAACAATGAGTACACTATGGGCTACTATTTAACCGATGGCATTTATCTTGTGTGGATAACTCTTGTGAAATCTATTAAATAGAAGAATGACCAGACCTTAACAAGAAAAGCTGCTATTTTCACCAACACACAAGAGTCATCCCGCAAGGAAACTGAGAGAGATTTTGGTGTTTTGCAAGCAAGATTTCCATTCTGCGGGGTCCTGCTCGCTTTTGGGACAAAAAAAACCTAGTGAACATCATGACATGTTATATGATTATACACAACATGATTCGCGAGGATGAGAGAGGGTTAAATTTGCCATGTTTCTACGACAATGTTGGTACCCTCATGCAACTCGAGAGAAACCCCGATCGCCTTGAAGGTTTTCTAGAAATGCATCGGAGGATTGAAGATAACCAAACTCATCATCAGCTCCAACAAGATCTGATGGAGCACCACTGGCAGCTGCATGGCCAGCGCAAATGAGCTACCTTTGTGTTACTCTTCCATTTCCTATTCTTGTATGTGTGAGATGAACCATTGTTTGCCGGCGAGAACATTTGTTATTTGTTTGACTGTGTGAGATGAACAATTGTTGTAATTTGCTAGAAACATTGATGTAATAATTTGGATGGTTATTGTGTGTTTATTGATTCGAATATTTGATCTATGTTGTATGGTTTCTTATATCCAAATTGAGATAAACTTCCAAAAACAATTGTGTTACGGGTTCAGATTTGCAGGGCACGGAACAGTCCCCGCAAACCCAACTCGTAAAAGAGAATATTATGTTTTACGAGTTGAGTTTGTGGGGACTGCTCTGCGCCAGACCCTATATTCCTATAACCACTAGCGCCACCTCTTCGACGTTCATCTTGGGTGATGCAATTTACGCTCTCATGTCCCATCAACCTCCGTTCCTCAAGCCCAAGATCCCAAATGGGTCAAGGATGATATCGCCATTATACAATGGATCTACATGTGAGTCCACTGAGATTTTTAATCTCCTTCTTCGTGATGCTACTACCATCGTCGATCTATGGGTGTCCCTCCGTCAGTTGTTCCAGGACAACGTCAATGCTCGCACCAACAGTCTCCACACCAAGCTACAAAACATGGTGCAAGGCGATGCTTCGGTCAGTGTCTACTGTCAACGCCTCAAGGTCATCGTTGTCAAACTCCATGAAATCGATGACCCTATCGACGATCGTTAGCTCCTCAACGTCCTCCTCGTCAGTCTCGGCGAGCATTTCAAGAAGCAGGCCTCCTTCATCCGCATGATGTGGCCACTTTCGTGCTTTGCCGAGGTTCACTCCATGCTCCAGTAGATTGATCGTGCCCAATCAAATAAGGACGCCCATCCCCATGTCTTTGCCAACATATCTTGACCACCTGCGCCGCCACCACCTCCTCCACCAACGATGCCTCCACCACCACCAGGCTGGAGTCCCAATCCTAATTACCATAGCAAGAACCCCATCTATCGGCCGCCTCAGATGCGTTCAGCGCACTCGCCCTTGACAACGGCTCCTCCAAGTGCTCCGCCCGCCTCTCCCAGGTGGCGCCCTTCGCATGACCCTGGACCAGGTTCGTGCAGGTTTGGCCCATTCTCTGGTATGCCTCATCTCCATATGTCACCCCACCTTTCTACGTTGGTGCCTGGAAGCCTAGCGCTTTCCCATACACCGATGCTCCTTGGCTCCTTGCACCACGCCAGCTGATGCATGCATATCACGCTTCTCTAACATACGCTCCTTCAGCATACCCTACTATGATGTACACTTCATATGATGCTCCACCATCCCACTACCCCGACGGAGGTGTCTATTACATGCCCCCGCCAGCTTTGCTGCCGACACCGCCACATCAGCCTACCCTCTTGCCTACACCTACATCAACCTCGACGTTTAGCTAGGATCAAGATGACTTTATCTAGGCCATGAACAACTTTTCTTCTCAAGGGAACTCATGTATGGATTGGATTTTTGATTCTGGTGCTTCTAATCATATGTTTGCATCATGTAATTTATTGTCCTCTTTCACTACATCTCCTTTTCCTCCAATTACACTCGGTGATGGTTCTTCTATTACTATGTATTGTGTTGGTTAGGCTCAAACTTTCTTCTCAAACCAAACAAATGCTCCTTCATGACGATCTTGTTGCTCTAGCTCTTATTAAAAACCTAATTTATGTTCGTCAATTCACTCGTGATAATCTTGTTTCTGTCGAGTTTTACCTCTTTGGTTTACTTGTGAAGGATTACCGGAACAAGGCCGAGATCATATGCTTCAATATCTCCAATGATCTATACTCTCTCCATAGTGCTCCTATCACCGGTCCTCCCACATCCATGGTGGCTTCGGTTGATCTTTGGCACCAACGCCTCAGCCATCCAATAATGTTGTTTTATCATCTCTACTTAGCAAATTTTCAATCCATTGTAATCGATATTCTCATAATTCCTCGCTTTGTGAGTCTTGTGAATTTGGAAAACATGTGTGTCTTCCCTTTACTTCCTCTAGCTCTATTAGTACTTTTTTGTTCGAATTACTACACTGTGATCTATGGATATCTCCAATTGCATGTGTTTCTGGTTTTAAGTATTATCTTGTCATACTCAATGATTATACACACTTTGTTTGGACTTTTCCTTTGTGCAACAAATCTGATGTACACAGTTTTTCTTTATTTCCAACAATATGTTTCAATGCACTTCTTTCTTCCAATTCTTTTCATCCAATGTGATAAGGGTCGTGAATTTTACAATCTTAAAAGTCACACTTTCTTCTAAAACACGACATTCTTCTATGTTTTTCTTGTACTTATACATCTCCTCAAAACAGTAAAGTTGAGTGTTATCTTCATACCCTTAGTGACATTGTTCGCACTCTATTACTTCAATCTTTCATGCCTCCAAAATTCTAGGCTGAGGCCCTCCACACGGCCATTTCTTTACTTAGCATTCTCCCTTCCAAATCAAACCCAAACACCACTCCCTACTTCTCTCTTTTTCTGTCATCCGAACTACTTTGATATAAATATCTTTGTTTGTCTTTGTTTTCCAAGCGCTTATGTCACATCACCCAATAAACTTTCTCCCTACTCCATCCCATGCATTCTTCTTGTTTTTCTGACAAACAAAGGGCTGTTTTGCCGCCTTGATTTACTTACCAGGCGTGTCCATGTGTCTTGACATGTTACCTTTTATGAAAATATCTTTTCCTTTGCCCAGCATGCCTCCCATGAACCCACTAATCCTCTGTCTTCCACTTCTTCTCCTCAATGTGCACCTTTTACTTTTTACGCTCATGTGTCCTATGTCGTGGATCCTGCCGCGGTAGCCGAATCCACTCCAAATCCTCCTAAGGCGGCCCAAAATCCTACGGGGAAGCGCCTCCACATCCCTCCTCTACCGTGACTCTTGGCGCGGTAGCCGAAACTGCCAAAAACCCACCCGCGATAGAGCTTACCTCTGTTGCGGCATACCCCCTGTTGGAGATATGCCCTAGAGGCAATAATAAATGTAGTTATTATTATATCTTTGTGTTTATGATAAATGTTTACATTCATGCTATAATAGTATTAACAAGGAAACATTGATACTTGTGTGATTTGTAAACTAAAATAAGAGTCCCTAGTAAAGCCTCTATATAATAATAGCTTGTTGGTTAACAGATGATTGTGGTTTCCCTATCATGAACATTGAGATGTTATTAACAACAAGATCATATCGTTAGGAGAATGATATGGTGGACATACTCCTATAGATAAGCGTAGCATAAAGATCAAGTCATTTTAATAGTTCAATTGCTATATGCTTTCTGATACATAGTAACCTAATTCCTTCGACCATGAGATCATGCATATCACCTTTACCGGATGGATGCTTTGATGACATCAAACACCACACCGTAACTGGGTGGATATAAAGGTGGCATTGAGTGTTCGGAAAGTATTGGTTGAAACACATGGATGAAGAGTGGTATTTGTCCATCCATATGACGGATAGATATACTCTGGGCCCTCTCGGTGAAATGTCATCCAATTATCTTGCAAGCATGTGACTGGCTCACAAGGGATCACATATCACGGGAACGAGAAAAGAGTACTTATCGGTAACGAGGTTGAACTAGGTATGCAGAGATACCGACGATCATAACCTCGGATAAGTAAACTATCGTGAGACAAAGGGAAATTGGTATCGTATGTAAGTGGTTCATTCGATCGCAAAGTAATCGTAGAAATATGTGGGAGCCATATGAATTTCCAGATTCCTCTATTGGTTATTGATCGGAGAAGTGTCTCGATCATGTCCGCATAATTCATGAACCGTAGGGAGACACACTTAAGGATTCGACGTTGTTTGAGTAGTTATGGAATGATGAGAAAGAGATCGAATGTTGTTCGGAGTCTCTAATGGGATTCGGGATATCACGAGGAGATCCGGAATGGTCCGGAGAATAAGATTCATATAAGGAAAGTCCCGTTTCAGAGTTGGGGAATGGTTCCGGTGTTTTCATCGGGAATGTTCTAGAAGGTTCCGGAATGTCCGGCACTCCGGGGGGGAAGGGTACATGAATGTGTTATATCAAGTTGATATGATTGCATCATGTACTCGGTGTCATCGCTGTTCAAAATAGAGGGATTATTCAAATCCTAGTTTGAAAAGTCAAACGGCTAGTTTGAAAGTCAAACGGCAGTTTTTGGAAAGAGGAGGAGGAGGAAACCGAGTTGGGAGGAGTTCCTCCTCCAACCGCGGCGCCCAAGCCGAGTTGGGGAGGACTCCTCTCCTCCCTTGGCCGGCACCTCCACCTATATAAGGAGGGCAGGCTCCTCCTGACACACAACTTCCACGCCTCAAACCCAAGCAACTGCGCCCACCATAGCCGCCGCCCCTAGGGTTTCTCCCAGCCGACTTGGGCACCTCCAAACCCTAGCCATGGCTCTAGCACCTCTTCCTCGGCGTGTCTAAACCCTAGATCATCGGGACTCTCTCATACTCCACCATACTCGCCCGCTTAAGGCCTGCGAGATCTCCCTCTACTGGTACCACGTACAGTCTGCCGGAATCGCGAGGAGAGTGCTACAACCTCCGTCCGCTTTGGAACAAGGAGAGGAAGGTCTTCACGAAAATTTAACGTGTGACCGACTGGGATGAGCGCCCGGAAGGCAGCCTGGGAAGGATCGTCTACGCGATCTTGAGATCGGAAGAGTACGACTACATCACCCACGAGAATCCGCTCTCGTTAAACACTTTGGAATCTTCGAGGGTGAGTTATTCTATCGACTCGCTACAATCTAGTAGATAGATCTTGGCTTGTTTGTTTGTATGCGGTAGAAAATTTTTGTTTTCCATGCTACGAAACCCTACAAAGGGTATCGAGCCGTGTCTATATGTAGATCTGCATTTGCGAGTAGAACACAATGGTCATTGTGGGTGTTGATGCTTTATTGTCGATTGCTTCTTGTGTACTTTGCATCTTGCGGTATGTTGGGATGAAGGCCCGGCTAACCTTACATGACATCGTTCATGAGACTTGCTCCACGCTTGACATGCAACTTGTATTGCATAAGTGGCTTTATGGTGCCTATTTCTCCTAGCATAGTTAAGATCCAATTTACAACGGGTGATTAACAATACTAGTATCAATGTTGTGGTTCATGTTCGTAAGTTAGAACGACACTTATTGAAAGCCCCAAACCACGTAAAACATGCAAAGAAAGTAGAGGCGTCTAACTTTGTTTTGCAGGGGTGTGCAGTGATGTGATATGGCCATGATTATGATTATATTTGATGTATGCAATGTTCCTTATTGTAAGTTGGCAATCGGCAGGAGCCATATGGTTGTCTTTAATTTATGTTAAGACCCACGTGTCTATTCAAAGTAGTTGTAATAGTTGATGCCGGTGGACGACAACCATGGAGAAGCGTCATTGACCTTGATGCAATGCCGGTGATGATGGAGATCATATTCGTGCTAGAAGATGGAGATCGGAAGCATAAAGAAGAAAGGCCATATCATATCACATATTATGAATTGCATGTGATGTTAATCCTTTATGCATCTTGTATTGCTTAGTAGACGACGGTAGCATTATAAGATGATCCCTCATGCACATGAATTTCAAGTCATAAAGTGTTCACCCTTAGTTAGCACCGTTGCTAAAGCTTGTTGTTTCGAAGCACCACGTGATGATCGGGTGTGTTAGATTCCGCAAGTGTATACAACGTGAGCAAGCCAGATTTGCTCATGCGGAAACTAAGGTTTGATCTTGACGAGCCTAGCATGTATGCACATGGTCTCGAACACGGATCACCGAAAGGTAAAGCATGAATCATATAGTAGATATGATGAACATGTCGATTGTTCGCCATTGAAACTATATCAACTCTCGTGATGATCGGTGTTGATGTAGTGGATTTGGTTCGTGTGATCACTAAAACAATGTGAGGGATATTGTTTTGAGTAGGAGTTCACCTAGATTAATTTTATTATTAATTTGAACTCAATTTGTCATAAACTTAGTCTAAACTATTGCAAATATGTTGTAGATCAATGGCAGCCCCTACCATCAATTTTAATGCATTCCTAGAGAAAGAAAATTTGAAAAACAATGGAAGCAACTTCGCCGATTGGTTCCGCAATTTGAGGATTGTCCTCACAGCTGGTAATTTGACCTATGTGTTGGATGCACCGCTGGGTGACCCACCTGCAGATGATGCTCCCGATGAAGTAAAGAACGTTTACCTCACTCGGAAGACTCAGTACTCCACAGTTCAGTGTGCTATCTTGTATGGTTTAGAATCGGAGCTTCAGAAAAGGTTTGAGAATTCAGACCCATATGATATTGTCGAGGATCTCAAATTGATCTTTGAGACTCATGCGGCAATTGAAAGCTATGAGGCTTCTGAAAAGTTCTTTAACTGCAAGATGGAAGACGGCAGCTCCGTTAGTGAGCATGTTCTTAAGATGTCTGGGCACGCAAACAAACTTCAAAGCTTGGGTATTGTGATTCCTAATGCTTTGGGGATTTACCGTGTCCTCCAATCACTACCACCAAGTTACAAGAACTTTGTGATGAACTACAACATGCGGAACATGAACAAGACGTTGCCAGAACTCTTTGCCATGTTGAAATCTGCAGAAGTGGAGATCAAGAAAGAGCACCAAGTGTTGTTAGTCAATAAGACCACCAAATTCAAGAAAGGCAAGTCTAAGCAGAAGGGACACTTCAAGAAGGGTGGTAAGAAAGTTACCAAGCCGACGAAGAAGACCAAGTCTGGACCTAAGCCTGATACTGAGTGCTTTTACTGCAAGGGAGAAGGTCACTGGAAGCGGAATTGCCCAAAGTACTTGGCGGATTTGAAGAACGACAACATCAAGAAGAAAGGTATATCTGATATACATGTTATTGATGTGTATCTCACTAGTACTCGTAGTGGTGCCTGGGTATTTGATACTGGTTCGGTTGCTCATATTTGTAACTCGAAACAGGTGCTGCATAATAAATGGAAGCTAGCGAAGAACGAGGTGACGATGTGCGTGGGAAACGGATCAAAGGTTGATGTGATCGCGGTCGGCCTACGCTACCCCTTCATCTACCATCGGGATTAGTTTTATACTTAAATAATTGTTATTTGGTGCCTGCGTTAAGCATGAACATTATATCGGGATCTTGTTTATTGCGAGACGGTTACTTGTTTAAGTCCGAGAATAATGGTTGTTCGATTTATATGAGTAATATGTTTTATGCACATGCACCTTTGATAGATGGTCTATTCTTGTTGAATCTCGATAGTGGAAATACACATATAAATAACATTGAGGCTAAACGTTTGAAATCGGCGATAACTCGACCTATATGTGGCAATCGCTGCCTTGGTCACATTGGAGTGAAGCGTATGAAGAAACTCCATTCCGATGGACTTCTTGAATCACTTGATTTTGAATCACTTGAAAGATGCGAAGCATGTCTGATGGGTAAAATGACTAAGACTCCATTCTCTGGTATGATGGAGCGAGCTACGGACTTGTTGGAAATCATACATACCGATATGTGTGGTCCAATGAGTGTAGCATCTCGCGGTGGTTATCGCTATGTTCTTACCTTCACGGATGACTTGAGTAGATATGGGTATATCTATTTCATGAAACATAAGTCTGAAACTTTCGAGAAGTTTAAGGAATTTCAAAGTGAGGTAGAGAATCAACGTAACAAGAAGATTAAATTTCTATGTTCTGATCGTGGAGGTGAATATCTAAGTTACGAGTTTGGCGAGCATTTGAAGAAATGCGGAATACTTTCACAATTGACACCGCCGGGAACACCACAGCGTAATGGTGTGTCCGAACGTCGTAATCGAACTCTCTTAGATATGGTTCGTTCTATGATGTCACTTACAGATTTACCGCTTGTAACACCCTCAGAATCGGACCTATGCAAGTTTGAGCAAAATTCGCCAAACCCGCATAGAAACGATTCAAAGGTGCCCACCAGGCACTTTCGTGCGGGTGGAAAACGAAGTAATAACATTACACAACAGTTCTCGATGGGACCCACAGAACAGATATATATAACAGCGACTCAAAGCGTCAAGAATACAAATATAATGTACAAAGATCCAATTCACCTTGAAAATGATCGAGCGTCCGACTACGGACAAGATGCAAATGGGGCTTAAGAGCCCTGAAGAATAACCAATGGCGTCCATAACCACCTGAGCCAAGCCGGAAGATTAACCACGCTAACGGCGTCGATCTCAAAACCTGCTTTAACAAAAGGTGCCGACAAAGGGCAAAGGAAAAGAAGGAGCGTCGATCTTGAGGCCAAGACACGAGGCTAGAATTGGCGGTCCTCGCCTACATAGGTATGGTGGATCAAGCGGCGCAAGATGCACTAAACAACCTATAGAGACTCGATACACTGGCGTCAAACAGAGGGGGTAAGAAGGACCTATTCGGAACCAACCGGATTCTATCATCAAACAAACCCATCCTGGCGTTTCCCCCTCGAGACCAAACGAGGAAGTCAACCGAGGAACTCACACAGTTGGCAGTTTTATTTATTCAGTTATAGTTGCGGCACTTTACTAGTCCGGTGTAGATAATTGTCCTGATAAAATAAGCAGTGGGCCCTTTTAATTAACCATTCCGTTGTAGTTGCAGCACTTACTAATCAGGTACAATGGTCGCAAACGACAATCCAAACAAGCAATTGTGGGCAGTATTATTAGCCATTCCGTTATAGTGAAGCTGATTACTAGTCATTATAAGTCAAATTTATAACAATAAACTTTAGTTATGCTTGTCTATGATCGAGATACTGTGCTCCAAGTCGTCCATATCCGCGGACACGGCTTTGAAAAGTTTTACCGCCGGTGCACCAATAGCAACACATGCTCGATCAACCTCGGAAAAACCAAATCAAAACCCAACGAGGCTTTCACGATGAACAATCACAGGATTCAGAATATTTCGGGCCACCCTTAAGTAGAATCAACGGAGTAAGCAAGCTCGAGGCGGCCTCAAGGTTTGGCTAGACGGCTGTGGAACGCATCGGGAACCCAAAACGGGCTTGTCGACACATGAATCGTGGTCCGATCCTAACAAGACAAAGTGCAAGACTCGCACAATTTAAATACAGAAAAGTAGCATGGCATAAGTACAGGATCGTAAATAAAACCTCAAACTAGTTTGTGGCCCCAAGAAATAAGAATGAATCAAGCTCTGGCTCAGGGGGGTCCCATATACCTCCCGGATGTGGATAGCGCGATAAATCAAGGAACAGGTATCAAGTACTCGGGGTCTTACGGGACACAAGTGGGCGTTCGGAAACCAGATATTTTCTATCACCCACCGATGCCTCTGCTTATTCAATTTTAGTTGTTAAACAGAAATTAAAGTGACGATAAGTAAAACTAGAATCATCTCCAACATCAACATGCGGCAATACATCAGCAACTGTGGCATATGACGACACACATCAACACTTGAGCAAGCAACTACGACGCGCAAGTCCAACTATCTACCAAACAACAGGTAATAGGGTGTGTCCAAGGCAATATAGGGCTGCACGGTATATCACAGGTATGGAAACTAAAGCATCGCAACACAGATAGAAATAGATCAACAGGAGGGGAGTAAATGCTATAAAAGTAAGATAGGTAGAAAGGGGAGATGCTCGCGAAAACATTGCGAAGGGTTCAACCAAGATCGGGAAGCTCACATCAACTCAACGGCCTTATCCGCGAAGAAGCAAAACACTAGAATAACACGGATGCAATATTTAATACAACGCGGAAGATCGGCATGATGCATGTATGATGGATGACATGGCAAAGGTGCGATGCAATTAGGTCATATTAAGTGGAACCGGGGTCCCAACAATTAATTATTAGGTGGTTCATGGTGTTTAGATACCCCGCAAATTTAAATGTTGTTTTAACAAGGCAAGATAAGATACCGGTTCGCTACACAAATTTAAATGAGGCCAATATGAGACTAGATTTGCCCGCATATGGGCCCCATATTTAATTATTAGGTGAATCGGCAAAAGGCCCCCAAACCACAGATATGTATGCGAGAATGACAATTTAATATGCGACAAGTTGTATTATGTTAAAAAAAATAGGGTTTTCGGGAAGAGATTCACACATAGGGGTCCCGACGATCTTGGGGTTCCGGGGTCCGGGGTTCGACAGGGTCCAGGGTCCGGTCTCGGGGTTCAGGGTGCGACGGTTCGGTCTCGGCGGGAACGTTCTCGGTTTACTGGGTAGAACTTGGCGCGTCCGGGTGCGGAACTTGGGTCGGTGTCGGGGCGCTTCGGACTCCACCGGGTCGGTGTCGATCTTGACGTCGTGCAGATCCTGTCGCGTCCCACGGGGTCGATCTTGCCGTTGCGAGGGTCTTGTCGGGCCCGCGCCATCGAGACGGTCTTGGCGTTCGGGAAGAAGAACTTGGCGTGTGACGTCGTCGTCATCGGTGCGGGAAGGATGTCTTGTCGTTCCGTGTCGGTGATCTTGGCGTCCGGGTTCTCGGCGAGCTCGGCGTCCGGAAGGAGTACTTGTCGCACCGGGGCCTCGGTGTCTTCGGGTTCAGGATGAAGAACTGGGCACCCTTGTTGGAGTTTTAGGGTGACGGTGCCGAACTCTTGCGTAGCCCCACAGGTACCAGAGGTCTCCGGTAGGATGGCTTCGGATCTTGTGGTTAGCACCGGTCTCGTCGATGCCGCCGGTAGCACCAACAGAACAAGCAGGTATATGGAACTACCAAAGATCTGTACATAGAGGTCAACCTCTAGTGCCAAACTGGGACACCCTTACTCGCGTCCAAGAGGCGAAGCCAGCATGGAGAGGGTCCTGGGCGACACGACCGCGGCTGTAGAAAGCAGCGACGAAGCGACTCGGCGAAGGGATGGCAGGGCCAAGACCTGGGCATGGATGGTGACGGCGACGGGCTTGGGCACAGCCCACACGACGGCCAGGACACCCACGTCGAGGCAGAGGAAGGCGAGCGGAAGGGAGACTGGACCTTTTGGGGAGAGGGGATCGGTCGTCGGCGAGGTTGCGCAGCGCCGCCGGCGAGGAGCAGCTCGGGGCGAGGGAGGCGTCGGTGGGGGAGGGCTTGCAGAGGCGAGCGGCGGGAGGTGCCGAGGAGGCGGGCCGGGACGCCGGGCGAGGCGGCTGGTCGAGGGAGCCGCGGCGGGTCGGTGGTACGGCGGCGGGCTTGGTGGACGCTCGGCTCGCCCGCGGACGCGGGCATGTGGCGGCCACCGAGAGGCGCGGGCGACGGCGCCAGGGCGGAGAGAGAGAGGGGCGCAGAGGCGGGGCTGGCCGCCACGGCGGCGCTGTGCAGGCTCGGGGCGAGTCTCGGGGTAGCGGGAAGGCCGGCGCAGAGCGTGCGGGGCCGCGCGGAGGCGAGGAGAGAGGGGTAGCAGCGGCCGGAGATGGAGGCGGGGCGGCGCTGGAGAGAGAAGAGGGCGCGGGAGGGTGGTTGAGGGTGCGAGCGGGCCGGCGAGGAGGGCGTGCAGAGGCGGCGGCGGGGCGGCGGAGAGAGAGGAGCAGGGCCCGGCGAAGGTCGAGGGGAGAAGGCCGGCATGCGGCTCGCGCGGGCGGAACTGGAGGCGGAGCAGGCGGTGGTTGGAGGCGGAGCAGCGGGGGAGAGGGAGGAAGAAGAACAGGGTCGTGCGCGTGCGGGGTTGGGGTCGCGTGGGGGCGACGCGGGGTAGGGCGCGTGGGCCACGCGGTGGGGGCCGCGCGTGGGTCCAGGCGGCAGCGGCTGAAGCGTGTGGCGTGCGTGCGTGGCCGTGTGCTTGTGTGCTCTGCGTGTGAGTGGGGGGTTGTGTTTTGGGTGAGAGGCAGGTGGAGGGAGGAGAGAGAGAGGGCCATGTGGCGGTGTGTGAGTGGTTGAGGGAGAGGGAGGAAGTGAGGTGGCAGCAGCCTATTGGTTGGGGTGAGGTGGAGGGATGGGTTGGGTAGGAAGATGGGTAGGTTTAGGAATAAAGGGTGGGCTGGTTGGACCGTTTATTATTCTTGGGGTCGATCGGGTCAATCGCCCGCTCGACTACCCTATTAAAATAATTTAATTTTTTATTTATTCTAATTGGGCCGTTTGCAACCCGATAGCAACAAACAAATTAACTCCGGAGACCCGGGTTTTTGCGTTTGGATAAAGATGGGGCGTTTGGAAATTCAAAACAGGTTTTCGAAATTAGTTTTTGACAAACAATACATGATGATGACGATGCAATGCACAAATTCAACGCGATTTTCTAGTAGTGGTTTTGCGGGATGCCACAATTCGACACCACTAAAAATGGATCTCGCCCTCGAGATCCGCCTCATGGTACCGGAAGGAAAATCGGCGGTCTGATCCTTCGCGCTTCGTGTAGATCCTCGCGACACCACTAACAAGAGGTTGTTGTCCGGACCGTCGCGAGAACACTCCGGGAACAACAGGTCGAAGGTAGAGGTATCAACAAATAAATCCACCCCTAACTTCCGTGGATGGAGTAAAACTGCTGGATCCACTGATTCGATGTACAAGAGCGAATGATAAGAGTAGTGGTATGGTAGCTACTCCATCCCGCACTCGAACCATTACTCTGCACACAAATAGGCGGATTATGCAACCAACTCGAATCGATCAAGATCTCGACAAGCGAGGTTCGGAACAAAGGGGTGATGCAGACTCTGCATCGGATCCGGCGTAGATGATGTCGTCGCGTCGGAAAACTCCGGAAGGCACAAACAAGGAACAAAGAATGGTACCACAGTAGACGGATTCATCAGGCAGCTTGAACACCAGATGGTAGAACACCGTTATCAGAGGAGGAAGCGAAACCCTGAAGGTACGACGGAAACCCAACCACGAGAATTCCTGGACTCGAAGAAAGGGACGAGAGCGGATTCAAAACACGTAGAGGTAAGAGGAGAACAGCAGAGGGTAAGGAGTAAAATCAGACCTTATCAGAGCTATCCAACCGATTTTCAAAAATAGTTTTGACACTCTACTTCGGCCGTTAGCTAGGTTATCCTACAGGCTGGACTTGTGGGGTATCGCAACTGCTGAGCTCTGATACCACTCTGTAACACCCTCAGAATCGGACCTATGCAAGTTTGAGCAAAATTCACCAAACCCGCATAGAAACGATTCAAAGGTGCCCACCAGGCACTTTCGTGCGGGTGGAAAACGAAGTAATAACATTACACAACAGTTCTCGATGGGACCCACAGAACAGATATATATAACAGCGACTCAAAGCATCAAGAATACAAATATAATGTACAAAGATCCAATTCACCTTGAAAATGATCGAGCGTCCGACTACGGACAAGATGCAAATGGGGCTTAAGAGCCCTGAAGAATAACCAATGGCGTCCATAACCCTGCCCAGGCCAAGCCGGAAGATTAACCCTGCTAACGGCGTCGATCTCAAAACCTGCTTTAACAAAAGGGGTGCCGACAAAGGGCAAAGGAAAAAGAAGGAGCCAAGATCGAGGCCAAGACAGCGAGGCTAGAATCGGCGGTCCTCGCCTACATAGGTATGGTGGACTAAAGCGCAGCGGCAGATGCACTAAACAACCTATAGAGACTCGACATCAAGGCCAAACAGAGGGGGTAAGAAGGACCTATTCGGAACCAACCGGATTCTATCATCAAACAAACCCATCCTGGCGTTTCCCCCTCGAGACCAAACGAGGAAGTCAACCGAGGAACTCACACAGTTGGCAGTTTTATTTATTCAGTTATAGTTGCGGCACTTTACTAGTCCGGTGTAGATAATTGTCCTGATAAAATAAGCAGTGGGCCCTTTTAATTAACCATTCCGTTGTAGTTGCAGCACTTACTAATCAGGTACAATGGTCGCAAACGACAATCCAAATAAGCAATTATGGGCAGTATTATTAGCCATTCCGTTATAGTGAAGCTGATTACTAGTCATTATAAGTCAAATTTATAACAATAAACTTTAGTTATGCTTGTCTATGATCGAGATACTGTGCTCCAAGTCGTCCATATCCGCGGACACGGCTTTCAGAAAGTTTTACCCGGCCGGGGTGCACCAATAGCAACACACGCTCGATCAACCTCGGAAAAACCAAATCAAAACCCAACGAGGCTTTCACGACTGAACAATCATAGGATTCAGAAATATTTCAGGGGCCACCCTTAAGTAGAATCCATAACGGAGTAAGCAAGCTCGAGGCCTCAAGGTTTGCTAGACGGTTTGTGAACGATCGGGAACCCAAAACTGGGCTTGTCGACACAGCGGAATCGTGGTCCGATCCTAACAAGACATGTGCAAAGATCGCACAATTTAAATACAGAAAAGTAGCATGGCATAAGTACAGATCGTAAATAAAACCTCAAACTAGTTTGTGGCCCCAAGAAATAAGAATGAATCAAGCTCGCTCGGGGGTCCCATATACCTCCGGATGTGGATAGCGATAAATCAAGGAACAGTATCAAGTACTCGGGGTCTTACGGGACACAAGTGGGCGTCGAAACCAGATATTTTCTATCACCCACCGATGCCTCTGCTTATTCAATTTTAGTTGTTAAACAGAAATTAAAGTGACGATAAGTAAAACTAGAATCATCTCCAACATCAACATGCGGCAATACATCAGCAACTGTGGCATATGACGACACACATCAACACTTGAGCAAGCAACTACGACGCGCAAGTCCAACTATCTACCAAACAACAGGTAATAGGGTGTGTCCAAGGCAATATAGGGCTGCACGGTATATCACAGGTATGGAAACTAAAGCATCGCAACACAGATAGAAATAGATCAACAGGAGGGGAGTAAATGCTATAAAAGTAAGATAGGTAGAAAGGGGGAGATGCTCGCCTGAAAACATTGCCGAAGGGTTCAACCGAAGATCGGGGCGAAGCTCACATCAACTCAACGGCCTTATCCGCGAAGAAGCAAAACACTAGAATAACACCGGATGCAATATTTAATACAACGGCAGAAGATCGGCATGATGCATGTATGATGGATGACATGGCAAAGGTGCGATGCAATTAGGTCATATTAAGTGGAACCGGGGTCCCGACAATTAATTATTAGGTGGTTCATGGTGTTTAGATACCCCGCAAATTTAAATGTTGTTTTAACAAGGCAAGATAAGATACCGGTTCGCTACACAAGTTTAAATGAGGCCAATATAAGGCTAGATTTGCCCGCATATGGGCCCCATATTTAATTATTAGGTGAATCGGCATAAGGCCCCCCAAACCAATGTGATGCATGCGAGATGACAATTTAATATGCGACAAGTTATATTATGTTATAAAATAGGGTTTTCGGGAAGAGGTTCACACATTAGGGGTCCCGACGATCTTGGGGTTCCGGGGTTTGGGGTTCGACAGGGTCCAGGGTCCGGTCTCGGGGTTCAGGGTGCGACGGTTCGGTCTCGGCGGGAACGTTCTCGGTTTACTGGGTAGAACTTGGCGCGTCCGGGTGCGGAACTTGGGTCGGTGTCGGGGCGCTTCGGACTCCACCGGGTCGGTGTCGATCTTGACGTCGTGCAGATCCTGTCGCGTCCCACGGGGTCGATCTTGCCGTTGCGAGGGTCTTGTCGGGCCCGCGCCATCGAGACGGTCTTGGCGTTCGGGAAGAAGAACTTGGCGTGCGACGTCGTCGTCATCGGTGCGGGAAGGAGGTCTTGTCGTTCCGTGTCGGTGATCTTGGCGTCCGGGTTCTCGGCGAGCTCGGCGTCCGGAAGGAGTACTTGTCGCACCGGGGCCTCGGTGTCTTCGAGATGAAGAACTGGGCACCCTTGTTGGAGTTTTAAGGTGACGGTGCGAACTCTTGCGTAGCCCCAGTGTACCAGAGGTCTCGTCGGTAGGATGGCTTCGGGATCTTGTGGTTAGCACCGGTCTCGTCGATGCCGCTCGGGTAGCACCAACAGGAACCGCAAACGCAGGTATATGGAACTACCAGCATCTGTACATAGAGGTCAACCTCTAGTGCCAAACTGGGACACCCTTACTCAAGGCCCAAGAGGCGAAGCCAGCATGGAGAGGGTCTGGCGACACGACATCGCTGTAGAAAGCAGCGACGGTTACTCGGCGAAGGATGGCAGGCCAAGACACAGGCATGGATGGTGACGGCGACGGGCTTGGGCACAGCCCACACGACGGCCAGGACACCCACGTCGAGGCAGAGGAAGGCGAGCGGAAGGGAGACTGGACCTTTTGGGGAGAGGGGATCGGTCGTCGGCGAGGTTGCGCAGCGCCGCCGGCGAGGAGCAGCTCGGGGCGAGGGAGGCGTCGGTGGGGGAGGGCTTGCAGAGGCGAGCGGCGGGAGGTGCCGGAGGCGGCACGGGGCCGGGGACGCTGGCGAGGCGGCCTAGTCGAGGAGCCGCGCGGGGTCGGTGGCGAGGTCCGGCGGCGGGGCTTGGTGGACGCTGGCTCGGCTCGGCGGACGCAGACAGTGGCCACCGAGGCGCGGGCGACGGGCGGAGAGAGAGAGAGGCGCGGGCTGGCCACGGCGCGCCTGTGCTCTGGGGCGAGTCTCGGTAGCGGGAAGGCCGGCAGAGCGCAAGGGCCGCGAGGAGGCGAGAGAGGGTAGCGGGCCGGAGATGGAGGCGGGCGGAGAGAGAAGAGGCGGAGGGTGGTTGAGGGTGCGGGCGAGGAGGGCGGCAGGCGGCGGCGGGGGCGGAGAGAGGAGCAGGGAGCCAAGGTCGAGGGGAGAAGGCGGCATGCGGCTCAAGGCGGAACTGGAGGCGAGCAAAGGTGGTTGGAGGGAGCAGCGGGAGAGGAGGAAGAAGAACAGGGTCGTGCGCGTGCGGGGTTGGGGTCGCGTGGGCGACAAGGTGGCCACGCGGTGGGGGCCACAGGTCCAGCGGCAGCGCTGAAGCGTGGCGTGGCGTGCGTGCTTGTGTGCTCTGCGTGTGAGTGGGGGGTTGTGTTTTGGGTGAGAGGCAGGTGGAGGGAGGAGAGAGAGAGGGCCATGTGGCGGTGTGTGAGTGGTTGAGGGAGAGGGAGGAAGTGAGGTGGCAGCAGCCTATTGGTTGGGGTGAGGTGGAGGGATGGGTTGGGTAGGAAGATGGGTAGGTTTAGGAATAAAGGGTGGGCTGGTTGGACCGTTTATTATTTACTGGGGTGGTCGATCGGGTCAATCGGCCCGTTCGACTGCCCCTATTAAAATAATTTAATTTTTTATTTATTCTAATTGGGCCGTTTGCAACCCGATAGCAACAAACAAATTAACTCCGGAGACCCGGGTTTTTGCGTTTGGATAAAGATGGGGCGTTTGGAAATTCAAAACAGGTTTTCGAAATTAGTTTTTGACAAACAATACATGATGATGACGATGCAATGCACAAATTCAACGCGATTTTCTAGTAGTGGTTTTGCGGGATGGCACACCGCTATCATTTTGGGGTTATGCATTAGAAACAACCGCATTCACTTTAAATAGGGCACCATCTAAATCTGTTGAAACGACACCGTATGAATTATGGTTTGGGAAGAAACCTAGATTGTCGTTCCTTAAAGTTTGGGGATGCGAAGCCTATGTAAAGAAGTTACAGCCGGACAAGCTTGAACCCAAAGCGGAAAAATGTGTCTTCATAGGATACCCGAAGGAAACTATTGGGTATACCTTCTATGATAGATCCGAAGGCAAAATCTTCGTTGCCAAGAATGGATCCTTTCTAGAGAAGGAATTTCTCTCGAAAGAAGTGACTGGAAGGAAAGTAGAACTTGACGAGGTTGTCGAACCTTCTCTCGAAATTGCGAGTAGCGCAGCACCGGAAGAAGTTCCTGTGGTGCCTGCACCAATTAGAGAGGAAGCTAATGATGATGGTCATGAAACTTCGGTTGAAGTTGCTACAGAGCCTCGCAGTCAACGAGAACTCGTACCTCCATTGGTATGATCCCATTATGAGTGTCATGTTGGTGGACAACACCGATGACCCTGAGACATATGAGGAAGCGATGATGAGCCCAGATTCCAATAAATGGCAAGAAGCCATGAAATCCGAGATTGGATCCATGTACGAAAACCAAGTATGGACTTTGGTGGACTTACCGGATGGCCGGAAGGCTGTCAAGAACAAATGGATTTTCAAGAAGAAAACAGATGCTGATGGTAATGTTACTGTCTATAAAGCTCGACTTGTCGCAAAGGGTTTTCGACAAATTCAAGGAGTTGACTACGATGAGACTTTCTCACCAGTAGCGAAGCTAAAGTCTGTAAGGATTATGTTAGCAATCGTTGCATATTATGATTATGAGATATGGCAGATGGATGTCAAAACAACATTCCTCAATGGAGACATTGATGAAGAGTTGTATATGATGCAACCCAAAAGTTTTGTCGATCCTAAAGATGCTAACAAGGTATGCAAACTTCAACGGTCCATCTATGGATTGAAGCAAGCATCCCGAAGTTGGAATCAATGTTTTGATAAGGTAATCAAAAGTTTTGGTTTTATACAAACTTATGGAGAAGCTTGTATTTACAAGAAAGTGAGTGGGAGCTCTGTAGCATTCTTAATACTATATGTAGATGACATATTGTTGATTGGGAATGATGTAGACCTTCTTAATAGTGTCAAGGAATATTTGAATAATAGTTTTTCAATGACGGATCTTGGCGAAGCAGCTTACATATTAGGCATAAAGATTTATAGAGATAGATCGAAACGCCAAATATCATTGTCACAAAGTACATATTTGGACAAAGTTCTAAAGAGGTTTGGAATGGAAGATAGCAAGAAAGGGTTCTTGCCCATGTTGCTAATATGACCTTGAGTAAAACTCAAAGTCCGACATCGCGTAAGATAGAGAAAGGATGAGTAAGACTCCTATGCCTCAGCCATAGGATCTCTAATGTATGCCATGCTATGTACTAGACTCGACATTGCATATGTTGTTAGTTTAACTAGCAGATATCAAAGTGATCCAGAGTGGATCATTGGACAATGATCAAAAACATCCTTAAGTACTTGAGAAGAACTAAGGATATGGTTCTTTCTTATGGAGGTGATGAACAGCTCGTTGTTAATGGTTACACCGATGCTAGTTGGAACACCGATCCGGATGATTCTAAATCACAATCTGGATACGTATTTATTTTGAATGGTGCAGGCTTAGATTGGAGGAGTGCAAAGCAAAGCGTTGTGGCGAGATCTTCAACTGAATCGGAATACATGGCTGCTTCGGAGGCTTCACAAGAAGCGATATGGATGAAAGAGTTCATTACAGAGCTGGGTGTGGTTCCTAGTGCTCTGGACCCAATGTCTATCTACTGTGATAACATGGGCGCCATAGCCAATGCGCAAGAACAAAGGTCACACAAGAAGCTGAAGCATATCAAGCTATGTTTTCACGCTATTCGAGAACATATCCAAGATGGGGATATAAAGATTTGCAAAGTACACACAGATCTGAATGTGGCGGATCCATTGACTAAACCTCTCCCGAGGGCAAAACATGACCAGCACCAAACTGCCATGGGTGTTCGGTATATTACCATGTAATCTAGATTAGATGACTCTAGTGCAAGTGGGAGACTGTTGGAGATATGCCCTAGAGGCAATAATAAATGTAGTTATTATTATATCTTTGTGTTTATGATAAATGTTTACATGCATGCTATAATAGTATTAACAAGGAAACATTGATACTTGTGTGATTTGTAAACTAAAATAAGAGTCCCTAGTAAAGCCTCTATATAATACTAGCTTGTTGGTTAATAGATGATTGTGGTTTCCCTATCATGAACATTGAGATGTTATTAACAACAAGATCATATCGTTAGGAGAATGATATGGTGGACATACTCCTATATATACGTAGCGAGTATAAAGATCAAGTCATTTTAATAGTTCAATTGCTATATGCTTTCGATACATAGTAACCTAATTCCTTCGACCATGAGATCATGCATATCACCTTTACCGGATGGATGCTTTGATGACATCAAACACCACACCGTGAATCGGGTGGCTATAAAGGTGGCATTGAGTGTTCGGAAAGTATTGGTTGAAACACATGGATCAAGAGGGATTTGTCCATCCATATGACGGATAGATATACTACAGGCCCTCTCGGTGAAATGTCATCCAATTAGCTTGCAAGCATGTGACTGGCTCACAAGGGATCACATATCACGAACGAGAAAAGAGTACTTATCGGTAACGAGGTTGAACTAGGTATGCAGAGATACCGACGATCATAACCTCGGATAAGTAAACTATCGTGAGACAAAGGGAAATTGGTATCGTATGTAAGTGGTTCATTCGATCGCAAAGTAATCGTAGAAATATGTGGGAGCCATATGAATTTCCAGATTCCTCTATTGGTTATTGATCGGAGAAGTGTCTCGATCATGTCCGCATAATTCATGAACCGTAGGGAGACACACTTAAGGATTCAACGTTGTTTGAGTAGTTATGGAATGATGAGAAAGAGACCGAATGTTGTTCGGAGTCTCGAATGGGATTCGGGATATCACGAGGAGATCCGGAATGGTCTAGAGAATAAGATTCATATAAGGAAAGTCCCGTTTCGGAGTTGGGGAATAGTTCCGGTGTTTTCATCGGGAATGTTCTAGAAGGTTCCGGAATATCCGGCACTCCGGGGGGAAGGGTACATGAATGTGTTATATCAAGTTGATATGATTGCATCATGTACTCGGTGTCATCGCTGTTCAAAATAGAGGGATTATTCAAATCCTAGTTTGAAAAGTCAAACGGCTAGTTTGAAAGTCAAACGACAGTTTTTGGAAAGAGGAGGAGGAGTGGAAAACCGAGTTGGGGAGGAGTTCCCTCCTCCAACCGGCGGCGCCCACCCAAGCCGAGTTGGGGAGGGACTCCTCTCCCTCCCCTTGGCCGGCTGGCACCCTCCACCTATATAAGGAGGGGCAGGGCTCCCCTCCTTGACACACAACTTCCACGCCTCAAACCCAAGCAACTGCTGCCCACCATAGCCGCCGCCCCTAGGGTTTCTCCCTAGCCGCCGACTTGGGCACCTCCAAACCCTAGCCGCCGGCTCTAGCACCTCTTCCTCGGCGTGTCTAAACCCTAGATCATCGGGGACTCTCTCATACTCCACCATACTCGCTCCGGCTTAAGGCGAAGCCCTGCGAGATCTCCCCTCTACTTCAGACCACGCCACGTTGTCTTAGGAATCGCGAGGAGAGTGCTACAACCTCCGCCTGCTGGAACAAGGGAGAGGAAGGTCTTCGTCGAGTACCGAAGTGTGACCGATCATGGGAGCGCCACGGAACGCAGCGCCGGAAGGATCGTCTACGCGATCTTGAGATCGGGAAGAGTACGACTACATCACCCACGAATATCCGCTCTCATTAAACACTTTGGAATCTTCGAGGGTGAGTTATTCTATCGACTCGTTGCTACAATCTAGTAGATAGATCTTGGCTTGTTTGTTTGTATGCGGTAGAAAATTTTTGTTTTCCATGCTACAAAACCCTACACGCCCCCCACCACCACCACCTTCACCCATGCCTTCTTCATCGGCAGGAGCCTCTTCATCATCCTCCATACAACCACCTCCTCCTCATTCCACTCCCATCACTGGACCACAAAATGATCATTCTATGCACACACACGTGGTAAATCTGGATTTCGTCTACCTTCCCAATGTCTCAGTCTACATGCCAACATGTCTCTTTCTTCTATTCCAAAATCTTACAAAGTAGATATTCTTAATCCAAATTGGGCCGTCGCCATGCAAGATGAATACAATGCTCTACTTGAGAACAACACATGGCAGTTGGTTCCTCGGCCTTCTAACACCAACATCGTGTCCGACAAATGGGTTTTTCCCCGAAAATTCCACTATGATGGGAGTCTTGCTTGATTCAAAGCTCGATGGGTATGTCGTTGTTACTATCAGCAACACGACATTGACTACGATGAAACATTATCCCTCATTGTCAAGCCCAACACCATTCATACCGTTCTAAGAATTGTTGTCTCTTCCACAAGGTCTATCCACCAATTAGATGTCAAAATGCTTTTTTTCATGGCTCTCGTCAAGAAGCCATCTACTGTCAAACTCTTGGCTTAAAAAATCCTTCCTATTTTAATTATGTTTGTCTTCTTCAAAAATCTATTTATGGTCTCAAACAAGCACCTTGATCCTGGTTCCAACGATTTTCTTCCATCACTCAAACCATCGGTTTTACTCCCTCTCTTCCTGACACTTCTATCTTTGTCTACCACCACTATTCTGATGTTTCATACTTACTTCTATATGTTGATGATATCATTCTTAGTGCCTCTTCACAAACATGTTTAGATCACATTATCACCCTTCTTCACTCTGAATTTTCTATGATTGATCTCAAACTACTTCACCAGTTTTTGGGCATTGCGGTTCTTTGTGATTCATTTGGTCTCTTTCTTTCACAATGTCAGTATATTCTTGATCTTGTCTCTCGTGCTAGTATGCTAGTTTCTTAATCTTATCACACTCATGTTGATACTAGTATCACACTTTCTGATGACGGTGAACCTTTCTCTGATGCTACTGTTTATGGTAGTCTCACGGGTGGCTCTCCAATATCTCACTATTACTCGTCCTAAAATTTATTTTGCTGTCAAACAAGATTGTATATACATGCAGGACCTACGTCTTCGTCACTTCAATCATGCTAAACGCATTCTTCATATCTCAAAGGTACTCTTGGTCTTGGTCTTCATATCAATAATTCTCTTCATACTTCTCTGACAACATACTCTGATGCAGACTAGGCTGGTTTTCTAGATATTCATAGGTCCACATCCAGTTTTTGTGTTTTTATTGGTAACAATTTGTTTTCTTGGTCCATGAAAATATAGGTCACGTTATCCCGCTTGTTTGCTGAGGCTGGGTACCGAGTTGTGAAACATGTTGTTGCTTATACTATTTGGCTTCATTAGTTGTTATCGAAGATACACCGATCAATCGAGCAGGCTACCATTATTTATCATGGCAATATTTCAGCTTTCTACATATTCGACAATCTTGTTCAACATCATTGAACCAAACACATCGAGATTGACATTCACTTTGTTTGCGAGAAGGTGGCTCGTGGCCAAGTATGAGATCTTCACGTCCCAACTACAGCTCAGTTCGCTGATATCTTCACCAAAGGAGTGGCTACTACACCATTTAAAGACATGCGTTTCAGTCTCAATGTCGTCAAGCCTCATGTTGATACTGCGCGGGGGGGGGGGGGGGGGGGGTTATTACTTGATTCTCAAGTTAACTTAGTCGGGTCGGTTTGTACTAGCCTATATAAACACTTGTATGCTTCCTCAATACGATTATCTATTATCGTTCTATTCAATTCTACAGTTTCTATATAAAATTGGTCAAATTTTACTTAGTTAGACTTAGAAAAAACTCTAAAAATACACTTATTTCTAGACCAAGGGAATAGAGAGAATTCATGGCGCTTGAAATTTAACAAAGTCACCACGAGGTACTCACGCTATCAAGGAGGTGCCTATCATCAATGGAGCTATCCACATTAGTGAGAACAATGGGTTCTATCATTTCCACATAACTTTTGATGTTGTTTTCTAAACAAATTCATTGTTGATGTAAGTTGTTTGGTCCTAGGCCGTGTGATGTAAGCTTAAGCTGGCAACCACATCACACTGTATTTGTATTGTGGAATTGTTAAGGCACGGTGAGGAGTAGAGAGCGCAAGAATCTATATATATGTTGCATAGTCAAACCGAAGGTGGCAGACATAGAATTATCACCCTCCAAGTAGGAGGCATCACCCACAACACACAAATAAGGGGCCACCCATGTATGTAAATGTAACATGATCTAACAAGTGAACAAAGAACATGGGATTTGTCCTAGTGAAAATTAATAAACATCATTGAATCTACCATTGCCACCATCCCTAATGGGCGGCACGTGCTCACACAAAGCATCACCCTAGCTGCCTTGTAAGCCCTTATGTTATCTAACTTCATAGCCATGCCACACTGAATAACTATGGCACCACCTTATCAAATGATTCAACAAACCAATCCACTTGGGCCACTCCTAGCCTTCTATATGTCATCATTCCAAATTTTCAAGCATATAAGCAAAAGGAGGAGCGTCGCCTCTACTTGGCGACCGAGCAGGCCATGAATTCAAAAGTGAGGGGAACCACCTCAACCCCACCATTCACGTTGGCCTTTTGGGAGTCAAGCACAAACTTGTAGGAATATAATAGCCTCGTACAAAGGAAGATCGAGATCCCATCGCCACTAGTACTATAGTGCATTGGGAAGGGACTAGAGTGGCAGTGGGGGTGGGAGGGGACTAAAGGTTTGGTAGGTTGTGGAAACAAATCCTCGTATTTTTAAGGTCTTACATACCGTCTTGGTTGTTCAGAAATAGACGACACGATATGAAAAAGCAAGCAAGGTTAAACATTGGGTTCGATTAAAGGCACATGTCCTAGTCATGCATTAGGGCATGTATAGTGGTTCATAAGATGGTCTTATAATATGTTCCATGTATTTTAGATAAAACAAGTAAAGTATGATACATAAAGCATTGTATCTTAGTGTTAACTCCAACAATAAATGTTTTATGCACCAAAAATTATGGAGAACAAAAATAGATTTAAAATTAGGTGAATAAGATAATACATCTCTCACCATGGAAAAATGTCATTTATTTATCTTAGATAAGAGAAGTTAAATGTTTTTCTTTCTTCTCAAACTCACCAATCATCCTACGTGGAATTTCTAAGATGCCACTATTTTACATACCCATAGTTGTCTAGTAGGTTTGATTTGCATGCACACCGAGACAAGAAAATTTGCACTCATATATGATAAAATCTTGATATAAAAAACACAATCGTCAATTTTCTTATCGAACAGAATTGTTTTTTGTTATATTGTATTTACACTGAGATTCATATTTTTTGTGTTTTTGGAAAAAAAAAATACAAAGAAAATGGGTAAGAATTTTGAGCTTGAATCCATGACATGCCGCTTTGTTGAGTTGGGCTTTGCAATTATGCTAGAATCCTTTTTTTCTCGTACCAAAGAAGTGTGTTCCTTTTTTTTGCTTTTTATTATTTCCCTTGTCTTATGTATAATTTGTTGTTGTATTTTTTTATATTTTGGCACATAAATAGTTGGTAATATTTATATTGTGCACATGCACTTTCAGTTATGTGAAACTGCATTTTCTGTGGATTTTTACTTTTATTTTAGTGTAGCTACACTCTATTTTGTGCAAGTACACTTTTGTGTGCAATTGATTTTTTTTATAATTTCACTTTGTTATTTATTGGTTATTGAAATTTTGTGTAGTTATAAATTTTATTTGTGTAATTCCATTTTTTTATTTTTGTTATTTTGTGCAATTCACAGTTCTTTTTTGTGTAGCAAATATAGGAATATCTACTAATTCGCAGGCTAAAAAATATGTGATTTTAGTATCTCGGATAGAGAAGCAAAGCATGAGAGCTAAGGAATCATGCGCTGCGAGAATAGATTGTGCTTTACTTTAAAAGCTTGGTCTACTACGTACAAAAAATAGCTTGGTCTACTATGTTTCATGCAGTCCCATAAAAATTGCATGTTCAAAATTTTGTCTTTTTAATTCATAGTTGACATTAATTCACATTATCTTGAAATAAAATTGTTTACAATACATGCATTTTTTTCTAGTATGTAGACCTATTTTGATGTTTTAGAAACAAAATAAGTCAAAAAACTAGTCACTTTTAGTTATTTATTCGAAACAAGATCTAGTTGCACCAGGAGTAGTGACGTTGGAAACAAAGTTTTGTTATGCAGCATCTAATAGTTATAAAATAAATAATTTAGGTATAAAATTGACTGCATCAACTCGCCAACATCCCGGTTTCCACATATAGTGACATTGTGCAAAGCATCTTCGTCATCTCCTCCTTGGACCTCTCAGGATCTTTAACCTTACCAATGTCCCAATTCTCGTCTATCATGCCACAAAGCAGAACTTCTTAATCACATTTTCTTCCATGGACTTAGTGCTTCTGCTCGTCAACCTCACATGTTGTTCATGTCAAGACCCCTAGGATAACATGGTCTAGCCAAAATCTTGCTCTTCCGTAGACATGTATAATAGTGTTGACAAGGGTTGTCTACGGTAGGTTACATAAAACAATACATATAGTATAAATGAAATTAGTCCATTTTTTAATTAACACCATTTATGCATGTGAGTTATAGTCAATATCCATGCAATGGAAAAACACATACAAAATATTTACAGAACTATATAGAACCTCTTTTATCTTTCATTTATCTTTTCTCCGCATCACCAAAATTCATGCATTGCAATCCACTATGGACATCACAAGGCACACCATTCTACATGCCACAGTTCATGGAGGAAGGGTGTAAGGGAAATTCCAACGGTGCCCCCCCATTTCGAAAATAAAAAGTGTTCGATCGGGTCCGTTTATGGTGGCCCGCAGATAGGCTAGATGCCCATGCTCGCGGATGATCTGTTTGCGGTGGGTAGTCCACCCAACAGTGCCCCTGTTTGGTCGTCGGTTGCCATTTTTCAAATATGCACGCAATTTAGACCATTTTAACCATCTATGGACATACAAATAGTTGACAATAAAATTTAAACATCATAGTCCATAAAAACATAACATGGTTCATGCATAGATTACAATCCTTTGAACTCAAATAAAAAAGAGGAAAGGATAAGTGGTTTCCCACATGATTCCACACATAGTGAACCGGAGTTGGTTGTGAGTTGACCGATCTAGGGATTCATGATGTACCTGGAGAAAATGTTCGAAAGATGTAGGTGGTTCGGGCTCGGGCACAACCAATTCAGCCTGAAATTCCTACCCTTGATCATATCTGGTGTCATCATGCCCATCCTTAATGATCATGTTGTGCATGATCACACAAGCATTTATTAACTCCCACAAATGGTCCATGCTCCATGTTCTAGCAAGGTGCCAAAAAATAAACCAACGAGATTGAAGGACACCAAATGCCCGCTCCACATCCTTCTTAGAAGACTCTTGCTCTTTAGCAAACCTATGCTCTTTCTCATCTTGAGGTATGCAGATTGTCTTCACCAATGTGGACCACTCAGGATATATGTCATCGGCAAGATAGTATCCTTTGCCATAATATTGGCTATTCATCACACAGTTGAGTGCGGGAGAATTGCCTTCCGCAAACCTAAAAACACCAGAGAGCGTTGAACCACGTTTATGTCATTGTGAGAACTTGCCAAGCCAAAGGAGTGTTAAATCCGAAGATCTGAAGCAATGGCCTCAAATATGATTGTGCACCCACTGAAATATCCTTTGCATTGACCTTGACAAGAAAATGGAATGTTCTTCCACTCCCAGTACATGTAATCTATGCTTTCAAGCAGTCCAGGAAACCATCTCGCCTCATTGATTGACAACAGCCAAGCAGTGTCGATGACATTAGGTTGTCTCAAGTATTCTCCACCAAACACATGAACCACTATTTTGTAGAACCTATACATTGAGTCAAGGAACATGGACTCACTTATGCTCATGTACTCATCAACTAGGTCACCTTTGGCTTGATATGCAAGCATCCTCACAGCCGCAACGCATTTCTAGTAAGAAGTGAAGCCAAGTTTACCTGTTGCATCCTTCTTTAACCGGAGGTAATCATAATGATCCCATATGCAAGCATCCTCACATCCTAAAGATGCATGTAAACTTTTCTTGACATCCAAATGTGTCGCTGAAAAAGAGGCGTTGGGTACATACCTAACGGATCAGTACGATGGAAATAGTCCCGCTAGAGTTGCTCATGGTTGGCCTCTCGGTTTCGGTCCAACGCTGCCCTTTGTCCCGGCCCCGATCCCCTAGACCTTGGCCTTTGGTTCTCACTATGGTCGATCCACGTCCACCGTGATCTTGCTCATCGGACTCGCCTGTGTTCATGATATGTTAGGAAGTTCGGGAAGGTTAAAACAATTTTTATCATGAATATTTTTAGTTTATTTTTCGTGTAAAAAGGAATTTTTCTAGTTAATTAATTTATGTAGCTAAGCATGCACTACCTCTGTTTGGGATTATTAGTCTTAAGGGCAAGATGCTAATACCAAGACATTTTATAACTCTTTCTCGTTAATATATGCATGCACCAATAATGCTGCAGGAGTCGGCCCCACAGAATCGTATCTCCCCTGCCAGGCTAGCGACACAGAGGGGACACAACAGAACGGTGGGCCCAAACCTCCTGCAGCATTGTACGACGGGCCAATAGGTCCCGTTCCGTGCGCTGCCGTGCGACAAGGTATAACCGTCGCAGAGCGCGCGAGCGCGCGATCCAGGGACTCGGCGTATTCCCGCGCCCGCACCCGCACCTGCGCGTGTGTTCCGCGCGCGTCGGTGTGCTTCCCTCCACAAACGTGTGTGAGCCTAGGTTGTCAGACGTGCGCGGACATGCACCGATCGGTTCGGCATTTTTGTCGTCCAAAAGAAAAACAGATTTGCTAGTTCTCAGGCGTCTGAGAATTTCTTAAGTCTCAGTCGTTTTTTCTGGTTTAATTTACTCGTGATTCAAGGCGTGAGTTGCAACTTGGGTTATGGCGAGAATTTAATGAGTTCTGTTAGGTTATGGCGAACTAATAAATCTTATGAGTTGCAAGTAGGTTGCAACTGAGAATTAGTACAAATATTAGGATGACATCATCGACTTAGACATAACTAATTACAAATATTAGGATGACATCATCGACTTAGACATAACTAATTATCAGGCACCTGAGATCTAGTCACTCTCAAAGAAAAATGAAAACGACACAGTTCCTCCGGGGATGATAACGCCTCGCGATCTCCCGGTCGCTGCCCGTCGTGCGGTTGCGTTGGTGGGTGGAATCCAGCCTGTTCTCTTCCATCTCTTTGTCTCTTTCTTCTCAGTTTCCAAATCAGTTATATTCTAGCCGTCTTGACCTACCGCTACGCCGGCAATGACCACTCGTCGCAGCTCTTACGCCGCTCACCGTCGCCAGACTCTTCGCTACCGCCTCGTCGCCGCCCGTAGCTCCTCATCGCGCCGCCATGGCTACCGCCGGCATGTTTTTGTGGGGATTCTGCCACCATGGCTACTGCCGCCGCGCCTCGATCCCATCGCCGCACACCACCCGCAGCTCCTCGCCGCGCCGTCATGGCTACCGCCATGGATACCGCTTCCTCCTGTGGGGATTTCTACTCTCTGGACAAATTTCCTATAGCTCTCGCCGTCGCGCGCGCAGCTGCCCGCAGCTCTCGCCATGCCGCCGGCTGCACCTTCCGCCATTGTCTTGGTACGCTGCCGCCGCCGCCGTGCCATCTGCATACCGCCGCCGACTGCCGCATGCATAAGCCGTCTCTACAGCGAGTTGTCCTCGTCCTCGTCTTGCCCACCTCGTCGGAGCGTCGTTCGTTGTCCTCGTGTCGCCCACCTCGCCGGAGTACCGCGCCGCCGGCCTGCTCCACCATCCCTCTCCTCTGCAGCGTCGCGCGGCCACTGGCACCTCGCCTTAGCCTCCATACACAATTGAAGTTGCTACCTAGGATATGGAGGTTTGCTACATGGGGTTAATGATACTGCTACCTACTGGTGCTGACGGTGCTACCAATGGCATTAAGGTTTGCTACATGGGGTTAGCGATGCTTCTACCTACTATCACCGCCGCTGCTACCTACGGCGTCGAGGTTTGCTACTGCGGCCAGCGACGGTGCTACAAGTGTGTCTTGGGTTTTCCTACAATGTCTCAGGCGAGATCTTTGGCGAGGTGTCTGACGAGGTCGGATTTGCTACAGTATGATATTTTTTTACTACATATGTTTTATGTTTTTGCTACAATAGTAAAGTTTTTGCTACACGGTCTCTGGTGAGGTCTACCAACGAAATTTTCCGACGAGTCTCCGGCGAGGTCGAATCTGCTACATTAGCATTTTTTTTGCTACACGGTCGCCGGCGAGGTGTCCGGAAAAATCTCTGTCAAAATCTAATTTATTTTCTATTTTCTGGGTCAAACCTTTTTTTGCTACATGTAGAAATCGGACAATATTGTAACAAATTTGGTCCATTATAAAAAAAGCGGGATTAAACCTTGTTTTATGGACAAATGACGGCCTAGGACCTGGGAGATCGGGGAAATTATTCCCCGGGACGCCTAGCGCTGTCCAAAGAAAAAAGGGAAATCTCCCGGATACGCTGGTACAGTATATCACGGGTTGCTCCGCTGTGAGGTTTTTTTATTGTTTGCATGTGAACTGAACTTCCGTTGGGAAAATAAAATAGATGTACTAACATTTTAATTCCAAAGATATACTAACGCGTAAATTCATAGTATACATGTCGTGCAAATACTAGAGCTAGCAACACACAAATTGTGATGCCAAAAAGGCCAGACAAGTCCCAAGGCCACACATAAATTGTGAAGGGGAGTCCCTCGGACGCGCCGTGGTTGATCCATGTTGCCATTTGGCCTGCTGCCTCCTGCCTCCCGCCGCTGAGTTGCGGTAGAATTCCCTGTCCGCGGCGCACGCAGGACCCTCCTGATCGAAGGCTGCCGGGAGAGCGTGGTAGCTGGATGCGGGAGTCATAGTCCCCGCAAACGTGACTCCCATGGAGTCGGCAGTGAGTCCTTCTCATGCTCGAAGTCACTAGTGTTGAAGACTAGCACAATCGACCCGGATTTGGAGGCCGGGGCGATCGAATAATGTGTTGTTCTAGGGTTCCCTATAGAGATTTGTATGGACACCTCGATTATGGTTTTACACGATAGGATTCGAGTCGGTTAAGAATCTCTGGAGTCGCCTATATGGCCGGCTAGGTCACAACTTCCCTCTCAAGTTGACTGACTAGGACTTTTAGAATGGGCTTGCTTCCAGTGGGTTTTGTGGTCCTAGAGTCTCCATGACGACTCCACATGCTGGGCCTACACTGTTGTGCATTCCTCCTTGGCCAACATATATGAGAAAGCTAGTAAATGGGAAGACGTTGCACGGCAGCACGGGTGAAGAAAACTATGAGAGATCGGAGGACTTAGGGAAAGAGTCGGATTACAGTCGGGTTGAAACAAAAAAATCTACAGCTTTTCTTTGAATGACCAACCCAACCCAATGATAACTGAGATTAAAGAGACGAGCTAGAGAGGTTATGGATATAAGCCCAACAGTAGCTATGCCTTGCATCAAGTGCATGATGACCTAAAGTTGGACTCGCTGATATACCATAGTGAGAGACTGGTCATTGCATTTGCTCTGATTAACGCCCCGTCAGGGATGCCAATTAGAGTGATGACGAATCTATCTGCGTACTCGACACTGCCATGCTGCAACCAAGATGGTGCCAAAGATTGTGAACAGACACATGATTGTAAGAGATTCAAGCAGGTTCCACCATTTCAAGGATGAAGTTTGTTCTTGTGTGGAGACTATTGGTATGGATTTTCCATGCACGATGAAGGATGCACACTGAATATGCTGACAAACAACAAAAGGTTGTCAGGGCACATCTATCTGGTAGACGTACCCTACTATTTTGCTGGAATTTTTGTTACTAGTGTTCCTTATATGTTGTTTTCCAAATGATGTACTCGGTGTATTTTCCTGCATCTACCGGGCTGGAAAGAACCAGATATGATAGCCTTTTGAAAAAAGAAGGCTCACTAAGGCTAGAGGACTTCCCCATGACCCCATTTCATTTACAGACAACTAAGGCTAAGGGAATCAGAATCCTGAAATGCAGGATGACATAAATTTGGTAAAACTGAATGTATATAGTGGCCTTGTATTTGAACTATGCCTAGTGACATGGTACTTTGCGCAGACTGAAGACATTAATCCTGCTGTACTTATTACTAAAACTTGAAGTATGGTCACTGGGGCATGTGGTTCAGATGCGAGGAGCATATTTGAGGAGAATGGTGTAAGTAGTGTCGTTTATAGGTTTTCACCTTAAGTCGCCACTACAGAAAAGAACTAAGGCGTCGACGGCCAAATATCTGGGCCGTCAGCGTAGCTGTCTTCCCTGGCCAGCCGAGCAGCCCGGCCGTCGGCGTAGATGACAGTGCCGAGGGTAGCCCACGGCATAGCGCGGCCGTCGGCGTAGTAGCGAGGGCTGTACCGACGGTGGCCCTCGGCGTAGCCCCAGTTCAGAGACGGCAACGGAAACGGCGTTAGGCAGCCAAGCTGTGCCGACGTCCAGCTCTTTGAAAAATTTTGTTTGGTCTATGCTGACGGCATCATAACTAAATTATTCTAATTCAGAAAATATAAATAATATATCAAAATTTACAGAAAAATAAGATATATCTATCTGCACTCAAATATTATACATTCATAAACAAAAATTAAGTGAAATATAAAATATTATATATATTTTAAAATGGGCATTATAAATTCAAAAACGATCCAAACAATGTGAAATCTTCGCGTGGTGTGATATTATGTGACATAGTTAGAAGGAAAAATATCAAACTTGGTATATTGATTATATCTCAAAAAAGACCTTCACAAAATGACCTATCTTGTTCGAGGTTTCTTGGCTTTCGGGTCAAATGACCAATGTTATGGCTAGAATAAATGCATAGATTGTGATAATATGTTCATATTGTGCATAAGTGTGCATCATGGGTTGGCGAACAATGTTACATGAATATTTTCCTTTTCGTCGCACCAAAAATCCGTTTTTCATTTTCCGAGTGCAAAAATGGACGGTTTTGTGAAGCAACCACCAAATGGCTAATTCAAAATGCTACCGTCACATTTTTCAAAAATACTAGACCACTTTACATAGATAATGTCATATCAGAAGGATCTCAAACATTTTCGTCTATCCCTGGTGAAAAAGTCAAATTCCTGCCGAATCGATAGGAAGTGGGTCAGATATGAACTACAGGTATATGATCGGATGCTCATGATTTTTTACAAAAATCATTTTTAGGTTAAAAAAATACAACCACGTGACATGATGATTAGGATTGATATCATAGTAATGACAATAATGTGTAAATTGCTTTGCGGAAACAGATTCTGAAGAAATGAGAAATTTAAGCGCTAAAGCTAAAGTAGTGCTAGGACGGGTGACCGAGTGAGAACTTTGACTAATACTAAATTTAATTAATTATTAACTATAAATAGTGTTAAAAATGATCAAAGCGAGAAATTAACGAGTCAAACAACTTAAAGACAAAAAAATTAAAAAAATTATAAAATATTTTAGGCTATGCCGACGGCCTGGCCGTCGGCGTAGCTCCAGGCTAGACCGTTATCGGAGACGCCCGTTGCCTGATACGCGAGGCCTGCTGAAAGACGTTATGCCGAGGGGGAGGGGCTGTGTCGACGAGAACGTACGCCGAGGGGGCTACGCCGACGGCCACCGTCGGCACAGCCTGTGCTGACGGCAATTTGACGTTGTGCCGATGGAAGCCGGACGTCGTCGTATCAATTCTTTCATGTAGTGCGCTGCGGAATAGCAGGTGAATAATGTTGTATCTTGAGCTATAATTGTTAAGTATTTTTTAGGGGTCCAGTGTATCTTTAATAAAAAGAAGTAATAATTCTCTACGCATCAGTCAACAGCAGCAATCATCGATCCAGTAAAGCAGCTGGCGCTTCAACAGAAGACTATTATCGATGGACTACAGACGGTTCAGCAGCATCCATGAATATGTTCTATGAGATATATTATGTTGTCTATTATACTCGAATGAGGTGGAAAATGACTGGATGTTTCGACATGTTACATTTGGTAGGATGAACTCTTGGTTCTCTATATCAAGGACGGAGTTGATGGTTGTTAAATACATGGCATGCTCTTGAAGTTTCTCTTGTTATTAGGCAGCCATAGGAGCTTGTTGTCAACCCAATCCCTTTATATTTTGTGGCACCTAGTCCAAACAAGTCATAAAAGCATCTCTAGCCAGGCCCCCAACATCTCCCCAGATGTCCTTTTTTCCGCCGGCAGAAACAATTTCTCCCAGTCGACCCCCAAAGAGCCGAAACTGCCCGGTTGAGCCGAAATTTTATCCGGCGTTCCCAGACCGAACCCAACGCGTTAGGGGGGGGGGGGGGGGGGCTCGGGGCATCGGCAGAAAGAAAAAGCACGCCGAATAATTGGCCGCTAAGTGGCCCTGCCTTGTCATTGATCTGAAGCCTCGACGCAGCAGACGCGTCCAATCACGGGCCACACGGAAAAGAAATGGCGTGTCAATGCTCCGGTTTCCCGCCCAACTTCCCGTGCTAGCTACACCCCTTCCGCCTCATCCCTCGCCTCTATATATTTCCCCAATATCGTCGGCGAGAGAGCACACCCAAACTCGTCGCTATCCCCCAATCTCGGCCTCCACCAGATCACCTCCAATGTCGAACGGTACCCCGGCGACAAAGCGGTGGCCGACGGCTTCGTCCGTCGTTCGCTTCACGAGTGGGAAGCGCGCCTCTTGTACCGATCGAGCTATCCGATGCCCCCTAACTTCTGCTGTCCGCCGATGTGGAAGCTCAACCCGACGGCGTACCAGTGCCGCTAGGAGATCCTCACCCAGATCCAACAAATATAGTGGGGGAGAGCTCACCGACGAGCAGCGGGCAGACCCCGCCTATTACACCAACAACCACGACGTCAGGACGGCGCACTTCGCCGACCGGCGCGCCCGCGATCTCGCCGCCTACGAAGGAGGGGGGCCACCATCGGAAAAATGGAACGCCGTCCGTAGCCAACTTTGGTGGGGAGCCGCGGGGTGTACGCTCGAAGCCATCCTCGTGCAGATCGAGGCAGGCAACAACCCGCGCCTCACCTACCCTCCGTTGCAGCCGCATGTCGCTCGCCGCAGAGGGAACTCCTGGATGCCACAGAGGATGGTTGTGCCGTCCTACTCTTCGGAGTCCGGGCCGGTGACACCGTCACCACGATTCGCAGCACAGCTCACCCCGTCAATGATGATCCCGAGGAGACGCCTCGCCTGCCGCCGCGCACGTGGGCATGCTCTGGCGCCATCGTCATCAATGACTAGCGCGTGCCATCACCCCCGCGTGGTAGCATACACCTCGTCAAGCCAAAGAGGGAGCGCCACGCCGACGTCCGACGATCCGTCGGGCAGGAAGCCGAAGCCGGAGTGGTCGTCGCCGTGCGAGTACCCCTGGAGTGCGCTCAAGGTGGAAGCCCCGGAGGACACCCCGGCTGGAGGATCACCAGGCAGGCGACGTCCCGCCGATGTCGCTGGAGGCGGCACTCACCTGGTCCAAGGCCGAGGCCGAGCGGGAGGAGGCAAAATGCCATCAGCGACTGCAGGAGCGTGCCGCACGCCGCCGAGCAGCTCGGTTCAACTGCGACGTCATCTTCATCGACGGCGACGAGGTCGGGCCGAGCAATGCTCCTCTAAGAAGGCGCATCAGCGATGCTAGCAAGGGGAGTAGCCACGGGTCGCCAAAGGACGAGCCACGGAGCGACGGGGACGACGATGAAGAATACACGTCTAGGAAATCGGCATGAACTAGCATTTTTTGTTTTAGTTTAGTTTCTGTCAAATCTTATACAAACTCGCCTAAATATCTATGAATTTTATATTTATGAAATCCGATCAAATTCGCACGCGTTTGTAACGTTCGCCGTACTTGCTCTAGGGACACAGCTGGAAAATCGTGCGCCCTGAGAAATAGGGATGGCGCTCTCCTCCCCCTCCCCCCGAGGGAGAGCGAGCATGGCCATACAATAGTGTCTTACTTTTCCCCTTTTTTGGAGATCAAACAAATGGGGTTATCTTTCTTCTTTGTGTGAGATGTCCTGAGAATATGCGGTGCAGAAATTTTATAACAAGAAAGTGTGAGACAGAATATGTCTGTTGAACAGCTGGCAGCGACATGGAGGAAGAAGAACATGACGAAAAAGAATGCGACTGTACAAATGACTGCCTTTTTTAGGCGACTGTACAAATAGCTGCCTCTTTTCTTACCAATTCCAGTTTCAGTTCCATCCTTTTACTGCTAGTTATTACCTCCATTCTATAATATAAGCTTTTTTTATAGTAAGCTAAAACAGCTAGATAAAAAGACTTATATTATAGAACGGAGGGAGGGAGTACTAGTTATGGTTTTTTCTGTGGTGACGGCGCTTGCCTCTCCGACATGCTCCCTCACCAGCCCATCCTAGTTTATGCTTCTTTTATTTTCTGCTTCAGTTGTTTGATTTGGTACTCTTCTTATATATGTATGTCATTATCATTTTCATGTTTTGTACTTCCTCTTTCTCAAAATAGATGTCTCCGGTTTGCCAAAAATTGGAATGAATCTAGTCACTATTTAGTATATAGATTCATTCAAATTTTAACAAACCTAATACATCTATTTTGAGACCGAGGGAGTAGAACACTTTTGCTGCTCAAGGAAATTCTAATGCTCAATGATATAGGCAAGGCTTTGCTAGTTACTCCACTTCTCTATTTACAGGAGGCAGCTCTACTGTCATGAGCCCTCAGGCTACTAGTTTTCATTCATCATAATCCAACATATCTACTCCCAGTCCCAGAAGGCAACATTGTTGCTCGTCTCATATTCTTTTGTTTTCATACATAGGGCAGGTTTTCGAGCAAGCTATGGTTCTTCAATACATTGGATTGTCCGTTCTTGTCTGTGAAAACCAGGTCACTAATGCCAAACTGAATACTTCTTGAATCTGGCTCGCTTGCTAAACTTATAGCATACAGCTATACTGAGTTCTGTTGGTGGCTTCTGTAAGCTATAAATATGAACTGATATGACCGATGCCACTGGAATATGACCTGAAGTACAATATGTTTATGTCTACACACCCATCCTATGACTGTTACTTTCACAATCAGTCAATCACCACATGTTAATGCACTCACAATCGCTTCTCTGTCCTTCAGTTGCATACTGCATGAGGATGCTTTATGCTCATCATTCATCAATAGATCTCTCTTAAGTTTATCAACATTTGCGGGGTTACTCTGGTCTGTAAACTTCTATAGATCCAATTTACTAACATATATGAAATATTTGACATTTTCCTACTGAACAGTCTTGATGGAAGTTCTAGTTCAGAAAAGAGGGCCTCGTTCTCAGGTCACTATCTGAATCATCTCCAGTGCAATCAGGTAATATTAGCTTGCCGGATGAATCTATGAGGCCTTGGTTGACAAAAACCGGCTTGGCTGTGTTTGGAAGATTGATCAGTGAACTACGACAATGCTACATGAACTCAATGTTTAAGGGTCAAGATCAACAACCTGGATGTCTCAGAGCATCTCTAATGGAGCTCTTAAAAGGGTCAAACCCGTGAAATTCCGGCGAGAATACAATGTCGTGGTATTGCCGACGAGTACGCCATTGAGGGGTCCTCACAGAGCGTGTTTAGAGACGTGGGGTAAGGCGAAAGGTTGGCGGGTATGAGGTAACACAGCTTACCCAGGTTCAGATCCCACGACGATGGCGGAATCCTACTCCTGCTATAAATCACTATAATGGCAATACATCGAGTTATAAGGATTGGTTCGCTGTACGAGGTATGAGTTAATTGGTGCCCTAAAGGCTCCTCTAGGTCCGGCTTATATAGTCGCCAGATCCTAGGGTTACAGGCAATGTCCTAGCCGGACAGGTTACAGAGTCCTACACGGTACACAACTAGTCTAACGTGTCTTGCACTCCAAGGCTCCGGGTACGCTGGTGACTCTTCCGTAGCCTTCCTTCATCCGACATGGGCCTCCCTTCTGGATCCTTCTAACTGGGACACCCAACAGGCCATAGGCCTTGCTACCGACTATGGGCCACCCAGGTTATCCGGATTAGAGACATGCAATGGTGGTACCCATTTAGCATATCCCCAACAGTAGCCCCCGGAGATCTCCGAGATCTTGCGCCGTCTTGCCTCTTCAGATTGAATTATCCGTCTAGATGGATGTCGACAAATCGTCAAACAATATCTTGTAGTCCTCCCAAGAACCCTGAAATGTTCTCCGTCTTCAACATGTAAGTCAGAGAACTATTGAATCGTCCATCGTACTCTTCTCGTAGCCAGACTGGATTCGTCCATGCCGGAATCTTCAGATGGGATGGTTCACCTGCCTATGCCAGTATAGTGACATAGACCATAGGTCAGCGAAGCCTCGTAACTCACACATGTAGAGAACATAATCATAGCCGATTTTCCCACGCGAAGGATACGAAACGTTGGTGGTGGTGGGAACGTGGAGAAATTTCCACGCACGCTTGCGCATGCGCTATCCACGGAGCAACCATTCGATCAACTTGCTTGAATCTTAACGCCGAGTACTATATATTGTAACCGTGGTGATTTTTATCTTTTCACCTCATTCTTCCTCGCATCATCTTCTTCCTCTAGCCAACGTCTCCTCGAGCTCTCCACGCGCACAGAGGAAAAAAACCCTAACTTTCTTTCAATCCATAGTCACTTCTCTCCCGCACCAATGGCAAGCAGCTGCTCTACTCCATCCATGGCGGTGTCAGGCGAGGCTACGGCGAAGCCCACGAGCTCCATCCATGTTTCGTCGGAGGGCGTGGTGGTGCCACGAACCGCGGTGGTGGAATCCACCGACGGCGACCATGTTCCAGCGGAGCTGGAACTGCTTGAGCAAGAGGATGCTCGCCGTGTTGGAGATATGCCCTAGAGGAAATAATAAAAGTGGTTATTATTATATCTTTGTGTTTATGATAAATGTTTACATTCATGTTGTAATAGTATTAACCGGAAACATAAATACTTGTGTGATTTGTAAACTAAATTAGAGTCCCTGGTAAAGCCTCTTTGTAATACTAGCTTGTTGGTTAATAGATGATCATGGTTTCCCGATCATGAACATTGAGATGTTGTTAACAACAAGATCATATCATTAGGAGAATGGTATGATGGACATACTCCTATAGATAAGCGTAGCATTAAGATCAAGTCATTTAAATAGTTCATTTCTATAAGTTTTCTGATACATAGTAACCTAATTACTTCGACCATGAGATCATGCTAATCACCATCACCAGAAGGATGCTTTGATGACGTCAAACAACAAACCGTAACTGGGTGGCTATAGAGGTGGCATTGAGTGTTCAGAAAGTATGTGTTAAGGCACATGGATCAAGAGTGGGATTTGTCCATCCATATGACGGATATATATACTCTGGGCCCTCTCGGTGGAATGTCATCCAATTGGCTTGCAAGCATGTGACTGGCTCACAAGGGATCACATATCACGGGAACGACAAAAGAGTACTTATCGGTAACGAGGTTGAACTAGGTATGCAGAGATACCGAGGATCAAAACCTCGGATAAGTAAACTATCGCGAGACAAAGGGAAATTGGTATCGTATGTAAGTGGTTCATTCGATCACAAAGTAATCATAGAAATATGTGGGAGCCATATGAATTTCCAGATTCCTCTATTGGTTATTGATCGGAGAAGTGTCTCGGTCATGTCCGCATAATTCACGAACCGTAGGGAGACACACTTAAGGATTCGATGTTGTTTAATAGATATGGAATGTAGGTAGGGATACCGAATGTTGTTCGGAATCTCGGATGGGATCCGGGATATCACGAGTAGATCCGAAATGGCCTGGAGAATAAGATTCATATAAGGAAAGTCCGATTCCGGAGTTCAGGAAAAATTCCGATGTTTTCGTTGGAGAGGTTCTAGAAGGTTCACCGGACCGGAAGGGGAATGGTCCATGAATGTGTCATGGGTAAGTGGAATAATTGGATCATATCCTAGGTCACTTGGTTTGGGCATTTGCGAGAGAGAATTAAAGCTCTAGATTGAAAGTCAAACGAGAGGTTTGAAAATTCAAACTGGAACAATGGTTTCCTAGTGGAAGAAGGAAAGAATCCTTCTTTTAATCCAACTTGGGTTTGGGTTTGGATTCAAACCCTCCCCTCCCAAGGATGCCCCCATCTCATAAATAGAGGGGGAGGGCTGCCCTGAACACACAAGAGAGCCATCCCTCCACCCGTGCGCCGCAAGCCACCGCCGCCGCCCTAGTCGCTGCCGACACCTCCTCCTCCTCCCGGCCTTCTAAACCTAGATTGCCGGGAAACCCTAGATCCACCATAACTCGCACCGGCTTAGGAGAATCCCTGCGGGATCTTCCCTCTACTTCCGACACCACGCCGTCGTGCTGCCGGAATCGCGAGGATAGAACTACAACCTCCACTGCCTGCTGGAACAAGGGAGAGGAAGGTCTTCATCGAAATCGGGAACATGTGATAGATCATGAAGCGCGGCTTTAACGCAGTGCCGGAAGGATCGTGTACGTGATCTTGAGATCGGCAAGTGTACGGCTACATCACCCATGAGAATATGCTCTCGTTAACCGCTTTGGAATCTTCGAGGGTGAGTACTCTAATCGACTCGTTGCTACAATCTAGTATATAGATCTTGGCTTGTTTGTTTGCATGCGGTAGAATTTTTTTGTTTTCCATGCTACGAACCCCTACAGTGGTATCAGATCCGTGTCTATATGTAGATCTATTGCATGAGTAGAACACAATGGTCACTGTGGGCGCTGATGCTTTTGTTATCGATTGCTTCTTATGTACTTTGCATCTTGTGGGATTGTGGGATGAAGCGGACAGGGCTAACCTTACATGACATCATTCATGAGACTTGTTCCATGCTTGACATGCAACTTGTATTGCATAAGTGGCTTTGTGGGTGCCTGTTTCTCCCAACATAGTTAAGATTCAATTTACAATGGGTGATTGACAATACTAGTATCGATGTTGTGGTTCTTGTTCATAAGTTAGAATGACACTTATTGAAAGCCCCAAACCACGTAAAACATGCAAAGAAAATTAGAGGCGTCTAACTTTGTTTTGCAGGGGTGTGCTGTGATGTGATATGTCCATGATTGTGATTATATATGATGCATGCAATGTTCCTTATTGTAAGTCGGCAACCGGCAGGAGCCATATGGTTGTCTTTTAAGTCCGTTAAGACATGCGTGTCTATTCAAAGTAGTTTATAATAGTTGATGCTGGTGGACGACAACCATGAAGCGACGCCATTGACCTTGACGCCATACTGGTGATGATGGAGATCATGTTTGTGCTTGAAGATGGAGATCAGAAGCACAAGAAAAAGGCCATATCATATCACATATTATGAGTTGCATGTGATGTTAATCATTTTATGCATCTTGTATTTCTTAGTTCGCGACGGTAGCATTATAAGATGATCCCTCTAGCACAAAATATCAAGTTGTAAAAGTGTTCATCCTTAGTAAGCACCGTTGCTAAAGCTCGTTGTTTCGAAGCACCACGTGATGATCGGGTGTGTTAGATTCTGCGAGTGTATACAACGGGAGCAAGCCAGATTTGCTCATGCGGAAGCTAAGGTTTAATCTTGACGAGCCTAGCATGTACAGACATGGTCTCGAAACACGGATCACCAAAAGGTAAAGCATGAGTCATATAGTAGATATGATGAACATGTTGATTGTTCGCCATTGAAGTTACATCAATTCTCGTGATGATCGCTTTTGATGTGGTGGATTTGGTTCGTGTGATCACTAAAACAATGCGAGGGATATTGTTTTGAGTGGGAGTTCACCTAGATTAATTTAACTATTAATTAGAACTCAATTTGTCATAAACTTAGTCTAAACTATTGCAAATATGTTGTAGATCAATGGCGGCCCCTACCATCAATTTTAATGCGTTTCTAGAGAAAGAAAAGTTGAAAAACAATGGAAGCAACTTCGCGGATTGGTTCCGCAATTTGAGGATCGTCCTCAATGCTGGTAATTTGACCTATGTGCTGGATGCACCGCTGGGTGACCCACCTACAGCTGATTCTACCGATGAGGTAAAAAATGTTTTCCTTGCTCGGAAGTATCAGTACTCCATAGTTCAGTGTTCTATCTTGTATGGTTTAGAATCGGAGCTTCAGAAAAGGTTTGAGAACCATGACCCACATGATATTGTCCGTGAACTCAAAATGATATTTGAGGCTCACGCGGCAGTTGAAAGTTATGAGGCTTCTAAAAAGTTCTTTAACTGCAAGATGGAAGAGGGCAGCTCCGTCAGTGAGCACGTGCTTAAGATATCTGGGAACGCAAGCAAGCTTCAAAGCTTGGGTATAGTGATTCCTAATGCTTTGGGGATTCACCGTGTCCTCCAATCACTACCACCAAGTTACAAGAACTTTGTGATGAACTACAATATGCAAAACATGGACAAGTCGTTGCCCGAACTTGTAAGATCCCACTTTTATAAAGGTAAAGATCCCTGTGATTGCAATGCTAGTCCCTGGATCAATTGCTAGCATCCACAGTTTAAGATGAAGTACACAGAAACAAAGGTCAGTATTACATCGTCATTCCAGAGATAACATAGTGTTTTACAACTCTATAGCCATAAGCTAGTATAAGAGTTTATCATAACAATATAAATAAAAGTCTTCATCTTCACGTGCCACAGGCAAGCATGTTGAGTGTAGACTCATAACCCCTAATCATCATCAGAGTAACCTGCAACATCACAAATTACAGCCACAGTGGGTCAATACATTGGAATAGTATTGGCAAGTGATACCTTAGTAGAATATTAGCATCTAGTTACTACATGAATTTGGCTAAGTGTAGCTTAGGCTTGCTTTGCTCAAAATAGGTTTTACCTATCAGTTGAAAACACTAAGTTTTTGTTTGGTAAAAACTCCCAAGGAACCACCAATAGAAATTGGTGAACCTTCACCCTTATTCAACCACAAGTTTTAACTTAGAAAATTGGGATGAGGAGATTCTTGATAGCTTCCATGTCTTGATGCTCAAATTTTCCTTTTCCGGGGACACGGCTAAGTACTTAGTTTCTTCCTTCTGCAGAGGTGGTGCACTTTCCCCACAAGACTTGTTTTTCACCAAGACCGGACCTTTCAGAAGCCTTCCCTTAGACCAAATGAACGCGTTCCAACCTATCACCCACTACCACCAATTGTCCAAATGGCTAAGTTATTGCAACCTATATGATCCAGGCAGAGCCCATAATGCCATGTGGCTGCACTAGAAGCTTCTTAACATATGGCATCTCAAATCCCTTTGTTCCTAGGTGGCATTCCACAAGTGAGATACACAAGGTAAACCATAGAAATGGGCCTTGTGTAACCACTCAACCAAAAACCACCAAGCAATTACCATTCCACCCAGGTGTTTCATTCACTTAGTTGTTTTATCCTGATTCCAATGATATAAAATTTGCAAAATTTGAACATGTGGATCAAAAGTTATGAATTTTTCAAGTTTGAACATCTAATAGATCTAAATCCAGATTTTAAATCAAATTATAGGCCACGCGGCGCTATCTGATTGGTTGGTACCGCTTTGCACTGGATCACGCTCATGCACCGTCAGATCTAAATAAGATCCAGCGGTTCAGATCTGCCTGTACCTCTTCGGCCTGGCGTCTAATCTAGACCACTGGATCTAGATCCAGTGGATCTAATCGTGTTGACCTTAAAACGGCGGCGCAAATGGCCAGAACGGCGGCGATGGCTCTGCCGGCGATGGTGCGGCAATTCTAGCGAGGGCTGGGGGCAGTGGCGATGCTTACCGTTGTCACAAGGTTGCGAGGAAGCTCCAGATGTTGTTGGCGTGGACAGGGGCAAGCTGCTGTGGCCGTGGGAGCTCGTCGGAGTCGGGGACAGCATCGGGATTAGGTGGACGGCGACGTTGGCGATGTTTTAATCCACCCTAACACAAACAAAAGGCATCAGCGTGTGTGCAATGTTCAGGCGGATCTGACAGGGTCAAGAGGAAGGCACGGGGTGGTCGGGTTTTACCTAAATCTCTCGCCGGAGTTGAGCGGCGGCTCTGTCGCTTGCAGGCGTGAACGAGGACGGCGGACTGGGTCATTCACGGACAAACAAATGGTGTCAGAGGATGCACAAGGTCATAAGGAGCACACTCGTATGAACCAGAAGGACAGGGGCGGTCAAGCTCACCGGAATTTCGTCGCCGGAGTTTGTCGGCACTACGGCGGTGTAAGAGAAATTGTGGGCAGCCTGGTGGCGGAGCGAGCGAGTGGAGTGAGGGGAAATGTGCGGGGTGGGGAGGGGGTTTTGTAGCCGGAGCAGGGGCGGCATTCACGCGGCGAACCAATGGGAATTAAGCCGAGTTTATTCGCGGCGTCACTGCGGGGAGGTAACGGCGGAGGGGCGTCTGCGCGCGAGGATTTGGGGGAGACGATGATGACGTGGTGAAGGGCCCAGCGTTAGTGTCTGCGGGGTAAGGTTCGCGCGGGTGAGAGGGGAGGCAGAGGGGGAATGGCCCGGGTGGGCTTTTGGGCCGGTTCTAGTGCTGTGCTAGTTTGGCAGCGCTGGCCCTTTTCCTTTTCTTTTATCCTTTTCTTTTTCTGTTTGATTTTCTGGAATCATTTTCAAATGAATTTGAATTCAATTTTTTTAAAATATTTATAGGATGAATCATGCACATATTTGAGTATTAAACATTGTTGTTCACTCAAATTTATATTGGCCCTTTGGAATTTAAAATAAGCAATGCCTTTATCATTTATTTAATATAGACATATGAATGGTTTTAAATTCATATTTTGTTTTGAAAAACTTTGTCCAAGCTTTGAAAATATCCAACAATCCTATGTTCAATTCTATTCTGGTCAAAACAATTATTATCATATTAGAGAGTAGAATTAAAGTCACTGCCTTATCCACATAAAATAATAGACCACAAAGTTTCTGTTTTTGAAGAAATGATCCTAAAATGAATATTTATGCATGAATGATATGCAAACTTTGAAATCATGATTTTTGGGATGTTACAGAACTCTTCTCCATGTTAAAGTATGCGGAAGTGGAGATCAAGAAAGAGCACCAAGTGTTGATGGTCAATAAGACCACCAAATTCAAGAAGCAAGGCAAGTCTAAGTAAAAGGGAAACTTCAAGAAGGGCGATAATAAAGTTACAGCATCGGCGAAGAAGACCAAGGCTGGGCCTAAGCCTGATACTGAGTGCTTTTACTGCAAGGGAGAAGGTCACTGGAAGCGGAATTGCCCTAAGTACTTGGCGGATTTGAAGAACGGCAACATCAAGAAGAAAGGTATATCCGATATACATGTTATTGATGTGTATCTCACTAGTACTCGTAGTAGTGCCTGGGTATTTAATCTTGGTTCGATTGCTCACATTTGCAACTCGAAGCAGTCTTTTGAAATAGACGGAAACTAGCGAAGAACGAGGTGACAATGCGTGTTGGAAATGGATCAAAGGTTGATGTGATCGCGGTCGGCACGCTACCTCTTCATCTACCATCGGGATTAGTTTTATACTTAAATAATTGTTATTTGGTGCCTGCGTTGAGCATGAACATTATATCAGGATCATGTTTATTGTGAGACGGTTGCTTGTTTAAGTCCGAGAATAATGGTTGTTGGATTTATATGATTAATATGTTTTATGCACATGCACCTTTCATAGATGGTCTATTCTTATTGAATATCGATTGTGGAAATACACACATTAATAACATTGAAGCTAAACGTTTGAAATTGAGCGATAACTCGACCTATATGTGGCACTGTCGTATTTGTCATATTGGAGTGAAGCGTATGAAGAAAATCCATTCCGATGGACTTCTTGAATCACTTGATTTTGAATCACTTGAAAGATGCGAAGCATGTCTGATGGGTAAAATGACTAAGACTCCATTTTCTGGTATGATGGAGCGAGCTACGGAATTATTGGAAATCATACATATAGATGTGTGTGGCCCAATGAGTGTAGAATCGCGCGGTGGTTATCGTTATGTTCTTACCTTCACGGATGACTTGAGTAGATATGGGTATATCTATTTCATGAAACATAAGTCCAAAACTTTCAAGAAGTTTAAGGAATTTCAACATGAGGTAGAGAATCAACGTAAAAAGAATATTAAATTTCTACGATCTGATCGTGGAGGTGAATATCTGAGTTACGAGTTTAGCGAGCATTTGAAGAAATGCGGAATACTTTTAAAATTTACACCGCCGGGAACACCATAGCGTAATGGTGTGTCCGAACGTCGTAATCGAACTCTCTTAGATATGGTTCGTTCTATGATGTCACTTACAGATTTACCGCTATCTTTTTGGGGTTTATGCATTAGAAACAACCGCATTCACTTTAAATAGGGCACCATCTAAATCCGTTAAAGTGACACCGTATGAATTATGGTTTGGGAAGAAACCTAAATTGTCGTTCCTTAAAGTTTGGGGTTGCGAAGCTTATATAAAGAAGTTACAACCCGGCAAGCTTGAACCCAAAGCGGAAAAATGCGTCTTCATAGAATACCCGAAGGAAACTATTGGGTATACCTTCTATCATAGATCCGAGGGCAAAATCTTCGTTGCCAAGAATGGATCCTTTCTAGAGAAGGAGTTTATCTCAAAAGAAGTGACTAGAAGGAAAGTAGAACTCGACGAGGTTGATGAACCTTCTCTTGAACGCATGAAGGAAGTAGTTCCTGTGGCGCCTACACCAATAAGAGAGGAAGATAATGATGTTGATCATGAAACTTCAGTTGAAGTTACTACGGAACCTCGCAGGTCTACGAGAACTCGTACCACTCCTGATTGGTATGATCCCGTTATGAGTGTCATGTTGGTGTACAACATCGATGACCCTGCGACATATGAGGATGCGATGATGAGCCTAGATTCCAATAAATGGCAAGAAACCATGAAATCTGAAATTGGATCCATGTACGAAAACCAAGTATGGACTTTGGTGGACTTACCGGATGGCCGGAAGGCTGTCGAGAAGAAATGGATTTTCAAGAAGAAAACATATGTTGATGGTAATGTTACTGTCTATAAAGCTTGACTTGTCGCAAAAGGGTTTCGACTAATTCAAGGAGTTGACTACGATGATACTTTCTCACCGGTAGCGAAGCTAAAGTCTGTAAGGATTATGTTAGCAATCGCCGCATATTATGATTATGAGATATGGCAGATGGATGTCAAAACAACATTCCTCAATGGAGACATTGATGAAGAGTTTTGTATATGATGCAACCCAAAGGTTTTGTCGATCCTAAAGATGCTAACAAGGTATGCAAACTTCAACGATCCATTTATGGATTGAACCAAGCATCCCGAAGTTGGAATCAATGTTTTGATAAGGTAATCAAAAGTTTTGGTTTTATACAAACTTATGGAGAATCTTGTATTTACAAGAAAGTGAGTGGGAGCTCTGTAGCATTCTTAATACTATATGTAGATGAAATATTATTGATTGGGAATGATGTAGACCTTCTTAATAGTGTCAAGGAATATTTGAATAATAGTTTTTCAATGAAATATCTTGGCGAAGCAGCTTACATATTAGGCATAAATATTTATAGAGATAGATCGAGACGCCTAATATCATTGTCACAAAGTATATATTTGGACAAAGTTCTAAAGAGGTTTGGAATGGAAGATAGCAAGAAAGGGTTCTTGCCCATGTTTCAATATCGACCTTGAGTAAAACTCAAAGTCCCGCAATGACGAGAAGATAGAAAAGATTTAGTAAGACTCCCTATGCCTCACCATAGGATCTCTTATGTATGCCATGTTATGTACTAGACACGATATTGCATATCTTGTTAGTTTGACTAGCAGATATCAAAGTGATCCAGAGTGGATCATTGGACGTGATCAAAAACATCCTTAAGTACTTGAGAAGAACTAAGGATATGGTTCTTTCTTATGGAGGTGATGAACAACTCGTTGTTAATGGTTACACCGATGCTAGTTGGAACACCGATCCGGATGATTCTAAATCTCAATGGATACGTATTTACTTTGAATGGTGCAGCGATTGGAGGAGTGCAAAGCAAAGCATTATGGCGAGATCTTCAATGAATCGGAATACATAGCTGCCGGAGGCATCACAAGAGGCAATATGGATGAAGGAGTTCATTCTGAGCTCGGTGTGGTTCCAAGTCTTGGACCCAATGTTTATCTTTGTGATAACATGGCCATAGCCAATCTTGCCAAGAACCAAGGTCACACAAGAAGCTGAAGCACATCAAGATACGTTTTCACGCTATTCGTGAGCATGTCCAAGATGGTGACATAAAGATTTGCAAAGTACACACAGATCTGAATGTGGCGGATCTGTTGACTAAACCTCTCCCGAGGGCAAAACATGACCAACACCAAACTTCCATGGGTTTTCGGTATATTACCATGTAATCTAGATTAGTTCACTCTAGTGCAAGTGGGAGACTGTTGGAGATATGCCCTAGAGGCAATAATAAAAGTGGTTATTATTATATCTTTGTGTTTATGATATATGTTTACATTCATGCTATAATAGTATTAACCGGAAACATTAATACTTGTGTGATTTGTAAACTAAATTAGAGTCCCTGGTAAAGCCTCTTTGTAATACTAGCTTGTTGGTTAATAGATGATCATGGTTTCCCGATCATGAACATTGAGATGTTGTTAACAACAAGATCATATCATTAGGAGAATGGTATGATGGACATACTCCTATAGATAAGCGTAGCATTAAGATCAAGTCATTTAAATAGTTCATTTGCTATAATCTTTCCGATACATAGTAACCTAATTCCTTCGACCATGAGATCATGCTAATCACCATCACCGGAAGGATGCTTTGATGACATCAAACACCACACCGTAACTGGGTGGCTATAAAGGTGGCATTGAGTGTTCGAAAAGTATGTGTTGAGGCACATGCATCAAGAGTGGGATTTGTCCATCCATATGACGGATAGATATACTCTGGGCCCTCTCGGTGGAATGTCATCCAATTGGCTTGCAAGCATGTGACTGGCTCACAAGGGATCACATATCACGGGAACAAGAAAAGAGTACTTATCGGTAACTAGGTTGAACTAGGTATGCAGAGATACCGACGATCAAAACCTCAGATAAGTAAACTATCGCGAGACAAAGGGAAATTGGTATCGTATGTAAGTTGTTCATTCGATCGCAAAGTAATCATAGAATTATGTGGGAGCCATATGAATTTCCAGATTCCTCTATTGGTTATTGATCGGAGAAGTGTCTCGGTCATGTCCGCATAATTCACGAACCGTAGGGAGACACACTTAAGGATTCGATGTTGTTTGGTAGATATGGAATGTAAGTAGGGATACCGAATGTTGTTTGGAATCTTGTTTGGGATCCGGGATATCATGAGGAGATCCGGAATGGTCCGGAGAATAAGATTCATATAAGGAAAGTCCGATTCCGGAGTTTGGGAAAGATTCCGATGTTTTCATCGGAGAGGTTCTAGAAGGTTCATTGGACCGGAAGGGGAATGGTCCATGAATGTGTCATGGGTAAGTGGAATGATTGGATCATATCCTAGGTCTCTTGGTTTGGGCATTTGCGAGAGAGAATTAAAGCTCTAGATTGAAAGTCAAACGGGAGGTTTGAAAAGTCAAACTAGAACAATGGTTTCCTAGTGGAAGAAGGAAAGAGTCCTTCTTTCAATCCAACTTGGGTTTGGGTTTGGATTCAAACGCTCCCCTCCCAAGGCTGCCCCCCTCTCATAAATAGAGGGGGAGGGCTGCCCCAAACACACAAGAGAGCCAGCCCTCCACCCGTGCACCGCAAGCCGCTGCTGCCCCCCCGCCGCCACCCTAGTCGTCGCCGACACCTCCTCCTCCCGGCCTTCTAAACCTAGACTACCGGGAAAACCTAGATCCACCATAACTCTTACCGGCTTAGGCGAAGCCCTGTGGGATCTTCCCTCTACTTCCGACACCACACCGTCGTGTTGCCGGAATCGCGAGAAGAGAACTACAACCTCCGCTGCATGCTGGAACAAGGGAGAGGAAGGTCTTCATCGAGTCTGAGCGATGTGACCGGAAGCTGAGCGCTGGAACAATGTGGGAAGGATCGTCTACGCGATCTTGAGATCGGCAAGTGTACGACTACATCACCCATGAGAATCCGCTCTCGTTAACCGCTTTGGAATCTTCGAGGGTGAGTATTCTAATCGACTCGTTGCTACAATCTAGTAGATAGATCTTGTCTTGTTTGTTTGCATGCGGTAGAATTTTTTGTTTTCCATGCTAGGAACCCCTACACGCCGAGGGGTATCTCCCTATGACGGAGGGTCTGGTCTGGCGGGCGGCGCTGGCCGGCGAGGTCGTCCCTTCTCCCCTTGCCGGAGAAAAGGTATACCTTAAAGCCCAACTGGTGTGTGGCGTCTCCCTCCCAATCTCTGACTTCTTCATAGAAGTCCTTAGGCACTACCGGGTTCAATCTCAGAACCTGTCTCCGAATAGCATCCTCGCGCTTAGTAACTACGCGGCGCTTTGTGAGGGTTACCTAGGAATCAGGCCTAGGTTAGATCTATTTATCTACTTCTTCACCGTTAAGAGGGAAGCCAGAGTGAGCAAGGATGAGCTTAGAAATTGCGGAACCATTAGCTTCAAGATCCGTCCTGGCTGGCGGTTCCCGACATTGTAGGCCATGAGTCCTACAAAAACTGGCAGAGGACATATTTCTATGGCCCAAATATTCCTCTGGCTGGCAGAGAAAAAACATACCCGGACTTTGTCGATGGGGCCACCGGTGAAGCCCCGACATGGAGATCCCAAGCCCTCCTCCCTTCCGACGACGAAGCCTCACGCACCATAAGGCAGATCGAGTGGTTCGTAGAGACGGGTCTGACAGGGTTGGACCTAGCCATGTGTTGGTTCATCAGGTGAATTCAGCCTCTGTAGCACCACGCGAAGCTTATGCATGAATATTCCAAGGATAGGAAGGATAGCCTCCACATCTCCAAGGACAACTTTTCTAGTGAATCCATCAAGATTTGCCTCAAATACATAATCAAGGTGAAGGACAAGAAGCGTGGCTTCACCATCACATATGACATGTTCTTTAGGGGTTCATAGCATGGAAAACAAAAAAAAATCTACCGCATGCACACAAACAAGCCAAGATCTATCTACTAGATTGTAGAAGCGAGTCGATAGAAGCACTCACCCTCGAAGATTCCAAAGCGGTTAACGAGAGCAGATTCTCATGGGTGATGTAGCCCTACACTTGCCGATCTCAAGATCGCGTAGACGATCCTTCAAGGCTGCGTTCGCGGCGCTTCATGATCGACCACCGTTCGATTTCGATGAAGACCTTCCTCTCCCTTGTTCCAGCAGGCAGCGGAGGTTGTAGCACTCTCCTCGTGATTCCGGCAGCACGACGGCGTGGTGTCGGAAGTAGAAGGGACATCCCGCAGGGATTCGCCTAAGCCGGAGCGAGTATGGTGGAATAAGAGAGGGACTTGGGGATCTAAGGATTAGAGGCACCAAGGGGGGGTGGCTTGGCCGGCGGCTAGGGCTTGGGGAAGCCCCAAGTCGGCGACTTGGAGGAGTACATGATGCAACCATTCCACATTGGCGTTTGACTTTCAAACTTCGGATTTGATTTCTCTCCCTCTACCAAGTTTGACTTGGAGGAGTACATGATACTCTCCCTCCACCAAGCAAACTTCGGATTTGACTTTTCAAATTGGCGTTTGACTTTCAAACTTGAATTTGATTTCTCTCTTCATATTGCCCAGCCAAGTGACCTAGTACATGATGCAACCATTCCACATTGTCATGACACATCCATGTACCCTTCCCCTCCGGAGTGCCAGACCTTCCAGACCCTTCTAGAACATTCCTGGTGAAAACACCGGAATCATTTCCAAACTCCGAAACAGGACTTTCCTTATATGAATCTTATTCTCCGGACCATTCCGGATCTCCTCGTGATATACCGGATCCCATCTGAGACTCCGAACAACATTCGTTCTCTTACTCATCATTCCATAACTACACAACAGCATCGAATCCTTAAGTATGTCTCCCTACGGTTCGTGAATTATGCGGACATGACCGAGACACTTCTCCGATCAATAACCAATAGAGGAATCTAGAAATTCATATGGCTCCCACATATTTCTACGATTACTTTGCGATCGAATGAACCACTTACATACGATACCAATTTCCCTTTGTCTCACGATAGTTTACTTATCCGAGGCTTTGATTGTCGGTATCTCTGCATACCTAGTTCAACCTCATTACTGATAAGTACTATTTTCTCGTTCCCGTGATATGTGATACCTAGTGAGCCAGTCACATGCTTGCAAGCCAATTGGATGACATTCCACCGATAGGGCCCATAGTATATCTATCCGTCATATGGATGGACAAATCCCACTCTTGATCCATGTGCCTCAACCCATACTTTCCGAACACTCAATGCCACCTTAATAGCCACCCAGTTATGGTGTGGTGTTTGATGTCATCAAAGCATCCTTCCGGTGATGGTGATTAGCATGATCTCATGGTCTAAGGAATTAGGATACTATGTATCAGAAAGATTATAGGAAACGAACTATTAAAATGACTTGATCTTTATGCTACGCTTATCTATAGGAGTATGTCCATCACACCATTCTCCTAATGACATGATCTTGTTGTTAACAACATCTCAATGTTCATGATCAGGAAACCACGATCATCTATTAACCAACAAGCTAGTATTATAAAGAGGCTTTACTAGGGACTCTAATTTAGTTTACAAATCAGACAAGTATTAATGTTTCCGGTTAATATTATTATAGCATGAATGTAAACATTTATCATAAACACAAAGATATAATAATAACCACTTTTATTATTGCCTCTAGGGCATATCTCCAATAGTGTAACATCCCTAAATTCATATTCCAAAACTCATTCATATCATCTAAGCATTCATCATCATTTAGGGTTCTTCTCAAAAACAGAAGCTTGTGCTATGATTTCATGTGAGTAAATTTCACTCATTAGGCCATCACCTTTTGAAACTTAAATGTTAAGGAACTTGTTTGCTTGCCGCACTATTGGAAAGATTAGGTGTAAAAGTTTAACCAAAAAATTTCAAATTAGAAATAATTTCAAAACCTCTATTTTCAAACATTTGCAAAATAGTGCAAAGTCTCTGGTTGTTTGAAATCCAAGTCTGATCAAGCCTTTGCAAGGCAACCCCATGAGCTTTGACTTATTTTTGAGACCAATTCACCCCTGCAAAACCTCAGAAAGATTTGAATTCAAATTGATTTTGAAACTATTTGAAAACCTAATCAGAAAATCGAATTAGAAAATAAAAAGAACTAAACAAAGGAAAAGGGCCGAGCGCCAGATATCTGGCCCAGCAGAGGATCGAGCCCAACTAGCCCACCCGGGGATTTCTTTTTCTTCTCTCACGCGCAAGCGCACGCGTTGACAGACGGACCCCACCCTCATTTCGCACACATCGCTGACGAGCGGGCCCTGTCCACGCTGTCATCGTCTTCCCCAAACCACGCCCGCGACCACGTCGCAGCGGCAGTCACTGCCGGTAATGGCGCGGCTTAATTGGGCATTAAAACACGGGCGTTTCCTATCGAAACACCGGCTATAAGATCCCCACCTCCTCACGATCATTTTCCCCCAGCCAATTCTGCACTCACGCCCCCAGGCTGCCCACGACTCGCTCAAAACCACCGCGCATGAGCAACTCCGCGATCGATTCGGTGAGCTCCATGCGCCTTCCCTGGATTGTTCGAGACACCCGTAATCCTCTTGCGCACCTCCTAACCACAACAGAGCATCTGTCTTGCCCAGTCGCCGTGTTAAGCTTGACGTCGTAAGCACCGGCGACCACCCTAACTCCGGCGACCAATCTCGAAGTCCGTCGCCTCTTGCTTTCTTATTCACCCGGCGTGTTCGCGATTGTCCTGCGCATCTCCTAAACCCGCTGGTTCGTGTTAGGCGACGTAGAACCTCGGCGACTCCGACAACATCCACCCGACGCCAGACGCAACTCCGACGAGATCTAGAGCCCATCTCCGAGCGCCCCTCCGCAAGCCAGTACCACGTCGAGCTTCAGCAGCCTCCGGCGAACCTGGTAAGCCCCTTCTTCCCCTTGCGGACGATCTAGAACGCCGGCGCCACCGTAGTCTGACGCGCCGCCGCCAGTCAACGCCGCCAGCGCCGCCCGTTCGTGGCTTGATGGTTTGGTCCGTTGGATCTGCATCGTAGGGCTAGGATAGATCTAGGCCGAAGAGGTACGCGCGCGTCTGGATCGTTAGATCTAATTTAGATCCTACGGCCTGCGACTGCCGATCCGCGCGAAGCGGTACGCACCAGTAAGGTTGCGACGCGTGGCTAGGATGAATTCAAAAACAGAAATTTAAATCAGATTTTGATCCAAACTTTAAACAACTATAACTTTTGAATGCCACGTTAGAATTTTACAAATTTTATACCGTTGGATTCAGTGAAACAAAACCTTTCTGAATATCCAATTTGTTTAACAGATAGTAACCATTAAAATGACTTTATTTGTGGAATCATATTTAGAGCTATTTTGAGTATAGATTTGTTCTGGTAATTGGTTTTAATGTTAAATAAGTTTGTTTTGGCAAATTTTGTTTGTTTTGAAACAAAGCCTCTATTTCAAACATTTGCAAAATAGTGCAAAATCTCTGTTTGTTTGAAATCCAAGTCTGATCAAGCCTTTTGCAAGGCAACCCCATGAGCTTTGAGTTATTTCTGAGACCAATTCACCTCTGCAAAACCTCAGAAAGATTTGAATTCAAATTGATTTTGAAACTATTTGTAAACCTAATCAGAAAATCGAATTAGAAAATAAAAAGAACTAAACAAAGGAAAAGGGCCGAGCGCCAGATATCTGGCCCAGCACAGGATCGAGCCCAACTAGCCCACCCGGGGATTTCTTTTTTCTTCTCTCACGCAGCGCAAGACGCTGACCGTGACAGACGGACCCACCCTCATTTTGCACACATCGACGCAGCGGGCCCACGCTGTCATCGTCTTCCCAATCGCTGCGCGCGACCACGTCGCAATGCGATCATCGCGGTAATGGCGCGGCTTAATTGGGCATTAAAACATGGGCGTTTCCTGTCGAGGCACCGGCTATAAGATCCCCACCTCCTCGCAGTCATTTTCCCCCAGTCAATTCCACACTCACGCCCCCAGGCTGCCCACGACTCGCTCAAAACCACCGCAGACAGAGCAACTCCGGCGATCGATTCAGGTGAGCTCCATGCGCCCCTTCCCCTCTGGATTGTGCGAGACACTTCGTAATCCTCTTGCGCACCTCCTAACCACAACAGAGCATCTTGTACTGCCCCAGGTCGCCGTGTTCGCTTGACGCCGTAAGCACCCGACGACCACCCCAACTCCGGCGACCAATCTTAGTAAGTCCCGTGCGCCCCTTGCTTTCTTATTCACCCGAGCGTGTTCGCAATTGTCCTGCACATCTCCTAAACCCGCTGGTTCGTGTTAGGGCGACGAAGAACCTCGGCAACGACTCCGACAACATCCACCCGACGCCAGACGCAACTCCGACGAGATCTAGAGCCCATCTCCGAGCGCCCCTCCGCAAGCCAGTACCACGTCGAGCTTCAGCAGCCTCCGGCGAACCTGGTAAGCCCCTTCTTCCCCTTGCAGACGATCTAGAACACCGGCGCCACCGTAGTCTGACGTGCCGAAGCCAGTCAACGCCGCCAGCGCCGCCCGTTCGTGGCTTGATGGTTTGGTCCGTTGGATCTGCATCATAGGGCTAGGATAGATCTAGGCCGAAGAGGTACGCGCGCGTCTGGATCGTTAGATCTAAGTTAGATCCTACGATGCGATGCCGATCACAAGCAATGCGCACCAGTAAGGTTGCGACGCGTGGCAAGGTTAAATTCAAAAACAGAATTTAAAACCTGATTTAGATCCAAACTTCAAACTACTATAACTTTTGAATGCCACGTTAGAATTTTACAAAGTTTATACCGTTGGATTCAGTGAAACAAAACCTTTGTGAATATCCAATTTGTTTAACAGATAGTAACCATTAAAATGACTTTATTTGTGGAATCATATTTAAAGCTATTTTGAGTATATATTTATTTTGGTAATTGGTTTTAATGTTAAATAAGTTTGTTTTGGCAAATTTTGTGTCCTGTTATGTTCAGTATCATGCACATGCTTGGTAGAATTTCCAAAAAATCACCACTTAGTAAAATTCTTGCATGCATGCATTCATATTATTTTTGATTGAATATATTGTGTGTAATTGAATGCTATAATTTTTTGTAGATTTTGCTAGTGATTGTGATTGTGAAGAGTGCTACTCTCCCCATTACCAAGGCAAGTGATATTTTCATGAATATTTCTATACTATGTTTTGTACTAGCATTAGATATTTGCTAAATATTGCATGCTATTTTGTCTAGTGCTAAGTTGGGAAATCCTAAGTAGAGTAGCATAGTAGAATTGCTAGGGAATTTCTCCTAAGTTAAGTTATCACAACATGCTTAGCCTAGCTACTTAGCAAACAAGGGTGGTGAACAACTATACTTATCATGATGAAAATATTTCTAAGTCAAGAGACTTAAGCTTTTATAATAAAACAACTAAGTCAAATGAACCTCCTGGGTGGAATGGATGATTGGGTTATGTTGAGTGGTTATACAAGGCCATGGACTTGGGTTGTGTATCTCACTTGCGGTATGCCACCCAGGCACAAAGGGATTTGGAGGCCAAGTGTTGAGAAAGCTTACAGTGCAACCACTTGGCAATATGGGCTCTGCCTTGATCATATAGGTTGCTAGAACTTAGTCATTTGGACAGTTGGTGGTAGATGGGATGATAGGTTGGAACGCGTCCATTTGACTAAGGAAAGGCTTCTGAAAGTTCCTGTCTTGGGAAACCAAGTCTGGTGGGGAAAGTGCACAACCTCTACAGATGGAAAACCTTAGTACTTAGCCTAGTCCAAGGCAATGGACACTTTTGAGCATCAAGACATGGAAGCTACAAGAATCTCATCACTCCAACTTCTAAGTAAAATTTATGGGTGAACAAGGGTGAAGGACCCCAATGTCTATTGGTGGTTCCTTGGGAATGTTTTGACAAAGAAAACTTAGTGATTTCAACCATTAGGAAAAACTTATATTCAAGCAAAGCAAGCCAAGCTACACTTAGCCAAAATGCATATAGTAATATAGTCCACTTAAAATATACCAAGGTATCACTTGCCAATACTATTCCAAAGTATTGACCCTCCGTATGTAACTTGTGATGTTGCAGGTTACTCCGATGATGAATAGGAGTCATGAGTCTACACTCAACATGCTTGCCTGTGGCACATGAAGATGAAGACTTGTGTTTATTTGCTTATTCCTTAAACTCTTGTATTAGGCCTATGGCCATGAGTTGTAAAAGACTATGTTTTATCTCTGGAATGAATGTAATAAACGACCTTTGTATCTGTGTACTTCATCTTAAAATGTGGATGCTAGCATTGATCCAGGGACTAGCATTAAAATCACAGGGATCCTTTCCTTTATAAAGGAGGGGTATAACAGATGGTATCAGAGCACTGTGTTGCCTGTAGGATTATGACCCTAGGAATTGAAAACCACTAAGGAAAATTTTCAACTACTTCTACACTTGTCTATTCTTCTCGTAAAACTTTTCTAATCTTTTCATTCTCAACTCCATTTGTAGATGAACTCCATCAACGAAGCCGTGAAGAAGGGACCACTCATGACCATGACCTTGGAGTGTGAAACTGAGTTTCCCAATATTCTCAAGGACCTCATGGTGGCAATGGAAGCACATGGTGCAGCTGTGTACAAGGGCTTTCCAGTGATGGATGAAGGAGTGGAGTATTGGTGGGTGCAACTTCACTTGTACAAAAACAAGGAAGACAACCACAAAGAAAGGGGATTCTGCATGTACACCAACACTGTAATGCACACCACATTCTTTGAGTCAGCCAGAGATGCAGCTTGGAGGACTATCAAAGAACTAAGTGCTAGGGTCAAGTGCAGAATGCTCAACCTCCAAAGGGACTTAGAGAAAGAGAAGGAACTTACCCAAGAGTTGGAAGCCACCAACCAAGAGTTAAGAGGAGATATAATAGACTTAGTGATGGAATCATGTGAACAGGATAGATGGATTGCCTCTAGGAACATTGTGATAGCCACCAGATCCAGTGAGATAGGCCTATGAGCACACCTTGTTAGTGGACCACCATTTATCACCTTATTTTCCCAAAAATGATACTTTAAATAAGTATGGGCCTTGATTGATGTAATGGACCTATGTATGCATGACTTGTGTAAGGATTGTGTTCCATGGATATGTATGAATGTTTGTCTTGATTTACCTCGAATTGTGTTGTTCTAACTTTTTCATTCTTATAAATAGATGCCTATTGCCATCAGCACTGTTGAGGAGTTCCAGGTTACTTGTTTTGGTCCCCGTATCGTTGAGCTTACCACTTTGCTCGACCTCCCTCTTCCCACCATTACGGTGTACCCACTCACCAAGTTCGAGAGGAAGGACCTCCGGGGCTTCAAGGTGAACCAGCCAGGACGCCAGACTGAGCCTACTACAGAGGCTATCGTCTTCAAGATGATGCACGACGACAGGGAGAGAGGCATGGAGGTAGTCATGCAGGACCTAATAGGACGTTTGTTAGGCCGTCACTCCCGACAGGTTAGGGGCACTCACTTCCACGTCTTCGAAAGGCGTGATGTTGATGGAGAGTCCATCGACTTTGAGGACGACTCGAGGGACACGGCAGAGCCGATACGTCTTTATCTCCAGGACTTAGAGACTCTCCTCAGGCACGTGGACACAGACAGGACGAACGTCATGCTTGGCAATGACGAAGCCAGTACAGCCTACGCGAGAAGGACAAGCTTTTCGCGCAACAGGATGAGATGATCAAGGAAATGGAGACAAAGTTCGAGGCATAGGACCGCAAATTCAAGAGTCAGGAGAAACGCGTCCAGGATAGGAACAAGAAGATCCGGGACATGACCGAGGAACTGAAATCCAAGGATTTCGAGCTTGAGCAGCAGCAGATGGTTATTGAGAGGCTTCGCTCCCAGAAGAGGGCTCTCAAGGCCAAGGTCGATTCCTTGACCACTACGATTGAGGAGAACAAGACCGCGATGGAGAACGCAGGTCTTACCTTCGTCGAGGAGGAGATTGATGCTGATGAGTAGACTTGACTACTCGTTTATCTTTCATATTCGTACTTGTTATTGTGAACTTATTATTGGACCATCCGACATGTGGATGGCTTGCCACTTGTGTGTTTTACTTCATGAGCTTATTATGTGGTTTTTGAACTTTTATTCATATGTTGCTTGTTATGTGTTTGCTTATGATGTATTGTGCATAAAACATCTATGGGTATCTCATTCTTATCTATTTTGAACAAACCACAGATGCCTCCCGTCACAAAACCCCAACCCCAACAACATCACCTCGAATACAACAAATGATGAATGCGCATAAACACAGCTTATGCAAATGATGACAACATTCATCCAAAACCGAATAGCAACAACAACAACCCCAACAACAACAACAACAACCCTCCGGGGTTTGATATGCTCACCGAGGCCAGCAAAGTTTTCGGGGACAACTGATCCCATGGTAGCCAATGACTGGCTACGTTCTGTGAACAAGGACTTAGTGACCGTGGGTTGCACGGATGCTGAAAAAGTCAGGTTCGCAGCACATCTGTTGGAAGGACCAGCCGCCACATGGTGGGACAACTTCCAAATCACCACTCCTATTGATGGGGTGACTTGGGCTATCTTTGAAGATGGCTTTCGCACTGCTCATATCTCATCAGGAATGATGAGTCTGAAAAAGAAGGAGTTTCACAACCTGAAGCAGCGCCACCGTAGCGTGGCTGAGTACATAGGAGAGTTCAACAATCTGGCGCGCTATGCACCGGATGAGGTTGACACAGATGCAAAAAGAAAGGAAAAATTTCTGGAGGGTTTGAATGATGAGCTGAACCTACAGTTGTCTGTGTCATATGTTCCAACTTATCAGTCTTTGTGTGACAAAGCTGCTATTTTGGAGAGTAAATTGAAACAAGTCAAGAGTAGAAAGAGGAAACACTCCGACAAGCACAGCTCGGGATCGTCTCACAAACGATCTCACTATGATGACAGTGGCAACTCAGGATCCCATAAGCATGGGAAATTCAACAAGCACCACAACCACAACCGTCATGACAACAAGCAACATCGCAGTCATGACAATGACAAGTATAAGAACCACAAGAGTGGACATAAGAGCCACCACAGTGGAAATGGTAGTGGAAGTGGAAGTGGAAGTCAGCATGTTAAAAAGGACATCAGTCAAGTTGAGTGCTTCAAATGCAAGAAGCTGGGGCATTATTCTAATGAGTGCCCTGAGAAGAAAGTGGAAGGACCTAACAAGCCAAATCCTTTCCAGAAAGGACAGGTTAACCACATCAATGTGGAGGAGGTCTATGAGGAGCCTGATGCCATTGCTGGTAAGTTCAGACTCAATTCAATTTCAGCATTTGTACTCTTTGATACCGGTGCATCTCATTCATTCATATCAAAAGCATTCGTTGAAACAAATGAACTACCGGTAGAAACCATTGGGTGTCCTATAAGAGTAAGTTCTCCGGGTGGAGAAATGATAGTAAACTCAGGATGTCATGACTTAGTCATAGAGTTTGGAAAACATAAGTTTCCAGTGAACCTAATAATCCTGAATTCCCAAGGATTGGATGTGATTTTGGGAATGGATTGGATGGCTAAGTATGAGGGGGTACTAGATTGTGCCAATCGTACAGTTACACTCACAACTCCAGAAGGAAAAAGAATAAAATTCAAGTCAAACTTTGAATCCAAAGGAAGTAAGCTAAATTCTCTTAAGGGGGTTAGCATGGACAGTGTGCCAATTGTGTGTGAGTATCCGGATGTATTTCCGGAAGAGTTACCAGGAATGCCACCGGATAGAGATGTGGAGTTTCTGATAGATTTGGTACGAGTTACGACCAATAGCTAAGAGACCATACAAAATGTCGGTTAATGATGAAAGAGCTCAAGAAGCAGCTAGGAGAACAGCGAGAAAGGGTTTATTCAACCAAGTTCTTCATCTTGGGGAGCCCAGTATTGTTAAGAGAAGAAAGATAGAACACAAAGATTATGTATTGACTACCGTTCTCTCAACGAGGTGACCATCAAGAACAAATATCCTTTGCCAAGAATCAACGACTTGTTTGATCGGTTAGAAGGAGCATGTGTGTTCTCAAGATTGATCTTGATCAGGCTATTTTCAACTCAAGATAAGAGAGCAAGACATACCTAAGACAACATTCACCACAAGGTATGGATTGTATGAGTACACTGTGATGCCTTTTGGTTTAACCAACGCTCCAGCATACTTCATGAATATGATGAACAAGGTATTCATGGAATTCCTTGACAAGTTTGTGGTCGTTTTCATCGATGACATCTTAGTCTACTCCAAGAGTAAGGAAGAACATGAAAGACACTTACGCTTGATACTTGAAAAATTAAGAGAGCATAAACTTTCGCCAAATTCAGCAAGTGTGAGTTTTGGTTAGAGGAAGTTGGTTTTCTTGGTCATGTTATGACAAAGGATGGTGTAGATTGATCCTGCTAAGGTTTCAGCTTGTGAGAATGGGAATCTCCCAAGAATGTAAAAGAAGTTCGTAGTTTCCTCGGCTTAGCAGGTTACTACAGAAGGTTCATTGAAAATTTCTCGAAGGTTGCTAAGCCAATGACAGAATTGTTAAAGAAGGACAAGAAATTTGCTTGGACTGAAGGTTGTGAAGTCAGCTTCCAAGAATTGAAGAAGAGACTTGTAACAGCTCCAGAGCTATGTCTGCCAGATTTGGAAAAGGATTTCCAAGTATATTGTGATGCGTCTCATCAAGGTTTGTGTGCCGTACTTATGCAAGATGGTAAAGCTATGCTTCGAGACAACTCAAAACTCATGAAGTAAACTATCCTACTCATGATTTGGAGTTAGCCTCTGTCGTCCATGCACTCAAAACATGGAGACATTACCTTTTGGGTAAGCGGTGTGAAGTGTTCACCGATCATAAGAGCTTGAAGTATATCTTCACCCAGAAAGAAATCAACATGAGACAAAGGAGATGGCTAGAACTTATTAAGGATTACGACTTAAGTTTGCAATACCACCCCGGTAAAGCGAACGTAGTAGCAGATGCTCTAAGTCGTAAGACTTTTGTGAATGGCCTTACCAAAGGAGAATTTCCAGATGACTTGTGTAAGCAATTCAAAGAACTCAGATTGGAGATTGTGCCTGAAGGACATCTCATGTCCTTGGATGTTCAACCCACCTTATTGAACAAGATCCAAGAAGCTCAGAAAACTGATAAGGAAATTGAAAAGATTAAGGAAAATATAAGTCTGGGGAAAGCTAAGAGTTTTCATATAGACGAACAAGGTACCTTATGGCACGGGAAACGTATATGCGTTCCACAAGACCCGGAGTTGCGGAAACTAATTTTACAAGAAGGCCACAACTCTCCGTATTCTATTCACCCGGGAAACACCAAGATGTACATGGACATGAAAGAAAGATTTTGGTGGAACAATCTCAAAAGAGACATCGCCGAGCATATTGCTTTGTGTGATGTGTGTAGCAGAGTAAAAGTGGAGCATCAGAAACCAGCAGGTTTGCTTCAACCACTGCCTATTCCTGAATGGAAGTGGGAAAATATTGGTATGGATTTCATTACCGGATTACCAAGGACCAGGTCAGGGTATGATTCCATATGGGTGGTAGTGGATCGCCTAACTAAAGTGGCTCATTTTATACCCGTGAAGACAACTTATACAAGTGCCAAGTTAGCAAAAATCTACATGAGCAGAATTGTATGCCTTCACGGCGTGCCCAAGAGTATAGTGTCGGATAGAGGAACACAATTCACTTCTCACTTTTGGAGACAGCTTCATGAATCTTTGGGAACGAGGTTGGAATTCAGTACTGCCTTTCATCCCCAAACTGATGGACAAACGGAAAGGACTAACCAAATTCTTGAAGACATGTTAAGGGCATGTGCCTTAGACTATGGAGCAAGTTGGGATGAAAGCTTGCCTTACGCAGAGTTCTCTTACAACAATAGTCATCAATCTAGTATTGGAATGACACCATTTGAGTTGCTCTACGGAAGGAAATGTACCACCCCATTACTATGGAATGGTGTGGGATAGAGAAGCGTATTTGGACCTGATCTTATCAAAGACGCCGAAGAGAAGGTCAAATTGGTTAAGGACAGGTTGAAGGTAGCACAGTCCCGACAGAAAAGCTACGCAGATTCTAAGCGTAGAGAAGTCACCTACGAAGTTGGGGATAGAGCTTATCTCAGGGTATCACCACTCCGTGGAGTGAAATGATTTGGAGTCAAAGGAAAGTTGGCACCAAGATATGTTGGGCCATTCAAGATTCTAAGTCGCAAGGGAGAAGTTGCATATGAAGTTGAATTGCCAGAATCTCTGTCAGCTGTCCATAATGTGTTTCATGTGAGTCAGCTTAAGAAATGTCACCCAGAGATGGAAGAATCATCCTTGAAAGATACCATACCTTTGGAAGAGGTCCAACTAGAAAGTGATCTCACCTATGAGGAAAAGCCTGTCAAAATTCTTGAGACCGCAGAAAGAGTCACAAGGACAAAAACTATCAAGTTTTGCAAAGTACAATGGAACCATCATTCCGAAGAGGAAGCAACATGGGAAAGAGAAGATGATCTTCGGAAAGACCACCCTCACCTATATGCTAGCCAATCCGAATCTCGAGGGCGAGATTCATCTTAAGGGGGTTAGATTTGTAACATCCCTAAATTCATATTCCAAAACTCATTCATATCATCTAAGCATTCATCATCATTTAGGGTTCTTCTCAAAAACAGAAGCTTGTGCTATGATTTCATGTGAGTAAATTTCACTCATTAGGCCATCACCTTTTGAAACTTAAATGTTAAGGAACTTGTTTGCTTGCCCCACTATTGGAAAGATTAGGTGTAAAAGTTTAACAAAAAATTTTCAAATTAGAAATAATTTCAAAACCTCTATTTTCAAACATTTGCAAAATAGTGCAAAGTCTCTGGTTGTTTGAAATCCAAGTCTGATCAAGCCTTTGCAAGGCAACCCCATGAGCTTTGACTTATTTTTGAGACCAATTCACCCCTGCAAAACCTCAGAAAGATTTGAATTCAAATTGATTTTGAAACTATTTGAAAACCTAATCAGAAAATCGAATTAGAAAAGAAAAAGAACTAAACAAAGGAAAAGGGCCGAGCGTCAGATATCTGGCCCAGCAAAGGATCGAGCCCAACTAGCCCACCCGGGGATTTCTTTTTCTTCTCTCACTAATAGCGTTGCTCACGCTCATGACAGACGGACCCCACCCTCATTTCGCACACATCGACGAAGCGGGCCCTATCCTGTTGTCATCGTCTTCCCAAACCACGCCCGCGACCACGTCGCGTGGCGATTGATGGGGATACGCCTCTTGGGGTATACTCGGACGTTCCGGCGCCCAAGGGCTGGCGAGTGGGCTCTTGAGCGGCGAGTGGATCAAAGCCCGAAGGTACCAAGCGATGGAAGTGAAGGCCCAGTAGTAGATAGGCCCGGTCGGACTAGGTTAAACGATTACATCTGTAACCGAATCGGTTGAGATATGTAAACCCTAGGGAGGTGAGCCTATATAAACCTCCCTATGGGGTGACTAGAGACACGTTCCTCATACACCCAAGCGACTCGCCTAGCCGCCGAGCTCGCCCATTGTAAACACCTCCATAATACAATCTAGCGAGTAGGTCTTTACCCTCCGGGGCCGAACCTGTAAAACCTGTCTTTGCCTCATCTCGCACCGCAGATGGCTGGCCGCCTGCCCTCGTTCTACTACTTTGCCGACAGGCGTCTGCCGTGGCCATTCCCACGATGGCGCCCACCGTGGGGCCTGGCCGGTCTAGCCGGTGTTCTGCGGCGAGATCCAATCTGCCCATCAACGAGACGGTCGCCACCGGCCGCATGATAGCGATCGGCGAGATGCTCCAGATCTTGCCGAGTAGCTACGTCCCGGCGGCGCGACCACGACAGCGTAATCACCGCCAATCGCACGATCGGCCTCTTCGTCGGCCTCACCGGCGTCATCGTCTCGGAGGACTCGGCTCGCATCCGCGAAGTCGCCACCACGCGATCGGCTCTCCGAGAGCCAGTTCGACGATCCACCGCCGCCTCGAGTACAACTCGCCCACAACGCGCGGGAACTCGGCGACGCAGAAGATGCGGCCCTCACCGACGACGCCGACTCGGCGACCCCGGCGTCACTCGCCGGATCCATCACCGCGGCCTCATCCGCGGGCTCCATCGCTCAGGTCTCCAACGCGGAAGACTTGAGACCCTCCATCCGAATCTTGAATCCGACTCGGTCGGAGAATTCCGCCGACCTCCAGCGAAGGAGCCGCCGCCACGCCAGCGGCTTACATGGCCACCGATCCGCCGAGGACCCTTTCCACCCCAATCCCTCCTAACGCCACGGCAGCGGAGGTCGAGGAACTCCGCTTGAAGCTGGCGGAGGCGGTACGCAAGGAGCGGCCAGCGAAAAATTCCGCCTCGGCGTGGCGGCAGAGATGTCACGCTACCACCAGCGGATCAGGTCACGTTTGAACCCCACCGTTCAAGGGCGTGCCTGAACCCGACAACAACGACCGGGCTCGCATAGCCGAGCGCGATCTGCGAGAACGCGCCACCAGAGGAAGCGCCCGGCCCCGCCAGATCGGCGGCGATGGGTGCCCACCACCACCCAACCGCACCCTCCTAGGGACCAACCGGATAGTTGTCTCCTCACGGAGCGAGACGCAAACGGCCTCCCACTGTTTCTCCACCCCAATGGACAACCTCGTGGCAGGCGGCGGCCGATAGCATCACCCTTGGCGGCGGCGCCTACAGATCGAGACGTCGGGGCCGCTGAAGGCCGTGGAGCAGCAAAAGCGGGCGCCGACTAAGGGCGAGTATACTCGCGTTCCTCGGGAAGCGGCGGCCTCAGCGGCCGCCATGGCGGCAAACACCCTCAATTGCCCGCCACGAGCCACTGCAGCTCCAACACCGACCGACGCAGCACTCTCCAATTAACGATCCCAGGCGGCGACCAACTTCGCCGCTAACGGACAACCCATCGCCCGCACTCACATCATCAACAACTGGCGCGCAAGACGCCCGACGACTGCGGCACACCTAACTAATCGCCGCGATGGCGAGCCCATGGGGTCGCTCGATCGACTTGGGCCTAAGTGCCGGACCAATGATCCGAGGCGAAAGTACCCGCCAAACTTCAAGGCGCCAAAGGAGATAGAAAATACGACTCCTGACGACCCATGCGCTTGACACATACCTCATGGCAATGTGGATCGCGGGTCACATCGACCTAGTCGCCGCGTTACCTCCAATCGATGATGGAGGGGCGTGCGGCGATGGATCAACACGCTCCCCAGCAGATCGACTCGGGAGGAAATGCGAGACGCCGTCGAGCACTTCGAGTGCTCCTACACCCGCCACCACCATCGAGGACTGAACGATGCGTCCAGGGACCCCGCGAGTCGACCCGCAACTGGGTCCAACGATGGCAAGAGCTCTGGTACAACGCGGTCGGCATCCACCCGGACACCGCGATCCATTGCTTCAAGACCTCGTGCCGCTACGAGCCTCTAGTCGCCAAGCTCAAGCGACACGCCCGCACACTCGACAACATCCCCGACCTCCTCGAGATCGCCAAACGGTACGCCGAGGAGGATCCAAACCAGGAAATCGACGACGAGTCAGGAGGGCAACGCCGCACGGGCGGCAACGACGGCGGACGCCGACCCGACCTACGCTACAGCGGCACCCGCCTCACAGGCAAGCGCCGCAGCGATGGGCGAGTCGACTTCGTCGCCAACGCTGGGCACGCACAACGCGAGCCCAAGAGCTACCGCCGCGACGGAGGGCAACGGCGCGATGGCGGCAATTACAAGAACAAGCCAAGGTTCGATCCCGCGGCCCTCCTTAACCAACCATGTGCGTTCCACAGCAGGGAAGGAAAGCCCGCAACGCACACCACCGCCGACTGCCACACCCTCAGGAAAATCGAGAAGGCACGACACGCGCGGGAGGACACCGACAACGACCCGCCAAATGGCGGAAAATTCGGCAAAGTAGCCGGCTCGCTCCACACCTTCACAGGCTTCAACGCGAAGCGCGAGAATAAGGTCATCGCCCGCGCCGTCGCCGTCAACGCGGTCGCCCAAACAGACGTCCCCCAGTTCCTGAACTGGTCGGAACAGCCCATCACCTGGAGCCGGCAAGACCACTCGCCACGCATCGAGTACCCAGGACGAGTCGCCCTGGTGGTCAAGCCCAAGGTTGGCGACTACTGGCTCCCCAAGACACTGATGGACGGCGGCAGCTCCATCAACATCCTCTACCTCGACACCTTCAGGCGGCTGCGGCTCCCGCAGTCGATGATCGAGACAACCCACACCACGTTCCACGGCATCGTCCCCGGTCGGAAGGCGTACCCGATCGGCAAAGTCACGCTGCCCGTCACTTTCGGTACTCCGGCAAACTTCCGCACCGAGCGGATCGTCTTCGAGCTGGTGCCCTTCGACAGCCCTTACCATGGCCCTGGGCGCCAGCGTTCGCTAAATTTATGGCAGCGCCCACGCTGCATACAACGCGATGAAGCTCCCGGCGTGCGGCGTCATCACCATCGATGGCGACCCGACATGGCGCGCGAATCGAGGCCAAAGGAGCCGAACTCGCCGACGCCGTCATCGCGGCAGAGATTAATCACGCCGACGAGCTCGCCAAATACGCGAGCGGGGTCAACAATGACGACCCCACAATACTAAAGAAGCCCAACTCCGAGGGCGCAAACACCTCAACCTTTGAGGCCACGACGCACACCCGCACCGTCGAGCTGGTCCCAGGCGACTCCAGCCAGACGGTGACGATCGGGACAAGCATGAGCCCAGCATAGGAAGGCGCGCTCATCGAGTTCCTCCGTGAGAACAGGGACATCTTCGCATGGAAACCCTCCGACATGCCCGGTGTCCCTAGGGAGCTCGCTGAGCACAAATTAAACGCCGACCCCAAAGTGCGACTGTCAGCGATCGCTCACCTTCAATGAAGAACGCCGTCGAGCAATCGCCGAGAAGTGCAGCGTCTACTGCTGCGGCTTCATCCGCCAATCAAATACTCAAGGCTGGCAAACCCAGTCTGGTCGAGAAGAAAACGGGACTGGAGAATGTGTATCGACTACACAAACGAACAGCGCTCGCCCAAAGGCGAGTTCGTCCTCCCGCGGATCGATCGATAATCGATTCAACCGGGTTCGAGTCGCTATGTTTCTCGACGCCTACTCCGGGTACAACCAGATCAAAATGGCTGTCGAGGATGAGGAGAAGGCGGCGTTCATCACGCCATTCGAGCCTTCGCTACACCGCCATGACCTTCGCCTCAAAACGCCGGGCAACCTACCAGCGGTGCATGCAAGAATGCCTCGCAAGCCAAATTGGCGCAACATCCACGTCTACATCGACGGCGTGGTCGTGAAATCCGCCGCCAAGGCGACCTACTCGCCGACCTAGCGGAGACCTTCGCCAATCTGCGGAGGTACAAGATAAAGCTCAACCCAGCAAGTGCACCTTCGTGTACCCGGACAACCATCGGGTACGTCGTCTCCAAACGAGGGATCGAGGCGAACCCAACGAAGATCGACACGATCGCGGCTCGGCAAACCCGAGTGCTGCGTGGCGTCCGAAGCTGGCGGGCGTAGGCTCTCGCCGCTTCATCCCCGCTGCGAAAAGGCGATGCCCTATACCGCTCGATGCAAGAACCCCACCTTCGAAAGGGGACAAGGAGGCGGACGACGCTCGCGACCTTAAAAGGTGCTACTCGCCGCACCACTACCGCCGCACCACCGACAAAGAGCCTATGCTGGTTTACGTCGCGGCGTCCGAGCGCGTCGTCAGTGCTGTAATGGTCGTCGAACGACCAGAGGAAACAAAGGAGCGCCCGGTTCAGCGTCCGGTATACTACATCAGCGAGGTCCTCACCGAGTCGCGCCAGCGGTACCCACAGTACCAAAAGCTAGTATACGCGGTCTTCAGGGCTCGTGGCGCTGCCGACTACTTCCGGAGCACCCGATCACGGTCGTCTCCTCGGCGCCACTACAAGACATCATCCGCAATCGCGAGGCGGCCGGCGGTCGCCAAGTGGGCCGTCGAGATCGGCGTCCACAACATTAAATCTGAGCCAAGAAGGGCGATTAAGTCACGAACCGCAGACTTCATCGCCGATCGAGGAGGCCCAGCTGAGAAGCTGCCGTACCTCCACATCGAGCCGCCGACGGGTCCAAGAACGCAGACGGTGCAGGAGCAGGGATAGTGTTGACTTCACCAAAGGCGACAAGCTCCGCTACATCCTCCGCCAATTCACGCCTGCACCAACAACATGGCTGAATACGAGGCCCTACTCCACGGCATGCGAGCCGCCAAGGAGATGAACGTCAATCGCCTCGATGCTACGGAGATTCCGACCTCGTCGCGGGGCAAGTAGCCGCACCGCGACGCCATCTCCCTACCATGGCGGCGCATCGCCAAGAGGTGGACAAGCTGGGCGGCCACTTCACGGCTACTCGAGTGGATCGACAGGAGAAAACGAGGAGGCCGACGCCTCTCTCGATCGGGTCGGCTCGGCTCGCACCACCCGCCGGCGTGATCCTCGACACAATCTCCAAACCATCAGTCTCTCCCCCGAGGGAGATCGACATCGGAGTCCCACTCCAACCAGAGGCAGCCTTGGTCGCACTCATCACCGAGCCAGACGACTGGACCAAGCCCTACATCGCCTACCTGGAAACCGGCACCCTGCCAGCAGACGAGACAAACGCTCGAATGATTGCTCGCCGATGCAAGTCTTACACCATCATCGACGGCGAGCTACACAAGCGCAGCGTCACCGGCGTGTTCCAACGTTGCGTCCAACCGGCTGAAGGACGCAAAATCCTCCACGACATCCACTCAGGCGATCGCCACCACGCCGCCGCCGCTTCCTCGGTCGCCAAGGCTATGCGACACGGCTTCTCTGGCCCACCGACACGCCGACGCTGTCGACATCGTCCAGCGATGCGCCGGTGCCGTATACGCCAATCGACGACGCATCGAGCTCGGCGCTCAAAACAATCCCCATCACACGCCATTCGTTGTGTGGGGCATGGACATGGTAGGCCCCTTCAAGAAGGCCCCTCGCTACACCCACCTGCTAGTCGTCGACAAATTCACGAAGTGGGTGGAGGCCAAGCCAGTCCGAAATGCGACGGAAGATCGCCACTAAGTTCCTACGCGAGCTCATATACCGCCACGGGTTCCCAACAGCATCATCACGGACAACGGCACAAACTTCGCCAAGGAGCAATGGGCGAATTTTGCGAAGAGCATCACATCCGCTCGATCTCGCGTCGACACCCGAATCCAACGGCCAGGCGGAACGAGCCAACCAAAGCATCCTCCACGGCCTGAAGCCGCGACTCCAAGTACCACTCGAGCGCACCGCTGGATGCTGGGTCGAAGAGCTGCCCTCCGTCATCTGGGGAATCCGCACCTCGGTTAACAGGTCGACGGGATTCACTCCCTTCTTCATGGTCTACGGCGCCAAAGCAGTCATGCCCACTGACCTCGAACACGACTCGCCGCGGGTCGTCCACTATACGGAGGTCGCAAACGAGCTGGCCCGCCAAGACGGGCTCGACCAGCTCGACGAAGCACGCGACCTCGCTCGATCGCGCACCGCCATCTACCAGCAAGGACTCCGCCGCTACCACAGCCGACGGGTGAAAACCCGCACCTTCCAGGAAGGCGACCTGGTGTTACGCCTCATCCAGGACAAGAAGGGCATGCACAAGCTCTCCCCTCCGTGGGAAGGCCCGTTCGCTATCGGGCGCGTACTCGGCAACGACGCCTACTACCTCATCGACGTCCGCGGGGACGGCGAACTCGACGTCAAGCGGCCATGGAATGTAAATCTCCTCCGGAAGTTCTACTCCTAGAACCCCACACATGTACTCTCCAGTCGCTATGAAATAAAAGAAACGGTTACCGCAAATTGCGTCTACTCTCCATGCCTTGTGCCACTCGCACTCGTAATAACAGCGTCATGCTAAAATGCAGAAGTCAACCTTTGGTACAGCGATCGGCACGGCTAAGTAGTGCGATGTAAGAGCACTGAGTCATTTTAGGTCTTGCGTCATTTAAAAACGCCAATCCGGAGCCCCATTGAGTCGCCTAGCTCAACCGGGTTTTACGAACCAAGACAAGCGCCTCGCTTCACAGCGACCTTGGTCCTCCGTATCCTCGGCATAGCGACTCGAACGGCTAAGTACCACGCCGGGACTGAATACCGAATCGCGATCGGTCGTGGAAAACGCCAAGTAAGAGAGCATGCCCAGGACTCGCCACGACCCTCCGGCCAGCAGGAGTGACGCTCACACCAACGCTAAGTCCTCAACCACCCTCGAGTCGCGCCTTGAACTACCAAGTACCACACTGGGGACTCGGCCACCCGACCCCGTCACAGACGGAAAACGGTAAAATCTGAGCACTCAAGGAGTCGCCTTGCGACCGCTCTCCGAGCTCGGGCGAGTCGACTAAACTAACAAAACACATGATAACAACAAACATCATATCAGGTGAACCCCACAAAAGGGCGGACGCGGGGACTCGTCCAAAATCAGTCCAAAACACACAAACAAATAGCAAAGCGGACACGGCGTCCCATTCAATCGATATCGCATTGTCTTATATTACAAATTATGCCCGCGGCGTAAGCTGCTAACACATCCAGGCAAAACTACCCTATTCTGCAGGCTTCGACGACGACTCGCCAGAATCCCGGCGCCTACGGATGAACGCGGTGTACGGGTTTGACGGATACGTGGTCAGCTCACCCGCCATCGCCGAGCGAAAAGGTTGCTCGACCTTGAAGTCATGATGTGACGGCTCGGGGTCGTTCGGCGCGACGACCGTTTCCTGGTAGGGAAGGAGGTCGCCCATCGTGACACGCCCGAGTACGCGGCACGCTCACGCAACTTGAGAACCTCGGACAGGTCCACCGCGCCCGACGAAGGATACCCACTCGTCACATCGTCGAGGTCGAAATCCTCGGGAAGTGGGCGAGTCCAAGGCTCAGCCGCGACGCTTCACGCGAAACGCCGACCGCCATGAACTCGACGGCGGGCGCCTTCTCCAAATATTCCCACACCTCAACAAGGTCGCTGAATAACCTCGGGGCGATATTTCTTGAAGATAGGCGCGATGCGTCGCCGACAAGCGTCGCCGAAGTCGACGAGCATGCTTACGCACTCGCGTCAAGCGAGCTCGCTTCTTGTCTACCAATAACACGACCTGCGAGAAGGAGACAATGATGAGTACCACGGACACCACAAACACTACAACCGACAGAAAGGGAAGACGACTCACCAAGCAACGGGCGGGAGTCCGTGATGAAGCAAGCGGCGTGTGGTCGCCCCGAAGAAGCCCAGTAATGAGGGCTTCCGACACCTTGCGGTCTTCCTCCGCGCCGCAATGGCGGCCTTAGCTCGCCTGTCGCGAGCTTGCTTCTTCTTTCGCCTCCCGCAGTTCGGCCGAGGTCGGCGACCGCTGCTCAGCACTCAACGCCGATCGCACGCCACCAACTCACCAGAGGACAAGCTCTGGCGAGCTCCCTCGCCTTTGCAAAACTGAAGCTCCTTGTTCGCTTCTTGGATGGTGGCGGTTCCTTCAAGACGCTGTTGCAGCCAATCGCTCCGCCGACTCCGGTGCAGACTGCACATCATCAAAGTCGTAAAAGCGAATTACTCGGTGCCCACCCGCGCTAATTTAGCGGCGCGCACTCGGGGTAGCGATCACGAAAATTACTCGGTGCCCACCGCTAAAATTTAGCGTGCGCACTCGGGACTGCAATCACGAAAATTACTCGGTGCCCACCGCTAAAATTTAGCGCGCACTCGGGACTGGCGATCACGAAAGTTACTCGGCACACCGCTAAAATTTAGCGCAGCACTCGGGACTGGATGCGAAGTAAAAAACGAAATTATAAGAATCAGCCGCCGCTAAGCACCGACCTGATCCTCGGGATTGAGGTACCGGATGGCTGCACCAAGCATGCCATGGGTTGTATTGCGTCCTGACGCATAGCAGCGCGTGTGCCAGCGGACGTTGGTCGACTTCAGCCGGGCGGTCCTCGAGCGAGGCTCGGGCGCAGCCCCGCGCCGTGGCCGCCTTTCACGAAGCGGGGAAGGTAGCGATCGAGGCACCCGCTCCAAAGGAAGTCGCTTCCTCCGGTCTAGGGAAGCGCCCTCCTTCAGAGACGCGTTGCTTCCATCGCGGTCTGGCGGTGCGGCCGTGTCGTTAGAGACAGTGACGATGTCGTCGCCCTTGGCCTTCTTGCTGCCCTCCGCTGAGGCGACGACCTCGTCCGCTTTCCTCTTACGGGAAGGATCCTCCTCGCTAGTGGCAGAGGGTACCTGAGCCACGGTCGGGTGGCCCATCTTTTTCACTCCGGTCCTGTATATCAATCAAATCAATAAAAGACAATCGAAGTATTTATGAAAGGTAGGGAAGGGCGAACGCGCTCACTTGGTGACTGGAATGAAACGTAGCCCTGTACGAAGGCCGGCCGGTTTTTCCAGCTCGGGGCCTAGTCGGCGACTAAGCCCCAGTTACAGGACGTCGTGGGCCCAAGACACGGACGACTTCTTCGTCGTTGAGGCCGCGGCGCCTGGGGACACCTTCGGGCCTCCTCGCATTGAGCAGCGGCCGGAGCCTCGTTGCGGGGCGAGACCGCCACGCTCGGGACCTCCTTGCGAGGCGAAGTCGCCACAGCCGGAGCCTTCCCTAGCCCTGAGACCGGCGCGAATGGTGGAGGCATCGAGGCCAGCGGCACTTCCACAGATGGCGCGTCTAGCGCGGTGGTCGCCGGGGCCACGCCGTCACCGGCCGAGCTGTGGCCATCAGAGCTGCTCGTCGAGTGCGGCGGCGAGGCCATCTTCGGTGGCTTCGTTTTCCTTCGGGGGCCCTCCTTTTCCTTCTTCTTCTTCTTGAAGGAGTGGCACACGGCGAGGTGGTTTCGGGAGCTCGTCGTCCCCATGGTGTTCGAGGCTTCGCCGCCCGATTTCGCTGCGTTGCCGCGGGTCTTCGGACCAGGGGCAATTTCTTCGGACTTGTCCTCGTCGTCCTCGTTGCCCTTGGCGGCGATTCGCTTGTATCGGGCGGATGGCCCCGGCTCGTCATCGGCGGTGGGAGCCACCTTCCACCACTTGGAACAGCTGCGATGGATATGAAACAGTTAGAATTACACATCGCATACGCTGCATCGCGAACAAGATAAAGAAATTACCGTCGGAGCCGGACGCCAGCGGTGTAGGGGACCCGGCTGCGATCCGTGCAGACACCGCCTGGTGATCTTCTTCGCTGGGAGATAGTCCTCCGCTTCCACTCGTCGAGGCAGGCTTTTGTCGAGTCTCCCGGCCCGTAATCGATACATGTAATGGTCGGCGAGCGGAACGAGCCGCCCAAGCCAACAATTGTACAAGTTTATCGTCTGAGCCCTTCTTCTTCGGACCACGGATGGCTGGAGCATCTCGTCGACGACCATCCGCTGGTCGCCGGAAGCTTGCCGACTGGAGATGGCGTGTTTCGGAACGGTTGGCCGAGTACCGGGATCGCCGCCTCCGGAGTCGCCGTCACGTAGAACCATGACTTCTTCGGTCGCTGCTTTGGCCGGCACATCGATCAAGAAGGAAGCTTTGGACTTGAGCTGGAATGTCGGGCCGCCTGCTAGCATTGGGCCGCCTCCTCGCGGTGATCCGTCCATGGAGCAGATCTTGCCACAAGGGAAAGTAGGGCGGCAGCCAAGTAGCACTTCAGAGAACGCCACGAAGATGGCGAGCTGCTCGATCTGTGGGGACCCAGATCCGAGGGCTGGATCCGTAATAGGCAAAACGCCGGAAGAACAAAGTGGAAACCCTAACCCCGCTCGAGATGACGGAAAGACGAACTCCCTCTCGCGGGTTTGGGGTCGTTCTCCGGCTGGGGATACGCCAACCGGCTCAGGATTCCGGCCTCCTCGAAGGAGGCCAGCTGCGCCCTCGTGCACTTGGATCTGCCCCAAGGTTCGGTGGAGAGGGCCATGGCCGAGAGGTTGGTTGGAGATCGGAGGATTTCGGGTCGATTGGATCATGGAGCAAAGGAAGGAAGATGCGCGCACTCGGAAGAAATGGTGGGCGGTTGGCTCTGCGATAGCCTACCATTTCTCTTATATAGCGGGAGTTGCCCGCCAAATCAGGGGGGACGTTACCGCGCGATGATTACGCCAAAAGTTACCGTTGAGTTACCTTAACGGCTAGTTTGACCACGCCTGACGGTCCAACTCCAGCCACTCGGCTCGCTAGGTCGCTTCGACCGGCCCCGCTGGCTCGACTACCAAGACGCGACACGGTTCACCGGATTTTCTCCTTCATACAGGAGCCCGCCGACGATTCGACTGGATGCCTACTTTGAAGCCGTATACTCCGACTGCCAGCAACCACTTACGCCTAATCAACGACGGCCTCGGGACTCCGATGGGGATACGCCATTTGGGGTATACTCACGGGACGCTTCCGATCGCCCAAGGGCGAGTGGGCTGCAGAACGCGAGTGGATCAAAGCCCAAGAAGGTACCAAGCGATTTGGAAGCTGAAGGCCCAAAGTAGTAGATAGGCCAGTCGGACTAGGTTAAACGATTACTTGTAAATCGAATCGGTTGAGATATGTAAACCCTAGGGGAGGTGAGCCTATATAAACCTCCCTATGGGGTGAGTAGAGACACGTTCCCTCATACACCCAAGCGACTCGCCGCCTAGCCGCCGAGCTCGCCCATTGTAAACACCTCCATAATACAATCTAGCAGGAGTAGGTCTTTACCCTCCGGGGGGCCGAACCTGGGTAAAACCCTATGTCTTTGCCCTCATCTCGCACCGCAGATGGCTGGCCGCCCTTTCCCCTCGTTATACTACTCGCTGCCGATTGCAGCGTCTGCCGTGGCCATTCCCACGACAGCAGTCACTGACGGTAATGGCGCGGCTTAATTGGGTATTAAAACACGGGCGTTTCCTGTCGAAACACCGGCTATAAGATCCCCACCTCCCCACGATCATTTTCCCCCAGCCAATTCTGCACTCACGCCCCCAGGCTGCCCACGACTCGCTCAAAACCACCGCAGACAGAGCGACTCCGGCGATCGATTCAGGTGAGCTCCGTGCGCCCCTTCCCCTCTGGATTGTTCGAGACACTTCGTAATCCTCTTGCGCACCTCCTAACCACAATGAGCATCTCAGTCGCCTGTGTCGCCAGGTGTTAAGCAGCGTCGTAAGCACCCGACGACCACCCTAACTCCGGCGACCAATCTCAGTAAGTCCCGTGCGCCTCTTGCTTTCTTATTCACCCGAGCGTGTTCGCAGTTGTCCTGCGCATCTCCTAAACCCGCTGGTTCGTGTTAGGCGACGCAGAACCTCGCAACGACTCGACAACATCCACCGGCGCGACGCAACTCCGGCGAGATCTAGAGCCCATCTCCGGCGCACCTCCGCAAGCCGTTACCACGTCGAGCTTGAGCCTCCGCGAACCTGGTAAGCCCCTTCTTCCCCTTGCGGACGATCTAGAACGCCGGCGCCATCGTAGTCTGACGCGCCGCCGCTAGTCAACGCCGCCAGCGCCGCCCGTTCGTGGCTTGATGGTTTGGTCCGTTGGATCTGCATCGTAGGGCTAGGATAGATCTAGGCCGAAGTGGTACGCGCGCGTCTGGATCGTTAGATCTAATTTAGATCCTACGGCCTGCGACTGCCGATCCGCGCGAAGCGGTACGCACTAGTAAGGTTGCGACGCGTGGCTAGGATGAATTCAAAAATAGAAATTTAAATCAGATTTTGATCCAAACTTTAAACACCTATAACTTTTGAATGCCACGTTAGAATTTTACAAATTTTATACCGTTGGATTCAGTGAAACAAAACCTTTCTGAATATCCAATTTGTTTAACAGATAGTAACCATTAAAATGACTTTATTTGTGGAATCATAATTAGATCTATTTTGAGTATAGATTTGTTTTGGTAATTGGTTTTAATGTTAAATAAGTTTGTTTTGGCAAATTTTGTGTCCTGTTATGTTCAGTATCATGCACATGCTTGGTAGAATTTCCAAAAAATCACCACTTAGTAAAATTCTTGCATGCATGCATTCATATTATTTTTGATTGAATATATTGTGTGTAATTGAATGCTATAATTTTTTGTAGATTTTGCTAGTGATTGTGATTGTGAAGAGTGCTACTCTCCCCATTACCAAGGCAAGTGATATTTTCATGAATATTTCTATCCTATGTTTTGTACTAGCATTAGATATTTTGCTAAATATTGCATGCTATTTTGTCTAGTGCTAAGTTGGGAAATCCTAAGTATAGTAGCATAGTAGAATTGCTAGGGAATTTCTCCTAAGTTAAGTTATCACAACATGCTTAGCCTAGCTACTTAGCAAACAAGGGTGGTGAACAACTATACTTATCATGATGAAAATATTTCTAAGTCAAGAGACTTAAGCTTTTCTCATAAAACAACTAAGTCAAATGAACCTCCTGGGTGGAATGGATGATTGGGTTATGTTGAGTGGTTATACAAGGCCATGGACTTGGGTTGTGTATCTCACTTGTGGTATGCCACCCAGGCACAAAGGGATTTGGAGGCCAAGTGTTGAGAAAGCTTACAGTGCAACCACTTGGCAATATGGGCTCTGCCTTGATCATATAGGTTGCTAGAACTTAGTCATTTGGACAGTTGGTGGTAGATGGGATGATAGGTTGGAACGCGTCCATTTGACTAAGGAAAGGCTTCTGAAAGGTCCTGTCTTGGGAAACCAAGTCTAGTGGGGAAAGTGCACAACCTCTACAGATGGAAAACCTTAGTACTTAGCCTAGTCCAAGGCAATGGACACTTTTGAGCATCAAGACATGGAAGCTACAAGAATCTCATCACTCCAACTTCTAAGTAAAATTTATGGGTGAACAAGGGTGAAGGACCCCAATGTCTATTGGTGGTTCCTTGGGAATGTTTTGACAAAGAAAACTTAGTGATTTCAACCATTAGGAAAAACTTATATTCAAGCAAAGCAAGCCAAGCTACACTTAGCCAAAATGCATATAGTAATATAGTCCACTTAAAATATACCAAGGTATCACTTGCCAATACTATTCCAAAGTATTGACCCTCTGTGGCTGTAACTTGTGATGTTGCAGGTTACTCCGATGATGAATAGGAGTCATGAGTCTACACTCAACATTCTTGCCTGTGGCACATGAAGATGAAGACTTGTGTTTATTTGCTTATTCCTTAAACTCTTGTATTAGGCCTATGGCCATGAGTTGTAAAAGACTATGTTTTATCTCTGGAATGAATGTAATAAACGACCTTTGTATCTGTGTACTTCATCTTAAACTGTGGATGCTAGCATTGCAATCACAGGGATCCTTTCCTTTATAAAGGAGGGGTCTAACAAATAGTCTCCCACTTCCACTAGAGTCAACTAATATAGATTACATGGTCATATACCGAACACCCATGACAGTTTGGTGTTGGTCATGTTTTTCCCTCGGGAGAGGTTTAGTCAACGGATCCGCCACATTCAGATATGCGTGTACTTTGCAAATCTTTATGTCACCATCTTGGAAATTCTCTCGAATAGTGTGAAAACGTAGCTTGATGTGCTTCAGCTTCTTGTGTGACCTTGGTTCTTGCGCATTGTCTACGGCGCCCATGTTATCACAGTAGATAGACATTGGGTCCTGTGCACTTGGAACCACACCAAGCTCTGTAATGAACTCCTTCATCCATATCGCCTCTTGTGAAGACTCCGAAGCAGCTATGTATTCTGATTCAGTTGAAGATATCACCACAACGCTTTGCTTTGCACTCCTCCAGCTAACAGCTGCACCATTCAAAGTAAATACGTATCCAGACTGAGATTTAGAATCATCCGGATCGGTGTTCCAACTAGCATTGGTGTAACCATTAACAACGAGCTGTTCATCACCTCCATAAGAAAGAACCATATCCTTAGTTCTTCTCAACTACTTAAGGATGTTTTTGACCGCTGTCCAATGATCCACTCCTGGATCACTTTGATATCTACTAGTCAAACTAACAGCATATGCAATGTCGGGTCTAGTACATAGCATGGCATACATTAGAGATCCTATGGCTGAGGCATAGGGAGTCTTACTCATCCTTTCTCTATCTTCTGCCGTTGCAGGACTTTGAGTTTTACTCAAGGTCGTATTGGGCAACATGGGCACGAATCCTTTCTTGCTATCTTCCATTCCAAACCTCTTTAGAACTTTGTCCAAATATGTACTCTGTGACAATGATATTAGGCGTCTCGATCTATCTCTATAAATCTTTATGCCTAATATGTAAGCTGCTTCGCCAAGATCTTTCATTGAAAAACTATTATTCAAATAATCCTTGACACTATTAAGAAGGTCTACGTCATTCCCAATCAACAATATGTCATCTACATGTAGTATTAAGAATGTTACAGAGCTCCCACTCACTTTCTTGTAAATACAAGCTGCTCCATAAGTTTGTATAAAACCAAAACTTTTGATTACCTTATCAAAACGTTGATTCCAACTTCGGGATGCTTGTTTCAATCCATATATGGACCGTTGAAGTTTGCATACCTTGTTAGCATCTTTAGGATCGACAAAACCTTTGGGTTGCATCATATACAACTCTTCATCAATGTCTCCATTGAGGAACGCCGTTTTGACATCCATCTGCCATATCTCATAATCATAATATGCAGCGATTGCTAACGTAATCCTCACAGACTTTAGCTTTGCTACTGGTGAGAAAGTCTCATCATAGTCAACTCCTTGAATTTGTCGAAACCCTTTTGCGACAATTCGAGCTTTATAGACAATAACATTACCATCAACATCTGTTTTCTTCTTGAAAATCCATTTGTTCTCGACAGCCTTCCGGCCATCCGGTAAGTCCACCAAAGTCCATACTTGGTTTTCGTACATAGATCCAATCTCGGATTTCATGGCTTCTTGACATTTATTGGAATCTGGGCTCATCTTCGCTTCCTCATATGTCGCAGGGTCATCGTTGTTATCCACCAACATGACACTCATAACGGGATCATACCAATCAGGAGTGGTACGAGTTCTCATTGACCTGTGAGGTTCCGTAGTAACTTCAATCGAAGTTTCATGATCAACATCATTAGCTTCCTCTCTTATTGGTGTAGACGCCACAGGAACTACTTCCGGTGCTGCACTACTCGCAAGTTCGAGAGAAGGTTCAACAACCTCATCGAGTTCTACTTTCCTTACAGTCACTTCTTTCGAGAGAAACTCCTTCTCTAGAAAGGATCCATTCTTGGAAATGAAGATTTTGCCCTCGGATCTATGCTAGAAGGTATACCCAATAGTTTCCTTCGGGTAACCTATGAATACGCATTTTTCCGCTTTGGGTTCAAGCTTGTCCGGCTGTAACTTCTTTACATAAGCTTCGCAACCCCAAACTTTAAGGAACGACAATTTAGGTTTCTTCCCAAACCATAGTTCATACGGTGTCGTTTAAACGTATTTAGATGGTGCCCTATTTAAAGTGAATGCGGCTATTTCTAATGCGTAACCCCAAAATGATAGCGGTAAATCTGCAAGTGACATCATAGAACGAACCATATCTAAGAGAGTTCGATTACGACGTTCGGACACACCATTACGCTGTGGTGTTCCCGGTGGTGTCAATTGTGAAAGTATTCCGCATTTCTTCAAATGCTCGCTAAACTCGTAACTCAGATATTCACCTCCACGATCAGATCGTAGAAATTTAATATTCTTGTTACGTTGATTCTCTACCTCACGTTGAAATTCCTTAAACTTCTTGAAAGTTTCGGACTTATGTTTCATGAAATAGATATACCCATATCTACTCAAGTCATCCGTGAAGGTAAGAACATAATGATAACCACCGCGCGATTCTACACTCATTGGGCCACACACATCTGTATGTATGATTTCCAATAATTCCGTAGCTCGCTCCATCATACCAGAAAATGGAGTCTTAGTCATTTTACCCATCAGACATGCTTCGCATCTTTCAAGTGATTCGAAATCAAGTGATTTAAGAAGTCCATCGGAATGGAGTTTCTTCATACGCTTCACTCCAATATGACCAAGACGACAGTGCCACATATAGGTCGAGTTATCGCTCAATTTCAAACGTTTATCTTCAATATTATTAATGTGTGTATTACCACAATCGAGATTCAATAAGAATAGACCATCTATCAAAGGTGCATGTGCATAAAACATATTACTCATATAAATCGAACAACCATTATTCTCGGACTTAAACAAGTAACCGTCTCGCAATAAACATGATCCAGATATAATGTTCATGCTCAACGCAGGCACCAAATAACAATTATTTAAATATAAAACTAATCCCGATGGTAGATGAAGAGGTAGCGTGCCGACCGCGATCACAACAACCTTTGATCCATTTCCAACACACATCGTCACCTCGTTCTTCGCTAGCTTCCGTTTATTTTGCAGTACCTGTTTCGAGTTACAAATATGAGCAACCGAACCAGTATCAAATACCCAGGCACTACTACAAGTACTAGTGAGATACACATCAATAACATGTATATCGGATATACCTTTCTTCTTGATGTTGCCGTTCTTCAAATACGCTAAGTACTTTGGGCAATTCCGCTTCTAGTGACCCTCTCCCTTGCAGTAAAAGCACTTAGTATCAGGCTTAGGCTCAGCCTTGGTCTTCTTCGCCGGCGCGACAACTTTCTTACCGCCCTTCTTGAAGTTTCCCTTTTGCTTAGACTTGCCTTGCTTCTTGAATTTGGTGGTCTTATTGACCAACAACACTTGGTGCTCTTTCTTGATCTCCACTTCTGCAGATTTCAACATGGAGAAGAGTTCTGGCAACGTCTTGTCCATGTTTTGCATATTGTAGTTCATCACAAAGTTCTTGTAACTTGGTGGTAGTGATTGGAGGACATGGTGAATCCCCAAATAATTAGGAATCACTATACCCAAGCTTTGGAGTTTGTTTGCGTGCCCAGACATCTTAAGCACGTGCTCACTGACGGAGCTGCCATCTTCCATCTTGCCATTAAAGAACTTTTCAGAAGCCTCATAACTCTAAACTGCCACGTGAGCCTCAAATATCATTTTGAGTTCACGGACAATATCATGTGGGTCATGGTTCTCAAACCTTTTCTGAATCTCCGATTCCAAACCATACAAGATAGCACACTGAACTGTGGAGTACTGATTCTTCCGAGTGAGGTAAACATTCTTTACTTCATCGGTAGTAGTAGCTGCAGGTGGGTCACCCAGCGGTGCATCCAGCACATAGGTCAAATTACCAGCATTGAGGACAATCCTCAAATTGCGGAACCAATCGGCGAAGTTGCTTCCATTGTTTTTCAACTTTTCTTTCTCTAGGAACGCATTAAAATTGATGGTAGGGGCCGCCATTTATCTACAACATATTTGCAATAGTTTAGACTAAGTTTATGACAAATTGAGTTCTAATTAATAGTTAAATTAATCTAGGTGAACTCCCACTCAAAACAATATCCCTCAAATTGTTTTAGTGATCACACGAACCAAATCCACCACATCAAAACCGATCTTCACGAGAGTTGATTTAGCTTCAATGGTGAACAATCAACATGTTCATCATATCTACTATATGACTCATGCTTTACCTTTCGGTGATCCGTGTTCCGAGACCATGTTTGTACATGCTAGGCTCGTCAAGATCAAACCTTAGATTCCACATGAGCAAATCTGGCTTGCTCACGTTGTATACACTTGCAGAATCTAACACACCCGATCATCACGTGATGCTTTGAAACAACGAGCTTTAGCAACGGTGCTTACTAAGGATGAACACTTTAAAACTTGAAATTTTTGTGCTTGAAGGATCATCTTATAATGCTACAGTCGCAAAATAAGCAATACAAGATGCATAAAGGATTAACATCACATGCAATTCATAATATGTGATATGATATGGCCTTTCTTCTTGTGCTTCCGATCTCCATCTTCAAGCACGAACATGATCTCCATCATCACCGGTATGGTGTCAAGGTCAATGGCGCCGTTTCATGATTGTCTTCCACCAGCTTCAACTATTACAACTACTTTGAATAGACACGCAGGTCTTAACGGAATTTAAAGGACAACCATATGGCTCCTGCCGGTTTCCAACTTACAATAAGGAACATTGCATACATCATATATAATCACAATCATGGCCATATCACATCACAACACACCCCTGCAAAACAAAGTTAGACGCCTCTAATTTTCTTTGCATATTTTACGTGGTTTGGGGCTTTCAACAAGTGTCGATCTAACTTACGAACAAGAACCACAACGTTGATGCTTGAACTATCAAGTGACCGTTGTAAATTGAATCTATACTATGATGGGAGAGACAGACACCCGCAAAGCCACTTATGTAATACAAGTTGCATGTTGAGCGTGGAGCAAGTCTCATGAACGATGTCATGTAAGGTTAGTCCGGGCCGCTTCATCCCATGATACCGCAAGATGCAAAGTACACAAAAAGCAATTGATAATAAAAGCACCACCTCCCATAATGACCATTGTGTTCTACTCGTGCAACAGATCTACATATAAACCTGGCTCTGATACCACTATAGGGGTTCGTAGCATGGAAAACAAAAAATTTATACCGCATGTACACAAACAAGCCAAGATCTATCTACTAGATTGTAGCAACGAGTCGATAGAAGCACTCACCCTCGAAGATTCCAAAGCGTAGACGATCCTTCCGGCGCTGCGTTCTGGCTGCGCTTCCGCAGTCGGTCACACGTTCGATACTCGATGAAGACCTTCCTCTCCCTTGTTCCAGCAGGCAGTGGAGGTTGTAGCGCTCTCCTCGTGATTCCGACAGCACAACTGCATGGTGTCGGAAGTAGAAGGGAGATCCCGCAGGGCTTCGCCTAAGCCAGAGAGAGTATGGTGGAATAAGAGAGGGCCTTGGGGATCTACGGATTAGAGGCACCAAGGGGGTGGCTTGTCCGGCGGCTAGGGCTTGGGGAAGCCCCAAGTAGGCGACTTTGAGGAGGCCCTAGGCGGCGGCAGCACTTGGAGGTGTTGGCGCCAAGGAGCTAGGGTTTTGGGTGTGAGGGTAGGGGGCGACCTACCCCTCCTTATATAGGTGGGAGGGAGGCGGTTGGGAGGAGGGAGTCCTCCTCCAACTCCTCCTCCTTGGACGGCGGGTGGATAGAGTGGGACTCCTACCCTAGGTCGGTTTCCTACTCTCCCTCCACCAAGCAAACTTCGGATTTGACTTTTCAAATTGGCGTTTGACTTTCAAACTTGAATTTGATTTCTCTCTTCATATTGCCCAGCCAAGTGACCTAGTACATGATGCAACCATTCCACATTGTCATGACACATCCATGTACCCTTCCCCTCCGAAGTGCCGGACCTTATAGACCCTTCTCGAACATTCCTGGTGAAAACACCGGAATCATTTCCGAACTCCGAAACAGGACTTTACTTATATGAATCTTATTCTCCAGACCATTCCGGATCTCCTCATGATATCCCGGATCCCATCCGAGACTCCGAACAACATTCGGTCTCTTACTCATAATTCCATAACTACACAACAACATCGAATCCTTAAGTGTGTCTCCCTACGGTTCGTGAATTATGCGGACATGACCAAGACACTTCTCCGATCAATAACCAATAGAGGAATCTGGAAATTCATATGGCTCCCACATATTTCTACGATTACTTTGCGATCGAATGAACCACTTACATACGATACCAATTTCCCTTTGTCTCACGATAGTTTACTTATCCGAGGTTTTGATCGTCGGTATCTCTGTATACCTAGTTCAACCTCGTTACTGATAAGTACTCTTTTCTCGTTCCCGTGATATGTGATCCCTTGTGAGCCAGTCACATGCTTGCAAGCCAATTGGATGACATTCCACCGAGAGGGCCCAGAGTATATCTATCCGTCATATGGATGGACAAATCCCACTCTTGATCCATGTGCCTCAACCCATACTTTCCGAACACTCAATGCCACCTTTATAGCCACCCAGTTATGGTGTGGTGTTTGATGTCATCAAAGCATCCTTCCGGTGATGGTGATTAGCATGATCTCATGTTCGAAGGAATTAGGTTACTATGTATCAGCAAGCTTATAGCAAACGAACTATTAAAATGACTTGATCTTTATGCTACGCTTATCTATAGGAGTATGTCCATCACACCATTCTCCTAATGACATGATCTTGTTGTTAACAACATATCAATGTTCATGATCAGGAAACCACGATCATCTATTAACCAACAAGCTAGTATTATAAAGAGGCTTTACTAGGGACTATAATTTAGTTTACAAATCACACAAGTATTAATGTTTCCGGTTAATACTATTATAGCATGAATGTAAACATTTATCATAAACACAAAGATATAATAGTAACCACTTTTATTATTGCCTCTAGGGCATATCTCCAACATGTTCGAGGGCGGCAAGTGCCCAGAGGTACTTATTTATTTTTCCGTGTATGACATATACTCCAGTTCTTCCACATTGCCTTAACCTTTGCGTCTAACACTTTGGGATTCACTTAACAGCTGAAGGAACTAGACAAAGGTAGCATGGCTACCCAAGTCTGCAATCCTAAGATGAAGGAAGTCACCGTCGTGTCCGACGAAGATGTCCCGTTGGCGCGAAAGCGGAAGAGCTCCACCTTTGACGCTGCCGACGGAGGCAAGAAAAAGAAGACGGAGGGTGGAGCCTCCAAGAGATCCACCGCCTCCCTGGAGGCAGAGAAAAGAAGAATTATCGGTATCTCGTTTACCAAGGCACCAACCGTTGTGTAAGCTTCTTAACATTCAACATTGTCTCTTGCTCGTCTTATTCTTATACTTATACTTTTTGCACGTTTCAGTAAGAAGGCCAGTATGAGTTTGAAGAAGACCTCCAAAACATTGGGGGCTTCTAAAAACATCAAGGAAATGTTTCACCAAGCATCTCCCGCCATCGCCCCTCCAACTCCAAGCGTCCAACATGCTACTGCACCGACAAGCTCTCTAGCAAAAGTAACGTCTGAACCTTCCGCCATGGAAATGGACCCAGCTCCTTCTCAGGAGGTCCCAGACGTTGTCGCGGATCTTGTTGTTGTCGGCGAGCAAGCGACACAAGAAAGCATGTCGTCCAAAATGGCTGAAGCTCCGTCTAAGGATGCTACTGGTAAGGAAATGGTGGAAGGTGGAACGTCTGCCGTAGGCGGAGCCTTTGAACCCAGGACGTCATTAGAGCTCCCAAAGCTCATCTACCCGGTGCTTGCACCGAGTAGCTCAGCTCTGGCTCCTAGGGCAGCGCCGAATTCTCCTACATGTGGTCTTGAGGAGCTGCTCAAGTAGGCGGAGATTCTGCACATAAACGACCTTGATTTTAGCAAGATATTTGCCGAGAGCGCCAGCAACCTCAACATCATTGCACTTGTAAGTTTTATATTCCTTTTGCATTTCATATGTAGTATCCCACTGTAGCCCCCGAGGATTTAGACGGAAAACCATAGGTCTTTGGGTCTGAATGCTCTAAGAGTGACTAAGCTAGAAACTTCGCACTGTAGCCCCCAAGTATGTAGTTTGAATGAATTATTCCAAATAGATACTTTTAGAGTAGCATACACAGTGTTTGTAATTTTCAATACTATAGTCCCCAAGATTCTACTTGAAATAGAATTAGTTCCAACTAGATGCATAAAGATAGACTAAGCATATTGCCGAGTTAAAAACTCATACTATAGCCCCCAAGCCTCTAGGTTGATAGTTATCCGACTAGATGCTCCAAGTAGACTAATTAACTTTAATCTTTTTGCAGAATGAGAATGCTTGGAGAGGGGTTGCCAACGACAAGTTCCACAAGATGCGTGCTGATCTCAAAGCTGAAAAGGGTAAAACTGCCTTCTTGAAGGATCAAATCACCAAGAGCAAGAGTCTGTTTTTATTTTCAATTTCGCACTCAATCTTGGTCTTGCGCCATTAACTTATGACTACTCATTGTGCTCTGTCATTTCTCCGACATGCAGAAGTTATTGCCAAGGCAAAGGATATTGTCGAGCAATCCAAGGACATACAGCTGCTGGATAGCGAGAAAAAAATCCTTAAGCATGAGAGGGCTGAATCTTTGAAGATGCACGAGGATGCTATGAAGGTCATGCAGGAGTCCGCCAACACAAATATCAACCGCCTAAAGGAGGAAATTGCAATCCTCAAGGAGTAGAACAAAGCTGCCGCCAAGCATAATACACGCAACCTTGACGCTTACAAGGTCCTCTGACAAGAGCGAGACTCCATAGAGGAGACTCTCCAGCAAGATAAGGATTGCATCTTTGGTAATCAATCTCTGTCTTGTACTTCTGTAGGCTAGGTACTTTGAACTTTTTTGTTGTGTTGAACTCATGTACTCCATTTCTTGGCCGGAAATGCAGCTCCTATTGGTTTGACCAATAGTCCTCCTACGCCAAAGGAATGCATGAATCTTGTCGGCAACTTCATCAGCACCGCCACCCAAGAAAAGGATATTTCCAAGCCCTTAGCCATCAATATCAAAGCGGTGGATTCCGTCATGAAGTACTTAGAGATCCTGCGCCAAGCCCCCGAGCATATCGTAAGCTGGAAAGCTTCATGTACCTGGGCTAGTGCAAGGATGTCGCTGGCAATGGTCAAGGCTCAATATGATGATGCCGACATCAACATGGTGACCTCCAGCTTTCTCGACGTAGACGATGACGGCCAAAAGATCGATCACGGAGCTATCTAGTCATCGCTCGCCGGCTATGACACCAGGGTTGCCAAGTTGGTGGATGCAAACACCTTTGTACCTCTTGAGGTCATCGACGCCGACCAGTCCAGCTCCTCTGAGTCCCTCAAGGCCACCGACTTCGTTGATGAACAGGATGACTCTCCTGCTGCTGATGACGTTACCTCGAAGTCTCCTGCACCAGAGGAGTGAAAAACTTATGTAATATTTGTTTCCTCTGGGTGTATGTATGCGGAAAAACTATGGGTTTAACCTTAAGGCGGAAAACAATAGCTATATGTTTCCTGCTACTTAAATACTAGTTCCATCATGTATATATTTTTTAAGCAAGTGTTGTCTTATCCATTACTCTGGTTTTTATGCTTGACTTTTCGTGAGTCGGAAGACTCGTAGTCGAAACTATGCACTCAGGCGATGATGCCCAATTGCACTGTCAAAAACCTAAGTTCAAAATCGCTGACTTCGAGTGCCTAAAGTCACTACTCCATAATCTACATAAAAACAACAAAGAACGTGTAGACCAGAAAACTTAAGCTAACGCCCGTAGGAAGAATTTTCACAAGTGCAAATGCACAACTTGCACATAAAGGTTTTATACGATCCAAAAATGAACACTAAAGGAGGTAAAATACTCAAACATATAAGTGAACCAAAGAGCTTCATTTCATTGTTCCATGGCCGATCAAGCTCCGAGTATTCATCATCAGGGTCATGTCGCTTACGCTTATGATCCTCGTTTGGTCTATCCTCTAGTTCACGATTATCAACGAGGTAGTAAGACCCATTGAGTAGTGCCTTGCTAATGATGAACGGTCCCTCCCATGGCGGGGATAATTTGTGTGACTTCTTCTGCTTAAGTCGGAGCACCAAATCCCCCTCTTTAAACGAGTGATGTTGAACGCGGCGACTATGGTAGCTGCGTAGCATCTGCTGGTAGATGGTGGATCTTTGGCATGCCAAAACGCTCTTCCTCGAGAAGGTCCACATCTAGGCATCTGGATTCTTCAGCATCATCTTCGTCGTAGGCGGAAACTCGGTGAATCTTGGAGGATGTCGGAAGGCAGGAAGTCTGTAACATCCCAGCATTAGAGCTTAGAATTAAGCTGAATCCAGATGTGTGCATTGCATTCATGCATAGAAAATCCGAATAATTTTCGTGCTTTTGAACAAAACTTGTCAAAGTGATTAAAGCTTCTCTTAACTTGATGGAATTGAAATAGATCATCAAGTTGACCGCGATAAGTTTCAATATGACCTTTACTAAAACCTCAATTTGAGTAAACATGATTTGATATAAGGGTAGATCAAATACAATGAAACTAAACCATTACACATTGATTAATGATTGCAATTAGATCCCTAGGTGATCACATCCTAGTATTCATTACAATAACTCATGAATACCAAGTAACAAGAATGTAATAACTAACTATTGACCTATTCAATCTTTATCTATTTCTACCATGATAAACATGGTAACACTTCACCCTAACTCTTTAGTTAGGAAGGAAGCTAAGCCAAGACCATTCATCACATATCTTTCTTTCCATATCAATCCTTACCATCTCTATTAAACCCTATTCTCATATCTGTTGATCATCAAAGTTAAGTAATCAACTATTGAATCACCAAATCTTAACCTATTAATTATTAATCTATCAACTCTTGTCCATATCAAAGCATTCACTTAAGGCCTATAAAGAAAATAGTAAGAAGAGGTAAGTAGTAATGCTAGTTTTGGATATCATCTATAGGATGGGAGTGATTTAAGGGAATCTAATCAATATAGTAATTGAAGGAGTTAACTCACTACTAAATAAATAGAAGAGTTAGATGGAAGATCTAATTATATGGTAACAAATAGGATTATAAGGATGAACATTGAAGATAGAGACCAAAGAGTAATCCTATGGGACTAAGTAGGTATAGTCCATGAATAACATTCCCTAATCCACTAGAGATATTAAGAAGATGATTTCAATAAAACTGTAATGTTGTATTGATGAAGCCTTGACTAGCTAATTGTAAACCTAAACCATAAAGGATTGAATGCGTATATCCAGTATAAGTAACATTGGTGGGTAAAACATGGTTGAACTCTAGTATAAGATACTGAAGTTAAGTAGAGATAAGATAGTATGATTAGGATGATGTTAGAGCAGCATTTAATTATAGAGTTAGTATTTTCCTCTTGGAAAATAGTAAACACTTGAGGTGAAGTAGGAGTTGATATATATCTAATTATAAATGAACCTATTAGTATACTGTTGGTGGTGGAGGATTAAGGAAGGGTATGTATGGAGTTAGAAGGAAATATTTGTTGGATTGGAGGTTATCAACAATAGAGTAGTTGATATAACCAAGTATAGATTTAGAAAAATAAAAGGTGGATAAGAATATTATTGTGAAGTAAAGCTCATCATGTTAGCACATGATTATGGATGTGAAGGAGTAGTATATCTAGGAAAGGAATTCTTTAAGTAGAAGTCAAGAATTCTAAATTAAGGAAGATAGGAATTCTTGGTAAACACTAATCCCTAAATTGATAATCAAGCTTAATATCCATCTCATCTGTTGGATAAATCATTTTATTTCTATAATGCTTTATAGGAATATTTCCTATAGCAAATCACTTAAGCACATCTCTGTCATTTCCAATTATCATAACCATATGTGTTTAGGGGTTATTTTTATCAATTCTTTTCCATAAGACATTCTAGATAATAACTTTCTACTTTAAAAGGTGATATCATTAAAGATCACAAACATAAAGACAATATGTTTAGCTATTAATATTTACTCATATCAACAAAAGAATATAAGTATAGTAAGAACCCTAAACCCTAGGGTAAGCATTTTCAATTCAAACCTTAACTCTTATATTAGTTATAATTAAATGTATACATGGCCATTTCCTAAAATTATGTGAATAATATTAACCATATTAATTCCCTAGAACTCTATTTATCATATAAAAAATGAAAGATCACCACATAAAAATTCCTTTAATAATATAAGTCAATGAAAATCAAATTACATAAGTTAAAAGTAATGCATTCTTTAATAAGTTTATGATTATAAGATAGATTAAAAAATTCATAACAAAAGCTCTTAAAAATACTAAAAAGGAAAGAAATATTATAATATAAATCCATGGTTTGTTCTGGACAGAAAATAAAGAAATACAATATTATTTAATAAAAGCTCCCAAAATTCTAGTAAATACCTTTTAATATTGTTACAATTATTTAGCAAATAAAGCCCATAAAGAAAATATAAATCTGAAAAGAAAACAGAATATAGAAAAGGGAAAGAACCAGGAAAAAATAGAAGGAGATCCAATCTAACCCACGTCCCATTTCCTCTATCCCTATCCGCTGCTCACGAGCAACTCACAACAGCCCAGTGATGTCCCAGCAAGGGATAGCTCAAGTTAAACTTCTCTGACTAACGAGTGGGCCAGCAGGGGGACTGTGGGTTAAATATTGAAACATGACAGGGGGTTATCTGCAAAAAGACCTCCGTCGTCTTCCTCGTCTACTGGAAGCTGCTCGGTGGCAGTGGCCGATGTCGTCCGTCGCTGTCGTGCGCTGCGATGCTCGCCTCCGACACTCGAGGTAGGGATAAGATTGGCACCGCGACGTCCCTGCTCGATCTCATCCCCATTTCCCCCTCTGAAACCCTCTCTCTCTCTCTCTCTCGAGTTCTTCTTCTGAACCAAAACCCTAGATCCAAGATGCGATCGATTGCCGATGTTCTGAGCTCTCCCGTGCTCCGTTGATCATGCAACCATCCTCTCCTTGTCCTTCGGAGTCTCTTAGCCAAGGGAATCATGGTGGACGGCGGGAATCGACGCCACGAGGTCATCTTCCCGAAGTCCGGTCATCGTAGTCCTCGTCGATTTTGACCACCTCCGCTCATGCCATGCACTCCATCGCAATCTTGGCGAGCCACTAGTTCTTACAGTACATTTGATTCTCTATATTTCGCCCTAGTTCGCTCCCACCACAAGCACCCGACACTACCGCCGTTGTTCGCCGTTGTTGCCTAACATCCGGCGACCATTAACTAGCGGCGCCGCCACTGTTAGGTTCCCCGTAGTTCCCTCTTTCCGATAAGCATAACCACTGCCCCGCGCGCGCACCAAATCGCAAGATCAACCATCGATCTGAGAGGATCAGCTCCGGTGACGTCATGCTCGCGTCATCCCATGCCTAGTCAGCTAGTTTGACTTAGTCTTTGCATGCGTGGCTGATGACGTGGCCACAGGCCCACTAGTCAGTGACTGTGTCTATGTTTAGCTTGGTATAAAAATTATTTCCTGTTTAGAAATTAAATAAAACAATATATATTCAAACACAAATAAATTCTAGAAATTCAATGAAATGATTAAATCTTAGAAATTTAATAACTTTTGTTTTATAATTCAGAAAAACATGTTTAATATATGAAATTTTTTAATATTATTGTGACATAACTTAAAACTATGTGATAATTAAGAAAAACATGTTTAATATAACTTAAAACTATTATAAATATTATTGTGATAATTATTTAAATAAGGTAGAATAAGTAATAAAACTTAGATAATCTATATTTTAATATTGGTAAATATTAAAAATATAAATAAAATACCAAAAATCTTAGAAAAATAAAAACAATACTTTAAAACTATAATCATACATTATTATTTTACTTAATTAAATATTTATTATTTATTAAGTATTTATAAAGTAGTAAATCTTATAAAAATCATATCGTATTATTTATAAATCACAAAAATAAATGTAATATACCAAAATGATCACAAAAATACTACCTACATGTTAAAAATATGATATTCCCCTTTTTGAGGTAAATAAACATTTGAAACTTAATAACTTGAATTTAAACTTATTTCCTTAATGAATAATTCATATAAGGGTAAATAAAAATTGCTAATAATTCTAGGAATTAGCCAATTGAGTCTAATAGATAGTATTAGTCTTAAAAATTTTATAAAATAAAACCAAATTGGTCCAACACATATTAAATACAATTCTAGTGAATTATCCCTCAACTATATGTGTAATTTATTTTCAAAAAAGGATCTTTAACAAATATAAAATTTTCAAGAATGATAATTTAACCAGATAAAATCTTTTACCATTAATTCACTCACAACTTTTTAATGGACTCACTCCAGAGATAATTCATATTTAGTAAATAATATTGTTTACCTATTCACAAGCCATAACCATACCCTTATAAGGAGATAAATCCTATTATACATTTATAATGTTAAGAAAACACTACTCAAATAAAAGTAATGCCATTCTTAAATAACTTTAAGGAAACATTATAAAGTGAACAAAGTATAAATCTCATAAGCAATATACCTTAAGTCCATCTATGTCTTTAAAGTTAACTTTAGTCTACAAGACTTTAAATATAATGCTAAAGACATTATTATATGCTTTATAGTTAACTTTGGTCTGTTATAGTTAAGTATAAAACATCTCGAGTCCAAACTATTCAAGCAAGCACAAACAACCTTGACCACATTTGATTAACCACCAAGATTGTGTAGACCTTAGAAAAGGAATATTTTCTTAAACAGTTATTCGTTTTGCCACTTCAATCAACAAACCTTATAATAATATTTCCAACTCCTAACAAATTAAATTCAAGGACTCTCATCATAATTAATAGATAACAATTACTCACAATCACATTATTTCAAACCTTACTTGTTTACCTGGATAGTAAACACTTAAGTTCCTTATTAATGTCATTACTTGTAAAATAAAATTTGAAGATAAAAAGTTATAATGTAAGCAATCTTGAGTAATATTTCACGTTGGTGTGTATCTCATTATTTTATGTTAAATACATGTTGTTTCGCACACACACTCACAAGCCTTAACAAGAAACACGAATGTGAAACCGATCTAAAAATACAACACATTTCAAAGACATCATTTCCAGTATCCAAACCCTAGAACAACGCTTATTTCCGGGGAATTCGCGTTTGTAAAATGCATTACATTACTTATGCATAAAAGCATCCTGCTTATTTAAACATTAGTCCTTACCGGACCAATGATGCTGATTTCAGATATTGGATCTTATATTGTCTCGAAGACCGTGAGTTCATAATCTTGCAATCACAAAAGGCAAGTTCACACTTGCTCATGTCCTTTGATTATTTTCTGTAAAGTATTTTTCAAATCAAGTGTTGTAATCACCTGCATTTCAAAAAGGTCGGAAAACACTATTTTCCTAATAATACGATTATAGGTTATTTACCATGAGGTAATAACCTACTATGCAAGTTCCGGTGGTAAAGGAACATATTATCTAGGACTTAACAACCAATGTCGCCAGTGATTCTTGTGTCGTATATTACGCGTTAACCATGAGATTTGGAATGTGACGGAGAAATCAGCTGTATCCTTTTCCTTTCGTATGGAGGCAAGACTACCTTAACGTGACATTGTGATTCCTTGTGAGGATCCAACATATGGGTGGGCACCCTTAGGCCCCGTATTTTTGGTGTCTAGATTATCTATGAGTAGATGCCGGGGGTTTAGTCAGACCTATAAGGTACTTACATGGGCATCACCAGCTCGTAGAGTCTTCGGGACTCATAAGGGTTTTAGCCTACTGGTAAGGGGGCTTAACGGAGGTGGGCCAGCCCCAAAGGATCGTGCAGACATATGATGTCACGGAGAGGGCAGTGATTGGCTTGGATCTTAGACTGGGCCCCATACCAAGGAAGTATGGACAAGGTCATGACTTGGTTGTGCAACAAGGCTAAGGTCTCTCATGGGTAAAGTAACGCACCTCCGCAGAGTGTAAGAACTGTAACTTGTTACTCCCTGTTCCGGGAAGGAGCTACGAACGCGGCGGGAAAGGAACTCCATGAAAGTTCTGGTAAACCCGTGAAGGCTGATGAACATAGCTTTTCAGAATAAAAGCAACCTTTGAAGAAATGTTTACGAAAATTTGCATTGCCTACGACCTATGGTCTGTGGCTGTAGATATAGTGCATCAAACACTCCTTTTCTAGTGAACTTGTTGAGTACGCTCATACTCAATGTATCTTCTTAACCCTTGCTAGATTCTGAAGCCATTAAGACGACATCTACATCCAGTTATGCTCTAGGAATCTTCATCAAAAGCTAAAGCTCTTCGACGAAGACAAGGAAGTCAACATATACATCAACTCAAATGAAGACGGAGTTACTGATTAGATAGGAATATAATCTCTAGCCAAAGAACCTATTTCTGTAGTGTATTGCATTAGCAGCAATGCCAGACCATTAGTTAAAATACTAGTTTTAATAGTATAATGGTTTTAGAGTTGTTTATCTTTGATTCTTCTTTGTAAGAAGTTCTTTCTCTCTCTTAAACCTAGAGTGTTCTTTGGATCTTATGTAAATAGTTGAGTTGTAACCTTTAGCCATGTCTTGGACCCGCTGTGTTTCTATTGTACCACTCTGAGGGATGTAATACTAGTGAACATGTGCTTCATTGGTGTTATGTCAACGACTATAGTGTACTACATCATGAAGTGGTATGTTGGGTCACCCCAATGGCTTATTCTCCATATACCATGAAATAAGGGTGTAGCCGGGGGATCTATTGGGTGTAGTTCACAAACTCCACAGAACAGATGGTAATTCCTCCGCCCAGGCTCCAGCTTCTCTATGTAGCGGTGCCTATAGACGTGGCTTCATTCCCTGGAGAATTAATCCATTGGCTCGCTCGACTTTCCCATTGGACTGTGGATGTGCCATACATGCCAAGTCAAGTTGGATGCCCTTCTCCCAACAATAAGCTTCCACTTCTCCAAGTGACAAGTTGATGCCATTGTCGGTGATAATGCTATGTGGGAGACCAAATCTCACCACTAGATCCCGGACAAACCTGAGGGAAGTTGCCCCATCAAGCTTTCTAATGGGTTTAGCTTCTATCCATTTGGTGAATTTATCAACTGAGCTGGTACATGTGGTTGTCGGGCATAGTACTGGCATCCCATACATGTCTCAACCAGCTTGTCGGCGTCCTCCTTCATGGTCAGCCAGTAGAATCCTTGGCGAAAGGCTTTGGAGACCAATGATCGAGGAGCGGCGTGATGCCCGCAATATCTGAGATGGATCTTACGAAGGATTTCAATACCTTCTTGTTGGGAAACACACTTGAGGTATACACCAATGGTGCTTATTTTATAGAGTTGTCCATTGATTATGGTATAGCCCTTTGCTCGACGTACTATTTGCTGACTTTCGACTTCGTCGATGGGCAAAGTTTTCCGTGTACAATATATTCCATGAACAAATTAGTCCAAGCCGGAGGGACCTTTGTTATTGTATGAACAAAAGAGTCAACTCTATCCGGGTTCTCGGGGTCCGCTCCCTTCACAGATGGTGTCCGTAGATGCTCCAGAAAAAATGCCAGGCGGAATTGGTTTGCTCCCTGATCCAAGCTTTGACAGTAGATCAGCCGCCGCATTTTCCTCCCTCTTGACATACTTGACTTCGTAGCCCTCGAAGCACTTGGCTATCGCATCTACTTCGTCTCGATATGCCTCCATCATAGGGTTCCACACGTTCCAGGTGCCAGCCACCTGCTGGGCAACTAAGTCGGAATATCCACATCAAACTATGCGCTTGATGCCAATATCCTTGGCTACGTGAAGTCCGTGAATGAGTGCTTCATATTCCGCCATGTTATTTGTAGCCTCAAAGTGGATCTGCAGAATGTAGTGTAGCTTTTCCCTTATTGGTGACTGTAGTAGTACACCAGCCCCCGAGCCGTTGAGTAGTTTTGATCCGTCAAAGTGCATCACCTAGTATTCTGGTTCTGGTACAGGGGTAGCATCTGGAATCTCCGTCCAATCTCCAATAAAATCTGCCAAGACCTGTGATTTGATAGTGTCGCATGTCTTTTAGGTGATTTCAAAGGCGGCAAGCTCAATGCCCCACTTCGCCACCCTTCCTGTAGCTGTTGTCGATGATGTCGGACAGTGGACCTTTGCTCACAACTATGATAGGGTGCTCCTGAAAATAGTGCCTTAGCTTCCGAAAAGCAAGGAACACTCCATAAGCTAGCTTCTGGTAGTGCGGGTAATTCTTCTTGGACTCCGTCAAGACCTCACTTACATAGTAAACCGATCATTGTACTCCATACTCATGCGTTGGTTCTTTCCACTCCACCACGACGACGATGCTGATTACCCGGTTGGTGGCCTCCATGTAGATCAACATAGGCTCCATAGGCTCAGGTGCTGCGAGTATAGGTACCGAGGAAAGTATCTCCTTTAGCTTCTTAAGTGCAGCATCTGCTTCGTCCGTCCATGTAAATTTGTCTGCCTTCTTCAGCAACTTGTACAGTGGCAGAGCCTTCTCTCCCAGTCGGCTGACAAACCGGCTTACCACTGCAACACAGCCTGTGAGCCTTTAGATGTCCTTCAGGGATGTCAGATGGTTTATGTTTAGGATAGACTTTATCTTCTCCGGGTTGACCTCGATTCCATGCTGGGAAACGATGAAGCCCAACATTTTGCCGGCTGGATTCTCGAAGACGCACTTCTTTGTGTTAAGCATCATGTTGTATTTCCGGGGATTATCAAAGGTTTCTTTTAAGTCGGAGATTAAGTCGTTTGACTTTTTAGACATCACCGCTATATCGTCCACATAGGCGTGAACGTTCCGACCAATTTGATCGTGTAGGCAATGTTGCATAGTCCGCTGGTAGGTAGCACCTGCGCTTTTCAGCCCAAAGGGCATTGTGACATAGCAAAACGTGTCATAAGGTGTGGTGAACGAAGTGGCCAGTTGGTCCGACTTCCTCATTTTTATCTGGTGGTATCTTGAGTATGCATCTAGAAAACACAGAAGTTCCGAGCCAGTCGTCGAGTCAATGACTTGGTCAATGCGAGGCAAAGCAAACGGATCTTTTGGACACGCTTTGTTCAAGCTGGTGTAATCAACACACATTCTTAATTCTTTGGTTCCCTTTTAGGGAAAAGTACAGGATTGGCCACCCATCAGGTGTGAAGTACTTCTCGGATAAAACTAGCCTTAAGTAACCTAGCTATCTCTTTGTCTATGGCGCGTCACTTTTCGTCTCCGAAGCATCGTAGAGGTTGTTTCACCAGTTTGCATTTTGGATCAATATTCAAGTTGTGCTCGGCAAGTTCCCTAGGTACACCTTTCATGTCGGCAGGTTGCCAGGCAAATATGTCCCTATTCTCATGGAGGAACTCGACGAGCATGCTTTCCTATTTAGGGTCTAGGTTCGTCCCAATGGCGGTGGTCTTGGAGGCATCGCCTACCACAAGTTCCATCGGCTTGGTCTCGATGGCGGCCTTGAATGTGGGATCGGAGTCAGAAATCTGCTTCTTCGATGCCTGCATCTCTAAGGCATCGACCTTGCTCTGGATGTCCTTGAACTCTTCAATGTAGAGGAAAGCTTCTGCAAAGTCTGCTTCTCCAACCTCACAGACCCTTGCCTTTGTAAAGATTCTGGATACGGTGATGACACTGTTTGGTCCGGGTATCTTGAGCTTGTTATAGACGAAGCATGGCTTGGCCATGGAGGCGTGGAAGATGTCGCGTCCGAATATGACGTGGTACACGCTCTTGAAAGGGACCACTTCAAAGGTCATGTGTTCTTGGCGGTAATCGTTAACATCACCAAAAGTGACCGGAAGCGTGAGCACCCAAGGGACCGAGCCTCTCGACCAGGAACTACGCCATGGAACATGGTGTTGGTCCGCCTTAGGTTGGTCTCCGTCAAGTTCATCTTGTGTAGTGTATCCAGGTACATGATGTTGATGCTACTTCCACTGTCCATTGTAACATCCCAAAAAAATGTTGAACAATGATTATCCAATTCCAATCACCAAAATTAGAGTTAACAAAAACTTTGGTTAATCAAATCAATATGAATGCATGTGTGTATGTGATGATTGAATGAATGAATGAATGGACTTGTGTGATTTATCTAAATAGGAAGGAATGGATTAAAGATGAAAACAACATCATCTAAAACATTTCCAAGGAGAAACAAATCAAGAGAAAATAAAAAACAAAACAAATAAGAAAATGGTCATTTTTGCCAATCTTGCTCACCAGACCACTTTGAGTGTTTCTAGTCCAAGATTTCAAACAGGAACTTTTCCATTTATTTTCACCCCTTGCTAGACCAACTAAAAGTGAATCAAAGCCCACCTTTCAAACTTGAAAAAATATTTGGCAACTTGATTCAAATCATAATTCAAAATTGAATCTGATTCATATGTGAAGACCCCACATTGTCAAAACCCAACCAAACCAGTGCACCTTGACCAATCCAACTAACAAGAGACTCCCTAGTATGTAACCAACACACCCACCAAGTTTGAACCCAAAATTCAAATTTGAACCTCTTTCGGCCATTTCATCAAACACCATGTAATCAGCAAAAAAATAACCATCAAGCACTATTAGGAGCAGTGATTTTGGCAAACCTTGTTGTAGGGGTTCGTAGCATGGAAAACAAAAATTTTCTATCGCATACAAACAAACAAGCCAAGATCTATCTACTAGATTGTAGCAACGAGTCGATGGAATAACTTACCCTCGAAGATTCCAAAGTGTTTAACGAGAGCAGATTCTCATGGGTGATGTAGTCGTACTCTTTCCGATCTCAAGATCGTGTAGACGATCCTTCCCAAGGCGTTCCAAGCGCTTCCATAATCGGTCACACGTTCGATTCGACTAAGACCTTCCTCTCCCTTGTTCCAAAGAAAATGGAGGTTGTAGCACTCTCCTCGCGATTCAAAGACAACGGCGTGGTACCTGGAAGTAGAGGGAAATCATGAGGCTTCGCCTTAAGCCGGAGCGAGTATGGTGGATTATGAGAGAGGGCTATTAGTGGTCTAGAGATTAGACACACCAATTAGAAGGCTCTAAACCGCAGGCTAAAGCAATTAGAAGCTCTAAACCAAAACGGCTCTAAACCGGAGATTAGAGGTAGAAACTTGTGTGTCTCAAGGAGGAGCCCTGCCCCTCCTTTTATAGGTGGAGGGGCTAGGCGCGCCAGGGAGGGAGGGAGTCCCTCCCCAACTCGGCCTAGGGCTGGGCGCCGACTTGGAGGAGAGGAACTCCTCCTCCAAGTTGGTTTCAAACTCCTCTTGCTTGTTTCCCACAGTTTCCTGTTTCCCACAGTTTCCTGTTTTAGCCGTTTGACTTTCAAACTGGCAGTTTGACTTTCAAGTTTTGGAACAGCAAGAACACTTAGTACATGATGCAATCATTCAATGACACATTTATGTACCCTCCCCCCCGGAGTGCCAGACAATCCGGAACCTTCTAGAACATTCCCGATGAAAACACCGGAATCATTCCCGAACTCCGAAACGGGACTTTCCTTATATGAATCTTATTCTCCGGACCATTACGGATCTCCTCGTGATATCCCGGATCCCACCGAGACTCCGAACAACATTCGGTCTCTTTCTCATAATACCATAACTACTCAAAACAACGTCGAATCCTTAAGTGTGTCTCCCTACGGTTCGTGAATTATGCGGACATGATCGAGACACTTCTCCGATCAATAACCAATAGAGGAATCTGGAAATTCATATGGCTCCCACATATTTCTACGATTACTTTGCGATTGAATGAACCACTTACATACGATACCAATTTCCCTTTGTCTCACGATAGTTTACTTATCCGAGGTTATGATCGTCGGTATCTCTGCATACCTAGTTCAACCACGTTACTGATAAGTACTCTTTTCTCGTTCCCGTGATATGTGATCCCTTGTGAGCCAGTCACATGCTTGCAAGCTAATTGGATGACATTCCACCGAGAGGGCCCAGAGTATATCTATCCGTCATATGGATGGAAAAATCCCACTCTTGATCCATGTGTTTCAACCAATACTTTCCGAACAATCAATGCCACCTTTATAGCCACCCAGTTACGGTGTGGTGTTTGATGTCATCAAAGCATCCATCCGGTAAAGGTGATATGCATGATCTCATGGTCGAAGGAATTAGGTTACTATGTATCAGAAAGCATATAGCAATTGAACTATTGAAATGACTTGATCTTTATGCTACGCTTGTCTATAGGAGTATGTCCATCACATCATTCTCCTAATGATATGATCCTGTTGTTAATAACATCTCTATGTTCATGATCATGAAACCATGATCATATATTAACCAACAAGCTAGTTTAACAAGAGGCTTTACTAGGGACTCTTATTTTAGTTTACAAATCACACAAGTATTAATGTTTCCGGTTAATACAATTATAGCATGGTATGTAAACATTTATCATAAGTGTGAAGATATGATAATAACCACTTTATTATTGCCTCTTGGGCATATCTCCAACAGTCTCCCACTTGCACTAGAGTCAATAATCTAGTTTCAAACCTTTGTGTATTCAACACCTATGGCTTTACGGTGTTGTATGTACACGATTGCTAGTGGTCAACTGATCTCCGGATCTGACACTTCCAGGTCGGTGTGTAATTGCATGTGTTTGCGTCTCTACGCATCACTCATTCTTTAATGAGATGACTTTGTATAAATTTGGTCTTTCGGTGTGACCTTTAGTTCTTTGGGGTTAAAACATGTTGATAACATTGTCGCACAATATATCTTCACAGTATTATCCCTCTGTGAACTACACCTAGTTTGATAACAAACTACTTGACACAAATGCCCTCTTTTGCTGCTAAAATAGCAGTCATATACTTAGCCTTTTGTTGTAGTATCTGTCACAATGTCTTAACTTTGGAACTCATCCAAATCCATTATGGAACTCACTTTCCATTATATTGTGCCACCTTTAGTTTAGATTGAGATAAACTTAATTTGTACTTTGTGACAAAACTAGTATCAATGTAGTACTTTTACAGTGAACTAACCATATATTTGTCACTTATACAAATATTATACTCTTAGTTCTTCCAAAAGATCATAAGAATATCCTTACTATTGTCCAATGATCATCTAACGAATCATTCTGGTATATGCTCACAACATTTAGAGCATAGGACATATCTGGATTTGTACATATCACAGTATGATTGATATAAATACTCTTTGTGATTTCATACATCAAGTATCAATCTATACTTGATTATTTGTTTCACTTTACCAAATGTCAATACACTTGAATATATCATCAACATTGAACTCTTTCAATCCTTTCTGTGCGACAAGAACCTCTCTTGTAGTTTCTATATTGAACTCATTCAATATCTTGTCCATGTATTTCTGGCACAACCATATTAGCGTCTATTGATGCCAAATATTTGGGTTTTGCCTAAGTCTTTCATCGGGATGAAATTCTTAATATGTGTTAATAAAAGATACATCTTTTCTAATCAACAATATGTCCTCCACATAATGTATTAGAAATATGTCTTAGCGCTCCCACTTAATTTCTTGCAAACGCAAGCATCTTCATTGTCTCTGATGAAATTAAACTCTTTTAACAGTTTCATCATAGTGAAGATTCCAACTCCTCGATGCTCACTTCAACCATTGAAGTTTGCATATGCTTTTAGCATCCTTTGAATTAACAAAACCCTATGGACCGTGTCATGCACACGTCCTAGGTAACGATTCTATTAGAAGAACTTGTTTTGTTTATTCAACTACCATATAACAAATTATATGTAGTGGTTGATACATTAATCCGTCTAGACTAAATATCGCTATGAAAGATCAGATCTTGTCATAGTCAACCTTTGAACATTGTTGTGAACTCTTTCCCAACATGTCGACTATTTCATAGATGTGCAACATCCATGTCTATTTATTTATAGATCCAAACACAACTGTAAGGTCTTACACCTTTCTCGAGGGTCCTTCAAGTTCAAAACTTGATTTCTCGTGTATGGAACTATCATGGATTTTATGGCTTCAAGCCATTTGAGAGTCGGGCCCATCATCACTTCTTTGCATGTAGTCCGTTTATTATTCTCAAATAATGATTCAACCCTCAAATCTTGGTATTTGATTGTTTACTTGACCTACTTGTTTCAATAGGAACTTAGATCTCCGTGACCACAACCCTTGAAGCACGTGAGCCATGAGCATTGTTGCTGCCTCCGAAACACTTTTCGGCGCTGCGCAACTCTGCACATATAGCTAAGGTTCTATTAACCTTATCAAAGTTCTATTGTCCTCCCACTTAACTTTTCACGAAAAATTCCTTCTCAAAGAAACTTGACGTTCTAAGCAACAAACACTTTTGTCTCCGGTGTTTATGGAGGAATACTTAACAGTTTATACAAAGCAAAGTTCATCCGACTTTGGTTGCACACATCTTTCTTATGCATAGCATACCAATGTTTAAGAAAGGACAACTTGGGTTTTATCCCAAACCATAACCTTATATGGTGTCATTTCAACGGATTATGATGAAGCTCTTTTCAGTGGAAAAAAGGTAATCTCTAAAGCTTTTAATCTTTAAAATATAATGGCAGTTTTATGAATTATACCTTTGATCTTACCATGTCAAACAAGGTTTAATTACATATCTCGAACGCTCCATACTCTTATGGTGTTTCGGGAAATGCAAATCCACGGAACGATTCCTTACATCTTAGATATTATGCTAAACTTGTAACTCAAATATCTTCCTTTATGATCTTATCATAAACTATTTATATTCTTGTTACAATGATTTTGCACTTCATCTTGAAAGTCTTTGAACTTTTCAAATGTTTCACACTTCATCCTTATTAAGTAAATATTCATATATTTACTCAAATTTTCGGAGAAAGCACATGAAGTTGAAATCCACCGCTCTTGACTATACATAATGGACTTCATACAACAATATGTACAAGTTCCAATAAGCTAGTATATCGTTCCCTTTTGGCCTATGAACGAAGTTTTAATTATCTCTAGGAAAGTTTCACAAGCGTCATTTGATCAAAATCAAATAGACTCCAAAATTCCATCCATATGGATTTTCTTCATGTTTTCTTTCCAATATAATTTAAACGGGGATGTCACTTCCTAAGTGATCTTTCAATCAATTTTTCTTTCGACATCTTTAGCACTAGTTTTATGGATGTGATTTTTCCAACGAGATTTGTGAATCATCCATCTTTTATGGATTACGGCAATTATTTGAACAACCCTTTTGTTCTCATAATACCTGATAAAACAAATCTTGAAGGTAAACTTTGATGTTTAACGAGCAACACAGTAACCCTTTATTTTGTTCTCGATGAACATCATCACATATTCTTTTGCTAGTTACTTAGGCCATTGCAGTTCATGAATTGTGTTGTTTCGTATGACGATTCACACCAACAAATTCAGTATCAAATACTTAAGAACCACATTGTTTAATAAGCAAAGAATATAGCCATAACATGTATATCATCTATATACTTAAACTGAACAATTCTAGTCTTTTCTTTTCTGCCATATACTTATGAGATTCTCTTCAAGATTTCCTTTTACATTTGAAAGAATCTATCAACATCAATTAGTGGAGTCATTCATATGACACATAGTCCAAAGTGTGTATAGTTAAATACCAATGTCTTTGGACTTGCACTTTGAAGTAGATCACCATCATCAAATGTTTGGTGTTCTTTCAAAATCCTTTCTTTAGTAATCTCTTGGTGTAGTAAATATTTTACCTACATCAAATATTCACCCTTATCATGGAATTATCCATGATGAAGCTACTATTAGCTTGTAACGGTGAATCGTGAGTATAATGTTGCTCTCCAAAAACTTTTGGAGGTTTAGGACAACTAGTGTCTCCAACCTTTTGCAAATTCTCATCAAATATGAGAACATGACTTTAGCCATATTATACTCTATCATGTTGCAACCAAAACTTCGTTTCCGATATCACAATATCTTCCACAAATCATGGTTTCTGAAACAACTCTTTCAGATCCTTAGATAACCTTGATATTAGGAGAATCCTTTGAATATCAAGAATCATGGAGACAAACATGATACTTATATACTAACACTTGGAATTGTTACTCTTGATTTAATACTAATTATTAAACTTCATGGAGTAACCGAACTTCTTGAAAGTTTGCAATAGGACTTTTAAACTTTAGATTAACACTTCAAAACAATACGATACCAGTTCGTAAAGTAACTAACCAGAATTCTATAGTTCTATCATCTCAATTATAACTAAGCGCAAGGTGGTAAACGGATGCCAATGACTACAACAACTATGCAAATTCACTTTGATTTATTTTATGATAAATTGAGTTCTAATTAATAATTAAATTAATCTAGGTGAACTCCCACTCAAAACAATATCCCTCACATTGTTTTAGTGATCACACGAACCAAATCCACCACACCAAAACCGATCATCACGAGAGTTGATATAGCTTCAATGGCGAACAATCAACATGTTCATCATATCTACTATATGACTCATGCTCTACCTTTCGATAATCCGTGTTCCTGAGGCCATGTATGTACATGCTAGGCTCGTCAAGATCAAACCTTAGTTTCCGCATGAGCAAATTTGGCTTGCTCACGTTGTATACACTTGCAGAATCTAACACACCCGATCATCACGTGGTGCTTCGAAACAACAAGCTTTAGCAACGGTGCTAACTAAGGGTGAACACTTTATGACTTGAAATTCATGTGCATGAGGGATCATCTTATAATGCTACCGTCGTCTACTAAGCAATACAAGATGCATAAAGGATTAACATCACATGCAATTCATAATATGTGATATGATATGGCCTTTCTTCTTTGTGCTTTCGATCTCCATTTTCTAGCACGAACATGATCTCCATCATCACCGACATTGCATCAAGGTCAATGATGCTTCTACATGGTTGTCGTCCACCGTCTTCAACTATTACAACTACTTTGAATAGACACGCGGGTCTTAACAGAATTTAAAGACAACCATATGGCTCCTGCCGGTTGCCAACTTACAATAAGGAACATTGCATACATCATATATAATCACAATCATGGCCATATCACATCACAGCACACCCCTGCAAAACAAAGTTAGACGCCTCTAATTTTCTTTGAATGTTTTACGTGGTTTGGGGCTTTCAATAAGTGTCGTTCTAACTTACGAACAAGAACCACAACATTGATACTAGTATTGTCAATCACCCGTTGTAAATTGAATCTTAACTATGCTAGGAGAAATAGGCACCCGCAAAGCCACTTATGCAATACAAGTTGCATGTCAAGCGTGGAGCAAGTCTCATGAACGATGTCACGTAAGGTTAGCCCGGGCCGCTTCATCCCAACATACCGCAAGATGCAAAGTACACAAAAAGCAATCGACAATAAAAGCATCAACGCCCACAATGACCATTGTGTTCTACTCGTGCAACAGATCTACATATAGACACGGCTCGATACTTTGTAGGGGTTCGTAGCATGGAAAACAAAATTTTCTATCGCACAAACAAACAAGCCAAGATCTATCTACTAGATTGTAGCAACGAGTCGATGGAATAACTTACCTCGAAGATTCCAAAGTGTTTAACGAGAGCGATTCTCGTGGGTGATGTAGTCGTACTCTTCCGATCTCAAGATCGTGTAGACGATCCTTCCGGGTGCTCCGCAGCTCCGTAGTCGGTCACACGTTCGGTTCGACGAAGACCTTCCTCTCCCTTGTTCCAGCAAAATGGAGGTTGTAGCACTCTCCTCGCGATTCCAAAGACAACGGCGGGTACCTAAGTAGAGGGAAATCATGAGCTTCGCCTTGCCGGAGCGAGTATGGTGGATTATGAGAGGGCTATTAGTGGTCTAGAGATTAGACACACCAATTAGAAGGCTCTAAACCGAGGCTAAAGCAATTAGAATCTCTAAACCAAAACGGCTCTAAACCGAGATTAGAGGTAGAAACTTGTGTGTCTCAAGGAGGAGCCCCGCCCTCCTTTTATAGGTGGAGGGCTAGGCGCGGGGAGGAGGGAGTCCTCCCCAACTCGCCTAGGGCTGGCGCCGACTTGGAGGAGAGGAACTCCTCCTCCAAGTTGGTTTCAAACTCCTCTTGCTTGTTTCCCACAGTTTCCTGTTTCCCACAGTTTCCTGTTTTCCACAGTTTCCTGTTTTAGCCGTTTGACTTTCAAACTGGCAGTTTGACTTTGAAGTTTTGGAACATAAAGAACACTTAGTACATGATGCAATCATTCAATGACACATTTATGTACCCTCCCCCCCCCCGGAGTGCCGGAAATTCCGGAACCTTCTAGAACATTCCCGATGAAAACACCGGAATCATTCCCGAACTCCGAAACGGGACTTTCCTTATATGAATCTTATTCTCCGGACCATTCCGGATCTCCTCGTGATATCCCGGATCCCATCCGAGACTCCGAACAACATTCGGTCTCTTTCTCATAATACCATAACTACTCAAAACAACGTCGAATCCTTAAGTGTGTCTCCCTACGGTTCGTGAATTATGCGGACATGATCGAGACACTTCTCCGATCAATAACCAATAGAGGAATCTGTAAATTCATATGGCTCCCACATATTTCTACGATTACTTTGCGATCGAATGAACCACTTACATACGATACCAATTTCCCTTTGTCTCACGATAGTTTACTTATCCGAGGTTATGATCGTCGGTATCTCTGCATACCTAGTTCAACCTGGTTACCGATAAGTACTCTTTTCTCGTTCCCGTGATATGTGATCCCTTGTGAGTCCACATGCTTGCAAGCTAATTGGATGACATTCCACCGAGAGGGCCCAGAGTATATCTATCCGTCATATGGATGGACAAATCCCACTCTTGATCCATGTGTTTCAACCAATACTTTCCGAACACTCAATGCCACCTTTATAGCCACCCAGTTACGGTGTGGTGTTTGATGTCATCAAAGCAGCCATTCTGTAAAGGTTAGAGGCATGATCTCATGGTCGAAGGAATTAGGTTACTATGTATCAGAAAGCATATAGCAATTGAACTATTGAAATGACTTGATCTTTATGCTACGCTTGTCTATAGGAGTATGTCCATCACATCATTCTCCTAATGATATGATCCTGTTGTTAATAACATCTCTATGTTCATGATCAGGAAACCATGATCATATATTAACCAACAAGCTAGTTTAACAAGAGGCTTTACTAGGGACTCTTATTTTAGTTTACAAATCACACAAGTATTAATGTTTCCGGTTAATACAATTATAGCATGGTATGTAAACATTTATCATAAGTGTGAAGATATGATAATAACCACTTTATTATTGCCTCTTGGGCATATCTCCAACACTTGTTCCCTAATCGCCTCGTACCCCTTCGCACCCCTCTGTCTCACTGACCCTAATCCTACGACCCTAATCGCCTCGTACCCCTTCGCACCCCTCTGTCTCACTGACGAGTGGGGACAGACACTTAACCCGCCCGCACGTGCGCCGTGCCTAGTGGGCCGGCCCAATTAACCTCCCGTGCGACCCAGTAATTCAAATTTAGGTTTATTCTTTTAGTTTCAAACTCAGTTATGTATCTAGATTCAGAAATCAACCTAGCTCGATTCACTGAACCAAAATGCATGAAACCAATTTTATTAGAAAGGTACAGGAGTGCTTAATCCAGCCCGTTGGATTCAAACCATTTGGATTTGTAGATCTTCTATAGTAAAAATAACAAGGCAGAAGCTTTTCTGCATTCAAACATTTTTAAAAATTCAACCATAAAAGCTTTTGAGTTGATTCCAACTCCCAAAAATCACATTTAACAAGACCTTTCTGAATATACAAAAATATATAGGTTTACTTGCAGAAATAATGATCAAGTAATAAAAGAATGCCTCATAGGCCATTCTAGTCACTTTATTGAATTAAAATAAAAAGGTTAAACCTTATTAAATTGTGACACCACTTTAAATCACATTCTCAAGTACTGAATATGTGGTGATGACATGTGTCAACATGATCCCATGTTTTAGTTGGAGAATATTAAATCTTAGGTAGTTTTCAATGAGTAGAAATTACTTTTCTAAAATAAATGAAATAAAACTATTTGCCCTAATGGTTGTAATGCTTGTGCTGATGTTAGATCATCTAGTGAAAACCTTGGTGTGATAAATTGAAATAGTTAAGAATTGTTTGGTGATTGTGTACCTCGTATTTATTTATAGACGATAGTACCGACCAAGGATACAAGGAGGAAAGAGGATACTACGAGGAAGAAGCCGAGGAGAACTTCAACCACTGCTCTGCACAAGGCAAGCCTAATACTACCAGTTGACTTGGCAAGCTAATACCTGAGCAAGATAACACTTGCAACTATGAAAGTTAGATAACCTAGGCAATGCATTAAGCATGCTTGGTTAGATACATTTGATTATACCCGATCCTAGTTTTACTTACAAGCTTAGTATTTTATTTCTTTATCAAAGCTTTTATTTGAGTTTACTTGGTGAATTGTAGATATTAGAAAGATATTTAAAGGTAGCATAAAGAGCATAAAACTCGGCCTAAGTTAGATAATCTTGATGTCATCCCGAGGCATGAGATTGAACTTAGATCATTGACACTTGATTACCACCCCTCATTAGTATTTACCCCCACTTGTAGATGCTAGTGCTAAGCATAAAACTTGATCAACTTTAGATGGGAATACTTGGTGAAAATGATTATGAAAACCTTAGAATGATGAGTCATTCTACTGAAATGTTTTGACATGTGTTTCCGAACACCAGATGATTTTTATGATGAAAATGTTAAGCCATGAGCCTTAGCCCTTTATAAAACTGATGGTTGTCTGGATGCGATACCATTCCAATTTTATCGTACAACCACAATACTCGAAATTTGGGTAGGTCTTGACTAGAAATTTATATACCTTAGTATAGGCTCCCTTGCGGCTAAGTTTTGAGCTGAGGCTACCTTGTGAAGATTGTCCACCTGTGCAGTACCCAAGACGACAGTTGGTCATGGTTGGGAGGCCAAATTCACAGGAGAGGTGCCTATACTAGGGCGTGTAATTGAAAGGTTGGGATTGATTATCCACATACTCAGTATGGTGAATTCAGGATTGTTCCTAATGGATGTATCGAATGTTGTAGTTAAAGTGTACCACCTCTGCAGAGTGTTAAAATATTCGAATATCCGTGTCTGTGGTTATAGACAGTTGGAGTGGCCATACTATTCTGTCGTCAGATGTATTAAAAATGACTTATGAAATGATTTATGACTTGACTTGACCACAACAGGGTTGTGATATGAAATTCAAGTTCCCACTTAGGTGTTATAAAACTTTCAACTAGCTTTCTTGCTTCTGAACTTAGTTAAGGTAAACCTAGATTTTTGCAAAATAACCCTAGATCTTAGTACTTCCTATTCCAAAACCACTTCACTTGTTAGTATTAGTTTGCGAGTACTTAAAGGGTACTCATGGCTTGTCCCTGGCTATTCCCGTGGCCAGACTATGAAGAGGAGTATCAGGAAGATGGACAACAAGAAGGTTACGACAACTAGGATCATCTCCCATCGTCAGCATAGCCTGTGACCATGAAGATGGAGCTTCGCCTATGCTATCGTTATTATTACGTTATTCCGCTGCTTGAATTGTATTAAGACTGGATCATGAGATCCTTATTTGTGTAAGACCTTATGTATGGTTTGTAATGGATGATGTACTATGATATCCAATCTGTTATGTCTCGCAAAAATGGTAATCATGGGATTGCGATGTATGGCATAAAAGGCATCTGGGATTAAAAATCTGGGTGTTGACAAGTTGGTATCAGAGCCATCCTGACCATAGGAGACCCAAGTTTAGAATGGACGTTTGAATCAAAAACTTAGTTTAAAAACCAAGGAAGTGAGTATTTATGAAAACTTATTCTCATTATTATCACTTAGACTCTTTCATAAAAATTCATGTTCCTCAAAAATTCTTGCAAACTTACATAAAATTTGACACACTTGATCACTCTACTAACTTACTCATCCTATATTCTTCTAGATGGGCGTGAAGTACAACAAGTTTTATCAGTTGGGGAATGGAGGAGACCTCATCTTTGAGCATGACTTGGACCAGCTTTCAGAGATGCTGGAGCGTCCGCACCCCAAGTTCTTTAGAGCTCAGCTCAACGATCAGGAAGGAGAGGATTTGTAGTGGCTAGTTGTTGCAAGTCTCCGAGGAAAGATTGAAGACCCCACCTCAGAGGGAATTCAGTTCACCTTGAGAGAGAACAACTGGCTCGATGGACTTTCTAGGGCCATGCAGGAAGCTCTTGCCCGTCTGTGTGGGCAGAGTATAAATCAGATCAAGGGTACCTGCTTTGATTTTTACCCAAGGCGTGATGTTATCGGACAACCACTGGAGGCCCCATATCACCACGAGCTGAAGAGTCAATTGGACCACCTCAGCTTCATGATGTATGACCGTCAGAAGGAGTTAGACAATGCCCGCTCCTAGGCCAACCACAAGTACGCCATCGCTGCCAAGAAGGATCAGACTATTGCCATGCTAGTGAAGGATCGCCAGTCTCGACACCGTCAGCTTGACAAGAAGGAGTGCATCATTTCCCATCTTCACCACAGGATCACAGATTTGGAGGATACCATCCACGAGAGAGACATGCAGCTGGAGGAGAGGGAGAATGCAGGGGAAGACCTTCGTGGAGACCCCTACTCCTATCTCAGCGATGATGATGACTTTCTGGAGGATCAGGCCATGGACTTCTTCACCGATGAGGATGACTTCGCCTTCATCAATGATGATGATGATGAGGATGATGAGGACACTGACTCCAAGGAGTAGTAGCACTTGAGCACTAGCGTTAGTGAGTTGTATTCGGTCCCACTGTATCTTAGTTTCACATAATGGTTCTTAAAACCATATGTTTTCCTTTGTTGTGGTGTGTATTGTATCGTGTGCTATGAATGAATGAATGAAAAGCAAGTTGCCAGAAAAATATGAGTCAAACTTCAAAAACTTTTCAAACATAAAACCCTTGAACCTTAGAAATTTCCCTCTTTTCTCATGATCTATCTCAATCTTCAGATGCCTCGCGGAGGAAGCACTTAATCCCCGGAGCCGATGCTACAAATCTTGTAAATGTTGGTTTTGGACCGCGAAGCTGAAAGAGTCGAACGTCAAGCCAACTTAGCCACCCTTCAACAGATAGCGCATATGGCCAACAACAATCAAGGCCATGGAAATCAGGACAACCATGGATCTAAGCTCAAGAATTTCAAGAACACCAGTCCACCCGTTTTCACTAAGTTTGAAGAGCCCCTAGATGAATATGATTGGCTGCAAACCATGGAGAACAACCTAGAAGTTGCAGGAGTGGAAGCTAATGAGAAGGTACTATTTGCCATCCACTATCTGGCCGGAGATGCAAGAGCATGGTGGAACAGCGTTCGCGCAATGAATGTAGGACAGATGATGACTTGGGAAGAGTTCAAAGTCAAGTTTAGCAGAACCCATGTGCCACCGTGTTTGATCAAGAGGATGAGATATGAATTCAGGAAACTGAAGCAAGGGAGGATGACCGTAGTGGAATACCATGACAAATTCTTGTCATTGGCTAGGTATGCACCGGATGAGATAGACACTGAAGCCAAGAAAAAGGAGAGATTCCTGAATGGTCTGCACGATGAGATGCAGCCAGTGTTAGTCAATATCCCCTTTGCTTATATTGAAGCTTTAGTGGACTCTGCCATTCATATGGAAGGCAAAATCAACCAAGACAATGAGAGCCGCAAGCGTCGCATGATGCACTAACCAGGAACCCACCATACACCAAAGTATCGCCCTAACCCATCTCCAGGATTTTCCCCAAGAACCAACAGACCCCCTATGAACCGTCCAACCTATCCCAACCGTGGAAACCCAAGGCCCGGAGGAAACCACAACAACCCCGGTAACCCCATCAATTTCAACCGTGCCCCGCCCAAGTTCAACACCAACAATGCCGCCACCAACACCAACACTTCCCCAAGGACTAGAAGCAATGTTGTGCCTGTTGTAGCGAAGGACAAGTCCCAAGTGACTTGTTATGAATGTGGAACCAAAGATCACTATTCCAATGAGTGCCCCAAGAAGATTGCCGCAGTCCCCAATGCAAATGCCCTAGCTCAGCAGCAGCGTCGTGTTCAGCTCGGAAGAAGGTTTTCCCCATGGAACTCACTCAACCGCAACGGACATCTCTTTCTCATGCGTGCGGAAGAAGCCCAAGAAGCGCCAGATGTCGTGCTGGGTATGTTTTCTGTTAACCCAGTACTTCCAAGAGTGTTGTTTGATTCTGGAGCATCACACTCGTTTGTTACTGAAGAATTTGCATGCACTAGTAAGATTAACCCCACCAAATTGAAGCATGTTATGATAGTTCAAATACCTTGTTCAACCACCAAAGCTAGACAAATTTGCAAGGTCGTGCCTATCTGAATCCATGGAATAGATTTTTATGCTAATCTAATAGTACTCGGAACTAAAGGTTTGGAAGTAGTACTAGGAATGGATTGGATGTCCAAACATAAAGGATTAATTGACTGTGCCAAGAAATCCATAACCATGACCAGTATAGCCGGAATATCAGTAGATCATGTATCTGAAACCTTGCCCCGTCAATTCAAATGCAACAAGAGTATAGCCCATCCAACCATTTACCAAGTTCAGATAGTCTGTGAATACCCCGATGTATTTCCAGATGTTTTTCCCGGTATGCCCCTAGATCGGCATATCGAGTTTATCATTGAACTAATCCTGGAACCGGACCCATAGCCCAGAGACCATATAGTATGAACCCGTCTGAACTAGTGGAGCTGAAGAAGCAACTGGATGCTATGCTGGAGATAGGACTGATCCAACCAAGTGCGTCGCCATGGAGATCACCTGTCTTGTTTGTGGACAATAAGGATGGAGGTAACCGTTTATGTACGGATTATCGTAAGTTGAATGATGTCACCATAAAAAACAAGTACCCGTTGCCAAAGAGAGAAGACCTGTTTGACCAGTTGACTGGTGCCAAAGTGTTTTCTAAGATTGATCTTAGAACTGGCTATCATCAACTCAAGATTGGTGCAGAGGATATTCCAAAGACTGCCTTCACCACCAGATATGGATTATACGAGTACACTGTCATGTCTTTTGGATTAACCAATGCCCCTGCTTATTTCATGAACCTCATGAATAAGATTTTTATGGACTTCCTGGATAAGTTTGTCGTTGTTTTCATCGATGACATTCTGATTTATTCCAAATCAGAAGAAGAACATTAACTACACCTAAGGACCATTCTTGGAACCCTTAGAGAGCATCGGCTGTATGCCAAGTTTAGCAAATGTGAATTCTGGTTATAGGAGGTAGGATTCCTCGGACATATTGTAACAGCCGGAGGAATTGCCGTTGACCCTACAAAGGTGAAGGATGTTGAAGATTTGCAAGCCCCAACCACTCAAACCCAAGTTCGTGCATTTCTCGGATTAGCGGGATACTACCGCAAGTTCGTCGAAGGATTCTCGAGTATCGCCAGACCCATGACCCAATTGTTAAAGAAGGATAAGAAGTTTGAATGGATGGATAAGTGTGAATCGAGTTTTCAAGAACTCAAGAGGAGATTGATTTTAGCCCCAATCTTGATCATGCAGGATATTACGAAGCCCTTTGATGTGTATTGTGACACATCCAAGATTGGACTCGGATGTGTGTTAATGCAAGAGGGCAAAGTTATATCTTATCTATCCCGACAACTGAAGCAGCATGAACAAAATTACCCAACCCATGACCTCACACTAGCATCCGTAGTTCTAGCCCTGAAGACATGGAGGCATTACCTCATGGGAAACCGTTGTGAGATTTATTCGGATCACAAGATCCTGAAGTATATATTCACTCAGAAGGAGCTGAATATGAGGCAGAGAAGATGGATTGAGCTAATCAAGGACTATGATCTAGACATTCACTATCACCCCGGTAAATCCAATGTGATAGCAGATGCCCTTAGCAGATTGCCGTGCCGCTTAAACTCCATGATCCTGAAGGAGCAACCAAGTTTGCACAAAGAGATGGAAGATTTCTGAATGGAATTAGTAAGTATTTTTGGCTAGCATAGAACTTCAACCCACTTTGATCAGTCAGATCAAGGAGGCTCAGAAAGGAAATGCTAGTATCGACGGAATCAAACATCGTATTGGTACAGGCAAAGTACCCGGATTCACCGAGGATGAATAAGGAGTTATGTGGTACAAAGGACGTCTTTATGTACCAGCAGATTCAGAGCTGAAGGAAACTATCTTGAAGGAGGCCCATGATACTCTTTATTCTATCCACCCCGGAGGGACAAAGATGTATCAGGATTTGAAGGAGCAATTTTGGTGGCATAAGATGAAGAGAGAAATCGGAAGCTATATCGCCAAGTGTGATATTTGTTAGAGAGTCAAGGCGGGACATCAAAGACCCGCAGGACTGTTGCAACCATTACAGATTCTGGAATGGAAATGGGATTCAGTTGGAATGGACTTTATCACCGGATTGCCTACTTCTAGTAGGGGAAATGACCCTATTTGCGTCATAGTTGATAGATTGTCCAAGGTATCCCATTTCTTACCAGTCAAGACCACCTACCAAAGTTCAAAGCTAGCAGAGTTGTACATCGCTAGAATCGCCAGTTTTCACGGAGTCCCCAAGAACATTGTATTGGATCGAGGAACTCAGTTTACCTCGAGATTTTGGAAGAAAGTCCAAGAAGGATTAGGAACCCAACTGGATTTTAGCACATCTTATCACCCTCAGACTGATGGACAAACGAAGCGAGTAAATCAAATACTCGAAGATATGTTGAGAGCATGTGTGCTAGAGTATGGATCTAAATGGGAAGACTGTCTGCCTTTCGTAGAATTTTCTTACAACAACAGTTATCAAGCTAGTTTGCAAATGGCCCCATTTGAGTTCATGTATGGAAGTAAGTGTTGCACCCCTTTGAATTGGTTGGAAGTAGGAGAGAGTTAGATTTTCGGACCCAACATCCTATGAGAAGCAAAAGAGAAAGTTCACAAGATCTGTGAGCACCTCAAGACCGCCCAGTCAAGACATAAGAGTTACGTCGACAAGAGACGTCGAGACCTCGCTTTCAATATCGTAGATTTTGTGTATCTCTAAGTGTCGCCTTTGAAAGGAATGCAGCGCTTCCATCTCAAAGGAAAGTTAGCCCCTAGATATATTGGACCTTTCAAGATTCTGAATCATCGAGGAGAAGTATCGTATCAACTAGAACTTCTAGAGGAGATGTCAGCAGTGCATAATGTGTTCCATATATTGTTACTTCGCAAATGCCTAGAAGTCCCAGAGAAGACCGAAGTTATTAAGAACATTGATCACCGCACCATAGAGATCAACGATGACCTGACGTATCCCGAAGTACCCATCCGTATTTTGGAGGAAGCTTTCAGAACCACCAGGACCAGAAGCATCAAGTTTCTCAAGATTTACTAGAGTAACCACACTGAAGAAGAAGCTACCTGGGAGCAAGAAGATAACATCAAGATGGAGATTACCGATCTTTTTAAATATTAGTTTTCTTCTTTCTTCTTTCTCAAATCTAGGGACGAGATTTTGTTGAAGGAGGGAAGGTTTGTCACATCCCAAAAAATGTTGAACAATGATTATCCAATTCCAATCACCCAAATTAGGGTGAACAAAAACTTTGGTTAATCAAATCAATATGAATGCATATGTGTATGTGAGGATTGAATTAATGAATGAATGAACTTGTGTGATTGATCTAAATAGCAAGGAATGGATTAAAGATGAAAACAACATAATCTAAAACATTTCCAAGCAGAAACAAATCATGAGAAAATCAAAAACAAAACAAATAAGCAAATGGTTATTTTGGCCAATCTTGCTCACTAGACCACTTTGAGTGTTTCTAGTCCAAGATTTCAAACAGAAACTTTTCCATTTCTTTTCAACCCTTGCTAGACCAAGTAAAAGAGAATCAAATCCCACCTTTCAAACTTGCAGAAATATTTGGCAACTTGATTCAAATCACAATTCAAAATTGAATCTGATTCGTATGTGAAGATCCCACATTCTCAAAACCCAACCAAACCAGTGCACCTTGACCAATCCAACTAACCAGATACTCCCTAGTATGTAACCAACACACCCACCAAGTTTGAATCCAAAATTCAAATTTGAACCTCTTTCGGCCATTTCATCAAACAACTTGTAATCAGAAAACAAACAAACATCAAACACTATTAGGAGCAGTGATTTTGGCCAACCTTGTTCCCTCTATAGCTCACACTACACTCTCAGTAGATGATCTAGCTCAATTAACAAGATTTTGCACCACTGTGAGCATGCCATAGCCATCAATGGTGACCATGCCGATCCTAACTTGCCATCCCAATGTCGACATCTAGCTAGGAGCCTCACCAAGCCTAGCTACCTTGTCTGGGACACAAGCCACCGTCCACCGCCACACCCTGTCTAGTGCCCAAGCGTTTCTAGCCACTGGACCACTCGGAACGAGCGGGCCCAGTCTCTCTGCAACCATGCCGAGAGCGCGCCAGAGCGGCGCGCTCGACACGCGAGCACAGACCGCGCCCCGCCTTCACCGCCCTCGTGCGTGATCACCACCGCCCCAGGAACCGCCCGGACATGTCCGTTTGCCGCCGCGCGGATCGTAGACGTTGTGCGCCATTAAAACCACCGTCGGACCCGCCTAGAGCGCAGCAACGTTCCGACCGTTTCACACCACCCCATGCCTCGCCATCACCCCGCCCCAAAAGGAGTCACCGGTACCAGGAGGATCGCCGTTGTCGACTTCGTCGTTCGCCCCCATCCCGACCATCGCCGGAGCCCCGGTGAGCCCCCACTGACCCCCACTGTCCATGCTAGGGTTCGACCTCACCGCGTTCTATTCATACATGGACGATGAACCTCAGCCGTAGATCTAGCTTCTAATCATATGGCCCTAATCGCCCCGTACCCCTTCGCACCCCTCTGTCTCACTTATGAGTGGGGACAACCACTTAACCCGCCCGCGCGTGTGCTGTGTGTAGTGGTCCGGCCCAATTAACCTCCTGTGCGACCCAGTAATTCAAATTTAGGTTTGTTCTTTTAGTTTCAAACTCATTTCTGTATCTAGATTCAAAAATCAACCCAGCTCGATTCACTGAAGCAAAATGCATGAAACCAATTTTGTTAGAAAGGTACTAGAGTGCTTAATCCAAGCCCGTTGGATTCAAACCATTTGGATTTGTAGATCTTCTATAGTAAAATAACAAGGCAGAAGCTTTTCTGCATTCAAACATTTTTCAAAATTCAACCATAAAAGCTTTTGAGTTGATCCCAACTCTCAAAATCACATTTAACAAGACCTTTCTGAATATATAAAAATATATAGGTTTACTTGCAGAAATAATGATCAAGTAATAAAATAATGCCTCATAGGTCATTCTAGTCACTTTATTGAATTAAAATAGAAAGGTTAAACCTTATTAAATTGTGACACCACTTTAAATCACATTCCCAAGTACTGAAATATGTGGTGATGACATGTGTCAACATGATCCCATGTTTTAGTTGGAGAATATTAAATCTTAGGTAGTTTTTCAATGAGAAGAAATTACTTTTCTAAAATAAAGGAAATAAAACTATTTTCCCTAATGGTTGTAATGCTTGTGATGATATTAGATCATCTAGTGAAAACCTTGGTGTGATAAATAGAAATAGTTAAGCATTGTTTGGTGATTGTGTACCTCGTATTTATTTATAGACGATAGTACCGACCAAGGATACGAGGAGGAAGGAGGATACTACGAGGAAGAAGCCGAGGAGAACTTGAACCACTGCTCTGCATAAGGCAAGCCTAATACTACTAGTTGACTTGGCAAGCTATTACCTGAGCAAGCTAACACTTGCAACTATGAAAGTTAGATAACCTAGGCAATGCTTTAAGCATGCTTGGTTAGATACATTTGATGATACCCAATCCTAGTTTTACTTACAAGCTTAGTATTTTATTTCTTTATCAAAGCTTTTATTTGATTTTACTTGGTGACTTGTAGATATTAGAAAGATATTTAAAGGTATCATGAAGAGCATAAAACTTGGCCTAAGTTAGATAATCTTGATGTCATCCTGAGGCATGAGATTGAACTTAGATCATTGACACTTGATTACCACCCCTCATTAGTATTTACCCCCACTTGTAGATATTAGTGCTAAGCATAAAACTTGATCAACTTTAGATGGGAATACTTGGTGAAAATGATTATGAAAACCTTAGAATGATGAGTCATTCTACTAAAATGTTTTGAAATTTGTTTCCAAACACCAGATGATTTTGATGATGAAAATGTTAAGGCATGAGCCTTAGACCTTTATAAAACTGATGGTTGTCTAGATGCGATACCATTCCAATTTCACCGTACAACCACAATACCCGAAATTTGGGTAGGGCTTGACTGAAAATTTATATACCTTAGTATGGGCTCCCTTGCGGCCAAGGTTTGAGCTGAGGCTACCTTCTGAAGATTGTCCACCTGTGCAGTACCCAAGACGACAATAGGTCATGGTTGGGAGGCCAAACTCACAAGAGAGGTGCCTATACTAGGGCGTGTAATTGAAAGTTTAGGATTGATTATCCGCATACTGAGTATGGTGAATTCAGGATTGTTCCTAATGGATGTATCGAATGTTGTGGTGAAAGTGTACCACCTCTGCAAAGTGTTAAAATATTCGAATAGCCACGTCCACGGTTATGGTCAGTTGGAGTGGCCATACTGTTCCGTCGTCAGATGTTTTCAAAATGACTTATGAAATGATTTATGACTTGACTTGACCACAACAGGGTTGTGATATGAAATTCAAGTTCCCACTTAGGTGTTATAAAACTTTATACTAGCTTTCTTTGCTTCTGAACTTATTTAAGGTAAACCTGGATTTTTACAAAATAACCCTAGAGCTTAGTACTTCCTATTCCAAAACCACTTCACTTGTTAGTATTAGTTTGCGAGTACTTAAAGGGTACTCATGGCTTGTCCCTGGCTATTCCCTGGGCATACTATGAAGAGGAGTATTAGGAAGGTGGATAGTAGGAAGGTTACGACAACTAGGATCATCCCCCATCGTCAGCATTGCCTGTGACCATGAAGATGGAGCTTCGCCTACGCTATCGTTATTATTACGTTATTCTGCTGCTTGAATTGTATTAAGACTGGATCATGAGATCCATATTTGTGTAAGACCTTATGTATGGTTTGTAATGGATGATGTACTATGATATCCAATATATTATGTCTCGCAAAAATGGTAATCCTGGGATTGCGATGTATGGCATAACAGGCATCTGGGATTAAAAATCCAGGTGTTGACATCCACCATGCATTTGGTGAACTCGCTGTCGTCAATCAAAGGGTTGATGACCATGGCATATTGGTTCTCCATTGGGATGAGGTCTGGGTGATCCTTCCTATCCCAAGTGATTGGTACTTTCGACCAACGCAGGTACTGGGGAACTGGGGGTAGTGTGGCCATCAGTATGCTCATCGAGATTTTCTGTGCCCGGACAGTTGGGGTGCCAAGGAAAGTGTGGTATACGGCGGACTTTGCTACGTCCAAAACGTATCTACTTTCTCGAACACTTTTCTATTGTTTCTTCTCTAAACTTGTGTGATTTGGATACCACTAACATTGACTGACGTTGTTTTCAGCAGAATTACCTTGATGTCTTGTTTTTGTGCAGAAAATGAACTATCAGGAAAAATCCCGGAAAATATGCCAAAAATTATATTTCACCAAAAGATGCACGGAGCCAGAAGATGAGTTGGAGAAGGAGCCTGGGGGACCACACCCATGCCAGGCGCGGGCCCACCACTGCCCGCGCCTGGGGGGGTGCAGCCACCCCAGGCACCCCCTCGGCCTCCCTCTGCGCCTATAAGTTGCCTTTCGACCTAAAAATCGAGGGGGGGGTCGATAGTTTTCCAGAAAGAGTTCCGCTCCACCGCCGCTACCAGAAACCAAGATTCGGATCTAGAAAGTCCGTTCTGGCACCCTGCCGGGACGGGGAATTTGGAGAGGATCATCACCAATGCATCTCCATCGACCACCGATGTTTCCCTCATCCATGAGTGAGTAATCCCCCGCTGTAGGCCTGTGGATGGTAGGGATTGGATGAGTTCTATCATATAATTGAATAAGATTGTTAGGGCATAGTGCCTAGTATCTCTATTAGTGCTATTTGACTTTGTTGCAACTTGTTGTGCTTAATGTTTGTCACTAGGGCCCGAGTGCCATGATATCAGATCCAGGGGCCTAAACCTAGGTAAATCTCGTGTCCCCTGGTTGCTTGTCTGTTAACCGTTCCGTGATCTCCAGAACCCCCATCTTATCCAAAACCCAAGCTCATAACAATGGGCATTGACGAGATTAAACCACGTCAATTGGCGCCGTATGTGGAAACTGGGGGCGATGATTGTGCGATCGTGACGGTCCCGACCAAAGCGATCTACAACTCCTTGGCGATGGATAGCCATCTCCTCTTTGGCGCTTTCGACTTCACCGCCCACTCGCCAGCCACCATGAAGGACTTCGAGCCCGTAGGTGACGGGCTCGAGATCCTGTTCGGGAGCTTCTGCTTCCAGGTGGGATAGACCGGCAATCTCCACCTCCCAGAGCGGGTGCCACTACCATCGATCAGGCCCACCTCGTGGGCTCCGCATCCCGTTCTACACACATCGCCATCGACAGATGAGTCATATGACAGCAGCAGCTACAACTCAGATCTATGCAATCCGTCGTCGGATGAAGGGACCTACAGTTCCGGATCCGGAAGCTGCGGCAGCAGCGATCTGACCTACGGACGCTACCAATGCGCCGTGGTCATCCAGATCAACGTCGATCAGCAACCACCCAACCCGCAGGATAGAAACGGCGAAAACAGGAGACAACCGTCCCCTCGCCCAACGAGGATGACCCCGATGCCAATCAAGTAATCCACCTCAGCAAGGAAGGATGGAACCAAGCACGCGAAGCCGTAGCGGGCAACAAAATCCTGCCTGTGGGTGCCTTGCGGGACCTATTGATGGCGTACCACCTGCTCCTCATTAAAGAGCACAAAAAGCAGGTGAAGATGCAGGAAGTACTCGACAAACGTAAGCAAGCGTCCTTGGACTGTAGCGCGCGGCGAGCTGCGCTCTCCGCCATTGGCGGCTCTAGCTCGCACGACAACAACGCTAACAAGCATCGTTCTCGTGTAGAGAACACGAACCCCGATGCACGTCGTGAAGTGACTCGAACCCTCAACACGTCCTTCATCGAGATGGACGCCAACGACAACATCATCCCGAAGACGCCGCAAGCTGCGATCATGGCAGCCACCACATACCTCGCGTCCCATCCAGCTCCAGTGGGGGACCCGAAAAGGGCCATGCACAACTCCGCACTAGCCGGACTCGGACTCGTTGGAGTTGTGCTCCACGGAGAAGCTCCTGTGGAGCCAAAAAAGAAGGGTGCGGTCAGATTCAACCGCAGTCCCACACCTTCATCCGACGAGGAATAATATGACCTACCTCGATGGCACAAGAGCTCGCGACATCGCAGCTGCGACTAGGACGCTCGAAGCAAACTCACCCAATGCAAGATCGACAAAGCATGTGCCAAGCGCGTGTGCTCATCCGAATCTGAAGAGGATGACAACGAAGGATAACTCTACGGGGCTCGATGCTTCAGTAGATCTGTTCGGCGGACACGGATGTCGAGTAAATTCAAACTTCCTTCGTACACTCCAAAGTTTGATGGCACGCAGGACCCTAAGGCGTGGCTCAGCGACCACCTGTCGTCTGTCAAGCTGCACGGCGGCAACAAAAACACCGCCCTACAATGCCTTCAGCTGCAGCTGACAGGCGCAGCCCAGATCTGGCTCAGTAGCCTATCCTTGGGATCCATCCGAAGCTGGGAGGAACTGGCGTATAGTTTCATCTGAAACTTCAAGGGCACCAGCAAGAGGCCAGCCTCGATCGAAGAGCTAAGGGCCTGCACCCAATGAACGGGCGAATCCATTCGCTCGTATATACTACGCTGGTCCAACAGCAAAAACTCTGTGGCACACATCTCTGAGGAGAGAACAATCAACGCCTTCAAGGATGGCGTTAAACGCCAGGACTTCAAGGAAGAACTTGGGCGCGTCAAACCCAAGACACTCGACCACATCGTGGACATCGCCAACAGGTGGGCAGATGGTGAGGACTCCGTCCACCGAGCACATTCGGAGGAGGAAGATGACTATGTCCGCCGATGCGAACGCCGTAGCAAACGAAGATCGCATGTCTATGACGATCGCGATGGATCCGACATGGTCGCGGTTGGCTACGCCGACCGTCGCAACGAAAGCAACCGCAGCAGCGACGGATACCGTGGAAACAACTTCCGCGATGGAGGACGTCCAACGCAATCGTGGCAACACCGCGGCCGCGACGACGAGCCCTCAGCATACGACAAGTTGTCGGGCCCATGCACCATCCACTTCTACATTGACAAGCAGGATGGCAAAAAGAAGGCAAGCCACATGCTCAAAGACTGCCGCGAGTTCCAGAAACTCAGGGAGAGCATGTCCTAGATGAGGCAACAAGCCCCGAACCCTGGGTACGGACACGCACCCGCACTACGTGACATCGCCCACGGAGCTCCTCCACCACCACCCGTGGGACCCTCGAATCACCCAATCGCACCCGCGCAGAACAATGGCGAAAACGGGTACCCCGCGCTGAAAGGATCATTGATGATCCAAAAGGGGCGCCCAACAAATAGGGTGCAATAGAAAATCACCCGCCAAGTCAGCTTGGTTGTGACCTCTCCACCCGCCATCCCTGAGTACCTCAGCGGTTCGAAGTCCTGCATCACGTTCAGCCGTTTGGATCACCCCCGCCAGATCCCTCGCCCAGGTCATGCTGCCCTGGTGCTCAAGGCGCAGATCGGAGGGTTTGAGATGAGCCGCGTCTTCATGGATGGTGGCAGCGGCATCAATCTGATGTTCGCTAGCACCTTAGCAGCAATACGGATCCCGCTGTGCAGCCTGGAACAATCTGACACAACGTTCCACGGCATCGTCCCAGGGAAGGGCATATTCCCCCTAGGAAAGATATGGCTCGACGTCATCTTCGGCAAGCCCGATAACTTTAGGTGCGAGCGACTCGAGTTCGAAGTGGTGGATTGGCCATCACAATACCACGCCATCCTCGGGCGCGTGGCATTCGCACGGTTCCTGGTAGTACTGCACTATGCGTACCTGCTACTCAGGATGCCAGGACCTAGGGGCGTCATCATGGTCCACGGAAGCTTCACCCGATCGGATCACTATGACAGGGACTTCAACAGAATCTCCCAGTTATTCGGCATGCAGGAGGAGCTCATAAGGCTCCGAGAGGTGACAGACAACGTGCCACCCCTAGTCTCAAGGCAGAACGCACTTGACATGTCGTTCGACTCAACAGTTAACACGAAGAAGGTGCAGGTCCACCCGACGGACGCCTCCAAGACGGCGCTGATCGCCAACGACCTCATCCCCACATAGGTAAGCACGCTCATCAAATTCCTTCATGAGCGCTGGGAAATCTTCGCCTGGTGTCCTGCGGACATGCCAAGAGTTCCCAGGGAATTCGCTGAGCATGCACTCAACGTGTTTCCAGATGCTAAGCCCGTGAAATAATCCATCCGACGATTGTCCGAGCCGCGAGCCGAAGCCATCGGAGTCAAAGTCAATAGACTTCTCGACGCCTATTTCATCAGGGAGATCAAGGAAAGCGAGTGGTTGGCCAACACCATGATGGTCCCTAAAAAGGACATGGACATCCTGCGGATGTGCGTGGACTTCACCTCGCTGAACAAGCACTGCCCGAAGGATCACTTCCCTCTCCCTCGGATCGATCAGATCATTGATTCGACTGCAGGATGCAAGAAACTCTCCTTCCTCGACGCCTATTCAAGATACAACCAGATTCGACTGAAGGTCGAAGACCAGGAGAAAACGGCGTTCATCACGCCGTTCGGAGTATTCTGCTACAACACAATGCCCTTCGGGCTGAAGAACGCATGTGCCACGTACCAGCGGTTCATGCAGGCATGTCTGAAGAGCCAGATCAGCCGCAACATACAGGTCTATGTCGATGACATAGTAATCAAAACGAGGGAGGCCAAGACACTGATCGACGATCTCCGCGAGACGTTCGACAACCTTGATCGATACAAGATCAAGCTGAACCTAGAAAAGTGCGCCTTCGGCGTCCCATCTGGTCAACTGCTTGGCTACTTCATCTCCCAGCGAGGGATCGACGCGAACCCGAAGAAAATCCGGGCCATAATGGCCATGGAGAAACCGAAGAACCTGAAAGGCGTCCAACAGCTAGCTAGACGCATTGTGGCGCTGAGCAGGTTCATCAGCTGCATGGGCGAAAAGGCCCTGCCTTTCTATCAGCTGCTATGCAAAGCATACAAATTCGAGTGGACACCCGAAGAGGACGACACATCCGAAGATCTGAAGCGACTACTCTCCACCTCGCCCATCCTGGTCACGCCAAAGGAACGCGAGCCTCTACTGTTATACATTGCAGCCACACACTAGGTGGTAAGCACCGTGCTCGTGGTCCTCAGCGAGGTATTGACGCCAACAAAACAAAGGTACCATCACTACCAGAAACTCGCCTATGACGTGTTCATGACGGCTCATCGGCTGAGCCACTACTTCCAGGAGCATCAGGGCATGGTCGTCAACGAGGCACCCCTGAACAGCATCCTGAACAACCCGGAGGTCACGGGACGCGTGGCACTGTGGGGCATTGAGCTGTCTCCTCTAGACATAGTCTACGAGAAGCGCCATGCGATCAAGTCCCAGGTCCTCCCGGATTTCCTCATCCACTGGATGCAACTACAGCTGCCGGACACCCCGGACATGACACAGTCATGGACGATGCACTTTGATGGCTCCAAGCGCGAGGCTGGAGCAGTAGTCGGGGTCATACTGACATCCCCGCAGGGCGACAAGATGAAGTACGTCCTCCGGATGAAATTTCGAGCTTCCAACAACGAAGCCGAATATGAGGCCCTCATCCATGGCATGAGGATGGCCAAGATCTACGGCACAACGCGCCTGGTCATCTACGGTGACTCGAACCTCGTCGTCCAACAGACGATGAACGAGTGCTACGTGCACGCCGCCAACATGATCGCGTACCGCGTGCTCTATAATTCACTCGAGGGAGACTTTGACGGCTGCGAGCTTCGGCACGTTGGAATAGAAAGAAACGAAGAGGCCGACAGACTCGCCAACATCGGCTCCACCTGCGTACGGGTGCCACCAGGTGTGTTCCTCAAACAGATCTGCGTGCCATCCATCAAAAGGAAATTCCCCAAGGGATCACCCGAAGAAGCAGAGCACTCGGGGGTTGCGCTACCCGAAGGACAGGAAGGACCAGAAAAACTCGACACAGAGGTCGCGGTGGTCAACCTGATGCAGGTCATGGCAATCGAAGAAACATGGATGCAGCCGTATTTGCGATACCTGATAAACACGGAACCGCCTGATGACCCAACAGATGCCTGGTGCATATCTCGCCGGTCCAAGGCCTTCACCATCATCAATGTTGAGCTGTACAAGTGCAGCATTTCGAGTGTACTCCAAAGGTGTGTCACCATCGGTGACGGCAAAACTATCCTCCAAGACATCCATGACGACATTTGCGGCCATCACGCGAGCAGCCGCACCCTCATCGCCAAAGCTCTGCGAGCTGGGTTCTACTGGCCAACGGCCATGAACGACGCCAAGGACATCGTCCGAAGGTGAAACGGGTGCCAGAGGTTCGCAGAAAAACCGCACACACCTGGATCGGAGCTCGGGCCCATACCCCTGGCCTGGTACTTTGCCCAATGGGGCCTCGACATGATCGGCAAACTGCCCAAGTCCTCGAAAGGAGGACACATCTTCCTCCTGGTCGCAGTCGACAAATTTACCAGGTGGATCAAAGCCATGCCCGTTACCAACCAAAAGGGTAAAACGGCCGTGAATTTCTTCGAATCCATAGTCTACAGGTTCGGCGTGCCTCACATCATCATCACCGACAATGGGTCGAACTTCATCTCCAAAGAATTCCAGGACTTCTGCGAAGGCCTCGGGATCAACATATCATACGCCTCTGTGGCGCACCCGAAAACGAACGGGCAGGTCGAAAAGGCCAACGGCCTCGTCGGCGGCGGCATCAAGAAACGCCTAATGAGCCTGCTCGAGCGACTTGCGGGAGCCTGGACAGAAGAGCTACCCTCCGTCCTTTGGAGCCTGCGCACAACGCCAAACAGCTCAACTGGCTACACGCCTTTCTTCATGGTGCACGGAGCCGAAGCCGTGTTGCCCGCAGAAGTACGCCATAAGGCCCCACGGGTCGTCGCCTACAGCGAAGCCGAATCGACGGCCGCACTCGAAGACGCCGTCGACACACTCGACGAGGCACGCGACGTCGCCGCAGCTCGATCAGCGGTCTACCAGCAGAGCCTCCGCAACTATCACAGCCGTCGGCTGCGCCCAAGGTCCTTCGTCGAAGGAGACCTAGTCTTACGACTCAAGAAAGAGCGGCCGAAGAAGCTCGAGTCACCCTGGGAAGGACCCTATGTCATCACCGAAGTCATCCTAGGTGGCGCCTATCGCCTCAAGCACGTGGAGTCTGGATTCGCATACTCCAACCCATGGAACGTCGCACAACTGCGACGCTTCTACCCCTAGCTATCCCCCTTTACTTTCAATAAGGCTATTCAGCCAAGGATACTTAGCCGAAAAATGTATCTCCTCATTATGATATGAATAAAGCTAAGTGTATTGACCCAAAATTTATCTCTTACTCGCATTTCTTTATGCTACAACACACTTGGGGTCTCCCCCTCACCTCACGACTTCGTCGACTGAGGATAACGCATGTACACCTGAGTAGCTGATCACATCAGGCTAACGAAAAGGGAATGCATACAAACAAGCACCACGTGCTAATACAATAAACCTTTACAGCAAAGGGCATAACACGCCTAGTCGAATACATACAAGTTTTTACATCTATCTTTTTACAGGTCCTACCTATTCTGAAGAATCACCTGCGCACGATGCTCAAAGAGATCTACAACTTGTTCGGCATACTGCCTCACAGCCGCATAGTGCGGGCGCATGTCCCACATGTCACTATCTGGCTGAGGAGGCGGCCCATGCAACAAAGAAGAAGATCCACATCGTATGGCGTACAAGACGAGGGAAAGCTCGGCCTTCACCCCGGCAACCAACTGGTGACGCACCAGCTCCTTGACGTGACGCACATCTTGAAACTTCGCCATCAAGCCCTAGAGAGTCAATGGCGCTTCATCCAGAGGAAACATGACGTGCAGAATCGACGCCAGGGAAGTCTTCACCTGCCGCAACACTCGCGATACCTAGTGAGCACGATCCTGCACAGTCGCAAGGACCATGGCACGGTCGCGATCCATCCAGAAAAAGCCACCGGCTTCCATATCTTGCTGGGTTAAGAAATTGATTTGAACTGCAACGCGCTCTTTCTCCTCCCTAGGACAAGGTTAGCACCTGCAACACCTACAAAGTAAGATGACCAGCCAACAAATGCATCCGAAAATGAGCAACAGCTCGAATAAACTTACATTATAGCTGTTCGGCCAAACGCCACAGCTCCCCCATCAGATATTCCTCTCTGGCAGCGCCTCGCTCCGCCTTCGACTTCCAAACGTCCGCCTAGCCTCGAATGCCAAGCAACTCCTTCTCAAGACTGCGGACGCGATAACAAAGAAATACAAGCTGCGACGCATCATCTAAGGATGGTCGCGGCTGCAGAGCAAACGAAGTATCGACGGGGTCATCACCCGAAGGTCCCTGGATGAAAACAGACAAGGATATGAACAACAAACGAATGGGCAACAGCTCGAAGGTTCATTATATACAACAAAAGCCACTGCGTGGCACAGGAATTGCTCATGAAGATATTACAACAAAAGTAGACGACAACTATCCTACAACTACAAGGCCTAAGCAGCTGCGTCCTGCGTGGCCTCGAAGCCAGATTGCCTGCTCTTGACCTCTTCCTGCTTCCTCACCGCGTACTCCGCCAGCAGGTCAATCAGCTTTGGCCCATAGTGTTTACAGCGGGCAGCATAGAGAGAAAAAGCTACATCGGATCCGTCGGGAGCCGTTGGCATCTGGGAGGTGACCTGATGAAGATCTAGCTCCGCCCCAGACGTACGCCATGGCCATCGCCAGCCCCATGGACGCGTTGATGCCCTTCTGCTTGCGCTTATACGCCGCGGGCGCATCGGCTGACAGCGCATCCGCCAACAAGTCGACATCCTCAAGGGCAACGCCCTTGGGGACGAGCTCCTTGTAGAAGCACCCGAGAACCTCCTTGGCTTTGGCAAGAGATCCAACCACATTACTGTAGTGGTCTTCGACCGCCGCAGTAGCATCATCCAGAGCACTACCGTGCTCCAGAGCATTGCGGTCGAACTCAATGCCTGCCGCATCTAGAAAAACGGAAAAAGTACAGTAAGAATCAAACAAAGCCAGAGAGACAAGGCAGTCGAAATGGAACATACAGGCGAAATTACTCGCCCGAAATAGCCTTGGCAGCAGCCATCAGCTTCTCGGCTACCTCCTTCTCGCGCGAAGCTGCGGCGGTGGTGAGCTGCTCCTCGCGGTCCGTAGCTTCCTGCTGTAGGCGCTCCTTGGCCGCAGCTGCGTCAGCTAGCTCCCGCTCGAGGCGCTCCTTCGCACCAACGGCGTCCTCGGCCTTTTTCTCCGCTCACCCGAGGCTCTTTTTGAGAGCATCAAGCTCGTGGAGGGCAGTGTTATTTTCATCTGCAAAAAGAAAAAAGAACATGCATGAGCTTCACAAGCTAGCAAAGCAGACGAAGAAGTAGAAGATCTAGCTAAGGATGTACCTTGAATCCGCTGCAGGCTGGCCTCCAACGCCAGATGCTGCTTCACTAGCTGGTTGGCACCTTGCACAAAAGGATGCAAGAAGAAACAACTTGTCAGGAAAAGGGCTCGGGGGTTGCGCCCAAGAAATGAGCAAAAAGAAATCAAACACACAAAAAATGCTCGGGGGCTCCCCCCGAGACACGCACAAAACGGAAGCAAAGATCAGCAGATCACACAAAAAACGCTTGGGGGCTCCCCCACGGCAAGAACGGAAGCACTTACATGATCATACAGAGACTCTGAAGGTCTGGCTGTAGTCTTCTGGGAGACGATCACCTGAGCCTCCTGCGGAGAGGGGTTCAGAGAAACGCCCCCAGAGGTGGCCACAGTCTAAGAAGGAGGAGGTGTCATCTTCGACTCCCCCACCATCTCCTGAGTGGCATCGCTAAACGAGCCCTCAGAGGAGTGGCTGCAAAGTAAAACACCAGTCAAAGACAAGCAAGCAACAAGGAAAGATAGCAAAAAGCATTCTAAGGAACTTACGAGTCCATATCGCTCAAGTTGAAAACAGGCAAGGTCCTCTTTCCCTTCTTCTCTTCCTTCTTCTCTTCCTTCTTCTCTTCCTTCTTCTCTTCCTTCTTCCTCTTCGCCGGCGGCTGTGGCGCTATAGCCCGCACAGGCACGGCCGGAATGGGGGAGGAAGAGCCACCATCACCTCCACTGTGACGAACAAGGCATGGCGGGTCCCTAGGCGTTGGCGGAGTCGAGGCATCCGATGATTCACTCGATCTCCGTGCCCGCTTTCGGGTCTGCTCCTTGCTTGACACGGGGGCTTCCTCAACCGGTGATTGCGCCGAGGGAAGCTCAGACATAGAGTCCACTACCTCATTGTCCGGCGCATCCGAAAAACGTTTGGGTAGTGGAGGTACCATGCCAGGCACCTTGAACTCCTGCACAATGAAGACAAAGTTTCAGAAAATATAACTGCAAGGAAAACACACTAGAAAATAGCGCTACGCGCACGTCCCAGATCTACACCTGCGGGACGGGTCGAGAAGCACTGAACGGAGGGGTCCGCGACTTCCCCGGAAGGTCCTCGTCGGTTTTGAACTTCAGCAGCGGCCGAAGGACTCTGTCAGGGTCCCCCTTAGAGAGCTCCTCAGCCGCAACTCTCGTCGGGTCATGGCGGCCAGAATAAAGGAACATCGGGTGTGCCCTAGCCTGGAGCGGCTGCACCCGACGTTTAAGGAAGGTGCGCATAATATCCACACCGTTCACCTCCTTCTCCGGAAACACCTAGAGGTCCTCCACCCAATGATAGAGCTCCTCTATCTCCTCCACCTCGCCCTCCAGGATATGATTCTTCCAGGATCTCTTCTTCAAGATCTCCTGGGTGGAGTCGAAAGGGGCAAGGCCGAAATCCTGTCTGTCCACTATGGAATCGCGGATATAAAACCACCTCTTCCGCTAGTATTGGACAGACTCAGACATAGAAAAAGAGAAGAAAAGAAAGTTGGATCAAAGAGAAATGATACAGCCACCAATCGGATAAACTCCGTCGAAGCCAGATTGCCTCAATAGAGCTTCCGGAAGAGGCCAAAGTGCGGCTCGATACCGAGCCAGCACTTGCATAAGGTGATGAAATAGGCGATGTGGAGAAGAGAATTTGGCGAGAGATGGTGGAGTTGGATGCCATAGAAAAAAAGCAGTCCACGGAGAAAATCGTGGACTGGGAGAGAGAGAGAGGCCCCAAAGGAAAAAAGTAACAAACATGACCTGAAACCCTGCGGGTGGACGGGGAATTACCTCATCACCGGGAATCTTGACGGCCTCCTTGTCCTATGGGATTAAACCCTGCTCATGAAGCTTGCACAGGTCGCCCTCGCGCGTCTCCGTACGTCGCCACCCACCATCGGTGACGCGAGTAGCGACGGTGCCTTTTTTGCCACCGGCAGCAGCGCTGGTGCCCGCCACGGTGAAAGCCTTCTTCGGCTTCCCCATTGCAGTATGGCGACGACGGCGGTGTGAGCGCACAAAAGAGGACGGGAAAGAATGAAGAACTTCCAGCACGGTAAGAAAAGCTCAAGAAGGTGGAAGCAGTGAAAAGCAAGTGGCTGCGGTGAAAACAAATAAATTTTTCCCCACAGTTATAAGGACGAAGACGATGAACAGGGACCGTTCATCGGGAAGCCCTAGAGCCAGCATCAAATCCAACCATCCACATGTCAACACAGCAGCGAACCGTCGCTTGCACGCCGTCCACTACGCACGGAAATCGAGGAGATGACGTAATTCTCGCCACGTCGCGCGTGACCGGTCAACTCCAAGTCAGAAAGTGGGACCCACGTTTGTCCAGTCGCGTCACCTCTGGCACCGCAGACGCTTGAGGTCACCGATCATCAGCACTGACGTCATCAAAGCTATACTAGCAACGGTTACAAATTTTCGGCTAAACAGTTAAAGTACTCACTCGAATCTACGATTCGAGCAACTACTCGAGGGCTACTCCTATCAGGAGCGCTAGCCGCGCACCCGAAGCATGAATAGCGTACTACGCCAATGATTTATTTCTTTGATTCCTACGTCGAGTCTACGACTCCACTACGGACTCGGGGGCTACTCCCATAGGGAGGATTGATTCAAGCATCCGAAAAAATTGTGTCCTACGGACCTGAAGCAAACAACGGCTGAATTAAAGTCTCTGCTCGAGTCTACGACTCGAACAGACACTCGGGGAGCTACTCCCATAGAAAGCGCTGGTCGCGCACCCTATGAATTCTTTGACTACGATCCTTCGGATCAGAATGCAAAAAAAAAATTTGGCAACTTTGCCCCAATCAATGCTAAGTGAGTAACATCCTCCTTGGCCACCCGAAACACCTCCGCGGTGGTAAAATTTCAGATGTTGTGTCTGCGACACAAAGATAAGACCTAAAGATATCATCTGATGGCCTGGCAACGCACACGACTGTGCTCTGCTAGTGAAAATCCGTGCTAACATGCGCAATGAAAATCCCGACGGACGCGTTGGGTACATCATTCGAAAACCACTGAGATTTGACTCCTATAAGACCTCAACGGCCTGAGTCGAATTACGCCAGCATTTGTTCCGGGTTCGAGTCGAGGGACTCGAATCTGAAAAAGATCATGTTTTTTTGTCCTAAGACAGTTAACTGACCCTGATCCGTCGTGAGAGTCAGGCACACGCATCAACAATCCCTACACACTAGAATCATTGTCTAACGAACAAAGACAACTGCACCCGAGAGATTGAAGAGTCCTCAGCCGAACCTACGATTCGACTGAACACTCGGGGGCTACTGACATGGTTATACCCTACGGGTACACGACCTTAGCATACCTGGTCCATCCCAAGGAAGGCACACGAAAATATACGCGGCCCATGAAGATTTTCGGGTGGCCCAAGCCCATGACGTCTTCGGATCCTTGGAGAGCAAGACTAGAACAGATAGAATATTCAAAGGGGCAAACCCTAAACTCAGAACCGACTCGATCATGCTCGACCTGCCTACCTCTATATAAAGGCTAGGAGGGCACGACGAGGAGGGGACCTCTCATACCACCGCATACACACCTCCACGCTAGATTGCATCTGCGCACCCTTGTAACTTTCGGTTCCGTCGTAATCAAGAACAGACAAGCAGGAGTAGGGTTTTCCCTCCGGGGGCCTAAACCTGGGTAAATCACGTGTCCCCTGGTTGCTTGTCTGTTAACCATTCCGCGATCTCCAGCACCCCCATCTTCTCCAAAACCCAAGCTCATAACAATGGGCATTGACGAGATTAAACCTCATCACTATGCCTTGATTCATGCACATCCTGGATGTCTATTACCTAAAAATGAGCTTCTTGATATTTATTATAATGGACTAACTGATGATTCTAACACATACCTAGATAGCTTTGCTGATTGTGTTTTCAGGAAAAGTACTCCTACAGATGCTGAAGAATTAATGGCTAAGATAAGCAAGAATTATGATGATTGGACTTCAACTAAGCTGAATGCACCTGAGCCTATTACTCCTGAACCAGTTATGCCTGAACGAGTTCCAACACCAACAACAAATAAGAGGGGAGTTATTGCATTAAATGATGAAGTGATGAAGGAAGCTAAGAAGTGTCTAAAGGAGAAAGGTATTAGAGCTGAAGATGTGAAGAATCTACCTCCTATAGAATAATTATGTAAGCCAATTCCCCACTCATCCACTATTGAGGTACACTCTCTCCAACACTTTGATGAAGGTGATATTCCTTATGGTAAGCCTCCTAATCAATGTTTAGAGGAACTTGACACATTTATTGTTAAAAAAGGTTATTTTAATAAAAAAGTACAAAATCATTTGTTGGAAAACTCTAGAGCTATCCATGAGTTGAAAGATATTGTCGAAAGAACTTCTAATGATATTAAAATGCTTTGTAAACATTTTCAAATGGTTCAAACCTAACTTGATCAACTTGCTAAGGTACAAAAAGATATGCTAGTTAATGCTTCATGAGATAAACATGCTTATGGAATTAGAACTAGGAGTGGTATAGCTACTCAAGATCCTGAAGGGAATATGCCCTGAGAGGCAATAATAAAATGTTTATTATGTGTATTCCAAGTATATGATAGATGTTTATTTTGCATGATATAATTGTATTAATACGGAAACGTTAATACATGTGTGTTTAATAAACAAACAGAAAGTTCCTAGTTATGCCTCTCTCATAAACTAGTTCGTTGATTAACAAGATGATCATAGTTTCTTGATCATAGACATTGGATGTTGTTAATAACGAGATCACAACATTAGTGTAATGGTGTGATGAACATTCATCTGAAGTATAGCATTACGATCAAAGTCATTGAGTTTATATTGCTATAAAAAACTTACGAAGTAGTCCTAATCCTTAGACCATGAGATCATGCCAATCACTAACACCGGAAGAGTTTCTTGTTGACATCAAACGTCACACCGTAACTAGGTGATTATAAAGATGGCTTCAAAGCTACTAAAGTGTTATGTTGAGAATCATGGATCAAGAGTGGAATTTGTTCATCCCGATGATGGATAGATATGCTCTGGGCCCTCTCGATGATATCACATTGGTTAGCTTGCAAGCAAGTGATTTGATCACTAGAATGTTATATCACGGGAACGAGAAAAGAGTGCATGTCAGTAACGAGATCAAACTAGGTATGGAGATACCAATGATCGAATCTCGGACATGTAATATATCTTGAAACAAAGGGATTAATATACAAGCGTAAAAGGTTCCGACGATCACAGGAAAAGTCATCGTTGAATGTGTGGGAGTCAATATGGATCTCCAGGTCCCGCTACTGATTATTGATCGGAGAAGGGTCTTGATCATGTAAGCATTATTCGCGAACCGTAGGGTGACACACTTAAGGGACACTGACATCCAATTGGAGCAAATTTTTCATGCCGAAAGAATAAACAAACGCATGAATTTATTTCACTAGATACCGAAACAGGTTTTCGGGTGAAATTGCATAAAGAGGTTATGCATGTGAAATGGAATTCTAGCAAGGGGTTATTTGTGAATGTTTGTCATTAAAGTAATTGAAAAAATTCTGAATAAAATAAAAAAGTTTTATTTAATGAGAGTTTGCATTAAATTTGGTGGAAATTTAATGGGAATTTGAGTGGGGTTTTGAGTGGAGAAAATTGAAGGGCCATTTTGTGAGTGGAGTGTCCACCCACATGAATGAAGGAGGGGAGGGGGCAGCCCCCATGGCCGGCGGCCACCACCTTGGGGTCCCCCCCCTCTCCTATAAAAGGCACCCCTCTCCTCACTTCTCACTCACACCTCCTCGTGAAGGATCTCTCTCCCCCTCTAGAATTTATCCCCCATGGTCTCGGACTAGCGAGATACATGTTCCCAGTGGCTATTCGGCAAGAAAGGTTTGTGCTTCCACTGCATCGCTGGAGCGAGGAGGCGGAGGTTGCTCGGTGTGTTGTACGTGTGTGCGAGCACGAATGCGCTGCTGCTTTGCGGCACTAGGACTTCCTCTCGATCTTGAGATCGGCAAGAGATCGTCTACATCAACCACGAGTTGAACTCGTTAAGCTTTGTCGGTCTTCAAGGGTATTTTTTCTACGGATATACATCCGCCCGTTGTTTGTATCTAGTATCTAGATCTTGGTACATAGTTCCCATCGTAGGAAATTTTTTTGTTTTCTATGCTGCGAACCCGACAGTGGTATTAGAGCCGGATCTATGCGTAGATACTTTACACGGGTAGTACACATATGAGTATGTGGGCGATGATGATCATGTTGTTGCTCCTTAGTTTTAATTTTGGATATTGGTGGCATAGTGGGATGAAGCGGCCCGGACAAAATTTACATGTCCTCGCACATGAGACCTGTTCCACGCTTGACATGCAACTAGTTTGCATAAGTGGCTAGCGGGTGTCTGTCTCTCCTACTATAGTCAATATCTATTTTGCAACAAGTTGTCAACAATTTGGCTATCCTCGTTGTCATTCATGTTCGTAGGTAAGAACAGTTCTATCTCGAAAGCCCTAAGCCACGTAAAACTTGCAATAGATAAATTAGAGGCGTCTAATTTAGATTGTTGCTGGGCTAGTGTTATGATATGGTGATGTTGTAAGTTGAAGTATGCGATGATACTCTTACAACATACATAACGTGTAATCTCCATAGACCTTGGACTTACACATATAGGTATGATAGTGATCATACCACGGTGCACATGATAGAGATCATATGCGGGAACCATATCATTTCACTAATAAACATGTGGTGTTTGATAGCATCTTATATTGCTTGTTTAGCGCTTTGTTAGCATAATAAGATGATCCCTCTTTTAAATATCAAGATAAGAATGTGTTCTTCCTTTAGTATGCACCGATTATGTTTTCGTCGCTCCAAGACATCACGTGATGATCGGGTGTTCTTGGATCCACGACCATATTTCGGGTGTAAAACAGTTACACACGCGAATACTAAGGTTCTAACTTGGCGAGCCTAGCATGTACAGACATGGCCTCGGAACACGGACAGAAAGGTTAAGCATGAGTCATATAGTACATATGATCCCCATTTGATGCTCGCCTTTGAAGCTACACCGACTCACGTGATGATCGGACTTGGTGTAGTGGATTTGGTTCATGTAATCACCAAAAAGGCACGAGGGATGTCGTTTTTGAGTGGGAGTTCATTCATAATATGGATTAGTTGAACTCAATCTATCATAAACTTAGTCTAAACTTTACAAATTCTGTTGTAGATGGCACCACCTGCTTTTAATTTCAATGTGTTCATGGAGAAAGAGAAACTTGCAACGAACGGTAGCAACTTTACCGAATGGGCCATGAATTTGAGGATTCTCCTCTCTGCTGCAAAAAAGCAATATGTGCTAGAAGCGCCGTTAGGCCCCCCACCTTTTGAGGATGCCCCAAACGAGGAGAAGAATGTCTATCAGACTCGTCAGGAGGACCACAACTTAGTTCATTGCGGCATATTGTATGGGCTAGAGCCGGAACTTCGAAAGCGTTTCGAAAACAGCAATGCTTTTGATACAATGGGTGAGTTAAAAATTATTTTCGACACACATGTCGTCAGAGAGCTACAACGCTGTAAAAGTTCTTTAGCTGCATGATGGAAGAGCACAGCTCCGTTATTGAGCATGTACTCAAGATGTCGGGTTACGCCGATAAGCTTGTGTCCTTGGGAATAACGATTCCCATTGACTTAGGCATCCATCGTGTTCTGCAGTCTCTGCCACCTAGCTATAAGAGCTTTGTGATGAACTATAATATGCAAGGCATGAAGAAGTCTTCCCGAGCTCACAATGCTTAAAACTACAGAAGTGGAGATCAAAAAGGGACATCAAGTGTTGATGATCAATAGGAACACTGGTTTCAAGAAAGACAAGAAGGGAAAACGGAAGGGAAGTAAGGGCGGAAAGCCGGTTGCCATGCCTGAAAAGAAACCCCGAGTTGGACCTAAGTCTGATACCGAGTGCTACTATTGTAAAGGGACTGGCCACTAGAAGCGTAACTGCCCCAAGTATTTGGCAGACAAGAAGGCCGGCAAGGCAAACAAAGTTATATATGATATACATGTTATTGATGTGTACTTGACTAGTGCTCGCAGTAGCACCTGGGTATTTGATACCGGTTCAGTTGCTAATATTTGTAACTCGAATCAGGGGCTGCGGAACAAGCTACCGCTAGCAAGGGGTGAGGTCAAGATGTGTGTCGGCAATGTATCAAGCATTGATGTGATCACCGTCGGAACGCTGCCTCTCCATTTGCCGTCGAGATTAGTTATAAACATGAATAATTGTTATCTGGTGCCTACACTGAGCATGAACATTGTATCTGGATCGTGTTTAATGCGAAGTGGTTATTCATTTAAATCCGAGAACAATGGTTGTTCCATTTATATGAATGAAATCTTTTATGGTCATGCACCGATGATGAATGGTTTATTTCTATTGATCTCGATAATAATGTTACACATATTCATAATGTTGATGCTAAAAGGATTAAACTAAATGATGATATATCCGCATATATGTGGCACTGCCGTCTAGGTCATATTGGTGTTAAACGCATGAAGAAGCTCCATTCGGATGGACTTTTGGAATCACTTGATTTTGAATCATTTGATACATGTGAGCCATGCCTTATGGGCAAGATGACTAGAAGGCCGTTTTCCGGTTCAATGGAACGGGTGACAGATTTATTAGAAATCATACATTCTGATGTATGTGGTCCAATGAGTGTGTTGGCGCGAGGTGGATATCGTTATTTTGTTACTTTAACGGATGATTTGAGTAGATACGGTTATATCTACTTGATGAAACACAAGTCTGAAACCTTTGAAAAGTTCAAGGAATTTCAGAATGAAGTGGAAAATAATCATAATAGAAAGATCAAATTTCTACGGTCCGACCGTGGAGGTGAGTATCTAAGTTACGAGTTTAGCAATCACATGAAAGAGTGTGGAATTGTTTCACAACTCACACCTTCCGGAACACCACAGAGAAATGGTGTGTCGGAACGTCGTAATCGTACTTTATTAGATATGGTTCGATCTATGATGTCTCTGACAGACTTGCCGTTGTCATTTTGGGGTTATGCACTAGAAACTGTTGCATTCACTTTAAATCGGGCACCATCTAAATCCGTTGAAAAGACACCGTATGAATTGTGGTTTGGAAACAAACCTAAGATGTCATTTCTTAAAGTTTGGGGATGCGATGTTTATGTGAAGAAACTTCAACCGGATAAACTCGAACCCAAAGCGGAAAAATGCGTCTTCATAGGATACCCTAAGGAAACTATTGGGTATTCCTTCTATCATAGATCCGAAGGCAAGGTTTTTATTGCCAAGAATTGATCCTTTCTAGAGAAAGAGTTTCTCGCGAAAGGTGTGAGTAGTCGGAAGGTAGAAATCGAAGAGGTTATTGAACCTTCTCTTCAAAGTATGGCGAGTAGCGCAGCGCCGGAAATTGTTCCGGAGTTGGCTTCACCTGTTGAAGAGGGAACTAATGATAATGATCATGAAACTCCGAAAGAGAGTACTACCGAACCTCGCAGGTCTAGCAGGACGCGTGCAGCTCCCGAACTATACGGAAATCCTGTCATGAATTTCATGGTTGATCAAAATGATGACCCTGCGATGTATGAAGAAGCGATGATGAGCCCGGATTCCAACAAATGGTTAGAAGCCATGAAATCCGAGATGGAATCCATGTATGAAAATCATTTTTGGAACTTTGTGGACTTACCTCACGACCGAAAGGCCGTGGAGAACAAATGGATTTTCAAAAGGAAAACTGATGTTGATGGTAATGTAACCGTCTATAAAGCTCGACTTGTCGCAAAGGGGTTTCGACAAATTCAAGGATTTGACTACGATGAGACATTCTCTCCCGTAGCGATGCTAAAATCAGTTAGGATTATGTTAGCAATTGCTGCATATTTCGATTATGAGATATGGCAGATGGATGTCAAAACCGCGTTTCTCAATGGTAATATTGAAGAAGAGTTGTATATGATACAACCAAAGGGTTTTGTCGATCCTAAGGATGCTAACAAGGTGTGCAAGCTTCAGCGATCCATCTATGGATTGAAGCAAGCATCACGAAGTTGGAATCTCCGCTTTGATGAGGTGATCAAAGAGTTTGGATTTGTCCAAACTTATGGAGAAGCTTGTATTTACAAGAAAGTGAGTGGGAGCAATGTGGCATTTCTGATATTATATGTGGATGACATATTATTGATCGGAAATGATATAGATCTGTTAAACAGTTTTAAAAGTTATCTAAACAAAGAAATTTTCAATGAAGGACCTAGGTGAAGCGTCATACATATTAGGCATAAAGATCTATAGAGATAGATCTAGGCGCCTAATAGGGCTATCGCAAAGTACATACATTGATAAGATTTTAAAGAAGTTTAAAATGGAAGATAGTAAGAAGGGGTTCTTACCTATGACACAAGGCACGACATTGAGTAAGACTCAAAGTCCGGCTTCGGCGGAAGAAAGAGAGATAATGGACAAGGTCCCCTATTCTTCAGCCATAGGCTCTATAATGTACGCCATGCTATGTACAAGACCGGATGTGGCACATGCTATTATTTTGACTAGTAGGTACCAATCGGATTCAGGTTCAGAACACTGGAATGCGGTCAAGAATATCCTTAAGTACTTGTGAAGAACTAAGGATATGTTTCTTGTATACGGAGGTGAAGAAGAGCTCGTCGCTAAGTGTTATGTCAACGCTAGCTTTGACACCGATCCGGATGACTCTAAGTCTCAATCCGGATACGTATTTCTCATGAATGGCGGAGCGGTTAGTTGGAGGAGCTCCAAACAACCTGTGGTGGCGGGATCAACAACGGAGGCCGAATATGTTGCTGCTTCAGAAGCGGCTCAGGAAGCAGTTTGGATGAAGGAGTTCATATCCGAACTAGGAGTGGTTGCAAACGCGTTGGACCCAATGGTGATCTATTGTGACAACAATGGTGCCATTGCCAATGCCAAAGAGCCAAGGTCTCACAAGCATTCCAAGCATATTAAGCGCTGGTTTCACTCCATCCGCGAGCATGTCAAGGATGGAGATATAAAGATTTGTAAAGTACATACGGATCTCAATGTAGGAGATCAATTGACTAAAACTATCCCTAGAGAAAAACATGATCTACACCAGAACTCCATGGGTGTTAGATACATCACTATGTAACTAGATTATTGTCTCTAGTGCAAGTGGGAGACTGAAGGGAATATGCCCTGAGAGGCAATAATAAAATGTTTATTATGTGTATTCCAAGTATATGATAGATGTTTATTTTGCATGCTATAATTGTATTAATACGAAAACGTTAATACATGTGTGTTTAATAAACAAACAGAAAGTTCCTAGTTATGCCTCTCTCATAAACTAGTTCGTTGATTAACAAGATGATCATAGTTTCCTGATCATAGACATTGGATGTTGTTAATAACGAGATCACAACATTAGTGTAATGGTGTGATGAACATTCATTCGAAGTATAGCATTACGATCAAAGTCATTGAGTTTATATTGCTATAAACAACTTACGAAGTAGTCCTAATCCTTAGACCATGAGATCATGCCAATCACTAACACCGGAAGAGTTTCTTGTTGACATCAAACGTCACACCGTAACTGGGTGATTATAAAGATGGCTTCAAAGCTACTAAAGTGTTATGTTGAGAATCATGGATCAAGAGTGGAATTTGATCATCCCGATGACGGATAGATATGCTCTGGGCCCTCTCGGTGATATCACATTGGTTAGCTTGCAAGCAAGTGATTTGATCACTAGAATGTTATATCACGGGAACGAGAAAAGAGTGCATGTCAGTAACGAGATCAAACTAGGTATGGAGATACCGATGATCAAATCTCGGACATGTAATATATCGCAAAACAAAGGGATTAAGATACTAGTGTAAAAGGTTCCAACGATCACAAGAAAGTCATCGTTGAATGTGTGGGAGTCAGTATGGGTCTCCAGATCCTGCTTCTGATTATTGATCTGAGAGGGGTCTCGATCATGTCCGCATTATTCATGAACCGTAGGGTGACACACTTAAGGTACACCGACATCCAATTGGAGCAAAAGTTTCATGCTGAAAAGAATAACAAGCGCAGGAATTTATTTCACTAGATACCAAAACAGGTTTTCGGGTGAAATTGCATAAAGTGGTTATGCATGTGAAATAGAATTCTATCAAGGGGTTATATGTGAATGTTTGTCATTAAAGTAATTGACAAAAATTCTGAATAAATAAAAGAGTTTTATTTAATGAGAGTTTGCATTAAATTTGGTGGAAATTTAATGGGAATTTGAGTGGGTTTTTGAGTGGAGAAAATTGAAGGGCCATTTTGTGAGTGGAGTGTCCACCCACATGAATTAAGGAGGGGAGGGGGCAGCCCCCATGGCCTGCGGCCACCACCTTGGGGTTCCCCCCCCCTCTCCTATAAAAGGCACCCCTCTCCTCACTTCTCACTCACACCTCCTCGTGAAGGATCTCTCTCCCCCTCTAGAATTTATCCCCCATGGTCTCGGACTAGCGAGATACATGTTCTCGGTGGCTATTTGGCAAGAAAGGGTTGTGCTTCCGTTGCATCGCTGGAGAGAGGAGGCGGAGGTTTCTCGATGTCTTGTACATGTGTGCGAGCACGGATGCGCTGCTGCTTTGCGGCGCTAGGACTTCCACTCGATCTTGAGATCGGCAAGAGATCGTCTACATCAACCACGAGTTGAACTCGTTAAGCTTTGTCGGTCTTCAAGGGTATGTTCTCTATGGATATACATCCGCTCGTTGTTTGTATCTAGTATCTAGATCTTGGTACATACTTCCCATCGTAGGAAATTTTTTTGTTTTCTATGCTGCGAACCCGACAGATCCTTTATATCCTGAAGGACACCCTAAAATAATAGAGCAGGATTCCCATAAAGGTGAAGATAGTGGTAGTCCTCATAAGAGAAAAAAAAAGAAACATAAGATAGTTGAGGAACCCCTTGAACCTGTATTAGATCCTAATAGTATATCTGTCTCTGGTGCTGAAACTGAGAGTGGTAATGATAAAAATGAGTCTCCTAATAAGGAAGGAGGTGAGGAAGAACCTGAGAAGCACACTAAGAACACTAGGTACACAAAGGAAGATTTTATTGCTAATAAACATGGTAAAGAGAGAGAACCTTGGGTGAAGAAACCTATGTCTTTTCCAGGTAAGAAACACAAGTCAAAGGAGGAAGAACACTACAATAAGTTTTTTGAGTGGATGGAAACTTTATTTTTGCAAATTCCCTTAACTGATGCTATCAAGTTGCCTCCTTATTCAAAGTATATGAAGGATATTGTCTCTAATAAAAGGAAGATTTCTAATGAGGAGATTTCTACTTTGCTTGCTAATTACTCCTTCAATGGTAAGGTTTCAAAGAAACTTGGTGATCCAGGTATACCAACTATTCTTTGCTCCATTAAGAATAATTAAGTTAGAACTGTTTTATGTGATTTGGGAGCTGGAGTTAGTGTTATGCCTTTTTCTCTCTACAAGAGACTCCACTAGAAAAGTTGATACCAACTGATATATCTTTGCAAATGGCTGATAAGTCAACTACTATTCCTGTTTATATATGTGAGGATGTTCCTGTTCAAGTAGCTCATAATTTCTTGGGTTTAACTGATTTTGTTGTGCTTGAAATGCCAGAAGATGATAATATGTCTATTATTCTTGGGATACCTTTTCTTAATACTGCAGATGCTATTATTAATTGTAATCAAGGAAAAAGAACATTCAATATTGATAACAAAGAGCATACTGTTTATTTCCCCAAGAAGGTTGTTAAGAGCTATAGCCTTAATTCCATTGAAAATATTGAGAGCATCAAGGTTGGAGAAATATATTGTCCCATTCCACAGGAAAATTTTGAAACTATTATGATGGGGACCATTGCTATCAAGTATGAGATAACATAATCACCTTGTGGATTCCAAAGTTTTGTTTCATATAAAATTGTTTTGGTAACAAGACTTGATCAACCTTGTTAACAAAAGGATTTTAATGAACAAAATAATGCTTTCATAGTGGTTATACTTGCTCACTTTTATTTTTCTCCTTTCTAATCTTTGCTCTTCGTCGTGCCTAACTTAAAGGCGTTAAAGAAAAGTACTTGTTGGGAGATAACCCAAAATTTTCCTTGAGTCTTGGAAGTTATTACTTCAGTAATGACCTTTCCTTATCCTTTTTGTTTGCTTTTTGTGCCAAGAATGACCTCTAATAAGAGGGAAGTAAGATTTTTGGGAGTTGCTGTCCTGAAACAGATTTCTGTCCTCCAACATAAAAATTCGTGAGGAGTATCTGTAAGTCGGATTGAGCTGAAAATTTACGAATAAATCCCCCAATATGTTAGATAACTTTTATTAGTTTAACACTTTTTTATTTGAGCAACATAAGGCCTTCCAAAAATTCGGTTTCTACCTGCTGGTCTGTTTTGACAGATTTCTGCCATTATTTGCATTTTCTTCTTATTGATTCCTTTTCGGGTTCTTTTTGGAAAATTGAGATTTTTGAGGTAATTAATACAGTAGCTTGTGTCTTTAGTGAAAGTTTTGATGTTTTAAAACTAAACCCCAAAGGTCTATTATCTTTTGAATGCACTAATGTTGCTAATGAAGATTGTGTGAAGTTTTGTATGAAGGAAAATTTTCAAGTGTAAGGAAAGAATGATGTAATGAGATGAAGAATGGACAAAAGCTCAAGCTTGTGGGGAGCCACCCCATGTCACCCCAATAAATATTTAATAGTTACAAGCGTCAAAGCTTGGGGGTGCCCAAGGCATCCCCTTCTTCATCAATAAAAATAATAGGTCTTTCTAGACACTTCGTTTTTATTGTTTCATGCACAGTTGTGTTGTTCTTGGAGAATCTTAGTTTTTGTTTTTGGTTTTATTTTGCTTTGCTTGTTTTTGCTTTGTTGGCTTGTTTCTAAAAAAATCGAAAACACAAAAAATATTTGTTGTTCTTTTTTGGTTTTGTGAGTTCTTTGCAGGGTTCAGCCGTACTTAGTGGATTTTGGTTTCATGTTATTATTCAAGTCACACAAGTGAAGGGCAATAATGAAGATTAAGACAACTTGAGGTGTGGTAAGAGGCTGGTAACGGACTCTATTTGTTTCATTTTTGTACATATACTCTTCATTGTGAGCATGCTTAGCATGTTTGTGTAAGGTGTATGTCATTATGGATGCTTAGTAGTTCTTGCTTGTCTATGATTATATCCAGCTTGCTAATAGTTTGTAGCATGTCATATGAATGTTTGCTTGCATTGTTTTATTCATATTTTGGTATGATATTGTGGTATCCTCCTCTGATTGTTCATGTGAATCGACTTGGCACATGCTCACGCATGCAGATGACTAATCAATAGTCAGTAAGCCTCGATGATTTATTTTGCCTCAGAGTTCTTATATCACTTTCATGCCATAATTAGTCTTGTTTTGTTGCAAGCATGATTATGACAGCTATTGTTCTCTCGTTTGTCGCTCCCTCTCTATTGCTAGCCTTCACTTGCACTGGGTATGTGCTCTACCTATGCTTCCAACTCCCCAAAACCAATATTGCCAGCTATGTCCACCATACCTACCTATTAGCATCATTTGCTACTTTAGTGCATATTCTATATGCCGTGTTTTCTTCCAAAATAAAATGTTTGTCTGTTTTGAGAAAGTTAGTTAGTAAAGCTCTCACGAACTTGATGTCACACTTTATTCCTTGCGCTTAATAATCCTGAACCATTGTGACCTCTCCATGAAAGTTATATGCTTGAAAATTATATGTTGAGAGTCAGCAGAACCGTGATGTCATGGGGAACGCTTTCAACACTTGTTGGATATCTTATCCAGTTGATACCTTGCTCTTTTGTTTATGGATGTCGACGATGTGAAATAAAAGGGGAGGTTGTGAGTTCATGGAGTTTATACATTGTGTTAGAGAAACACCTGGGCCGCTAGCCTAAGCCATGCCTAATCATGGTGGAAACTTGTAGCATCACCATAATGAGCATTTATGAAGCATCCTCAATAAAAAGCTATGCATATGGTAAATAAAAAGATTGCTGAGATGCTCATTCTATGCTTGCCTTGTCATTTTGATTATGGGAATGCTCTTGTACCATGTGCAAGCGGTACCCTGTTGGCGGTTCTCGATGATATGCATGTATTTACAATGACAAGAACTTTTAGGTCACCAAAGTTGAGTAGCATGCGGAGCTGCCCTCGTACTCAAGGGACTTGGGATTTCCGGTCTATGGTCTATCAAGCATATGATTCAGAGTGGACCTCACTTTCACCTTAACCACATGAAGATGCCTATGATAGGGGCAATGAGAGCTCAAAGCTAATGAGTACCTTCCTTTCAGCATTTGGAAGCCTTTCAAACTTTCCAAAACCATTTTCAACACCTTGTTGAGTCACCACTTATTCTATGAGCACCTTCTTGAGAGCATAGTTGTCATTCTTGTGTTTGTTCCAAAACTTGGTTAATTATGTCATGACTTTGATGCTTGTATCTCTGATATCTTTATCTCTAGTCTTCACTTGAACTTCAAAGGTGCCTTGGCATTTATATTGTTCTCTTCAAACAAAGGTAAGTGAGATACCACTCTATCATACCTTATTATGAGCATTGCAATGTTGCTAATGTTTATGTTCCATGCTACTTATTATTATTGAGTTGGTTTCTCTTCATAGCTTGCAATGACTATTGAGTAGACTTAGTTGCATACTCTTTATTATGAATTGTCTAAGCATCTACTCCTGTGCTGAGAATATTTACATCATATGAAGCAAAGTGTTCATGAAAGTTCTTTTATCGCACTCAGTTTTCAACTAAATTGCTTGAGGACAAGCAATAAACTAAGCTCTGGGGGAGTTGATACGTCCAAAACATATCTACTTTCTTGAACACTTTGCTATTGTTTCTTCTCTAAACTTGTGTGATTTGGATACAACTAAAATGGACTGACGTTGTTTTCAGCAGAATTACCTTGGTGTCTTGTTTTTGTGCAGAAAATGAACTATCGGGAAAAATCCCGGAAATATGCCAAAAACTATATTTCACCAGAAGATGCACGGAGCCATAAGACGAGACGGAGAAGGAGCCTAGGGGGGCCACACCCATGCCAGGCGTGGGCCCACCACTGGTCACGCTTGGGGGGGGTGCAGCCACCCCAGACACCCCCCTCGGCCTCCCTCTACGCCTATAAGTTGCCTTTCGACCTAAAAACCGAGGGGGGGGGCGATAGTTTTCCAGAAAGATTTCCGCTCCGCCGCCGCCACCAGAAACTCCGTTCTGGCACCCTGCCGGGACAGGGAATTTGGAGAGGATCATCGCCATCGTCATCACCAACTCATCTCCATCGACCACCAATGTTTCCCTCATCCATGAGTGAGTAATCCCCCATTGTAGGCCTGGGGATGGTAGGGATTGGATGAGTTCTATCATGTAATCGAATAAGATTGTTAGGGCATAGTGCCTAGTATCTCTATTAGTGCTATTTGACTTTGTTGCAACTTGTTGTGCTTAATGCTTGTCACTAGGGCCCGAGTGCCATGATCTCAGATCTGAACTTATTATTGAATCATTATGATAGTATTGTTTGTGATCTTATCTGCAAGTGGTATACACATATCATTATCCGGATCCAAAGGCCCGAAAGTGACAATAATTGGGACAAGCGGAGGGGATGGCTATGGTGTGAGGATCACATGTGTTCACGGAGTGTTAATGCTTTGCTCCGGTGCTCTATTAAAAGGAGCAACTTAATTGCTAGTAGTTCCCCAGAGGCCCCACTGCCACGGGCTAGCTGGACAGAAGATGTTGTGCAAGTTCTCATTGCGAGCACATATGACTATATTTGGAGCACATACCTAGGATTGTTTTGTACTTGGATGCTTGTTATTATTTATCTGCAATGCCCTAGATCTTGAAGTTACATGTTTAGACTCGTCCATGCAACGCCCGTCCATCCATCCCTATGCCTACCGTACTCAAATCCCACTTTTTCCCAGTACTGTTACTATTGCTACTGTTTCACTGATGTTGTTGCTTTACTGTTGCTACTACCAAACTGTTACTACTGATAAACTTCTTTGATCAAGAACTATTTCCAGGTGCAGCTGAACTAACAACTCAGTTGTTAAGGCTTGCAAGTATTCTTTGGCTCCCCTTGTGTCGAATCAATAAATTGGGCAATACTACCCGCGAAGACTGTTGCGATCCCCTATACTTGTGGGTCATTAGCCTTCTTATCAAAGGGGTTCTTGCCTTTGCCATCGCCCTTGTCGGCGTGCTTGGGGTCAACATACTCGTCCATGTCACTTGAATCCTTGGACTCCTCTTCCTTCTTCTTCCCTTTGCCCTTGCCTCACGGTCTGTTCTTCTGGCTTCGTTTGTAGCCGGACTACAGGTCTTCTTTGAGGTCGTTTATGAACTTGCAATGGCGATTGGTGTGAGTGGCTTTGCCCTTGGCTTCGAGGTGTAAAAGTCACGGCATGTCACGGTATTCCTATTACGTTTGGGGAACACGGGGCGCTGCGGGGGTAGTTTCACTACCGCGCTGCTGCCCACGACCAGCCCCCTGTCCTCGGCCACGCTGCCCGCCATCACCTCATCCTGCAAACGTCATCGCGACCATGTCGGAGGCTGGATTTTCTTTTGGCGGAGTCTTCCGCTTGGCGCTGTTGTTCCTCTTGGCTTGGGTTGGGATGGCCATTGCCGGCAAGGAGCCGTGAGCATCATCGTCGGCAGTCGCGAACTCACTAGAGAGTGAGATCATGTAGCCTTTTCCAAGCCATCAATCTAGGCGGCCATGGCGGTTTGATCATGCACTCCTGTGCAGGAATCCTTCATATCCAGCCAGCAGGAGAGGTAGGCTCAAGATGTCTCGTCTTTCTCTTGCACGCACCGCTGTAGATCGCCAACAGTGCAGGGACACTTATACGTACCCTTGAAGTTTTTGGTGAAAGCTTATTGTATGTCCAACCAGTTTCATATGGAATTTTTCGGCAAGTCATTAATCCATTGGCGGGTCGTGCCCATCAACATCAGTGGGAGTTACTTGAGGGCATCGTTGGGGTTTCCCCCGGTGATCTCCACCGTGTTGCTGTAGTCCTGCAACCACGTAGCTGGTTTGGTGATGCCTTCATAGGGCTTGCTAGTCTTGTCTATCCGGAAACCCTTGGGGTAAGTTGCGGTCCGTATTACAGGTCCAAAGCAACGTGTTCCCAGGTACTGTCCTTCCCGGGCCTCGTGAATCTTGTCCAGGCGTGAGCGTGCATCCTATGGCTCTGGGCTTGATCTTATTTTCTTGACGCCAGGGGATGGTCTGCATGAACGACGCGTCCCCCTCTGCCATAGTGGCTTCTAGGTGGCGACGGAGGCAGAGGTGGCGGTGGGTTAGCTTTCTTGTTGTTACCCTCCTACGACGCCTCACGTCTGTAGCGGTTGCTTGTTGGATGCGGAGGGTCATGGCGTGACCTACTCTTATGTCCTTGGTTGCGCTCTCCATCCTGATGGGGCTGCTCCGCGTTGTCGTGAATGACGATGCCGCCCTGAGGGTGCCTTGGCGGAGGCATGCTCGTACGGTGGTGAGCCTTTGGGTCTTCGCGATGTCGGGGAGATCAGGGCAGTGGAGATGGGCGATGAGGATGAGCCTTGCCTTAGTGGTTGGAGGATATGGGGATAGCATCCTTCCTGTTGCGTGCATCCCTCCGTCTTTGCTCTGATGAACCCGTCTAGGATCCGATATCATGAGAATATTGCTCCCTTGGCGGCTTAGGGTTGATAGACTAGAAATATGCTGGGTCAGACTCAAGCCTCTGAGAGGTGGCATTTTCTGTTTGATCGCCTTCGCTACAAGGTCATAGACCTGTTCCACGGCTGCGGGTGATCTATACTGCTCTAGTAGGGTCTTGGCGATGGCTAAGTTGAGGATAGGAGTGGGCATGACCTGCCTGCCTTCGCTGTCAATGTATAGCTTGGCTTGTGGTGGCTTCGGGGGAGCCCATCCTAGGTTGCGTCGTACACCAGGATCATTGATAATGCGAGACGGAGCATTCTTAGCCTTCTGCTGCTTGAGCAGAGTCTTGTACTCGGCCTCCATGGCTCTAGCTGTCTCGATTGATTTTTGCGCCTTGAACAAATCTCGATCTAATTTGCGCCCTGCTCCGCGATGGCCTGCGCTTCCTCCAGTAGCTGCTGCCGCTTCTTGTCAAGATGGACTATGTTCCGTATATGTTCCACTGTCATGGGCTCGACGAGCAAGTTGTCGTACATCACTCTATCAGCTGGAGTGATTTGGGCGGCCGCAGACGTAGATGCTAGAGGTGGCAGACTTGGGGTGTTGGGGGTTACTCGGACCGGTGTTGAGTTCCTGCTGCTGCGCTAGGTTAGGCGGAGGGGGTATGGATTTTGCGCGACCATTGTCGGCAGCATCAGCGGGTCCCTTCCTCTTGTCTAGCGCTTTGGACAGAGATTATCCGGGTTGGTCTTCTTCCATCTGAAGGGAATATGCCCTGAGAGGCAATAATAAAGTGGTTATTATGTATATTCCAAGTATATGATAGATGTTTATTTTGCATTCTATAATTGTATTAATACGGAAACGTTAATACATGTGTGTTTAATAAACAAACAGAAAGTTCCTAGTTATGACTCTCTCATAAACTAGCTCGTTGATTAACAAGCTGATCAAGGTTTCCTGATCATGGACATTGGATGTTGTTAATAACGAGGTCACAACATTATTGGAATGGTATGATGAACATTCTCAGAAGTATAGCATTATGATCAAAGTCATTGATGTCGTGGGAATGGCCACGGCAGATGCTGCAATCGGCAGCGAGTAGTAGAACGAGGGGTAAGGGCGGCCAGCCATCTGCGGTGCGAGATGAGGGCAGAGACTCAGGGTTTTACCCAGGTTCGGCCCCCCGGAGGGTAAAGACCTACTCCTGCTAGATTGTATTATGGATGTGTTTACAATGGGCGAACTCGGCGACTAGGCGGCGAGTTGCTAGGGTGTATGAGGGAACGTGTCTCTACTCACCCCATAGGGAGGTTTATATAGGCTCACCTCCCCTAGGGTTTACATATCTCAACCGATTGATTACGCTTGATGTCGTTTAACCTAGACCGACGGGCCTATCTACTACTTTGGGCCTTCAACTTCGATGCTTTGATACCTTGCTGGGCTTCTGATCCACTCGCCGTTCTGCAGGCCCACTCGCCAGCCCTTGGGCCAGTCGGAAACGTCCCGCTGAGCATACCCCAGTAGGCGTATCCCCATCAATTGAGTTTATATTGCTATAACATCATACGAAGTGATCCTAATCCTTAGACCATGAGATCATTTCAATCACTAACACCGAAAGAGTATCTTGATAACATCAAACGTCACACCGTAATAGGGTGATTATAAAAATGGGTTCAGTACTACTAAAGTGTTATGTTGAGGCCCATGGATCGAGAGTGGAATTTGTTCATCCCGATGACGGATAGATATGCTCTGGGCCCTCTTGGTGATATCACATTGATTAGCTTGCAAGCAAGTGATTTGATCACTAGAATGTTATATCACGGGAACGAGAAAAGAGTACATGTCAGTAACGAGATCAAACTAGGTATGGAGATACCGATGATCGAATCTCGAACATGTAATATATCGCTAAACAAAAGGATTAAGATACTAGTGTAAAAGGTTCTCGCGATCACGAGAAAGTCATCGTTGAATGTGTGGGAGACAGTATGGATCTCCAGGTCCCGCTTCTGATTACTGATCCGAGAGGGGTCTCGATCATGTCCATTATTCGCGAACCATAGGGTGACACACTTAAGAGACATCGATACCATTTGGAGCAAAAGTTTCATGCTGGAAAGAATAACAAGCGCAGGAATTTATTTCACTAGATACCGAAAAAGGTTTTCGGGTGAAATTGTAGAAAGTGTTTTTGCATGTGAAATGAAATACTAGCAAGGGGTTATATGTGAATATTTGTTACTAAAGTAATTGACAAAATTCTTAATAAATAAAAGGAGTTTTATTTAATGAGAGTTTGCATTAAATTTGGTGAAAATTTAATGGGAATTTGAGTGGGTTTTTGAGTGGAAGAAATTTAAAGGCATTTTTGTGAGTGGAGTGTCCATGCACATCAATGGAGGGAGGGAAAGGGGCAGCCCCATGCACCGCCCACCCCCTTGGGGTGCCCCCCTCCTCCTATAAAAGGAGCCCCCTCCCTCTCTCTCTCACTTACACCTCCTCGTGAAGGATCTCTCTCCCCCTCTAGTATTTATCTCCCACGGTCTTGGACTAGCGAGATACATGTTCCCGGTGGCTATTCAGCAAGAAAGAGTTGTGCTTCCGCTGCATCGCTGGAGCGAGGAGGCGGAGGTTGCTCGGTGCCTCGGACATGTGTGCGAGCACGGATGCGCCGGTGAGTTGCTGCGCTAGGACTTCCTCTCGATCTTGAGATCGGCAAGAGATCGTCTACATCAACCACGATTTCAACCTCGTTAAGCTTTGTCAATCTTCAAGGGTATGTTCTCTACGGTTGTATATCCGCCCGTTGCTTGTATCTAGTAGATAGATCTTGGTACATAGTTGTTCTGTAACATCCCAAAAATTCTCCTATTTTGGAATGTTATAAATAAAATCAATAGCTTGATTGATTGATTGACTTTGTTGAAAATTCCCAAAGAGAAGAAACTTTTTGAATAGAAAATCCTCTCAACCTTGAATTCAAAATGTTATATTCTTTTGTTATGAACTAAGTAGGCATATAGGCAAAAGGGCATGGATTGATTTTGGATTGTAGAATTGGTGTGCAAGATTTCAAAATGAAAATCATGAAGCGTTCATAAGCATTTCATTACATCAATGCAAAGTTCTCACAAACTGAATCCAAATCCTGGTATCTAAATCCTATAGTCGATTCGCCCAAATGTTCCTAAAGGTAATTAAATTGACTTTATAAAACCCACTATTGCTAAGGCATAAATTATTGATAATTATAGCCTAAAGAGATCCAATTAATATTACAAAATTTTAGAAACAAAATTGAGCTCATTTGGAGCTATTATGAAAAATTTATGGAATAAATACAAACACATAAAGATATAAATAAAATGAAATATATAAGGATTTAAAAACTCACTGTTTCCAAACTAGTAAAAAGATTACAAACATGATCCTAAATGATATGCTAGATTTTAGAAAAATTCATAAACAAATTTCATGCCATTTGGTTTAAGTATGAAAAAGTTATTAAAGAAATAAGAAATAGAAAAAAGAATAAAAACAAAAGGAAAAAAACGAAACCTAACCTACCCCGGACAACCCTGCGGCCCAACCCTACCTGCCGCGCAGCCGCAGCACGCATTCAGCCCAGCAGGACGGCCCAGCAGAAGCAGCCTGCCCCTCCTCTCTCCCGTTGGCAGGTGGGAACCCACCCCGTCTCCTTCTTCCTCCCGACGAGGAGTCCCTGACGAACACGGTTGGCCCCGAGTTGAAATCCCCGCGAATCCCGATCGATTCGGCGTAGTGCTCGACCCTAATCCACGCCAGACCCCCGTATAAACTCCCCCGCCTCCTTTTAGTCTCGATTTTGCTGCAAATCGAAACCCTAGCCACCAATTTCGAGCCATCTGCGCCACCGCCGTCGGAAGCTCAAGATTGAGCTCGAGCTCCGTGGTTTCCGTCCACCCCAACCCTCTCTCTCCATATGTTTCTCATCCGCTGGTTCATCCGCACCTCCCTGGTGCTTTTTCCCCCACCGCAGATCTCCGTTTCCTTGCGGATTCGTCGCCGGAGCCACAGCAACTCGAGGACCTCCAGCCACTTTCCATCGCTGCTCCAAGAAGCGAACATCGACGTTGGGCACACCATCAGGTTCGCCAAGATGATCCGCACCCCATAGCCTACCCCTCCATCACCGAGGGCCACCAAAGCGCCAGCACCGCCATCACCTGAGCCGTCCGCCACCGATGACCTGTCACGTTGCCGGTGAGCTCGTGAAGCTACCACCCCCGTCCGTTGGATCTCATCTAGGCGGCTCAGATTAGAAGGGCCAGAGAACCGGTACCTGCCAATTGGTGAGTGCCGTGTGTCGCCAATTCAACAACGCCGTGTCATCGTCCCAGTCACCGCCAGGTCAGCGCCCAGTCACTTTCCACGTAGCAAAGCATATTCCCTAGAATATTCCCTGCATAATTGAAATTGATTTAAATAGACAAAATTTTGGGCAATCTTGCAAAATTCATATAAAATCGAATACATGTCCAAAAATTATAAATAATATATCTTCGGATTCATAAAATTATGTAGAATATTAATACAAGATTAGATCTAAATTTTACTGTATAATTGTATTGTAATAATTTAAATGGTTTAATAGACTTTTTAGACTAAATAAATCATAATAACTTATTTGTAGATCCAAAAAATACAAATAAACTATATATGGATTCATAATTTCATATATGACATTAATATACTGTTAGATGCAATTTTTGAAATATAAAAATTGCTGTATTAATTTAATTACTTTAATGGTTATTTAAATTATTAAATTCATAATAAATTATTTATAGATCAGAAAAATATAAATAATATATGTATGGATTCACAATTTATCGTAGAATACAGATCTGGTCTTAGACATAATTTTTGATGAAGTAATATTTTAAATGAATTAAACTCCATTAAATGCTAATTAAATCATAGAAAAAGATCTGTAACTCCGATTAGGGTGAATCCAACGCCACTGGTTCGTATTAACGTCCTCTATCTAGTAAACCCAAGAAACAAATTTAATTCGACAGTTAGAACAGGCGTTACAACAGAACTATCAAAACCCTTATATTGGCAAGTAATTATTAATAACAAGTACTCCATTGCTTTAATTGATCTTATACATGCATCATATGATCTATTAATGCTCAGAGAACTAAATGTAAGCATTGTAACATATTAAACCATCATGCATGTTTTTGGTCATCCTTGTTGTGCTTGCTATGTTTGCAATTGTTTTGATTAGAACTACCTTGTCCTCGTATTAGATTGTTCGGAGAGTGCGATTGCTGCGGAGAAATACAATCATCACCCATATTATCAACATAAGGCAAGTTACACCACTTGTTCATATCTTTGTCCCAGTTTTGATTCTATGCATGTGATCTTCAAAATTCTGTAGTATGCATGTGTAGGATGTTCTAGTAGAATTTTTCCTTAGTATTATTTTGCAAGTGCGATGATTTTGTAGTATGCCGTGAGTAGCTCTATATTTAGGATTTCCCCCTCCTAATAGGTTACCCCTGTTTTTGCTAAGTATTGCTTGCTATGATATATATACAAAGTACCGTTGGGGGGTTCGAAAGACAAATAATTTTTCGAAGTATAAAGGCCCTCTAGAGCAAACTTTTCTTCTCAAATCCACTTCAAAATAAAACTAAGTTTTCTTCTGGGCGGAATGGTTGTCGGGTCAACAAGTGAGATTTTGGTGGAGGACGGCCGCTCAGAAATCAAAGAAGTCTGCCATGTTTCGATTGAAGCTTCTAGTGCAACCACAATACATTATGGGCTCTGTCTTGGCCTAGTACTTAGTGGGAAACCTCACCTGGGTACCAACATTTGGAGGTTCTTGGCACGGTTGGATCCGGAAGGTAGAGGGGCTACTAAGGGAAAGCCTCGCCATGGTCTTGTCTGTAAAAAGTACTTGATCGTGGATTGTGGGTAAAGTGCACAAACTCTCGAGAGTATAGCAACCTGATCGATCAGCCGTGTTCACGGAAACAGAACAACATTGAGCATCTGAATGATGGAGCCTCTGAAGGATCTTCCTCTCTCTTTTCTAAACAAAGTTTTAAAACCCCATGGCGTGAGTAATATCGCCAATGGGTGAGATTTTGGGAACTTGGTGTGTAATATACAAGTGTCACTTGGTGCGTAATATCCATGTGTTGGTTGTTTGGACACTTGGTGCGTAATATCCTCGTGTGCCATTCGACCTTATTTTATCTAAGCAAATGTTTACAAAGTAGGAAAATCTTCTCTCCTTCTCTCTACTTAAGAAAACTAGCTTTGAGCAAATGAACTCTACAGCCTAAACTAGCCTTGCATGTAGAGATAGTCTTTTCTCTCCTTGGTGTAATTTGCCAATACATTCAAAGTATTGACCCAACTTGTTGGCTAGCACATTTCATGTGCAGAATTTCGGAGATCGTTGAAAGGTGCGCTAGGATCGCGGGTCTTCACTCAACCTGCCTGTGCCATTGATGGGACTCCAAGTTGTATTTATATCGCTTCTGTTGTAATAATGTAAACTCTGGATTATTCGATTCATGTAATAAAGACTTGTGTTTTACATGATATTTCATCGACTGTGAGTGCTAGCTATTGATCCAGGGACTAGCATGTTAATCACAGGGACTTAGGATCCTTACCGATCCGAGGTCACTACAGATGGTATCAGAGCATAAGTTGACTGTAGATCGTGACCCTAGACATGGAAAAACCTTAGGATAAATATTTTCTAAGTTATTTCAGAAAACTCTCATACTTCTCATCATCTACCTTGGGGTTATAAAATTTCTTAAGTCTCTTCTTTTCAACATTAGAAAATGACCACTACACACTTCAAGAAGAAACTTTTCTCAAGATTACCTTTTCAAAGAAGATCATCTCAATGTTTCGATTAAGTTGGTACTTGAAGACCTCCATGAAAGATGTCCCAAGACTGAAGCTACGAGATTAAAGACTTCAAAGGCCTTAAGTCAATGCTATTAACTAAATAACTCGAAAGATTGAAGATTATGAAGAACATGAAGACTATCAAGAGCACGAAGACTTTTGGAGACTCGAAGCCTCGAAGATTCCAAGTGACCTATTAGGAACCAAACCCGAATAAGATTTCGCTAAATATAGATACGACAAATTGTTTGCTATCTTGTATGGTTTATTACCATAGCTAATGAAAACCTATTTTCTAAATAAAATTTCTTGTATGGGTTATTCTTCTTCTTTCCATACTCCATTCGTTCCTACTCTAAACCTTGGTCAACTCGACGGATGGACCATATCAATAAGGAGGACCAGGAACTCAACTCCACCAAGCGTAAGAGCCACGCCGATGCAAAGAAGTGGATGCTCCAGGTTGAAGAAAGAATGAAGGATGCCAACATTGAAGTCAACAGAATGCTTCATTATGCCACCCAATTCCTAAAGGACGACGCTCCAACCTGGTGGGAGATGCAACACACCATTGATGATCATCAAGGGGTGATATCTTAGGAAGAATTTAAAGTGGTTCTACTTCAATCTCGTCTAGTATACCAAAAATCCAAGAAGCTGAAGTCCCGAAACATTTAGCTTGCACGATCTGTGGAGAAATAGGACATATCACCAAGGAGCATCATGATCAGCGCCCCTACTGTGAAGGAAGGCACCCATCAGAAGAATGTCCCACCTCTCAAGTTACATTCTTCCTGTGCGAAGGGACCAATCACAACCCTGCTCAATGCACCTCTACCCGGTGGTACATCAATTGAATCAGCAAGTCAGAGACGGAATGCGCCAAGACCTCATGAAGCTTTGCGAGGACACAACAAAGACAAGGGATGGATTCAAGACTCTAGACACCGCACCCAAAGTCATCACTTCGCAATACTCGACATATGAAAGGAATACCCATTTTCCCCAAACTGGCTCAAGGAAACGAAGGCTTCCAAATGTTGAGGTAGAGCATGAAGAACCACAAGACGGGATGTCCTTGCCAAAATGGAGGAAGGATCTAAGCAAAGTCCTATGCTTCTAGTGTCACAATCCTGGGCATTATGCTGATAATTGTCCAAAACATGTGAATGTAGCTGGAAAGGATAAAAACAACAATGGTAATAGTAAAAGATGCAGTAGCGTGAAGAAGCCCAAGAAAGATTCTAGCCAGGTGACATGCTATAAGTATGGTGAAACAGTGCATTATGCGTTAAATTGCCCTTAAAAAAGGAACAATGGTAGTGGCAAAGGAAATGCCAAAGGAAAGAAGACCAATCCGTCCATCAAGCTATGACAAATTATATTAGTGTGAATGGATCTTACAAATCAACAATCCACACCAGACCCATCAGAAGAACCTAACAAAGACAATCTTTTAAGGGTGGTAGTACCCTAGTGTGAACCAAACCTATTTCTTGCTAGCTTTCTCGAATATCGAGGACGAGATTCCTTTTAAGGGTGGTAGTCTATAACATCCCAAAATTTTTCCTATTTTGGAATGTTATAAATAAAATCAATAGCTTGATTGATTGATTGACTTTGTTGAAAATTCCCAAAGAGAAGAATCTTTTTGAATAGAAAATCCTATCAACCTTGAATTCAAAATCTTATATTCTTTTGTTATGACCTAAGTAGCCATATAGGCAAAAGGGCATGGATTGATTTTGGATTGTAGAATTGGTGTGCAAGATTTCAAAATGAAAATCATGAAGCGTTCATAAGCATTTCATTACATCAATGCAAAGTTCTCACAAACTGAATCCAAATCCTGGTATCTAAATCCTATAGTCGATTCGCCCAAATGTTCCTAAAGGTAATTAAATTGACTTTATAAAACCCACTGTTGCTAAGGCATAAATTATTCATAATTATATCCTAAAGATATCCAATTAATATTACAAAATTTTAGAAACAAAATTGAGCTCATTTGGAGCTATTATGAAAAAGTTATGGAATAAATACAAACACATAAAGATATAAATAAAATGAAATATATAAGGATTTAAAAACTCACTATTTCCAAACTAGTAAAAAGATTACAAACATGATCCTAAATGATATGCTAGATTTTAGAAAAATTCAGAAACAAATTTCATGCCATTTGGTTTAAGTATGAAAAAGTTATTAAAGAAATAAGAAATAGAAAAAAGAATAAAAACAAAAGGAAAAAAAAAACCTAACCTACCCCGGACAACCCTGCGGCCCAACCCTACCTACCGCGCAGCAGCAGCGTGCATGCAGCCCAGCAGGCCGGCCCATCAGAAGCAGCCTGCCCCTCCTCTCTCCCGCTGGCAGGTGGGACCCCACCCCATCTCCTTCTTCCTCCCGACGAGGAGTCCCTGACGAACACGGTTGGCTCCGAGTTGAAATCCCCGCGAATCCCGATCGATTCGGCGCAGTGCTCGACCCTAATCCACGCCAGACCCCCGTATAAACTCCCCCGCCTCCTTTTAGTCTCGATTTTGCTGCAAATCGAAACCCTAGCCACCAATTTCGATCCATCTGCACAGCCGCCGTCGGAAGCTCAAGATTGAGCTCGAGCTCCGTGGTTTCCGTCCACCCCGACCCTCTCTCTTCATATGTTTCTCATCCTCTGGTTCATCCGCACCTCCCTGATGCTTTTTCCCCCTCCGCAGATCTCCGTTTCCTTGCGGATTCGTCGCGAGAGCCGAAGCAACTCGAGGACCTCCAGCCGCTTTGCATCGCTGCTCCAGGAAGCGAACATCGACGTTGGGCACACCATCAGGTTCGCCAAGACGATCTGCACCCCGTAGCCTACCCCTCTATCACCGAGGGCCACCAAAGCGCCGCCACCGCCATCACCTGAGTCGTCCGCCACCGCTGACCTGTCGCGTTGCCGGTGAGCTCGTGAAGCTACCACCCCCGTCCGTTGGATCTCATCTAGGCGGCTCAGATTAGAACGGCCAGAGAACCGGTACCTGCCAATTGGTGAGTTCCGTGTGTCGCCAATTTAACAACGCCGTGTCATCGTCCCAGTCACCGCCAGGTCAGCGCCCAGTCACTTTCCACGTAGCAAAGCATATTCCCTAGAATATTCCCTGCATAATTGAAATTGATTTAAATAGACAGAATTTTGGGCAATCTTGCAAAATTCATATAAAATCGAATACATGTCCAAAAATTATAAATAATATATTGTCAGATTCATAAAATTATGTAGAATATTAATACATGATTAGATCTAACTTTTACTGTATAATTGTATTGTAATAATTTAAATGGTTTAATAGACTTTTTAGACTAAATAAATCATAATAACTTATTTGTAGATCCAAAAAAATACAAATAAAGTATATATGGATTCATAATTTCATATATGACATTAATATACTATTAGATACAATTTTTGAAATATAAAAATTGCTGTATTAATTTAATTACTTTAATGTCTATTTAAATTATTAAATTCATAATAAATTATTTATAGATCAGAAAAATATAAATAATATATGTATGGATTCACAATTTATCGTAGAATACAGATCTGGTCATAGACATAATTTTTTATGAAGTAATATTTTAAATGAATTAAACTCCATTAAATGCTAATTAAATCATAGAAAAAGATCTGTAACTCCGATTAGGGTGAATCCAACTCCACTGGTCCGTATTAACGTCCTCTATCTAGTAAACCCAAGAAACAAATTTAATTCGACAGTTAGAATAGGCGTTACAAACAGAACTATCAAAACCCTTATATTGGCAAGTAATTATTAATAACAAGTACTCCATTGCTTTAATTGATCTTATACATGCATCATATGATCTATTAATGCTCAGAGAACTAAATGTAAGCATTGTAACATATTAAACCATCATGCATGTTTTTGGTCATCCTTGTTGTGCTTGCTATGTTTGCAATTGTTTTGATTAGAACTACCTTGTCCTCGTATTAGATTGTTCGGAGAGTGCGATTGTCATGAGAAATACAATCATCACCCATATTATCAACATACGGCAAGTTACACCACTTGTTCATATCTTTGTCCCAGTTTTGATTCTATGCATGTGATCTTCAAAATTCTGTAGTATGCATGTGTAGGATGTTCTAGTAGAATTTTTCCTTAGTATTATTTTGCAAGTGCGATGATTTTGTAGTATGCCGTGAGTAGCTCTATATTTAGGATTTCCCCTCCTAATAGGTTACCCCTGTTTTTGCTAAGTATTGCTTGCTATGATATATATACAAAGTACCGTTGGGGGGTTCGAAAGACAAATAATTTTTCTAAGTATAAAGGCCCTCTGGAGCAAACTTTTCTTCTCAAATCCACTTCAAAATAAAACTAAGTTTTCTTCTGGGCGGAATGGTTGTCGGGTCAACAAGTGAGATTTTGGTGGAGGACGGCCGCTCAGAAATCAAAGAAGTCTGCCATGTTTCAGAATTCAGAAGCTTCTAGTGCAACCACAATACATTATGGGCTCTGTCTTGGCCTAGTACTTAGTGGGAAACCTCACCTGGGTACCAACATTTGGAGGTTCTTGGCACGGTTGGATCCGGAAGGTAGAGGGGCTACTAAGGGAAAGCCTCGCCATGGTCTTGTCTGTAAAAAGTACTTGATCGTGGATTGTGGGTAAAGTGCACAAACTCTCGAGAGTATAGCAACCTGATCGATCAGCCGTGTTCACGGAAACAGAACAACATTGAGCATCTGAATGATGGAGCCTCTGAAGGATCTTCCTCTCTCTTTTCTAAACAAAGTTATAAAACCCCATGGCGTGAGTAATATCGCCAATGGGTGGGATTTTGGGAACTTGGTGTGTAATATACAAGTGTCACTTGGTGCGTAATATCCATGTGTTGGTTGTTTGGACACTTGGTGCGTAATATCCTCGTGTGCCATTCGACCTTATTTTATCTAAGCAAATGTTTACAAATGTTTACAAAGTAGGAAAATCTTCTCTCTCTCTCTACTTAAGAAAACTAGCTTTGAGCAAATGAACTCTACTACCTAAACTAGCCTTGCATTGCATAGAGATAGTCTTTTCTCTCCTTGGTGTAATTTTCCAATACATTCAAAGTATTGACCCAACTTGTTGGCTAGCACATTTCATGTGCGAATTTTGAGATCGTTGAAAGGTGCGCTAGGATCGCGGGTCTTCACTCAACCTGCCTGTGCCATTGATGGGACTCCAAGTTGTATTTATATCGCTTCTGTTGTAATAATGTAAACTCTGGATTATTCGATTCATGTAATAAAGACTTGTGTTTTACATGATATTTCATCGACTGTGAGTGCTAGCTATTGATCCAGGGACTAGCATGTTAATCACAGGGACTTAGGATCCTTATCGATCCGAGGTCACTACAGATGGTATCAGAGCATAAGTTGACTGTAGATCGTGACCCTAGACATGGAAAAACCTTAGGATAAATATTTTCTAAGTTATTTCAGAAAACTCTCATACTTCTCATCATCTACCTTGGGGTTATAAAATTTCTTAAGTCTCTTCTTTTCAACATTAGAAAATGACCACTACACACTTCAAGAAGAAACTTTTCTCAAGATTACCTTTTCAAAGAAGATCATCTCAATGTTTCGATTAAGTTGGTACTTGAAGACCTCCATGAAAGATGTCCCAAGACTGAAGCAACGAGATTAAAGACTTCAAAGGCCTTAAGTCAATGCTATTAACTAAAGAACTCGAAAGATTGAAGATTATGAAGAACATGAAGACTATCAAGAGCACGAAGACTTTTGGAGACTCGAAGCCTCGAAGATTCCAAGTGACCTATTAGGAACCAAACCCGAATAAGATTTCGCTAAATATAGATACGACAAATTGTTTGCTATCTTGGATGGTTTATTACCATAGCTAATGAAAACCTATTTTCTAAATAAAATTTCTTGTATGGGTTATTCTTCTTCTTTCCATACTCCATTCGTTCCTACTCTAAACCTTGGTCAACTCGACGGATGGACCATATCAATAAGGAGGACCAGGAACTCAACTCCACCAAGCGTAAGAGCCACGCCGATGCAAAGAAGTGGATGCTCCAGGTTGAAGAAAGAATGAAGGATGCCAACATTGAAGTCAACAGAATGCTTCATTATGCCACCCAATTCCTAAAGGACGACGCTCCAACCTGGTGGGAGATGCAACACACCATTGATGATCATCAAGGGGTGATATCTTAGGAAGAATTTAAAGTGGTTCTACTTCATTCTCGTCTCGTATACCAAAAATCCAAGAAGTTGAAGTCCCGAAACATTTAGCTTGCACGATCTGTGGAGAAATAGGACATATCACCAAGGAGCATCATGATCAGCGCCCCTACTGTGAAGGAAGGCACCCATCAGAAGAATGTCCCACCTCTCAAGTTACATTCTTCCTGTGCGAAGGGACCAATCACAACCCTGCTCAATGCACCTCTACCCTGTGGTACATCAATTGAATCAGCAAGTCAGAGACGGAATGCACCAAGACCTCATGAATCTTTGCGAGGACACAACAAAGACAAGGGATGGATTCAAGACTCTAGACACCGCACCCAAAGTCATCACTTCGCAATACTCGACATATGAAAGGAATACCCATTTTCCCCAAACTGGCTCAAGGAAACGAAGGCTTCCAAATGTTGAGGTAGAGCATGAAGAACCACAAGACGGGATGTCCTTGCCAAAAAGGAGGAAGGATCTAAGCAAAGTCCTATGCTTCCAGTGTCACAATCCTGGGCATTATGCTGATAATTGTCCAAAATATGTGAATGTAGCTGGAAAGGATAAAAACGACGATGGTAATAGTAATAGAGGCAGTAGCGTGATGAAGCCCAAGAAAGATTCTAGCCAGGTGACATGCTATAAGTATGGTGAAACAGTGCATTACGCGTTAAATTGCCCTTAGAAAAGGAACAATGGCAGTGGCAAAGGAAATGCCAAAGGAAAGAAGACCAATCCGTCCATCAAGCTATGACAAATTATATTAGTGTGAATGGATCTTACAAATCAACAATCCACACTAGACCCATCAGAAGAACCTAACAAAGACAATCTTTTAAGGGTGGTAGTACCCTAGTGTGAACCAAACCTATTTCTTGCTAGCTTTCTCGAATCTCGAGGACGATATTCCTTTTAAGGGTGGTAGTCTATAACATCCCAAAATTTTTCCTATTTTGGAATGTTATAAATAAAATCAATAGCTTGATTGATTGATTGACTTTGTTGAAAATTCCCAAAGAGAAGAATCTTTTTGAATAGAAAATCCTCTCAACCTTGAATTCAAAATCTTATATTCTTTTGTTATGACCTAAGTAGCCATATAGGCAAAAGAGCATGGATTGATTTTGGATTGTAGAATTGGTGTGCAAGATTTCAAAATGAAAATCATGAAGCGTTCATAAGCATTTCATTACATCAATGCAAAGTTCTCACAAACTGAATCCAAATCCTGGTATCTAAATCCTATAGTCGATTCGCCCAAATGTTCCTAAAGGTAATTAAATTGACTTTATAAAACCGACTGTTGCTAAGGCATAAATTATTCATAATTATAGCCTAAAGAGATCCAATTAATATTACAAAATTTTAGAAACAAAATTGAGCTCATTTGGAGCTATTATGAAAAAGTTATGGAATAAATACAAACACATAAAGATATAAATAAAATGAAATATAAAGGATTTAAAAACTCACTATTTCCAAACTAGTAAAAAGATTACAAACATGATCCTAAATGATATGCTAGATTTTAGAAAAATTCAGAAACAAATTTCATGCCATTTGGTTTAAGTATGAAAAAGTTATTAAAGAAATAAGAAATAGAAAAAAGAATAAAAACAAAAGGAAAAAAAAACGAAACCTAACCTACCCCGGACAACCCAAGGCTCAACCCTACCTTGGCACAGCAGTGCATGCAGCCCAAGAAGCCGGCCCATGAGCAGCCCCCCTCCTCTCTCCTTGCGGTGGGACCCCACCCCATCTCCTTCTTCCTCCCGACGAGGAGTCCCTGACGAACACGGTTGGCCCCGAGTTGAAATCCTCGCGAATCCCGATCGATTCAAGCAGTTTCGACCTAATCCACGCGACCCCGTATAAACTCCCCCGCCTCCTTTTAGTCTCGATTTTGCTGCAAATCGAAACCCTAGCCACCAATTTCGAGCCATCTGCACCGCCGCCGTCGGAAGCTCAAGATTGAGCTCGAGCTCCGTGGTTTCCGTCCACCCCGACCCTCTCTCTCCATATGTTTCTCATCCTCTGGTTCATCCGCACCTCCCTGATGCTTTTTCCCCCTCCGAAGATCTCCGTTTCCTTGCGGATTCGTCGCCAGAGCCGCAGCAACTCGAGCACCTCCAGCCGCTTTGCATCGCTGCTCCAGGAAGCGAACATCGACGTTGGGCACACCATCAGGTTCGCCAAGACGATCCGCACCCCGTAGCCTACCCCTCTATCACCGAGGGCCACCAAAGCGCCGCCACCGCCATCACCTGAGCCGTCCACCACCATCTGCCACCGATGACCTGTCGCGTTGCCGGTGAGCTCGTGAAGCTACCACCCCCGTCCGTTGGATCTCATCTAGGCGGCTCAGATTAGAAGGGCCAGAGAACCGGTACCTGCCAATTGGTGAGTGCCGTGTGTCGCCAATTCAACAACGCCGTGTCATCGTCCCAGTCACCGCCAGGTCAGCGCCCAGTCACTGTGCACGTAGCAAATCTTATTCCCTGGAATATTCCCTGCATAATTGAAATTGATTTAAATAGACAGAATTTTGGGCAATCTTGCAAAATTCATATAAAATCGAATACATGTCCAAAAATTATAAATAATATATTGTCAGATTCATAAAATTATGTAGAATATTAATACATGATTAGATCAAACTTTTACTGTATAATTGTATTGTAATAATTTAAATGGTTTAATAGACTCTTTAGACTAAATAAATCATAATAACTTATTTGTAGATCCAAAAAATACAAATAAACTATATATGGATTCATAATTTCATATATGACATTAATATACTGTTAGATACAATTTTTGAAATATAAAAATTGATGTATTAATTTAATTACTTTAATGGCTATTTAAATTATTAAATTCATAATAAATTATTTATAGATCAGAAAAATATAAATAATATGTGTATGGATTCACAATTTATCGTAGAATACAGATCTGGTCTTAGACATAATTTTTGATGAAGTAATATTTTAAATGAATTAAACTCCATTAAATGCTAATTAAATCATAGAAAAATATTTGTAACTCCGATTAGGGTGAATACAACGCCACTGGTTCGTATTAACGTCCTCTATCTAGTAAACCCAAGAAACAAATTTAATTCGACAGTTAGAACAAGTGTTACAACAGAACTATCAAAATCCTTATATTGGCAAGTAATTATTAATAACAAGTACTCCATTGCTTTAATTGATCTTATACATGCATCATATGATCTATTAATGCTCAGAGAACTAAATGTAAGCATTGTAACATATTAAACCATCATGCATGTTTTTGGTCATCCTTGTTGTGCTTGCTATGTTTGCAATTGTTTTGATTAGAACTACCTTGTCCTCGTATTAGATTGTTCGGAGAGTGCGATTGCTGCGAAGAAATACAATCATCACCCATATTATCAACATAAGGCAAGTTACAGCACTTGTTCATATCTTTGTCCCAGTTTTGATTCTATGCATGTGATCTTCAAAATTCTGTAGTATGCATGTGTAGGATGTTCTAGTAGAATTTTTCCTTAGTATTATTTTGCAAGTGCGATGATTTTGTAGTATGTCGTGAGTAGCTCTATACTTAGGATTTCCCCTCCTAATAGGTTACCCCTATTTTTGCTAAGTATTGCTTGCTATGCTATATATACAAAGTACCGTTGGGGGGTTCGAAAGACAAAGAATTTTTCTAAGTATAAAGGCTTTCTAGAGCAAACTTTTCTTCTCAAATCCACTTCAAAATAAAACTAAGTTTTCTTCTGGGCGGAATGGTTGTCGGGTCAACGAGTGAGATTTTGGTGGAGGACAGCCGCCCAGGAATCAAAGAAGTCTGCCATGTTTCAGAATTCAGAAGCTTCTAGTGCAACCACAATACATTATGGGCTCTGTCTTGGCCTAGTACTTAGTGGAAAACCTGACCTAGGTACCAACATTTGGAGGTTCTTGGCACGGTTGGATCCGGAAGGTAGAGGGACTACTAAGGGAAAGCCTCGCCATGGTCTTGTCTGTAAAAAGGACTTGATCGTGGATTGTGGGTAAAGTGCACAAACTCTCGAGAGTATAGCAACCTGATCGATCAGCCGTGTTCACGAAAACAGAACAACATTGAGCATCTGAATGATGGAGCCTCTGAAGGATCTTCCTCTCTCTTTTCTAAACAAATTTTTAAAACCCCATGGCGTGAATAATATCGCCAATGGGTGGGATTTTGGGAACTTGGTGTGTAATATCCAAGTGTCACTTGGTGCATAATATCCAAGTGTTGGTTGTTTGGACACTTGGTACGTAATATCCTCGTGTGCCATTTGACCTTATTTTATCTAAGCAAATGTTTACAAAGTAGGAAAATCTTCACTCCTTCTCTCGACTTAAGAAAACTAGCTTTGAGCAAATGAACTCTACAGCCTAAACTAGCCTTGCATGTAGAGATAGTCTTTTCTCTCCTTGGTTTAATTTTCCAATACATTCAAAGTATTGACCTAACTTGTTGGCTTGCACGTTTCATGTGCAAAATTTTGGAGATCGTTGAAAGGTGCGCTAGGATCGCGGGTCTTCACTCAACCTACCTGTGGCATTGATGGGACTTCAAGTTGTATTTATATCGCTTCTGTTGTAATAATGTAAACTTTGGATTATTCGATTCATGTAATAAAGACTTGTGTTTTACATGATATTTCATCGACTGTGAGTGCTAGCTATTGATCCAGGGACTAGCATGTTAATCACAGGGACTTAGGATCCTTATCGATCCGAGGTCACTACATGTTCCCATTGTAGGAATTTTTTTGTTTTCTATGCTGCGAACCCTACACCATCACGCTCCCAATGGCGGCGAACACCTCTCGGGATGTGATGGACTTGTCGGCCTGCTCCTCGCGCTTGATGTCCTCCTCCATCTCCTGCCTAGCAGAGTCGAGTTCCTCCGGATTGATATCCATCTCCTCCGAGTCCATGCCGATGTCGGCGTAGAGCGCATCCAAAACGGAGTCGGAGGGTGCAGGGGCTTCCTCGTTGACGGAAGAAGTTGAGGCCGCAGGGACGTTGACTGGGGGTAGCGGCGGTGGCCCGGGTATGGCAGCGATCTCGGCCTGAGAAGTGCCTTCAGCGGCCGCGTAGTTGTTGACGGTGCTGACCATGCTCTCAAAGGTGAGGAGGCTCGCGACCTGTGGCCGCCTTAGAGTATGCCAGAGAAGTGTGCCGCGATCCAGTCCTTCCACGAAGTTATAAATAGCATCATCACTAGGGTAATGTTCTAGATCGGCCCATATACGGAGCCACCTAGCGAGATAATCGCTTGGGTTTTCACCCTCTCTTTGAACGCAACGCGCCAAATCGAAGATAGTCACCACGCCGACGAACTGTGATCTCTGCTTTCCAGATGCACGGGCGAAGCCGGCAGATTTGCAGCAATCTTCCACCATTCAATCCTGCACAGGGGCGGTTTGGGTGGGCCTTGAATTTTTCCGATCTAAGCCGGAAAACTCCGAAGAGAGATCCGACTTCGATCCTTCCACGAACGTATCCTGCCCGTAGGCGGTCCGTTTGGGCCTTGACGATCCTGCAACTTTCAGGGAACTAATGCCCGAGTCGGTTTCGCCGATGAAGAGGTAGATGTCCCTGATTGGGACGATCGAGCAGCGGGTGGGGTTCGTCTTCGCCGGGATCCAGAACTCGTCTGGAGGGACGATCGGAATGTTGCCGGAGAAGAGAACACGGCCGATGGCTACGGTTTCGCCGATTCCCGCGAAGAGCTTGGATCTCGCCCGTTGTAGAGCCTGAAGCGCCTCTTACCCCACGGTGGGTGCCAACTGTCATGGTATTGCCGACGAGTACGCCATGGAGGGGTCCTCACATAGCGTGTTTACAGACGTGGGGTATGGCGGAAGGTTGGCGGGTACGAGGTAACACGGCTTATCTAGGTTCAGATCCCACGACGGTGGCGAAATCCTACTCCTGCTGTAAATCACTATAATGGCAATACGCCGAGTTACAGGAATTGGTTCGCTGTGCGAGGTATGAGTTAATTGGTGCCCTAAAGGCTCCTCTAGGTCCGGCTTATATAGTCGCCAGATCCTAGGGTTACAGGCAAAGTTCTAGCCCGACAGGTTACAGAGTCCTACACGGTACACAATTAGTCTAACGTGTCTTGCACTCCAAGGCTTCGGGTACGTTGGTGACTCCTCTGTAGCCTTCCTTCATCTGGAATGGGCCTCCCTTCTGGATCCTTCTAACTGGGCCGCCCAGCAGGCCATAGGCCTTGCTACTGACTATGGGTCACCCGGGTTATCCGGATTAGAGACATGCAATGGTGGTACCCATTTAGCATATCCTAACATACAGGCTGTGGGCCGAGAGGCCGAGCTAACCGAGCCCGTAAAGAACCCAACCCGTATTCTTTTTTCAGGGACCCCCTTGAACCACCCTTTGCAGCCCCTACAAGTAGTGTGCGTGAGGACGGATACGGGTTCCAACCCGCACGCCGCCGCCACACAGCAAACCCTATCACCCGACGCCACCGCGCATACCAACCTCCTCCGGCGAGCGAATCAGGCCACGGCAGTTGCGGATCGACGATGGCGCTCTCGCCATGTCAATGTTGCACGGCGAATGCGGGCAGGGAGGAGGCCGTAGCGGCAGCGGAACTCTGATCTTCACGGAGAGCTCGATTTTGGCCACACGTGGACATGTAGGCGTCCCTGGTGAGCTCTTCCCCTATTTAAGTTTTTTTATGATTTTGATGTATTTTGTATGAACTGCTCCATCCGCCGACGAACTAGTGCATTCGCGCGTTAAATTTCTCGCTAGAGTTTTTAAAATTCGAATTTATCACGGGCTCCGATCTGCGCTAATGAACTCGAACCTAAAATCGCAAGTAAAACAGCATGTACTCGCGATTTACAGGGTAGGCTCGATTAGAGATGCTCTTACAAACCAAAGTCGTCACCAAATGTTTAAGGGTCAAGATCGTCGTCGATGAGGTAGACGAGGATACCGGTATTTATTCTCGGTTAAATATATGTTTGAAGGAAGAGTTCGGTGCTTGGACTTTAAGAGAAACATTTCAGAAATGTGTAAACAAACTGCAGATGGTAATAATGTATGTGTATCAACCTATGTAAAAGTGTATAGAGTTGTTAAAAAACGTACTAGGAAGCAGTCTTTGTACCCTTCTCTGTTTTTAAACGCCCAATTTCTTCCTTTATCATCTAAATAAATTTGATTGTCAAATCCTACTGCTTACACAAAAACACACAAGTGGGCTGCATCCTGGGCAGAATGCCTTTGCAGTTACGTGCCATATGTGGGCAGCCCAACTAACTGCTAAGAAACCCAATGTGTATTATCCTGCTCTCCTCTTCCAGAATAGGAAAGATGGATCCCATCCCCTCAAAAAAAAAAAAAAGATCGATACCACTGCGTCGTCGGCCGCCGGAACGCCACCAGCGCCAAATTCCTCCTCCCGAGCTGCCCGCGGGTCCTTATTCCCAGGCGAAGCCAGAAAAAAAATCCTATGGGGTCACCTCAAGAGCAATGGGGTCATTCTCTACAAATGAACAATGTTTTTCTCTAATTTAGTGAAAGATTTGATAATTTTCATTGGTGTCAGCTGACCCCAATGCTAACATGCTAGCTCCGCCCCTTTCCCGGTCGCCGAGCTGTGGGCTTCGCGCCACCGCGGAGCCTGACGGGGCGCCGTTTTTTGGGTTGGCCGGAGACAGGAGACGGGGGAAGAGGAGATCGGCCGGCGGGCGACCAGAGACGAGGAGCGAGGTAATGCGCGCGTCGGAAAAGCTCTTGCCCCGCGCGCTTCGGCTGGCCAGTGGGAGAAGGCGCCGGCAGATATGCCTATGCCGCCCGCAATGCGCCTCCCATTCACGCCCACTCTCGCCGCCACCATTGTCGGCGGCGGGGGCGCCGGCGCCGCCACGCCGCCGGACGCGCGCATGGTCAAGAAGGGCTTCGACCTGGCCACCTACCGGCTCAACCTGCCCTCCACTTGCTTATCTCCTCGGGCCGCACCGCGCAGGCCCGAAAGCTGTTCGACCGGTTGCTGCCCCACCGGCGCAACGCCTTATACCTCCTACTCAACCGCTTGCTCTCCGGAGGGTGTTCGAGAAGACGCTGCGAAGGGACTCCGTCAACTACAAGGCTACAACGCCATGATGATGGGGGTGCTCCAAGGCATCGCTGCATGCCGAGGCGCTGGACGCCTGGACTTGTTCGCCGACATGCACCGAGCGGGCCACGGCGCCACGGCGCCACCCAATTCACTTTATCCAGCATGCTCACTGTGGGCACGGAAGTCTGTGACCTCCTACTTGGCCGTCAGGTCCACGGCCTAGTTGCCAGAGCCACCTCCGCCGCGCGCATTGTGTTTGTCAACTACTCGGTGCTGGATTTCTAATCCAAATTTGACAGCGTTAGCGAGATGGAGAAGCTGTTTGACAAGATCCTACATTGTCATGATCGCAGGCGCACTATGCTTAGAGCTGGCGTGCCGGCACGGCGCTCGGCTTGGATAGGCCGGCCTTGCCGTATGATACTTTCCTGAGTGTTGCCTGCTCACTGCCTCACATTGGGTCCGGGAAGCCGATATGTTCAGCTAGTCATCCTTGGCCTTTCTTCAGAGGATCATGTGGGCAATGCTCTGATCGATTGATTTGGATCTCCATTCGTCACTCGTGCAGGATCCATGGAAACCTGAATTTAGCAAGAGTGGCAGCTGAAAAATTGTAAGGTATTGGGCCCACGGATGCGACTCCATCCATCATACTGTCCAACATATATGCGGAAGCTGGTAAATGGGAAGATGCTACACGCGTGAAGAAGACTGAGAGACTGGGGTCTTAGGAAAGGGTCAGCTTACAGTTGGGTTGAATTCAAACGAAAATTCTACAGCTTTTCTTTGAATGACCAAACCAACCCAATGATAACTGAGTCACTGAGATTAAAGACAAGCTAGAGATTTTATACAGAGAGATGATGCACACTGAATATGTTGACAAACAACTAAAAATTGTCAGAGCACATCTATCAGGTACAATACCATTTTGCTGGAGTTTTTGTTATTAGTGTTCCTTATAAGTTTTTCCAAATGATTTACTTGGTGTTTTTTCCCTGCATCTACATGGCTTAGTTGGCATTAAGAGTAGCTACATGCATAATCATGTGAGAGGTGGAGTTAGTGGCCGGTTAATTAGTGGCCAGGTAGTTCAGAGTCACTTGTATAAATGTCTGCATTGACTAAATGAAAAGGCTAGACCGTGAGGGCAAGAGAAAACAATGTAGCCATAGGGATCACCAAGGAAAAGGTGCCTCGTTGCAAAGCTAGTTGGCTCCTTGGTGCGTCGGTGTGTAGAGTTTCTCACTGTCTGTGGTGTTAATGAGAGACTAGTTTTGTGAAACAACATGGGAGTGTAGAGAGAGAAAAACGGGAGCTGTGCGATTCAGCTGCAACATGCTTCTCCTAGGATGTCTCGCAAACCTAAATTTCTTGACTTACTGAACATAAAATCCTCAAATATCAATGCATGTAGTAGCAGATATTTAGATTTCTTGTTTTAATCCGTACCAGAAAGACTGTAGACTCCATTTTGATTGAGCGTCCTCAATCATACATTAACAACCAATGACAGGATTTTCCAACCAGTTTTTGACCACTTTATTACATAGTTATAGGTAGTATTAAAATGCTGGCTGCAACGTTAGCCATCACAAGCCCAACTGCAATCACCGCATGTATACACAAATTTAATGTAACATTACACATAGACAGGAGAGGCACGCACACGATCAGCAAATTACAAATTTATACAAACCGTAGGCACACTATAATTAGTTTTCAATAGCTTCCCCTGTTGATGCTCAAACCATCAACTGGGCTATTCATCACACAAGCGAACACCACTTTTCTTGATTAGCTCTAGAATGTGAGGTCTGTTACCATGAATGACGGCACAAGTATCATTTGAGTAGATGAAAACCTCCAGAACCTCAAGCTGAGGAAACACCGAGTCCCCTATTTCGATCTTCTTCAGCATCTCAACATCTACTAGCAATTCCTTCAGACTTTGGAACCCACTATTGAGTACAAGATCTTTGTCTTGGTAGGATCCCTTGTTTAGGGAAAGACTGGCAAGAAAGGGCAGTTTACCTAGCTTATTGATGAAGTCTTGTGTCACCTTTGTCTTCTCCAAAGATAGCTTTGTTAAGTTTGGGAGATAGAAGTCACTGCTCTCGGGCGATATTGGTGAATTTGTTGTTTGCACAATCAACCCCTTTAGTCTCATTTCCTGGAGCCGCGGAAGGTTGGTATCAGTGAACAAATCTGAGATAATGTTTTCACCTTGTATGCTTAGAAGCATGAGATACTTGAGTTTGCAGACAGCAGTCAAGGCATTGGCATTTCCTTTGGGGAGCTTCCAAATGTACAAGGACTGAAGGTGTGCCATCTTCCTTAGGGTTTTTCTATCCCATCCATGATCTTTGTCGGGCTCTATGCTCTCTAGAGTCTGCAACTGACCTAGGCGTCCGACTCGCATGGGAAGGACGAGGAAGCCGAACACATGTCGCAGCCTCTTAATCTTCCAGAACTCATTGGGGAGTGTTCTGACTTTGGTGTCTCGAACATCTAGTGTTTGGAGGCTAGTGAGCTTTCCAACTGATGGCGGTATGTACTCCAGAGAGCAGGAGGTGATGCCGAGGTACTGCAAGTGCACCACATTGCCAATATCAGATGGTAGCTTGTCTCCAATCTCAAGGCCATGCAGGTTGATGACACGAAGGAACTCAGATACTTGCAGGAGTTGTTTTATGGCAGACTTCATGACCATGAGCTCCTCGGAGTCGGCCACCTGTCTTGTGTAATGGAGACAAGGGCATGCTTGGTTTTGCTTCTCTTCTTCCTTCTCCATGGTACCCTGGTCTTCTTCCTTCTCCGTGGTACCCTGGTCTTCTTCCTTCTCCACTTTTTCAAAGTTTGACAGGATAGACCGAAGCTTGGGCAAACGGTTTGCGAGAGCAGCATACTTGTCCCTATGATTCTGGAGGGAAAGGCGGCGTGCACTGGACAGTGTAGGGATGTCATCCCCACTATGGACCTCCACAAAGCTTGCCTCTTGCGCCTCATGAAGCAAGAAGGCATGGACTTTGCTTTGGACGGCCACACGCTCATCTCCAGAAGCTTCATACTCCATTGGTGCAAGGTTCACCAGCCGCCTTGCGATGAGCTCTTTCAAGTAGTGTTCGCCCACCTTCTCCATTTTCTTGCCATCTTTTGGACTCAGAAATCCCTCCGCCATCCACATGCACACTAAGCTGCGTGCCCTGATAAGTGTGTTCACTGGCAAGGCAGCAAAGTACAGGAAGCAAGACTTGAGATCATGTGGAAGGTCATCAAAGCACATGGATAGTACGCTGTCGAGGCGCTTCCACTGGACGGCATTGACCTTGAGGTATTTAAACACTTTATCCCATTCTCCAGGGTACTCCTTGGTTCTTAAAAGGCCTGATAAAAGCACAACTGCAAGTGGCAGACCACCTGTAATCTCGAAGATATCTTTTCCATAGTGTTCCTTTCTAACAGCCTTCTCCACATCTTTGCGGTACTTTTCACCTTGATCCTCCATGAAGAGTAGTGTTTCTAGGAACAGTTTGGTGGTGTCTTCTTCTTTGAGATCATCAAGTAGAACACGTTTCAAGGTGGCAGGTGACAATTCTGGTTTGGTCTGTGTGATCTGCACTACCCTGCTCCCGGCCTTGCCACTGGGAAGGTCACTTAGTATGCGTTTCCACTCCGTGCTGCTAACTTCACCATCTATAACCAGCAAGTACTCTTTATCTTGCAGCAGCCCCTCCAGTTTCTTACGGGACTGCTTATCTCCGGAGTCTGTAACATTGTCTTCTTCCAGACGCTGAATGATCAACTTCAGGATGTTGGAGGCACTTAGATTGGGTGCAAAGCTCACCCAGGCTTGCTCATCAAAGCGATTCCATGTCTCGTACTCCTCGTACATGTCCCTCACAAGCTTTGTCTTGCCCACACCACTCTTCCCTATCACATAGATCACTTGTGGACTTGCTTCTTCAGTTTCTGGATTCAAATATTTCTTCAGCTCGTCTAGCTGCGTATCTCGTCCCACCAATGGCAGCGTGAAACTGTCCCTGCAGTTTAATTGTATGTATTAGTTTACGCCTAATCTTCTCCTCTCACATCAACGAAAGAAGAAACGCTACACATATATATTCTTCTTTAACCCGGTGAATATCACGTTTCATAGATCTCTACTCGGTCCTAGATGGTCCAGGTGGCTGAATCTAGTTACTAGACTAATGGATATTAATTTAGAGGATGGGGAAGATCTTTTCAAGTGGGGTCTTACGACATCCGGGATGTTTACAGTTAAATCTATGTGTTTAGACTTACTTAATGGGAACACAAGGTTCCTGCGTAAGTATCTATGGAAAATGAAGGTTCCACTAAAAATTAGAATTTTTATGTGGTTCTTGCATCGCAAAGTTTTATTAACAAAAGATAATCTAACAAAAAGATTATCTTGCATCGCAAAGTTCTACACACACATATATATATATTCTTCTTTCTCGGACTATGGAAGTTTCAATGTTAATCAACATGAGAGATTTTAGAACTTTTGGATGCTTGGACGCATCGTGTTGTTATTTAGGGGCTAATGTTTCTTGCAGTTATTACAAAATAAGAAAACAAAGACATGCACACGAAATAAATAGTTGAGTAAATGTATGTGTAGAAAAGCTTTACTTACATCTTCTCAGTGGTGGTATAGATGGCAGCGGATGGTCTCCAGGTCACAACTGGGACATCAGATGCATCGCCCATTTTGTACATATCCTTGCTCGCGATGATCTCCCCTAGTCTTGTATTGATTGCTTTGATCCTGTTAGAAAGGTCACGGCGCACACGTACTTGAGTGGTGAAACCGGCCAAGAACTTGAGGGTAGCACGAGTCCAGCTTGGGTACCTTAGGAAAAAAGTTCTGTTTGAGCAGGTGTGACATATATATATATATATATATATATATATATATATATATATATATATATATATCTGAAATCCGAGGAATCGTGTTTACATAGCCATGTTATTTAGAGACAGTTAAAGTAACTGGTCAATCACTGAATCGATGATTTTGTGAGAATACATGCACAAAGAAAGCATTCCATGGCCCCAGCAGGACATAGTTTAGAGAAGTTCAGAATCAGTACATACCCTGCTCATATGTATTGTTCGACACCTCATACTGAGTAGAAATCTCGAGTGAACTTAGGTGTCTGGCTTGTACTACGACCTGACTTTGGGTCAGCGGAGCTGTGGCAGGCTTATTGTTTGGTTCTTGTGGTTACCATGGAAGTGTGTAAACTGGATAGCTAAACTCCCTCCGTTTCACAATTCTTGTCATGGTTTTAGTTCAAATTTTGAACTGAACTGAAACCACGACAAGAATTGTGGAACGGAGGAAGTAGCCGATAAAACTATGCATTAATTTACACGGTCTAGTATTGAATGCTATTGTAATTTGGGTGACTTGGTACAGAAAGCATTATACACTACAACTAGTATGTATGCTTCATCTGTCTTTAGACTCTGACAGTTTATCTATTTTTTTGAGAACTGGATGCACCTTAGCAAAATGCCAAATGTCCTTAAAATGATTGAGATAAAATTGATTGTAGATGTAGTCATTGTATTACTATTTCCTTGCATGGATTAATCTTGTGTGGAGAAGTTGTGTTATGTTCGATTTCCAAAGAGTCGCATTATCATATTTGGAGGTAAACTATATATTATTCTTCCTATTTTATTTATTTTAGATTCTTAATGTGAAATTTACATTGTCCAGATCTGCATTTATTTTGAATTTTTGTATATTATTTTGGAAGTTATTTCAAAATCTTTATATACATCTGAAAATAAATATTACCATGTTAATCCTTTCTTTCAGCTTGAACCATTATTAGTTGACCTTAAGTCACGTAGAAACACAATTGAGCAGGCATAGCCATGAATACATGAGCCAGAAACAGTAGAAATAATTCAAAAGGCATGAGGTGGATTCTCTATTTGGGAGCCTGCCACACCAAGCAAAGAAAATGAGCTCCTATCGTTGGTGTCCTGAAGACAAGGGATACGCGTACCTGCGTCATGCATGGCATTCATTCTGGTATAAAAGTTATATTGGAAAACGATTCTCCTGTTTGCACATTTTCAGACGATAAACACAAGGCATGCCTATTTTCCCCTCAAAAAGAAAAATATGGCATGCCTATTTGAAAGGGTTTATTCTCTGCTCTTGTCATGGAATGTTTGAAGACAAAAAAGTGAGCATCTCCACTCGGGGTCCCTATGCCCCCCCCCCCCCCTCCCACATCTTTTTTTTCACGCCAGCACGGTCCGTTTTGTCACCCGGCGCCTGAGGGCTAGCAAGGGTGCTGGATGGAGATGAAAATGAAACAGGATAGCCCTAGTAGTGAGATAGATGACTCGTCTCCCGAGCGTCGTGCCGTCACTGGTCATGCAGCAGCAAAATTGCTCGCGAGCGTGTTCTCCCTCCCGGGCTTCCTGTCCTTTTCTTGCTATATGTAGGCGTGGCCGTCATCGCCATTGCAGATCTACATGTAACCATGCCCACACCCCTCTCCCGCTATATCTAGGGCGGCGACCAGAGGTAAAACGGCCTCGTCGGCGCCATTCTTCACAAAACCCGTCTGCAATCTTTATCGTCGAAACCGTAGCTGAATCCTCGCTGCTGATGGAGAATTTTCTAGAAGATGGGTCCTCTGCCAACGGTTATGGGCGGCTGTGCCTACGCATCTAGGAGGCGCAAGCGCTCTGGGAGGCCCAGTACCCAGTCCCTTCGGACACTTGTTGCCAAGGGGATGGATGCTCAGTGCTAGCGGTCTGACGGTACCTCCGGTGCCGGTCGGCGCGGCCCTATCAGCGGCCATCTTTGCCCACTTCTGGTTCAACCTCACACTGGAGGAGAGGGACGACCCCCATGGCATCATGACAACCACCACGTGTGGACGATCTTCTTCGAACAACAGCAATTGGGCTGCATCATCGCCTACGACGGTGCCAGCCCGCCGGCGAAAATCAACAATCTTGACGGATGACGCCGATGGTGGAGTGCAACAGGACTTAAGCTTGAATGGGTGCTCAACTACATCGTCGCCGGAAACAACCCATGTCTGGATTAAAAGTCTCTAGGCTTAGGCTCAGCACCGGAATCGACCTCATCCTCGCCTATCTAGCCGTGGCCGTCTTTTTTTCTCTTGTTTGTTCAAATATGTGTAAACTTTTTTGAACTATATATAAAATTGACACACCCCCATACGGGCGAAAAAACGGCCGCGCCGGACGCCGGATGGGGGACGAGTGGAGATACTCTTAGGCATTGTGGTGGATTATCATAATTTTGTTTGACCAACCAACTTTTATCAACACGGAAGAGAACTCAAAGATTAAATATAGTCCTAGTTAAGGAGTCTGTTGTCATTTATTTTTACACGTTAGACTAGTCATATTGAATAGTAATATGAAAGTGGTCTATGTTAATAACTTCATAGTAGTACAGTTGTCATAGAAGTAGTGTTATAGAAGACTTTATTTAGGATGTATTCATTTTGTCTTGAAAAGCACTATATTATGCCAGGTTTACATGTCGCAACTTGTTGATGGGTACCGACAAGGAGACAACTCGTGACAAGTCTCGACAAGTGATAGACTTGTCGATGTGTTGTCTACGAGAAACTACTAAAAAATACTAAGCAACTAGCCTATTAATTTTGGTATACCGTAACAAATATTGATGGCGAGCAGGGGAGAGGCGGAGACGGTGGAGCATGCTAGAGTAGGGGAGAGGCGGAGGCGAGCCAGCGGTGGCCAGAGGAGAGGCGGCTGGGGGGAGGGAGTCACGACTCACGATCTGGGCCGTAGGGTTTTAGGAAATACATCTTATATCCCAGCCCTCTAACTTGTTCGCTCGACTAGTTGATAGAGATAAGTCGAGATTTGTTGCCGACAAGTCAACTTGTCGATAGACAAGTTCAACTTGTCGTGTCGTTCCAACTTGTTGACATCAGGTTTGCAACATGTAGGCTTGCAACAAGTCTAGACTTGTCGAGCGATAAGTAATCCTTGATATTATGTTAACATAGTTAATTCCTTCATCCTTTCCTATTTAGGTGACACACACGGTTTTTCAAGATTTATGTTTGGTCAAAATTTAACCAACAAAATAAGTTATTACCACGTCTCTCCATATTTAATGGCATCCCATGTCATCGAGATGTCTAGTTGGCACTGCATTCGGTTGCATGCTACTATGTGTGTTATTATAGTCTTAGCTTTTGGCAATTTATCTGGAATCATGGGTCATTCTATCCAAAGATTCTTTTTTATTCTAGTCTAGTTTGTAGATCATATTTACTATTTAGTGATTTTTCCAATTAAATCTTCTTTCATCCTAACAAAATATGTGTCAAGAAGCAAGAGTCCTTGATGGCTTGCTGCTTGTGATTTTTTATTATTATTTCAAATCAATCAAATAATATTCTTATTTATGAAAGTTTATACCATAAATCTACCGAAGATGTTCTTTCGAGAAAATATGCTAGTTAATCCATGAATTATATTGTTTAGTTCTAGCTTGTAGCCATAGTTTTTGTGTGCACTATAATATATAAAAAAGTGACTCTTGCTAGCAAGACAAATATATATAATCTCTCACTTAGGCTGCACACACCATTTAAAGAATTGGATAAAATTAGGAAAAAATTAAATTTGAAGCAAATCAAAATTTCAATATCTAAGTTAACAAGAATCTAAAAATTAAATTTAAATGGTACTTTCTCTTTTGTGGTATGGGTCAATTTTCACATGCAAATAAACTGTTATCAGTAATTTACAAGATCACACAAAGGTACAACTAACAGTCTAGTCGCTCGAGTTTAGGGTTGACGTTGTGTAGATAATTCTCCAACAGAAAAATCCATTTCTAAGTTTGTCCTAAGTCAATCTATCTTATGTTTCAACAGACTTGTAGAGGATTGTATCATCATCTACAACATCAAATAAGTTTACTATAAAAATATTTTTTCCATTGTAGATCTGGTAATATTAATTTAATATCATAAATATTAGTATTATCTTCTACAAGTTTGGTCAAACTTTGGATTGATTTTTTGTGGTACGAAGGATAGACAAATATATGTTCTAATGATGTTAGCAAAAACCCATGTGGAATAGTAGTTGAGAAGATGTTTAATAAATTATTTCTTTATTTATCAGAATGTGTGGAAAGTGTTGTGGGTTGGAGAGCGCGAGTTAAACACACTTAGACATTGTGATAGATTATCATAATTCCTTTTAACCAACCAACTTTTATCAAGACGGAAGAGAAGATCAAATAAAACTCCTAGCTAAGGAGTTCGTAAGTTTGTAGATCATATTTACTATTTGGTAATTTGTCCAATTAAATCTTCTTCCAAAACAAAAATACATGTGAAGAAGCAAGAGGCATTGATGGCCTGCTGTTTGGGAGATGCTTTGAATATTCCAAATCAATATAATTGTATTCTCATGTTATGAAAGGCTATACTAGAAATCTTTCTTACATTTGCTTTTGAGAAATATGCCAGTCAATCCATGTAACGACAACTTATATTGTTTAGTTCTAGCTAGCTGCCACATTTTTCCTGTCCACTTGAATATATAAAATAGAAAAATAATAGCTAGCAAGAGAATTATTAGATATAATGGATCAAACTAGGCAAGAAAGTAAATTTGAAAGAAATCAAAATTTCTTTTTTTGCGAGGAAAGGAAATCAAAATTTCACTATCTAAGTTAATAAGAATCAAATAAATTAAATGGTACTTTCTCTTTAGTGGTGTGGGTCAATTTTCACATGAAAATAAACTTATATAAGTAATATACATGATCACACAAAGCTACAACTAACCGTCTAATCGCACGGGCTTGGGGTTACCAAAAGTAGTAGCCGATTGTAGATAATATCCCCATAAAAATTATATTTCTAGGTTTGTTCTAAGTCAATCTATTTTATTTAAACAAACTTGTAGAAGATTGTATCATCAACAACAACATCAAACAAGTTCACTATAAAAATATATTTCATTATAGATCTAGTAATATTAATTTAATATCACAAATACTAATTTTATCTTCCACAAATTTGGTCAAACTTTGAATTAATTTATTATTGTACTAAAGGGTAGACAAATATATCTTTTAGTGATGTTAGAAAAAAGCCATGTGGAATGCTGGTCGAGAAGATGCTATTTAATAATTTATTTCATTTATCAGAATACGAGAGTTAAACACACTTAGGAATCATGTTGGATTATCATAATTCCGTTTGACCAACCAACTTTTTTCAACACGGAAGAGAATAAAGATTAAATAGAACTCCTAGCTAAGGAATTTGTAAGTTTGTGAATCATCTTTACTATTTGATGATTTATTCAATTAAATCTTCTTTAATCCAAACAAAATAGTACATGTGAAGAAGCAAGAGGCCTTATGGCCTGCCAAATTTCAAATCAATTAAATTATATTCTTATGTTCCGAAAGGTTATACCATAAATCTACCTAACATGTTTTTTCAAGAAAATATGCCATTTAATCCATGTATCCGACAGATTACATTGTATGTTCTAGCTAGTAGCTACAATTTTTGAGTGCACTCTAATATTAAAAAAATGAAAAATAATGATTCTTGATGCCAAGACAATTAAATATATTTTTCAACAAGGCTGTAGACACCACTCACAGGATCAGATCAAACTAGGCAAGAAATTAAATTTGAAGCGAGTCAAAATTTCACTATCTAAGTTATGAAGAATCAGATAAATTAAATTAAATTGGTACTTTCTCTTTGGTGGTACGGGTCAATTTTCACATGAAAATAAGCTATTATCAGTGATTTACATGATCACACAAAGCTACAACTAACGGTCTAATTGCACGGGCTTAGGGTTGGCGGAAAATAGTAGCTGATTGTAGATAATACCCACACACGAAATATTATGGGTTTGTCCAAAGTCAATCTGTTTTATGTTTGACAAGACTTGTAGAGGATTGTATCATCATCTACAACATCAATAAGTTCACTATACAAATATTTTTTTCATTGTAGATCTAATGATTTTAACTTTTAATATCATATATATTAATATTTTCATCTACAAGTTTGGTCAAACTGGCCATGTGAAATGTTGGTCAAGAAGATGTTGTTTGGCTATTTATTTATCCAAATGCATGGACTGGTGAGCGAGAGTTGTTTATTTGTAATTTTTATTACTTTTAAGATACTGTATACTATTTATAATTATTAATAGATCGGTAGAATTTCGTAAAAGAAAAAAAAGACCACCGTGGCAGCTTTATTAATATCACACAATTGTTACTACTCTCCGTCTAGAAATAACAGGCTTATTTGAATCTAGACTTTTTTATTATATAGATATATTTATATATAGACAAACTCAAGTGAGTTATTTCAAGACAGAGGGACATCGTTTATGAGAGTATGCAAAAGGAACATACCTGGAGAGGTCGACCCGGAGGAAGTACTGGTCAACGGCGTCCTCGGAGTCGAAGACGGCGCTGCGTGTCTGTTGCAGCCACACCCTGATGTGCTCGTCGTTCTGCACGCGCCGCCGCGGCTCGGCGTCGCGCACGAAGGCCTGCATCCACATGAGCTTGTCCCGGAGGCTCCGTATGTCGTCGTTCACCGCCGCCATCGCCCGGGCCTCGCTCATCGCCAGCTCCTGCAGCTTCCCCACCACCGACCCGATGACGGCCTCCGCCATCTTCGCCGCGCCCTCTCTAGTCTCTGCTCGCTCTCGCGACGCAATGCGGATGACAGGAAGCTCACATCACATATATAGTGACGCCCCTACTACTTTGAGTCGCAACAGAGGGAGGCATAGAATCGTTATATACGGAAGGCGAAAGGGGATCTATCTGTTTCTTGCTGGTATTTCTATGCTTTTTTCTCTTCCCACCACAAAACGTGATTCCTTATTATCTCCTTTTCTTCTTCAAGATAACTCGCAGCATCTGTGCTTTTCCTCCCAACAAATTAAACGTGATGCATTGCCGGCTAAACTATGCCTAGGCTGTCCGTCAAGATAAATGGCAGCATCTGTTCTTCGGAAAAGGAAAAGAACAATGGCAGCATCAGCGTCATGTCACACCATTAGCTACACTCCACGCTCCTCAAGAGAATATACTTGGCCAAAACAGTCTGGATCGGTGACCTGTTCACCCCAAGTTTTGAAAAACAACAACAATTCTGAACTACTATCAAGCTAGCCACCTGAAAATGCGTCCAGTTCCCTGCCTTCTGGTTTTGATGACGATTAATCGCAAACAACTGCTCCCTCCATTCAAGAATATAAGATATTTTAGTCTTGTTTAAAATATATGTATCTAGACGGGTTTTTATGTGTATGTTCGAAGCAAAATGAGTAAATTTACACACTAAAATGCGTCTAAATATATGTGTATCAGAAGAATGCTAAAGAATCTTATAATTTGGAACGAAGGGAGTAAGTGACTAATGTTTATGCTGAGTGTATATAGCTGAATAGTCCCACGAAGGCTGTTTAACCATATGGATGTCAGACCCTTAAAATGAAGTAGGAAAAGTATGGCTTGAAACTGAACACTCAACATAGTCCTTTCACTAGGTTTGGTGATTCGAAGAATCACATTGGGTATAGTACAATAAGCACTAAAATGAGAGATAGTAAGATATCTTAGAAATATGAGAAACTTGATTGCTTGCTCATGTACGTTCTACAACAAATCCTTTGAAAATCTCTGAGGAGACAGAAACCAGGATGAATGGTATAACCGTCTCTGGCCTCACTTGCATGTGTTGTGACTTTGTATATCAAGCCTCGTAGAGCTTCAGATCGGACCGGTGTTAAGCCTGGTGCTATTGAGAATGGCCATTGTCATTATTATTAGTTATGGAACCTTGTACTTGAAGGTCGTCGTAAGCACATGATCCTTCCAAACGTTGTGCACTACTGAAGCGCCTTGAATGTTATCATTTTGATGATTCCGGTAGGACAGGTTTTGGGTGGCCGGTGTAACTTCAAAAGGAACCTTCCATGCAAACGGTTAGTTCTCTAGATGCGCCTATATGGTGACGAGGGTTAACCTCTAGGGCTGGCTCGATCTTCATTGATTTAGGTGGATTCCTGGAGGAAAGCAGAGGGGGAGGTGAGAAACACAAGAATGGACAAACTACACAAGATGAACATGATGAACACACGCACTAACACAACATGATAATGACCAATTGCTCACATCGGCGACCGCCTGTCCCATAGAATCCCCTCGTGGAGAGATTGGTCTAGGCGCTCCCTCGAATCCCTAATTGATAGGGAAGAGGACCCATTGAGGGTCTTTTGATTCTACCCACAATTGGCAAGAAGAAAACTTGTACCACTCAAGAGTATATCAAGAGAGGTCTTGGATTAGGGTCACCCTCAAGGGAAAAGGAGACAAGATAGCTCAAGTCTTAACTCATCATCTTAGTGTGATCTCAGATATGAGCCATAGGAGGCTATTTATAGAGCTAAAGGTGAAGGGGTAAGTAAGTGGATAAGATTACAAGGCTGAAGGGCCAAATCTACTCACATGTAACGCACTAAGTGGAAGTATCGGGGTTAGGGGTGGTAGTAGTGGCCCTGAAAGTCTTCAGGAGATATTACACATAGGCAACTTCAAGAGTGGTAGTACTGGTCTTTGAGATATTTAGGCGGCTTCATGCACTAGCATCTCCGGGGGTGGTAGTACTGCTAACCGATAGTACCGGTTAAATTCTAGGAGACACCCAAGAGCTCCGACAGTGGTCATGGTAGGGGCCAAATAGCTAGGTCGGTAATGCCACTCCTGGGATTCGGGTGGTACGTTCGGTCTGTGGGTGGTAGTACCGCTACTGTAACTTCATGTTCCTATTCTTCTCTCTTCTCTTCCTTGGTCTCAATGTCTTGGTCCGATGGATATAGCTCTTATTGTCGGACCGGATCACACATTGCATATCGAAATGAAGTAGCATACCATCCAAAGGGAGTTTGAAATCACACATAGGTAGGAGCATGTTCACCTAATCTTGAAGGGATTTATTGCAAGCCCGAGTCATTGGTCCACTTGGGGACTTGGATGAGTTGGAGTAGAGATGTCCGGAGGGCATGTTGTATCATAGGATTGATGACTTTAAGAAAAAATCTAGATCTAAGATCTACTTTTTATTGGTGCAAAATTTTCTTTCTCTTACTTCATGATAAATCTTTGAGAGGAAAGAGTTGAGCTTATTTGAGCATCAAGCAAGAGCAACATCTAGTATTTCTGATCTTCGCATGTTACTGTTGAAGATTTGACACCTCCCAACCGGCTATTGTTGATTAGGAGCGTCCGGTCTATAGATCAGCTTCAAAAAGTTTGTGAATGTTTAAGTGATCACCTCAAGATTTACATCGAGTGATTGATCTAGTTCGGAGGAACTTGAGTTCAAGGAGTCCCCCTGTTGGGATTTGCAATGCATTGCATGCTAAATTTGTCACCACACAACAATCGCACTATCTCCAACGGAGGGTAAATGAGCGAGTGAGTGAGCCCAACAGTGTTGGATTTGTTAGATGTATATATATGTATATTGTATTTCCCCATATGTTAGGGGGCTCCCTGCATATTTGCCCTGTACCTGTACTATATATTGTGGCCTTTGGCCCCCAGAGGAATACAAGTTGCATATTCCTGACATGGTATCAGAGCCAAGTTAGCCTACTCCTACTCGCAACTTCGTCGCTGTAGCCGCTACCGTCCCTGTCGCCAACGGTCTTGTCGTTGTCGACGCCGCCGGTTGCCGCTTGTTTCTTGCCGTTGTTGTCCGATTTGTTTCCAGATCGGTGTACAGCCGCCGCCCGGATTGATCTTGCTCGATTGGATTGACTCGCCCACCAGATCAGATCGATTTACTGCTCCAGATCGACGAGACTCTCCACCCGACGGGCCGCTCCAGATCGCCGAACCCGTCAGGCGCGGCACGCTGCTCGAGGGACCTCTGTCGCCCGTCTGCCTCCAACACCACCTGCACCGCGCGGTTCTCCCTGTGCCAGCAAGAAAACCTGCACCGCCCACGCGCGGGACCAGGCCGTGGACCCGGTCGGCCGCCCACGCGCCCACGCGCGGTTCTCCCTGTCGCCCACGCGTGGCTTCTCCTTGTCGCCCGCCTGTCTCCAACACCGCCCACGCGCGGCCCTCTGTCCCGCCTGACACGTGCAGGACGCGGACGTGTGCAGGACGCTGCCTCCTGCTGACCGGCTCCCAACCTGCTGACGCCAGCTCCCTGTGACACTAGCTTCCCGCAGACCTGCTGCGTCTGGTCCGCCGCCGACCGGTTTTCGTCTGCCTGTTCTCTGAGCAGCATCCTTGGCCTCCTGAGAAGCATCAGCACCGACAACAATCGGCGTCGGCGGAAGAGGAGCCACAGGAGCATGCTCTTTAGCAGGGTGATTCTACTATTGATGAGTTCTATACTCAGAGTGCTGCTATCTGGCGTCAGCTTGATTCTCTTCGTACTGATGTTTGTGGCACATGCTCGTGTTGCGGTTATGCGCAGATTTGGAGTTTCACCGCATATATGAGTTTCTGTCTCGGCTCCGCCAGGAGTTTGAGCCCCGGCGTGCTCAGCTGAATGCTCGTGGCCGTGTTCCGCTCTCTGAGGTGTTGACTGAGCTTCGGGCTGAGGAGACTCGTCTTCGTGGTGCTGGTCTTCTTGCGACTCCATCTGTGCTTGCTACTCGTGGTCCTCCTATGTCGTCTGTTCCCTCGACTCAGCCGCGGTCCCCTGTGCCGCCACCGCCGATACTACCCACTCCTCCGTGTCGTGGGTCAGGTCGGTCAGCTTGACCGTGGTGGTCGGCACCGGCAGCTCGTGGTCGTGGTCGTCGTGGTTCTCTTAAATCTTTGCTCTTATTGCAACAGGATGGCCACACTTGGGCCAATGTTATACACGGACCAGTCTCGTCGGCGACACCAGGCTCGTGGGCAGCCAGCTCCTTCCGGGACTTCGGCAGTCGCTCTCTCTGATCAGGACATTATCAGGAGTCTTCGCGGTCTGCTTGCTGCTATAGGCTCTTCTTCGACGCACCTTCTGGTTACTGATTCTTTAGGCGCTCTTGCCACCACCTTCTACACAATCGAATCGTCCCCGTGGTATCGGATTCGGAGCTTCCTTTCATATGACATCCGAGTCTTCTTTTGTCTACTCTTCGTTCTCTCCCTTCTCCGTGTTTTTACGGTGATGGTACCTCTCTTCCCGTTTCTAGTCGGGCACCCTTTCTACTTCTTCTTTTTATGTTCACGATATTTCTCATGTCCCTCTTCTTAAGATGAATCATTCTCTGCTAGCCACTTCATCGACTACGGTTGTCGCGTCATTCTTGATGCCGATTCTTGTGTTATCCAGGACCGTCGACGCAGCCTGGTTGAGCTAACCCTCGCGTGCGTGACTCTTCAGGACTTTGGGAGTTAGGCGGCAGCGTTCCTTCGCTGCCACTTTATCGCAGTTCTTCTCCGGTCATCGCTTCGCTACCAGCTCCTTTCAGCGTGGCATCATCGTCTTGGTCACCTTTGTGACTCCGCTTTGTCGTCATTAGTTCATCGTGGTCTTCGGGGTCATCTCGGGCGATGGGTCTTTACATTGTCAGGGCTGTAGGTTGGGTAAACAGATTCAGCTTCCCTATCCTACTAGCGCGTCTGTATCTCACCGACCTTTTGATTTAGTTCATTCCGATGTTTGGGGTCCGGCTCCTTTCGCTTCGAAAGGGGGCCATCGCTACTATATTTTATTCATCGATGATTTTTCTCGGTACACTTGGTTGTATTTTATGCGCTCTCGTAGTGAAGTGCTCTCCATATATCAGCGTTTTGCGGCCATGGTCCGTACTCAGTATTCTACCCCCATTCGTGTTTTTCGCGCTGATTCTGCTGGTGAGTATATCTCCCAGATGTTGCGAGGTGTTCTTGCTGAGCAGGGCACCCTTGCTCAGTTCTCTTGTCCTGGCGCACATGCCCAGAATGGTGTTGCCGAGCGTAAGCATCGCCATCTTCTTGAGACCACTCGCGCTATGATGATTGCTTCTTCTCTCCCGCCGCATTGGCCGATTTGTCGTCGCTACGTCGGCTTATCTCATCAATATTCAGCCGTCTGCTGCCTTGCAGGGTGGTATCCCTCATGAGCGCCTATCTGGACAGTCTCCAGACTACTCCATGCTTCGCTTGTTTGGTTGTGTTTGCTATGTTCTCCTTGCTCCTCGCGAGCAAACTGACCGCTTCGATCATTGAGTGTGTCTTCCTTGGATACATGATGAGCATAAGGGCTATCATTGTTGGGACCCATTGGTCGTCGGCTGCGTATCTCTCGTGATGTTACTTTTGATGAGACGTCCTTTCTATCCTCGTCCCACCTGCACTTACCCGGTGGAAGATCTCTCTTTTCTTCTCTTTCCCGACACACCTCCTTCTACACCTATTGTGTCTTCTTCAGGATCCCCTCCCTCTGATTTCTCTTCTTCGACGCCGTCCTCCTCTGCTCCGCCTAGTTCTCCTAGTTCTCCTCGTTCTCCGGAGTCTTCCTCTACTATTCCCACTTCTTCATCGTCGTCTCCTGCGTCGTCTTCCTCTGATGATCTTCCATCTCCTCGTCCTGTTCGTCAGCGTCGTGCCCCTGACCGTTACTCTCCTAGTCAGTATGGTCTTTCTGTTGCCTCTGAGCCGACTTCTTATCGGGATGCTGAGCATCATCCTGAATGGCAGCTGGCCATGGCTGAGGAGATTGCTGCGCTTGAGCGCACTGGCACCTGGGAACTTGTTTCTCCCCCTCCCGGGGTTCGTCCTATTACCTGTAAGTGGGTCTATAAGATTAAGACTCGCTCTGATGGATCTCTTGAGCGCTATAAAGCGCGTCTTGTGGCTCGTGGTTTTCAACAGGAGCATGGTCGTGACTATGATGAGACCTTTGCTCCTGTGGCTCATATGACCACCGTGCGTACTCTTCTTCTTTGTTACATTGCGTCAGCAGTGCGTGTCCCAGCTTGATGTTCAGAATGCCTTTCTCAATGGTGAGTTGAGTGAGGAGGTTTATATGCAGCCTCCTCCTGGGTATTCTGTTCCCGAGGGGATGGTTTGTCGTCTTCGACGTTCTCTTTATGGCCTCAAACAGGCTCCTCGTGCTTGGTTTGAGCGCTTTGCTTCTGTAGTGACTGCTGCTGGTTTCTCCCCTAGTGCTCATGATCCAGCGCTGTTTGTTCACACTTCTCCTCGTGGACGCACTCTCCTTCTTCTCTATGTTGATGATATGATCATTACTGGTGATGATCCTGAGTATATCGCCTTTGTTAAGGCTCGTCTTCGTGATCGATTTCTGACTGATCTTGGTCCTCTTCGATACTTTCTTGGGATTGAGGTCTCCTCCACTTGATGGCTTTTACATCTCTCGGAAAAGTATATTCAGGATCTTCTTGCTCGTCTGCTCTTGGGGATGAGCCTTGTTGAGACCCCTATGGAGCTTAATGTTAAGCTTCAATCCACTGATGGTGATCCTCTTTCTGATCCGACGCGTTATCGTCATCTTGTTGGGAGTCTTGTTTATCTTGCTGTCACTCGTCCTGACATCTCTTATCCTGTTCATATTCTGAGTCAGTTTGTTTCTGCTCCCACCACTGTTCACTATAGTCATCTTCTCTGTGTTCTTCGTTATCTTCGTGGTACGATCACTCGTCGCCTTTTCTTTCCTCGTTCCAGCTCCCTCCAGCTCCAGTGCTATTCGGACGCTACATGGGCGAGTGATCCTTCGGATCGTCGTTCCCTTTCTGCTTACTGTGTGTTTCTTGGTGGTTCGCTCATTGCTTGGAAGGCGAAAAGCAGAGCGGTTTCCGCTCGAGTGTTGAGGCTGAGTTGCGTGCTATGGCCTTGTTGATTGCTGAGGTGACCTGGTTACGGTGGTTACTTGGATTTTGGGGTTTCCATTACCACACCGTCTGGTTTTGTCGGCGATGCAGTGCTATTAGTGTTGCACGTGATCCGGTCAAGCATGAGCTTACCAAGCATATTGGTGTTGATGCTTTCTATACACGTGCTCAGGTGCAGGCTCAGGTTGTTGCGCTTCAGTATGTGCCTTCAGATTTACAGTTGGCGGATTTCTTCACGAAGGCACAGACCAGAGCGCAGCATGATTTCTTACTCTCCAAACTCAGTGTTGTGGATCCACCATGAGTTTGAGGGGGGGTGTTAGATGTATATATCTGTATATTATATTTCCCCATATGTTAGGGGGCTCCCTGTATATTTGCCCTGTACCTGTACTATATATTGTGGCCTTTGGCCCCCAGAGGAATACAAGTTGCATATTCCTGACAGGATTTACAATGCATTGCACACTTAATTTGTCACCACACAACAATAGCATCTTCTCCAACGTAGGGGACGGAGTGAGTGAGCGAGTAAGCGAGGTACATATTGTTGAAGTGTATAAGTGGATTGCACTAGTCCTTTCTATCAGTTCGGATTTTTGGTTGCGTTGGTTAGTGCATGAAGCTTGACATGGTATCAGGGCTTAAGGTCTCGAGTTCGAGTCTTGGCTTTCGCAATTTATTCTAAAATTGCTATAGACCCCTTTATGTCCACGTACAGGCTGACTATGTAGAAAAAACTTTCTAGAAACAAGAATTTCACGCAACCAGACCAATAGCGTGTATCACGTAAGAACAAGCCAATCCCATCGGCGGTAAAATTTTTAGTTTGGCATCGGCCGTGGGACTTGTATACACCATACCATATTATACATAGCACATTGCGGCGACATATATAACAACCATATTTTATGTATGCAATAGTAGTAGAACCCGCAACATTTTTATGTTTTTTTAGTGATCACCGTAAAGAAGCTACTCCCTCTGTCCCAAAATAGATGTCTTAAATTTGTCAAAATTTAGATAAACCTATATACTAAATAGTGTCTAGATTCATCCAAATTTTGACAAATCTGACACATCTATTTTGCGAAGAAGGGAGTAATTTTTTTAAATGATACATTTTTAATCAATTTCATAAATAACACACGAAATGGATATTTTTCAAATCTAGCGTGTCGTCTTCATTTAAAAAACCTACCAGACCTCGTCTTTAATTCAAAAGACGACCGGCCTGCTCTTTAATTCAAAAGCTAACCGGCTTGACAGCAGGCCCGCCTGGCCGCGCTGTCGGCCGACAGGGGAGGCCAGCCCCACGATCGTTATTCAAATCGACGACGCGCCCCTTTATAACAGCCAGCGCCGGCCCGTCGTCCTCCTCTCTAGTTTCTTCTTCCTCCTTCCCTCTTGCTGGCTGTTCTTGCTAGCCGTACACTTTGCGTCCGAACGGGGCACACTCATGATGGAGAGGAGAGGGAAATGCGAGAGAAAGAGGAGAACAGATGAACTGGGTGAAGAGATAACATTTCGTTGTCCGGATTTATAGAGGTACCGACAAGAATAGGTGGGAAAAAACAACGGGAAACGATGGCGGAAAAAAACAACGGAAAGAGGTGGCGGGAGAAAACGCCGCGAAACAATGGCGCCAACCCTAAACTGATTTTAGATGTGCTAAACACGTAACATGCATGGTCAATGCAAGAGTCGGCAGGGATCTGCGAGCGTCTTTAATTCGAAAACCGACCAGCGAGGTCGTCTTTTGGAAAGCCGACCATGGGCGGGCCTTCCTTGTCGGCCGACAACGCGGCTAGGCTTGGCCCGCTGTCAAGCCGGTCGGTTTTCAATTAAAGACTAGATCGGTCGGCTTTTGAATTAAAGACCAGCTCTGGTCGGTTTTTGAAAAGAAGACGACACGCTAGATTTGCAAAATATTCATTTCGTGTATTATTTGTAAAATTGATTTAAAAATATATTATTTAAAAAATAAAGAATAATAATAACGAGTATAAAGAATCAATACATTTGTCAACTTATTACTGTACTCACTATAATTTGTAGACACGCTTGACATTGGAAAAATAATATTGTCAATGAATCAATTGATACTCCAGAAGTTTGTATAATCTCTTACGTAAACATGCACTATAAACTGCTAATAAGATTTTTTTAGGCATATTCTTTCGATTTGTGCCTACATATTTAATAATATTAAATAGAGAAGGACACACACGCACATACATACGCATATACACTATATGATTCATCCAGTTGTCAAAAGTTAATTCAACAGGACGTTTAGTTTTCTCCTTCTTTTTTGTTTTCGCACTTAACATGATTCTGTTTTCATATTTGTTGAGGGGGGAAATCTCAGAAAGGAGGAAAACTATTTAAATCTCAGTATTGTTTAAATTTAGCACAAATCACAAATATTTTCAATTATCTACATTGCACCTAAACATTAAGGAACAAAATTATACTTAATAACATTGTTCTTTTGTTGATAATGCTACAATCTACCCTCATTAATATTGTGGTGTGATAAAAATAATATAAATAAGTATAGAAGTTTAGTACAATTTCAGAACTTGTAGTTTGTCTGCGGAAATGTATAACTATTACAAACTACGCTTAGTGATGTGGACCACGGAGAGAAAAAACCAATTACACAGAGAATCTGCGATGTCATTCACACTTTATTTATATTAAGTATGAAAATGTTAAAATATAAGGAAGACGATGAGGTGTTCTGTGTGGAATGCAACGCCGATAAGTTTGTTGACAAGGACACAGTAGTTCATTGTTTTGTTGATCCAAATGGTATAGTCAAACATGCCAATGGTGAGTTATCCGATCATACACATGAAAATACTATCAGTGAAGATGAAGACAGTCCACTTGATCGAAGCCACATAGGTGTATGTGTAACATGAGTACACAAATGAATATATGAATCTATTTGCCACAAAAAATTGAACTCAAATGAGTTCTCTCTAGATCAAGTACCAATAGCTGGCAATTCCAAATTAAAACACTGAAGTGTCCATTGACTTTTGCATACATTTGTTTTGATTGGTTGATCAAACACATAACGTAGCTAGCATGTTCAAATTAAAACATGGATGCGCATATGCGTTCTTGCTTAGTCAAACTCAAAGAATGAGAGGAGTAGCACTGCTAGACCCCAAAAAATGGAAAGGAGATAGAACTAAAGAACCATCTCATAACCATGACCTTACCGTGAAATGTTCTTACGGGAAACAAAACTAGAATAAGACTACATCGATCTCTCTGATTTTTGCATACATCATTTTTACAAATAGAGAATATATTTCTTTTTGTAGCATCTCAATACGAAGCCATGCGTGTGAAGTTACTAGCGATGAAAGCACTGTGGAAGCTGACCGAACCGAGTGATGCCATAGTTATTTTGAACCCGGAAGCAGATACATCAACAAAAAAATGTAGCCAATAAAATACAGACATGAACTCAGAAACCACCTTAACCATATAATTATGAGAAACACATCCAAACCAGCAAAATAAATTTCTAAGTTTATTACAAAAAATTAAGATATATCATGAATATATGTTAAGACAAAGTTGTTGTGCATAAATTTCGAACTTTGGCAACATCATAAAGTATATTGTTCCGGTAGTATGGGGTGCCGAGGAGGATAAGGGAGTAGGGGAAGGATTAGGTATTTTGGCGGTGGATAAGATTCGGTTGAGTCAAAAGTGTATATGAACTAGGCTGGATTGAGACTACTAAATTTAGGGGTGCGCCTTTGTAACACCCCGTCCACTGGCCCGGAGCATGTCACTCTTGGTAGCTTAATAGGATATCTAGATTAGCCCCACAGACCAACACTAGTCTTTTCTGCACATTTTGTTCTCACTCATGCGCACCTGGTGCCCACTTCCCGGTCGGTCACCCATCCTAGAATTGATCTAGGCCAAGCACGCTTAACCTTAGAGTTCTTTTCGAATGAGATTCTTTGTAACACCCCATCCACTGGGCCCGGGGGTGTCACTCCTGATAGCTTAATAGGATATCTAGACTAGCCTCACAGACCAACACTAGTCTTTTCTACGCACTTTGTCCTCACTTATGCGCACCCGGTACCCACTTTCCGGTCGGTCACCCATCCTAAAATTGCTCTAGGCCAAGCACGCTTTACCTTAGAGTTCTTTTCGAATGAGCTTCTAGAAAAGAAGTTGCAACTTATTGGTATGGGTTTCATGTCAATCCTATTGAACCATGCGCCAGGGTCTCATAGCATTAGCGCACGATCCTGTTGATTTTGAGCGAATTTGGTGATTATAAGTGAGAAAAAATAATAACAAAATGGTTGGCCATAGTATCAAAGGCTCATATTTGATAGATGGTTTCAAATGAAATTAAAATTCAATTGTTATAGAAAAAATTCAAATGAAAAAGTTAACCTCTGCTATTTTTCATCAAATTAAAACCTAACCTACCTCTCATAACAATCAAGGACATTGGTACCAGCATGCAAACTTAGAGCAGGGTAATGTTGATTGTCTCGGCTCAGATATAAGATCACAAAGAACCAAAAGTTGCATAATAGGAGTCCTTTATGTTGTGATCTAAATAGACTTTTTCAGCTTTTACTCTGTTTCTTTGCCAATGCATATGGATTACTTAGTTCAGTTTGTTCGTATATACAACAAGAGATTGGGTATATTGTACAAGTTTGATCATTTTATCAAGCAAGTATAATTTACATCGCATGAACAAGAGGGCATCCCTACCACCGTCGAAGGAGGGGATCTCAAGCCCCAGACGGTGGTGGTTGAGCTCCCCAAGGCGGCGCGCCATTGGACCTCCTCCAGGACACGTCCTTCTTTTAGCGTTTCCTCAATCCCGCCACCACGGCCATCTCGTCTGACTCCATCTGCTCGCCTTGCCGCTCCCTCTCAGAGCCTCCTCGAAGCTCGCTGTGCACGAGGCGCTCGCGGACTCCCCTGGCCATTGGGAGGCAAGGGTGATGGGAGCCACGACAACTGGTCGGTGGAGGAGGGGGGGAGGAAGGAGGATGAGATGGAACATGGGCGGTGGTGGCTGGCCTGGGATATGGAGTGGAGGAGGGGATTAGGGAGGAGAAGGACATGATGGGATTAGGGGCAGAGGAGGGTGCTCGCCTAGCTGCCTCGCGTGGCTCGGAGGCCTCCATGGCCGTGCGCGGCAGGGAGAAGAGGGGTGTAGAGGAGGAGGATGAGATGGAACAGGGGTGACAACGGCTGGCCTGGGAGATGGATTGGAGGAGGGGATTAGGGAGGAGAAAGGACCCCCACATCTGTACCAAAATGGCCCATAGTCACGGACACAGGGGGCCAACAGATTGGGGGCCACCTGCAGCCGCAGCTGGGTAGATCACTGGCGTTCCACGTCTTGTTCCAGCGCATGTGGACAGTCTAGACCCGATTGGGAACCCCATCCGACGGCGAGCGATGTGGATCGCTATGAGAAGCCCATGTGGGGAGGGGGGCAGGTATTGTTCCAGCGCATGTGGATGGTCTAGATCCGATTGGGAACCCCATCTGACGGCCAGCGATGTGGATCGCTGTGAGAAGCCCATGGGGGGCACCAATTATACTTCTATATACAACGACAAGAAAAACTAAATTTTCCACATCGGTTGGTAGGGAAATTTTGATTATGTTGGTATTTTGCCAAAAAATGTTGTTTTGTCTCCTTTTCCACTTCCGCGTGAAACTTTTTGTTCGCGCTTTCATTTTGTAATTTATGTTTTTCATTATCACATGTACACCTATAACCGAATGGAAGTTTACGCTCCCTTTTCACCTCTATAATCACTTAATATGAGATTGACCAAAAATCATAATTAAGGTAGAAACAAAGATACCTTTACTTTACAGGTAATGTATGTTAGTATTTTATTATGGAAATATTTTGATTAGTTACGCACAATAAATTTATGTTCCAAAATTCTACGGCATTTGCTGGTCTTTGTTTGGATTTTCTTATGGATTTTAACATATTTACCATTTTCTTTATTGAAAAATTAATTCTGAACTTTTGGGCTGAATTTCTTTTCGTCTAGCCACCTTCTAGTGTACCAGCCCAACAACTAAAGTTGGGTCGGTTGGCTTTATGGACCAAGGCTCACTTGATAATATAAAAGAATAGGGAGAAAGCGAACTTCAAGTGCCGTGTGGATTTAGAGCAACTAAGGTTCATAAAAAGGCATCTGTAAAACATGTATATAGAACACAAAAAACCTGTTTTACGGTGCGTTTGGTCTCGCGTAGCATAGTAAAACAAGTTACACATTTCATCATTTTGCACATCCAAAATAAATTTGATAGCAATATAGATTAGTATTTATGAATGTTTTCAATCTCACAAAATAATTCCAATTACAATATTGTTTAAATCAAATTAGATCAATAGTTCAAAACAAGTAATTAAACTAATTGTGAATGGTTCCAAGGGCAAACAATTGTTCAACTCACACATAAATAAATAGAAAATAAAATGAATAAAGGGGACATCATTGCCCATGAAGTTGTAGTGGTGCTCGATGAGATCATGCTGAAGCGCAGTGTGTGTGGCTAAGTCTTCAATTTTATGATACGTGTCAAGAAATGGTTGAACGCGACCAGGATTTCTTTGTGGCTTCACTCGGCTATCAACATTTTCATAGAAGAACTCCAAATGTAAGTCCTTCTCATCATCGATGTTCATGTCACACAACATTCCATGATGTTTTGAGGGTTCTTTTTATCCCAAAAATAAGCAAGACCTCGAATAATAGTAAATCTTTCTTACAAAACACTGAAAACTTTCGATGTCCTTGAAGCATGCCTATTGAGCCGTGGAAAATACGGATTATTTCCTTGTTTTGGGTTCATAAATGATCTTCACAAATATTGATCATGAAGGCTATATGACATCGGCTAGATAGTAGCCCTATGTGTAGGTCCATTGACTCCGTAGTTGCAAACCGAAGCATCTCCACTAGCTAGTCCAGCAAAAATATAAGACATATGCAAGACATTGATGTCACTGAGTGATCCCTGTAAAACATAAGAAACAATGTCAAATCCAAAAGTCCTCTAATGTCATAGCCTCAAGCACAATGGTAGGATTATGACTTTTTCTATGATACTGTCTATGCCATGCCTTTAGACAATTTTTTCACCTTCAATGCATACAATCAACACACCCAATGATGCCCCGCAAACCTCTTTTTTATTCATCTCAATCAATATTTTTGTATCTTCTTCATTAGGATCTCAAAGATGCACCAGACCGAACACCCGATCATCACCTTGGCAAACCTCCACACGGACTCAAGGGTTGTATCTTCACTAATGCGAATATACTCATCGGTATAGCATGCGGGAATGCCGTATGCAATCACTCTCATAGCTTCCAAGATTTTATGGGAGAAGCTAAAACCACGAAGCTAGCAACATTTCTGAGAGAGTAAAGTAGTGACAATTCGCCTCGCAAGCTTCAAGATTTCACAAACAAATCCCTATGCATTTGGAAATAAGAGATGCTAGATGCGGCGGGTATGTGGATATCTTGGCGAAGTAATCTTGCATGAGCATGTTGTGGCTGAGCGCGTGGTTCTGCAGGATGCAAAGAGACCGACCATTGGTCCATGTCGCTTCTTCTTCATCCTATCCTCAAGGACCTTCATGGCGAGGATGATAATCGTTTTCTCGATGTCATCATCATGGAGAAAATCATCGATGTCTGAATCGTCGAATGACAAAGAATCTTCCAAAAAGAAATGCACGCTCGAGATCATCGTTGAACTCATCTACAACAATCATATGTCAAAAATGAATTAATCACACGAGATCAAACTCATCTATGAAGAAGAGACGAACAGATCTTACCTGCCTTTAATAGGGTCGATGTGGTTGATTCCGGCGGCCCTATGGCGGGAGCAGAAGTGGAGGATTCTCTAGCTCTGGTGCGCCCGAATCAGTCCTACTAGCTCGAGGGTGCGGCCGAATCATACCTCCACGCCACGTCCATGGTGGCTGACCTCGGTGACTTCCACCATGGAAGAGGACCCAGTTAATTCGTGAGATTCCACCTACCAGGGGTAAGAAATGGGCACGGCGCAGTGCGGTGCAGTTGGCAGCGGGGGCGTGGCTGGACGCAGCCGAAAAATATTGCGGGTGGCGGTAGGGGAGGAAGTCAAAAGGGGAAGGGGAGGGGAATTTCAGCATGCTAAGTTCTTCCACATAGATAGGGGCACCAACAGTTTGGCCGCCTAAACCGGGGATATACCGGTGCAGGGCAGATTTTCCGGTGCACAATAAAGGTTTTTGCGGGCTAGGCATTTTTATGGGTTTGCACGTGATTATTTTTATCGCTGGAACTGAAAAATTAAAGGTTTGGCTCTTTTAGGGGGGTATGCTAGAGTTTTTCTTAGCAAACTATTGTTGTATCCGCAAAAAAACAAGATTAGTGATTGGATTAAAATCTCCTCCACCTACCCCGCTCCTCTCCTCCCCCCGAGGGAGACGGGGTAACCTATCCCAAATTCGACCGAACCCCACCCTCCTTTCTCCATCCTTGGAATTTTCGGCGGCGGCGGGTTTCCTCTCCCCGCGCCCCTTGGAGGCGTTCAGGGCCAACCTTATCAATGGCCACTAGTGGAGAATGGGCCTATAGTCCTGGCCCATAAGGGGCTTTTGTCCCGGTTTGGAAACCGGGAATACCATGCGGGACTAATGGCCACCCCCATTAGTCCCGACCCGGTTACCATTCGGAACAAATGGCCCTCCACATGCCCGACGGTTCATGCGTGGGGTGCACCCCCTTTAGTCCTGGTTTTTATTACAGCCCGCGACAAATGAGTCTCTGTTGCAGCAGAAGTTTGGGCATTTTCTATGCCGCAGCAGAGAATTCATTTTGTTTTCTTTTATTTATTTATTTATTTATTTCTTCATCAAATAATTTTCGTATATTTCTATGCTACTACATATATACCGTACAGTTCGTGCATATATAAGATAATGATGAGTGAATATTTGCATCATGTTTTTGATTTTATTTTGCATTGTAGTGGTAGGATCTTGGTATTTTACGGTGTTTGCACGCACTTTTTATGTTTATTTTCACCAGGATCAAATCAGATGATGGATCCGATGGACATAATTCTTGGACCAGTTGTCAACACCCGGATTTTTCAATCCTAGATGCCTGTTATGCCATACATCGCAATCCCAGGATTACCATTTTTGCGAGACATAACAAAATTGAATACCATAGTACTTCATCCATTACCAACGATACATAAGTTCTTACACAAATTGGGATCTCATGATCCAGTTCTTAATACAACATCAAGCAGCGGAATACGTAATAATAACGGTAGCGTGGGCGAAGCTCCATCTTTAGGGTCATAGGCAATGCTGACGATGGGAGATGATCCTAGTTGTCGTAACCTTCCTGGGGTCCATCCTCCAGGTACTCCTCTTCATAGTCTGGCCATGGGAATAGCCAGAGACAAAGCCATGAGTACTCTTTAAGTACTCGCAAACTAATACTAACAAGTAAAGGGGTTTTTTAGATAATAGGACACTAGGATCTAGGGTTGTTTTGCAAAAAGCCAGGTTTATTTATACTAAGTTCCAAAGCTAGTCACAATTTTATAAATTCCTAAATGGGATCTTGTAATTCAGGTCACAACTCTGTTGTGGTCAAGTCAAAGTCTCAATTCATTTCACAAGTCACTTTTGAAAAGTCTGACGGGAACAAGATGGCCACTAAGCTGTCCATAATCATGACGCGGCTATTCGAATAGTTTGACACTCTGCAGAGATTGTACACTTTCACCACAACATTCGATACATCCGTCAGGAACAAATCCTGAATTCACCATACTTAGTATGCGGATAATCAATCTTAACCTTTCAATTACACTCCCTAGTATAAGCACCTCTCCTGTGAGTTTGGCCTCCCAACCATGACCATTGTCATCTTGGGTACTGCACAGGTGGACAATCTTCACAAGGTAGCCTCAGCTCAGACCTTGGCCGTGAGGGAACTAATACTAAGGTATATAAGTTTCCAGTCAAGCCCTACCCAATATTCGGTTATTATGGTTGTACGCTAAAATTGGAATGGTATCGCATCCAGACAACCATCAGTTTTATAAAGGGCTAAGGCTCATGCCTCAACATTTTCATCACCAAAATCATCAAGTGTTTGGAAACACATGTCCAAAACATTTCAATAGAATGATCCATCATTCCAAGGTTTTCATAACCATTTTTCCACCAAGTATTCCCATCTAAAAGTTGATTAGGTTTTATGCTTAGCACTAGCATCTACAGGTGGGGGTAGTAATGATGAGGGGTGGTAAGCTGGTGGAGTTTCAACTAAGTACAACCATATATCTTAGGTTGATATCAAGGTTTCTAGCTTAGGCCAAATTTTATGCTCTTTATGCAACCTTCAGCACAACTGTCTAGTATCTACCAAACTCTTAGGTAGACTCTAAAAAAGCTTTGATAAAGAAATAAAGTAAGAAGCTTGACATAAAACTAGGATTGGTTTAGCAAGTGGGTATGATCACATATGCTTAAGGCATAAAGTAGTCATCTCACAAGTATGGGTTTGTGGCATTAGTAGGGTATCTTGCAAGTGTTAGCTTGCATAGGTCAACTTGATTAGTAAGGCTTGCATCAATCTCAATATAAGCTTGCCTTGTGCAGAGCAGTGGTTGAAGTTATCCTCGGCTTCTTCGTAGTATCCTCCTTCCTCCTCATAGTATCCTTGGTCGGTACTAGCGTCTATGAATAAATACGAGGTACACAATCACCAAACAATACTTAACTACTTGCAATCATCACACACAAGGGTCCTATAGATGATCTAGCATCATTTCTAAATTACAAGGTTAAGGCTTGGTTTAAATCCTTTTTATTTTTAGAAAAGTAATTTCTACTCATTGAAAAATTACTTAAGATTTAATATTCTCCAAACTAAACATGGGATCATGTTGACACATGTCATCACCACATATTGTAGTCCATGGGAATGTGATTTAAAGTGGTGTCACAATTTAATAAGGTTTTACCCTTTTATCTTAATTAATTAAAGTGGCTAGAAATGCTTATGAAGCATTCTTTTATTACTTGAACATTATTTCTGCAAGTAAACCTATATATTTTTATATATTCTGAAAGGTATGGTTAAATGTGATTTTTGAGAGTTGGAATCAACTCAAAAGCTTTTATGGTTGAAATTTGAAAAATGTTTGAATGCAGAAAAGCTTCTGCCTTGTTATTTTTACTATGGTTGATCTACAGATCCAAATGACTTGAATCCAACGGGCTTGGATTAAGCAGTCACAGAACTTTCCAACAAAATTGGTTTCATACAATTTGATGCACTGAATCGATATGGGTTGATTTTTGAAGTTGGGTGCTGAAGTGTTTTTGAAATGAAATAGAAAAAGGTTTAATTTGAATTCTTTCTTGCTGGGAAATGTTCTCGGGCGGCCTGCTAAGCTTGATGCTGCTGGCTGCTTAAGTGGGTGTCCCCACTCGTCAGTGACACGGGGCTGGGCGAAGCGGTATGGGGCAACGTGGATCGTTCGATCTAGTTCTAATCTAACGGCTGAGGGTCATCGTCGACGCGAGACAACTCCGGCGAGAACGAAACCTAGCGCGGCCAGTGAGGGGTGCTGGGGGCTCACCGGGGTACGAGCGAGGGTCGGCGAGGCGGGCGAACGACGAAGTCGACGACGGCGAATCTCCTGGTACTGGTGGCTTCTCCTGGGGCGGCTCCAATCGCTGGCTCCTTTCTTCTCCGGCAGCGGCAGGCTCTAGTGAAATTCCGGCGAGGTGGCGCTCTCCTTGCTCTGAGAATGGTGTGGCACGGTTAGTGGGGAGAGGGGAGTGAGATGGTGTGAAGAAATCGTGTGGGGGTGGCCTCTATTTATAGTCGAGCGAGGGGACCATCGGGGCGCACGGTGAGCTCGTCGGGGGCGACGTTACAGGCGGCTAGTGGCATGGGCAAGGGTAGAGGACGGTGCTGTGTCTCCTGGCGATGCTCAACGACATGGTCGCGAGGCATGGGGCGGTGTGGTTTGGTTTGGAACAGGCGGTGCTCTGCACGGCAGAGGCGGCGTCTTCGACGGCGGGCGGTGGCTGTATGGCACGGGGCGGCAAACGGGGGTGTCTGGCGGTCTCCTGGGTCGGTGGTGATCGTGTGTGCACGCGGTGAGGGCGGCGCGCGGTCTGTGGACGCTGGTCGAGGGTGGCGCTCTGGCGCACGCTCGGCATGGTCTGGGCGTGTCTCGTGCGCGTGGTCCAGGGCTTGGCAACGCTCGCGGCTGGGACAGGCAGTGGCGGTGGACGGTGGGCTGCCTCCCAGACAAGGTTGGCACGGCTAGTTCTTCCTCTAGCCTGCTGTCCACAATGGGGTGACATGGGGGTGCTCGGCTGTTCACCATTAATGACAATGGCAAGCTCACAGGGGTGCTAGTGTTGGGCTAATCTTTCTAGATGATCTACTGAGGTGTGTGTGAGCTAACTAGGGAACAAGTTAGGCTCAAAACACTACACACTATAGTGTTTGATGTTTTGTTTGATTTGTGTCTGCAACCTGTTTGATGAAATGGCCGCATGAAATCAAGTTTTGAATTTTTAAATGAATTTTGGTGAGTTTGCTAGATTGGTGCTGGTGAGTCTGCAGATGCTTGGGTTTTTAAAATTGAGCTTGTTTGAGTGGGTTTTGAAAAAGTGGGATCTTCCCATATGAAGAAGATTCAATTTTGAATTGTCATTTAAACCATGCATTTGAAAGTTTCTGGATGATCACAAAGTGGGCCTTGATACCTTGTTATGAGTACATTTAAGGGGTGCAAAGATCCAGAAAAGTTTCTATTAGGTTTTAAAAGTTTGAGACAGCCAAAGTAGGCATGGGAGTTAAATTGGTCAAAATGACCATTCACTTAATATATTTGTTTTGATTTACTTGTCTTTAGGAAAAGTGTGGGAAATGTTTTAGATGATGTTCATTTCACCTAAGAAACATTTTACAAGCAATGGATCACACAAACAAGGTGGTTTTTAAGGAAATTCAAAATCCATGCATACACATATACATGCATTCATGATTTTATTTAGAAAAGTTTTTGTTAACCCTAATCTTGATGATTAGTGTTTGTTGATCTAAGTTTGGTATTTTTGGGATGTTACACCAGTTATATTGGCATGAAAAGGAGCCAAAAACTACGTAAATTTCTTATTTGGAAAATATTAATAACACCAGAAGAAAACACAAAACAATTGGAGGGTACAGAAGGGTTAACGACCAACTATACGACATGAGGAAATATTCCGGCCGTATAGTTCCCGCGTATAGTTGGCGCCAACACCGCCTCCTCAAATAGATTCACCCCGTGCTACTGGATTAGAGAGACGACATACAAAACACCTAGAAATCGCCGAAACCTAACCTCCGAAAGGCATCTGGAGGGGGGACTCGTCCATCGGGGATCTATCTTCGCCCTGCGCAAATCCAGGAGGCTAAGGCATTGATCTTCATCATCAACCGCTGCATCACCACCATCTCCATCCATCACATCCACATCTTGTCTAGATCTTGTTGTAATTTCCATACTCGTTGTGGATTTATACAAGTACTATTCATCTATGATAGATTTCATTACTTTTACCATGATGTTGTTTGCCTCCATGTCTGAGTAGATCATTAGTTCTTGGGGAGATGGAGAAACCCTAGCATGAGATTGAAATAAGATAAAGCTTATTATGATATCCATCACCGTGACCATGTGTTAGATTGTCTACATCTTGATGTTGGGAGAAGTCGACCTCTCAATATTTGTCTCTTGTGGGGAATTGATGGAGGGAACTACTTGTTGGTAGACGGAGGGATGTTAGCACTTACAGTGACTATAAAGCTATTGGCACCCCTTACGTATCAACTTGGGAATCGAGGAAACTCGCGAAACACTATACATGCATGGGATACGTCCTGCGGGATTATATCCCTTAATAGCATTGTAATTCAATTGATGTTGATTGCTGCCTGCTATCGTTATGAGGATGATTTGAGCAGTAGTTGCTGTCTCATTGTACAAATAGAGAGTTCCTCCCACACATACATAGTTGAGAATGTTCATGATAATAATCTTTTCCTTAGCCCTTTATAATGCTAGTGGTGTATCCGCTAATCCCTGAGAACACTTTTTCCCACTGAAGTTTCAAATCTCTTTTACATATGCGATACTTATTTTTTGTATTCAATTTTATTTACTTTACTCATTGTTCTCTTATACCAAAATCCAAAAACACCTTTTTACGCAATACTCACATTTTATCTTGTCACTTAGAACTTTATTTAGCATTTCTATTTTTAGTATTTATTTCAAGAATTCTTAGACTTCAGACTCCTGCTCCCTATGAGATCGATATCTTTATTTAAAAACTAGTTACAACCGATCTGTGCACTTGCATTCATCAAGCTATTTTTTGGCGCCATTGCCGGAGACCTAAGCGCTATAGGACTTTTAGTTTTTGCTTATTTACTTTAGTTTTGTTAAGTTTTGTTTTGAGTTACAGATTTCCACCAACATGTTGGAGTTTGAGCATATAACTAGTGCTAACCCACTCAGCCATTTTGGGAAGCCCTATGATATTTATAAAAGAGACAACTCCAACAATAAGACATGGGGGGTTGAAATAAATCCTCTACTACTTGGTATTTTACACAAGAAGCAATTTACTGGAGATGAAGAAGATCTTGATCGATATGAGCATATTGCATGTTTCAAAGAGATATGTGGCACGTTCCAATTAAAGGGGTATACCGCCGATGAGGTAAGTGTCAAACTTTTTATTCAAACTTTGACAAGTACATCTCTCTCATGGTATAGATCTCTACCCTCAGAAGCCACTACTACTTGGGATAATTTAGCCTGCGAATTTTTATCTAAATATTACCATTATCAAAATATTTTGGGATCAGGTGTCTTATAATGACTTGGAGGAACCATCCTAATGAAGGACTAGTAAGAGCTTATATAAGATTTAAAGATTTACTTAGTCAATATCCTCATCATGATTTGCCTGAATGGTATTTATTACATATCTTTTATGGCGGTTTAATTGAACCTAATAAAATTGAACTAGACTCTTGCATGATAGGAGCTTTTATCGATTTACCTATAACTAAAACTTGGGTTTTACTTAATAGAATTCGTGATCATAGAGTTTCATGGAATTTTGGTCTAGGAAGTGAAGGAGGCACAAAAATAGATTATGAATGTATCCACGATAAAAAGGGCCATATTAATAAATTATCTAAAGAACTTTATTTAGATTCAGATATTGTGTTGCAAGTTGTTAAAGCTTTTACAGAACACATCAAAGCTCCAAAAGAGGGTTCGGCCAAGTATGATCCACCACCCGAACCTGAGAAGAAAAGAGAAGTTAAAGCAACATTGGCCTCCCTAGAACCAATGTATGGGATATATTTCCCTAACACTGCACAGAAGCATATTTTGGAATATGAACAGGCCAAGACAGTACATGAGGAGAAAGAAGAGGAAAGTGTGCCAATAATTGAAGAACATCTGGATGAAACCAGATATGAAGAGGTAACGAAGGAAGCAATCATGGCTATGTATGCACATTGTAACATAGTTGAACTTGATGAAGAGACTTTTATATTTGTTGAAGGTAAAATTAAGGTAAAAGATGTGGGTAAGTCTATTCTTCCCTGCATATTTAAAGAAAACTCGCATTACGGTTTATGTGATCTTGGCACCGAAGTTAATGTTATATCCTATGACTTTTATTTAGAAATAAAATAAGAGATATCACCAGCTAAAATTGAAAATACTGATATGACAATCATGTTAGCCAATAAAAATATTAGAATTCGAATGGGAGTAGTTGAAGATGCAACTGTCACAATTGGCAATAAAAATTCTCCTATTGATTTTGTAGTTGTTGATATGCCAGTTGACACTCTTTGCCCTATCATATTTGGAAGAAACTTTTTGAGTGATGTAGGTGCCACAATTGACTTCAAAAAGGAGGTTGTATCCCTTAAGCTTGGTAAAGCATAAAAATAATTGCACTTTTCCAAGTTTAAATACAAACCTCTACTTGTACAAGAAGTAGAGAAAGAGAAGACTACTGAGGAGATGGCAACTCTTTTCTTAAGTAATCAAGATGAAGAAATAAATGAAGACTCAAAGTGTGAAGAAATAATTATGGAGGACAGACCTCTAGAAGAATTAGAAAGTGAAATTGATTCATTTCCCATTTTAGAATCTCCAACTGATGAAGCTTTTGAAGAGCCAGAAAAGAGAGGGGATGAAGAATTACCGCCCCCAGAATTAAAACTCTACCAGATAATCTTAAATATAGATTCTTAGATGATACTAGTAAATTCCCTATTATTGCTAGTGCTAAACTTACAGGGGGAGAAGAAGAAGAACTTGATACGTCGGAAACGTATCTATAATTTTTTATGTTCCATGCTTGTTTAGTATCTACTTTGCTTTGCTTTGTCCACACTTTGAGGTGTTTTTATATGTTTTCTGGAACTAACCTATTAACAAGTTGCCACGTGCAGGTTCGCTTTTCTCGCTTTTTTGGTTCCAGAAAGGCAGAAAATCAATATTCTTGGAATTGGACGGGACAAAAGCCAAAGTCAATATTTTACCTTGGGGAACACAAAGCCAGAGTACGAGACGGAGGAGGCTCACCAGGGGCCACACCCTCTGGTGGCGCGGGCTAGCCCTAGCCGTGCCTAGGGGGAGCCACCCTGGTGTCCCCCTGCCTCTCCTCTTCGCCTATAAAGTCCCCCCGAATCCAAAACCCTAAGCACCCGATCAATATTCCATGAAACCGTCTGTAGCCGCCGCCACCATCATCCCTAGATCGGGGGGGGGGGGGATCTGAAGCTCTTCCCAGCACCCTGCCGGAGGGGACATCATCCCGGAGGCCTTCTTCTTTGTCAACACCCGGATTTTTAATCCCAGATGCCTGTTATGCCATACATCGCAATCTCAGGATTACCATTTTTGCGAGACATAACAGATTTGGATACCACAGTACATCATCCATTACAAACCATACATAAGGTCTTACACAAATAAGGATCTCATGATCCAGTTCTTAATACAACTCAAGCAGCGGAAATACGTAATAATAAAAGTAGCATAGGCGAAGCTCCATCTTCGGGGTCACAGGCAATGCTGACGATGGGAGATGATCCTAGTTGTCGTAACCTTCCTGGGGTCCTTCGTCCTGGTACTCCTCTTCATAATCTGGCCACGGGAATAGCCAGGGACAAAGCCATGAGTACTCTTTAAGTACTCAAAACTAATACTAACAAGTGACGGGGGTTTTTGTAGTAGGACACTAAGCTCTAGGGTTGTTTTGCAAAAAGCCAGATTTACCTCTACTAAGTTCAGAACCAAAGAACTAGTTGAAATTTTATAACACCTAAGTGGGAACTTGAATTTCATATCACAACTCTATTGTGGTCAAGTCCAAATCTCAATTCATTTCACAAGTCATTTTGAAAACATCTGACGGGGGAAGAGTATGGCCACTCCAACTGTCCATAACCGCGGACGCGGCTATTCGAATAGTTTTACACTCTGCAGAGATTTTACACTTTCACCACAACATTCGATACATCCGTCAGGAACAAATCCTGAATTCACCATACTCAGTATGCGGATAATCAATCCTAACCTTTCAATTACACGCCCTAGTATAGGCACCTCTCCTATTATTTTGGCCTCCCAACCATGACCAACTGTCATCTTGGGTACTGCACAGATGGACAATCTTCACAAGGTAGCCTCAGCTCAGACCTTGGCCGTGAGGGAACCCATACTAAGGTATATAAGTTTCCAGTCAAGCCCTACCCAATTTTCGGGTATTGTGGTTGTACGGTAAAATTGGAATGGTATCGCATCCATACAACCATCAGTTTTATAAAGGGCTAAGGCTCATGCCTTAACATTTTCATCATCCAAATCATCCGGTGTTCGGAAACACATGTCAAAACATCTTAGTAGAATGACTCATCATTCTAAGGTTTTCATAACCATTTTCCACCAAGTATTCCCATCTAAAGTTGATCAAGTTTTATGCTTAGCACTAGCATCTATTAGTGGGGGTGAGTACTAATGAGGGGTGGTAAACAAGTGGAGTTTTAACTAAGTACAATCTCATGCCTTAGGATGACATCAAGATTTCTAGCTTAGGACAAATTTAATGCTCTTTATGCAACCTTCCATTATCTTTCTAGTATCTACAATTCACTATGTAAACTCTAAGAGAAAGCTTTGACAAAGAAATAAAGTATAAATCTTGCAAGTAAAACTAGGATTGGGTTATCAAGTGGGTGTGATCACATACGCTTAAGGCATATAGTTGGCATGGTAACAAGCAAGTATTAGCTTGCATGGGTCAACTTGATTAGTAAGGCTTGCTAAAGTAGAGTATCTTGCAAGTGTTAGATTGCCTTGTGCAGAGCAGTGGTTGAAGTTCTCCTCGGCTTCTTCTTCGTAGTATCCTCCTTCCTCCTCGTATCCTTGGTCGGTACTAGCGTCTATGCATAAATACGAGGTACATAATCACCAAAAAATACTTAACTATTTTCAATCATCACACAAAGGTGTTCTATAGATGATCTAGCATCATCACTAACATTACAAGATTTAAGCATTTGCATTATTTATTTTATTTCTAGAAAAGTAATTTCTACTCATTGAAAAACTACTTAAGATTTAATGTTCTCCAACTCAAACATGGGATCATGTTGACACATGTTATCACCACATATTTCAGTACATGAGAATGTGATTTAAAGTGGTGTCACAATTTAATAAGGTTTAACCTTTTTATTTTAAATAATTAAAGTGACTAGAAATGCCTATGTGGCATTCTTTTATTACTTGAACATTATTTCTGTAAGTAAACCCAAATGTTTTTATATATTCTGAAAGGTATGATCAAATATGATTTTTGAGAGTTGGAATCAACTCAAAAGCTATTATGGTTGAAATTTGAAAAATGTTTGAATGTAGAAAAGCTTTTGCCTTGTTATTTCTACCAAGGTTGATCTACAGATCCAAATGATTTTAATCCAATGGGCTTGGATTAAGCATTTCAGTACCTTTCTAACAAAATTGGTTTCATGCAATTTGGTTCACTGAATCGAGCTGGGTTGATTTTTGAAACTAGGTACAGAACTATGTTTGAACTTCAAAAGAAAAAGCTAAATTCAAATGAGTGGGCTGCGCGGGAAGGGTTATTGGGCCAGCCCAGTGTCACTCCACAGCGCGGGGCTCAACTGACAGGGGGGTCTACCGGTCAGTGGCTCATAACACGCGAAGCGGTACAGGGCGATGTGGTGCGTTGGATTAGAAGTGAGATCAACGGCTGAGGGTCGTCGTCGACGATGAACATATCACCGGCGAGCTCTAACCCTAGCGGCTCGGTGGGGGTGCATAGGGGGCATACCGGGGCTCGAGTGACGACGGCGAGACGGGCAAACGACGAATTCGACAACGGCGAACTCAGGGGTGGTCGCGGCAGCTCCGGTGGTGGTCGAAATCAACGGCTCCCTTCTTCTCCAGAGGCGGCCTGCTCCGGTGCAATTCCAGGGAGCTGCTGCTCCTCGTGCTCCGGCTAAGGGGTGGAAGGATCAGTGAGGTGAGGGGAGTGAGATGGTGTGAAGAATTCGAGCGGAGATCGTCTCCTTTTATAGGCTCGACGGCGAGACCGAGAGGGATGGGCAGGCGACGGTGGCGACACTGATACGGGCGGCAAGGGGCATGGCCGAGGTTGGCTATCGACGGGCGGTCTCCTGGCGATGCTCTAGAGCTTAAATGCGCGTGTAGGGGCGGTGGAAAATGGTCGGGAACGTGCGATGCTCTGCGAGGCAGAGGCGGCGAACTCCGCGGCGAGCAGTGGCTATGGGGTACGGGCGGTGAAACGAACATGTTTGGTGGTCTCCTGGGACAGTGGGGTGCATGCTGGCGGGCGGCGAGGGCTCGAGGTGGTCAGGTTGCGTGGGAACAACGCGTGCTCTGCGGTGCGCATCGGCATGGTCGGCACAATGGCGGGCTGCGTCGGTTCTGGTCGTTGTCTTCGAGCTAGGGCTGGTCGAGAGGGGGCGGTGAGGCATGAGCTGCATGCTAGACAAGGTTGGCACGGCTAGTTCTTCTCCTAGCTTGTTGTCCACACTTGGGTGACAAGTGTGCTCTCGGCCCGCTCACCATTGATGGCATTGGAAAGCTCACAGTGGTGCTAGAGGTTAGTTAAGGTTGCTAGATGATCTACTAAGGCTAGTTGTAACAAGAGAGGGAACAAGGTTGGCCAAAACACTGCTCAAAATAGTGTTTTTGATTTTGTTGATTTGAATCTGCAACCTGTTTGATGAAATGGCCGCATGAACTTGAGTTTTGAATTTTGAAAAGATTTTTGGTGGGTGTGCTAAGAATGTGCTGGGGATACTGTGGATTCTTGGGTTTTGAAAATTGAGCTTGTTTGAGTGGTTTTTGAAATAGTGGGATCTTCCCATATGAAATAGATTCAATTTTAAACTATCATTTAAACTAATCATTTGAATGTTTTTGGATGATCACAAAGTGGGCCTTGGTACCTTGTTATGAGTACTATCAAGGGGTGCAAAGATCCATACATGTTTCTGTTAAGTTCTGAAAGTTAGGGATAGCCAAAGTAGGCATGGGAGTTAATTTGGCCAAAGTGACCATTCACTTAATTTGTCTGTTTTGACTTGTTTGTCTTTGGGAAAAGTTTGGGGATTGTTTAGATGATGTTTATTTAACCTAAGAATCATTTTACAAGCAAATAAACACAGAATCATGGCAATTCAAAATAATCCAAATTTCAATACACACATATGAATGCTTTCATATTTTTAATTGGAAAAGTTTTTGTTAACCCTAATTTTGATGATTAGAGTTTGATGATGCAAGTTTAGTATTTTTGGGATGTTACAAACCTTCCCCCTTAAACAAAATCTCGTCCCGAGATTTGAAAAAGGAAGAAAAGGATTACCTAGGATTTGAAGAGATCGGGAAACTCCGTCCTGATGTGATCTTCGCGCTCCCAAGTAGCTTCCTCTTCTGTGTGGTTGCTCCACTGAATCTTGAGAAACTTGATGCTTAGGGTTCTGGTAGTTCTGAAAGCTTCTTCCAAAATACGGATGGGTACTTCGGGATAGGTCAGGTCATCGTTGATCTCTATGGTCCAGTGATCAATGTTCTTGAACACTTCCGTCTTCTCCGGAACTTCGAGGCACTTGCGAAGTAATGAGATATGGAACACATTGTGCATGGCTAACATCTCTTTGGGTAGTTCCAATTGATACGACACTTCTCCTCGGCGGTTCAGAATCTTGAAGGGGTCGATATATCTGGGGGCTAACTTTCCTTTCAGCTGGAAACGCTGCATTCCTTTCAATGGCGACACTTTCAGATACACAAAATCTCCTATGTTGAAGGTGAGGTCTCGACGTCTCTTGTCGGCGTAACTCTTCTGTCTGGACTGGGCTGTCTTGAGGTGCTCACGAATCTTGTGAACCTTCTCTTCTGCTTCATGTAAGATGTCGGGTCTGAAAATCTGACTCTCTCCTACTTCCGACCATTTCAAAGGGGTGTGACACTTCCTTCCATACATGAATTCAAATGGGGCCATTTGCAAACTAGCTTGATAGCTGTTGCTGTACGAAAATTCTGCGAACGGCTGAAAATCTTCCCACTTAGATCCATATTCTAACACACATGCTCTCAACATGTCTTCGAGTATTTGATTTACTCGCTCCGTTTGTCCATCGGTCTAAGGGTGATACACGGTGCTGAAATCTAGTCGGGTTCCTAAATCTTCTTGGACTTTCTTCCAGAATCTCGAGGTAAACTGTGTTCCTCGATCCGATACGATGTTCTTGGGGACTCCATGCAAACTGACGATTCTAGCGATGTATAACTCCGCTAGCTTCGAACTCTGATATGTGGTCTTGACTGGTAAGAAATGGGCAACTTTGGAAAATCTGTCCACTATGACCCAGATAGAGTCATTTCCCCTACTAGAAGTAGGCAATCCGGTGATAAAGTCCATTCCAACGGAATCCCATTTCCATTCCAGAATCTGCAATGGTTGCAACAATCCAGCGGGTCTTTGATGTCCCGCCTTGACTCGGTGACATATATCACACTTGGCGTTATAGCTTCCGATTTCTCTCTTCATCTTATGCCACCAAAATTGCTCCTTCAAATCTTGATACATCTTCATTCCTCCGGGGTGGATAGAATAAAGAGTATCATGAGCTTCCTTCAGAATAACTTCTTTCAACTCAGAATCTGCTGGTACACAAAGGCGTCCTTTGTACCACATAACTCCTTCTTCGTCTTCCGTAAATCCGGGTACTTTGCCTGTACTGATACAACGCTTGATTCCGTCGATACTAGCATTTCCTTTCTGCGCCCCTTTGATCTGGCTGATCAAAGTGGGTTGAAGTTCTATGCTAGCCAAAAATCCTTCACTCACTAATTCCATTCGGAAATCTTCCATCTCTTTGTGCAAGCTTGGTTGCTCCTTCAAAATCATGGAGTTCAAGCGGCACGGCAATCTTCTAAGGGCATCTGCTACCATGTTGGCTTTACCAGGGTGATAGTGAATGTCCAGATCGTAATCCTTGATTATCTCAATCCATCTTCTCTGTCTCATATTCATCTCCTTCTGAGTGAATATATACTTCAGGCTATTGTGATCTGAATAAATCTCACAACGGTTTCCCATCAGGTAATGCCTCCATGTCTTCAGGGCTAGAACTACGGCTACGAGTTAGAGGTCATGGGTTGGGTAATTTTTCTCATGTTGTTTCAGTTGTCGAGATAGATAAGATATAACTTTGCCTTCTTGCATTAGCACACATCTGAGACCGATCTTGGATGCATCACAATACACGTCAAAGGTCTTCGTGATATCCGGCATGATTAATATTGGGGCTAAAATCAATCTTCTCTTGAGTTTTTGAAAACTCACTTCACATTTGTCTGTCCATTCAAACTTCTTGTCTTTCTTCAGCAATTGGGTCATGGGTCTGGCGATACTCGAGAATCCTTCTACGAACTTGCGGTAGTATCCCTCCAATCCGAGAAATGCACGAACTTGGGTTTGAGTGGTTGGGGCTTGCCAATCTTCAACATCTTTCACCTTTGCAGGGTCAACGGCAATTCCTCCGGCTGATACAATGTGGCCGAGGAATCCTACCTCCTGTAACCAGAATTCACATTTGCTAAACTTGGTATACAACTGATGCTCTCTAAGGGTTTCAAGAATGCTCCTTAGGTGTAGCTCATGTTCTTCTTCTGATTTGGAATAAATCAGAATGTCATCGATGAAAACAATGACAAACTTATCCAGGGAGTCCATAAAAATCTTATTCATGAGATTCATGAAATAAGCGGGGGCATTGGTTAATCCAAAAGACATGACAATATACTTTTATAATCCATATCTGGTGATAAAGGCAGTCTTGGGAATATCCTCTGCGCGAATCTTGAGTTGATGGTAGCCTGTTCTAAGATCAATCTTAGAAAACATCTTGGCACCGGTCAACTGATCAAACAAATCTTCTATCTTGGGCAATGGGTACTTGTTCTTGATAGTGACATCATTCAACTTCCGATAATCCGTACACAAATGGTTACCTCCATCGTTCCTATCCACAAAGACAGGTGATATCCATGGTGACGCACTTGGTTGAATCAATGCAATTTCCAGCATGGCATCTATTTGCTTCTTCAGTTCTGCTAGTTCAGACGGGTTCATACTATATGGTCTCTGGGCTATGGGTCCTATTCCGTGGATTAGTTCAATGATAAACTCGATATCCCGATCTGGGGGCATACCGGGCAAAACATCTGGAAATACATCGGGGTATTCACAGACTATCCGGACTTGGTCAATGGTAGGTTGGGCTATACTCTTGTTGCACTTGAATTGACGAGGTAAGGTTTCAGATACATGCTCGATTGATATTCCGGCTATACTTGTCATGGTTATGGCTTTCTTGGCACAGTCAATTAATCCTTTATGTTTGGACATCCAATCCATTCCTAGTACTACTTCCAAACCTTTAGTTCCAAGTACTATCAGATTAGCATAAAAATCTATGCCATGGATTCGAATAGGGATGGCTTTGCAGATTTTCCTAGCTTTGGTGGTTGAACCAGGAATTTGAACAATCATAACATGCTTCAGTTTTGTTGGTTGAATCTTACTAGTGCATGCAAATTCTTCAGTGACAAATGAGTGCGATGCACCAGAATCAAACAACACTCTAGCAAGTACTGAATTAACAGAAAACATACCCAGCACGACGTCTGGCGCTTCCTGAGATTCTTCAGCATGCATGAGAAAAAGACGGCCGTTGCGGTTGAGCGAATTTCCTGGGGCAAACCTTCTTTCGGGATGAACACGACGTTGCTGCTGAGCTAGGGCATTTGCATTAGGGGCTGCGGCATTCTTCTTGGGGCACTCATTGGTGTAGTGACCCTTATTTCCACAGTCATAACAAGTCACTTGCGACTTTTCCTTTGCTGCAACAGGCACATCATTGCTTCCAGTCCTCGGGGCAGTGTTGGTGTTGGTGGTAGCATTGTTGTTGTTGAACTTGGGTGGTGCACGGTTGAAATTGCTAGGGTTGCCGGGGTTGTTGTGATTTCCTCCGGGCCTCGGGTTTCCACGGTTGGGATAGGTCGGACGGTTCATCGGGGGTCTGTTGGTTCTTGGGGCAAATCCTGGAGATGGGTTAGGGCGATACTTTGGGGTCTGATGGGTTCCTGGCTGATGCATCATGCAACGCTTGCGGTTCTCATTGGCTTGGTTGATCTTTCCTTCCATCTGGATGGCAGAGTCGACAAGGGCTTCAATATCAGCAAAGGGGATATTGACCAACACCGTCTGCATCTAATCGTGCAGACCATTCAAGAATCTCTCTTTCTTCTTGGCTTCGGTGTCAATCTCATCCAGGGCATAACTAGCTAAGGACAAGAATTTGTCACGGTATTCCACTACGGTCATCCTTCCTTGCTTCAGTTCTCTGAACTCATCTCTCATTCTCTTGATCAAACCCGGTGGCACATGGGTTCTGCTGAACTTGACCTTAAATTCCTCCCAGGTCATCATCTGTCCTCCGGTCATTGCACGAACGCTGTTCCACCATTCTCTTGCATCTTCGGCAAGATAGTGGGTGGCGAACAGAACTTTCTCTTTAGCTTCCACTCCGGTGACTTCTAGGTTGTTCTCCATGGTTTGCAACCAATCATCGGTGTCTAGGGGTTCTTCTGACTTAGTGAAAACGGGTGGGTTGGTGTTCTGGAAATTCTTGAGCTTAGATCCATGGTTGTCCCGATTTCCTTGGTGAAAGAGCATTTTTCTATCCCTCTGATTTTGCTGTTTGATAACAACACACTTATCAGTTTAATTGTGTGCTAAGTGTATCACGGGATTGATAAGGGTGTGGCACAAATATTGGCCCAACAATTCCCTTTGCGAAAAACCACTGTGTCAACCGGTAGTACCGGACATATGTCCGGTACTACTGCTTGGCACCGGTACTACCGGTTATAGTACCGGTTGGTGCAGTGCAAGGCTGATAAGGATGGGGTTTAGTCAGTACCACCCGGTACCACGGAGCGGCACTACCGGTCCAACCGGTAGTACCGCTTGAGACAAGCGGTACTACCGCTTGGACACGGTCGTACCGCTTGGCAGTACCGGGCCGTTCTGAAGAAAAACCACCCCTCTCAGTCTTGCTCCGTACCAAGCGGTACTTGGGACCGGTACTACCGCCCAGACCGGTAGTACCGCGTCATACGACCGATACTACCGCTTGGGGGTAGTACCGCAAGGGAATACCAGGCAATACAGGTGCTGGCAAGACCATTCAAGACATCTCCGGTACCTGGTCCGCTAGTACCTCTTGCCAGCGGTACTACCGCTTGAGTACCGGTACTACCGGTGCATTAAAGGCTCCAACGGCCAGATTCCCTGGAGGGGTATAAATACCCCTCCACCTACCTTGGGACAAGCTGCTCATTCACATTAAAGTCAAGACCACCATTGGAGCCACCAAATCTCAAGATCTCCTCATTCCACCACCCAAAGTCTTTGATCTTTGGGGAATCGAAGGAGGAGGTCCCGATCTACTACTTCACCAAAAGAGATCTTCATTTCCCCCTCATTTCATTGAGGGCCCCTTTGCTCTAGTGTTTTCTTGGAAACCCTAGTTCTTGTTTTGGTTCTTACAAGCTTGTCTTTGATTGCTTTGACATCTTTCTTATATTTGGGAGCCTCCGATTAAGTTGTGGATGTGTGCCCCAAACTTGTAACGGTGCTGGCTTCCACCTTGAAGGTTGCTGATATAGTGGAAGGTGAATCGATCCCATTGGGGTGAGATTCATCGGAGAACAAGGGAGGCCTTTCGTGGCGTTGGTGGTTTGAAACCACCCCCTCTCCAAACGTAGATGTACTTCCCCTCAAAAGGAAGGAACTACGGGAAACAAATCCTTGTGTCTCCGCTTCCACCATTTTGGTTACTTCTATCCTTTACCGCACTTCTACTTACTTGTTCCTACTTTGTGTTGTGGTAGCTCTTGCATAATTGTCATATAGGTAAATTCACGATAGTTGCATTATTTAGAGAATTTACCTTATTGTCAAACCTTAATTTGAAAAAGAAGAAAATTTGAAGTAACACCTATTCACCCCCCTCTAGGTGCCCATACAATCCTTTCAATTGGTATCAGAGATTCGACTCTTTATTTGGGATTTACCGCCTAAAAGAATATGGGTAGCAACAAAGGGGATGGTGGTAGTGAGCCGACCCCGGTGACCATGGAAGATCTCAAGAACTTGGAAACAAGATTGAGCTCTTCCTTGGTCAACGAAGTCAAGAAGATGCTTGAGCAACTTCTTAAAGACAAAGATGGCTCATCACCCCCATCTCCTCAAGAGGATCTACCATCCGTTGTACCTAAAGGGAATACTTTGGTATCCCCCGAGGGTATGGTGGTGGGGGGTAAACACGACAACACTAATTCCTCCACACAACTTGATGGGGGAAGGTTGAGCACCATGATTCTTGGTACTCTCCCGATCCTCCCGTCCCTCACCCTCATGTGTACAATATAGGTGACCCACCTAAGCTAGAAGAGTCTGCTACTTTTGCTCAATGGCAATCACTAATGAGAACTCATGTGCGCAGCTCTTGCATTGAACTATAGAACATCATCGAGCATGGACTCTTTATTGGGGATCCAAACAACTTGACAAGAAGAGAGGTTGTCAATAGTCAACTCAATGCCACTGCTTTGCATATGATTCAACAAGGATTGGGAACAAAGGATTACCCACACATTGAGAACTTTAGCATTGCCAAGGAAGCTTGGGATGCTCTCACTGTGTTGTTTGTTGGAAATGAGAGTATGAGGAGGAACCGATATGATGCTCTAAGCAATGAAGCCGAAGGCTTCTACATGAAAGAAGGTGAAGATCATGAAGACATGTACCGAAGGCTCAAGACCATCGCCACCGCTTTTAGAAATGTGGGTGCCTCACATGTGGATAAAAAGTAAATATGTGAGTGAACTCATGCCTTTTGAGCCCACCGACTTGAAGAGTCTACAAGGAAGACACAACTACCATCTCATGACCTCAAATTAAGTTATGCAAGAGATGGCCGCTTTCAAGGTTGCCGCCAAGAATGCCAAAGATGCCCGTGCTCGTGCCCTTGGTATGAGCAATGTTATCAATGTTGCTTTGAAGGCCAAAGTTGTGGACCATGGGGATGAAGATGATAGTGATGAAGGGCTTTCCATGGACCACCCCTATGAAGTCAAGATTGCTCATAGTCAATATATGGCCTTCTATGCAAAGAACTTTTGGAAGAACCCCGCCAAGGCCAAGATGGAAATGCAAAGAAAAAGCAACCCAAATGGGAAAAGAGAAAATACAACGAGATTGAGAACTTGCTTCCATTGTGGTGACCGCTATCACTTTGTAGCAAGTTGTGCCTATGAAAAGAGAGAAGATCATGGGGGTAAGCTTGTGTTGAAGAAGACTCTCAAGGCACCTTACAAGAAACCTTTCATCAAGAAGTATCTCATCAATAAGAAGTCGGGAGAAATTGTCTTGATCACTCATGAAGAATATTCCTCCGACAATGAAGATGATGAAGATGAGGAAGAGGAAACTTCTCATGGTGTGGCTGATCTAGCCACCACCTCTACTCCGACATTCTCACTCTTTGATTCTCCAAATGAGAACTCTCCCACCAAGAACGTCACTTGCCTTATGGCAAGAGGAATGGAGGTATCCTCATCATCCCGCTCTACTCCCTTAGATAATGATGAACTTGATGATGAGATGTCTCTTGATGTTAAAAAGGAATTAATTGCCTTTGAAGAGTTTATGACTAACCTAGAAGGAGATGCTAAGTTACACTTTGAAAACATCCTAGATCAACTTTCACATACTCAAGAGCTTCTATATGTAAGATGTAAACTTGGGCATGAACACATGATTGAGCTAGAGGCTTTAAACAATGATCTATAAGAAGAACAAGAAACTAGGTTGTCACTTGAATTAAGACTTGAAGGGCTTGATGAGGCCAATGACACTATTGTTAACAAACTCATCAAAGAGCGTGATCATGCTATTGCTAAATACAAAAGGGCTAAAAAGGACAAGATTGAGTTTGGTGTGGTTCATGAAAAACTTGCCGAGGATTTTAGTTTGCTTAACAAGGCTCACAAGGGTTTGGAGAGTGAACTCTTGTCTCTCACAAAGTCCCATGAAACTCTTCAAACTCAATTGGCCAATATTCCTTCACCTAGTAACTTCATTCCATCTAGTAGCACAACTATTCTTGAAGATAATGCTAGGTTGAAGGGGGAGCTTGCCAAGGCCACATTTCCACAAGGCAACAAGTCCATTGATGATCTTTTGAGCAAGAAAAGGCGTAGTGGCGATAAAAGGGGGCATTGGTTTTGTCTCCAATACTAAGAAGAAGAAGAAGAAGAAGAACAAGAAGAAGAAGGCCAAGGCCGCACAAGAGACCAACAAGACCATTGTGGATAGTAAGACCACAAGTGGTAAAACTATGTCTCATGATGACTTTGCGGGAAGTGCTAACCCTCACTATGTTCTAATGCGTGATTATTATGGTGAAGTGTATGCACAATATGTTGGCCCCTATGATGGGTATATTGCTTGGTCTATTTGGGTTCCCAAGACCCTTGTTGCTAACAAAACAGGACCCATTGAAAAATGGGTACCTAAAAATTAGCTTGATCTTTTGTAGACGTATGCTTCCGGAGGGTCAAAGTGGGTGCTTGATAGTGGTTGCACAAGTCATATGACCGGAAGCTCATCTATTGTCAAGGACTTAAAGACAAATGATGATCAAATCACCATGACATATGCCGACAAATCAAAGTCTAAGGTAATGGGTTTCGGCAAGGTTGTGGTTGCTCACGACATTACACTCATGAACGTCATGCTTGTTGAGACCCTTGGATACAATTTACTTTCAGTCCTTGCTCTTGGAAAGATGGGATTTGCCGTCTTTATTGATGTTGATATTGTGGTCCTCTTGTGGAGCAAGTCTCTCAAGGTCGCTTTCGTTGGGTACGTCGAACATGACTTGTATGTGGTGGAATTTTCGGAGCAAACCACTACATGACCGATGTGCTTATTTGGAAAGGCCGATGTGGGTTGGCTATGGCATCGCCGACTAGCCCATGTAAATATGAGAACTTTGCAAAGTCTCCATAAGGAGGGCCATATTGTTGGACTAAAAGAAAATGTTTCCTTTGCCAAAGATCGTGTTTGCAGGGCATGTGTTCTAGGGAAGATGCATGATGCTCCTCACAAGCCTAAGAACCGCATCAAGTCCACAAAGATCTTGGAGCTCCTCCACGTGGACCTCTTTGGTCCTCCATCTCATGCAAGTCTTGGTGGGAAGAAATATTGCTTGGTGATTGTTGATGACTTTTCAAGATACTCTTGGGTTTATTTCTTCAAATTGAAGAGTGAGACTCAAAAGACCTTCATCGAATTTATCAATTTGGTCCAAAGGCAATACAATGTTCCCGTGTTGATCATTAGAAGTGACAATGGCACCGAGTTCAAGAACTACACCTTGAATGATTTCCTTAGTGATGAGGGGATTAAACATCAATATTCTGCTGCATACACCCCTCAACAAAATGGCGTGGCCGAAAGGAAGAACCGGACTCTCATTGAGATGGCTAGGACCATGTTGGCAGAGTTTAAATCTCCATACAACTTTTGGGCCGAAGCCATCTCCACCGCTTGCCATGCTTCCAACCGGCTCTACCTCCTCAAATAAATCAACAAGACTCCATATGAAATTCTTACCGGTAACAAGCCCAACATATCTTACTTCCGGGTGTTCGGTTGTAAGTGTTTCTATCTCATAAAAGGTGTTCGTTTGTCTCAATTCGAGTCTAAAGCATTAGAGGGTATTTTTGTTGGCTACGGTCTCGAATCTCACACTTATAGAATCTATGATAAGCTCTCCGAAGCCGTCATAGAATCTTGTAGTGTGACCTTCGAAGAATATTATGGTCCCCAAGGGGGCGTGTTGATGCTTGTGATGCAGATGATGAAATGCCTCAGGAAGAATGGGTGTGGGATTTATCTGCCCCGTTGAGGAACCCCTTATGGCGGATCGAGAAGAACTATGCTCCACTCAAGTGGAGCCCTCATCTTCACAACCTCAACATGCTCCACCCACCGAAGAGGACATTGACTCAGGCCAAAGACAAGATGTGGACCCTCAACATGGTGATCAAAGTGTGAACTCTAGTCAAGGGGAGCTTGGTCCATTAGACAGGTTGTCAAGTGGTGACAAGTAAATTTGTCAAGGAAGATCCATACAAACTGTTTGGAGACAAGCTCAAATTGACGCTAGAAGAGCACTTGATCAATACCAAGGTCAATCCTTGCCTCCCAATGTAGAGGATGATTCTAATGATGATCAAGGTCAAGATGATGGTCAAGACAAGGATCAAAATGATGAAGAGGGTCCTCCAAGAAACAATACGAAGATCCACGCTCGTCGTGAAGCTAGAAAGGAAAGAATGTTGGAATTAAGGGACCACACCCTCCAAAATTTAGTTGGAGATCTAAGGAAAGGTATCTCCACAAGAGCACAATTGAAGAGGTTCAGTGAACACCAAGCTCACATCTCCATGATTGAACCAAAGAAAGTGTGGGAAGCTCTTGAAGATTCGGATTGGTTAGAAGCTATGCACAAAGAGCTCAACAAATTTGAGAGAAACAAAGTATGGAAGTTAGTTGAGAAGCCAAAGGATTGCCGCAATGTTATTGGAACAAAGTGGATATTCAAGAACAATCAAGATGAGCATGGAATTATAGTAAGGAACAAGGCTAGATTGGTTGCACAAAGGTATTCTCAAATTGAAGACATTGATTATGGAGAGACTTATGCGCCCGTGGCTCGTCTTGAGTCCATCCGTATCCTTCTTGCTTATGCGGCACATCATAACTTTAAGTTGCAACAAATGGATGTAGAAAGTGCATTTCTTTATGGTCCATTAAATGAATTGGTATATGTTAAGCAACCCCCGGGATTTGAGGACCCCAACTTCCCAAACCATGTCTACAAACTTGATAAGGCGCTCTATGGGTTCAAGCAAGCCCCACACACGTGGTATGAGCACCTTAGAGAGTTATTGTTTGACCGTGGCTTTGAGGTTGGGAAAATCGATCCCACTCTTTTTACTAAGAGGGTCAATGGGGAGATTTTTGTATGCCAAATATATGTTGATGATATTATCTTTGGCTCATCTAACAAAGCTTTTAATGATGAATTCTCAAAGCTTATGACTAGTAGGTTCCGGATGTCTTTGCTGGGAGAGTTGAGAGTATTTCTTGGCTTTGAGATCAAGCAAGTTAGAGGAGGGACATTCTTCAATCAAGCCAAGTATACTCAAGATATGCTCAAGAGATTCAAAATGCAAGATTTAAATGGAGCTCCTACTCCCATGGCTACAAAGACTCATCTAGAACAAAATCCAAATGGTAAAGATGTGGATCAAAAGGTATACCGATCCATGATTGGTTCTTTGCTTTACCTTTATGCATCTAGACCCGATATTGTGTTGAGTGTAGGTGTGTGTGCAAGATATCAAGCAGCTCCTAAGGAAAGCCATTTAATGGCGGTCAAGAGAATCTTTCGATATTTAGTTCATACCCCATTTTATGGTCTTTGGTATCCTCGAGGCTCAACTTTTGCTCTTTGTGGATACACGAATTCAGATTGGGCGGGGGACAAGGATGATAGAATATCAACATCCGGGGCTTGCCAATTCCTTGGTAGGTCCTTGGTATGTTGGTCTTCCAAGAAGCAAAATCGTATATCTCTCTCCACCGCCGAAGCCGAGTATGTGGCAGCTGCTAGTGCTTGCACCCAATTGCTATGGATGAGGCAAACTTTAAAGGAATACGGTGTCCATTGTGACAAAGTGCCTCTTCTATGTGACAATGAAAGTGCCATCAATATTGCTTACAACCCAGTGGATCACACAAGGAAAAAGCATATTGAGATTCGACACCACTTCATTAGAGATCATGTTGCTCGAGGTGATATTGATCTATCATATGTATCAACCAAAGATCAACTTGCCGATATCTTCACGAAGCCACTTGATGAAGCAAGGTTTTGCTACTTGAGGAATGAACTAAATATCGTAGATTCAAGGAGCTTGACTTGATTATCTTGCACTCTCACCTAATACTCGACCCATATTTGGTTTAGATGTAGGCATGGACATAGGGGGAGTGCGGTCCTAATTGATTGGACCATCCCTCCCCCCATTATGCGCAAAGTAAAACTAAATCATTCCTCTTAATATCATTTTGTGATATGTGAGGTTAATGATGAGTTTCGGTAATGGACCCAAGATATATCTTCGTGGTGCCAAGCCGAGTATACTCAAACATGGTGGCCTAGGCCACCGCCCCCTCTTAATGGAGAGGTTGATGTGCGTACTCGTGTTTGTCATCTTTGAATTGATTTTTACTCATGGTTGTCATCTTTTGAGTTGTCTTCACTGTTCTTAGTCTCATGCACTCTAGTTTGGTTTTTGACATCTTTTTCTCGATTTTTAGAGTGCATGTGCTTCCCAGCACACTTGTCTCAACCCAAGCCTCCTTACTCCCTCACAAAAACCATCTCTCTATCCGCACAAGAATCTCCTTTGTTTCCTGGCTTTGGAATCAGATGGGACCGGTAATACTGTCTGAAATGAACTACCGCCTGAATTTCCCGGCACACCACGAACCTGCTCCAGGAGCGGTACTACCGCCCACACGCCCGGTACTACCGGTTGCTGAACCGGTACTACCGCTCCAGGAACCGGTACTACCGGTCGGCGTTATTCTGGTATATATTGGACGCGCGTGGGGAGGCACCCATCAGTGCCTCATTCTTCCCCATGCGCTCCACTCATACCTGCATCGCCGCCGGAGCCCTGCCGCGCCCTCCTCTCCCCGGATCCTCCTTGGATTCAGCCTCTTGGCGGGCTCCCACTCCTTTCCACCGCCATGGATCCCGGTACAACCGCCCTTTCTCTCTCTCTCCCTTTAGTTTCCTCATCAGATATAGGTTTTGGCATAGATTTGTGAAGAAATTGACATGTTGTAAGGTTGTACTGCCATATGCTTCCCTTGTTACCCAGTAGAATCGTTTATTTACAGTTTAGTGCCGTCACTTTGGTCCGTTTCTACCAGACTCTCACCTCCTCATGCTGTGGTTCTAGGTGGTTCTAGCGTAAGCGTTCTAAAGCTAGTCGTGAGATTGTTGAGGAAGAGCGGAGTCCGAGGAAGAGGTTATGCCACAGCCAAGACACTGTTCAAGTTGCTCGCCACTCGAGGTGGCCGTGGGGGTCGTGAGGGGTCACTGCGCTCTGCTTTGGGCGTGGCGCCTCCTCGCCCCCTTCCTCAGGGCGTACCAAAAGTCTCAGCTCAGGGCCAAGGAAACTGTCAGACATCTCTGAGTCGGAGTTTCGGGCTCTCCGGATTGACAATCCATACTCCCACAACCGGGGCGAGGCCAGAGAAGACAATCTTTTCTTCAATGATTTCCGATTGCGTGTTTATCATGAGGTTCTTTTGACCAATATCCATATGGTGGTGCCTCAGCAGTGGATTGACATGGGGCACATTAACAAGAATCTTGACTACTATGCTGAAGCTAAGGAAATCTGCTCTCACCTAGGCTTGTTCCCCATTATGGAGTTCCAGTATGACTATGATCCACTCCTTATTGCACAGTTTTATGCCACTGCACATTTCCACACTGTCCATACTCAGAAGATCACCTGGATGACTCAAGGTGCTGTCAAGGAAGCTACACTTGCGGAGTTTGCTGCAATATTGGGGTATGAAGATCGCGGCCGAGACATTCCTTGTGGTTTTCGCTGTCACATGCGGGATCACCCCTCCAAGAAGGATGTCCTTACACCTCTGTATATCCAGGGCCGTGGGATTGCTGGTAAGATAAAGGATCTTCTCCTCACGTATGACATTCTCCATCGCACTTTCCGTGAGACTGTTGCTCCTCATGCGGGCAACAAGGATGAGATACATGGGTTCTCTGTAGACTTGCTGTTCAACACCTTCCTCAACCGCGACTCAGGCACTCCTCTTGATGTGTCAGACTTCATATGGAATGAGATGGTTGCTGCTGCACACTCTCGGAGGGTTCCACCATTTGCTCCTTATATTATGGCCCTCATTGTGTCAAAGTGCCCCACCATTTCTAGGACACTCTCCACTCGCTCTCTCATTGTGCACATGCCCAAGGAACTCAAGATCAAGACACATGCTAAACTCCGCGTTGTGGCGGGTGAGGAGGAAGAGGATGACTCTGAGGATGCTGACAGTGGTCATGACACTGACTATGTTGTCTCCCGTCGCAAGAATGCTAAGCCCTCTTGGGCCAAAAGGATGGAGGCCAAGCTCAATAAGATCTTCTGCTTCCAGGTTGACAACCAGAAGCACATGTATGAGGCGCATGTGTATGCCAAGAAAGCCAGTGCTCGGCAGAAGGACATGATGGCTGCCCAGGGTTTGACCGTCTCTGAGGGGTCCGAGACCAACATCACTCCAGAAGATCAGTGGATCTCTCAGCACAGCCGTTGGGACGATGATGTCTCTTCCTCGCACCGCGCCCCACCCCCTTACGAGGAGGACCTTAAGGATGAGGAGGAGGAGGATTGACTGTCGGTACGGTAGTCTTGCACTTGTCCCTTTTTGGCGTCTTGATGCCAAAGGGGGAGAAGTTGCACTTTAGGCACGGGTGTTGCATGGGAAGTCACAAGCTCATTCTTATTTTGATCCTTTTATTGCTTGTGAACTTCGATTTCCCTCTATTTATGTGTGAGACTATGTGGTTATGTCGTGGTTATGTCATGGATCCATCTTATGAGACTATGTGGTTTATTTCATTGGATCCATCTTGTGATGATATGCGTCATCTATTGTCTATATATTTCTCATCACATGTTATTTTGCAAAGGTATGATTTAAAATGCTAGTATCAATATTTGTGCACCCATGTTGGGTTTGTAAAATAGAGGGGGAGGTTTGTTTCTACACATCTAGGGGGAGCCCCGTCTCTATTTTACAAATCTCATATGTTTCCTATTAAAATTATCTTGCAAAAGTGTATTGTCATCAAACACCAAAAAGGGGGAGATTGAAAGAGCATTTTTCTATCCCTCTGATTTTGATGTTTGATAACAACACACTTATCAGTTTAATTGTGTGCTAAGTGTATCACAGGATTGATAAGGGTGTGGCACAAATATTGGCCTAACAATTCCCTTTGCAAAAAACCACTGTGTCAACCGGTAGTACCTGTCACATCCCAAGATTTTCTAAATCTTGTAATGTGAAAAAAAAATAAAAAAAAATTTGTTGAAAATCAGGGTGAAAAGAAACTTTTGTTTCTAAAAGGAAACTTAAAATCCCATATTGAACAAACTTTGGTTAAAGTCTGAATTCAACAAAAATCCAAATCAAGGGAAATGCATTCCTCAATGAATGTATCTGGAAATTTGAACACTTGGAAAATAAATCCAAATCCCTAAGCCCTAATGGAAGGAAATCATTTTGATCTATACCAAATTTGACCAATAATAATCACAAAGGATCAAGAAATACCTTAGAGATTGGTTTCACTTAGTTTGGAACCATAGACAAAAACCTTATGACTATAAAAAGATAAGGAAATTGAATTTCCAAAGCCAATAAAGCCTTACCAAAAGCCATACCAATTGGTGAACAATTATAATCCTAAAGGGATTAAAAAGATAAACATTTAATAAAGGAAAAATAAATTGTTTTGGAAATACTATTTAGATATTTTAATAAAAAACTTTGTTTTCAAATGAAAAGGTGAGCCAAATTAATTTTGGCCAAGCTTTTGTAATAAAATATTTTGTTTTGATAAAGTGAGTAAAAGTTTATTTAACTAAAATAATAAGGATTTAAATATCCAATTTAAGTAAAGGCTTTCCCATTTTAAATGAACACCAAGTATTTTATTACTACTTTGAAATCTTTTATTAAAAGGTTTTGCTTTGATTAAAATGAGTAAAGGATTATTTAAATAAAATAATAAGGATTTAAATATCCAATTTTATTTAAGTAAAGGCTTTCCCATTTTAATTAAACACCAAAACTTATTTATTTATTTAAATAAGTTTCCAAGTATTCTTTTAATTTTCAAATAAGACCTTCTGGTTTGGTTTTGAAAATAATTGGATTCGAATGGAAATTTTATTAAATAAATCTAAACCCTATTTTATTAGATAACTAAAGATCCATTTTATTTAATTAATAAATGGATCCTAAAATAAATATAAAATATTATTTCATTTTGGATTTGGATTATGTTGTCAAACAGAACCAAATTCAAATGAAAAGTTTGTTGTTTGTTTGAATTGATTTGAACCTTGTTTGATTGTTTGAATTGTTGATTGGAATTCAAAACAGAAAAATAGAAATAGAAAGGAAAATAAAGCAGACAGAAAAAAATAGGAAAAAACAGACCAGCCCATTAGGCCCAGTCCAGCCCAGTACTCCCTCCCCGAAGGAAAACATTTTACACCCAGATACTGACCCACTGAGTCAATGAAAACCAGGACCCACTTCTCCCTCTCACTCACTCGCTGACGAGTCAACCCCACCTCCTCTTATTCCTCTCCCGAACCGTTTTTCTGCACCGCAAAAGAAACCCGCACTGAGGCTGACAAGTGGACCCCGTTCCCTTCCCCTTTCCCACTGACCAGAGGACCCCACCGCCACCTCCTTCTTCTTCCCCGCGCGACGACCACGCCCTCTCCCTCGCTGCCGTTGCTTCCTTCAAACCATGATTCAATTCGCCTTAGCGACGCCGTTACTCGAGTTGATCACGCAGACGTAAACGCCCGTGTCTCCCTATAATTCCCCTCGACACCTTGTTGCACGCCTTAGACCGCCTCAATTCCTCCCGAGCACCCTCTGCTCCGACGAGCTCCCATCTCCGATTCGACCAAACCTGACCGCCTTGCCTCCTCGGCCAGCTCTCGTGATCCCCTCCTGGCGATCATCTCCGTAGCCAGCTCGTCCCGAAGGCGTCCCGAAGGCGTCGACAACGGCGACACCGAGCGGCGCCGCCGTCGCCATTGCTCGTCAAGCAATCCGGTGAACACCGACCACCCGTGCCTCCTAGATCACGCGCAGCGCGCCTTACTCTTGCGCATCGAACTTGCTTCATCTTGCCTTAGGGCGATCTGCGGCGACAACCCGTCGTCAACCTCGAGCGCCACCGTGCTACGCAAACTCCGGCGGAACCTCTCGTAAATCAGACTACCCCAACCATTCGTTCACGCTCACAGCTCGCCATGATCTCCTACGTCTAACCAGTCCTCCGTTTGTCTTCTCGTGGACCGGCCTTGTCTTCGACCGTGGGCCAGGATGTAAATCGTCGTCCACTACTCCGGCGAGGAATCGCGGCTGAACGAGCGCCTCGTCGAACCGTCGATACCTTGAGCCGCCGTGACCCCGAGCCCGGTGAGCAACCTCCTTCTCCCCACCTCCTATAGCGTCGCCTCCGTCGTCTCCGGCCGCTCCGCCGCTAGCCACCGCAGCGCCCACTTTAGGTCGAGCTCGCGCAACTGCTCGATCTCGATCCCGCTAGGATAGAGTCACTTATCGAAGGGTATGGAAGCATCTGCGTCGTAGGATTTGCTTTAGATCCAGTGGCTCACGAGCTCGATCCCAGCGAAGTAACCAAGCGAATTAGATTAAGACACGTGTCTCTGCTGGTTGGATTTAAAACAGAATTGATCTAATTGATGTTCAATTTTGTAAATTCCATAACTTTGGATCCACACGTCCAAAAATTACAAACTTTATGTCGTTGGAATCAGCAAGACAAACCCTAGCCAACCATGCCCTTAGTTTAGCAAATAGTAGCTGTTAGCTTGTTTGAAATTGCAGAAACATTTGTATGCTTGTTAAGAATGTAAAAATTGTTTTAAATTGAATTTAGAGTTAAAATCTTTGGAAATTGCATTGATTTGAACCTACTGACCCTAGGAAACACTTTGTGGACACAAAAATGTATTTGTAGAAATTAAGAAATGATTCTTTGATTTAAAACCATTTCTAGTCAAATAGAAATGTAATTTATTTATTGAAAATAATTGTGAAGTAAAACCTTTGCAATTTGGATTGTTGTGACCTTACTGACCCTAGGAACCAACCCTTTGTGTTAAAAATAATTTCGGATAGATTTAGGTTGGATTACTTGAATTAGCCATTTTCTAGCCAAATAAAAAGAATGGTTTTTGTTATAAAAATAATTATGGAAAGAAAACTTTAAGAAAATGGTTTGATCAAACCACTGACCCAAAACACCAAGTTTTGCAAATTAGCAACTCATTTGGTGAACAACTTAAGAGTTTTTCCTTAATAAAAACATTTTTCACCACATAAAATGATGAATGGATTTAAAGATAGTTTTTGGACAAAACCCTCTTGATAATGACCTTGCCACATTGGTAAATGACCAATTTGGATCTTACAAAGTTTAGAAACCCCATAGAGACCCCTTTGCAAAATAAAAACTATCATGTGCATGCTCCCATGCATGACTTAGATTCCATTACTTTGTGTGTGTGAGGAATTGTCTGTTTGACTTTGGTTTGGAATGTGAATTGAATTTGTGTTTGCTTGATTGATTTGTAGTGAAGTGTGAGACTAGAAAGATCAAGGAGTGAACCACCATTCCCTACCAAAAAGGCAAGTGATGCTTCATACTTTTTGTCCTATTACTTTCACTATGCATTAGTGATTTTGCTAAGTAAAACTTGCATGGATTTTGCTAAGTATAAACCTTATTATAGGAAAACCTAGTAGATGAATCCTTAGTAGGATTTTCCTAAGTTAAGATTCCTACTACTACCAAGCTTAGCCTAGCTAATAGGAAACATGGGTGGAATATATATTCACACTATGGAAAAATATTCTAAGTCTGAGGACTTAGGTTTTGTTTAATAAAACAACTAAGTTAATGAATCCCCTGGGTGGAATGGGCTTGCTTGGTGGAGATTGGTTGAGTGGTTCACAAGGCCCATGTTTATGGTTGACCTTGTGTATCTCACTTGTGGATGGCCACCCAGGAACAAAGGGATTTGAGATGTCAAATGTTGAGAAGCTTCAAGTGCAACCACTTGGAAATATGGGCTCTGCCATGATCATATAGGTTGCAAGAACTTAGCCATATGGACAGTGGGTGGTAGTGTTTGATAGGTTGGAGCGCGTCCATTTTGGTCTAAGGGAAAGCTTCTGAAAGATCTTGTCTTGGGAAACCAAGTCTTGTGGGGAAAGTGCACCACCTCTGCAGAGTGTAAAAACCTAAGTACTTAGCCATGTCCCTGGTAAAGGACAATTTGAGCATCAATACATGGAAGCAATCAAGAATCTCATCATTCCAATTTCTAAATTAAAATCTTGTGGTTTGAACAAGGGTTGTTTGAATTCTTCAATCATTGATGGAGAGATGGCTTGGTACAAGGATCTTGAAATCTTTGATTGAGAAAAATGATTTTGTCAAGCAAAAACTTAGTATTTTCAAAATGTTAAGGAAAAATATATTTTGAGCAACGCAAGCCTCAACTCCACTTAGCCAAATGCATATAGATGATAGACTCCACTATACTACCATAGTATCACTTGCCAATACAATTCAAATGTATTGACCCTTTGTGGCTGTAACTTGTATGTTGCAGGTTTGATTGATTTTAGTGAAGATTGTTTGATTAGGATTACAAAGTATACAACCAACATCTGCCTGTGGCACTTTGAAGATGAAGGACCCATGACTATATTTATTCCGCTGCAATGTAATGTAATAGCCAATGAGCTATGTAAGATGTAATAAAAATTATGTTATTCCTGGTTATAAAGTTATATTATGACCTTTGTTTCTTGATATTACATCTTAACTATGGATGCTAGCTATTGATCCAGGGACTAGCATTGTAAAACACAGGAGGACTCTACCTTATTAGGTTGGGACCTCTACAGATGGTATCAGAGCATTGTGTTGCCTGTAGGATTTGTAAACCTAGGATTGGACAAAAACCCTTAGGAAAATAGGAGTTGTCTTATTCTAAAACTTATTTACAAAATACTTGTAAACTCTTTCCTCAACCATTTTGGTTTCAACTCTACTCCTCTTCTATTTCAACTTGATGGAAAAACCTACCCATGGCCAAAGACTACACCATATGCAAAGGACTTCTTCAACATCTACAACTCTAATGACTTCAACATCTTCAGCATATTCATCAAGGACTTCCAACTTGGAAACTATTAATGACCACAAGTGAAACAAGGAAATCTTACTCAAGATTTAGAGACTGAGGGAATGCAAAATAATAAGGAACCATCAACAACTTTGAAGTATTGTGACCAAGAGTTTTCTCAAGGAAACCAAGATCTCATACAAGAAGAATCATGAAGGAAGGAAAGATCACAAGTGAACCATATAGATGGACCACCATATTTTAGTTAAGTCAAACACACCAACTTATGTGGTGTAGCAAAAATATTTTGTTGCCTAAAAAGTGCTTGAACTTTGTTGTTTGAGTGGAATGTTTGTTTGTGATTGCTTGCACATTGCTTGTGTGAAGTGTGATGTGTGTGATTAGAAATATCTGGCCTATTCTAACTACCCTTCAACCCAAACAGATGACTACTCCAAAGGACTCCAACATCAAGGTTGATGACACCAACACCAACCAAGCTGACAGCATGAAAGAGCTCATAGCAACCCAACATCAATTGAACCAACTGACAGCTCATTCTTATTTTGATCCTTTTATTGCTTGTGAACTTCGATTTCCCTCTATTTATGTGTGAGACTATGTGGTTATGTCGTGGTTATGTCATGGATCCATCTTATGAGACTATGTGGTTTATTTCATTGGATCCATCTTGTGATGATATGCGTCATCTATTGTCTATATATTTATCATCACATGTTATTTTGCAAAGGTATGATTTCAAATTCTAGTATCAATATTTGTGCACCCATGTTGGGTTTGTAAAATAGAGGGGGAGGTTTGTTTCTACACATCTAGGGGGAGCCCCGTCTCTATTTTACAAATCTCATATGTTTCCTATTAAAATTATCTTGCAAAAGTGTATTGTCATCAAACACCAAAAAGGGGGAGATTGAAAGAGAATTTTTCTATCCCTCTGATTTTGATGTTTGATAACAACACACTTATCAGTTTAATTGTGTGCTAAGTGTATCACAGGATTGATAAGGGTGTGGCACAAATATTGGCCTAACAATTCCCTTTGCAAAAAACCACTGTGTCAACCGGTAGTACCGGACATATGTCCGATTACTACTACACCGTACTCTGGTTCTAGTACCGGTTGAGGTCTGGTGATAAGGTTGGGTTTTAGTCAGTACCACCCGGTACCACGGAGCGGAACTACCGGTCCAACCGGTAGTACCGCTTGAGACAAGCGGTACTACCGCTTGGGCACGGTCGTACCGCTCGGCAGTACCAGGCCGTTCTGAAGAAAAACCACCCCTCTCAGTCTTTCTCCGTACCAAGCAGTACTTGGGACCGGTACTACCGCCCAGACCGGTACTACCGTGTCATATGACCGGTACTATCGCTTGGGGGTAGTACCGCAAGGGAATACCAGGCAATACAGGTGCTGGCTCGACCATTCAAGACATCTCCGGTACCTGGTCCGGTAGTACCGCTTGCCAGCGGTACTACCGCTGGAGTACCAGTACTACCGGTGCATTAAAGGATCCAACGGCCAGATTCCCTGGAGGGGTATAAATACCCCTCCACCTACCTTGGCACAAGCTGCTCATTCACATTAAAGTCAAGACCACCATTGGAGCCACCAAATCTCAAGATCTCCTCATTCCACCACCTAAAGTATTTGATCTTTGGGGAATCGAAGGAGGAGGCCCCGATCTACTACTTCACCAAAAGAGATCTTCATTTCCCCCTCATTTCATTGAGGGACCCTTTTCTCTAGTGTTTTCTTGGAAACCCTAGTTTTGTTTTGGTTCTTACAAGCTTGTCTTTGATTACTTTGACAGCTTGATTGTATTTGGGAGCCTCCGATTAAGTTGTGGATGTGTGCCCCAAACTTGTAACGGTGCCGGCTTCCACCTTGAAGGTTGCCGACATAGTGGAAGGTGAATTGATCCCGTTTGATTGAGATTCATCGGAGAACAAGGTAGGCCTTTCGTGGCATTGGTGGTTTGAAACCACCGCCTCTCCAAACGTAGACATACTTCCCCTCAAAAGGAAGGAACTACGGGAAACAAATCCTTGTGTCTTCGCTTCCACCATTTTGGTTACTTCTATCCTTTATCGCACTTTTACTTACTTGTTCCTACTTTGTGTTGTGGTAGCTCTTGCATAATTGTCATATAGGTAAATTCACCATAGTTTCATTATCTAGAGAATTTACCTTATTGTCAAACCTTAATTTGAAAAAGAAGAAAATTTGAAGTAGCACCTATTCACCCCCCCTCTAGGTGCCCATACGATCCTTTCACTTGGCCTTGATTGTTGTGGGCTAGCTGAGCTATCTGCTGAAGGGTGGCTAGGTTGGCTTGACGTTCGGCTCTTTCAGCTTCACGGTCAGAAACCAACATTTGCAAGATCTGCAACATCGGGTCTGGGGATGAACCACTTCCTCCGCGTGGCATCTGAAGATTGAGATAGATCATGAGAAAAGAGGGAAATTTCTAAGGTTCAGGGACTTTGAAAAGTTTTTAAGTTTGACTCAAAATTTCTAGCAACTTGCTTTTCATTCATTTATTCATTCATAGCACACGATACAAACACACACCACACAACAAGAAAAACAGATGGTTTAAGAACCATTCTGGAAACTACGATATAGTGGGACCGAATACAACTCACTACGCTAGTGCTCAAGTGCTACTACTCCTTGGAGTCGGTGTAATTGTCATCCTCATCGTCATCGATGAAGGAGAAATCATCCTCATCGGTGAAGAAGTCCATGGCCTAATCCTCTAGAAAATCATCATCATCGCTGAGATAGGAGTAGGGGTCTCCACGAAGATCTTCTCCGGCATTCTCCCTTTCCTCCAGCTTCATGTCTCTCTCGTGGATGGTCTCCTCCAAATCCGAGATACGGTGGCGAAGACGGGCAATGATGCGCTCCTTCTTGTCAAGCTGACGGCAGCGAGACTAGCGATCCTTTGCTAGCATGGCAATGGTATGATCCTTCGTCTTGATGATGGCGGACTTGTGGTTGGAGTAGTCACGACAATTGTCCAATTCCTGCTGACGATCGTACATCATGAAGCTAAGGTGGTCCAACTGAGTCTTCAGCGGTGGTGGTATGGGGCTTCCAGTGGCTGTCCCATAGCATCACACCTTGGACAAAACTCAAAGCGGTTACCCTTGATTTGGTTGATACTCTGCCCACACAGACGAGCAAGAGCTTCCTGCATGGCCCTGGCAAGTCCACCGAGCCAGTTGTTCTCTGTTAAGGTAAACTGAATTCCCTCGGCAGTGGGAGGTTCAATCTTTCCTCGGAGACTTGCAACAATTAGCCACTGCAAATCTTCTCCTCCTTGACCATTGAGCTAAGCTCCGAAGAACTTGGGGTGCGGACGCTCCAGAAGTTCCAAAAGCTGGTCCAAATCCCGCTCAAAGATGAGGTCTCCTCCATTCTCCAAATGATAAAACTTGTTGTACTTCACGTCCATCTATAAGAATATAGGATGAGTAAGTTAGTAGAGTGATCAAGTGTGTCAAATTTTAGGTATTTTACAAGAGTTTTTGAGGAACATGAATTTTTATGGAAGAAATCATGTGGTAAGAATGGGAATAAGTTTTTGTAAATATTTGCTTCCTTTGGTTTTGAAACTAAGATTTTGATGCAAACGTCTAGTCTAACTAGGGTCTCCTATGGTCAGGATGGCTCTGATACCAACTTGTCAACACCCGGATTTTTAATCCCAGATGCCTGTTATGCCATACATCCCAGGATGGAGCTTCCCAGGATTACCATTTTTGCGAGACATAAAAGATTTGGATACCACAGTACATCATCCATTACAAACCATACATAAGTTCTTACACAAATAAGGATCTCATGATCCAGTTCTTAATACAACTCAAGCAGCGGAAATACATAATAATAAAAGTAGCGTAGGCGAAGCTCCATCTTCGGGGTCACAGGCAATGCTGACGATGGGAGATGATCCTAGTTGTCATAACCTTCCTGGGGTCCTTCGTCCTGGTACTCCTCTTCATAGTCTGGCCACGGGAATAGCCAGGGACAAAGCCATGAGTACTCTTTAAGTACTCGCAAACTAATACTAACAAGTGAAGGGGGTTTTTGTAGTAGGACACTAAGCTCTAGGGTTATATTACAAAAAGCCAGATTTACCTCTACTAAGTTCAGAAGCAAAGAACTAGTTGAAATTTTATAACACCTAAGTGGGAACTTGAATTTCATATCACAACTCTATTGTGGTCAAGTCCAAATCTCAATTCATTTCACAAGTCATTTTGAAAACATCTGACGGGGGAACAATATGGCTACTCCAACTGTCCATAACCGCGGACGCGGCTATTCGAATAGTTTTACACTCTGCAGAAATTGTACACTTTCACCACAACATTCTATACATCCGTCAGGAACAAATCCTGAATTCACCATACTCAGTATGCGGATAATCAATCCTAACCTTTCAATTACACGCCCTAGTATAGGCACCTCTCCTATGAGTTTGGCCTCCCAACCATGACCAACTGTCATCTTGGGTACTACACAGATGGACAATCTTCACAAGGTAGCCTCAGCTCAGACCTTGGCCGTGAGGAACCCATACTAAGGTATATAAGTTTCCAGTCAAGCCCTACCCAATTTTCGGGTATTGTGGTTGTACGGTAAAATTGGAATGGTATCGCATCCATACAACCATCAGTTTTATAAAGGGCTAAGGCTCATGCCTTAACATTTTCATCATCCAAATCATCTGGTGTTCGGAAACATATGTCAAAACATCTTAGTAGAATGACTCATCATTCTAAGGTTTTCATAACCATTTTCCACCAAGTATTCCCATCTAAAGTTGATCAAGTTTTATGCTTAGCACTAGCATCTATTAGTGGGGGTGAGTACTAATGAGGGGTGGTAAACAAGTGGAGTTTTAACTAAGTACAATCTCATGCCTTAGGATGACATCAAGATTTCTAGCTTAGGCCAAATTTAATGCTCTTTATGCAACCTTCCATTATCTTTCTAGTATCTACAATTCACTATGTAAACTCTAAGAGAAAGCTTTGACAAAGAAATAAAGTATAAAGCTTGCAAGTAAAACAAGGATTGGGTTATCAAGTGGGTGTGATCACATACGCTTAAGGCATATAGTTGGCATGGTAACAAGCAAGTATTAGCTTGCATGGGTCAACTTGATTAGTAAGGCTTGCTAAAGTAGAGTATCTTGCAAGTGTTATATTGCCTTGTGCAGAGCAGTGGTTGAAGTTCTCCTCGGCTTCTTCTTCGTAGTATCCTCCTTCCTCCTCGTATCCTTGGTCGGTACTAGCGTCTATGAATAAATACGAGGTACATAATCACCAAACAATACTTAACTATTTTCAATCATCACACAAAGGTGTTCTATAGATGATCTAGCATCATCACTAACATTACAAGATTTAAGCATTTGAATTATTTATTTTATTTTTAGAAAAGTAATTTCTACTCATTGAAAAACTACTTAGATTTAATGTTCTCCAACTCAAACATGGGATCATGTTGACACATGCCATCACCACATATTTCAGTACATGAGAATGTGATTTAAAGTGGTGTCACAATTTAATAAGGTTTAACCTTTTTATTTTAAATAATTAAAGTGACTAGAAATGCCTATGTGGCATTCTTTTATTACTTGAACATTATTTCTGTAAGTAAACCCAAATGTTTTTATATATTATGAAAGGTATGATCAAATATGATTTTTGAGAGTTGGAATCAACTCAAAAGCTATTATGGTTGAAATTTGAAAAATGTTTGAATGTAGAAAAGCTTTTGCCTTGTTATTTCTACCAAGGTTGATCTACATATCCAAATGATTTTAATCCAATGGGCTTGGATTAAGCATTTCAGTACCTTTCTAACAAAATTGGTTTCATGCAATTTGGTTCACTGAATCGAGCTAGGTTGATTTTTGAAACTAGGTACAGAACTATGTTTGAACTTCAAAAGAAAAAGCTAAATTCAAATGAGTGGGCTGCGCGAGAAGGGTTATTGGGCCAGACCAGTGTCACTCCATAGCGCGGGGCTCAACTGACAGGGGGGTCTACCGGTTAGTGGCTCATAACATGCGAAGCGGTACGGGGCGATGTGGTGTGTTGGATTAGAAGTGAGATCAACGGCTGAGGGTCGTCGTCGACGATGAACATGTCACCGGCGATCTCGAACCCTAGCGGCTCGGTGGGGGTGCAGAGGGGGCATACCGGGGCTCCAGTGACGACGGTGAGGCGAGCAAACGATGAAGTCGACGACGGCGAACTCAGGGGTGGTCGCGGAAGCTCCGGGGGTGGTCGAAATCAATGGCTCCCTTCTTCTCCAGAGGCGGCCTGCTCCGGCGCAATTCCGGCGAGCTGCTGCTCCTCGCGCTCCGGCTAAGGGGTGGAAGGATCAGTGAGGTGAGGGGAGTGAGATGGTGTGAAGAATTCGAGCGGGGATCGTCTCCTTTTATAGGCTCGACGGCGAGATCGAGAGGGGTGGGCAGGCGACGGTGACGACATGGCTACGGGCGGCTAGGGGCATGGCCGAGGTTGGCGATCAACGAGCGGTCTCCTGGCAATGCTCTAGAGCTTAAATGCGCGTGTAGGGGCGGTGGCAAATGGTCGGGAACGTGCGATGCTCTGAGAGGCAGAGGCGGCGAACTCCGTGGCGAGCGGTGGCTACGGGGTATGGGCGGTGAAACGAACATGTCTGGTGGTCTCCTGGAATAGTGGGGTGCATGCTGGCAGGCAGCGAGGGCTAGAGGTGGTCGGGTTGCGTGGGAACAACGCGTGCTCTGCGGTGCGCGTCGGCATGGTCGACAGCAGCGCGGGCGCGGCATCCTGGCGGTTCTGGTCGTTGTCTTCGAGCTAGGGCTGGTCGAGAGGGGGCGGTGAGGCATGGGCTGCATGCTAGACAAGGTTGGCACGGCTAGTTTTTCTCCTAGCTTGTTGTCCACACTGGGGTGACAAGTGTGCTCTCGGCCTGCTCACCATTGATGGCATTGGCAAGCTCATAGTGTTGCTAGAGGTTAGTTAAGGTTGCTAGATGATATACTAAGGCTAGTTGTAATCAGAGAGGGAACAAGGTTGGCCAAAACACTGCTCAAAATAGTGTTTTTGATTTTGTTGATTTGAATCTGCAACCTGTTTGATGAAATCGCCGCATGAACTTGAGTTTTGAATTTTGAAAAGATTTTTGGTGGGTGTGCTAGGCATGTGCTGGGGATACTGTGGATGCTTGAGTTTTGAAAATTGAGCTTGTTTGAGTGGTTTTTGAAATAGTGGGATCTTCCCATATGAAATAGATTCAATTTTAAACTATCATTTAAACTAAGCATTGAATGTTTTTGGATGATTACAAAGTGGGCCTTGGTACCTTGTTATGAGTACTATCAAGGGGTGCAAAGATCCATACATGTTTCTGTTAAGTTCTGAAAGTTAGGGATAGCCAAAGTAGGCATGGGAGTTAATTTGGCCAAAGTGACCATTCACTTAATTTGTTTGTTTTGACTTGTTTGTCTTTGGGAAAAGTTTGGGGATTGTTTAGATGATGTTTATTTCACCTAAGAATCATTTTACAAGAAAAGAAACACAGAATCATGGCAATTCAAAATAATCCAAATTTCAATACACACACATATGAATGCTTTAATATTTTTAATTAGAAAAGTTTTTGTTAACCCTAATTTTGATGATTAGAGTTTGATGATCCAAGTTTAGTATTTTTGGGATGTTACATTCTTCATCATGCCATCCTCCGGTATGAAGCGTGAGTAGTTCCACCTTGGACTACGGGTCCATGTAGTACCTAGATGGTTGTATCTCCTCCTTGTGCTTTCATGTCTAGATCTTGTGAGCTCCGTTCATGATCAATATCTCATCTATTTCATGCATGTTGTGTTTGCATGGATCCGATGGATATTTAGATTACTATGTCAGATTGATTAATGGTTTTGTCTTATTGATTCTATCATGTCTATGTTGTTTGTGATCTTGCATGCTCTCCGTTGTTAGTAGCTATCTTGGCCAAGTAGTTGCTAGTGACTCCAAGAGGGGGTATATATGCTCGATAGTGGGTTCATGCCTCTACTTAATAAAGAGAAGTGATAGAAATCTCTACGGTTGTAGATGTGCTGTTGCCACTAGGGAGAAAACAACGGTCTCTTGTTCATGGAACAAGTGGATTGTTTACCTTACACACTTTGCTTAAAGTAGTTGTCTGTTGCTTGTAACTTAATACTGGAGGGGGTTCAGATGATAACCTGAAGGTGGACTTCTAGTCATAGATGCAGTTGAATGGCGGTCTATGTATATTGTTGTATTGCCCAATCGAATCTCATAGGATCTTTTTGTCTAGTATTGCATTGTTATGCCTTGCTCAGTCCTATCAATTGCCCTGCTGTAATTTGTTTACCCAGCATGCCATGTTTGTTTATCTAAGGAGAACACCTCTAATGAACTATGGACCCCGGTCAAATCTTTACCATTGATACATTCTCCACTGTTACTGTTTACTTGCTGCAAACCATCATCACCTTCCAGACCATACAGTTAATCCTTTGTTACCGCAACCGGTGAGATCGACAACCTCACTGTTAGTTGGGGCAAAGTCTTGAGTTTATGTTGTGCAGGTTTCCATGTTGCTTGCAACACCTTTGAGACGTTTCCTTCCTCCTACTGGTTCGATAACCTCGATTTCTTACTGAGGGAAGACTTGCTGCTGTGCTGCTTCACACCTTGCTCTTGGGGTTTCCTGACGAAGCGCTTCCAGGCGCCATCACCAAGTTTTCTGGCGCTCTTGCCGGGGAGGCTAAGGACGTCTTCACAAGGGGAGTCCTCCTCAACCTTTCTCTTTACTTTGTTTTTAGTTTGCTTAGTTTCTTTTGCTTGGTTTTGTTTTCTTCTTTTTATCAAAAACTCCAAAAAATTAGTTTAGTTTGGTTTGCTGTCTCCTATCAAAAACACAAAAAAATTAGTTCCTACTCTAGTTGCTGGTCTGTTATTGCCTTGCTTTGTCATGCTTTATATCAATGAATGATTTCTTTGAAACTAGTTGTTACTCGCAAGGCGGGTTCACAGAAGAAGAAAAGTATTATTATAAGGAACACCATTTGTCACAAAAAGGGAAACACTTATGGGAACAAATTGATAAATTGAATACTATTGCTAGAGAGGTGTGGTCTACTTATAATGTTACTTATTGCTATAGGAGGTATAAACACCTGCATTTTCAATGTGAGTATATGATAATGTTACCATATCTTCTTGTGTTAAAGGAAACTATGACTTTTATGATGTGGAACAAATTGAAGAATTTATTGCTTTCAAGGGTGCATTTGAACTTGCCAGTTTGCTTGAAAATACTGATGATGCACCTTATGAATATGAGGTTTATGAGATACTTAAATTTTTATTTGATAATTACAATGAAGAAAATGGATATATTCTTGAATATTTTAATAGGTGCTTTCCACAACTGGAAGAGACTAATGCCTTCCAGGAGCCTTTGGAAGAAGAAATTGTTTAAACTGGAAGCTCATTAGATGAAAAAGAGGAGGAGAGTGATGAACAAAAGGAGGAAGAATGGATTATCTACCCATGCCTACCTTCTAATGAGAGTAACTGTTTATATCTTACATTATTTGATTGTCCCCCATGCTTACCAAATGAGGATGAATGTTATGTTCCTGTGGATCCTTTTGAAATATCTACTTTGGTAAAACCTATGAAGGTTTTAATCCCACTATTTTTGAGCTTGATAGAAATTATGTGTTTATAGATCATGAAAAGCATGCTTTATGTGATAAGTATATTGTTGGGTTTATTCATGAGGCTACTAAAAATTATTATGAGAGAGGAAAATATGGTTGTAGAAGTTTTCATGGTACTGAAACACCTCTCTATGTGCTGAAAGTTTTGAAGTTACTCTTGTTTCATCTTCCTATACCTGTCACTTTGTTCTTTGTGAATTTATTTGGATACAAGATTCCTATGCATAGGAAGTGGGTTAGACTTAAATGTGTTTTGAATTTTCTTCTTGATGCTCTCTTTTACTTCAACTCATAGTTCTTATGTGAGCATCTTCTCAAATTATCAATGCCTAACTTAAAGGCGTTAAAGAAAAGTACTTGTCGGGAGATAACCCAAGAGTTTCCTTGAGTCTTGGAAGTTATTACTTTAGTAATGACCTCTCCTTATCCTTTTTGTTTGATTTTTGTGCCAATAATGACCTCTAATGAGAGGGAAGTAAGATTTGGGGAGTTGCTGTCCCGAAACAGATTTCTGTCCTCCACCATAAAAATTCGTGAGGAGTCTTTGTAAGTTAGATTGAGCTGAAAATTTACTAATAAATCCCCCAGTATGTTAGATAACCTTCATTAGTTCAACACTTTTTTATTTGATCAACAGAAGGTCTTCGAAAAAATTGGTTTCTACCTGCTGGTCTGTTTTGACAGACTTCTGCCGTTATTTGCATTTGCTTCTTATTGATTCCTTTTAGGGTTCTTTTTGGGAAATTGAGCTTTTTGAAGGAGTTGCTACAGTAGCTTGTGTTTTTATTGAAAAGTTTTGTTGTTCTAAAGCTAAACCCAAGGGTATATTATCTTTTGAATACACTAATGTTGCTAATGAAGATTGTGTGAAGTTTTGTATGAAGGAAATATTTCGGGTGTAGAGAGAGAATGATGTAACGAGATGAAGAATGGACAAAATCTCAAGCTTGGGGATGCCACCCCGGTGTCACCCCAATAAATATCCAATAGGTACAAGCGTCAAAGCTTGGGGATGCCTAAGGCATCCTCTTCTTCATCAATAAAAAGCTCGGGTCTTTTTAGACACTTCGTTTTTATTGTTTCATGCACTGTTGTGTTGTGATTGGAGCGTCTTAATTTTCGTTTGCTTTGCTTGTTTAGTTTGCTTGAATAAATTATTTTAGACCCCCGTTATCGCTGTGTTGTTTCAAATAAGTTGATCGGTGTTCGAAAGGAGTAGAAAGTTCTTGCTTGAAAGTGCAAGAGGAGCTTGCATTGACTGTGACTTAGACTTTAGCAGGTCATTCTAGGTGTTGTTTTGACCTTATCAGTAGTGACTATTGCTGTAGCATGACTTGTTCCAAACAATTGGGATTGCTTAGCATGCCTTGAATAAATCATGCGTTGTTTTAGCATACAAAAGCATAGTATTGTGGTTTTCTCCTTTGATGCTTTGTTTGGGTTGACTTGGCACATGCTCCACCATGTTATGACTATGAACAAGTCACCATAGCCTCTATGATCATTTAGTCCTTAACTTGTAGTACCACTCTATGCTTTGATTAGTAATGTTTTGTCGCTCTGCATGATTATGACCATTATTGCTCTCTTAGTTGGTTGCTCCCAGTCTTTTGCTAGCCTCCACTTTTATGGGTAAGCTCTACTCATGCATCCAACTCCCAATAAACCAAGTTATTCCAAAGTGTCCACTATAAATTCCTATGCATGGTGTGTTACACCGCTCCAAGTATATTCTTGTTTTCATCTATCTTCCAATTAAAAAGTATTTTGTTATGTGAAAACTTAGTGATTAAAGCCCTCACGAACTTGATGGCACACTTTATATTCCTTGACCCTAATAAACTTGAACCATTGTGTCATCTAAGTTGTATATGCTTGCACTTATATGTTGGAATTAGCAGAATCATGCTATCATGGGGAACGTTTTCAACATTGCACTTGTACTTTGTACACAGTTGATATCATGCTCTTTTGTCTATGGATGTCGCCGGTGTGAAATAAAAAGGGAGCTTGTAAGTCCATGGAGTTATGTATTTTGTGTTAGAGAAACGCCTAGGCCGCTAGCCTAAGCCATGCCTAATCATGGTGGAAACTTGCAGCATCACCATAATGAGCAATCTATGAAGCATCCTCAATATAAATCTATGCAAATAGTAAATAAAAAGATCGTTGAGATGCTCATTGTCTGCTTGCCTTGTCATTTTGGTTATATGGGATAGATCCTGTACGATGTGCAAGGGGTACCCCGTTGGCGTTTCTCTATGATACACATGTACTTACTATGACAAGAACTTACGGGTGACGAAATTTGAGTAGCATGCGGTGCGGCCCTCGTATTCAAGGGACATGAGATTGTCAACTTATACTTTGTCAAGCATATACTCCATAATTTGTTCACTTTAACCTTAATCACTTCAAGATGCTTATGATAGGGGAAATGAGGGCTGAAAGCTATCAAGTACCATAATTTTTGGAAGCTCTTTTTGAAACTTGAAGTCCCTGATTCCCTTTATGAAGGGCCTTTCTTCCACTATTATATTGAGTCTCCATCTTCTACCTTTAGGCACCATTAAGAGAGCATAGTTGCCATTCTTAGTTCTATGTGTAGTGTCCCAAAACTTATTGATTGATGCATATTGTTGATATTACTTGTTCTTGTGCTATTTGTATCTAGTAATTCTTATGAACTTTGAAGGTGTCCTATGAATCTATTTGATACTCTATGAGGGACAAGTTGAATGCCACTATGCCATGTTTTCTGCATGTGAAACAAATAAACGTTTTTCAATGCATGTTATTCATGATCTTTATTTGTAGCCTTTTATGTTGCATGCATAGTTACTTTGTCTTATTGTTATAACTCCATCTTTCCTGCACATGTTTAGAGTTCTTTGATCCCATCTTTCAATGCTTGTAATTGGTCTGATCTTGGTTTTGATGGTGTATGTCACCTCAAAAATTATTCTTTTTATCACTTATCTACTCGAGGACGAGCAGGAGTTAATCTTGGGGATGCTTGATGAAGGGAATATGCCCTGAGAGGCAATAATAAATTGTTTATTATGTGTATTCCAAGTATATGATAGATGTTTATTTTGCATGCTATAATTGTATTAATACGGAAACGTTAATACATGTGTGTTTAATAAACAAACAGAAAGTTCCTAGTTAAGCCTCTCTCATAAACTAGCTCGTTGATTAACAAGATGATCAAGGTTTCCTGATCATGGACATTGGATGTTGTTAATAACGGGATCACAACATTAGTGTAATGATGTGATGAACATTCATCCGAAGTATAGCATTACGATCAAAGTCATTGAGTTTATATTGCTATAACAACTTCAGTGATCCTAATCCTTAGACCATGAGATCATGTCAATCACTAACACCGGAAGAGTTTCTTGATAACATCAAACGTCACACCGTAATAGGGTGATTATAAAGATGGGTTCAGAACTAATAAAGTGTTATGTTGAGGCTCATGGATCAAGAGTGGAATTTGTTCATCCCGATGACGGATAGATATACTCTGGGCCCTCTCGGTGATATCACATTGATTAGCTTGCAAGCAAGTGATTTGATCACTAGAATGTTATATCACGGGAACGAGAAAAGAGTGCATGTCGGTAACGAGATCAAACTAGGTATGGAGATACCGATGATCGAATCTCGGACATGTAATATATCGTGAGACAAAGGGATTAAGATACTAGCGTAAAAGGTTCCGGCGATCACAAGAAAGTCATCGTTGAATGTGTGGGAGTCAGTATGGGTCTCCAGATCCCGCTTCTGATTATTGATCTGAGAGGGGTCTCGATCATGTCCGCATTATTCACGAACCGTAGGGTGACACACTTAAGAGACACCGACATCCAATTGGAGCAAAAGTTTCATGCGAAAGAATAAACAAGCGCGGAATTTATTTCACTAGATACCAAACAGGTTTTGGGTGAAATTGCATAAAGTGGTTATGCATGTGAAATAGAATTCTAGCAAGGGTTATTTGTGAATGTTTGTCATTAAAGTAATTGACAAAATTCTGAATAAAATAAAAGAGTTTTATTTAATGAGAGTTTGCATTAAATTTGGTGGAAATTTAATGGGATTTTTGAGTGGGATTTTGAGTGGACTTTTGAAGGGTCATTTTGTGAGTGGAGTGGCCACCCACATGATGAGGGAGGGCAAGGGGCAGCCCCATGCGCCGCCACCCCTTGGGGTTCCCCTCCTCCTATAAAAGGAGCCCCTCCTCTCTCTTCTCACTCACACCTCCTCGTGAAGGATCTCTCTCCCCCTCTAGAATTTATTCCCCATGGTCTCGGACTAGCGAGATACATGTTCCCGGTGGCTTTTCGGCAAGAAAGAGTTGTGCCTTCGCTGCATCGCTGGGCGAGGAGGCGGAGGTTGCTCGGTGCCTCGAGCGTGTGCGAGCACGGATGCGCTGCTGATTTGCGGCGCTAGGACTTCCTCTCGATCTTGAGATCGGCAAGAGATCGTCTACATCAACCACGAGTTTGGACTCGTTAAACTTTGTCGGTCTTCAAGGGTATGTTCTCTACGGATGTACATCCGTCCGTTGTTTGTATCTAGTATAAATAGATCTTGGTATATAGTTCACATCGTAGGAAAATTTTTGTTTTCTATGCTGCGAACCCTTCAGTGGTATCAGAGCCGGATCTATGCATAGATACTTTACACGGGTAGTACACATATGAGTATGTGGGCGATGATGATCATGTTGTTGCTCCTTTCTTGTGATTTTGGATATTGGTGGCATAGTGGGATGAAGCGGCCCGGACAAACTTTACATGTCCTCGCACATGAGACCTATTCCACGCTTGACATGCAACTAGTTTGCATAAGTGGCTAGCGGCTGTCTGTCTCTCCTACTATAGTCAATATCTATTTTGCAAGCGAGTTGTCAACAATTTGATTATCCTCGTTGTGGTTCATGTTCGTAGGTAAGAACGGTTCTATCTCGAAAGCCCTCGTACGTAAAACTTGCAATGGATAAATTAGAAGCGTCTAGTTTAGATTGTTCTTTGGGCTAGTGTTATGATATGGTAGTGTTGTAAGTAGAAGTATGAGATGATACTCTTACAACACATAGCGTGTAAAACCCATAGATTGTGGATTTACACATATAGGTATGATAGTGATCATACCACGATGCACATGATAGAGATCATCTGCGGGAACCATATAATTTCACTATTAAACATATGATGTTTGATTGCATCTTATATTGCTTGTTTAGCGCTTTGTTAAGCATAATAAGATGATCCCTCATTTTAAATATCAAGATAAGAATGTGTTCTCCCTTTAGTATGCACCGATTATGTTTTCGCTCCAAGACATCACGTGATGATCGGGTGTACTTGGATCCTCGACCATACTTCGGGTGTAAGACAGTTACACACGCAAAAATACTAAGGTTCTAACTTGGCGAGCCTAGCATGTACAGACATGGCCTCGGAACACGACCAAAGGTTAAGCATGAGTCATATAGTTGATATGATGCCCATTTGATGCTCGCCTTTGAAGCTATACCGACTCACGTGATGATCGGACTTGGTGTAGTGGATTTGGTTCATGTAATCACCAAAAGGACACGAGGGATGTCGCTTTTGAGTGGGAGTTCATTCGTAATATAGATTAGTTGAACTCAATCTATCATACACTTAGTCTAAACTTTACAAATTCTGTTGTAGATGGCACCACACCTTTTAATTTCAATGCGTTCATGGAGAAAGAGAAACTAGCAAGACGGTAGCAACTTTCTTGAATGGGCCATGAATTTGAGGATTCTCCTCTCTGCACAAAAGCAATATGTGCTAGAAGCGTAGTTAGGCCCCCCTTTTGACGATGCCCCGACGAGGAGAAGAATGTCTATCGACTCGTCGGAGGACCACAACTTAGTTCATTGCGGCATATTGTATGGGCTAGAGCCGAACTTGAAAGCGTTTCAAAACGGCAATGCTTTTGATACAATGGGTGAGTTGAAAATGATTTTCGACACACATGCTTTGAGAGAAACAATGCTTGAAAAGTTCTTTAGCGCATGATGGAAGAGAACAGCTCGTTAGTGAGCATGTACTCAAGATGTCGAGATTCGCCGATAAGCTTGTGTCCTTGGGAATAACGATTCCCATTGACTTAGGCATCCATCGTGTTCGGTCTACGCCACCTAGCTATAAGAGCTTCGATGAACTATAATATGCAAGGCATGAAGAAGTCTCTCCCGAGCTTACATCAATGCTTAAAAGCTGCGAAGTGGAGATCAAAAGGAACATCAAGTGTTGATGATCAATAGGAACACTGGTTTCAAGAAAGACAAGAAGGAAAAGCGGAAGGAAGTAAGGCGGCAAGCCTTTGCCTGAAAAGAAACCTCGAGTTGGACCTAAGTCTGATACCGAGTGCTACTATTGTAAGGGGACTGGCCACTGGAAGCGCAACTGCCCCAAGTATTTGGCAAACAAGAAGGCCGGCAAGGCAAACAAAGGTATATATGATATACATGTTATTGATGTGTACTTGACTAGTGCTCGCAGTAGCACATGGGTATTTGATACCGGTTCAGTTGCTAATATTTGTAACTCGAATCAGGGGCTGCGGAGCAACCGCTAGCAAGGGGTGAGGTCAAGATGCGTGTCGGCAATGGATCAAACGTTGATGTGATCGCCATCGGAATGCTGCCTCTCCATTTGCCGTCGGGATTAGTTATAAACTTGAATAATTGTTATCTGGTGCCTGCACTGAGCATGAACATTGTGTCTGGATCGTGTTTGATGCGAAGTGGTTATTCATTTAAATCCGAGAACAATGGTTGTTCCATTTATATGAATGAAATCTTTTATGGTCATGCACCGATGATGAATGGTTTATTTCTATTGGATCTCGATAATGTTACACATATTCATAATATTGATGCTAAAAGGATTAAACTTAGTGATGATATATCCGCATATATGTGGCACTTGCCGTCTAGGTCATATTGGCATTAAGCATGAAGAAGCTCCATTCGGATGGACTTTTAGAATCACTTGATTATGAATCATTTGATACATGTGAGCCATGCCTTATGGGCAAGATGACTAGAACGCCGTTTTCGGTTCAATGGAGCAGGCGGATTTATTGGAAATCATACATTCGATGTATGTGGTCCAATGAGTGTGTCATGAGGTGGATATCGTTATTTTGTTACTTTCACGGATGATTTGAGTAGATACGGTTATATCTACTTGATGAAACACAAGTCTGAAACCTTTGAAAAGTTCAAGGAATTTCGAATGAAGTGGAAAATCATCGTAATAGAAAGATCAAATTTCTACGTGCGACCGTGGAGGTGAGTATCTAAGTTACGAGTTTAGCACTCACATGAAAGAGTGTGGAATTGTTTCACAACTCACACCTGCCGGAACACCACAAATGAAATGGTGTGTCGGAACGTCGTCGTACTTTATTAGATATGGTTCGATCTATGATGTCTCTGACGGACTTGCCGTTGTCATTTTGGGGTTATGCACTAGAAACTGCTGCATTCACTTTAAATCGGGCACCATCTAAATCCGTTGAAACGACACCGTATGAATTGTGGTTTGAAAACAAACCTAAGCTGTCATTTCTTAAAGTTTGGGGTTGCGATGTTTATGTGAAGAAACTTCAACCAGATAAACTCGAACCCAAAGCGGAAAAATGCGTCTTCATAGGATACCCTAAAGAAACTATTGGGTATTCCTTCTATCACAGATCCGAGGGCAAGGTTTTTGTTGCCAAGAATGGATCCTTTCTAGAGAAAGAGTTTCGCGAAGGTGTGAGTAGTCGGAAGGTAGAACTCAAGAGGTTATGGAACCTTCTCTTCAAAGTATGGCGAGTAGCGCAGCGAAGTCGTTCGGAGTTGGCTCCACCTGTTGAAGAAGGAACTAATGATAATGATCATGAAACTCGAAGAGAGTACTACCGAACCTCGCAGGTCAAGCAGACGCTGCAGCTCCCGAGCTGTCGGAAATCTGTCATAAATTTCATGGTTGATGAAAATAATGACCTGCGACGTATGAAGAAGCGATGATGAGCCCGGATTCCAACAAATGGTTAGAAGCCATGAAATCCGAGATGGAATCCATGTATGAAAATCAAGTTTGGAACTTGGTGGAATTACCTCACGACCGAAGGCCGTGGAGAACAAATGGATTTTCAAAAGGAAAACTGATGCTGATGGTAATGTGACCATCTATAAAGCTCGACTTGTCGCAAAGGGGTTTCGACAAATTCAAGGAGTTGACTACGATGAGACTTTCTCTCCGTAGCGATGCTAAAGTCGATTAGGATTATGTTAGCAATTGCTGCATATTTCGATTATGAAATATGGCAGATGGATGTCAAAACCGCGTTTCTCAATGGTAATATTGAAGAAGAGTTGTATATGATACAACCAAAGGGTTTTGTCGATCCTAAGGATGCTAACAAGGTGTGCAAGCTTCAGAGCAACAACTCTGGATTGAAGCAAGCATAACGAAGTTGGGATCTCCGCTTTGATGAGGTGATCAAAGAGTTTGGATTTGTCCAAACTTATGGAGAAGCTTGTATTTACAAGAAAGTGAGTGGGAGCAATGTGGCATTTCTGATACTATATGTGGATGACATATTATTGATCGGAAATGATATAGAACTTTTAAACAGTGTTAAAAGTTATCTAAACAGCAAATTTTCAATGAAGGACCTAGGTGAAGCATCTTACATATTAGGCATAAAGATCTATAGAGATAGATCTAGGCGCCTAATAGGGCTATCGCAAAGTACATACCTTGATAAGATTTTAAAGAAGTTTAAAATGGACGGAAGTAAGAAGGGTTCTTACCTATGTTGCAAGGCAAGACATTGAGTAAGACTCAAAGTCCGGCTTGGAAGAAAGAGAGATAATGGACAAAGTCCCTATGCTTGACCATAGGCTCTATAATGTACGCCATGCTATGTACAAGACCGGATGTGGCACACGCTATTAGTTTGACTAGTAGGTACCAATCGGATCCGGTTGAACATCGGATAGCGGTCAAGAATATCCTTAAGTACTTGAGAAGAACTAAGGATATGTTTCTTGTATCTGAGGTGAAGAAGAGCTCGTCGCTAAGTGTTATGTCGGCTAGCTTTGACACCGATCCGGATGACTCTAAGTCTCAATCCGGATCGTATTTCTCATGAATGGCGGAGCGGTTAGTTGGAGGAGCTCCAAACAACCTGTGGTAGCGGGATCAACAACGAGGCGAATATGTTGCTTTTTGAGCGGCTCAGAAGCGCTTTGGATGAAGGAGTTCATATCCGAACTAGGAGTTGTAAAGCGCGTTGGACCCAATGGTGATCTATTGTGACAACAATGGTGCCATTGCCAATGCCAAAGAGCCAAGGTCTCACAAGCATTCCAAGCATATTAAGCGCGGTTTCACTCCATCCATGAGCATGTCAAGGATGGAGATATAAAGATTTAAAGTACATACGGATCTCAATGTAGCAGATCCGTTGACTAAAACTCTCCTAGAGCAAAACATGATCAACACCAGAACTCAATGGGTGTTAGATATATCACTATGTAACTAGATTATTGTCTCTAGTGCAAGTGGAGATCAAGGAATATGCCACGAGAGGCAATAATAAATTGTTTATTATGTGTATTCCAAGTATATGATAGATGTTTATTTTGCATGCTATAATTGTATTAATACGGAAACGTTAATACATGTGTGTTTAATAAACAAACAGAAAGTTCCTAGTTAAGCCTCTCTCATAAACTAGCTCGTTGATTAACAAGATGATCAAGGTTTCCTGATCATGGACATTGGATGTTGTTAATAACGGGATCACAACATTAGTGTAATGATGTGATGAACATTCATCTGAAGTATAGCATTACGATCAAAGTCATTGAGTTTATATTGCTATAACAACTTACGAAGTGATCCTAATCCTTAGACCATGAGATCATGTCAATCACTAACACCGGAAGAGTTTCTTGATAACATCAAACGTCACACCGTAACAGGGTGATTATAAAGATGGGTTCAGAACTAATAAAGTGTTATGTTGAGGCTCATGGATCAAGAGTGGAATTTGTTCATCCCGATGACGGATAGATATACGGGCCCTCTCGGTGATATCACATTGATTAGCTTGCAAGCAAGTGATTTGATCACTAGAATGTTATATCACGGGAGCGAGAAAAGAGTGCATGTCGATGTGAGATCAAACTAGGTATGGAGATACCGATGATCGAATCTCGGACATGTAATATATCGTGAGACAAAGGGATTAAGATACTAGCGTAAAAGGTTCCGACGATCACAAGAAAGTCATCGTTGAATGTGTGGAGTCGTATGGGTCTCCGGATCCCGCTTCGATTATTGATCCGAGAGGGTCTCGATCATGTCCGCATTATTCACGAACCGTAGGGTGACACACTTAAGAGACACCGACATCCAATTGGAGCAAAAGTTTCATGCCGAAAGAATAAACAAGCGCGAATTTATTTCACTAGATACGAAACAGGTTTTCGGGTGAAATTGCATAAAGTGGTTATGCATGTGAAATAGAATTCTAGCAAGGGTTATTGTGAATGTTTGTCATTAAAGTAATTGACAAAATTCTGAATAAAATAAAAGAGTTTTATTTAATGAGAGTTTGCATTAAATTTGGTGGAAATTTAATGGGATTTTGAGTGGGATTTTGAGTGGACTTTTGAAGGGTCATTTTGTGAGTGGAGTGTCCACCCACATGATGAGGGAGGGCAAGGGGGCAGCCCCATGCGCCGACCACCCCCTTGGGGTTCCCCCTCCTATAAAAGGATCCCCTCCTCTCACTTCTCACTCACACCTCCTCGTGAAGGATCTCTCTCCCCCTCTAGAATTTATCCCCCATGGTCTCGGACTAGCGAGATACATGTTCCCGGTGGCTTTCGGCAAGAAAGAGTTGTGCTTCCGCTGCATCGCTGGAGCGAGGCGGAGGTTGCTCGGTGCCTCGAACGTGTGTGCGAGCACGGATGCGCTGCTGATTTGCGGCGCTAGGACTTCCTCTCGATCTTGAGATCGGCAAGAGATCGTCTACATCAACCACGAGTTTGGACTCGTTAAGCTTTGTCGGTCTTCAAGGGTATGTTCTCTACGGATATACATCCGCCCGTTGTTTGTATCTAGTATAAATAGATCTTGGTATATAGTTCACATCGTAGGAAAATTTTTGTTTTCTATGCTGCGAACCCTTCACTTGATACGTTGGAAACGTATCTATAATTTTTGATGTTCCATGTTTATTTAGTATCTACTTTGCTTTGCTTTGTCCATACTTTGAGGTGTTTTTATACGTTTTCTGGAACTAACCTATTAACAAGTTGCCACAGTGCCATTTGCCTGTTTTCTTCTGTTTTTGGTTCCAGAAAGGCATAAAATCAATATTCTTGGAATTGGACGGGACAAAAGCCAAAGTCAATATTTTACAGTGGGAACACGAAGCCAGTGTACAAGACGGAGGAGGCTCACCAAGGGGCCACACCCCCTGGAGGCGCGGGCTAGCCCTAGCCGCGCCTGGGGGGGTGCAGCCGCCCTGGTGGCCCCCCTGCCTTGCCTCTTCTCTTATAAAGTCCCCCGAAGCCAAAACCCTAAGCACCCGATCAATATTCCATGAAACCGTATGTAGCCGCCACCGCCATCGTCCCTAGATCAGGAGGGTCTCGTCGGACTTGATGACGATGCTTAAGTATACGGGAGGCATGGGATTTAGAGGGGATCTGAAGCTCTTCCCGGCACCCTGCCGGAGGGGAGATCATCCCGGAGGCCTTCTTCTTCATCATGCCATCCTACGGTATGAAGCGTGAGTAGTTCCACCTTGGACCACGGGTCCATGTAGTAGCTAGATGGTTGTATATCCTCCTTGTGCTTTCATATCTAGATATTGTGAGCTCCATTCATGATCAAGATCTCATCTATTTGTAATCATGCATGTTGTGTTTGTGGGGATCCGATGGATATTGAGATTATTATGTCAGATTGATTAATGGTTTTGTCTTATTGATTCTATCATGTCTGTGTTGTTTGTGATCTTGTATGCTCTCCATTGTTAATAGCTATCTTGTCCAAGTAGTTGCTAGTGACTCCAAGAGGGGGTATTTATGCTCGATAGTGGGTTCATGCCTCTACTTAATCAAGGGAAGTGACAGAAATCTCTACGGTTGTAGATGTGCTGTTGCCACAAGGGAGAAACCAACGGTCCCTTGTTCATGGAACAAGTGGATTGTTTACCATACACACTTTGCTTAAAACAGTTGTCTGTTGCTTGAAACTTAATACTGGAGGGGGTTCGGATGATAACCTAAAGGTGGACTTCTAGTCATAGATGCAGTTGGATGGCGGTCTATGTATATTTTTGTATTGCCCAGTCGAATCTCGTAGGATCTTTTTGTCTAGTATTTCATTGTTATGCCTTGCTCAGTCCTGTCAACTGCCCTGCTGTAATTTGTTTACCCATCATGCCATGTTTGTTTATCTAAGGAGAACACCTCTAGTGAACTATGGACCCCGGTCTAATCTTTACCATTGATACATCCTCCAGTGTTACTGTTTACTTGCTGCAAAGCATCATCACCTTCCACACCATATAGTTAATCCTTTGTTACAGCAATTGGTGAGATTGACAACCTCACTGTTAGTTGGGGCAAACTCTTGAGTTTGTGTTGTGCAGGTTTCCATGTTGCTTGCAATACCTTTGAGATGTTTCCTTCCTCCTACTGGTTCGATAACCTCGGTTTCTCACTGAGGGAAGACTTGCTGTTGTGCTGCTTCACACATTGCTCTAGGGGTTTCCCGACGAAGCGCTTCCAAGCACCATCAGAACTCATGAAGGTACTAAAGGAACACCGCAAGGCCTTTGGGTACTCAATGGACGACTTGAACGGTATTAGTCCCATGATATCCGTCCATCGAATATTCATGGAGGAAGGTGCTAAACTGTAACATCCTAGCATTTAGGAACCAACGAAGGGTAGAATTAGGAATTTGTGCACATGCATGCATTCATCTGAAAAATGCAGGTAATTTTTTCGCCAAACTAAAAAACGTAAAGTGATCAGAGTTTCTTTCACTCTTTGTGTTTAGGAATAGATATTGAAAGTGATCGTTATAAATTCCGACATGATTTTTTTGGATAAATGTGTTTTGAGGGGGAATAATTTGAATTAAAATTTGAAGTTATATTTAAAAGTTAAGATTTTTTAGTTTAAAATGATTTAGTAATATCATTTGTTATAATAATGAGATAATGATAAATAAGGTAATTAAAAATAAAGTAATTTAGATAAGAAATAAATTCTATTCTTTATCTTTATTCCATAAACATTTTACAAAGAGGTACTCATTCAATCAATGAAAAGGTTCATTACAGTAAAGAGATTAAAAGAAAGGAAATTCAAATATGAATAAACTATTACCTAATTCTTATAAAAAGAATAAAGTAAGATATTACAAAACTCTTACAAATGAATCAAATAAATATTGCAATAAGAAACTATCTATCTATGTACTTCTATACTAAATCTTGAAACACTGGGTCTTGTACGTGCAACAAAATTCAAAAACAGACAAAATAACAAATAAAAGGTTAGTTATTAGAATACTCTCAGTGGTGAGCAGTGAGGTGCACTGCTCATATTACATCATTGAGTATTAATACAGGGGCAAGTTTCACCAATATGAAACAATTGTTCTTTCATCATAAGTAAGCCACAATACATATTTTAACATCAAGTAAGAGGGGAAAGTTTCACCAGGAGAGTTAAATGTTAAAGATAAAAAGGTAAAACACCTCATTGATATGATCCAAACCGTGTACCAAGCACACAAGCAGCACAATCAACTAAATGCATGGTGAGAGCTGTCAACACAGCAGCATCTACACAAGCAAAAGGAATAGCCCAGCCATGGCAAGGCTCACAGCAGCACCTTTTCACTTCCAACACCAAACGAGGAGCACACTAGGCTTAACAAGACCCAAGAAAACCATCAGCCAACCACACACAAGATCATCCTAGTACTCACCAGATGGTGATATAAGGAGGGGATGTATAACAAGGCCAAGTTACAGGAACCAGAAGGTGAAGGGCAAGATCAAGGCCAAGTTACAAGAACCAGAAGGAGAAGGAAAATATCAAGCCAGCAGCACCATCAACAAGATCCAGCCAACCAAATCAACCAGCCACAACACCAGAAAAATCAACTGTTGTGGTGAGTGAAATAAAACCATCACATGATCTTATTATCTTCTCTAGACTAAGATGCATGTGTTGTTTTAAATCTAGATCTCTCAGAAATGACCAAGTGGGGTGAATCCATCATAGATGATCTTTTAAATAAAGAGTATACATAAATTTTACCAATCAAACCATGATCTCAGACTAGCATCATAGATCCTGGATTTGATAGCCACATCATATATTCCAACATGTTTAAGCATAGTTTATGAATTCTGGGCACATATCCTAATGGAGTATCACCTTAGAGTTCATAAATCCTATGAAGCAATTTAAATCTATGAGCAACAAAAATCATCTCAGCCAAAAGGATTCAAGATCCAGTAACCAATGATAATCCCAGAACATTTCTATTAGGGACAAGATATGAAACTAGTTCCTATGCCTCAGACCAACATCACAGGAAGACAAGTTTAAGAAGAAAATTCCAACTTAAATTTGATTCAAATCCAATACCAATCCCAACAGAATCAAGCCAGTAGAAGAACCAAATCTTGTGTACCATTTTAAGATAGTGTCACAAAGATAGATTCTAAAAAAACAAGCAGATCCATTATTTAGCTTGCATAACTACACCTGTAATATCATCTTCCTGGAATTTAACCAGGAATCATCACCAATACTATATCTATCCACATAATCAGAGCATCACTTTAATCACATCATTACCCAATACTGAGTACAAATTCCACAAATGAGGGCTCAACAATTCAGTGGATAATCATTGACAGTACCACTGTCAGTACTAATAATTTGATAGTGGTGAACTCACCAATTACCAACACCACCAATCAAACTCCACACTAACATTACCACTTTAGTCATGCTCAACTACCAATTGGAATCGACACTATAAGGCCACTAGCATCATATAATCAAATAACAGAAGTGAGCGATTAAGTGTAATTGACCACAATTGTCATTAGTCACCACCACTAGTTTCAGTTCATCATGTACAACTAAACAGAGGGAGGAACCCTAGATCAGGATAAGAACCCTAATTAGGGATGCACAACCGAGACACACATCATAGCTCAGGAGGGGCAGAGGACAAGCAATCACAAGGGGGAGATCAAGATCAAACTGACCAAAGGTCCTCGCTATAGTTTAGTAGAGGAAGCAGAGAGGCCGACGAGCACACGGTGGCACGGGGAGCACCCAAGGGGTGCTACAACCCGCACTAAGCCGAGGCGGCGGCCACAACAGCGCTTGAGGTCGAGCAGCACCACCACAACATCATTGGGGGCAGCAGCGGTGGCATCACTGGCACCACCCCAAATCCTAGGGTTCGAGATGGAGCTAGCCTAGCCGCAGAAGGGCCCCAAATCCAAATCGAGTTGGACTAGATGAAGGAGCAAGGTCGAAAACTACACCATACACCACGACGGCGGCCACAGAGGACCACGGTGGCGCGAATCGCACAACGGCGGTATCGGCGACCATGGGGTCGAGGAGGAGAAGAGGTGAGAACGAGATAGAAAGTGGAGGCAGTGAACTGGGCCGATAAGGCCAGTACCCCTTTGGGGAGGTCTTTTGACCAGGCCAATTGGGCCAAGATAGGCCCAAATCGCCCAATGGGTTGGCCCAAACCCTAAAAGGGATTTTAATAATTAAGTAAAATACCAACAATACCCCTAGACCTGAATAAACCCTAGAAAATAAAATAAAAGTCTTAAAAATATAAACAAAATATTTCTAGATACATAATAAACCAACCTATTAAATTAAATAAAGAAACCTATTTTTTATAAATAAATTTTAGGTTAAAGATTTATAATACATATATTCCTTATGGAATTTTATAAAAATCAAGAAAATACATAAAAATAAATAAAAATAACTTTTGTTATATTTGGTTATTATAGTATTTTATAAAATACTAAATAAATATTTTAAGTTACCAAAATAAAATCTCCTTAATTAAAATGCCTAGTCTTAAAAATAATTATTAAGTAAATAAATATAAGAGTTAAAATTAAATAAAAATTAGTTTTTAACTCTATTAATAATATATTACATTATAAAAATAGTGAATATAATATTAAGGTTATTCCTTAAAATAAATTTCTTAATTTCCTAAATAAATTCCAGAAAACTAAAATATTGGGTAAAACATATAAAGAAAATACATAACAAATAATGCATTACATTACTATGCATGTTCATTTTTGCTTCTTTAAATATTATCCTTACCGGGCAATAATGATGTTTTGTAGACATAGAAGCTCAACGTCCAGTGCAAGCATCCGACTTCACTGCCTTGCAATCACAAGGCAAGTTCATCGCTTGCTCATGTCCTTTGAAGAGTCTTTATCAAAGTATTTGTAAATTGTGTGTGTTATCATCTATGTTTCAAGGAAAGAAAATATTATTTTCTCAAATAAATCAATTGTTGATAGCATCCTAAATGATGATATAGTGGAGCAATAGAACTTAGGTTTCTATTTGCAACAAGGATAATCATCTAGGAATTAACAACCCATGACATCAGTGATTCTAGCGCCATATATAACGTGTTAACCATGAGATTTGGAATGGGACGGAGCAGTCAGCTGTATCCTTTTCCTTTCGTATGGAGGCAAGATGACTTGGACGTGACGTTGTGATTCTTTGTGCGGATCCAACATATGGGTGGGCACCCTTAGGCCCCACGTTTTTGGTGTCTAGATTATCTATGAGTGGCTGTCGGAGGTATTACCGGACCTATATGGTACTTCCAGGGGCATCACCGGCTCCTAGAGTCTTTGGGAACTCATCGGGGTTTTAACCTGCCCGAAAGGGGGCTTAATGGAGGTGAGACAGCCCCGAAGGATCGTGCAGACATATGGGTTCGCGGAAAGGGCAGTGATTGGCTTGGATCACCTACTGGGCCCCACATCATGGAATTGTGGACGGGAAAGTACGCCCAGTTGTGCAACAAGGAGTTGATCTCTCATGGGTAAAGTAACGCACCTCTGCAGAGTGTAAGAATTGTAACTTGTTACTCCCTGTTCTGGGAAGGAGCTACGAACGTGGCAGGAAAGGAACTCCATGAAAGTTCTGGTAAACCTGTGAAGGCTGACGGACATAGTTTTTAACAATAAAATCAATCTTTGAAGAAATATTTATGAAAACTGCATAGTGTCAAGGACTTATAGTCTGAGGTGGTAGATAGAGCATCAAAATTCCCACCTTGCATATAATGAACTTGCTGGGTAACGCTCTTACTCACTCTTTCCTTTGATCCCCTGCTTAGACTCTGAGGATCTAGAAGATACCCCAATGTATGCAGCTGAAAGCCTAGAGGAGGTCTTCTATGAGGAGCCAAATCTCTACGGTGCTGTAGAAGGGGTGGACTACGACGTCGTCTATGGAGGAGAGTACAATGAATCAGAATAACTGCCTTAGTATTAGTAACCAATTGAGCCGAGCAACATGAACAATATATAATAATAAGTTGCTGAGTTCAATTCGACGATGAATTTGTTACTTTAAAACATCCGTTGAAACACTTTATATTTGGTTTGTAAGTTAATATTTTGAAGTCTTGAACTTCTGGTATTGTAATAATAATAATAATGTGTGTATGTTTGTAATATGGACCCGCAATGTTTCTGTTGTACCACTCTGAGGGCTGTGATATTTACGGAAAGGTGTTCTGTGGATGTCATGTCAACGATTATAGTGTACTACACATGTAGTGGTATGCTGGGTCACCGCATAAACCAGTCATAGAATTTAATAGAAGACAAAATCCTAAAATGAAGGAAGTGGTAATAAAAGAAATAGTACGCCTACTAGATGTGGGTATAATTTATCTTGTAAAAGAAAGTGAATGGGTAAGTCCTGTTCATTGTGTTCTTAAGAAAGGTGGCTTTACTTTTCTCCCTAATTAAAACAATGAATTGATACCTACTAGAACTATTGTTGGACATAGGCTGTGCATATATTTTAGGAAATTGAATAATGAAACTAGGAAAGATCACTATCCTTTACAGTTCATAGATAAGACCTTAGAGAGGTTAGCAAACCACACTCATTTTTGCTACTTGGACGGATACTCTGGTTTTTCCCAAATAGCTATTCATCCCGATGAACAACTTAAAACGACTTTCATTAGTCCTCATGGTTTACATGCTTACCAGCACATGAATTTTGTTTTATGTAATTCTCTAGCTACTTTTCAAAAATGCATGACTTCTATTTTCGCAGATTTTATAGAACTGATAATAGAAGTATTTATGGATGATTTTTCTGTCTATGGAACTTCGTTTACTAGTTGCTTGGATAATCTCAATAGAATTTTGCATGTTGCAAAGAAACTAATCATGATCTAAACTGGGAGAAGTGTCATTTTATGGTAAAAAAAGGCATAGTCCTTGGACATAAAGTATCAGATAAGGGTATTGAAGTAGATAGGGCTAAAGTCGAAGCAATAGAAAGAATGCCACAACCAAGGGACATAAAAGGTATAAGAAATTTTCTTGGTCATGTAGGCTTTTATGGAAGGTTCATTAGGAATTTTTATAGAATTTCTAAACCTTTGACTAATCAGTTGCAAAGAGAGTAAGATTTAATTTTGATGATAAATGCCTTATTTCCTTTCATAAACTTAAATATGCCCGATGTCGTGCTCCCATCATTAAACCACCTATATGGGATATGACTTTTGATTTAATATGTGAAGCTAGTGATGATGTTGTAGGAGTAACTATAGGACAACACATAGGTCGCAGATTTAAGATTATACATCATGCTAGTAGAACTCTCAATAGTTCTCAAAAGAATTATCCTAAGGAAGAAAGAGAACTCTTTGCTATATTTTTCTCTTGTGATAAGTTTTGTTCTTATATTATTGATGCAAAAGTGATATTTCATATGGATCTTGATGGTTTAAAAGAACTCCTCGATAGGAAGAATCATAAGACAAGACTGATCTAGTGGATCCTTTTACTTCAAGAATTTTAGTTGCAGATTATGCAGAGACAAGAAGCAAAGGTAGTGGCTGCAACATTCATGTTTGTCCAGCAAGACACTAATCTTATTGAGAGGAGCTTTAGTCCTGGTGATTTTCGTTTTCAAGAATTATTATATGAACTGTGGTCAAATCCTCCCAAGAATAAGAAGTACTTGTTGTTGGAGGATCTTGTCACTCCCGACTAAATAAATGATAAGTGGAAGGTAAGTTTTCTTACTCTAATAAATACTTTGTTTTCACGATTTATACTTCTAAATTTTTTCCTTTGAATTCCTTTTGTTTTTCTAAAGTTTTTGAGGGGTTTCTATAACTATACAGGCGCAACTATACAGCCGGAAAAAATTCTGCCGCTGTATAGTTGGCCGTTAAACGTTCTGTATCCCCCTTGCAAAATAATTTGTGGAGTGCAGTATCTATACGGCCGCAACTATACGGCCGGAGAAAATTCTCCCACCTAAGAAAATTCTCCCGCCGGTGAAAATTCTCTCGCTGTATAGTTGGTCGTCAAAGCTTCAGCACTATCGACCCATTTTTTTCCTTATTTATATTCATCTAAAAACATTTTCTTAGTTCCTAGTCGGTAATATAACCGATCTGGGTTCAAGATATTTGGAAATATCTGCCCGGAACCAACTATAAGACCGGAACTATACGCGCCGCGACAGTATAGTTGGTCGTTACAGAGCAAGACTCCTCCAAATCCGTGATTTCTTTTCCTAGTCGGTTTGGATTCTTTTCTTGGGTGTGAATTTGGCATTTCTCGCGAGTTTTACTGACCTCTGACCCCTCTTATATACTGCCCTTGTGTCTCTCTAATCACAAATAACCAGGAACAAATCCAGCTATGCGCTATACCGTCCCAGGCCGTGGAAAACCTATGGGGCTCATTCCTCCTAGGAACATTTCTAGCAGCCCGTCGATGGAGGACGGCGACGAGGAGTTGGAGAGGTTTAGCCCGGGGTACAAAGAGAATGTCGAGCCACGCTTCTACAACAGCGACCCCGATGAAGGCTGGAGCGACGTTTACATCTGGAGTGATGTCGATGATCCCCCGGGGATCGACTGGGCGGTGATGAAAATAACTCAAGAAGAGAGAGAAGGCCACAAGACACATTGAAAGGGGCGTGTGGAGACGGTCAAGTTCATCACTATAGATCCAAGGCCGCACAAGCGTTAGGAAATACCTAACATTGGTGCAGGTGCTAGCAAGGAACTGGCGTTGCCCCGCTCGAGGCCTACCACTGGCGCTCGTATGAGGGTGAAGCCTCAAGAGGAGTGGAGGAGCAGCTTCTACTTCCCTGATCCATCAATAATGGATGATGAAGAAGAAGTTTTCCCCAGGACAAGGATCGCGTGCAAGCACTAGAGATATATCAGAAGCAGGAGCTACTCCATCGTGTTGAAGTCCGTCACAGGCTCAAGGAGATACAAAATAAGGATGATCTTATCCCGATGGTGACTAAACTCGCAAATAGGGTGGACACTCTGCAATCTGATTTGTGCAGGTGCTACAGCCGCATCTCTGCTCTGGAAGATACCAACAAGAAGCTACATACCGCGGTTCTACATGCCATGGCGACACAGTGACCTTCAATAAAACACAGTATCAAATAATCGCAAGGGATTATTTTATCCCACCTGGCTTGATTCCAAGATTGGGAAGATCTGTAAGACCTTGTAATCTATCTTACAAGTTTTTATTTCTATTCTAGTTTTGCATTAATTCGAGCTCATAAATAAAGTTTGCATCATTCGAATTCCCTTCAGGAATAGTTGATCCCTCTTATGAAATTCTGAGTTTATTATAATATATGGAGCATTATTAAGTTTGAGTTTGTCTTATTGGAAATAAGAATGGCCTGAGTATGATTTTACTTGGACTTGATGATAGAAATAGGAGTCTTCCATACCATTGGTATTAACGGAACATATAAGGATAATTTGATCAATATGTTGTAGGTCAATGGTTTGATTTACAAGAAGATGAGATTATCTAATTAATTAAGTTGAAAAAGGAAAACCTTGAACAAAGAAATAAATAATAAGTGCTATCAAATAGAGTGAGAACAAGTTGAGGTAGAATACTCAAGTTATATATATTCTTCATATATATTTGCAATTTGGTAATTGAGATCAATAAACTTTTAATTTCTACATGAAGTGGAATATATGGCTAGCTTCTTTGCACAACACTTAAAAAAAGTGTGAGCGCAAATATATATAGAGAAATAATAAAAAGAAAGAGGAAGAAAAAGAGCGAATGTGCAAAGAGCAAATATGCATATACCACTATATTTTAGTAAGACAAAGAGACGTTTGAGATTTTGAATCCCAAGTAAATATGTTAATCCTAAAAACACTTGGGACTACCTTACTAACTCATTCGGTTAAACTGAATATTTTTACATCATGTTGAGAATAATATTTTATGAATTGTTAATTTATAAGGTGTGGAAGCCTACTAATATTATTCGGATGGTTTTAGTAAGGTACTATTCATGAACTTATTTATATGTATCCTTTATGATAAACAGATGCTGTAACTGCCTCATTTATTTTATCGACTCAGCTTCATGAATATGAGGATCACATCCATTAAGCTAAACTTGCTCGAGACGAGCAAGATTCTAAGCTTGGGGAAGTTGATGAGTGAATATTTGCATCATGTTTTTGATTATTATTTTGCATTGTAGTGGTAGTATCTTGGTATTTTACGATGTTCGCACGCACATTTTATGTTTATTTTCATCAGGATCAGATCAGATGATGGATCCGATGGACACAATTCTTGGACCAGTTATATTGGAGTGAAAAGGAGCCAAAACTACGTAAATTGCTTATTTGGGAAATATTAATAACACCTGAAGAAAACCCGAAGCAATTGGAGGGTACAGAAGGGTTAACGACCAACTATACGGCGGGAGGAAATATTCCGGCCGTATAGTTCCCACCGTATAGTTGGTGCCGACACCGCATCCTCAAATAGTTTCACCCTGTGCAACTGTAGGGTTTGCAACATATAATTTTTTTTCCTACGATGGGAATAACTAAGTACCAAGATCTATCTACTAGATTCAGGCAATGGGTGGATATACATCCATAGAATACGTACCCTCGAAGACCGAAAAGCGTTAACGAGGTTGTACTCGTGGATGATGTAGTCGAACGCTTGCCGATCTCAAGATCGAGAAGAAGTCCATCCGGTCCAGCAGGTCCAACACCATCAAGTCCACATCGCAAAGCAGTGGTGCATCCGTGATCGCACACACGTTCGGGCACCCTGACAACCTCCGCGCCCTCGCTCCAGCGAAGCAGCGGAAGCAACAAATCCTTCCAGAAAAATCCACTGGGAACATGTATCTCGCTGATCCGAAACCATGGGGGAATTGTAAAGGGGGAGAGAGACCCTTCGCGAGGAGGTGTTACTGAGAAGTTAGAGGAGGGGCTCCTTTTATAGGATGAGGGGGTAAACCCACTAGCCATGGTCGGCGGCCAAGGTGGTGCCCCCATGCGGTGACCCAGCATACCACTGCATGTGTAGTACACTATAGTCGTTGACATGACATCCACAGAACACCGTTCCGTAAATATCACATCCCTCAGAGTGGTACAACAGAAACATTGCGGGTCCATATTACAAATATACACACATTATTATTATTACAATACTAGAAGTTCAAAACTTCAAAATATTCAACTTATAAACCAAAATATGAAGTGTTTCGGCGGAAGTTAAAAGTAACAACTCCAACTAAGCGTTGAGCTTAGCAGCTTATTATAGAAGGTTCATGTTGCTCGGCTCCATTAGTTACTAACAACTTGGGCAACTAAGCTGACTCATTGCCATCTACTCCATATCGGATCTCGTAATCCACTCCTTCAACACCACCTGACAGGTCAGGCTCCTCGTAGAATACATCTTCTTAGCATTCTGCTGCATACATTGGAGTATCTTCGGGATCCTCAGAGTCTAAGCAGGGGATCAAAGGAAAAGGTGAGTAAAAGCATTACCCAGCAAGTTCATTATATGCAAGGTGGGAAGTTTTATGCTCTATCTACCACCTCAGACTATAAGTCCTTGGCACTATGCAATTTTCGTAAATCCTTCTTCAAAGATTTATTTATTATTAAAATCTATGCCCATCATCCTTCACAGGTTTACCAAAACTTTCATGGAGTTCCTTTCCTGCCGCGTTCGTAGCTCCTTCCCGGAATAGGGAGTAACAAGTTATAGTTTTTACACTCTGCAGAGGTGCGTTACTTTACCCATGAGAGATCAACTCCTTGTTGCACAATCGGGCGTACATTCCCGTCCACAATTCAATGATGTGGGGCCCAGTAGGTGATCCAAGCCAATCACTGCCCCCTTCGTGACCTCGCATGCTTCCTTGGTGTACACCATGCCCACCCATTGAATTACGGCAATGGTTTGTACAAACCGTTAGATGCTAGAACTATCGTGGGACGATGAGGGTTCCCACCCATATGCTGCATATCCTCTATGAATTACCAATTAATATACACACTATAAGTGATAAAAGCCACGACCTGAACATCCGGCTACATGCGAGAGGAAGAAGATAGAGCTGACTTCTCTGTCCCATTCCAAATCTCATGGTCAACGCGTGATATACGGCGCTAGAATCACTAATGTCATGGGTTGTTAAGTTTCTAGTTGATTATCATTATTGCAAATGGAAACGTAAGTTCCATTGCTCCATTATATCATCACTTCGGATGATATCAACAATTTACTTATTTGAGAAATAATATTTTCTTTCCTTGGAACAGAGATGATAACGCACAATTTGCAAATACTTTGATAAAGACTCTTCAAAGGACATGAGCAAGTGATGAACTTGCCTTGTGATTGCAAGGTAGTGAAGTCGGATGCTTGCACTGGACCTTGAGCTTCTATGTCTACAAAGCATCATTATTGCCTAAGGACAATATTTAAAGAAGCAAAATGAATATGCATAATAATGTAATGCATTATTTATCATTTATTTTTCTTTGTGTGTTTTACCCATTATTTTTGTTTAAAGAATTTCTTTAGATAAATAGACGATTTCATTTAAAATGAATCTTTAATATTTATTTGCCATTTTATAAGATAATAATTTATTTTTAGAATTAAAATTTAATATATATTCTTATATTTATTCATCTAATAATTCTTTTAAGAATTAAGATTTGAATAAAAGAATTTCTTCAAATATTTATTTAGTATTTTCCTAAAATACTACAATAATAATAAATAATAAAAGTGATTTTTATATATTTTAATTCCTTTGCTTTAATTTTATAAAATTCTATAAGGAATATATATTATAAAATTCTTGACCAAAAGTTATATACATTAAAATTTATTTCTTATTTTAATTAAATAGGTTGGATTATTATAAATCTAAAAATATATTATTTTTAGTTTTTAGATTTTATTCTATTTTCAAGATTTTTATTTAATTCTAAGGGTATTTTGGTCTTTTATTAATTATTAAAACTTCTTTTAAAATTTTGGGCTTATTCTATTAGGCTTATTGGGCCAATTTGGCCCAAATGACTTTGACAAAAGTACACGCCGAAGGGATCTAGCCCTATTGGCCCACCCTCTCTGTCTCTGTCACTCTCACTCGTCCTCATCTCCTCTCCTCCTTGACCCCGTGGGGTGCTGGCGCCGCCCCGTGCGATGCTCGCCGCCGTGGCGCTCCTTGGCCGCTGCCGTGGTGCAGCGCGAGGATGTTGACCATGCTTGTCCATCTCCTCCGCTTCTATTTGACTTCGGAGCTCTCCTATGGCCAGGCTAGCCCGTTCTCGAATCCTAGGGTTTGGGGTTGGTGCTGCCACTGCCGTCGATGATCCTCCCATGGTGGTGTGCGGTGCTGTGCTCTACTTTGGCCGCCACCGTGGCCGCCGTCGTGGATGGTGCGGGTTGCAGCGCCCCCTGGGGTGCTCCCCGTGCCGCCACGAGCTCAACGTCCCTTCTGCTTCCTCTTCAATTCGTCAGCGAGGAACTCCGGTGAGTTATGCCTCTGTGAACCCTAGTGCATCTAGCTACCTCGAGTCTCTCTGTGTGTATCTAGTGGCCAATCTATATTCTATGTTTGTACTGATACTTAGGGTTCATCCTTGTTGCTTGTGGAATGATGTTATGGTCTGGTAATGATGCTTGGTGAGAATTGGTGTTGACTTGATGCTAGTGTTGGTCTGATGTTAGTGGTTCATCAGATGTTAGTGTTACATAGTGTTGCCTCTGGTTGAGTAAATGGTGGCTTATTGTGTTCATATGTTGTCAGTATCTTGATACTGAAAGTAACTCTATCAGTGATGATTCACTACATTAGTGTTTGTTGGCTTGCCTATTTATCCATAGTCTGAATTTTATTCAATAGGGTCTGATGATTCTTTGAAAATGAATGGATATAAATTTTATGATCTCTGAGTATGGTCTCATGGAAATGATAGATATTGATTTGCTAGTTGATATATGAAAACTAGAATATCTAGTTGGCTTAGCTGTAAGATTATTTCTTATGAAACCATCTTTGAATGGTACACAAATTGATCTTGTTGCTGGCTTCACTTATGGTCAGTATTTGTGACTTGATGAATGCTTAATAATAAGTTGAAAAGTTCACTTTATATTCATGCCTATGATGTTGGTCTGAGGCGTTAGGAACTGAGTTCCTATGTTGCTGCTACTTTTAAAATTAGCTAAAGCATCATAGTTACTTACTAGATCTTGGTTCCTAGTTGGTTAAGATGATGTATTTGTTTGTAGCTTATAGGATCTGAGGTGCTACTCCTTCTTGGAGATGTGCTAGATTTTATAAGGACAGATGATTGAATATCTAAGTTGCATGTGGTAGAACCAAATCTGTGAGGCTGGTCTAAGGTTTTGGTGTTTTTGATAGAGTTTGATTCTGATCTTTGTATTCAAAACCTCTAGGATAAATTCACCCCACTTGGGTGATCATTGAGAGGTTGTTGTATGAAACAACACAAGTTTCTGTTTGGATAAGATGAATGGATCATGGGATTATTTACGACACTCACCACAAAATCTGATGGTTGTTGTGGTTTGTGTTGATGTTGGTGTTGCTAGCTTGATCCTGTCCTTCACCTCCTGATGCTGTTCTTGTTTCCCCTGGCTCATGTGCTTGGCCTTGATCTAGCCTGCTCCTCCTAGCTCTTTTGGCTTGGCCTTGCTGTCCACCTAATTATCCCCCTCCTTATGTCACAATCTGGTGATGTTTGGGTTGATCTAGTGTGGAATTTTGTTTGTTGGTTTGTTGGTCTTTGGCTAAGCTGCTGGTTCTAGTGTGGTGTGAGCAATGGAGTGGTGCTCTAGTGCTAGCCCACGGCTGTGCTGAGATCTTTTACTTGTGGAAGCAGATGTGGCTGTGTCGACAGCACACCCATGCATTTTGGTGTGTGAGCTGCTCGTGTGTCTGCTGCATAGTTGTGGATATGCTTAATGAGGTGTTCTACCTTTTGATCTGGTTACTATTAAACTGCCTTGTGAAACTTTCCCCTTTACTTGCTGTGATTATTTGACTTATGGCATATTTATTATGAAAGATTGGATTTTTTTCATATTGGTGAAACTTGCCCCTAATAGATTTACTCAATGATGTAAAATTGAGCAGTGCATCTCAATGCTCTCTACTAAGAGTAAAAAATAATAACTTAACCTTTATTTTCTTTTTTTTGTTTATTTTTTGTTTTGCAGGTACAAGATTTGAAGATTCAAGTTTGGAATAGGTTTTCTTTCTTTTAGATAGATGTCATCTTTTGTAATTTTCCTTTCATCCTTTTTTAAGGAATTTTGTAATAATTCTTTAATATGTAATAATTCCTATTTTTGTAATTTTATTTTTGAAAAGATTCTTTATTGACTTTATGTGTCACATGTTGTAATTTATTCATGGAATAAATATATGAATAACTATTCGTTCATTTGTTTGATTGTATTTTTTCTTTAGAGTTTCTGTTACTCTATATCATTTCTTGATTAAAGAATATTATTAAATCATAACTTTAATCTTTTAAAATATAATTCACATCTTAAGTTTGAATTCAAATTCCTACCCCCAAAACACACTAATTCATAAAGATCATGTCAAAATTTATAACAATCACTCTCCAAAGCTATTCTTAAACCTAGAGAGCGAAAGAAACTCTGATCACCTTAAGTTTTATTTGGCAAAAAATTTACCCATATTTTGCACATGAATGCACGCATTTGCACAATTTCCTAAATCTACCCTTCGTTTGTTCCTAAATGCTAGGATGTTACAGACTTCCCCCCTTAAATTAAACTTTGTCCTGAAGTTTGTTGAAGTGTACGTGAATAGTTCTGGATAGGCTTTTCTTATGTCATCTCTTTTCTCCCATGTGGCTTCTCTCTCGGGATGATACTCCCACTGTACCTTGCAGTACTTGATTGCCCTATTTCTCAACCTTTTCCAGTTTTCTTCCAGAATTTTACAGGGTTTTTCATCATAAGTCAGGTCTCCTTGTAATTCTATCTCTTGATGTGTGATTGCATCATCAGAACTTCAAGAAATTTCTGGAGTTGTGACACATGGAAAACATTATGAACTTGATCCAATCTTGAGGGTAGCTCTAAAGCATAAGCTATTGTCCTGTTTTGACTCAGTACTTTGAATGGTCCTATATATCTTGGACTTAATTTTCCTTTAACTCCGAACCTCTTAACTCCTTTCATTGGGCTTACTTTTAGATATACCATGTCTCCTACTTCAGGATGCCATGATCTTCGACTTAGATTAACATAACTTTTCTGTGTACTTTGGGATATCTTCAATCTATCCTTGATTATATCAATGATATCTTGCCTTTCCTTGATATAATCGGGCGCAAATTCTTTTCTACTTCCAGTATCATACCAACATATTGGTGATCTACATTTCCTTCCATAAAGTACTTGATATGGAGCTACCTTCAGACTGCTTTGGTAGCTGTTGTTGTAGGAAAATTCTGCCAATGGTAAATGATCTTCCCACGAACCTCAAAAATCTAATGCACAAGCCCTAAGCATGTCTTCTAGTATTTGATCTGTTCTTTCAGCTTGACCCCCCGTCTCTGTATGATAAGCTGTGCTAAAATCTAATTTTGAACCAAGTGCTTCATGTAGTTGCTTCCAAAATGTCGAAGTAAACACTGATCCTCTATTTGTTACAATCTTTTTGGGAACTCTGTGCTTACTTACTATCTCCTAGATGTATACTTGTACTAACTTCTCGGCATTATCCTTTTGATTCACAGGAATAAAATGTGCACTTTTAATGAGTAGGTCAACAATCACCCATATCATATCCTTCCGTTTAGGTGTCATGGGTAATCCTGTGACAAAGTCCATACCAATTTCCTCCCATTTCTACTCGGGAATTTCCAAAGTTTGCAATGGTCCTGCTGGACTTTGATGTTCAGCTTTTACCCTTTGGCAAGTATGTTATTCTAACACATATTTTGCAATGTCTCTCTTCATGTTATTCCACCAGAATAGTTCTTTAAAATCCATGTACATCTTAGTACTTCCTGGATGAATAGAATATGGTGTCTTATGTGCCTCTCGGAGTATCACTTCACGAATCTCAGGCACATCTGGAACACAAAGACGATCTTGGAACCATAAAGACTCATAATCTCCTAAGCGAAAAACTGATGTTTGTCCTCGAGATAACCTCCGAATTTCCTCAGCAATAAAAGGATCTTCTGTTTGGTGCCTAAAAATTTCATGCTTAAGATCACTGTTCTGCTCTGCAACTACCTGCATAGTAGCTAATCGTCCAAGAGTCTCTGTTCTTATTAATTGAACTACTAGCCTTTCCAAATCCATCTGTAACTCTTTTGGTAGATCCCTATTGCGTGGCTCAATATCTGCACTTTTATGACTTAAATCATCTGCTACAACATTTGCTTTTCCTGGGGTGTAATTGATTGTTAAATCATAATCTTTGATTAGCTCTAACCAACGCTTCTGTCTCATATTCAATTCCTTTTGAGTGAAGAAATATTTGAGACTTTTATGGTTAGTGTATAACTCACATCTGGCTCCATAAAGAAAATGCCTCCATCCTTTCAGAGCAAAGACTACTGCCGCTAATTCCAAATCATGAGTTGGATAATTAACTTCATGTGATTTCAGTTGTCTTGATCCATAAGCAATTACTTTCCGGTCTTCCATTAACACACAACCCAAACCTTCTTTGGATGCATCACAATATACTGTCAAGTCCTTCCCTGTTTTTTGGAACTGCTAAGATTGGAGCGGTAGTTAATCTGGTTTTTAACTCCTGAAAACTGGCTTCACACTTATCATCCCAGATGAATGGTGTATTCTTCCTTAACAATTTGTTCATTGTTCTAGCTATTTTAGAGAAACCTTCAATGAACCTCCGATAATAACCAAGCATTCCCAAGAAACCTCGGATTTGTTTCACATTGGTTGGTGCAGTCCATTCTAATACTGATTGAACTTTGGATGGATTTACAGCGATTCCATCTTTACTGATCACATGACCGAGGAATTCTACCTCCTCTAACCAGAATTCTCACTTACTGAACTTAGCATAAAGCTTATGTTCTCTCAGAATCTACAATGCTATTCTCAAATGATCAGCATGCTCTTTCTTATCCTTGGAATATATCAGAATATCATCAATGAACACTATGACAAACTTGTCCAAGTATGGCATGAAGATTTTGTTCATCAAATTCATGAATATTGCTGGTGCATTGGTTAAACCAAAAGGTACGACAAGATACTCTTGATGTCCATACCTTGAGACAAATGTTGTCTTTGGAACATCTTCTGGTTTGATTTTTATCTGATGATACCCGGATCTTAGATCAATCTTGGAAAATACTCCAGCTCCTTTAACTTGATCAAACAGATCCTGGATTCTAGGTAATGGATATTTATTCTTAATGGTAACATTATTGAGATTTTTATAGTCTCCACACACCCTTCTTACTCCATCTCTTTTATCCACAAAAATCATCGGGTTTCCCCATGGAGATACACTTTCTTGAATAAATCCTTTTCTGGCTAACTCATCAATTTTCTCTTTGAGTTCTTTTAATTATTTTGGATCCATCTTGTATGGTGCTTGAGTTATTGGTGCGGTACCCGGAATTAGATCAATAGTGAACTCTATCTCCCGATATGGTGGCATTTCTGGTAACTCTGTTGGAAAACATCTTGAAACTCATTTACTACAGGAATATCTTTCAACTTGACCTCCTTCATTGAGTTCAACTGCAGGACCACCATGATATGAGTGTGCTTATATGCTTGAAAACTATCCTTTCTCCACTTGGAGTCTTGATTGAGACAGTTTTATCCTCACAATTAATCTGGGCTCCATGTTCAGTCATCCAATCCATACCCAGCACTACTGCAATTCCCTTCAAAGGAATCACATAAAGGCCTACAAAGTAGGTACAACCACAAGATCGAGATAACCTGATCTTGTTTAATGTGGCGTACAACTACATTTCCCCCTGCCGTCACTACGGTCATAGGGTTTTCTAATGTTGCCCTTCTAATCCCGAATTTATCACAGAATTCTTCAGAAATGAATGAAGTAGTTGCACCAGTATCAAATAGAACTTTTCCGGGATTGGTAAGGATATTGAGCGTACCTATCACTGCATGCTCTGAGTTATCCACCTCCTCCAGGGTTGCACAATTAAGCTTCTCAGTAGGTCTATTCCTCTTTCCATTATTGTTCTTGACATTATTTCCTCCTCGATTGGGCTGACAATTACCTCCTCTTTCTTGTGCTCCACCCTTTGTAGGACAACCACCTGGTGGTTTACTTGGACAGTCAGGCTTGATATGGCCCTTCTGGACACAACCATAACAAATAACTACTGCCTTTTTGCATTCTCTCTGGAAATGCCTTGGAAGTCCACAATTGTTGCAGATAACATTTCTCCAGGGATTGAACTGATTTCCACCATTGCCCTTGTTATTGTTATTGTTGCTGTAGGCTTTGTTCCTGGGTTTGAACTCCAGATTGGGTTTAGGTTTACTTGCCTGAATCCTCTTAGTTTCCTTCTTGGCTCTCTTCCTCCTATCCTCTTGGACATTCTTGTAGTCATCTTCAAAAGTGATGGCTGCATCAAGTAACTGCTGATAGGTTTTTTTATTGGTCAACCTCAACTGCATCCTCACAAATGGATTTAACCCTCACAGGAAATGCTTCTTGCTCTTCTCTTCAGTTCTCACTTCATCCTCGGCATAACGAGACAGTTGACTAAACTCTCGGATGTACTTCATGACACTAGTATAAACCTGCTGAAGCTCCTCAAATTCTCTCTGCTTTAACTCCATAACACTCTCCGGAACATGATACTCATAGAACCTCTGCTTGAACTCTTCCCAAGCGTACTCTCTTCCTAGTTGTTGCATGGCTAACTGATTTTCCCACCATGATGTTGCAGGCCCTGTCAGAAGATGAGTTGCATACCACAATTTTTTCTCATCATTACAACCTACAGTCTTTAACTTCCTTTCTGTATCTGCTAGCCAATCTTCTGCATCCATTGGTTTAGGGGCTGATGCAAAAGGTAACGGCCTTGCATTCTGAAAGTCAGAAAGACTCACTCCTCCACCTTCAGGTGCTCTCTGGTTTCCATCTCGTCCCAACAACTCTTCCATGAACTTGTTTGGATTTTCTTGCATCATTTGCATATACTGCATAAAATTCTGCTCCATTAAGGGACTCATTGGTGGTGGTGGTGGTGGTAATGTTCCCTGATTTCCGGCATCTGCATCGGCCTTCTCCTTGGCCTCACGTTCCATTCGCTTCTTCTCAGATTCGGTTTCTACACCCATGTCCATGACCCCCTAGTCCTACAACATAAATCAAAAACTCATAATTACATCATGCACATGTGTTCTGAAATCAACTTTACACGCAGAACTAGTCACACAATGAAAATCCAAATAAAATCCAAATATGCATTTCACATATTATACATTACAAGCCTCATAACAAAGTACAAAGTCATCATACTTGCACCCTATAAGTACCATAGTATGTTAGGCATACTGCCTCACTTATTTATCTACATCACTCGCTCGGATTACAATACATAATAACCGGTACTTCCTAATAAGCCACCTGCTTCTAGTATCCACGACGCTCATCATACATGCCCGAAGTCCAACCGTGATGACATAACGCTCGTCGCATAGTTTGTGGAACAAATGGCCTTCCAGAAGGAACATAATCAGTATCTGAAGTATCAGGACTTGAGTCATTACTCAGCCTGAGTGCATTGACTCCCTCTAGCTCTACCAAAAAGTCTTCAGAAACATGTTCAACATTATCACCCACTTGCATCTCCTGAGCTTCATGCCTTGAGTTGTCAACATAATACGTAGATCCCGCTGCTCCCCAGGTGCTCTGTTGGGCAATATAGTTAAACACTGGATAATGTATATTCCCTGGGTTTTGAGAAAATGTTGTTGATTCAAACACTCTCTCCTCAGGATCTTCTTCCTCATCCTGATCTTCGACGAATATGGTATTTCTACTACTGTTGCTAGGATTGGTTCTTGCACCCATCCAACTAGATTGTCCAACATTTCTGTCAGACCCATCTATGGACATCTGATTTCCTTGGGATCCTTGAAATGATCTCATTCTCCAATCATCAGAATTCTCAATAGGAAGTTCTGAATCAGACCCTTCCTCTGAACCCTGTGGTACAGCATACCTCATATCTATTGTAGGATCATAGGTAGGTTCAGGTCTGGGTGAATAAAGATATGGTGTAAAAGATTCGGGATCTATAGGTATATCCTTAAAGATTGGTTCCGTACTACTACTTGCTTCCTTCTCCAACTAGAATGCTAACTGCTTCCTTCTTCCCAGATCAGTTAGATCCTCTAACATTTCATTTTTATCTTCAACAATAACTTGATGTGTCTTATAAAAAGACGCAACAAGTGTTCGGTATCGATCCATAAACTTGGAAGCTAACTTAGGATGATTCTTTACCAAAGTAAGAAGATCCGGTACTGGCTCCGAGTCTATAGAATCATGAGGAATCACATAAAATGTGCTCCCTTCTAACTCTTTGGTTTTATGCTCCCGAATATTGGCTATCGCCTCCACAACAGCAACATGATATGCTGCTAAATGACTCCTACCTTCACCTATAGGTAGATCGTGATATAATCCAAGCTCCTCTGGTAGTTGGATACTCACACGATACTTGGATAATATCCGACCATCATAATAGGTTATGGTATTCACCGGAATTTTAGTTGGACAACTAAAAATCTTTAGAAGTTGACGAAGCTGATCCGTGAATGATCCTTGGTAATCATCAAGAGTCTCCTCTTTCCTTACCAAAGTTTGTTTTGGAAACTTTGGTGCCATAGCTCTGTATATTAAAAAAATATTTTGATTAGTAAGAGATAATATATTGCATCATAACAAAGAATTATCGCACTAAAACATATAACGAAATATTCTCATTTGAATACCCATTATACCCTTTTAGAGAATTCTTTATCGTTGCTCAACACTCCTACAGGTAATACCCTTTACTAGGTTTCCAACCTAAGGTCAAAGCAATTTGCTCTGATACCAACTACTGTGACCCAGCATACCACTGCATGTGTAGTACACTATAGTCGTTGACATGACATCCATAGAACACTATTCCGTAAATATCACATACCTCAGAGTGGTACAACAGAAACATCGCGGGTCCATATTACAAATATACACACATTATTATTACAATACCATAAGTTTAAGACTTCAAAAGGTTCAACTTACAAACCAAAATATAAAGTGTTTCGGTGGAAGTTAAAAGTAATAACTCCAACTAAGCGTTGAGCTCAGCAGCTTATTATATAAGGTTCATCCTGCTTGGCTCCATTAGTTACTAACAACTAGGGCAACTAAACTGACTCATTGCCATCTACTCCATATCGGATCTCGTAATCCACTCCTTCAACACCATCTGACAGGTCAGGCTCCTCGTAGAAGACATCTTCTTGGCATTCTGCTGCATACATTGGAGTATCTTCGGGATCCTCAGAGTCTAAGCAGGGGATCAAAGGAAAAGGTGAGTAACAGCATTACCCAGAAAGTTTATTATATGCAAGGTGGAAAGTTTGATGCTCTATCTACCACCTCGGACTATAAGTCCTTGGCACTATGAAATTTTTGTAAATACTTCTTCAAAGATTTATTTTATTATTAAAATCTATGCCCATCAGCCTTCACAGGTTTACCAGAACTTTCATGGAGTTCCTTTCCTGCCACGTTCGTAGATCCTTCTCGGAACAGGGAGTAACAAGTTACAGTTTTTATACTTTGCAGAGGTGCGTTACTTTACCCATGAGAGATCAACTCCTTGTTGCACAACCGGGCGTACTTTCCTGTCCACAATTCAATGATGTGGGTCCCAGTAGGTGATCCAAGCCAATCACTGCCCCCTTCGTGACCTCGCATGCCTACTTGGTGTACACCATGCCCAACCATTTAATTACGGCAATGGTTTATACAGACTGTTAGATGCCAGAACTATCGTGGGACGATGAGGGTTCCCACCCATATGATGCATATCCTCTACAAATTACCAATTAATATTCACACTACAAGTGATAACAGCCATGACCTGCACATTCGGCTACATGTAAGAGGAAGAAGATACAACTGACTTCTCTGTCCCATTCCAAATCTCATGGTCAACGCGTGATATATGGCGCTCGAATCACTGATGTCATGGGTTGTTAAGTTCCTAGTTGATTATCATTATTGCAAATGGAAACCTAAGTTCCATTACTCCATTATATCATCACTTAGGATGATATCAACAATTTATTTATTTGAGAAATTAATATTTTCTTTCCTTGGAACATAGATGATAACACACAATTTGCAAATACTTTGATAAAGACTCTTCAAAGGACATGAGCAAGTGATGAACTTGCCTTGTGATTGCAAGGTAGTGAAGTCGGATGCTTGCACTGGACCTTGAGCTTCTATGTCTACAAAGCATCATTATTGCCCGGTAAGGACAATATTTAAAGAAGCAAAATGAATATGCATAATAATGTAAAACATTATTCATCATTTCTTTTTCTTTGTGTGTTTTACCCATTATTTTTGTTTCAAGAGTTTTTTTAAATAGATAAAGGATTTCATTTAAAAAGAATATTTAATATTTATTTGCCATTTTATAAGATAATAATTTATTTTTAGAATTAAAATTTAATATAAGTCCTTATATTTATTCATCTAATAATTCTTTTAAAAATTAAGATTTGAATAAAAGAATTTCTTCAAATATTTGTTTAGTATTTTCCTAAAATACTACAATAATAATAAATAATAAAAGTGATTTTTATTTATTTTACTTCCTTTTTTATAAAATTCCATAAGGAATATATATATTATAAAATTCTTGACCAAAAGTTATATACATAAAAATTTATTTCTTATTTTAATTAAATAGGTTGGATTATTATGAATCCAAAAATATATTATTTGTAGTTTTTAGATTTTATTCTATTTTCAAGATTTTTATTTAATTCTAAGGGTATTTTGGTCTTTTATTAATTATTAAAACTTCTTTTAAATTTTTGGGCTTATTCTATTAGGCTTATTGGGCGAATTTGGCCCAAATGACTTTGACAAAAGTACACACCGAAGGGATCTAGCCCTATTGGCCCATCCCCTCTGTCTCTCTCACTCTCACTCGTCCTCATCTCCTCTCCTCCTCAACCCCATGGGGTGCTGGCGCCGTCGCCGTGCGATGCTCGCCGCCGTGACCCTCCCTGTCCGCTGCCGTGGTGCAGGGCGAGGGTGTCGACTAGGCTTGTCCATCTCCTCCGCTTCGATTTGACTTCGGAGCTCTCCTTTGGCCAGGCTAGCCCAGTTCCCGAACCCTAGGGTTTGGGGTTGGTGCTGCCACTGTCGCCGCTGATCCTCCCATGGTGGTGTGCGGTGTTGTGCATCTTGTGGCCGAGGCAGCTGGGGTTGCAGCCCCACAGGGTGCTCCCAGTCAAGACGAGCTCATCGGCCCTTCTGATTCCTCTTCAATTCGTCAGCGAGGACCTCTGGTGAGTTATGCCTCTATGAGCCCTAGTGCATCTAGCTACCTCGAGTCTCTCTGTGTGTGTATCTAGTGGACAATCTATATTATGTGTTTGTACTGATACTTAGGGTTCATCCATGTTGCTTGTGGAATGATGTTATGGTCTGGTAATGATGCTTGGTGAGAATTGGTGTTGACTTGATGCTACTGTTGGTCTGATATTAGTGGTTCATCAGATGTTAGTGTTACATAGTGTTGCCTCTAGTTGAGTATATGGTGGCTTAATGTGTTCATCTGTTGTCAATATCTTGATACTGACAGTAACTCTGTCAGTGATGATTCACTGCATTGGTGTTTGTTGGCTTGCCTGTTTATCCGTAGTTTGAATTTTATTCAATAGGGTCTGATGATTCTTTGAAAATGAATGGATATAAATTGTATGATCTCTGAGTATGGTCTCAGCGAAATGATAGATATTGATTTTCTAGTTGATATATGAAAACGGGACTATCTGGTTGGCTTAGCTGTAAGTTATTTCTTGTGAAACCATCTTTGAATGGTACACAAATTGATCTTGTTGCTGGCTTCACTTATGGTCAATATTTGTGACTTGATGAATGCTTAATAATAAGTTGAAAAGTTCACTTATTATTCATGCCTATGATGCTGGTCTGAGGCTTTAGGAACTGAGCTCCTATGTTGCTGCTACTTTTAAAGTTATCTAAAGCATCATAGTTACTTACTAGATCTTGGTTCCTAGTTCGTTAAGCTGATGGATTTGTTTGTAGCTTATAGGATCTGATGTGATACTCCTTCTTGGAGATGTGCCAGATTTTATAAGTACAGATGATTGAATATGTAAGTTGCACGTGCTAGCACCAAATCTGTGAGGCTGGTCTGAGGTTTTGGTGTTTTTGATAGAGTTTGATTCTGATCTTTATATTCAAAACCTCTAGGATAAATTCCCCCCACTTGGGTGATCATTGAGAGGTTGTTGTATGAAACAACACATGTTTCTGTTTGGATAATATGAATGGATCATGGGGATTTTTATGACACTCACCACAAAATCTGATGGTTGTTGTGGTTTGTGGTGATGTTGGTGTTGCTAGCTTGATCCTGTCCTTCACCTCCTGATGTTGTTCTTGTTTCCCCTGGCTCCTGTGGTTGGCCTTGATCTAGCCTGATCCTCCTAGCTCTTGTGGCTTGGCCTTGCTGTCCACCTAATTCTCCCCCCTCCTTATGTCACCATCTGGTGATGTTTGGGTTGATCTAGTGTGGAGTTTTGTTTGTTGGTTTGCTGGTCTTTGGCTAAGCTGTTGGAACTAGTGTGGTGTGAGCAACGGAGTGGTGCTCTAGTGCTAGCCCATGGCTGTGCTGAGATCTTTTACTACTGGAAGCCGTAGTGGCTGTGTCGACAGCACACCCATGTATTTTGGTGTGTGAGCTGCTTGTGTGTCTGCTGCATAGTTGTGGATATGATTAATGAGGTGTTCTACCTTTTGATCTGGTTACTATTAACCTGCCTGGTGAAACTTTCCCTTTTACTTGCTGTGATCATTTGACTTATGGCTTATTTATTATGAAAGATTGGATTCTTTCATATTGGTGAAACTTGCCCCTAATAGATTTACTCAATGATGTAAAATTGAGCAGTGCATCTCACTGCTCTCTACTGAGAGTAAAAATTAATAACTTAACCTTTATTTTCTTATTTGTTTATTCTTTGTTTTGCAGGTACAAGATTTCAAGATTCAAGTTTGGAATAGATTTTCTTTCTTTTAGACAGATGTCATCTTTTGTAATTTTCCTTTCATCCTTTTGTAAGGAATTTTGTAATAATTCTTTAATATGTAATAATTCCTCTTTTTTTAATTTTATTTTTGAAAAGATTATGTATTGACTTTATGAGTCACAGTTTGTAATTTATTCATGGAATAAATATATGAATAACTATTCATTTGTTTGATTGTATTTCTTATTTAGAGTTTCTGTTACTATATATTATTTCTTGATTAAAGAATATTATTAAATCATAACTTTAATCTTTTAAAATATAATTCACATCTTAAGTTTGAATTCAAATTCCTTCCCCCAAAACACACTAATTCATAAAGATCATGTCAAAATTTATAATAATCACTCTCCAAAGATATTCCTAAACTTAAAGAGTGAAAGAAACTCTCATCACCTTAAGTTTGTTTTGGCGAAAAATGTACCCACATTTTGCAGATGAATGCATGCATATGCACAATTTCCTAAATCTACCCTTAGTTTGTTCCTAAATGCTGGGACGTTACACCCCACCTCTTCCTCCATTCATGTGAGTGGAGCTCCCACTCACACAAATTCCCCTACCATCTCTTTCATCAAAAATCCCGCCAGTTCATCTGCAATTCCTAGTACGCGTTGCTCTGGTAGGAGCTGATTCTGCATGCTCTCGAACTATATAATAAAAGGAGATAAATATGAATATCAATCATGATAACAAAAGTGACGGTAATAAAATGAATTGTGAATGTATTGCTTACGTCGACTCTATAATCTTTGTGCTCAGTGGAAACATGGGAATGAACTTGCAAACATAGTATCCACATAGATTTGTCCCCGGTGGCTGCCTCATGCACTTTATGAGAATAGAATTCAATCAAAATAATAATCTAACATCATAATTGTATTGAAACTAGAAGTAAAGAGATGCGCAGACATATCACGTACTACTTACCGAGACCGGAGTATACGTCAGCTTCTTACTAAAGGAACCCGTAACCTCACGCTTGAACATGTTCCAAACCCAGCCCGACAAAGAAAATGAATGAATGAGTTATTCATTACACGATATCTCAGAAAATCAACGAAAGAGACCGATTTACCTCTAGATCATATCCTCAATGCCGCGGAACTCTTCTAGGTGTCTCTTTAATGGGTCCATGACTTCAACTATTTCCTTATCAACTTGAATGTCTAGCAGAATCTAGTGGAAGTTGCACACGTTTATATATACATCAGTAACTCATCAGTTATACTTAACATCAAGTAGGCAAAAGCAAATTTGTACAACAGAGTAAGACCCTCACTTGAAATTGTAAGGAAACAGTATGTGCTCACAGAAAATTTGCTTTGTTAGAAACCTTAGAAGGTTTTCCTCTATCTCCTTTGGTTTTGTCATTAGCGTTTCTATATGTACTTTATCTAGGTCAATGAACCCGACACTATAGTGTCGGTAGGGTTTGCAGCATAGAAAACAAAAAATTTCCTACGATAGGAACAACTATGTACCAAGATCTATCTACTAGATACAAGCAACGAGCGGATATATGTAAGACCTCACCATTTAAGGTAAAGGCCCCTGTGGTTGCAATGCTAGTCCCTAGATCGAAATGCTAGTATCCATAGTTTAAGATGAAGTACACAAATACAAAGGTCATTATTACATCGTCATTCCAGAGATAACATAGTCTTTACAACTCTTAGCCCAAGGCTAATACATAGAGTTCATAACACAAAGTAAATAAATAGAAGTCTTCGTCTTCATGTGCCACATGCAAACATGTTGAGTGTAGACTCATAACCCTAATCTCCATCAGAGTAACCTACAACATCATAAGTTATAGCCATAGTGGGTCAATACATTTGGAATTGTATTGGCAAGTGATACCATAGTAGAATAGTAGTATCTAACATCTATATGAATTTGGCTAAGTGTGTTTTAGGCTGGCTTTGCTCAAAATAAGGTTTTGTCTTATTAGTCAAAAACACTAAGTTTTTGTTTGACAAAAACACCCAAGGAACCACCAACAGACATTGGTGAACCTTTACCCTTGTTCAACCACAAGTTTTAACTTAGAGAAATTGGGATGAGGAGATCCTTTGTTGCTTCAATGTCTTTGATGCTCAAATTGTACATTGTCGGGGACACGGCTAAGTACTTAGGTTTTACCCTCTCGAGAGGTGGTGCACTTTCCCCACAAGACTCGACATGCATCGAGACGAGCCTTTTTAGAAGCATTCCCTTAGACCACCATGGACACGTTCCAACCTATCAACCATACCACCAACTGTCCATCTGGCTAAGTTCTTGCAACCTAGTTGGTCAAGGCAGAGCCCATATGCCATGTGGTTGCACTAGACGCTTCTCAACACTAAACATCTCAAATCCCTTTGTTCTTGGGTGGCAATCCACAAGTGTGATGCACAAGGTAAACCATAGACATGGGCCTTGTGTAACCACTCAACATAAACCAACCATACCATTCCACCCAGGAGATTCATTCACATAGTTGTTTTATTAATGAAAAACACAAGTCATAGACTTAGCAAATTTTCATAGCATGAATATTCCACCCTTGTTTTATACTAGCTAGGCTAAGCATAATAGTATAGCAAGTTTCCTAACTTAAGGAAAAATCTACTAAGACAACAACTACTAGGATTTCCCAAGGCATAACATAGTATATACTTAGAAAATATTCATGCAAATCCTACTCAAAATATCACAAATGCATATATAAAATAATAGGACAAAATATGAAGCATCACTTGCCTTGATAGTTGGGGGAGTAGGAACAATCCTCACAATCACAATCACCACAATCACCAAAATCTACACATAAAATCAGAATACCAAATCCACATTCAATATTCAAACAAAAATACAAATGAATGCATGCAAATGCAATGGAATGATTTTATACACTAAACAAGTCAAACCAAATAGTACTGAACACAAAGTAAACTTTATAAAGTCTAAACAAACTCAAATTTACTCTAAAACAATTTTTTAAACATTTTATATAGCCAAAATAAGCCTACAAATGGTTTTGCAAATAATCCCATTTTTTCAGAGGCAAAAGACTAATTCAAGGACATAGATGTGTAGGGCTTAATTTTCTGAATCCATTGATATATTATTTGCAATTTTTGGACAAACAGATCAAAAGATATGAATTTTACATGTTAATTCATATAATAGATTCAAAATCAGATTTTAAAACAGAACCAGTGACACGCGGCACCATCTGATTGGCCCGTACCACTTCGTTCAGGATCGCGTTTCCGCGCTGTTGGATCAAGTCAGATCCAACGCGCCAGATCTAAGAATAACAGTTCAGTAGGTGATCTAATCTACGGCGTAGGATCTAGATCTAGCGGCTCTAGATCAAACGACCAAAACCGAGTGGCGCTGATGGCACTGGCGGCAGTGGCTCTACTGTCGGTGTCGCACTGGCAGTGATAGGGGGTAAGGGGGTGGTGGCGAGGCTTACCAGGGTCGCGTGAACATGAGGAAGCTCAAGGTGGTCGTGGTTTGGACAGGGGCGTACCGTCGTGGGCGCGGAAGCTCGTCGGAGTTGGTTCTGGCATCCGGCTTTCGCAAACAGAGACGAAGGTGACGACCTAGGTCACCACAGGGCAAACTAGAGGCATCAGTGACTGCGCAAAGACACGGCGAACCTAGTCGTATGGGGCAGAGGTCAAGGGGCGATCAGAGATTACCGTAATTGCTCATCGGAGTCGAGCGGCGCCTCGGTTGTTCACAGGGGTTGACGGGGACGACGACCAGAGGAGATTTGGGACAGACCAGAGGCATGGTTAGACGCGCATGGACCTTACGAATAGGTTCGCATGAATGCGAGACGGAGTGGCGCACGGTGCTCAGTGTAATGTGTCGCCGGAGTTCGTCGGGCAGCGGCGATGCAAGCTCAATTACTGGCAGCCTGGGGGCGCTCTGGTGGTGCTGAGTGGGGGAAATGATGCGGGAGCAGAGGGGATTAAGTAGCTGCTCGAGGGGGATGGATGAACGCCTGCAATCAATCAGAATCAACGCGCATTGATTTGCAGAAACGGCAGAGGCAGAGCTAGTCGTCGCACGAAATTTGGGGACGAAGGGGTAAGGTGGCAGTGGGGCCAAGATGTCAGTGAGCGGGTGGCGCGGGTGCATGAGAAAGAGAGGGGGAGGGGGAACGATGACCCACAAGTATAGGGTGTGTATCGTAGTACTTTCGATAAATTGGAGTGTCGATCGCAACAAGGAGCATAAATTGTTGACTAGTGGTATGGAGCACGAAATCTCTGTAAATACTTAGCAAATGGATTTTTAGGGGTTAAACAAGGTGCAAGTAAAAAGACAAAGAACAAACGCAGAAAGTGGCCTAATCCTTTCTTAGCAAAGGACAAGCCGGTGGAAATACTTATAAGGACCAAACGTTCTCGAGGACACTTGGGAATTCTGTCAAGTGATTTCGCTTCAAATAGCTGAGTACTCTTCTTTGGTGTTGTAAGTGTTCTGTGGGTGAACCTGTGCTAATGTACCGACCTTACTTGGAAAAATACATACTTGTGATTAAACCCCCTGCAAGCATCCACAACTACAGGAAAGTAATTAAGATATAAACCTAACCACAACCTTAAACTCTGAGATCCTACGCTCCCTTGTGCAAAGGTGTCCTAACGGGGGTTCAGGTTTCTGTCACTCCGGCAACCCCACAATTAGTAGACAAATACACAATGCATTACCCTAGGCCCATAAATGGTGAAGTATCATGTAGTCTATGTTCACATGACACCACTAGAAGAATAACACCACAACTTAAATACTAAACCATTGAATAATAACTCAACACAAATCCACTACTAGCAACATGACTTCTCCCATATCCTCAAGAACTAAACGAACTACTCATAAGACATCATACGGATCAAGATCAAGGATGATATGGTCATGTATAACAATCTGAACATAAACAATAATCCAATGGTTCCACTCACAAGCATCAACTACAATAGTAATTAACACCAGGAAAGTTTCCCCTAAAAACTAATGCGAGATCCAACACAATTGTTACAGCGGGTTGGAGTGGTGATGATGGTGCTGGTGGAGATGATGGTGTGGATGATGATCCCGATGAAGCCTAGATTGATCACGGTGTTGATGGCGACGATCTCCCCTCTCCGGGAAGGAATTTCCCGGTAATCTGTCACGGAGAGATCTTCTCTCTTGGTGTTTTACGCTTGTGAGGAAATATTTCTGTGGTTGCTCCCCTGGTATTAGGGTTCCGTGGGTAAGATATAGACGCGAGGGCGGAGTCGGGAGCCGTCCAGGTGGGCCACACCTACCCTGGGCGCAGGGCAAAGTGGGCCTGCACCTAGGGGGTGTGGGCCCCCTGTGGCCCGGCTAGGCCTCCCCTTTTGGCTTCCTCCGTATTCTGGGAAAATATAATTTCCAATATTTTTCTGGTATTTTTCCGATCTTCGCGAAATTGCATCAAAACACCTCTTTTTCCATCAGAATCCAGACTCCAATAGTCCATCCTCCAAGAATCATGCAACATGCAAAAACAGAGGAAAATACATAAGTAATACCTCATAATAAGACATATAACAATGAATAGAGGCAAATTATGATATAGAATGGTGATGCAAATTGGACGTATCAACTCCCCCCCAAGATTAGACCTTCGCTTGTCCCAAGCGAAAACTGAGCTCAGTAAACATGTCCACATGTTTATGGAGTGAAGTGTCGATAAAAGAATATGGACAAGAAGCATCACACTTACCATTGCAAAAATCATAGAAGAAAGCAACTCACCATTATATAACTTAGCTTGCAAAAAGTACATGAGTCATAATAGAGATGCATAAAGATGAATCATAATTGGAATTGGCAAGCTTTGTTCTTGGTCAGAGAACGGCTGGCAAATAGTTTCTCAAAAAGCTTTTTGTAGAAGTTTTATAACAGGAGCACACTTTGCTCAAAAAGGTTTTTCAATGAATGATTTCAAAGTAATACTCAATAGATAAGATTTTTGTGCAAACAAGGAAGATAAAGAACATGATTGAATAAATCACCATATGAAATCTTGAAACACAACAACTCAAATGCTTGCCGGAGATACAGAGGAAGTAGGTTTGTGACTCAACTTTGAAATAGGAGAAAGGTCCCATCATAGAGGGAAGCAGGTATTTCCTGTCATAAAGAGCTTCCAAAAGATTATGGTACTTACTAGCTTTGAGCCCTCGTTGCCCCTATCATAGGCATCTTGAGATGATTAAGGTTAAAGTGAACAAGGATGGATTATATGCTTGACGAAATATAAGTTGGCAATCTCACGTCCCTTGAGTACGAGGGCCGCTCCTCATGCTACTCAACTTTGGTCACTTGTAAGTTCTTGTCATTGTAAGTACATGTGTATCATAAAGAACTGCCAACGGGGTACCCCTTTCACATGGTACAAGAGCTATCCCATAACCAAAATGACAAGGCAAGCAGACAATGAGCATCTCAGTGATCTTTTTATTTACTATGTGCATAGCTTTTTATTGAGGATGCTTCACAGAATGCTCATTATGGTGATGCTGCAAGTTTCCACCATGATTAGGCATGGCTTAGGCTAGCCCAGTGCTTTCTAACACACATACATCACTCCATGGACTTACAAGTTCCCTCTTTATTTTACACCGACGACATCCGCAAACAAAAGAGCATGATATCAATTGTGTACTACGTACATGTGCAATGTTTAAAGCTGTCCCCGTGACAACACAGTTCTGCTAATTCCAGCGTATAGATGCAAGCATATACAACTTCAATGAAACAATGGTTCAAGTCTATTAAGGGCAATAAAATAAGGTGTGCCATCAAGTTCGTGAGAGCTTTACTAACTAGTTTTCACATAACAAAACACTTTTTAATTCGAAAGATAGATGAAGCTTGAGAATTTTCTTGGAATAGAAATAATCCTAATAGGTAGATGTGGTCGACACAAATGGCACAGGTTTTGGTTCAAAGAAATTTGAACATGAGAAGTATGCCTTCTCAAAACAGGTTTTTTGGCTAGCAAGGCTGGGTAGCAAGCAAGAGTGTTGAAAGAACCAAGAAAACCTACGAGTGATAAAGCCAAACATGCAATCTTACTTGAAGACACAAAAGATCTTAAATAAAGAATACCAAGCTTATGAGCGAACAAGAAAGAAAATAAATGATACAAAATACCTGTAAGATTTTATCTTTTTCTTTCAAACCTCAAAAAGTGTTGCTACTGACCAGAGCTCGGTTTGCCAAAACCAATTTAGGTTTACTTGATGCTCCCAAAGTGATGCCTATACTGATCAACAAGATCAATCATATAATAGAGATTGCAAACTAAAATAAGAAGTGCAAAAAGTAAGAGATGAAACTTCTCATTAATATTCCATAAAGGCACTCACACCAAGGGATACATAGATAATCAACTAAAGGAGAGATACTTCCACATGCAAACCAAACTATAAGATAACTTCTCTAACAAAGATATGAATCCACTAAAAAGGTAAAAGATGAAAGATAATGGTGGTGATATGTAGAGGTCACAACCTTTAATAAGGTAGAGATACCTATGTTTACAATGCTAGTCCTTAGATCAATAGCTAGCATCAACAGTTAAGATGTAATATCAAGAAACAAAGGTCATAATACAACTCTGTAACCAGGAATAAAATAATACATTACATCTTACATAGCTCATTTGTCTATCTCATTACAATGCAGCAGAAATAACTATAGCATGGAGTCCTTCATCTTCAAAGTGCCACAGGCAATCAGGTTGGTTGTAGACTTGTAATACTAATCAACTCACTTCACTAACATCATACAAACCTGCAACATAATAAGTTACAGACACAAGGGTCAATACATTTGAATTGTATTCGCAAGTGATACTATGGTAGTATAGTGGACTCTATCATCTATATGCATTTGGCCAAGTGGAGCTTAGGCTTGCTTTGCTCAAAATAGGTTTTCCTTATAAGTTGAAAACACTAAGTTTTTGTTTGTCAAAATCTCCCAAGGCATCTAACAATCAAAGATTGAAGATCCTTTAACCCTTGTTTAACCACAAGTTTTTAACTTAGAAATTGGGACGAGGAGATTCTTGATAGCTTCCATGTCTTGATGCTCAAATTGTCCATTGCCGGGGACACGGCTAAGTACTTAGATTTTTCACTCTCGAGAGGTGGTGCACTTTCCCCACAAGACTCGACATGCATCGAGACAAGATCTTTCAGAAGCCTTCCCTTATACCATAATGGACGCGTTCCAACCTATCATCCCCTACCACCAACTATCCATTTGGCTAAGTTCTTGCAACCTATATGATCCAGGCAGAGCCCATAATGCCAAGTGGCTGCACTTGAAGCTTCTCAACATTTGACATCTCAAATCTCTTTGTTCCTGGGTGGCATTGCACAAGTGAGATACACAGGGTAAACCATTGAAAAATGGGCCCTGGTAACCACTCAACAAAAATCCATCCATGCAATACCATTCCACCCAGGTGATTCATTCACATAGTTGTTTTATTAAACAAAACACAAGTCCTTGACTTAGAAATATTCCATAGCATGAATATAATCCACCCTTGTTTTCTACTATCTAGGCTAAGCATGACAGTAGTAGGAATCTTAACTTAGGAAAATTGTACTAAGGCATCAACTACTAGGATTTCCCATGGCATAGTTTATACTTAGCAAAAATTCCATGCAAGTCCTACTTAGAAATATCACTAATGCATAGTGAAAATAATGGGACAAAAGTATGAATCACCACTTGCCTTTTTGGTATAGAATATAAGTTCACTCCTTGATCTTGCAATAGTCACACTCTTCAAATTTCACTACAATTCAATCAAGGCACAAATTCAATCTACCATTCAAGCAATTCATCACATAGAATGATAAAAACAAAGCAATGCATGCAAGCATGCCAAAGATTGTTTATTTGGAAAAGTGGTTTCTAATAGGTTATAATAATTTGAAAATACCTATTGGTCATTTATAAAAGTGGAAAAACCATTTGATATTAAGTTAGTGAAAAATGGTCACTTTAAATCATTTTTGTTTTGTTAGAGATTTAAATCAAGGTAATAATTTCTAGTGTTTGACAAATATTTTAAACACTAATGCTAGTGTTTATGGTCAAAGTGTTTAATATTAAAACCATTTGCAAAAGGTTTTACCTATAAACCATTTTTAAATCAAAGCAATATTTTATTTTGTTGGAAATGCTTTTAAGCAAGGTAATAATTTTATAGGGTTCTCCAAATATGTTTTTAAATCCTAAAACTTGGTGTTTAGGGTCAGAGAGTTTAATTCAAACCATTTTCCAAGGATTTTACTCAAAAAGCATTTTTATACCATAATCAATATTTTTATTTAGCTAGAAATGCTTTAATTCAAAGATTCATTCTTTAGCTTCAAAAAATACACTTTTAAATCCATAAATTGGTTTCTATGGTCAATAGGTTCAAAACAAACTATTTACCAAAGATTTTACCTTAAAAATATTTCTAGAATAATTTTTATATTCAAATCATGCCTACACAAGTTTCTACAAAAACAACTAAGTTTACAGAAGCAATTTACTAAACAAAGTACATGGTTGGATAGAATTCTTTTTGCTGATTCCATTGATATAAAATTTGCAAAATTTGGACGTGTGGATCAAAAGTTATAGATTTTACAAAATCTAGCATCTAATAGATCAATTCTGTTTTTAAAACAACAGGCAGGTCCACGTGGCGTGATCTAACTAGCGTGTACCACTTCGGCCGGATCAAGCAGTTACAGCCATTGGATCTTACTAGATCTGTGCGGTTCAGATCATTGCGTACCTCTTCGTTTAGTGCTTCTATCGTATCCCTCAGATCAAGATCCAACGGCTCACGGTATGATGACCTAAGATGGGCGGCGCTGGCGGCGGCGCGGTCAGACGGTGGATTTGCCGACGATTCAGGAAGCAAGAGAGATAGGGGAAAGGCTCACCGAGGTCGCCGCGAAGTGCTAAAGGTCAAGGTGGTCTCCATCGTCGAAGGGGCGCTCGGGTGTGGCTGCAATTCCTCGCCGGAGATGTCCCTGGCGTCGGGCACGCCCTGTCGTCGATGAGGGCGAAGCTACACAACAGGAGAAGGCCAGCAAAGTGTCGCGTTAGATGCTCGCGAGAGAGTAGAGCGTGAGAGCATCGTTGAGAGGGAGAGGTGCGGTCAGATGCTACCTGGGGGTGTCGCCGGAGTGGAGGCAGATGGCGGCGCGTGTTGTTGTTGAGGTTGCCGACGAAGGGGAGCGCGCGCGGAGAGTGCGGGGTACTGGCAGGTGCAGGCGATCCTTGCGAACAAGATCGTGTGGTCGAGGGGCAAAGGGATGGCAGGTACTGGCCGGAATTGCTTGCGAAGCTCGTCGGAGCAGAGGATGCTCAAGTGCAAAATCAAGGCAGCCTATGGCAGAGAGGTGTGGGGAATTAAGGGGAAAGAAAGAGGGGGAACGGGCGCTTTATCGTGCGTGATTGCAACGACAAATTACTCACAGAATTAAGACGAAATAATGTTGCGGAAACAAAGCTGAAACGGGAGAGAGGAGGAAGAACCAGTCGCGGTGGGTTGAAGAGATGACTGACAAGTGGGGTCGTTTCGTCAGCGTTAGAGAGAGAGAAAGAGTGGGGTCCATAGCTCAACGACTGGGTGGGTTTATCTGTTGGTGTGAATCGTTTTCTACGGGGGAGAAATAAATGGGCTAGCTGGGCTGTTAGTTGGGCTTTGCTGGCTGGGCTGGTCTTGTTTTATTTTTTCCTTCTCTCTTTATTTTTCTTTTTCTGATTTCTTTTTCTCTTTTGATTTTATCCAAATGATTTCAAACTCTTTTTCATTTCAAAACTTTTTAAACTTTTCAGCAAGTTTCTATTCTGTTTAAACATGTATTTTAAATACCATTTTAGGGATAATTCTTTCATTCTTTTATGGTTTATTGTTTATTAAAATAAGCACTTGTCTTTATTCAAATAAGATTTTATTTATATTCTGAAACTCTTATTTGAATTCTAATTTTTCACCAAACCTTTTTCAGTAGGTTTTATTTATTCAAAAAGGTTGTTGAATAATTCATTTTGAATTATTGGAAATATTTTAATATGATTTATTAATCATTTAAATTGGGCATTTGTATTTATTCAAATAAAATCCAATGTGGTTTTAAATCCATATAAAATTTTATTCAAATGATTTTATTCCATTTAAGTTAATTAAATAACTTTTATATCCACTTTGGGTAATTCCACTTATTATTTTTCCATGGTTTAATTAATCATTTACTTTAGGGATTTTGTCTTTATTCCAATAGAATAGAATTTAGTTAATGCCATATTATTTTATTTGAATATTTTTTATCCCCTTATTTTATTCGGATTTGGATTATCTTTATTCTATTTCCTTATGGATTTGGCCAAGATTTAATTTTGGCTTTTAAATATCCTTCATTTATTTATTTCTTTCTTTATCTTATTAAATCCATATCTTTTTATTTATAGATCCAAACTTGGTGATTCCAATTTGTGAAATCTTATTTAATATTTGTTTATATTTTTAAATCCCTTTAGGATTAATTTGATCACCATTTGGTATGGATTTTAGATAGGAGCTTTATTAGCTTTGAAATTTAATTTCTTTATCTTATTAACTTCATAAGATTTTATCTATGGTTCCAAATTAAGTGAAACCAATTTCTATGGTTTTATAATAATTTTATTTATCATTTTGATCATTTATAAATGTTTGTTGATAAATTTTATATAGATCAAATCCTTAGTCTTTGAGATATCTTGGGAATGATTTTCTTCCATTAGGGTTTTAGAGTTTTCTTTAACTTTTCCAAGTGTTTAAACTTCAAGATACTTTCATTGATGAATGCATTTCACTTGATTGAAATTTGTTGGATTGCATTTTAATCAAAGTTTGTTCAAGATGGGTTTTGATGTTTCCATTTGGAATCAAAAAGTTTCTTTTCACCCTAAATTTCAACAATTATTTATTTTGTTTATTTATTTTTCACATTACAAAATTTGGAAAATTTTGGGATGTGACATGATACCACGGCACTCCCCCCAAGCTTGGAACAAGCAAAGGGGATGCCAAACCTGATGATGAATTACTCCTTCGGCGGTGGTGGTGTTCTCTTGATAAGCTCCTCAATCAGTTTCTTCAAATCCTCAATCTCAAAGGTCAGAGTACGAATCAACTCCGAATTCTGCTCAATGCGGTTCATGATCATGTCGGGCCAAGAATTCATGTCCTTGCTATTCTTTCCCCACTCTTCCTTCTTAGTATGTTCCTCCCCTGCATGGTTAGAATGAAGCATATCCCACATCGAGGGCAAGTTCCCTTTGGGCACATGTTGATATTGATGCTCATGTATAAGAGTATGGAAGGGATTCTTGGTACATGGAGGAGATGACCGTGGATTGTAGATAAGACGTGGAGGTTTCCCTCCTGTAGACATTCGTGCTGTCCTCCTAAGCTTGGTAGGTTTTGCCACCACTCCAATGCTTGCGACGGTAGTGCGGGTGTCCGGTTTCTTGTACTCCTCCATGTCTTCTTCACCCCCTATCAAAATCTCCTCCTCCTTGGGGTTTTGAGGATCATCTTCATCGGGCTTTTTGCCTTTATCGTTGGCGGAGACCATGGTGCTCTAAACTTGAGAAGATTTCCTGACAGAAACAGATCATAACGAAAACACGACAAGAACACGATGCATGAACCTCGGGGGATCCGGGGGGTTATATATTATGAAGTTTCAATGTATAAGGAAAGTTCTGATACGAAAACGAGGCGGAGACGGAGCTCGGGGGAGGCACACCCCCTCCAGGCGCGTCCAGCTGGGGCCCGCGCCTCGGGTGGGTTCGTCCACCCCGACTTCCGTTTCCTCCTCTGTTCCGTCTCGTAACTTTTCTTATGTAATAAAAACATAAAAGATATAAAAAGATTAGCGTTTCACGAACCTTCTGTTTTCACCACTTTTACCTATTTAAAGACGAACCATGCAGACTCCTTTTCTCCTTCTCCTTGAAATTCCTTTTCTCACAAGGCAATACACAAACTTCAATGGCAACATTAGTGTAAGCAAAAACAATAAACCTTTAGGTGCACACTTCAACTGAAATCCATCAAAACAAAGGCTTCTAAAAGAGGCAAATGCAAATGATAAAGAAATCTGTCAAAACAGACCAACAGGTAAAGATTGATTTTTAGAAAACCTTCTGTTACTCAAATCAAAAAGTGAAAAACTAATGAAAGTTGGGTAACAACCTGGATAACAAGCTCAGAAAAATACAACTACATCCGACGTACTAAGCTCCCTCACGAATTTTTACAATGCAGCACAAAAATCTGTCCCAGGACAGCCATTTTTCACAACTCCTCTACTCAAAAGTAGTCGAACTTGATACAAAAACCAAAACAGAAAAGGATAAGGAGCGGTTATTACAGAGGTAATAACTTCCAAGACTCAGCCAAACTCTTGGGTTATCTCCCAACAAGTACTTTTCTTTAATGCCTTTAAGTTAGTCTTGAAAGTTTCAAAGATGCTCACAAAGGAGATATATTTGAAGTGAAAGAGAGCATCAAGAAGCAAATAACCAACACATTTGAGTCTAACCCACTTACTATGCATGGGGGTGTCATGATAAAAAAAATTTGTTGAAACAAAAAGCCACTAGCATAGGAAGACAAAACAAATGCAACTTCAAAGCTTTCAACATAAAACGGGGAAACTTAACATTATTGAGATGCATAAAACCATGTTTCCCTCTCTAATAATAATTTCAGTAGCACTTTGAATAAAGTTGACAATATAACTATCACTGGCAACAACTTAATCATCAGAATGATCATACTTACTATCACCAAAAAGAGGTCCAAGGTCATAAACCGGATCAATAGAAGCAAGTTGTTCCATCCCGAAATCTTCGTTAGGCAAGCTATTTTCACAAGGAGCTTTAGACAATTTGGAAAAGTTGAACTCATAAGAATCTCCATCAAAATTTTTTAAAACTTTCTCCTTCTTACAATCTATAATAGCTCCACAAGTGTTCAAGAAAGTTTTACCAAAAAATGATAGGACAAGTTTTACTAGCTGCTGAATTAAGTACTAGAAAATCAGCAGGATATTTAATCTTACCACAAAGAACCTCCACATCTATTACAATACCAATAGGTCAAATGGTTTCCTTATTAGCAAGGCCAATAACCACACCAATGTGTTCAAGCTCACAAGGACCAATTTCATGCATAATTTCCCTGTAAGCTCATAAGGAATAGCACTAGAACTAGCACCAATATCACATACACCATAGTAGCAATGATCACCAATTTTAACAGAAAGCACAGGAACACTAGCTTTTCTAGCCTTACTAGGATGAGAGATAATATTAGAAGCGTCTTCATAGAAGAAAATATGCTCATCCTCTATATTTCTAATGACAGGGTCTTTCACAATAGCTACCACAGGTTCAATTCAAATGCTCATCAGGCTCCACAGTTTTCTTAGTACCTTTATTATTTGCACTAATAATCATATAATACTCCTTTACCTTAGCTGGTAAGGGTATTTTCTCAACATAAGGTTCAGGCATAATATGATTAGTAGTACAAACTTTAGTGCTTCTAAAAGGAACATGACTAACAACATCTTTTTAAGGTGCATGGTACTTATTCCACTTCTTCTTGGGAATTTCTATGTAAGAGGAAAATGCCTTAAAACAGTTGGCAATACTTTGGGAATCAATACCAAACTCATTACTAATATCACGGAAGTCATTAGTTCCCATAAAATATTTAATGCATTCATAATCATAGTTTATACCTGACTTTCTTCCCTTGTCATTCTCCCAAGCTTCAGTGTTCTCTCGAATACGGTCTAGTAGGTCCCGTTTAGCTTCTTCCTTCATACGTGTGAATGATCCAGCACAAGAAGCATCTAGTAAATCTTTATCATGAAGAGAAAGGCTAGCATAAAAGTTATTGATAATAATATTGTTAGGGAGTTCATGAATAGGACATTTAAGCATTAGTAACTTCAATCTCCCCCAAGCTTGAGCTGTACTCTCTCCATCACGAGGCCAAAAGTTATATATCATATTTCTATCCTTATGAATCTCACTGGGAGGATAAAATTTAGAATAAAAGATAGATGCCATTTCCTCCCATTCCATGGATTGTCCATTCTTCAGTAGCTTATACCATTCTTCGGCTCTCCCTTTCAAGGATATGGAGAGGAACTTCTTCTTCACCTGCTCAGTTGTGATACCTGCACACTTAAACAACCCGCATAATTCATGGATAAAAAGAAAATGACCACCAGGATGAACAGTTCCATCCCCTAAATAATAATTATCCATAACAAAATCAACAATACTTGTAGGTATCCTAAAAGGATCTAACTCAACAGGTGGTGGTACATCTACTACCCTAACAGTGGTAGTAGTTTTCCCAAACAAAAAACCAAGTGGGTTATCCATATTTGAAACAAAGCAATAAATTGAAACAAAAAGCAATACTCACAGTAGAAGTTTCCTTTACCAGTTCCACTCTTCAATAGCGCTTCACTCCCTGGCAATGGCGCTAGAAAATAGTCTTGATGACCCACAAGTATAGGGGGTGTATCATAGTACTTTCTATAAATAGGAGTGCCGATCCCAACGAGGAGCATAAGGTGTTGACTAGTGGTATGGAGCAGGAAATCTCTGTAAATACTTAGCAAACGAATTTTTAGGGGTTTTCTGATAAAGCAAAGAAACAAGGTGAAAGTAACAAGGACAAAGAACAAACGCAACAAGTGGCCCAATCCTTTCTTAGCAAAGGACAATCCGGTGGAAATACTTATAAGGACCAAACGTTCTTGAGGACACATGGAAATTCTGTCAAGTGCTTTTGCTTCAAATAGCTGAGTACTCTTCTTTGGTGTTGTAAGTGTTGTGTGGGTGAACCTATGCTAATGTACTGACATTACTTGGACTAATACATACTTGTGATTAAACCCCCTACAAGCATCCGCAACTACAAGAGAGTAATTAAGATATAAACCTAACCACAACCTTAAACTCTGAGATCCTACACTCCCTTGTGCAAAGGTGTCCTAACGGGGGTTCAGGTTTCTGTCACTCTGGCAACCCCACAATTAGTAGCCAAATACACAATGCATTCCCCTAGGCCCATAAATGGTGAAGTATCATGTAGTCGATGTTCACATGACACCACTAGAAGAATAGCACCACAACTTAAATACTAAACCATTGAATAATAACTCAACACAAATCCACTACTGACAACATGACTTCTCCCATGTCCTCAAGAACTAAACGAACTACTCACAAGACATCATATGGATCAAGATCAAGGATGATATGGTAATGTATAACAATCTGAACATAAACAATAATCCAATGGTTCCACTCACAAGAATCAACTACAATAGTAATTAACACCCGGAAAGTTCCCCTAAGAACTAATGCAAGATCCAACACAATTGTTACAGCGGGATGGAGTGGTGATGATGGTGCTGGTGGAGATGTTGGTGTGGATGATGATGATCCCTATGAAGCCTAGCTTGATGATGGTGTTGATGGCGATGATCTCCCCTCTCCGGGATGGAATTTCCCCAATAGAAATCTGTCTTCCAGAGAGATCTTTCTCTCGCGGTGTTTTCCGCCCCGCAGAGGCGGTGGAAATCTTTTTGTTGTCGCTCCCCTGGTATTAGGCTTCTGTGGGGAAGATATAGGCGAGAGGGAGGAGTCGGGAGCCGGCCATGTGGGCCACACCTGCCCTAGGCGCGGGGCAAGGTGGGCCCGCGCCAAGGGGGGTGTGGGGCCCCTATGGCCCGGCTACGCCTCCCCTTCTGGCTTCCTCCGTCTTCTGGGAAAATATAATTTACCAATATTTTTCCGATCTTCGCGAAATAGCATCAAAACACCTCTTTTTCCATCAGAATCCAGACTCCGGCAGTCCATCCTCCAAGAATCATCCAACATGCAAAAACAGAGGAAAAGACATAAGTAATACCTCATAATAAGACATATATCAATGAATAGAAGCAAATTATGATATAGAATGGTGATGCAAATTGGACGTATCAGGGAACCCAGGTGGGCTTGCTGGGCCGAAAGGTTTGCTAGGCTAAATAGGCAGCGCCTAGTTTTATTTTTTCTTTATCCTTTTTCTTTTCTGTTTTGATTTTTAGAAATGGTTTTTAAACCCTAATTCAAATATGTTTGAATTCAATCCTTTACCAAACTTTTGTATGGTGATCTTAGTTTTCAAAAGCTTGTCAAACACATTTATTCACTATAAAACACTTTGGTCTTTGAAATAAAAATAAAACCATGCCCCATATATATAATATAAAGAGGGGTTTAAATATGGTTTCACATAGGGTTTTGGTTTGAAAATTTTATGAAAGCTCAAAATGCCATGATGATATGAATGTAATACATGATTTTGTATTTCATGAAATTTGGGATGTTACAAATCTAACCCCCTTAAGATGAATCTCGCCCTCGAGATTCAGATTGGCTAGAAAATAGGTGAGGGTGATCTTTCCGAAGGTCATCTTCTCTTTCCCAAGTTGCTTCTTCTTCGGTATGATGATTCCACTGTACTTTGCAGAATTTGATAGTCTTAGTATGAGTAACTCTTTAGTCTCAAGAATCTTGATAGGTTTCTCCTCATAAGTAAGATCACTCTCCAACTGAACCTCTTCCAAAGGTATAGTGTCCTTCAATGAAGTTTCTTCCATATCTGGATGACACTTCTTCAACTGACTCACATGAAACACATTGTCAATTGCTGACAGTGATTCAGGCAATTCAATCTCATAATCCACTTCTCCTTTGCGGCTCAAAATCTTGAATGGTCCAACATACCTTGGTGCCAATTTTCCTTTGACTCCAAACCTCTTCACACCACGAAGTGGTGAGACTCTAAGATAAGCTTTATCACCTACCTCATAGGTGACTTCCCTACGCTTTGGATCTGCATAGCTCTTTTATCGGGACTGGGCTATTTTCAATCTGTCCTTTACCAATCTAACTTTCTCTTCAGCTTCCTTGATCAGTTCTGGTCCGAATAAATTTCTTTCTCCTACCCCATTCCATAGTAATGGCATAGTACACTTCCTTCCATAAAGGAATTCAAATAGATCCATCTCTATGCTTGCTTGATAGCTATTATTGTAAGAGAATTCTGCGTAAGGCAAACTTTCATCCCAACTAGCACCATAGTCTAGTGCTCATGCCCTTAACATATCTTCCAAAATCTGATTGGTCCTTTATGTATGTCCATCAGTCCGATGGTGAAAAGTTGTGCTGAACTCTAACCTTATTCCTAATGATTCATGCAATTGTCGCCAAAAATGCGAAGTGAACTGAGTTCCTCTATCAGACACAATACTCTTAGGCACTCCATGTAGACATACTATCCTGTTCAAATAGATCTTAGCCAATTTAGCACTTGTATAGGTAGTCTTCACGGGTATGAAATGAGCCAATTTAGTTAGGTGATCCACAACAACCCAAATAGAATCATATCCGGATCTGGTCCTTGGCAGTTCGGTGATAAAATCCATACCAATCTTATCCCATTTCCAATCAGGAATAGGTAGTGGTTGCAATAACCCTGCCGGTTTCTGATGTTCCGCCTTTACTCGACTACACACATCACACAAGGCAATGTGTTCTGCAATATCTTTCTTGAGATTGTTCCACCAAAATCTTTCCTTCACATCCATGTACATTTTGGTGTTACCTGGATGAATGGAATATGGTGATTTGTGTGCTTCTTGCAGAATCAATTTCCGAAGCTCCGGATCTTGCAAAATGCAAATACGCTTTCCATACCATCAAGTTCCTTGTTCATCTTCATGGAATCTTTAGCCTTCCCTTTACTAATTTTACTCTTAATCTCTTCAATTTCCTTGTCCAACTTTTGGACTTCTTTAATGTTGTCCAACAATGTTGGTTGAACTTCCAATGACATGAGATATCCTTCAAGCACTATCTCTGATGGGGATATGCCCACCGGGGTATACCCAGCAGGACGTTTCCTACTGGCCCAAGCGCCAGCGAGTGGGCCTGCAGGACGGAGACTGGATCAAGATTTGGCGTGGACTCAAGCGACTGGAAGCTGAAGGCCCATAAGCGTAGATTGGCCCAGTCGGACTAGGTCATAGAGTCTCTGAATCCTTAACTAATTCGGTTGAGATCTGTAAACCCTAGGGAGGTGTGTTTATATAAACCTCCTTGGAGGACGCATAGATGATACGTTCCATCATACACCCTAGCGACTCGCCACCTAGCCGCCGAGCTCGCCCCATTGTACTCTCACCATAATACAATCTAGCAGGAGTAGGTCTTTACCCTCCGGGGAGGCGAACCTGGGTAAACCCTTGTGTCTCAGCCCTCATCTCGCACCGCAGATGGCTGGCCGCCCTTGCCCCATGTTCTACTACTCGCTGCCGATTGCAGCATCTGCCGTGGTCATTCCCACGACAGTGGCGCCCACCGTGGGGCCTGGCCGGTCAGGCCGATGTTCTGCAAAGAGATCCAATCTTCCCATCAACGAGTCGATCGCCACCGACCGCATGATCGCGATCAGCGAGATGCTCCAGATCTTGCCGAGTAGCTACGTCCCGGCGGCGCGACCCGTCACGCATAGCGTGATCCTACGGGTCGGCACGATCAGCCTCTTCGTCGGCCTCACCGACGTCATCATCTCGGAGGACTCGGCTCGCATCCGCGAGTCGCCGCCACGCGACCGGCTCTCTGAGAGCCAGGTCCGCACGATCCACCGCCTCGCCTCCGAGTACGACTCGGCCCACAGCAACGTGGCCGAAACGACGACGCCGATTCGGTGACCCCGGCGTCACTCGCCGGATCCATTGTCGCCGCATCACCCGCGGGCTCCATCACCTAGGTCTCCAACGTCGGATACTTCGAGGATCTCTCCATCCTCGGGATCTTCGACTTCGACTCCGGGTCGGAGAACTCCGCCGACCTCCACGACGGAACCGGTCGCCACGCTGCGACCTACATGGCAACTGGCACCGACCCACCAGAAGATCCATTCTCCATGCCGATCCCTCCAAACATGACGGCGACGGAGATCGAGGAACTCCGCCTGAAGCTGGCGGAGGTAGTCCGCAAGGAACAAGCCGAGCGCGAAAAATTTCGCCTCGAGCAGGTGACAGCGCAGGAGCTGTCGCGCTACCACCAACTCCGAATCAGGTCGCGCCTGAACCCCACCGTCCAGGGGCGCGCCCTGAATTTCGACGACGAGAACCACCCGGCCCGCGCGGCCGAGCGCGCGATCTGCAAGAACGCGCCGCCAGGAGGAAGCACTCGACCCCCTCCAGGAGCAACGGCCAGTGGCGCCCCGCCACCACCCAATCGCGCACCCCCCAGGGACCAACCAAGGATCATGGTCTCCTCACGGGAACGAGACGCGAACGGCCTCCCGTTGTTCTCCACCCCAATGGACAACCTCGTCGCGGGCCGAGCAGCAGTCGACAACATTGCAACCACTGGGGAAGGCGCCCTGCAGATTCAATACGCCAAGGCTCCGCTCGCCAAAGCGGTCAAGCAACAAAACGCAGGCGTCGACTCACAGGGTCGGATGTACTCGCGTTCATCGGGCAGCAGAGCGGCCTCAAGCGGCCGCCCCATGGCGGCGAACACTCTCAACTGCACGCCACCCGAACCCCTATAGCTCCAACACCGACCCGCGAACACGGCACTCTCCACCAACAACCCTAGGCCGGCGACCAACTTCGTCGCCGCCAACGGACAACCCGTCGACGCCCGCACCCACATCATCAACAACCAGAGCTGGCGCGCACGCCAGTCTGACGACCTGCGACACACCCTCACCAACCTCCACGATGGTGAACCGAGGGGGTCGCTGAGCCGCATCGGGCCCCAGTGCTTCGGACCGATGATCTGAGGCGAAAGATACCCGGCGAACTTCAAAGCGCCGAAGGAAATAGAGAAGTATGACCCCTCGTAAGATCCCTATGTATGGCTGGATACTTACCTCATGGCGATGGGGATCGTAGGCCACACCGACCTACTAGCCGCCCGCTACCTCCCCCTGATGATGGAGGGGGCGTGCAGGCAGTGGATTAACACCCTTCCCGCGGATAGCATCGACTCCTGGGAGGAGATGCGCGAGGCCTTCGTCAGGCACTTCGAGGGTTCATACACCCGCGCCACCACCATCGAGGACCTGGAACGGTGCGTCCAGGGACCCCGCGAGTCGACCCGCAACTGGGTCCAACAGTGGCAAGATCTGTGGTACAACGCAGTCGGAATCCAACCAAACACCGCGATCCACTGCTTCAAGACCTCGTGCCGCTACGAGCCCCTGGTCGCCAAGCTCAAACGAGCGTACCACACACTTGACAACATACCGGACCTCCTGGAGATCGCAAAAAGGTACGCGGAGGAGGACCCAAACCAAGAAACCGACGACGAGTCGGGAGGACACCGCCGCACGAGCGGCCACGACAACGGGAGACGACCCGACTTACGCTACAGCAACACTCGCCTCACCGGCAAGCGCCACAGTGACGGGCGAGTTGACTTCGTCGCCAACGCTGGATACGCGCAGTGCGAGCCCAAGAGCTTCCGCCGCGATGGTGGACAACTCCGCGATGGTGGCAACTATAAGGAGAAGCCGAGGTTCGACCCCGCTGCCCTTCTTAACGAACCTTGTGTATTTCCCAGTAGGGAAGGAAAACCCGCCACGCACATGACCGCCGACTGCCACTCTCTCAAGGAGATCGAGAAGGCACGGCACACGCGGGAAGACCCCGACAACAACCCGCCAAACAGAAGAAAATTCGGCAGCGTTGACGGCTCGCTCCACACCTTCACAGGCTTCAACACAAAGCGCGAGAAGAAGGTCATCGCTCGCGTCGTCGCCGTCAACGCGGTGGCCTAGATAGATATCCCCCAGTTCCTCAAATGGTCTGAGCAACCAATCACTTGGAGCCGTGCGGACCACTCGCCATGGATCGAGTATCCAGGCCGAGTCGCCCTGGTGGTCAAGCCCAAGGTGGGAGACTACTGGCTCCCCAAAACATTGATGGACGGGGCAGCTTCATCAACATCTTGTACCTGGACACCTTTAGTCAACTGCGGCTCCCGCAGTCGATGATCGAGACGACCTACACCACGTTCCACGGCATCGTCCCCAGTCGGAAGGCATACCCGATCGGCAAGGTGACGCCGCCAGTCACCTTCGGCACACCGGCAAACTTCCACACCGAGCGGATCGTCTTCGAGCTGGTGCCCTTCGATAGCCCCTACCACTGCGTCCTAGGGCGCCAGGCGTTCGCCAAGTTCATGGCAGCACCCCACTACGCGTGCAACGCGATGAAGCTACCCGGGCTGTGCGGCGTCATCACCATCCACGGCGACCCCGACATGGCCGCCGAGTGCGAGGCCAAAGGAGCCGAACTCGCCGATGCCGTCATCGCGGCAGAGGACAACCACGCCGATGAGCTCGCCAAGTATGCGAGCAGGGTCAACAACGACGACCCCACCATACTCAAGAATCCCAACTCGGAGGGCGGCAACTCCACCGCCTTCGAGGCAACGACGCATACCCGCACCGTCGAGCTGGTCCCAGGCGACTCCAGCAAGACGGTGACAATTGGGACGGGCATGAGCAAAGCATAGGAAGGCGCGGCTCATTGAGTTCCTCCGTGAGAACAGGGACATATTTGCGTGGAAGCCCTCTGACATTCCTGGTGTCCCGAGGGAACTCACTGATCACAAACTCAACGCCGACCCCAAAGTGCGACCTGTTAAGCAGTCGCTGCGGCCCTTCAATGAAGAGCGCCGCCGAGCTATCGCCGAGGAGGTGCAGCGTCTACTCGCTGCAGTCTTCATCCGGCCAATCAAGTACTCCAAGTGGCTGGAAAACCCAGTCCTGGCCGAGAAGAAAAACGGGACCTGGAGGATGTATATCGATTACACAAACTTAAACAGCGCCTGCCCGAAGGAGCAATTCGTCCACCCGTGGATCTACCAAATCATCGATTCCACCGCGAGATCCGAGTCGCTATGCTTGCTCGACGCCTACTCTGGGTACAGCCAGATCAAAATGGCCGTCGATGACGAAGAGAAGACGGCGTTCATCACGCCATTCGGAGCGTTCTGCTACACTGCCATGAACTTCGGCCTCAAGAACGCCGGAGCAACCTACCAGAGGTGCATGCAGGAGTGCCTTGCGAGCCAAATTGGCCGCAATATCCATGTCTACATCGACGACGTGGTGGTAAAGTACACTTGCCAGAACGACCTACTTGCCGACCTGGCAGAAACATTCGCCAACCTGCGGAAATACAAGATAAAGCTAAACCTAGGGAATTGCACCTTCGGTGTGCCAACTGGACAACTACTGGGATACGTCGTCTCCAAGCGCGGGATCGAAGCGAACCCCTCCAAGATCAACACGATCGCTCGCCTCGGTAGACCCGAGTGCCTGCGCGACGTCTAGAAACTGGCCGGGCGAGTCGCGGCTCTCAGTCGCTTCATCCCCCGGCTAGGCGAAAAGGCGATGCCCCTCTACCGCCTAATGCGCAAGAACCCCACCTTCCAGTGGGACAAGGAGGCAGACGACATGCTCCACGATCTTAAGGAGGTGCTACTCGCAGCACCGCTACTCGCCGCTCCCGTCAATAAGGAACCCATGCTGGTCTATGTCGCGGCTTCCGAACGCGTCGTCAGCGCCGTCATGGTCATCGAACGACCATATGAAGGAAAGGAGCGCCCGGTGCAGCGGCCAGTGTACTACATCAGCGAAGTCCTCACCGAGTCGCGCCAGCGCTACCCGCAATACCAGAAATTGGTACACGCGATCTTCAGAGCACAACAGCGACTACCGCACTACTTCCAGGAGCACCCAATAACGGTCGTCTCCTCAACACCGTTGCAGGATATCATCCGCAACCGCGAGGCGACCGGGCGAGTCGCCAAGTGGGCTGTCGAGATCGGCGTCCACAACATCAAGTACGAGCCACGCAAGGCGATCAAGTCGCAGGCTCTCACAGACTTCCTCGCCGACTGGGAGGAGGCCCAGCAGCCAGAGAAGCTGCTATACCTCCATTACTGGAACCTACACTTCGACGGCTCCAAGAACGCGGACGGCGCAGGAGCAGGGATCGTGCTAACATCTCCGAAGGGCGAGAAGCTCCGCTACGTCCTATACCTCGACTTCACCCCCTGCACCAACAACATGGCGGAGTATGAGGAGCTACTCCACGGCATGCGATCTGCCAAGGAGATGAACGTCCACCGGCTGCGCTGCTACAGAGACTTTGACCTAGTCGCTGGGCAAGTCGCCGGCACCTGCGACGCCGTCTCCCCCACCATGGCAGCATACCGCCAAGCAGTGGACCAGCTGGGTGGACACTTCGCAGGCTACTCCGTCGAGTGGATCGACAGGCAGAAGAACGAGGAGGCCGACACACTCTCTCGCATCGGCTCGGCTCACCTAGCGCCACCCGCCGGCATCTTCCTCGACACCATCACCAAGACCTCCGTCTCTCCCCCAAGGAAGATCGATATTGGAATCCCGCTGCAGCCAGAAGCATCCCTGGTAGCACTAATCGCCGAGCCAAACAAATGGACCGTGCCATACGTCGCCTACCTGGAGGGAGGCACCCTGCCCGCAGAAGAAGCGGACGCCCGGATGATAGCACGTTCCAACGCTGCGTTCAACCCGCCGAAGGACGCAAAATCCTCCAAGACATTCACTCCGGCGACTGCAGCCACCACGCTGGCGCCCCCTCTCTGGTCGCGAAGGCTATGCGACACGGCTTCTACTGGCTCACCGCACACGCAGACGCGGTTGACATTGTCCAGAGGTGCGCCGGATGCCAGAAATACGCCAACCAGACCCATGTGCCGAGCTCGGCGCTCAAGACAATCCCCATCACCTGGCCATTCGCCGTATGGGTCATGGACATGGTAGGCCCCTTCAAGAAGGCCCACTCCGGCTTCACCCACCTCCTATTCGCAGTCGAAAAATTCACAAAATGGGTGGAGGCCAAGCCAGTCCGCAAATGCGACGGGAAGACTGCCACCAAGTTCCTCCGTGAGCTCATCTACCGCTACGGCTTCCCCAACAGCATCATCACGGACAACGACACCAACTTCGCCAAAGGAGCCATGGCCGAGTTCTGCGAGGAACACCACATCCGACTCGACCTCGCCTCAGTCGCGCACCCGGAGTCCAATGGCCAGGCGGAACGCGCCAATCAGAGCATCCTCCATGGCCTGAAGCCACGGCTCCAAGTCCCACTGGAGCGCACCACCGGGTGCTGGGTCGAGGAGCTACCCTCTGTCATCTGGGGCATCCACACCTCCGTCAACAGGTCGTCAGGATTCACCCCCTTCTTCATGGTGTACGGTGCCGAGGCAGTCATGCCCACCGACCTCAAGCACGATTCACCAAGAGTGGTCAACTACACGGAGGCTGCAAACGAACTTGCACGCCAAGATGGAGTCGAACAGCTCGACGAGGCACGCGACCTAGCTCGCTCCCTCACTGCCATCTACCAGCTAGGGCTCCGCCGCTACCATATCCGGCGAGTAAGGACTCGCACTTTCCAGGAAGGCGACCTGGTACTGCGCCTAATCCAGGACAAGAAGGGCATGCACAAGCTCTCCCCCCTTGGGAGGGACCATTCTCCATCGGGCGAGTCCTAGGCAACGACGCCTACTACCTCACCGACGTCCGAGGGGACGGGAACCTCGACGTCAAGCGGCCATGGAATGTAAACCTCCTACGGAAGTTCTACTCCTAGAACTCCATACATGTACTCTCCACCCGCTATGAAATAAAGCTGATTGGTCACCGAAAATTGTGTTTACTCTTCGTGTCTTGTGCCACTCGCACTCGTAATAACAGCGTTATGCTACTCGCAGAAGTCAACCTCTGGTAAAGCGACCGGCGCGGCCAAGTAGTGCGGTACGAGGGCACTGGGAAACTCCAGGCCTCGTAACGTCCACGAAAAACGCCAACCCGGAGCCCCATTGGAGTCGCCTAGACCGACTGGCTCAACCACCCAATACAACTGCACTCGCTCCTCACAGCGATCAAGGTCCTCCGCATCCTCGGCACAGCGACCCGAACGGCCAAGTACCACGCTCGGGGACTGACACCCAGCCAAATACGAGCGACTAGGGAAAAACGCCAAGTATGAGAGCGCGCCCAGGACTCGCCACGTGACTGATCCTCCGGATCAGGCAGGAGAGACGCGCTAACAAAAACACGCTTAGTCCTCACCTACCTTGGAGTTGCGACTAGAACCACCAAGTACCACGCTCGGGGACTCGGCAACTTGACCCAGTTCGCGCCTGGGAAAGCGGTCAAGTAAAGAGCACCCCTGGGAGTCGCCCTGCGACTGGATTTCTGAGCCATGGCTAGTCGACCTCAACAAATTAGAAGTTAACAAAAATATAACAACGAGATAACCCCCATAAAAGGGCGGACGCGCTCGGGGACTCGTTCAATCAAAATCCAAAATCGCAAAACAAATGACAAAACAACACGATTTTCCTTTATAGCAGCACAAAGTTGTTCCAAAATACAAGGAAAGTTCAATAGTTATCTTGTACTAACGCCCAAGGGCACAACACTTCTACTCCGCAGGTTTTGACGTAGACTCACCGCCACCCCTGCGGTTACAGATGAAGGGCACGTACGGGTTCGATAGGTACGTCGTTAGCTCACCCGCCATTGCCGCACGGAACAGCTGCTCAACCTTGAAGTCCCGATGCTTCGTCTCAGGATCGTTGGGGGCGACAACCGTCCCCTGATAGGGGATCAGGTCGCCCATCGCCCAAACAAGGTCGGAGTACACCGCGGACCGGTCCGTCAGCTTCAGCACCTCGGCAATCTCGACCGAGCCCGTCGACAAGGGGTAGCCGCTCGTGACATCGCCGAGGTCGAAGTCCTCCGGGAAATGGGCAAGCCCAAGGCTGAGCGCCGTCACTGCCCCACGCCGGAAGGCCGACCGCGTCATGAACTCGACCACCGACGGAGCCTTCTCCATATAGCGCCATACCTCGACAAGGTCACTGGGGATCACCTCCGTGGGCGATATCTCCTGAAGATATGCTCGAAGTCAAGTCGCCGACAACGCAGTCGAGTCGACCAGAGTGGCCACGCAATGCCGCGTGTCATACGACTGCGCTTCTTCCACGTTGTCAGTAATCCGACCTGCAGCTCATCAATAAACAGTAAGCGACTCGTCGACATCACAATAAAGTTAGTGCCACTGAGAATTGGGTGAAGGAGAATTTACCAATCAGCGGGCGGCAGAGGTCCGTGATGAAACGTTTAAGAGAAGAAAGGTCATCCTGCAGCCCAGCAATGAGCGCGTCAGATAATTTTCGTTCTTCAGCGGTAGAAATGACAGTAGCTTTCGCACGCCCCTCCGCTGAACTCGCTTCCGCCCTCGCTTCCTTGAGCTCACGCTCTAGGTCAGCGACCCGCTTTTCGGTCACGCTCAAAGCGGACTGAGCCGCTATCAAGTCACCCACCGGGACAAGGCCCCGACGGACCTCCTCCCCCTCTGCTGCAATTGCCTGAAGCCCCTTGTTCGTTTCCTGGATGGCAACGAGTTCCTTATCCAAGCGACACTTTGTAGCAAGCCGATCGGCCGATTCGCGCTGCAGGCCCTGCGCACAAACTGAAACGTCAACAACATTGAAAATCTTTAGTGCCCACCCGCTGAGATTCAGCGACTAGGCACTCGGGGACTGGACATTGAAAATCCTAAGTGCCCACCCGCTGAAATTCAGCGACCAGACACTCGGGGACTGGACGATATAAAAACATTAAGAATCCGACCACTGAAATTCAGTGGCCCGATCCTCGGGGACTGGACATGCATGGATGGCAGCGCCTAGCATGCCGTGAAGCTCCAGCGCGTCCACAGACACAAGCACGACCGAAGTGTGGCCGCGACGATGTTCGACCTCCACCTCGGCGACCCCAGGCATCCGGCTCGTTGGCGCCGAACCACTCATTGCGGCCGCCTTCGCCATGAAGCGAGGGAAGGTTGCTGCAGATGCCGCGGAGCCACTCGGAGCCGGCTCGGCCACGTCGGGTGAGGCAACAGCCTCCTTGGTCTTCGAGGACACTTCCGCCGCAGTCGGAGGTTCGCTCGGAGCAACCACCGGGTCATCAGAGACCGTGACAACGTTGTCGCCTTTCGTCCTCTTGACACCTTCGGCGGGAGCAGCGACTTCGTCAGTTTTCCTCTTCCGCGAGAATTCCACCTCGGTGACGACTGGCGGAACCTTGGCCATAGAAGGATGGCCGATCTTTTTAACTCTAGTCCTGCGAAGCAGCGCTATGAATAAGATTGTCCGATTAAAACGAAAAACAAGCAGATGAATGGCACTTACTTGGCGACTGGTATGAACCGCAGACCAGTGCGGATGCTGGCCGGCCTTTCCAGCTCGGGCCCCAACTTTCGAGTGAGGACCGTATCGAACACATCGTGTGCCCAAGACACTGAGGGCTTCTTCGAAGATGAAGCCGCAGCAGGAGCTTCCGTGATAACTGCCGCTGAAGCTTCCCTCGAAGGCGAGGCTTCTGCGGCTGGAGCAGCCCCCAAACCAAAGACCGGGGCGAATGGAGGTGGTAACGATGCCAGAGGCACCTCGTCCATGGGGGCAGCGTCGTCGGTGCCCGCGGTCACAGCCCGCTGCGTCCTTAGCCGAGCTGGTGGCGTCGGAACTGGTCGCAGATCGGGGCGGAGACATCTGTTTTGCCGGCTTCGCCTTCTTCTTCGACTGAACCTTCTTCTTCTTCTTCGACGGTGTGGCCTCATGATGTGAGGTGTGCTCGGGAAGCTCGTTGTCGTCATCATCGTGAGGCTCGAGGCTTTTACTCGCTTCGAGCTCGCGCTGGTGTTGCCCGCGGGTCTTGCGAACTGTGGGGGCAGCGACTTCCACGGGCTCGTCTTCGTCGTCGTCGTCATCACCCTCGTCGCTCTCGCGTCGCCTTTGACGGGCGACGACTCGCTCCCGTCTTGGACGGACGAGCTCGAGTTCTTGTCGTTTGTGGGTGGAAGCCACCCTTTTACCACTTGGAACAACTGCAATAAAAACAAAACAACATCAGCACAACCGTGAATGCATCATCTGCGACTGCGAGTGGTGACGAAATGACGGCTTACCGTCGGAGCCGGGCGCCTTGCAGTATAGGGGGTGACCCCGGCCTTCGCGTCAAGATACACCGCCTGGGTGATCTTCTTCAGGGCCAGGGTGTAGTCTTCGAGTTTCCACTCAGCGAGGGAGGACTTCGTCGGATCGTCCTTACCCGTATACTCATACATGTAGTGGTCGCGGCGGGCCAAGGGCACGAGCCGCCGGCCGAACCAGCGGTTGTAGAGGTTGATGGTTTGGAGGCCCTTCTTCTTCAGGCCGCGGATGGTCTGCAGCATTTCGTCGACAACTATCCATTGATCCAGCGGGAGCTTGATGAACTGGAGCCAATGCGGTTCGGGCCGATCGACAGAGTACCTTGGAAGCGCCACTTAGCCGTCTAGAGTCGACTCGGTGACGTAGAACCAGGACTTCTTCCATTCGTTCGCCGCCTTGGCGGGCAGCATCAGGTCGAAGAACGACGCCTTCGACTTCAGCTGGAATGTCAGGCTGCCCGCAGCTAGCATCGGGCTGCCTGACTCTTCGCGGCTGATTCTCCCATGGAACAGATCCTGCCACAGGGGGAAGTAGGGCCTGCAGACCAGATAGCACTTACAGAACGCCACGAAGATGGCGAGCTGCTCGTTACTGTGCGGACCTAGATCCGATGGCTGGATCCCATAGTAGGCGCATAAACGCCGGAAGAAGAGGGAAGTTGGGAAGCCCAGTCCCCGCTCCAGGTGGCTGGTGAAGCAGATGAACTCTCCCTCGCGCGGGTCCGGAGTCACTTCTCCGGCCGCGGGGATGCGCCATCTGCCGGCGCGGAGGGTCCCAGCCTCCTCGAAGGATGATAGTAGCGCCTTAGTGCATTTGGATCTGCCCCATGGTTCGGTGGAGGGGGCTATCAGTTGGAAGTTTGCGGAGATCAGGGCTCTCTGGATTGTTTAGATCGCTATGCGGAGTGGGAAACGGATACGAGCGAGATCGGAGGAGGAACGAAGAAGCGTTTCCATGTTCGCCTATCATTCTCCTTATATAGCGATTGCTACCCGCCAGTTTCGGGAACCGTTACTACGTGGTAATTACGCCGAAGTTACTGTTGGATTACCCAACGGCTAGTTTGACCCCAATTGACTTTTCAACTTCATCCATTCGACTCGTCACTCCACGTGACTCGACGATTCGCCGACCCGATCACTATAACAGTGACTGAGTATTCGCCGACCTGTTCGCCGAGCTGCGACACGATTGGTCGCCGTTATTGCGACTAAAGTGACTAGTTCTTCCTTTATTCAGGATTCCGCCGCTGATTCGACTGGACGCCCGCATTGGACCCGCATATTCCGACTGCCAGCGAATGCCTGCGACAAATCAACGACGGCCTCGGGGACTACTGATGGGGATATGCCCACCGGGGTATACCCAGCAGGACGTTTCCTACTGGCCCAAGCGCCAGCGAGTGGGCCTGCAGGACGGCAACTGGATCAAGATTTGGCATGGACTCAAGCGACTGGAAGCTTATGGCCCAGAAGCGTAGATATGCCCAGTCGGACTAGGTCACAGAGTCTCCGAATCCTTAACTAATTCAGTTGAGATCTGTAAACCCTAGGGAGGTGAGTCTATATAAACCTCCCTGGAGGACGCATAGAGGATACGTTCCATCATACACCCTAGTGACTCGCCGCCTAGCCGCCGAGATCGCCCCATTGTACTCTCACCATAATACAATCTAGCAGGAGTAGGTCTTTACCCTCCGGGAGGCCGAACCTAGGTAAACCCTTGTGTCTCAGCCCTCATCTTGCACCGCAGATGGCTGGCCGCCCTTGCCCCATGTTCTACTACTCACTGCCGATTGCAGCATCTGCCGTGGTCATTCCCACGACAATCTCCAATCTTAGATCTTTCAATTGTGCACACAAATCATCTGACAATTCTCCCTTAGTAAGGCCATTCACATAGAACTTGCGGCTTAATGCATCCGCTACAACATTTGCTTTACCAGGATGGTATTGCAAACTCAAGTCATAGTCCTTGATGAGCTCTAGCCACCTTCTTTGTCTCATATTGAGTTCCTTCTGGGTGAAAATATATTTCAAACTCTTGTGATCCTTGAACACTTCACAACGCTTTCCCAGAATATAGTGTCTCCATGTTTTGAGTGCATGGACAACAGAGGATAACTCTAAGTAATGAGTAGGATAATTCACTTCATGAGTTTTGAGCTGTCTCGAGACATAAGCCACAACTTTCCCTTCTTGCATCAAAACTCCACCCAATCCTTGGTGAGATGCATCATAATAGAATTGGAAATCCTTCTCCGAATCAGGCAGACATAAGACTGGTGCTGACACTAGTCTCTTCTTCAATTCTTGGAAACTGATTTCACATCCTTCAGTCCAATCAAACTTTTTATCTTTCTTAAGTAACTCCGTCATTGGCTTAGCTACTTTTGAGAAATTCTCAATGAACCTTCTATAGTATCCTGTCAAGACTAGGAAACTACGAACTTCTTTAACTGACTTTGGAGATTCCCACTCAGTCGCAGCTGATACCTTTGCGGGATCGGCAACTATACCATTTCCAGACACAATGTGTCCAAGAAATCCAACTTCGTTCAACCAAAATTCACACTTACTGAACTTGGCATACAACTTGTGCTACCTGAGTTTCTCAGGTATCAAACACAAATGCTCTTCATGCTCTTCTTTGCTCTTGGAATAGATCAATATGTCATCGATGAATACGACAACAAACTTGTCAAGAAACTCCATGAACACTTTGTTCGTAATGTTCATGAAATAAGTTGGTGCATTGGTGAATCCAAATGGCATCACAGTATACTCATAAAATCCATACCTGGTGGTAAAAGCATTCTTAGGTATGTCTTGCTCTATAATCTTTAGCTGAAAATAGCCTGATCGGAGATCAATATTTGAGAACACTCGGGCTCCTTCTAGCTGATCAAATAGATCATTGATTCTGGGAAAAGGGTACTTGTTCTTTATAGTCACCTCATTGAGTGAACGATAATCTATGCATAGCCTTTGACTTCTATCCTTCTTCTCAACAAACAGAACTGGTGCACCCCAAGACGAAGAACTTGGTTGGATAAATCCTTTCTGCAACTATTCTCCAAGCTGTTTATTGAGTTCTTTCAACTCATCAACTGACATCTTGTAGGGTATCTTTGCTATTGGTCCAGATCCTGGCAGTAAGTCAATCAGAAACTCCACATCTCTATCTGGTGGCATTCCTGGTAATTCCTCCGGAAACACATCCGGGTACTCCTTCACAACCGGTACACTGTCTATGCTACCCCCCTTGGATTTAAAGTTAGACTTGAATCTAATCTGTTTCTTATCCGGGGTTGTGAGTGTAACAGTACAATTGGCACAATCTATTACTCCTTCATACTTAGTCATCCAATCCATGCCCAAAATTAGATCCAATCCTTGGGAATCTAGGATTATCAGACTAACTGGAAACTTATACTTTCCAAATTCTATCACTAGATCATGACATCTAAAATTTACTATCATCTCTCCACCTAGAGAGCTTACTTTAATAGGACATCCAATAGTTTCAGTTGGAATTCCATTTTTATCAACAAATGATCTTGATATGAATAAATGCGATGCACCGGTATCAAAAAGAACAAGTGCTGGAAAAGAATTAAGCTTGAACTTACCAGCCACAACATTAGATTCCTCATAGATTTCCTCCACATTTATGTGGTTCACTTGACCCTTCTGGAAAGGGTTTGGCTTGTTGGCTCCAACAGCCTTCTTTTATGGGCATTCATTTGCATAGTGCCTAGTTTTATTGCACTTGAAGCACTCAACCTGAATGATGTCTCTCTTAGCAGGCTGACTTCCATTGCCATTCCCATTGTGATGGCTCTTGTGTCCACTCTTGTGGTTCTTATATCTATCATTGTCATGACTACGGTGGTTCTTGTTGTCATGGTAACGGTTACTGTTGTGGTGGCTGTTATACTTCCCATGTTTGTGGGATCCAGAACTTCCACTATCATCACCATGTGAATGCTTGTGTGACGATCTAGAATTATGCTTATCAAAGTGGTGCTTCCTCTTCCTATTCTCCACCTGTTTCATCTTGCTTTCTAAGATGGTTGCTTTGTCACACAGTGATTGATAAGTTGGACATATGCAATAGATATCTACATGCACATCTCATCATTCAGCCCTTCAAGGAACTTTTCCTTCCTCTTAGCATCAGTATCAACATAATCTGGTGCATAGCGTGCCAGATTGTTGAACTCCTCAATATATTCTGCCACACTACGGTGATGTTGCGTAAGGTTGTGGAACTCTTTCTTCTTCAAACTCATCACTCCTGATGAGATATGAGAAATGCGGAATCCATCCTCGAATATTGCCCAAGTCACATCCTTAATAGGAGTGGTGATTTGGAAGTTATCCCACCATGTGGCTGCTGGTCCTTCAAGCAGATGTGTTGCAAATCTGACCTTTTCCTCATAAGTGCAGCCTACAGTGACCAAGTCCTTATTCACAGAACGTAGCCAGTCATTGGCTACCATTGGATCAGTGGTTCCCGAGAACTTGGCAGGCCTCAACCTCAAAAACCTTGTAAGCATATCAAAGGCTCGTGGGTTGTTTTGATTGTTTTTGTTGTTATTGTTGTTATTGTTGTTGTTGTTATTATTGCTATTGTTGTTATTGTTGTTGTTGTTCTTGTTGTTTTGGTTCTGATTCTGATTTGCCATGAACTGGGTCATCATTTGCATCAACTAAGTCTGGGCTGTCATCAGCTGCTGCATCTCATTGCCATTGTTGTTATTGTTGTTTTGATTGGGATTGGCATGACGGGGAGGCATCTGTGGTTTCAATAAGGATAAGTAATGAGATATAAACCATAGGTGCTAACATGCACAATACATCACATAGAAGCAATCACAAATAAACAAGGACAAGATAAACTTATAGTTTAAACAACGTGAACAACAAGTTTGGAAAAGTAAACACACTAGCAAAGCCATCCACATGTTGGATGATCATAGCGACTCGATAAATGAAAGGATGATAGATAAATAGATAGCCTAGTAGTCAACACTACTCCTCCATGTCGACCTTCTCATCCACTAGAGTAAGTCCTACTGTCTCCATGGATGTCTTGTACTCCTCCATGTTGGTGGTCAAGGCATCAATCTTCGCCCGAAGGGCTCTCTTCTGCGAGCGCATCCTCTCTATCACTCCCTACTGAGTCTCTAGCTCAAGGTCCTTGAGCTCTATCTCAGTCCTCATCTCTTTGATCTTCTTTTTCCTATCCTGCACTCTCTTCTCATGATTATTGAACCTCTTGTCTTGGCTCTCGAACCTAGCCTCCATCTCCTTGATGATCTCGTCCTGCTCCGCGAAGGCCTTGTCCTTCTCCCTCAACTGAACCTGTAGTTCGTCATTGCTAAGCATGATGTTGGTCCTATCAGTGTCGAGGTGTCTAACGAGGCTCTGTAGGTCCTGAAGATATAGAAGCACTGGCTCGATAGTCTCTCTAGTGGCGTCGTCATATGCTACAGCCTCTCCCTGCTCGTCACGTCTCCCAAATGGGTGGAAGTAGAGGCCCCTGAGCTCAGTGGAGTGACGTCCACAAAGGCTTCCAAGTAGCTCTTGCATGACAACGTCGAGTACCTTCTCCTTGTCATCATGCATCAACTTGAAGGTAATCTCCTCGGTGGGTGTCTCTGTCTGGCGTCCTAGCTGCGAGACTCTAAATCCCCATAGATCCTTCCTCTCGAACTTCGTAAGCTGAAGTCCCTTAATGCTAGGGATGGGGATATTGAGCACACTAGTGAGCTCCACAATACGAGAACCAAAACAAGTTTCCTTGAACTCCTCGACGGTGCTGACAACAAAGCTAGGCATCTATTGCATAGGATAGAGAAAAATTAGAAACAACACAAGTAAATAGAAAATATAAGATAGTGAAACAAAAGCAAAAAGCATACATTCAACCATAAAACACACAAGTCATGGCATACAAAAATCTATCACAAACACTAAGGTTCAAACATAACTTGGACAAAAACTTGCCATACCACATAGATTGGTATGACCAAATTATTAACGCGAGAAAACGACAAGTGTGGTTGTCCAACTATTGGAGTACGTCACAATTCTCACTCATATGCTAAGTCTATGATATCTCCCCTTAGACGTTTTATGGTGGTCTCTAAGTCTTGGGTATACTTCTTCTCATCTCTAAGGTCATTTTGAGTGTTGAGCATTCTACACTTGAGTCTTTCACCAAGCTCCTTTATAGCATTCCATGCTACATTCCTTGTAGAGTCAAAGAATGACTTATACATTTCTGAGTTGGTGACCATGTAGAATCCCGACTCTTTGTGGTTGTCTCCCTTGTTTTTGTACAAGTGGAGTTGTACCCACCAATATTCTTCTCCTTCATCCATCACTGGAAATCCCTTGTACACGGCTTCATCATGTATTCCCAAGCTAACCATGAGGTTTTTGAGTGCCTTGGGAAACTCCGTCTCACATTCTAAGGTCATGGTCATGAGTGGTCCCTTCTTGACAGCTTCGTTGATGGCGGCCATCTACAAATAGAGATGAGAAAGAAGATTAGGAGAGGTTTACGAGAAGAAAAAGACAAGTGTGGAATTTTTGCAAAGAGTTGCATTTTCCTAGTGGTTTCCTTAGTCTAATCCATCTTAGGGTCATAATCCTACAGGAACATAGTGCTCTGATACCATCTGTAAGACCCCACCATTTAAGGTAAAGGCCCCTGTGATTGCAATGCTAGTCCCTGGATCAAAATGCTAGCATCCAAAGGTTAAGATGAAGTACACAGATACAAAGGTCATTATTGCATCGTCATTCTAGAGGTAACATAGTCTTTACAACTCTGATCCCAAGGCTAATACATAGATTTCATAACACAAAGTAAATAAATAGAAGTCTTCGTCTTCATGTGCCACAGGCAAACATGTTGAGTGTAGACTCACAACCCTAATCTCCATCATAGTAACCTGCAACATCATAAGTTACAGCCATAGTGGGTCAATACATTTGGAATTGTATTGGCAAGTGATACCATAGTATAATAGTAGTATCTAACATCTATATGAATTTGGCTAAGTGTGGTTTAGGATGGCTTTGCTCAAAATAAGGTTTTGTCTTATTAGTCGAAAACACTAAGTTTTTGTTTAACAAAAACACCCAAGGAACCACTAATAGACATTGGTGAACCTTTACCCTTGTTCAAACACAAGTTTTAACTTAGCGAAATTGGGATGAGGAGATCCTTGATTGCTTCAATGTCTTTGATGCTCAAATTTTCCGTTGCCGGGGAAACGGCTAAGTACTTAGGTTTTACCCTCTCGATAGGTGGTGCACTTTCCCCACAAGGCTCGACATGCATCGAGATGAGACTTTTCAAAAGCATTCCCTTAGACCACCATTGACGTGTTCCAACCTATCAACCCTACCACCAACTGTCCATCTGGCTAAGTTCTTGCTGAAGGGAATATGCCCTAAGAGGCAATAATAAAGTGTTTATTATGTGTATTCCAAGTATATGATAGATGTTTATTTTGCATGCTATAATTGTATTAATACGGAAACATTAATACATGTGTGTTTAATAAACAAACAGAAAGTTCCTAGTTATGCCTCTCTCATAAACTAGATTGTTGATTAACAAGATGATCATTTTTTCATGATCATGGACATTAGATGTTGTTAATAATGGGATCACAACATTAGTGTAATGGTGTGATGAACATTCATCCGAAGTATAGCATTACTATCAAAGGCATTGAGTTTATATTGCTATAACAACTTACGAAGTGATCCTAATCCTTATACCATGAGATCATGGCAATCACTAACACCGGAAGAGTTTCTTGATAACATAAAACGTCACACCGTAACAGGGTGATTATAAAGATGGGTTCAGGACTAATAAAGTTTTATGTTGAGGCCCATGGATCGAAAGTGGAATTTTTTCATCCCGATGACGGATAGATATACTATGGGCCCTCTCGGTGATATCACATTGGTTATCTTGCAAGCAAGTGATTTGATCACTGGGATGTTATATCACGGGAACGAGAAAAGAGTGCATGTCAGTAACGAGATCAAACTAGGTAGGGAGATACCGATGATCGAATATTGGACATGTAATATATCCTGAAACAAAGGGATTAAGATACTAGCATAAAAGGTTCCGACGATCACAAGAAAGTCATCGTTGAATGTGTGGGAGTCAGTATGGGTCTCCAGATCCCGCTTATGATTATTGATCCGAGAGGGGTCTCGATCATGTCCGCATTATTCACGAACCGTAGGGTGACACACTTAAGAGACACCGACATCCAATTGGAGCAAAAGTTTCATGCCGGAAAGAATAACAAGCGCAGGAATTTATTTCACTAGATATCGAAACAGGTTTTCGGGTGAAATTGCATAAAGTGGTTATGCATGTGAAATAGAATTCTAGCAAGGGGTTATATGTGAATGTTTGTAATTAAAGTAATTGACAAAATTATGAATAAATAAAAGAGTTTTATTTAATGAGAGTTTGCATTAAATTTGGTGTAAATTTAATTGCAAGTTTGAGTGGGATTTTGAGTGGAGGGAAATGAAGAGATTTTGTGAGTGGAGTGTCCACCCACATGAATGAAGGAGGGGAGGGGGCAACCCCCATGGCCGGAGGCCACCCCATTGGGTGCCCTCCTCCTCCTATAAAAGGCACCCCTCTCCTCACTTCTCACTCACACCTCATCGTGAAGGATCTCTCTCCCACTCTAGAATTTATCCCCCATGGTCTCAGACTAGCGAGATACATGTTCTCGGTGGCTATTATGCAAGAAAGAGTTGTGCTTCCGCTGCATCGCTGGAGCGAGGAGGCGGAGGCTGCTCGATGCCTCGGACGTGTGTGCGAGCACGGATGCGCTGCTGATTTGCGGCGCTAGGACTTCCTCTCGATCTTGAGATCGGCAAGAGATCGTCTACATCAACCACGAGTTTAACTCGTTAAGCTTTGTCGGTCTTCAAGGGTATGTTCTATACGGTATACATCTGCCCGTTGTTTGTATCTAATAGATAGATCTTGGTACATAGTTGTTCCCACCATAGGAATTTTTTTATTTTCTATGTTGTGAACCCTACAGTGGTATCAGAGCCGGATCTATGCGTAGATGCTTTACACGGGTAGTACACATATGAGTATCTGGGCGATGATGATCATGTTGTTGCACCTTAGTTGTAATTTTGGATATTGGTGGCATAGTGGGATGAAGCGGCCTAGACAAACTTTACATGTCCTCGCACATGAGACCTGTTCCACGCTTGACATGCAACTAGTTTGCATAAGTGGCTAGCGGGTGTCTGTCTCTCCTACTATAGTCAATATCTATTTTGCAATGAGTTGTCAACAATTTGGCTATCCTCGTTGTGGTTCATGTTCGTAGGTATGAACGTTCTATCTTCGAAAGCCCTAAGCCACGTAAAATTTGCAATGGATAAATAAGAGACGTCTAGTTTAGATTGTTGCTGGGATAGTGTTATGATATGGTGATGTTGTAAGTAGAAGTATGAGATGATACTCTTACAACACACATAATGTGTAAGTTCCATAGACCTTGGCCTTACACATATAGGTATGATAGTGATCATACCATGATGCACATGATAGAGATCATATGCGGGAACCATATCATTTCACTAATAAACATGTGATGTTTGATAACATATTATATTGCTTGTTTGGCGTTTTATTAGCATAATAAGATGGTCCCTCATTTAAATATCAAGATAAGAATGTGTTCTCCCTTAATATGCACCGATTATGTTTTTCGTCGCTGCAAGACATCACGTGATGATCGGGTGTTCTTGGATCCGCGACCATATTTCGGTTGTAAGACAGTTACACACGCGAATACTAAGGTTCTTACTTGGCGAGCCTAGGATATACAGAAATGGCCTCGGAACACGGACCGAAAGGTTAAGAATGAGTCAAATAGTAGATATGATGCCCATTTTATGCTCACTTTTGAAGCTACACCGACTCACGTGATGATCGGACTTGGTGTAGTGGATTTGGTTCATGTAATCACCAAAAAGACACGAGGGATGACGTTTTTGAGTGGGAGTTCATTCGTAATGTGGATTAGTTGAACTCAATCTATCATAAACTTAGTCTAAACTTTACAAATTCTGTTGTAGATGGCACCACCTGCTTTTAATTCCAATGTGTTCATGGAGAAAAAGAAACTTGCAACGAACGGTAGCAACTTTACCGAATGGGCCATGAATTTGAGGATTCTCCTCTCTGCTGCACAAAAGAAATATGTGCTAGAAGCGCCGCTAGGACCCCCACCTTTTGAGGATGCCCCTGACAAGGAGAAGAATGTCTATCAGACTCGTCAGGAGGACCACAACTTAGTTCATTGCGGCATATTGTATGGGCTAGAGCCAGAAATTCGAAAGCGTTTAGAAAACGGCAATGCATTTAATACAATGGGTGAGTTGAAAATGATTTTCGACACACATGCTACTGTAGAGAGCTACAATGCTTCAGAAAAGTTCTTTAGCTGCATGATGGAAGTGCACATCTCCGTTAGTGAGCATGTACTCAAGATGTCGGGTTATGCCGATAAGCTTGTGTCCTTGGGAATATATATTCCCATTGACTTAGGCATCCATCATGTTCTGCAGTCTCTGCCACCTAGCTATAAGAGCTTTGTGATGAACTATAATATGCAAGGCATGAAGAAGTCTCTCCCCGAGCTTCTGTCAATGCTTAAAACTGCAGAAGTGGAGATCAAAAAGGAACATCAAGTGTTGATGATCAATAGGAACACTGGTTTCAAGAAAGACAAGAAGGGAAAATGGAAGGGAAGTAAGGGCGGCAAGCCGGTTGTCGTGCCTGAAAAGAAACCCCGAGTTGGACCTAAGTCTGATACCGAGTGCTACTATTGTAAGGGGACTGGCCACTAGAAGCGCAACTGCCCCAAGTATTTGGCAGACAAGAAGGCCGGCAAGGAAAGCAAAGGTATATATGATATACATGTTATTGATGTGTACTTGACTAGTGCTCGCAGTAGCACCTGGGTATTTGATACCGGTTCAGTTGCTAATATTTGTAACTCGAATCAGGGGCTGCGAAACAAGCGACCGCTAGCAAGGGGTGAGGTCAAGATACGTGTCGGCAGTGGATCAAGCGTTGATGTGATCGCCGTCAGAACGCTACCTCTCCATTTGTCGTCGCGATTTGTTATAAACTTGAATAATTGTTATCTGGTGCCTACACTGAGCATAAACATTGTATCTGGATCGTGTTTGATGCAAAGTGGTTATTAATTTAAATCCGAGAACAATGGTTGTTCTATTCATATGAATGAAATCTTTTATGGTCATGCACCGATGATGAATGGTTTATTTCTATTAGATCTCGATAATAATGTTACACATATTCATAATGTTGATGCTAAAAGGATTAAACTTAATGATGATATATCCACATATATGTGGCACTGCCGTCTAGGTCATATTGGCGTTAAACGCATGAAGAAGCTCCATTCGGATGGACTTTTGGAATCACTTGATTTTGAATCATTTGATACATGTGAGCCATGCCTTATGGGCAAGATGACTAGAACGTCGTTCTCTGGTTCAATGGAATGGGCGACAGATTTATTGGAAATCATACATTCTGATGTATGTGGTCCAATGAGTGTGTCGGCGCGAGGTGGATATCGTTATTTTGTTACTTTCATGGATGATTTGAGTAGATACGGTTATATCTACTTGATGAAACACAAGTCTGAAACCTTTGAAAAGTTCAAGGAATTTCAGAATGAAGTGGAAAATCATCGTAATAGAAAGATCAAATTTCTACGGCCCGGCCGTGGAGGTGAGTATCTAAGTTACGAATTTAGCACTCACATGAAAGGGTGTGGAATTGTTTCACAACTCACACCACAACGAAATGGTGTGTCGGAACGTCGTAATCGTACTTTATTGGATATGGTTCGATCTATGATGTCTCTGACGGACTTGTCATTGTCATTTTGGGGTTATGCACTAGAAACTGCTGCATTCACTTTAAGTCGGGCACCATCTAAATCCGTTGAAAAGAGACTGTATGAATTGTGGTTTGGCAACAAACCTAAGCTGTCATTTCTTAAAGTTTGGGGATGCGATGTTTATGTGAAGAAACTTCAACCGGATAAACTCGAACCCAAAGCAGAAAAATGCGTCTTCATAGGATACCCTAAGGAAACTATTGGGTATTCCTTCTATCACAGATCCGAGGGCAAGGTTTTTGTTGCCAAGAATGGATCCTTTCTAGAGAAAGAGTTTCTCGCGAAAGGTGTGAGTAGTTGGAAGGTAGAACTCGAAGAGGTTATTGAACCTTCTCTTCAAAGTATGGCGAGTAGCGCAGCGCCGGAAGTTGTTCGGGAGTTGGCTTCACCTGTTGAAGAGGGAACTAATGATAATGATCATGAAACTCCGAAAGAGAGCACTACCGAACCTCACAAGTCTAGCAGGGCGCGTGCATCTCCCGAGCTGTACGGAAACCCTGTTATGAATTTCATGGTTTATGAAATTGATGACCCTGCGACATATGAAGAAGCGATGATGAGCCCGGATTCCAACAAATGGTTAGAAGCCATGAAATCCGAGATGGAATCCATGTATGAAAATCAAGTTTGGAACTTGGTGGAATTACCTCACGACCAAAAGGCCGTGGAGAGCAAATGGATTTTCAAAAGGAAAACTGATGCTAATGGTAATGTGACCCTCTATAAAGCTCAACTTGTCGCAAAGGGGTTTTGAAAAATTCAAGGAGTTGACTACGAAGAGACATTCTCTCCCGTAGAGATGCTAAAGTCAGTTAGGATTATGTTAGCAATTGCTGCATATTTCGATTATGAGATATGGCAGATGGATGTCAAAACCGCGTTTCTCAATGGTAATATTGAAGAAGAGTTGTATATGATACAACCAAAGGGTTTTGTCGATCCTAAGGATGCTAACAAGGTGTGCAAGCTTCAGCGATCCATCCATGGATTGAAGCAAGCATCACGAAGTTGGAATATCCGCTTTGATGAGGTGATCAAAGAGTTTGGATTTGTCCAAACTTAAGGAGAATCTTGTATTTACAAGAATGTGAGTGGGAGCAATGTGGCATTTCTGATATTATATGTGGATGACATATTATTGATCGGAAATGATATATATCTTTTAAATAGTGTTAAAAGTTATCTAAACAGCAAATTTTCAATGAAGGACCTAGGTGAAGCGTCATACATATTAGGCATAAAGATCTATAGAGATAGATCTAGGCGCCTAATAGGGCTATCGCAAAGTACATACCTTGATAAGATTTTAAAGAGGTTTAAAATGGACGGAAGTAAGAAGGGGTTCTTACCTATGTTGCAAGTCAAGACATTGAGTAAGACTCAAAGTCCGGCTACGGCGGAAGAAAGAGAGATAATGAACAAAGTCCCATATGCTTCAGCGGTAGGCTCTATAATGTAAGCCATGCTATGTACAAGACCGGATGTGGCACATGCTATTAGTTTGACTAGTAGGTACCAATCGGATCCAGGTTCGGAACACTGGATAGCGGTCAAGAATATCCTTAAGTACTTACGAAGAACTAAGGATATGTTTCTTGTATACGGAAGTGAAGAAGAGCTCGTCGCTAAGTGTTATGTCGACATAAGCTTTGACACCGACCCAGATTACTCTAAGTCTCAATCCGGATACGCATTTCTCATGAATGGCGGAGCGGTTAGTTGGAGGAGCTCCAAACAACCTGTGGTGGCGGGATCAACAACGGAGGCCGAATATGTTGCTGCTTCGGAAGCGGCTCAGGAATCGGTTTGGATGAAGGAGTTCATATCCGAACTAGGTGTGGTTGCAAGCGCGTTGGACCCAATGGTGACCTATTGTGACAACAATGGTGCCATTTCCAATGCCAAAGAACCAAGGTCTCACAAGAATTCCAAGCATATTAAGCGCCGGTTTCACTCCATCCGCGAGCATGTCAAGGATGGAGATATAAATATTTGTAAAGTACACACGGATCTCAATGTAGCAGATCCGTTGACTAAAACTCCCCCTAGAGCAAAACATGATCAACACCAGAACTCCATGGGTGTTAGATTCATCACTATCTAACTAGATTATTTTCTCTAGTGCAAGTGGGAGACTGAAGGGAATATGCCCTGAGAGGCAATAATAAAGTGTTTATTATGTGTATTCCAAGTATATGATAGATGTTTATTTTGCATGATATAATTTTATTAATACGGAAACATTAATACATGTGTGTTTAATAAACAAACAGAAAGTTCCTAGTTATGCCTCTCTCATAAACTAGCTCGTTGATTAACAAGATGATCAAGGTTTCATGATCATGGACATTGGATGTTGTTAATAACCGGATCACAACATTAGTGTAATGGTGTGATGAACATTCATCCGAAGTATAACATTACGATCAAAGTCGTTGAGTTTGTATTGCTATAACAACTTACAAAGTTATCCTAATCCTTAGACCATGATATCATGTCAATCACTAACACCGGAAGAGTTTCTTGATAACATCAAATGTCACACCATAACAGGGTGCTTATAAAGATGGGTTTAGAACTAATAAAGTGTTATGTTGAGTCCCATGGATCGAGAGTGGAATTTTTTCATCCCGATGATGGATAGATATACTCTGGGCCCTCTCGGTGATATCACATTGGTTAGCTTGCAAGCAAGTGATTTGATCACTAGAATGTTATATCATGGGAACGAGAAAAGACTGCATTTCAGTAATGAGATCAAACTAGGTATGGAGATACCGATGATCGAATATCGGAAATGTAATATATCGTGAAACAAAGGGATTAAGATACTAGCATAAAAGGTTCCGACGATCACAAGAAAGTCATCGTTGAATGTGTGGGAGTCAGTATGGGTCTCCAGATCCCACTTCTGATTATTGATCCGAGAGGGGTCTCGATCATGTCCGCATTATTCACGAACCGTAGGGTGACACACTTAAGAGACACCGACATCCAATTAGATCAAAAGTTTCATGCCGGAAAGAATAACAAGCGCAGGAATTTATTTCACTAGATACCGAAACAGGTTTTCGGGTGAAATTGCATAAAGTGGTTATGCATGTGAAATAGAATTGTAGCAAGGGGTTATATGTGAATGTTTGTCATTAAAGTAATTGACAAAATTCTGAATAAATAAAAGAGATTAATGAGAGTTTGCATTAAATTTGGTGGAAATTTAATTGCAAGTTTGTGTGGGATTTTGAGTGGAGGGAAATGAAGAGGTTTTTGTGAGTGGAGTGTCCACCCACATGAATGAAGGAGGGGAGGGGGCAGCCCCCATGGCCAGCGGCCACCCCCTTGGGTCCCCCCTCCTCCTATAAAAGGCACCCCTCTCCTCACTTCTCACTCACACCTCCTCATGAAGGATCTCTCTCCCCCTCTAGAATTTATCCCCATGGTCTCGGACTAGCGAGATACATGTTCCCGGTGGCTATTCGGAAATAAAGAGTTGTGCTTCCGCTGCATCGCTGGAGCGAGGAGGCGGAGGTTGCCCGGTGCCTCGGACGTGTGTGCGAGCACGGATGCGCTGCTGATTTGCGGTGCTAGGACTTCCTCTCGATCTTGAGATCGGCAAGAGATCGTCTATATCAACCACGAGTTTAAATCGATAAGCTTTGTCGGTCTTCAAGGGTATGTTCTCTACGGATATACATCCGCCCATTGTTTGTATCTAGTAGATAGATCTTAGTACATAGTTGTTCCCATCGTAGGAATTTTTTTGTTTTCTATGTTGCTGTAACATCCCTAAAATCATGATTTCAAAAGTTTGCATATCATCCATGCATTCATAATCATTTTAGGATCATTTTCATTGTCACTTCAAAAACAGAAGCATTTGAGTGTCTGTTATTTTATGTGAGCAAAACTTTGACCCAATGTTACTCTCTAGTAAGAGATTATTTGTTTTAAACCAAAGATGTTTGATCCTAAGTTGTTTGATAATTTCCAAAGCTTGGACAAAGATTTCAAAACAAAGAAACAAATTTAAAACCATTTTTATGTCTTTTCTAAGCAATTGGTAAAACTTGATTTTTTTTAAAATTCCAAGGTGCCAAATTATTATCAAGCGTACAACATTGTTCTGCAACCAATTGTGTACAAATTTCACTTTACAAAAATCCATAACAATTTTGAATTCAATTTGGTTTGAAACTGAAATTCAAACAGAAAAAGAAAAAGGTAAAAGAATAAGAAATGGGCCGGCGCCACCCTTTCGACCCAGTAGCCAAAACAGCCCACCCGGGATTTCCTTTCCCCCTCTGTTTCTCACTTGACGCGCACCACTCATTGTGACAACCCACATGCCCCGTCATCGTCGTCCCCAAACCCCGCCCACGACCTGGCCTTGCTGTTTCCTCCTCCTCCTTCACTGCCGCGTTTAAAATCGATTGATTGTCGTTGATTGCATGCGTAATTATCGCCCTGCTCCTGGCTACTTAATCACCTCACCACCACGGTAATTTTCCCCCACTTTCCTCGCTCATTCCGCCACCAGGCTGCGCGCATTCGAGCTCAAACCGCCGCTGTACCGACGACCTCCGGCGATTGATTCCGGTGAGCCTCGACCGCCCCTTTGCCTCTGCTTCAAACGAGCGTGGTCAGCATGTTCTTGCGCATCCCCTGATGCCTTTCATTTGCTTTCTCGTGACCCAAGTCGCCGTTCCCGTTCGTTCCCGCAAACGTCAGTGCCGCCGCCCAACTCCGACGAGAAATACTGGTAATCTTCGAGCGCCCCTTGCTTCCCCCTTGACCATGTTGTGTTTGCCACAAACTTGCGCACCTACTGACACAAATGGTTCGTTGTAGGGAGGTCTACATCATCGGCAACATCATCGTCAGCAAGAACCCGACGTTGTCCGCAAGTCCAACGAGCCCCAGCGACCTCTACAACGCGCCCCGACCCTGCCTGTCTGCACGTTGAGCTTCCTCGTGATCTTGCGAGTCTGGTAAGCCACACCGCAACCCCCAGCCCCTCCTGTATTCGCCAGAACGTCGTCGCCATTGCGCCGCCGCCGCGTCGTCATCGCTAGCGCCTCCGATCCATGGTCGCATGCTTAGCTACCGTTGGATCTAGATCCAGCGCATAGGAATAGATCACTTAACGAAGGGGTACGGTTAGATCTGGCCCGTGCATCTTCATTTAGATCGTGCGGTCATGAAGCGCGATCCACGCGAACCGGTACGCACCAATCAGATCATGACGCGTGTCTGTGTTTAAATTTAAAAACAAAATTTAGATCTATTGGATGTTCAAACTTGCAAAGTTCATAACTTTTGATCCCCACGTTCAAATTTTGCAAATTTTATATCATTGGAATCAGGATAAAGAATTCTATCCATTTATGCAATATGTTTAATATTTTGCTTCTGTAAAATCGGTTATTTTTGCAGAGACAATTATAGGCTTAATTTGAGTATAGAAATTATTTGAAAATGATTTAAAGACTAAATAAAGTTTATTTAGTGTGTATTTGTCTTGTTTATGATTCAGTACTGTATACTTTTCTTGTTTGGTGTAGAAAATCATCACATGGCATTTGCATGCATTCATATATTTTTGCTTGTATATTTTTGATATGTGAATTTGGTGCTATCATTTTATGTGTAGATTTTGGTGCTAATAGTGATTATGGTTGTGAAGATTGTTGCTACTCCCCCAACTACCAAGGCAAGTGGTTATTCATATAATTTTGTCCCAATATTTTTACCTATGCAGTAGAAATATTTTGTATAGGTCTTTCATGAATATTTTGCTAAGTATCTATATGCTATGCTTGGGAAATCCTAGTAGTTGTAGAAATGATATTTAATTTAAGATACTTGTTATTGCCATGCTTAGCCTAGCTAATAGCAACCAAGGGTGGAATGTAATCATGCTATGGAAAATATTGTTAAAGTCTTTGACTTATGGTTTTGCTTAATAAAACAACTAAGTGAATGAAACACCTGGGTGGAATGGTAATTGCTTGGTGGATTTTGGTTGAGTGGTTACACAAGGCCCATTTCTATGGTTTACCTTGTGTATCTCACTTGTGGATTGCCACCCAGGAACAAAGGGATTTGCGATGCCAAATGTTAAGAAGCTTCTAGTGCAGCCACATGGCATTATGGGCTCTGCCTGGATCATATAGGTTGCAATAACTTAGCCAAATGGACAGTTGGTGGTAGGGGAATGATAGGTTTGGAGCACGTCCATTTTGGTCTAAAGGAAGGCTTCTGAAAGGTCCTGTCTTGGTGAAAATCAAGTCTTGTGGGGAAAGTGCACAGCCTCTGCAGATAGAAGAATCTAAGTACTTAGCCATGTCCCTGGTATTGGAAAATTTGAGCATCAAGACATGGAAGCTATCAAGAATCTCCTCATCCCAATTTTCTAAGTTAAAACTTGTGGTTGAACAAGGGTGAACGTTCACCAATTTCTATTGGTGGTTCCTTGGGAAAATTTTGTCAAAGAAAAACTTAGTGTTTTCAACTAATAGGTAAAACATATTTTGAGCAAAGCAAGCCTAAGCTACTCTTAGCCAAATTCATTTAGTAACTAGATGTTAATATTCTACTAAGGTATCACTTGTCAATACTATTCCAATGTATTGACCCACTGTGGTTGTAACTTGTGATGTTGCAGGTTACTCTGATGATGATTAGGGGTTATGAGTCTACACTCAACATGCTTGCCTGTGGCACATGAAGATGAAGACTTTATTTATATTGTTTTGATTAAACTCTTGTATTAGGACTATGGCCATGGAGTTGTAAAAGACTAAGTTATCTCTGGAATGACGATGTAATAATGACCTCTGTTTCTGTGTACTTCATCTTAAACTGTGGATGCTAGCATTTGATCTAGGGACTAGAATTGCAATCACAGGGATCCTTACCTTTATAAGGGTGGGATCTTACAGTTGCAAACCCTACACTTGCAACCTAGTTGTCCAAGGCAGTGCCCATATGCCATGTGGTTGCACTAGAAGCTTCTCAACTCTAAACATCTCAAATCCCTTGGTCCTGGGTGGCAAACCACAAGGTAAACCATATAAATGGGCCTTGTGTAACCACTCAACATAAACCAACCATACCATTCCACCTAGGTGATTCATTCACATAGTTGTTTTATTAATCAAAAACACAAGTCATAGACTTAGCAAATTTTCATAGCATGAATATTCCACCCTTGTTTTCTACTAGCTAGGATAAGCATAATAGTATAGAAAGTTTCTTAACTTAAGGAAAAATCTACTAAGACAACAACTACTAGGATTTCCCAAGGCATAACATAGTATATACTTAGAAAATATTCATGCAAATCCTACTCAAAATATCACAAATGCATATATAAAATAATAGGACAAAATATGAGGCATCACTTGCCTTGATAGTTGGGGGAGTAGGAACAATCCTCACAATCACAATCACCACAATCACCAAAATCTACACATAAAATCATAATACCAAATTCACATTCAATATTCAAACAAAAATACATATGAATGCATGAAAATGCAATGAAATGATTTTTATACACTAAAAAAGTCAAACCAAAAAGTACTGAGCACAAAGTAAACTTTCCAAAGTCTAAACAAACTCAAATTTACTCTAAAACAATTTTTTAAACATTTTATATATCCAAAATAAGCCTACAAATGGTTCTGCAAATAATCCCATTTTTTCAGAGGCAAAATACTAATTCAAGGCCATAGATGTGTAAGGCTTAATTTTCTGAATCCATTGATATATTATTTGCAATTTTTGGACAAACAGATCAAAAGATATGAATTTTACAAGTTAATTCATCTAATAGATTCAAAATCAAATTTTAAAACAGAACCAGTGACACGCGGCGCCATCTGATTGGCCCGTACCACTTCGTTCAGGATCGAGTTTCCGCACCGTTAGATCAAGTCAGATCCAATGCGCCAGATCTAAGCATAACGGTTCAGTAAGTGATCTAATCTACGACGTAGGATCTAGATCTAGCGGCTCTGGATCAAACGACCAAAACCGAGCGGCGCTGATGCCGTTGGCGGTGGCGGCGCTACTGCCAGTGACGCACTGGAGGTGCTAGGGGGTAAGGGGGTTGTGGAGAGGCTTACTAGAGTCGCGTGAACACGAGAAAGCTCAAGGAGGTCGTGGTTTGGACAGGGGCGTACTGTCGCGGGCACGGAAGCTCGTCGGAGTTGGTTCTGGCGTCGGGCTTTCACAAACAGAGACGGAGGCGATGACCTAGGTCACCATAGGGAAAACTAGAGGCATATGTGACTGCGCAAAGACACGGCGAACCTAGTCGTATGGGGCAGAGGTCAAGGGGCGATCGGAGATTACCGTAATTGCTTGTCGGAGTCGAGCGGCGCCTCGGTTGTTCACAGAGGTTGACGGGGACGGCGACCTGGGGAGATTTGGGACAGACCAGAGGCATGGTTAGACGCGCAAGGACATGACTAATAGGTTTGCATGAACGCGAGACAGAGGGGCGCACGGGGCTCACCGTAATGCGTCGCCGGAGTTTGTCGGGCAGCGGCGGTGCGAGCTCAATTACTGGCGGCCTGGGGGCGCTCTAGTGGTCCTGATTGGGGGGAAATGATGCGGGGGCAGAGGGGGTTAAGTAGCTGCTCGAGGGGGAGGGATTAACTCCTGAAATCAATCGGAATCAATGAGTGTTGATTTTAAGAAACGGTAGCGGCGGAGCTAGTCGTCGTGCGAAATTTAGGGACGAAGGGATGAGGTGGCAGTGGGGCGTGCTGTCAGCGAGCGGGTGCGGCGTGGACGCGTGAGAAATAGAGGGGGAGGGGGAACCCGGGTCGGCTTGCTGGGCCGAAAGGTTTGCTTGGCTAAATAGGCAGCGCCTAGTTTTATTTTTTTCTTTATCCTTTTTCTTTTTTTTGATTTTTAGAAATGGTTTTGAAACCCTAATTCAAATCTGTTTGAATTCAAACCTTTACCAAACTTTTGTATGGTGATCCTAGTTTTCAAAAGTGTGTCAAACACATCTATTCACTCAAAAACACTTTGGTCTTTGAAATAAAAATAAAACCATGTCCCATATATAGAATATAATGAGGGGTTTAAATATGGTTTCACTTAGGGTTTTAGTTTGAAAATTTTATGCAAGCTCAAAATGCCATGATAATATGAATGCAATGCATGATTTAGTATTTCATTAAATTTGGGATGTTACAATATACATCCCTAGAGAACATACCCTTGAAGACCGACAAATCTTAACGAGGTTGAACTTGTGGATGATGTAGACGAACGCTTGCCAATCTCAAGATCAAGAGGAAGTCCTAGCGCCGCAAATCAGCGACGCATCTTTGCTCGCACACACGTCCGAGCCACCGAGCAACCTCCGCCTCCTCGCTCCAGCGATGTAGCGGAAGTAACAACTCTTTCTTGCCGAAAAGCCACCGAGAACATGTATCTTGCTAGTCCGAGACCATGGGGAATAAACTAGAGGGGGAGAGAGATCCTTCACGAGGAGGTGTGAGTGAGATAGAGGGAAAGGGGGCTTTATATAGGAGGGAGAGGCACCCCAAGGGGGTGGCCGGCGCATGGGGGCTGCCCCTCCCCTCTTCCATTCATGTGGGTGGAGCTCCCACTCACAAAATAGCCCCTTAATTTGTCCACTCAAAATCCCACTCAAAATTCCCATTAAATTTCCACAAAATCTAATGCAATCTCTCTTTAAATAAAACTCTATTAATTTATGCAGAATTTTGTCAATTACCATAATGGACAAACATTCACATATAACCCATTGCTAGTATTTCATTTCACATGCAGAAACACTTGCAGCAATTTCACCCGAAAACAGTTTCGGTGTCTAGTGAAATAAATTCCTGCGCTTTGTTAATCTTTTTAGCATGATCCAAATGGTGTCGGTGTCTCTTAAGTGTGTCACCCTACTGTTCGCGAATAATGTGGACATGATCGAGACCCCTCTCGGATCAATAATCAGAAGCAGGACCTGGAGATCCATACTGACTCCCACACATTCAACTATGACTTTCTTGTGATCGTGAGAACCTTTTACGCTAGAATATCAATCCCTTTGTCTCGCGATATATTACATGTCCGAGATTCGATCATTGGTGTCCTCATACCTAGTTTGATATCGTTACTGACATGTACTCTTTTCTCATTCCCATGATGTAACATTCTAGTGATCAAATCACTTGCTTGCAAGCTAACCAATGTGATATCATCGAGAGGTCCCAGAGTATATCTATCCATCATCGGGATGAACAAATTCACTCTTGATCGATGGGCCTCAACATAACACTTTAGTAGTACTGAACCCATCTTTAGAATCACCCTGTTACGGTGTGACATTTGATGTTATCAAGATACTCTTCTAGTGTTAGTGATTGACATGATCTCATGGTCTAAGGATTAGGATTACTTCGTATGATGTTATAGCAATATAAACTCAATGACTTTGATTGTAATGTTATACTTCGGACAAATATTCATCACACCATTCCAATAATGTTATGACCTCGTTATTAAGAACATCCAATGTCCATGATCGGGAAATCTTGATCATCTTGTTAATCAATGAGCTAGTTTATAAGAGTCATAACTAGGAAGTCTCTGTTTGTTTATTAAACACACATGTATTAAAGTTTCTATATTAATACAATTATAGCATGCAAAATAAACATCTATCATATACTTGGCATAACTAGGAAGTTTCTGTTTGTTTATTAAACACACATGTATTAATGTTTCTGTATTAATACAATTATAGCATGCAAAATAAACACTATCATATACTTGGAATATATATAATAACCACTTTATTATTGCCTCCCAGGCCATATTTCCTTTAGTGTCCTTCTTTTACATTCCTGGATCTTCATTATGCATAATAATAGAGTTCTGGTGTTGATCATGTTTTTCTCTAGGGAGAGTTTTAGTCAACAGGTCTGCTACATTGAGATCCGTGTGTACTTTACAAATATTTATATCTCCATCCTTGACATGCTCGCGGATGGAGTGAAACCGGCGCTTAATATGATTGGAATTCTTGTGAGACCTTGGTTCTTTGGCATTGGCTATGGATCCATTGTTGTCACAATATATCACCATTGGGTCCAACACGCTTGCAACCACACCTAGTTCAATTATGAATTCCTTCATCCAAACTGCTTCCAGAGCCGCTTCCGAACAGCAACATATTCGGCCTCCGTTGTTGATCCTGCCACCACGGGTTATTTGGAACTCCTCCAACTAACCGCTCCACCATTCATGAGAAATACGTATCCGGATTGAGACTTAGAGTCATCTGGATCGGTGTCAAAGCTAGCATGGACATAACACTTAGCGACGAGCTCTTCTTCACCTCCGTACACAAGAAACATATCCTTAATTCTTCTCAAGTACTTAAGGATATTCTTGACCGCTATCCAGTGTCCCGATCCTAGATCAGATTGGTATCTACTAGTTAAACTAATAGCATGTGCCACATCCGGTCTTGTACATAGCATGGCATACATTATAGAGCCTATGGCTGAAGCATAGGGGACTTTTTCCATTATCTCTCTTTCTTCCGACGTAGCCGGACTTTGAGTCTTACTCAACGTCTTTCCTTGTAACATAGGTAAGAACCCTTTCTTACTTCTATCCTTTTTAAATTTCTTTAAAATCTTATCAAGGTATGTACTTTGCGATAGCCCTATTAGGTGCATAGATCTATCCCTATAGATCTTTATGCCTAATATGTATGACGCTTCACCTAGGTCCTTCATTGAAAATTAGTTGTTTACATAACTTTTAACACTGTTTAAAAGATCTATATAATTTCCGATCAATAATATGTCATCCACATATAATATCAAAAATGCCACATCGCTCCCACTCACTTTCTTGTAAATAAAAGCCTCTCTATGATTTTGGATAAATCCAAATGCTTTGATCACCTCATCAAAGCGGAGATTCCACCTTCGGGATGCTTGCTTCAGTCCATAGATGGATCGGTGAATCTTGCATACCTTGTCAGCATCCTTAGGATTGACAAAACCCTTTTGTTGTACCATATACAACTCTTCTTCAATGTTGCCATTGAGGAATGCATTTTTGACATCCATCTACCAGATCTCATAGTCGAAATATGCAGCAATTGCTAACATAATCCTAACTGACTTTAGCATCGCTACGAGAGAGAATGTCTCATCGTAGTCAACTCCTTGAATTGGTCGAAACCCTTTTGTGACAAGTCGAGCTTTATAGATGGTTATATTACCATCAGCATCAGTTTTCCTTTTGAAAATCTATTTATTCTCCACGGCCTTTCGGTCGTGAGGTAAGTCCACCAAGGTCCAAACCTGGTTTTCATACATGGATTCCATCTCATATTTCATGGCTTCTAACCATTTGTTGGAATCCAGGCTCATCATCGCTTCTTCATACGTCGCAGGGTCATCAATTTTATCGACCATGAAATTCATAATAGGATTTTTGTGCAGCTCGGGAGCTACACGCGTCCTGCTAGACCTGCGAGGTTTGGTAGTATTCTCTTTCGGAGCTTCATGACCGTTATCATTAGTTCCCTCTTCATTTGGTGAAGTCAACTCCGGAACGGCTTCCGGCGCTGCGCTACTCGCCATATTATGAAGAGAAGGTTCTACAACCTCTTCGAGTTCTACCTTCCGACTACACACACCTTTCATGAGAAACTCTTTCTCCGGAAAGGATACATTCTTGGCAACAAAAACCTTGCCCTCGGATCTGTGATAGAAGGAATACACAATAGTTTCCTTAGGGTATCCTATGAAGACGCATTTTTCTGCTTTGGGTTCGAGTTTATCCGGTTGAAGTTTCTTCACATAAACATCGCATCCCCAAACTTTAAGAAATGACAGCTTAGGTTTGTTTCCAAACCACAATTCATACGGTGTCTTTTCAATGGATTTAGATGGTGCCCGGTTTAAAGTGAATGCAGCAGTTTCTAGTGCATAACCCCAAAATGATAGTGGCAAGTCCGTCAGAGACATCATAGATCGGACCATATCCAGTAGAGTACGATTACGATGTTCCGACACACCATTTCGCTCTAGCGTTCCGGCAGGTGTGAGTTGTGAAACTATTCCACACTCTTTCATATGTGTTCTAAACTCGTAACTTAGATACTCACCTCCACGGTCGGACCATAGAAATTTGATCTTTCTATTACGATGATTTTCCACTTCATTTTAAAATTCCTTGAATTTCTCAAAGGTTTCAGACTTGTGTTTTCTTAAGTAGATATAACCGTATCTACTCAAATCATTCGTAAAAGTAAAAAAATAACTATATCCACCTCGCACCGACACACTCATTGGACCACACACATTAGAGTGTATGATTTCCAGTAAATCTGTCGCGCGTTCCATTGAACCGGAAAACGGCGTTCTAGTCATCTTGCCCATAAGGCATGGCTTACATGTATCAAATGATTCGAAATCAAGTGATTCCAAAAGTCCATATGAATGGAGCTTCTTCATGCGTTTAACGGCAATATGACCTAGACGGCAGTGCCACATATATGCGGATATATCATCATTAAGTTTAATCCTTTTAGCATAAACATTATGAGTATGTGTAACACTATTATCGAGATCCAACAGAAATAAACCATTCATCATTGGTGCATGACCATAAAAGATACCATTCATATAAATTGAACAACCATTATTTTCGGATTTAAATGAATAACCACTGCGTATCAAACATGATCCGGATACAATGTTCATGCTCAGTGCTAGCACAAGTTAACAATTATTCAATTTTATAACTAATCCCGATGGTAAGTGGAGAGGTAGCGTTCCGAAGGCGATCACATCAACGCTTGATCCGTTGCCGACACGCATCCTCACCCCTTTCTAGCGGTCGATTGTTCCGCAGCCCCTGATTCGAGTTACAAATAGTAGCAACCGATCCGGTATCAAATACCCAGGTGCTACTTCGAGTACTAGTCAAGTACACATCAATAACATGTATATCGTATATACCTTTATTTGCCTTGCCGGCCTTCTTGTTGCCAAATACTTAGGGCAGTTGCGCTTTCGTTGTCCAGTCCTCTTGCAATAATAACACTCGGTATCAAACTTAGGGCCAACTCGGGATTTCTATTTAGGTACGACAACCGGTTTGCCGCCCTTATTTCCCTTCTGTTTACCCTTCTTGTCTTTCTTGAAACTGGTGGTCTTATTGATCATCAACACTTTATGTTACTTCTTGACTTCCACCCATGCAGTCTTAAGCATAGACAGAAGCTCGGGGAGAGACTTCTTCATGCCCTGCATGTTATAGTTCATCACGAAGCTCTTGTTGCTAGGTGGCAGATATTGGAGAACACGATGTATGCCTAAGTCAATGGGGATCGATATTCCCAAGGACACAATCTTATCGGCGTACCCCGACCTCTTGAGTACGTGCTCACTAACAGAGTTGTTCTCTTCCATCATGCATCTAAAGAACTTTTCTGAAGCATTATAACTCTCTACAGCAGCATGGGTGTCGAAAATAATTTTCAACTCTCCCATTGTATCAAAGGCATTAACATTTTCAAAACGCTTTCGAAGTTTTGGATCTAGCCCATACAATATGCCGCAATGAACTAAGTTGTGGTCCTCCTGACGAGTCTGATAGGCATTCTTTTCCTCGTCAGGGGCATCATCAAGTGGTGGGGGGCCTAGCAGCGCTTCTAGCACATATTGCTTTTGTGCAGCATTGAGGAACAACCACAAATTCATGAACCATTTGGTAAAGTTGCTACCGTTCATTGCAAGTTTATCTTTCTCCATGAACACATTGAAATTAAAAGCAGGTGGTGCCATCTACAACAGAATTGTAAAGTTTAGACTAAGTTTATGATAGATCGAGTTCAACTAATCCGAATTAAGAATGAACTCCCACTCAAAAACAACATCCCTCGTGCCTTTTTGGTTATTACATGAACCAAATCCACTACACCAAGTCTGATCATCACGTGAGTCGGTGTAGCTTCAAAGTCGAGCATCCATATGGGCATCATATCTTTCATATGACTCATGCTTAACCTTTCCGTTCGTGTTCCGAGGCCATGTCTTCACATGCTAGGCTCGCCAAGTAAGAACCATGGTATTTGCGTGTGTAAACTTTCTTACACCCAAAATATGATCGTGGATCCAAGAACAACCGATCATCATGTGATGTCTTAGAGCGGTGAAAAATAATCGGTGCATACTTAAGAGAGAACACATTTTTATCTTGATATCTAAATGAGGGATATCTTATTATGCTAATAAAATGCCAATAAAAAATATAAGATGGAACAAACATCACATGTGAAAAAGTGAAATGATATGGTTCTTGCACTTGATCTCCATCATGTGCATCGTGGTATGATCCTCATCATTCCTTTATGTGTAAGTCTAAGGTCTATGGAACTTACACGCTATGTGTGTTGTAAGAGTATCAAATTATACTTTTACTTACAACATCACCATATCATGACACTAGCCTAGCAACAATCTAAACTAGACGCTTCTAATTTATCCATTGCAAGTTTTACATGGCTTAGGGATTTCGAAGATAGAACCGTTCTTACCTACGAACATGAACCACAATGAGGATAACCAAATTTTTTAAAACTCGTTGCAAATTAGATATTTGACTATATTAGGAGAGACAGACACCCGCTAGCCACTTATGCAAAACTAGTTGCATGTCAAGCGTAGAACAGGTCTCATGTGCGAGGACATGTAAAGTTTGTCCGGGACGCTTCATCCCACTATGCCACCAATATCCAAAGTACGACTCAGAATCAATAACATGATCATCATCGCCCACATATACATATGTGTACTACCCGTGCAAAGCATCTACGCATAGAACATGGCTCTGATACCACTGTAGGGTTCGCAACATAGAAAACAAAAAAAGTTCCTACGATGGGAATAACTATGTACCAAGATCTATCTACTAGATACAAGCAACGGGCGAATATACATCCATAGAGTACATACCCTTGAAGACCGACAAAGTTTAACGAGGTTGAACTCATGGATGATGTAGACGAACGCTTGCCGATCTCAATATTGAGAGGAATTTCTAGCGCCGCAAATCAGAGGTGCATCGGTGCTCACACACACGTCCGAGCCACCGAGAAACCTCCACCGCCTTGCTCCAGTGATGCAGCGTAAGCAACAACTCTTTCTTGCCAAAAATCCACCAGGAACATGTATCTCGCTAGTCCGAGACCATGGGGAATAAACTAGAGGGGGAGAGAGATCCTTCACGAGGAGGTGTGAGTGAGAGAGAGGGAGAGGGGGATTTATATAGGTGGGAGGGGCACCCCAAGGGGGTGGACTGCGCATGGGGGCTGCCCCTCCCCTCCTCCATTCATGTGGGTGGAGCTCCCACTCACAAAATAGCCCCTTCATTTCTCCACTCAAAATCCCACTCAAAATTCCTATTAAATTTCCACCTAATTTAATGCAATCTCTCTTTAAATAAAACTCCTATTATTTATTCAGAATTTTGTCAATTACCATAATGGAAAAACATTCACATATAACCCCTTGCTAGTATTTCATTTCACATGCAGAAACACTTTCAGCAATTTCACCCAAAAACAGTTTCAGTGTCTAGTGAAATAAATTCCTGCGCTTTGTTAATCTTTTCAGCATGAAACTATTTGTTCCAAATGGTGTCGGTGTCTCTTAAGTGTGTCATCCTACGGTTCGAGAATAATGTGGACATGATCGAGACCCCTCTCGGATCAATAATCATAAGAGGGGCCTAGAGATCCATATTGACTCCCACACATTCAACTATGACTTTCTTGTGATCGTGAGAACCTTTTACGCTAGAATCTTAATCCCTTTGTCTCGCGATATATTACATGTTCGAGATTTGATCATCGGTATCCTCATACCTAGTTTGATCTCGTTACTGACATGTACTCTTTTCTCGTTCCCGTGATATATCATTATAGTGATCAAATCACTTGCTTGCAAGCTAACCAATGTGATATCACCAAGAGGGCAAGAGTATATCTATCCGTCATCGGGATAAAAAAATCCACTCTTGATCCATGGGCCTCAATATAACACTTTAGTAGAACTGAACCCATCTTTATAATCACCCTGTTACGGCGTGACGTTTGATGTTATCAAGATACTCTTCCAGTGTTAGTGATTGACATGATCTAATGGTATAAGGATTAGGATTACTTCGTATTATGTTATAGCAATATAAACTCAATGACTTTGATCGTAATGCTATACTTCGGATGAATGTTCATCACACCATTCCAATAATGTTGTGACCTCATTATTAACAACATCCAATGTCCATGATCAGGAAACCTTGATCATCTTGTTAATCAACAAGCTAGTTTATAAGAGAGGCATAACTAGGAACTTTCTATTTGTTTATTAAACACACATGTATTAATGTTTCCGTATTAATACAATTATAGCATGCAAAATAAACATCTATCATATACTTGGAATATATAATAACCACTTTATTATTGCCTCTCAGGACATATTCCCTTCAGTATCCTTCTTTTACATTCCTGGATCTTCATTATGCATAATAATAGAGTACAAAGGATATAATGAGGATAATTACATGCAACAATGAACTGAACAACTGAAAAACTGAACAACTTATATGTAGAAAATGAATTCAATAACTTACATAAAATAGCAACTCATGAGAGATTTGTCGAGGGCGTCGAAATTGTATAACTGGAAGAGTTCTGGAAACTCAACATGGACCTCTCCGGCTTGGAAATAGTACTCACGTGGGACTTTTGTTGTGATCATTGTTCTGTACTACTTTATGACTCTCAAGTATCATTCATGGAGATTCCGCATTTGTGTTGGCAGTTCTCGCAACTTCTCTTTGCTGACCAAATCCATCCCTGGGACATATCTAGGGACTACATCAGCCTTGGGTCACTTGTCGTCTTGGGAACCTAGCAATTCAGCAACACTCACACCCATAGCGGCCACCAACCTCACAGCTTCTTCCATATCCTGTTGCGGCAGCTGGGGAACGTCTTTGGATAACACCTTGAGGGCTGGGATCGATTGTTCGGCCTGTTCTCCCAGCTGGGAAACATCCCTCTTCTTTTCCCGCTTGTAGTTTTACTTGATTTTCTCCCGCTTGCACTTATACTTGATTTGCTCTTCGTCACTTCCTTCTGAAGTGTGTGTTGATAGTCATGAGGCTTATGGTGCAACTCATATTGCAATTTTGTGTTAAAAAATCAAGTTCATACACTTTTTGCTTCTCGGGTATATCGGGGCAGGCTCGGGTTTCTTCTTTAGAAAAAGCACATCATAATTGGCCTTTGTGATCTCTGTGTTTTCCTTGCCAGTATGATCGTAAGGTCTGATTGGAAGATTCTTATGAGGTACTCTTGGGAGGAGCGGCATTCTTCGATTTGGGTTGTTGCGTCGGTTAGTACTCATCGACGGAGCATGCTTCCTCTTATTGTCCTTAGCAGGCTGACCCTGCGGCGAAGACAGCTGGCCCTGCGGTGGAGATCGATATGGACTCGCATTTTGGTCGCCGTAGTCATGGGGTGGGCTTCTTGGAGGTGATGGGGGTGAAGATGACCTGCGATGACTTGGAGGCGGTGTTGGCCTTGGCACCGAGCTTGGAAGCTTGATGTTGTCCTTGTCCCATAGAATGATATCACCCAGTACTTCTCCGAGTGTCCTCTCACCTTCAGGTCTAGGGATGTCAAGATCCATTGAGTCCCACCCCGTTATGATTTGATCCACCCCGACTTTAGCATAGCCAGCTGGAATCTCACGGCCATGCCAGCGTGCGTCGGGTGGACAAGGTAAAGCACATCCGCATGCCACCTTCACGGATATATTCTTCACCTTCTGATGGAGCTCACAATATATCCGCTCCTTGATTCCATCCATGGGGTAGACGGGACCACCATCTATCATCCGTGCATCATGAGACGGGACCTCCGATTCAGACACTCTGCTTCTACGCTAAGATGGGTCAACGGTAATATTGAGTGCAGGATCCGCAGGCGTGCTACTCCTATAAGTTCATCAATCTGCTGTTGCTGCTGCTTGTCAATTCTTGCTAGCAACTGGTTGAACCTGTCTCCCTCCTCCTCTCATCACTTCTTTGCTCTCTCTTGGCTTCTATAAGTATCTTTGTCTTTGGGAAACCCAATCTCCCACGTATAACTAGGGCCAAGGCCTCATACTCGTCCTCCGTGTTCATCATTCCCGATGACCTTTGTCAGCAAGTCTTTCTCTCTATCAGGACGGAACTTTGTTTTCCCCTCTTTAATTTCTTTCTCCACTTTCAGCCATGTTGATGAGTGCATATTTGCAACAGGTTTTATATTATTATTTTGCACTGTAGTGGTAGGATCTTGGTACTTTATGGCATTCGCGCGCAACTTTTATGTCTATTTTCACCAGGATCAGGACAGATGATGGATACGATGGACACAACTCTTGGACTAGTTGTATTGGAGCGAAAAGGAGTCAAAAACAACATAAATCTCTAATTTGGGAAATATCAATAACACCAGAAGAAAACTCACGGTGATCACAACATCCAGAAGGTTTAAAGACCAACTATAAGACGGGAATACTTTTTTCGGCCGTATAGTTGCCACCACCACCGCCTCTTCAAATAGTTCCACCCCGTGCAATCAGATCGGAGATACGACATACAGAACACACAGAAATCACCGAAAACCTCACCTCCGAAAGGGATATGGAAGGGCAACTTGCCCAAGGTATCATCTTCGCCCTACGCAGATCTGGGAAGCCAAGGCATCGATCTTCATCTTCATCAACCGTTGCATCACCAATGCGGTGACCCAGCATACCACTGCATGTGTAGTACACTATAGTCGTTGACATGACATCTACAAAACACCGTTCCGTAAATATCACATCCCTCGGAGTGGTACAACAGAAACATTGCGGGTCCATATTACAAATGTACACACATTATTATTATTACAATACCGGAAGTTCAAGACTTCCAAAAGATCCAACTTACAAACCAAAATATAAAGTGTTCAGCAGAAATTTAAAAGTAGCAACTCCGACTAGGAGTGGAGCTCAACAACTTATTCTATAGAGTTCATGCTGCTCGGCTCCATTGGTTACTATTAACTAGGGTTACTTAGTTGGACTCATTATCATCGACACCATAGCGGATTTCGTAATCCACTCCTTCAAATCCTCCGGACATATCAGGTTCCTCATAAAACACATCTTCTTGGCATTCGGCTGCATACATTGGCACATCTTCGGTATCCTTAGAGTCTAAGCAAGGGATCAAAGGAAAGAATGAGCAACTGTGTTACCCAACAAGTTCATTATATGCAAGGTGGGAAGTTTGATGCTCTAACTACCACCTCGGATTATAAATCCTTGGCACTATGCAGTTTTTGTAAATCTTTCTTCAAAGATTGATTTTATTTTGACAAACTATGACAATCAGCCTTCACAGGTTGACCAGAACTTTCATGGAGTTCCTTTCTGCCGCGTTCGTAGCTCCTTCCCGGAATAGGGAGTAACAAGTTACAGTTCTTACACTCTGCAGAGGTGCGTTACTTTACCCATGAGAGATCAACTCCTTGTTGCACAATCGGACGTACTTTCCGTCCACAATTCCATGATGTGGGGCCCAGTAGTTGGTCCAAGCCAATCACTGCCCCCTTCGCGACCCCGCATGCCTCCTTGGTGTACACATGCCCACATAATGAATTACGGCAATGGTTTGTACAAACCGTTAGATGCCAGAACTATCGTGGGACGATGAGGGTTCCCACCCATATGTTGCATATCCTCTACGAATTACCAATTAATATGCACGCTACGAGGATAACATCCACGACCTGCATATCCGGCTTCATGCGAGAGGAAGAAGATACAGCTGACTTCTTCGTCCCATTCCAAATCTCATGGCTAACGTCTAATATATGGCGCTAGAATCACTGATGTCAGGGGTTATTAAGTCCCTACTTTATCATCATTGTTGCAAATAGAACCCTAAGTTCTATTGCTCCATTATATCACCACTTAGGATGATATCTATGATTTCTTTATTTATGAAAATAATATTTTCTTTCTTTTATAGCATATATGATAACACACAATTTGCAAATACTTTGATAAAGACTCTTAAAGGACATGAGCAAGTGATGAACTTGCCTTGTGATGGAAAGGTAGTGAAGTCTGATGCTTGCACTGGACCTTGAGCTTCTAGTTCTACAAAAACATCATTATTGCTCGGTAAGGACAATATTTAAAGAAGCAAAATGATTATGCAAGTATTGTAATGCATTATTTAATTCTATATGCATTTTCCCTATATAAGATGCCTTTTAATAAAGCATTTATAAATATTTTTTTATATATTTATTGCATATATTGAATTATTTTATTTTATTTCCCTTTTTATTTGACTTTTATTGATTTAATAACTCTTTTAGGAATTATTAGTTATACATTAAAATTTATTATTAAATATTTATTTAGTATTTTTCAAAAATACTATAATATTAATATATAATGAAAGTGATTTTTATTTATTTTTATCATCTTTCAATAATTTTGTAAAATTCCATAAGGAATATATAAATTACAAAATTATTATAAAAATTTAAATGTCCAAAATTTTATATCTTATTTTATTTGGATAGAGTGGATTATTGTGAATCCAAAAATATTTTATTTATAATTTTTGGACTTTTATTTTATTTTCTAGAATTTTATTGAGGTCAGGGGCATTTTGGTCTTTTCCAATTGATTAAAATTTCTTTTTCTTCTTTTTTAAACGACTTGGGCTGGCCCCTTGGGCTTATTGGGCCAGTGTGGCCCAATAGGGCAGGGTCAAAATCACCACCCCGAGGGGTTTTGGCCCACCCAGCTCACTCTCTCTGCCTCCTCCTCGTTCTCACCTTTCCTCTTCCCCGACGCCGCGGGCTCTAGCGCCGCCGCTGGCGATGGCCGCCGTTGAGGCTTCCCCTGGCCGCTGCCGTGGTGCAGGGCAAGGTGTGCGACTATGCTAGTTCATCTAGTCCAACTCGATTTGACTCTGGGGCTTCCCTATGGCCAGGTTCACCCCGTTCCCGAACCCTAGGGTTAGGGGAAAATGTTGTCGCCACCGCTGCGGTCCCGTCTACGGTGGTGTGCTGGGCTCGTGTGATGATGTGGCCGCCTCCGTGGCTGGTGCAGATTGCAGCGCCCCCTGGGTGCTCCCTGTGCAACCGCGGGTTCGTCGGCCAATCTGCTTCCTCTTCCATTTGTCAGCGAGGACCCCAGGTAAGTTGCCTCTGTGGTTCTTGCTCATGCTTCTACCATGCATCTCTCTGTGTGTACCTAGTGGCTTCTCGTGCCTAGTGACTATGTTCTGATTAGGGTTCATCTCCTAATTAGGGTTCTTGTTCTTATTAGGGTTCATAACCCCATGTTGATCATATCCATGATGCTTTAGATCTAGTGGTGATCATACTTGAGCATGAAGAATGATTGTTTGCTGTGGATCATGATTTGTAGTGGCTTTGATGATGCTAGTGGCTTGTTAGATTTATTCCAGTGGGAATTCACTATGATTCCATGCTAGTGTTTCTATGGAATCCCTGATTGTATTATGTTGTTGATCTGAGAACTTACTCTACTGTCAGAATGCTTATACTGACAGTAGTTTCTCTCAGTAATTGCTTAAGGCAATTATAATGGTAGGCTTGTATGAGATTATACACACTGAATGTGATCATTACATGTAATGATTTTTCTATGGATGTATAGATGAATTTGATGTTGATTCCTGGCACTTGGCTTCAGGAAAATGATATTTATTAGTTTGTCCCTTTTATCTGTGGAAACTAAGCAAAGATTGGTTTTAGCTCATTTAGAACTTGTCCTTGTGATACCATTTTGATCTGGGACACAAGTGATTGGGTTTTATTTCTGGGCTTAGCCTTAAAAATACTTGTGATTAATACTGGCAAAATAAAATGAAAGCTTTTCTTAACTCTCCTGCCTATGATGTTGGTCTGAGGCTCTAGGATTTTAAGTCCTAGTTAGTTGAGCAAATAGTTGGTTTGTAACTTGTAGGATTAGAGGTGCTACTCTCTCTGAGAGATGTGCCCTGATCTGATAAGTACAATTGAAAAATTATTTAAGTTGCATAAATTAACAATAAACTCTGTGATGCTGGTCTGAGAGATTAGGGCTTTTGGCTGAGTTTGATTTCTTATCTTTGTACTTGAAACCTCTAGGATAGATTCACCTCACTTGGGTGATTATTGAGAGATTATTTTATAAAGCAACACATGCTTTTGTTCAGATACTATGAATGAATCATGTGATGGTTTTATGAGGCTCACCACAAAATCTGATGATGGTGTATTAGGTTGATGATGATGATCTTGATCTGGTTCTGCTGGACTCCTGTGCTTGCTCTTGAGCTAGCCTGCTCCTCCTAGCTCCTGGGATTGATCTTGATGTCCACCTGATTCATTCCCCTCCTTATGTCACCGTCCTGATGATGTTTGGTTGATCTGGAGTGGTTTGGTTTGGCTGTTGTTCTTGGTTTAGCTGCTGTCTACACTGGTTGTGCTTGTGTGTTGTGTAGTGGAGAGATGCACTAGTGTGATCCTCCATGGATGTGCTTGTGGTTTTGGTGAGATTGAGTTGCTCTGTGAGCTTGAAAACACACCACATGCATGCTGGTGTGTGTCCATCCTGTGTGCTTGCTATGCACTTGTGGATATGTTCAAAAATTTTGAACTTACTATTACCAGATTACTTTCACCTGGCTGGTGAATTGGTCCCTCTTGGTTGTCATTTGACTTCTAGCTTTGAATTTATGGAAGATGGAATCTTTCATATTGGTGAAACTTGCCCCTTTTATAACATTTCTCAATGATGAATTTGTCAAGTGCATTTCACTGACATATCTGAGAGAAATACTATTAACACTAATCTTATTTTGTTTTTATTTAGTCTTTGTTTTGCAGGTACAAAGATAAAGATGAAGATTTAGCTTAGATTTAGATATAGGATATTTAGTAAATATTCCAATGTAATTTTCTTATTCTTTTATAATTTTTCTTTTATTATTCTTGTAATCTTTATTTTATTCAATTGTAATAAAGATTATATTATTAGTAATAAAGAATATTATTATTCTTTATTCTTTTGTAAATTGTGAAGTTTGGAAATGGCTTCAGTATGTTACATTCTTTGTAACTTGTTTATGTATTACTAATATGAAATAAGTTTCATATTCAATATTGTTTTTGGATAAAATTTAAGTTATAATACTTATCTCTTAATTAATTTAAGATTCAAAACTTATATCTAAATCATTTAAATTATAATTCAAACACTCAAGTTTAAAATTCAAATTCATTTTAAACACATAACTCCTTAAGATCATCTCAAAGTTTATAACAATCATCCTTTAAGACTAAACCTAATCTCAAAGTATGAAAGAAACATTGATCACTTAGGTTTTTTATTTGGCGAACATTTTACCCACATTTTCACAGATGAATGCATGCAACAATTCATATTCCTAAATCTACCCTTCGTTAGGTCCTAAATGCTGGGATGTTACAACCAACATCTCCATCCATCCCATCTACATCACATCTAGATCTTTTTGTATATTCTCGTACTAGTTGTGGATTTATACAAGAAATATTCATCTATAATTGTTTCCATTATCATTGCCATGATGCTGTTTGCCTCCAGGTATGAGTAGATCATTAGTTCATGGGGATATGGATAAACCCTAGCATATGATTGAGATAAGATAGAGATTATCATGTTACACATCATTATGTGTATGTGTTAATTGTCTTCATCTTGATGTCGAGAGTTGTGCACCTCTTAATATTTTCCTCTTATGGGGACTTGATGAAGGGGATTAGTTGTTGGTAGACGGAGGGATGATAGCACTTACTATGACTATAAAGTTGTTGTCATTTTTTACGTTCTAACTTGGGGAAGCAAAGAGAACTCATTAAACCATGTCCATGCCATGGGACAAATCCCTTAATAGCGAGATAATACAATTGATGTCATTTATCTGCCAGTTGTGGTTATGACGGATGATGTGTGAAGTGGTTTCTGCCTATTCGTCCATATATGGAGCTCCTCCCACATACATACATGTCATTAGAATATTTGCTATGATAATATTGTTTAATCTATCCAAATTGCTAGCGGTGTATCCACCACTCCCCGATAATGCCTTTTATCTATTGTAGGTCCAAGCTTCTTTTAAATATGCGATTACTACTTTCTGCATTAAGTTTTACTTCAATTTATTAAATTGATTTGTTCAACCAAATAAAAAACAAATACAATCCTTAAAACAATTCTATTTTTCTTGCATCTTAAAATTTTTTCTTAAGAACTTCATTTAGTTTTAGTTAAAAGCATTTTAGTATTTAGCCTACTACTCCCTATGGGATCGATATCTTTATTTCGAAACTAGCTACAAACGATTTGTGCACTTGCAGTCATCAAGCTATTTTCTAGCGTCGTTGCCGGGGAGCTTAGCGCTATAAGTCACTTTACTTTTCGTTATTTACTTTCGTTATACTAATATTTGATTTAAGTTGCAGGACCATAACAATGGAAAACACTCAGCATTTAATCCATCTTGAGGCAGTAAGGAAAATGGGTTCGCCCATGGACGCTTTTATAGCTGTCAACAAAAGCATAAATCCTGATGGTATTGAGATCCATCCTCTATTACATGAATTTCTACACTCTAAGAAATTTGTAGGAACCGATGAAGAGAGTCCATATGGGAACTTACAATTCTTTTAAGATGTTTTTGGTTCCTTTATGTTCGATAACTGTAATCTTGACAGGGTTAAAGTCTAGTTGTTTAGACAAACACTCTCAATTAATGTTTACAACTGGTATAGATCTTTTTGCGCAGAGACACCAAGTACTTGGACGGAATTGGTAACCAATTTCCTATCAAAATATTACTCATAAAGCAAAGCTCACAGGATGACAGGTACAATTATCAGTTTCAAAAATAGTCCTGATGAGAGTCTATATGAAGGTTATCTGAGATATAGAAGTTATCTAGATAATTGTCCCATCATCGTTTGCCTGATTGGTTAATCACTCACACTTTTTATGGAGGGCTTAATGATAAAAATAGAATGAGTTTAGATACCGCTAGTAATGGTAGTTTTCTACCCTATACCTATACTGAAGCCTGGAAATTAATAATGAAAATGAGGGAGACAACAGAAAATCTTAAAGATAAGGAGAGCATTATGAATAGTTCTTCTGAATATGATTATGTTAACGATTTTCTTGCAGATGAAAAGACTCGTGCAATGATTAAAACCCTCGGTATTGATTCTTAATTGGAAAAGAAAATTATAGAGAATTATGCAGGGCATCTATAGGTACCTATAGAATGGAAACCCTATAAGCCCCTCGAGGAAAAGAAGCGTGCAAGAAAAAGTACGCCCATAGTAGATTTTTCCTCTGAACCTATTCAAGAGAATATCAAGAAAAAGCGCAGAGAGGAAGTGATATCTACGCACTTCTATTCTTGTAGACAATTGTTGGGCCTCCAAGCGTAGAGGTTTGTAGAACAGCAGCAAGTTTCCCTTAAGTGGATCACCCAAGGTTTATCGAACTCAGGGAGGAAGTGGTCAAAGGTATCCCTCTCAATCAACCCTGCAATCAAGATACAAGAAGTCTCTTGTGTCCTCAACACACCCAATACACTTGTCAGGTGTATAGGTGCACTATTTTGGCAAAACGATAGTAAAATACAAGTGATATGGATGATTATAAGTGGCAACGGTGCCAGAAAAGAGCTTCTGACGGGGAGGAAAAGACTAAAGGCAAAAATATGGAACCAAGCAAACATGTAACAGTTCTAGATGCAAACGTTGTTTCAATGCTTAGAAACAAGGACTAGGGATCGTACTTTCACTAGTGAACACTCTCAATAAATATATTCTCTTCATGATACTACCCTGAACTACTCTTCGGTTGGACAGTTTAATCCATGGTAGGGCTACAAAAGCACACCTCAAAGTCCGCCATCCCCATCTAGATAACCCCACACTATCACCATGAGCACTAGATGGTTCTAACGAACACCAAAAATTCCATAGATACAACCAACTCAAAATATACTCATGATAAATATTTATGAACTCTAGCCTAAGTGCCACCACGGCGTGCACGCCGTCACTTTCAAACACGTGGGGAGAGTAGAGATCTATTGAAGCACTTGAGTATTTATGTAGATTCTAGCCTAAGTGCCACCACGGCGTTCATGATGTCACTTTCACACATGTGGGGAGAGCCAGAGATCTATTAAAGCACTTGAGTAGCAGAGTAGATCTACTTGATTACAAAGCTCATGATCACAATAAGATCACGCATAGAGAGAGATGAACACATAGCTACCGGTAGAGCCCTTATCCTCAAGGAAGAACTACACCCTCCTCATCATGGGAATCATCAACGGTGATGGAGATGGCGATGGAGATCGATGGAGATGGTGGTGGAGATCGAAGGAGATGGATCTGGGGGCACTTCCCCGTACTGGCAGGGTGCCGGAACAGAGACTTCTATCCCCCGAATCTCACCTTCGGTGGCGGCAGAACTGTGGAACTTTTCGTGGATTTCTCCTAGATGATTTAGGGTTTCTGAGTCGGGGGACTCTTATAGGCGAAGGAGGCAAGGTCGGTGGAGGCCCAGGGGCGCATACCCCCTGGTGGCGCACCCAGGGTGGGCTCGCGCCACCCTAGGGTGTGTCCACCCTGGTGCCCTACTCCATCTCTGCTTCGATTTTCCGTATCGTTCTGGGAAAAATAGTAACTTTGACTTTTGTCCCGTCCAATTCCGAGAATATTGATTTTTTAGCTTTTCTGAAACCAAAAACAAAAGAAAACAGGCAAATGGCATTGTGGTATCTTGTTAGTAGGTTATTCCTAGAAAACATATAAAAATACCTCAAAGTGTAGACAAAGCAAAGCAAAGTAGATACTAAACAAGCATGAAACATAAAAAATTATAGATATGTTTACGACGTATCAAGCATCCCCAAGATTAACTCCTGCTCATCCTCAAGTAGGTAAGTGATAAAAATAATAATTTTTGAGGTGACATGCACCATCACAATCTTGATCAAACCATTTGTAAAGCATTGAAAGCTGGGATCAAAGTACTCTAATCATGAGAATGAAAGATGAAGTTCTAACAATAAGGCATAGCAACTATGTTGCAACATGAAAGTATACAAACAAAGATCATGAATAACAATGCATTGAAAGATGTTTGTTTGTTTCACATATAGAAAACATAGCATAATGGCATTCAGCTAGTCCCTCATGGAGTAGCAGTAAATGCATAGGACACCTTCAAAGTTCATAGGGCTGACAAGATACAAATAGTTAAAGAACAAGCAATATCAACATTATGAATCAATCAATATATTTTGAGACAATGCACATAGAACTAAGAACGGCAACTATGCTATCTTAATTGGTGCCTAAGGATAGAAGGTGGAGACTCAATATAAAAGTGGAAGAAAGGCCCTTCACAGGGAAGCAGGGATTTCCAGTTTCATAAAGAGCTTCCAAAAATTATGGTACTTGTTAGCTTTCATCTCTCATTGCCCCTACCATAAGCATATTGAAGTGATTAAGGTTAAAGTGAACAAACTATGGAGTATATGCTTGACAAAGTTTAACTTGGCAATCTCATGTCCCTTGAGTATGAGCGTCGCTCCTCATGCTACTCAACTTTAGTTACCGGTAAGTTCTTGTCATAGTAAGTACATGTGTATCATAGAGAACTGCCAAAAGGGTACCCCTTGCCCAATGATACAGGCGCTATCCCATATAAAAATGACAAGGCAAGCAGACAATGAGCATCTCAGCAATCTTCTTATTTACCATGGGAAAATGGTGCTTTTTCTCTCTTTCCTATTTTCTCATCTCTTCTTTTCTTTTTCTCAAACTCTTTTTTCTATCTCTCTTTTTTTATAAGAAGAATGCTTCATAGATTGCTCACTATGGTGGTGCTGCAAGTTTCCACCATGATTAGGCATGGCTTAGGCTAGAAGCCCAGGCATTTATCTAATACACATACATAAATCCATGGACTTACAAGCCCCCCTTTTATTTCACACCGACGACATCTGCAAAGAAAAGATCATGATATCAACTGGGTACAATGTACAGGTGCAATTTTGAAAGCGTTCCCCGTGACAACATGGTTCTGCTAATTCCCAATGTATAAGTGCAATCATATACAACATAGATAACACAATGGTTCAAGTTTATTAGGGGCAAGAAAAATAAAGTGTGCCATCAAGTTTGTGAGAGCTTTAATCACTAACTTTCACATAACAAGTTTAATTTGGAAGATAGATAAAACAAGAATATACTTGGAATGGTGTAACACACCATGCATAGGAATTTATAATGGACTCTTCAGAATAACTTTGTTTCTTGGGAGTTGGATGCATGAGTAGAGCTTACTCAATACAAGTGGAGGCTAGCAAAAGACTAGGAGCGACCAACTAAGAGAGCAATAATGTCCATGATCATGTAGAGCGACAAAACATTACTAATCAAAGAATAAAGTGGTACCACAAGTCAAAAGGTAAATGATCATAGAGGCTAGGGTGACTGATTCATAGTCATAACATGGTGTGAGCATGTACCAAGTCAACCCAAATAAAGCATCAAAGGAGAAAACCACAATATTATGCTTTTGTATGCTAAAACAACGCATGATTCTTTCAAGGCACATTAAGCAATCCTAATTGTTTGGAAAAAGTCATGCTACAGCAATAATCACTAAGCATAAAGTCAAAACAACATCTATCATGACATGATAAAGTCTAAGCCACAGTCAAAACAAGCTCCCTTTTTGTACCACTTAGGCATGAAGCTTCCTACTCTTTTCCAACACCAATCAACTTATTTGAAACAACTCACAAAGATAATTAATCAATAAAGACCAGTGACCTTGTCTCACAAATCCACAAAGAAGAACTAAAAAGTTCTAAGAATAAAGCATAAGAAAACTAAGGCTAAACACAGTGCTAGCAAAAGTGAACACTCACAGAACAAAAAGAGTGAAAACTAGAGTGTTCAAGGCAATGAAAACAGAGTGTGTCTCTCTCCAAAAGAAGTGTGCTGGGATCCAACCAACTTCATTCAAGAAAACTAAGCAAACAAAATCCAAAAACGAAAACAAATACGCTCCAAGAACAACACAATAGTGCATGAAACAATAAAATCGAAGTCTTTAGAAAGACCTGAGATTTTTGTTGATGAAGAAGGGGATGCCTTGGGCATCCCCAAGCTTTGACGCTTGTACCTCTTGAATATTTCTTGGGGTGACATGGGGTGGCATCCCCAAGCTTGAGCTTTTGTCCATTCTTCATCTCATTACATCATTCTTCCCTTACAACTGAAAATTTTCCTTCATACAAAACTTCACACAATCTTGATTAGCAACATTAGTGCATTCAAAAGATAATAAACCTTTCGGTTTAGTATCAAAACAACAAAACTTTCATTAAAAACACAAGCTACTATAGCAATTCCCTTAAAAAGATCAATTTCCCAAAGATAACTCAAAAAGATATCAATAAAGAGGCAAATGTAAATAATGGCAGAAATCTGTCAAAACAGATCAGCAGGTGAAAACTGATTTTTTTGAAGACCTTATGTTGCTCAAATCAAAAAGTGTTGATCTAAAGAAAGTTAATAACAACCTGGGGGATTTATTCAGAAAATTACAGCTCAATCCGACTTACAGATATTTTTCAAGAATTTTTACAGTGAAGCACAAAAATCTGTTTTGGGATAACAACTTCCTCAAATCTTACTTCCCTCTCATTTGAGGTTATTATTGGCACAAAAATCAAATAAAAAGGATAAGGATAGGTTACTACAGAAGTAATAACTTGCAATACTCAAGAAAACTATTGGGTTATCTCCCAAGAAGTACTTTTCTTTAATGCCTTTAAGTTAGGCTTGATAGTTTGAGAAGATGCTCACATAAGAAATATGAATTGAAGTAAAAGAGAGCATCAAGAAGCAAATTCAAAACACATTTAACTCTAACCCACTTCCTATGCATAGGAATCTTGTAAAGAAACAAGTCATGAAATCACAAAACAACAAGCATAGGAAAGAAAAAACAAGTGCAACTTCAAGACTTTCAGCATAAAAAGGGGAAAATTAATATTATTGGGATGCATAAAACCATGTTTCCCTCTCTCATAATAACTTTTAGTAGCATCATGAATAAAATTAACAATATAACTATCCAATAAAACATTCTTATCATGAGCCACATGCATAAAATGATTATTACTCTCCACATAAGCATAGTCATTCTTATTAATTATAGTGGGAGCAAATTCAATAAAATAGCTATCATTATTATTCACATCACCATAATCATCAAATATAGGAGGCTGATTCTAATCACAATTAACTTTCTACTCAATAGTAGGTGGACTTAAAATACCATATTCATCATTGTAATCATCATATATTGGAGGTTTGGTATCATCATAAGCAATAGAATAGTTATCTTCAAAAGCTGGGGAACTAAAAAGATCATTTTCATAAAAACTAGCTTCCCCAAGCTTAGACTTTTCCATAGCATTAGCAATAATGGTTTTCAAAGAATTCATACTAATAACATTGCCATTAGCATGCTAATAAAGTTCCATAGGTTTTTTAATTTTCTCTTCAAACACTTCATGTCCTAACTCAAGATAAATACTATAAAGCTCCCTAATTTTGTTGTTGTTTTCCATTAAGCCTAACTAGTGAAAACAAGAAACAAAAAGATAAAATTGCAGAATATAAAGGAAATAACTTAGAGCACTCACACAGGAGGATGTGAGTACCTTTTACCTTACCTCCCCGGCAATGGCGCTAGAAAATACTTTATGGAGTGTTGTTGACGTGGGAGCTTCTTCTTTATTCCCCGACAACGGTGCCAGAAAAGAGATTGATTTCTATGCACTTCTATTCTTGTAGACAGTTGTTGGGCCTCCAAGTGCAGAGGTTTGTAGAACAACAGCAAGTTTCCCTTAAGTGGATCAACCAGAGTTTATCGAACTCAGGGAGGAAGTGATCAAAGGTATCCCTCTCAAGCAACCCTGCAATCAAAATACAAGAAGTCTCTTGTGTCCCCAACACACCCAATACACTTGTCAGGTGTATAGGTGAACTAGTTCGGCGAAGTGATAGTAAAATGCAAGTGATATGGATGATTATAAGTGGCAATGGTGCCAGAAAAGAGCTTCTGACGGGGAGGAAAAGACTAAAGGCAAAAAGATGAAAGCAAGCAAACATGTAACAGATCTAGATGCAAACGGTGTTTCAATGCTTATAAACAAGTCCTAGGGATTATACTTTCACTAGTGAACACTATCAATAAATATATTATCTTCATGATACTACCCTGAACTACTCTCCGGTTGGACACCGTAATCCATGGTAGGGCTACAAAAGCACACCTCAAAGTCCGCCTTCCCCATCTAGATAACCCCACACTATCACCTTGAGCGCTAGATGGTTCCAACAAACACCACAATTTCATAGAGACAACCAACTCAAAATATACTCATGAAAAATATTTATGAACTCTAGCCTAAGTGACACCACAGCATGCATGCTGTCACTTTCACACACGAGGGAGAGCAGAGATCTATTGAAGCACTTGAGTATTTATGTAGATTCTAGCCTAAGTGACACCACGGCGTGCACATTGTCACTTTCACACACGTGGGGAGAGCTAGAGATAAATTAAAGCACTTGAGTAGTAGAGTAGATCTACTTGATTACAAAGCTCATGATCACAATAAGATCACACATAGAGAGAGAGATGAACACATAGCTACCGGTAGAGCCCTTAGCCTCGAGGAAGAACTACTCCCTCCTCATCATGGGAATCATCAACGGTGATGCAGATGGCGATGGAAATCGATGGAGATGGTAGTGGAGATCAAAGGAGATGGGTCCGGGGGCACTTCCCCGTCCCGGCAGGGTGTTAGAACAGAGACTTTTATCCCTCGAATATCCCCTTCGGTGGCGGCAGCACTGCGGAACTTTTCATGGATTTCTCCCAGATGATTTAGGGTTTCTGAGTCGGGGGCTTCTTATAGGCGAAGGAGGTAAGTTCGGTGGAGGCCCAGGGGGCCCACACCCCCTGGTGGCGTGCCCAGGGTGGGCCCACGCCACCCTAGGGTGTGGCCACCCTGGTGCCCTACTCCATCTCTGCTTCGATTTTCCATATCGTTCCGGAAAAAATAGTAACTTTGGCTTTTGTCCCGTCCAATTCCGAGAATATTCATTTTTTAGATTTTCTGAAACAAAAAAAAGCAGAACACAGGCAACTAGCACTATGTCATCTTGTTAATAGGTTAGTCCCAGAAAACATATCAAAATACCTCAAAGTGTATACAAAGCAAATCAAAGTAGATACTAAACAAGCATGGAACATCAAAAATTATAGATATGTTTACGACGTATCAGGAAGAACACATAAAGAGAAGATTAAAGAAACCATAAAAGAACCCCGATGCTACCAATGCAAATATTGTTATATTAAAGGATCTTATGGAAGCACAAACCATGGATAATGAAGTGGTTATGCAAGACCTTGAAACTTCAGAATTCATCGAAGGTAAGGTACGAGGTAATGAAACTTATAAACCTATGACTCATATATATTGTGGGGGAACTTTCTTATGCAGAATTTGTGAATTGATTTCCACTATAAACATTATGCCTTCATCACTTTATGAGAAACTTCGCTACAATTTAAATAATCCAGATATGAAACCGGTATACACTACTATTAAACTGTCAAATAGAACTAATATAAAACCAGAAGGTGTTATTAGAAATATCTATGTCTTTATTGAAGCACTCATGTACCCCCTTGATTTTCATATTCTTGATATGCCTAGAGATTATTTTTGTCCTATTCTTTTAGGCATGCCTTTTGTCTCCATAACCAAAGCTCAATTGATAATAAGAAGGAGACTATTTCAATGATGTTTGGAGAAGAGGAAATTACATTCCACTTCGCCGAACTAAAGAAGAGGCCATATGAATAGGAAGATATCAAGGAAGGGGAACTGATTGCCGAGATAGTCGCAATTCATTTCAGCACTCCGCAAGATGAATTATAGCGGAACCTAATTAATTGTGAGGAAGTACCAGATGATGAGGAAAGATTAATTCCATTTGGCTTATGTAATGCAGTTTCAATGTTTCAAGAATGTTTTTTAAAAATCTTTGATGATCTTGTTGAGAATACTATTGAAGTTCTAACAAATGATTTCGTTGTTTGTTGAACAACATTTGATAATTGTCTCTACAATTTAACCAAAGTTTTGCAGAGATGTAGACAATCAAACTTGGTTTTGAATTGGGAGCAACGTCGTTTCATGGAAAGAGGAGGTAAATTTTTTGGACATAAGGTTTCAGAGAGGGGTATAGAAATAGATAAGTCTAACATAAATGCTATAGAAAAATCTTCCAATTGCTCAGGACATAAAAAATTAAAAAAAATTCTCGGACATGCAGGTTTTTATAAGCGTTTTATAAAATATTTGGCTAAAATATCTATGCCTCTCACTAACCTTCTTGAGAATAATACTCCGTTCTACATAGATCATGACTGCATTGCAGTTTTCGAAAACCTTAAAAATAAATTAGATTCAGCACCTATCATGTAATATCCAAAATGGGATGAACCTTTCGAAATCATGTGTGATGCTAGTGACTATGCTTTAGGAGTCTTGTTAGGATGGTGAGACAGAAATGACTTAAATGTTATTCATTACGCTAGTATAACTCTTAATAAGATTGAGAAAAATTATGCTACTATAGAAAAAGAGTTCCTAGCTATAATTTTTGTTTGTGACAAGTTTAGACCTTACATCATTAATTTTAAGGTAATAGTTCACACAGATCACCAAGCTTTGCATCACCTTCTTGTGAAAAAGGATGCGAATCCCAGGTTGATTAGATGGGTTTTATTACTGCAAGAATATGATTTGTAAATAATAGATAAGAGAGGTAAGGATAATCTGGTAGCAAATCATCTTTCTAGAATTGAGAGAATAATCACTGACCCGGTACCTATAAATAAGTCTTTTCCGGGAGAATATTTAGCAAATAGTTGAAATCGATGATCCTTGGTTTGCGGATTATGCTAACTATCTTGCAGGAAAATTTCTACCTCCTAGTATGACAATAAATCAAAGAATGAAATTCTTTAATGATCTTAAATATTACTTTTCGGATGATCCTTATTTATATTGTCATGGACCTGATGGAATGATTAGAAAGTGTGTTATTAACCATGAAATGAATGTAATTTTGCAAGCTTGTAATGATAGACCGTATGGAAGACATCATACAGGCAAGCGAACTGCAGAAAAGGTACTTCAATCCGAATTCTATTAGCCCATATTGTTCAAGGACGCACACATGTATGTAGAACATTGTGATGCTTTCTAGAAAAGGGGTAATATAGGTAGAAGACAAGAGATGGCAATGAATTATAGTCTTATAATTAAACCCTTTGATGTATGGGGAATGGATTACATGGGACATTTTGTAGAATCAAATGGTTACACTCATATTATTTTTGTTGTCGATTATGTCACTAAGGGCCTGTTTGTTTGGGCTGTGGTTGGCTGGTTGTGCTGTTGTATAGGAAAAGCTGCTGTGCAGAGAAAGCTCTTGTTCTGAGTTTCACTATTTGGCAACTTAGCTGGCTGTCTGGCTGCAAATAGTGAAATTACCTGAAATACCCTTAGAGTCCTAATAACATGTATTTTCCTAATTTAAGTCGTTGTATAGTACCATGGATAATCCAAATATATATACTGATTTGTTCAAAATACAAATTGCATCATAAAATTTTGTCCTTGCTTTGACCCATTAGTTGCCTTAGATTCATCTAGATTTAAATGTATCTAGTCAAGTTTAATGCTAGATTAGATAAATCGTATTTAGATAAATTTAAGTCTAACTAATATGGATATAAAAAATAAGTTCTTACAGATCGAATATACTAGTGCATTAAACAACATGGATCTTACATATCAAATATACTAGTGCATTAAACAACACGGATCGCAATATCCTAACTAAAGGCCAACTTGCAGAATAACGCTAGCTCTGAACACTGTATTGTACAAAGATTAGATTGGACAGAGGAGTAGATATCTAGAGCGATCGGAGTACTAATCCTATGGAGAAAATCTATACGCACACATGCGCTACAGATCGGCATGTTCATGGCTCACAAGCGCCGAACTCGGCGACCGCGTGTGCGATTCGAGACACCCTGGTTGACCTAGGACAACGTGAGCGGTCGGAGTCGCGCGACGACGCCAGGAAACGACCAGATATGAATGGTTCAATGCGCGGACAGTGATTCACCGGCGAGAGTGGTGGCGGCGGCCACCCAGCTCTACATCGCTCGATGGGGAAAATAAATGGGGATGGGAAAAGGCATGTTTGACTGTTTCTGGTCAGGAGAGATACACGCGTAGGAACGAGAGCAACTTAGCTCAGGGTGGCATTCCTCCATAATTTTTGTAAACGAGAAGGGCAAACAGGAAAACGGTTCATGGAGTAAGTCAAAAGCCACGGGAAGCACCTCAATATGAGCTTTTGCTCAGCAGTGTAATCGAGAGAATGGCTTTGCCGAAGACAGCAGCGAAGCTGACCCGTTTGGCTGCGTTTGTTGGCTTATTTCTGCGGAAAGCCAAAGAAAGCTGAAACAAACAGGCCCTAAATGGGTTGAAGATATTCCAACAAGCCATGCAGATGCAGCTACTTCAGTGAAGATGATCAAGGATGTCATATTTCCTGGTTTGGAGTCCCTAGATTTTTAATCATTGACGGTGGTTCTCATTTTTTGAAAGGAACTTTCAGGAAAATCCTTTACAAATATGGACTAACTCACCGCGTTGCTTCACCATATCATCCTAAAACAAGTGGTCAAGTGGAACTCTCCAATAGAGAATTAGAGACCATACTTGAGAAGACGATGGAAAAATCAAGAAAAGATTGGTCATACAAGTTGAATGACACTCTTTGGGCATACTGTACTGCGTTTAAGAATCCAATGGGTATAACACCGTATAAGATGGTTTACAGTAAGGCGTGCCATTACCTTTAGAATAGGAACAAAAATCCTTTTGGGCGATTAAGAACTTAAACTATGATTTTAAAGCAGCAAGAGAAAAACGTTTATTAGATATTCATGCTTTAGATGAGTTTAGAAGTGAGGCTTATGAAAATGCTAGATTGTTTAAAGAAAAATTAAAAAGATGGCATGATAGAAAAATAGAAAATAAGGTCTTTAAAAGTGGAGAAAAGGTATTGCTCTATAATTCTTGTCTTAGGTTGTTTCCAGGAAAGCTCAGATCAAAATGGGAAGGCCCCTATATAGTTGAAGAAGCTTATTCATCAGGAGCAGTGAAGCTCTAGGTAAAACACCCTCGCTTTCATGGGTGGTGAATGGATAATGCTTGAAGTATTATCGAGCAAAATAAGATATAAGTGCTGACGAGGTTTCGACTCGTTAATGCCCATTGTTATGGACTTGGGTTTTGGAGAAGATGGGGATGCTGGAGATCGCGGAACGGTTAGAAAACAAGCAACACGGGGACACGAAATTTAGCCAGGTTCAAGCGCCCGGAGGGAAAACCCTACTCCTGCTTGTCTGCTCTTGATGACGGCGGAACTGAAGGTTACAGGGGTACGCAGATGCAATCTGGCGTGAGGTGTGTATGAGGTGAGTTGATTGTCCTCCTCGCCGTGCCCTCCTGGCCTTTATATACATAGGCAGGTCCCGGGCATAGGTCGAGTCGGTTACATATTAGGGTTTGCCCCTTTAAACTTCTATCTATTATAGTCTTGTTCTCCAAGGATCCGAAGGCATCATGGGCTTGGGCCACCCGAAATCTCCGTAGGCCGCATTTCTTGTCATGGGCATTCCTTGGGCTGGACTAGGTATGCCGATGTTGTGTACTCGTGGGGTACAACCATGTCTGTAGCCCCCGAGTGCTCAGTCGAATCGTAGATTCGGCTGAGGACTCTTCAGTCTTTTGGGTGCAGTTTTAGGCCTATTTATAAGAGAAAATAACTTAGTTATTAGGGATTATTGATGTGTGTGCCTGACTCACCCGACGGATAAGGGTCAGTTAACTGGCATAGTACAAAAAAACATGATCTTCTTCAGATTCGAGTCCCAGGACTCGAATTCAGAAAAGATGATGGCGTAATTCGACTCAGGCTGTTGAGGTCTTACACGAGTTGAATCCCAGTGGTTTTCAAGTGATGTACCCAACGCATCCGTAAGGATTTTTTATCGTGCCTGTTGACACGGTATCTTACTGGCAAAGCGTAGTCAGGTGTGTTACCAGGCCATCAGATGATATCTGTAGGTCTTATCCTTGCGTCGCAGACACAACATCCGAAAATGTTATCACCGCAGAGGTGTTTTGGGTGTCCAAGGAGTAGGTCTCTCACTTATCATTTATTTGGGAAAAGTTGCCACAAAAAGTTTGTATTTTGATCTGAAAGATCATAGTCGAAGAAATCATAGGGTGCGCGGCCAGCGCTCCCTATGGGAGTAGCCCCCGAGTGTTTGTTCGAGTCGTAAACTCGAGCAGAGACTTTAGTTTAGCTATTTAACTTCAGGTCCGAAGGACACAATTTTTTCGGATGCTTTGAACAATCCTCCCTATGGGAGTATCCCCCGAGTCCTTAGTGGAGTCATAGACTCAACTTAGGACTCGAAGATTAGTGAGAAGTGTAGTCTATTAATTATGTTTCTGGTGCGCGGCCAGCGCTCCTGATAGGAGTAGCCCCCGAGTAGTTGCTCGAATCATAGATTTGAGTGAGTACTTTATTTATCAGCTGAAGATTTCCAACCGTTGCTAAGTTGGTCTTGATGACGTCAGTGCTGACGATCGGTGATCTCAACCATCTGCGGCGCCAGAGATGACGTGACAGGATGAACGTGGGTTCCACTTTCTGACTTGGAGTTGACTAGTCATGCACGGCGTGGCGAGAATTACGGTGTCTCCTCGGTTTCCATGCGTAGTGGACGGCGTGCTGGCGACGATTCGTTGCTATGCTGACACGTGTACGGTTGGATCTGTTCTGAGCGTTAGGGCTTCTGGATGAACGGTTCTTGTTCGTCGTCCTCGCCTTTTATAACCGTGGGAAAACAGTGATTTTGTTTACCCCTTGCCATTTGCTTTCACCATTGCCTCCATTTTCTTGAGCACCACCTCTCTCGCCCTTGCGCACTGGACGTTCTCAGATCATTTCCTTCATTGTTTCTCCGTGCTCACCGCTGCACTCACCGCTGCGTGATGGGCAAGTCAAGGAAGGGCGCTGCGGGAGCTGGATCGAGTGCCACCGGCGGCAGCAAGAAGGGTGCCACCACCGCTCGCATCACTAATGGCGGGTGGAGGCGTACGGAGGTGCGTGATGGTGACTTGCACAAGCTGCACGACGCGGGGCTGATCCTGCAGAACAAGGAGGATGTCAAGCTTCCTGGCGATGAGGTAACTCCCTGTCCACCTGTAGGGTTTTGGGTGATGTTTGTCGCCTTTGTTCTTCGCGGTCTTTCTCTCCCTGTCCATGATTTCCTTCGTGGACTTCTTTTCTTCTATGGCATCCAACTCCATCATCTTTCTCCTAATTCTCTCCTCCACATTGCTTGTTTTATCACTCTCTGTGAGTGTTGGCTCGGTATCGAGCCACACTTTGGCCTCTTCCGGAAGCTCTATTCCGTGAAGAGGCAGTCTGGCACCGACGGAGTCTATCCGCTTGGCAGCTGCGTCATTTCCATCTGCTCTTCTGTTCTTTTCTTTTCCTTTTCTATGTGCGATTCCGTCCAATACTGGCGGAAGAACTGGTTTTATATCCGCGACTCCACAGTAGAAAAACAAGAGTTTGGCCTTGCTCCCTTCGACTCCTCCTAGGAGATCCTTCTGAAGAGATCCTACAAGAACCATGTCTTGGAGGGCGAGGTGGCGGAGGTGGACGAGCTCTATCATCGGGTAGAGGCGCTCCAGATGGTTGCTGAGAAGGAGGTAAATGGTGTGGATATCATCCGCACCTTCCTCAAACATCGGGTGTAGCCGCTCCAAGCGAGGGTGCATCCAGTGTTTCTTTATACTGGCTGCAACGACCCAACGAGGGTTTCAGCCGAGGAGCTGTCCCGGGGCGACCTCGATAGGGCTCTTCGTCTGCTGCTGAAGTTCAAGACCGACGAGGACCTCCCGAAGAAGTCCTTGACCGCCGCCTTCAGTTCTTTGAATCTAGTTCCTCAGGTGTAGAATTGCGTCATGCGCGTTGCACCTTTTTTTGAGTGCTGTTTACATATGAATATCGTTGCTAGTCACATTCTTTGTCTTCTTTGGTGTGTAGGAGCTCAAGGTAGCGGGCATGATGCCTCCGTTGCCTGAGAAGTTTCCGATTGCGCCTGACAATGAGGTTGTGGACTCTGAGTCCGAACTTCCGCCGGTGCAATCTCCAACCCAGGAAGCCGCCGAGCCGAGTGAGGGGTAGACCCAGAAGCGCTCCCGGAGCGAGTCTTCGGATGCGTCGACTCTGCCGACTCCCCGGGGCATGTCCCTCCTGGAGCGGCATGATGAGGATGCAGGTGCCTCGGCTGCACCCCTCCCTGTTGTGCTGCTTCGGGCGATGGCGCCGCAGCCTCCGTCCAAGAAGAAGAAGGAGGAGAAGGCAGCGCCGGTCTTCAACTTGTTAGACATTGACTTGTAAGTATTTTCGTCTGCGTTTTGTTCTGTCATTTGCGTGTGCAATATTTCTTCGTGTCTTGATCAATATTTTCTTAGCAGCCACTCCTCGGAGGGTTCTCTTAGTCAGGGCACTCAGGAGGCCGTAGGGGAGTCGAAGCCGACGGCCCCTCGATCTGAGGTCGTGGCCAACTCTAAGGACGATGATCCGAACTTCTCCAAGCGAGAGGCTCAGGTAGTTGTGACTCAGAAGACCGCATGCGGAACTTCGGAGTCTCCGCCTGAGCACGTAAATAATTTGCATCTTTATCTTGTAGGGGGGAGCCCCTGGGCCCTTTTTCTGATGACCTATTGGTCGTTTACTACTTTTGTGGGGCATAGCCCCCGAGCCCTTTATGATGGTTGTTTTGATTTTGTTTTGCAGCCCTTCGTGCATAGGGCTAATCTCCTTATCCAGCAGCAGTTGGCGCTGGAGGCCAACATGCGATAGCTACAGGGTGCGTATTTTGATAATATTGCTTTGGCTATCTCTTTCGTCTGTGCTTCTATTGATCCTTTTGTACTTTGATGTTTGCAGATGAAAACAATGTGGCTCTCCATCGGCTGGACGCTCTTGAAAAGAGCCTTGGTTGCACGGAGAAGAAAGATGCAGATGCCACGGAGGCGAAGGAGCGCCTACAGAAGGAGGTAGCTGACGCTGTCGAAGCTCAGGAGCACCTGTGGAAGGAGTCTGTTGATCGCGAGGAGCATCTTGCTGCTGCTGCTACTCGCGAGAGGGAGATGGCCAGTAGGCTGATGGCTGTGGCCAAGGCTTTTTCTGGTGAGTATCTTTCACTTGCTCTGGTCTTGTGCTTTTTTCGGCCGCTCCTTGTCCTATTCTTATTCGGGTCCTTTATTTTTTGTCTTCAGATGCTTCAGGCATCGCGTTTGATCACGGTGTGCTGGAGTATGGAAATGCTCTGGATGATGCCACTGCAGCGGTGGAAGATCGCTACGGAACTACTGCTGGCGCCTTGGCGAAGGCCAAGGGAGTGATCCGATGCTTCTACAAGGAGATCGTTCCCAATGGCGCCGCTCTTGAGGATGTCGACGCGCTGGAGGACGCTCCGGCGGCCTACAAGTGCAAGCAGAAGGGCATCGGCGCATCCATGGGGTTGGTCATGGCCATGGCATCGGGGGCGGAGCTAGACCTGCCGCACATCACCTCCCAAATGCCAACTTCTTCCGATGGCTCAGAGGTAGCATTCGCTCTCTTCTCTTCCCGCTGTAAGCATTCTGAGACGAAGCTCATTGACCTATTGGCGGAGTACGCGACGAAGCAGCAGGAGGAGGCCAGGAGCAGGCCATCTGGCTATGATGCCACTCCAGACGCTGGTGCCTAGGCCCTAGTGCTGTAGTTAGGATATTTTATCCTCTTTATTTTGTAATGTAAGCTTTGATGAACAATCGCTCCTTATGCCACGCGGTGGCCTTTGATGTATATAAATTATATTTCGTGCTATCGTCAGGAATGTATGTGATGTTCATATCCTTACTTGCTTTGCCTTCGGGTGAGATTCCCATGGATACTTCGAATGTCCCTGAGCCGCGGTCATCCGTGGATGATGCTTCGCATCTTGTTTTCCTTCGCGACTGCGTCCTCAGCCTGGAGAAGGATGTTCTTGGCATTCGAGGCCACGCGGACGTGTGGAAGTCGAAAGCTGAGAGAGCCACTGCCAGGGAGGAATTTTTGATGGGGGAGCTGCGGCAGATCAGCGAGCAGCTTCAATGTGAGTCGTCGCGAACTGTTGTTCTTTTCGGATGCACTTTTCTTATGTTTCATCTTCTTCTTGTGTTTGATGCAGGCGTCAATCTCGTTCCGAAGGAGGAGAAGGAGCGCGTTGCTGTTCGGATGAATTGCCTGACCCAACAGGACTTGGAGGTTGGTGGCTTCTTCTAGATGGATCGCGATCGTGCCATCGTACTTGTGACGGTGCAAGATCGCACGCACTAGGTTTCTCGGGTGCTGAGGCAGGCGAGGATTTCCCTGGCGTCCACCTGGGCTGCCATGCATGTTTCCCCTGGATGAGGCACCTTCCAATCTTTGGGGTCTGCTGCGAAGTTTCCGGACGTGAGCCATGTCAAGGAATTGGTGCGGCGTCAGCTGGCTGCTGAGGTGAAGGCCTCTCTTTCACTTGTTTGGCTGCATCGCCGTTACATCGATCTTGCGGCAATGGTGAGTGGGCCACCCCTTCGACCAGATGGTAGTCTTTGGGATATGCGCCCACATTATGCGGCTGTGAGGCAGTATGCCGAAGAGATCGTTGATCTCTTCAAGCAACAAGCGAGTGTTATACTTCAGAATAGGTAGGTCCTATAAAGAAAAAGTAAATTGATGTAAAATTTGTATGTGTTCGAGTGGGCTTGTTGCGCCCTTTGCAAAGTTTTTTTTTGTTTTAGCATGTTGTGCCTTGTGTTATGCATGTCCTTTACGTTAGTCCCTGACGTGGTCGGCTACTCAGTTTGTATGCTTTGTTCTCAGTCGATGAAGTCATGAGGTGAGGCGTATCCCCCGAGCGTGTTATAGAGAAAAGTAAGGGAAAGAAATTTTTGGCCGAGGAACTTAGATTTTATTCATATCGTAACGAGGAGGTACATTGTTCGACTGAGTAGCCTTATTGAACGTAAAGGGGTAACTAGGGGTAGAAGCATCGCTGCTGTGCGACATTCCATGGGTTGGAGTATTGACTCCAGACTTGACATCCATGAGGCGGTAGGCGCCACCTGGGATGACTTCGTTGACGATGTAGGGTCCTTCTCAGGGTGACTCGAGCTTCTTCGGCCGCTCTTTCTTGAGTCGTAGGACGAGGTCTCCTTCGACGAAGGACCTTGGGCGCAGCCGACGATTGTGGTAGTTGCGGAGGCTCTGTTGGTAGAATGTTGAGCGAGCCGCGGCGATATCGCGTGCTTCGTCGAGCATGTCGATGACATCTTCGAGTGCGGCCTTTGATTCGGCTTCGCTGTAGGCGACGACCCGTGGGGCCTTGTGGCATACTTCTGCGGGCAATACGGCTTCGGATCTGTGCACCATAAATAAAGGTGTATAGCCAGTTGCACTGTTCGGCGTTGTACGCAGGCTCTAGAGAACGGAGGGTAGCTCCTCCACCCAGGCTCCCGCGAGCCTTTCGAGTGGGCATAGCTGGCGTTTTTTCCACTCCCGATTAGGCCGTTGGCCTTTTCGACCTATCCGTTGGTCTGCGGGTGCGCCACGGAGGCGTACGATATGTTGATTCCGAGGACCTCATAGAAGTCCTAGAATTCCTCCGAGATGAAGTTCGAGCCGTTATCCGTGATGATGCTATGCGGCACCCCGAACCTGTAGACTATGGACTCGAAGAACTTGACGGATGTTTTGCCGCTTTGGTTGGTGACGGGCATGTCCTCAATCCACTTGGTGAACTTGTAGACTGCGACTAGGAGGTAGATGTGGCTTCCCTTTCAAGATTTGGGCAGCTTGCCGATCATGTCGAGGCCCCATTGGGAAAAGGGACATGCCAGTGGTATGGGCCTTAGCTCCAATCCTGGTGCGTGCGGCTTGTCGGCATACCTCTGGCAGGCGTTGCATCTTCGGACGATGTCTTTGGCATCGTTCATGGTCGTTGCCCAGTACAATCCGGCTCGCAGAGCTTTGGCGACTAGGCCGCGGCTACCTGCATGATGTCCGCAGATGCCCTCATGGATGTCTTGGAGGATGGTGATGCACCGTTGGAGTACACCCGAAATGTTGCGCTTATATATCTCGCCATTGATTATGGTGAAGGCCTTGGACCGTCAAGATATGCCGGGCGTCCGTCGGGTCATCAGGCGGTTCTCTGTTTATTACATACCGATGGGACGGCTGCGTCCATGTTCCTTTGATTGCCATGACCTGCATCAGGCTGACCAGCTCAACCTCGGTGTCGAGATTTTCGGGTCCTTCCTGTCCTTCGGGTAGCGCAGCCCCCGAGTGCTCTGCTTCTTCGGGTGATCCCTAAGGGAATTTCCTTTTGATAGAGGGTACGCAGATTTGTTAGAGGAACACACCTGGCGGCACCCATGCACAGGTGGAGCCGATGTTGGCGAGTCTATCGGCTTCCTCGTTTCTTTCCCTTACGACGTGCTGGAGCTCGTAGCCGTCGAATTCACCTTCGAGTGAGTTGTAGAGCGCGCGGTACGCGATCATGTTGGCGCTGTGAGCGTCGCACTCGTTCATTGTCTGTTGGACGACAAGGTTTGAGTCACCGTAGATGAATAAGCGTGTTGCGCCGCAAATCTTGGCCATCCTCATGCCGTGGATGAGGGCCTCGTATTCGGCCTCGTTGTTGGAGGCGCGAAATTTCATCCGAAGGACATATTTCATCTTGTCGCCTTGACGCCAGCTCCTGCTCCGGCTTCGCGCTTGGAGCCATTGAAATGCATCGTCCACTACTGCATCATGTCCAGAGTGTCTGGTAGCTGGAGCTCCATCCAGTGGACGAGGAAGTCAGGGAGGACCTGAGATTTGATGGTCTTGCGCTGCTGATAGATTATGTCTAGAGGGGACAGCTCGATGCCCCACAGGGCTACGCGTCCCGTAGCTTCAGGGTTGTTCAGGATGTTGGACAATAGTGCCTCATTAACAACCATTATCTGGTGCTCCTAGAAGTAGTGGCTCAGCCGCCGAGCCATCATGAATACGCCGTAGGCGAGCTTCTGGTAGTGAGGGTACCTCTGTTTTGTTGGTGTCAGTACCTCGCTGAGGTAGTAGATTGGGCGTAGGACCCCATGGGTCTTGCCTTATTGGGTCTTTCGACCATGAGTACGGTGCTTACCACGTGGTGCGTGGCTACGATGTACAGCAGCAGTGGTTCTCGTTCCTTTGGCGTGACCAGAACAGGCGAGGTGGAGAGCAGACGCTTGAGGTCTTTGAATGCGTCATCTGCTTCGGGTGTCCACTCAAACTTGTCCGCCTTGCGCAGCAGCTGGTAAAAGGGCAAGGCTTTCTCGCCCATGCGACTGATGAATCTCCTCAGCGCTGTAATTCGTCCAGCTAGCTGCTGGACTCCTTTGAGGTTCTTTGGCTTCTCCATGGACAATATGGCCCGGATTTTCTTCGGATTCGCCTCGATCCACCGCTGGGATATTAAGTAGCCAAGTAATTTACCAGATGGGATGCCGAAGGCGCACTTTTCTGGGTTCAGCTTGATCTTGTAGTGATCAAGGTTATCAAACGTCTCGCGGAGATTGTCGATTAGTGTCTTGGCTTCCTTGGACTTGATGACTATGTCGTCGACATAGACTTGGATGTTGCGGCCAATATGGTTTTTCAGACAAACCTGCATGCACCGCTGGTATGTGGCGCATGCGTTCTTTAGCCCGAAGGGCATGGTGTTGTAGCATAACACTCTGAACGCCGTGATGAACGCTGTTTTCTCCTGATCTTCGACCTTCAGCCGAATTTGGTTGTAGCCTGAGTAGGCGTCGAGGAAGGAGAGCTTCTCGCATCCTGCGGTTAAATCGATGATCTGATCGATCCGCAGTAGAGGGAAGTGCTCCTTGGGACAGTATTTGTCGATCGATGTAAAGTCTACGCATAGGATGTCCATGTATTTTTTGGGGACCAGCACTGTATTGGCTAGCCACTCGCTCTCCTTGATTTCTCGGATGAAGTTGGCATCGAGCAGTTTGTTGACTTTGATTCCAATGGCTTCAGCTCTTGGTTCGGATAGTCGTCGGATCGACTGCTTGACTTGCTTTGCGTCAGGGAACAGATTGAGTGCGTGCTTAGCGAATTCCCTAGGAACTCCTAGCATGTCCGCAGGACACCAGGCGAAGATTTCCCAGCGCTCACAGAGGAATTCAACGAGCACGCTTTCTTATGCGGGGATGAGGTCATTGGAAATCAGCGCCGTCTTGGAGGCATCTGTTGGGTGGACCTGCACTTTTTTCATGTCGACTATGGAGTCGAACGGCATGTCAGGCGAGTTTTGCCTGGAGACTAGGGGTGCCCCATTGTCTGTCACTTCTCAGAGCCTCGTGAGTTCCTCCTGCATGCCGAACGACTAGGAGATTCTGTTGAAGTCTATGTCGCAGTGATTGGAACGAGTGACTTCCCTGGACGGTGATGACGCCCCTGGATCCTGGCATTTTGAGTAGCAGGTACGCATAGTGTGGTACTGCCAGGAATCTTGCAAACGCCATGTGCCTGAGGAAGGCGTGGTACTGTGATGGCCAATCCACCACTTCGAACTCCAGCCACTCGCGCCTAAAGTTTTTGGGCTGGCCGAAGATGACGTCGAGCCATATCTTTCCCAGGGGATATATGCCCTTCCCTGGTTCTATTTTGTGGAACTTCGTGCCCGATTGTTCCAGGCTGCACAGTGGGATCCGCATTGCTGCGAGGGTGCTGGCGAACATCAGGTTGATGCCGCTGCCGCCGTCCATGAAGACGTGGCTCATCTCGAATTGTCCGATTTGCGCCTCGAGCACCAGGGCAGCATGACCTGGGCGAGGGATCTGGCGGGAGTAATCCGAACGATCAAACATGATGCATGACTCCGGGACACTGAGGTACTCAGGGATGGCAGGCGGAGCGATCACGGCCAGGCTAACCGTGCAGGTGATCTTCTTTTGCACCATGTTTGTCGGGCGCCCCTTCTAGATCATCAGGGACCCTTTGGGCGGTGGGTATCCCCCTGTACCATTGTTTGGTGCAAGTGTTATTGCTTGATTCGATGGTCCCACAGGTGGCGGTGGTGGAGCTCCATGGGCAATATCACCTGGTGCATGTGCGGGCCCGAACTCAGGGTTCACGATCTGGCATCGCATTTGGGTGAGGCTTTCGTTGAGTTTCTGGAACTCGCGGCAGTCCTTTAGCATGTGGATGGCCTTCTTTTTGCCGTCCTTCTTGTCGATGTAGAAGTGGATGGTGTAGGGGTTCGTAGCATGGAAAACAAAAAATTTCTACCGCATGAACACAAACAAGCCAAGATCTATCTACTAGATTGTAGCAACGAGTCGATAGAAGCACTCACCCTTGAAGATTCCAAAGCGGTTAACGAGAGCATATTCTCGTGGGTGATGTAGTCGTACACTTGTCGATCTCAAGATCGCATAGACGATCCTTCCGGCGCTGCGTTCCAGCAGCGCTTCCACAGTCGGTCACATGTTCGGTACTCGATGAAGACCTTCCTCTCCCTTGTTCCAGCAGGCAGCGGAGGTTGTAGTTCTCCCCTTGCGATTCTTGCAGCACGACGGCATGGTGTCGGAAGTAGAGGGAAGATCCCGCATGGCTTTGCCTAAGTCGGTGCGAGTTATGGTGGATCTAGGGTTTTCCGGCGATCTAGGTTTAGAAAGCTGGAAAGGAGGAGGAGTCAGCGGTGGCTAGGGCGACGGCGATGGGCCGGCGGCTACTGGTGGCGTCTGTGGCCATGGCGGCACGCTGCAGGTGGGAGGGCTGGCTCTTGTGTTGTTTGCGGCAGCCCTCCCCCTCTATTTGTGAGAGAGGGACAGCCTTGGGAGGGGAGAATTTGAATCCAAACCCAAACCCAAGTTGGATTGAAGGAAGGACTCTTTCCTTCTTCCACTAGGAAACCATTGTTCCAGTTTGACTTTTCAAACCTCCCGTTTGACTTTCAATTTAGAGCTTTAATTCTCTCTCACAAATGCCCAGACCAAGTGACCTTGGATATGATCCAATCATTCCACTTACCCATGACACATTCATGGACCATTCCCCTTCCGGTCCGTTGAACCTTCTAGAACCTTCTAGAACCTCTCCGATGAAAACCTCGAAATCATTCCCGAACTCCGGAATCGGACTTTCCTTATATGAATCTTATTCTTCGGACCATTCTGGATCTCCTCGTGATATCCCGGATCCCATCCGAGACTCCGAACAACATTTGGTCTCCCTACATACAATCCATATCTACTAAACAACATCGAATCCTTAAGTGTGTCTCCCTACGGTTCGTGAATTATGCGGACATGACCGAGACACTTCTCCGATCAATAACCAATAGAGGAATCTGGAAATTCATATGGCTCCCACATATTTCTATGATTACTTTGCGATCGAATGAACCACTTACATACGATACCAATTTCCCTTTGTCACGCGATAGTTTACTTATCTGAGGTTTGATCGTCGATATCTCTGCATACCTAGTTCAACCTCGTTACCGATAAGTACTCTTTTCTCGTTCCCGTGATATGTGATCCCTTGTGAGCTAGTCACATGCTTGCAAGCCAATTGGATGACATTCCACCGAGAGGGCCCAGAGTATATCTATCTGTCATATGGATGGACAAATCCCACTCTTGATCCATGTGCCTCAACACATACTTTCCGAGCACTCAATGTCACCTTTATAGCCACCTATTTACGGTGTGGTGTTTGATGTCATCAAAGCATCCTTCCGGTGATGGTGATTTAGCATGATCTCATGGTCGAAGGAATTAGGTTACTATGTATCAGAAAGCTTATAGCAAACGAACTATTGAAATGACTTGATCTTTATGCTACGCTTATCTATAGGAGTATGTCCATCATACCATTCTCCTAATGATATGATCTTGTTTTTAATAACATCTCAATGTTCATGATCGAGAAACTACGATCATCTATTAACCAACAAGCTAGTGTTATAAAGAGGCTTTACCAGGGACTCTAATTTAGTTTACAAATCACACAAGTATTAATGTTTCCGGTTAATACTGTTATAGCATGAATGTAAACATTTATCATAAACACAAAGATATAATAATAACCACTTTTATTATTGCCTCTAGGGAATATCTTCAACAGATGGTGCAGGGTCCAGACAACTTGTCGTATGCCGAGGGTTCGTCGTCATGGCTACGACGCTGCCATGTTTGTGTAGGGCGTCCTCCATCGCGATAGTTTCCTCCGCAGTATCCACTGCTGCGGTTGCCGTCGTTGCGTCGGTCGGCGTAGCCAGATGCAACCATGTCGACCCCGTCGCGATCTTCATAGACGCGTAATCTTCGCTTGCTGCGGCGTTCACGCATGCAGCCATAATCGTCCTCGTCATACGAATGCATTCGGTGGAGGGAATCTTTGCCATCTGCCCACCTGTTGGCGATGTCCATGAGGTGATCGAGTGTCTTGGGCTTGATGCGCCCAAGTTCTTCCTTGAAGTATGGGCGCTTGACAGCGTCCTTGAAGGCATCAATCGTCCTTTCCTCGGAGATGTGTGCGGTGGAGTTCTTGATGTGGGACCAGCGTAGGATGTACGAGTGAATGGATTCGCCAGTGCGTTGGGTGCAGGCCCTAAGTTCCTCGATTGATGCTGGCCTCTTGCTGGTGCCCTTGAAGTTGCGGATGAAGCTGTACGCTAGCTCCTCCCAGCTTCAAACGGAGCCTGAGGATAGGATGCTGAGCCATATCCGAGGTGCGCCTGTCAGCTGCAGCTGAAGGCATTGCAGGGCGGTGTTCCTGTTACCACCGTGCAGCTTGACGGACGAGAGGTGATCGTTGAGCCAGGCCTTCGGGTCCTGCGTGCCGTCGAACTTCGGATTGTCTGAAGGGAGCTTGAATTTTTTTGGCATCCGTGTGCGCCGAACAGATATGCTGAAGCATCAGGCTCCGCACATCACTCCATCGTCATCCTCGTCGGATTCGGTTGAACACGCGTGTTTGGCGCGTGCCTTATCGACCTTGCACTAGGCGAGATCATTTCGAGCATCGTAGTAACTGTCGTAACTCCTTGGGCTCTTGTGATGTCGAGGCAGATCGTGCTCGTCCTCGTCGGATGAGGTTGTGGGGTTGCGGCTGAATCTGACCGCAACTTTCTTTTTTGGATCCGCGGGAGCTTTGTCGTGGAGCGCAGCTCCGACGAGTCCGAGTCCGAGTAGCGTGGACTTGTGCATGACGCATTTCGGGCCACCCACCGGAGGTGTATGGGACGTGAGATACGTTGTAGCTTCCATGATCGTAGCCTGCGGCATCTTCGGTATGACGTTGTCATTGACGTCCATCGCCATGAAGGACGTGTTGAGGGTTCTGGTGACGTGGCGTCATGCAGCGGGGTCCATGTGCTCTGTGCGAGAGCGATGCTTGTTGTCATGGTTACCGTGCGAAATGGAGCCACCAGCGGCAGAGAGCGCAGCTCGCCGCGCGCTAGACTCCGAAGCCGCCTGCTTGCGTTTGTCGAGTTCCTCCTGCAGTTTTACCTGCCGGTTATGCTCGCCGATGAGGAGGAGGTGGTACGCCATCAGCAGATCTCGTGAAGCATTCACAGGTAGGATCCTGTTGTCCGCCACGGCTTCGTGTGCCTGGCGCCATCCGTCCTCATTGAGGTTGGTCTTCTGGTAGGCGTTAGTGTCGCCTTCATTGGGCTGGAGGGGTGGGTTTTCTCCGTTTCCTCTGTTTCCGGCTTGCGGGTTGAGGGTTCGGTTGGGCGGTGGATCTGCCGCACTCGAACCTGGTGGCAGCTCTACGTCGCTTTGGATGACTACGTCGCACTGGTAGCTTCCGCGATTTGGATTCCGTAGGTTCCTTCGCCTGATGGAGGGCCGCACAGATCTGAGTTGCGGTTGCTACTATAATAGGACTCATCTGTCAGCGTCGACATGCATAGCACGCCGATGGGAGGGACCCACGAAGTGGGCCTGATGGATGGCGGTGACACCCTCTCTAGGAGGCGGAGGGTGCCGGTCTACCCCACCTGGAAGCAGAAGCTCCCGAACAGGATCTCGAGCCTGTCACCTACGGGCTCGAAATCCCTCATGGTGGCTGGCGAGTGGGCGGTGAAGTCGAAAGTGCCGAAGAGGAGGTGACTCTCCGTCGCCGATGAGTTGTAGATCGCTCCGGATGGGACCGTCATGATCGCACAATCAGCGCCCCTAGTTCCCACAGACGGCGCCAATTGACGAGGTTTCAACTCATTAATGCCCATTGTTATGCCCATTGAGAAGATGGCGATGCTGGAGATCATGGAACGGTTAGCAAACAAGCAACACGGGGACACGAAGTTTACCCAGGTTCAGGCCCCCAGAGGGAAAACCCTATTCCTTCTTGTATGCTCTTGATTACGGCGGAACCAGAGGTTTACAGGGGTGCGCAGATGCAATCTGGCGTGAGGTGTGTATGAGGTGAGTTGATTGTCCTCCTCGACGTGCCCTCCTGGCATTTATATAGATACGCAGGTCCCGGGCGTAGGTCGAGTCGGTTACAGATTAGGGTTGGCCCCTTTAAACTTCTATCTACTCTAGTCTTGTTCTCCAAGGATCCGAAGGCGTCATGGGCTTGGGCCACCCGAAATCTCCGCAGGCCGCATTTCTTGTCATGGGCCTTCCTTCGGCTGGACTAGGTATGCCGATGTTGTGTACCCGTGGGGTATAACCATGTCAAGTGCACTGACCATACGTGTGATCACCCCAGAAGAGGTGATTAAGCAAAAATATACAAGGAATGGCAACTGCAAGAAGGTGTAACACCCTCAGAATAGGACCTATGCAAGTTTGAGCGAAATTCGCCAAACCCGCATAGAAACGATTCAAAGGTGCCCACCAGGCACTTTCGTGCGGGTGGAAAACGAAGTAATAACATTACACAACAGTCCTCGATGGGACCCACAGAACAGATATATATACAACACGACTCCATGAGTCAAGAATACAGATATACGGTACAAAGATCCAAATCACCTTGAAAAGATGGAGAGTCCGACTACGGACAAGATGCAAATGGGGATAAGAGCCCTAAAGAACAACCAATGGCGTCCATAACCCTGCCCAGGCCAAGCCGGAAGGGTAACCCTGCTAACGACGTCGATCTCAAACCTGCTTAAACAAAAGGGGTGCCGACAAAGGGCAAAGGAAAAAGAAGGAGCGTTAGTACTGAGGCCAGTACACGGCGAGGCTAGAATTCGGCGGTCCTCGCCTACATAGGTATGGTGGACTGAAGCGGCAGCGGCAGCATGCACTAAACAACCTATAGAGACTCGATACAACTGGCGGTTGTCAGAGAGGGGTGGGAAAGACCTATTCGGATCCAACCTGAAGCTAACACCAAACAAACCCATCCTGGTATTTCCCCCTCGAGACCAAACGAGGAAGTCAACCGAGGAACTCACACGGTTGGCAGTTTTACTTATTCGGTTATCGTTGCAGCAATTACTAGTCAAGTATAGATAATCATCCTGATAAAATAAGCGAAAGGCACTTTTAGTTAACCATTCCGTGATAGTGGCAACACTTACTAGTCAGATACAATTAGCATGAGATAACCCTTAAACCCAGCAGTTGTTGGTACTTTTATTCAGCCATTCCGTTGTAGTTGCAATACTTACTAGTCAGATACAAAGGTTGCAAGCGACAACTCCAAACAAGCAATTGTGGGCAGTATTAATTAGCCATTCCATTATAGTGAAGCTAATTACTAGTCATTATAAAGTCAAATTTATAGCAATAAACTTTAGTTATGCTTGTCTATGGTCGAGATACTGTGCTCCAAGTCGTCCATATCCGCGGACACGGCTTTCAGAAAGTTTTACCCGGCCGGGGTGCACCAATAGCAACACACGCTCGATTAACCTCGGAAAAACCAACTCAAAACCCAACGAGGCTTTCACGACTGAACAATCACAGGATTCAGAATTATTTGGGGCCACCCTTAAGTAGAATCCTAGCAACGGGCCGCCGGCCCGAGACGGACTTAAGGTTTGGGTAGACGCTGTGAACGATCGGGAACCCGAAAGTGTGGCTGGGCTTGTCGACACCGCGGAATCGTGTCCCGATCCTAACAAGATGGTGTGCTCGCACAATTTAAATACATAAGTAGCATGGCATAAGTATAGGATCGTAAATAAAACCTCAAACTAGTTTGTGGCCCCAAGAAATAAGACTGAATCAAGCTCGCTGGGGTCCCATATACCTCCCGGATGTGGATAGCGCGATAAATCAAGGAACAGGTATCAAGTACTCGGGGTCCTACGGGACACAAGTGGGCGTTCGGAAACCAAATATTTTCTATCACCCACCGATGCCTCTGCTTATTTCAATTTTTGTTGTTAAACAGAAATTAAAGTGAACGATAAGTAAAGCTATGATCATCTCCAACAGCAACATGCGGCAATACATCAACAACTGTGGCACTGGACGACACGCAGCAGCACTTGAGCAAGCGACTACGACGCGCAAGTCCAACTATCTACCAAATTGCCGGTCATAGGATGTGTCCAAGGCAATATAGGGCTGCACGGTAACTCACGGGTACGGAAACTAAAGCATCGCAACACAGATAGCAATAGATCAACAGGAGGGAAGTAAATACTATAAAAGTAAGATAGGTAGAAAGGGGGAGATGCTCGCCTGAAAACATTGTCGAAGGTTCAACCGAAGATCGGGGCGAAGCTCACATCAACTCAACGGCCTTTTCCGTGAAGAAGCAAATCACTAGAAGAAACACCGGATGCAATATTTAATACAACGGCAGAAGATCGGCATGATGCATGTATGATGCATGGCATGGCAAGGGTGCAATGCAATTAGGTCATATTAAGCGGAACCGGGGTCCCGACAATTATTTAGGTGGTTCATGTTATTTAGATACCCCGCATTATAAATGTTGTTTAGCAAGACAACAGATGGAACCGGTTCGCTACACATGTTTAAATGAGGCCAATATGAGACTAGATTTGCCCGCATATGGGCCCCATATTTAATTATTAGGTGAATCGGCGGAAGGCCCCCAAACCACGTGACAAGATGCATGCAAGTATGACAATTCAATATGCAACAAGTTGTTATTATGTTATAAAATAGGGTTTCGGCAAGGGGTTCACACATTAGGGTTCGACGATCTTGGGGTTCCGGGGTTCGGGGTCCGGTCTCAGGGCTCGACGGAAGCGTTCTCGGATATCGGAGGTAGGTCTTGGCGCATTCGCGATGGTCGGGCCATGCTGTCGGTCCTATCGTTCGGCCTGAAACACTTGTCGCATCGGGGTCTCGGTGTCCGGGGTGAAGTTCTTGACGTTCTCGAGGGAGTACTTGTCGCACATGTGGTCTTCGGGTCATGTCGACGATCATGGCGTTCGGAAAGAAGTACTCGGCGTTTCGTGATGATCTTGTCGATTCCATGGCGGAGGCCTTGGCGCTTCGGATCGGTCTTCGGATCGGGGCATCGGGGTCTTGGGGTTCCACCTTGATTATCGGGGGCGAACTTGGGGCTCGACGCCGGGGTCTCCAGGGTTCCCTGTCGGAGTGCTAGATGTTCCGTGATGGAGTTCTTGTCGGAGATTCTTCGGACACCTTCGGCTTGGTACGGTCTTGGCGTCTCGCGCCCGTGGTCTTGTGGGGTCCTTCGGGTCTCGGGTCGTCGGGGTACTCGAGTCCGCGGGACCGGGGCCGCCGGTTCTCTCTCGACGATCTTGTGGCACCGAAGGTTAGGTAAATTCTTGAGGTTCGCTCTTCGGTGGCAGGTCGAGGTTGTGCGGATGGTCCTGTCGTCGATGTAGGCCTTGCCGCTTTGTCGGGGTTCTCCACGTCCGCTGTTTCCGAGAGGTTCGGCCCCTCGGCCTTCGTCTTGATGGCTAGCGCACAAACGCCCACGGCAGCGGCACATGGAGGCAGGGAACGCTTGCTGTGGTGGGGCTCGTGGGACCGCGCTCGAGGGAGAGGCCGGAGACGGCGACCGGAGGAGCTAGACTCGAGGCGGCGGGCAGAGGTGCGGGGTCGGCGGCTGCGCCGGCGTCGAGGCGTCGCAGCAGAGGCTGCAGGCGGAGGCGGGTGAGGCTGTTGCGGCCTGCGAGGGTGGGGGCAGGCGCACGGAGGAAGGGGCCCGAGACGGTCGCGGAGGGCCGGCGCTCGCCGGGCGCGCCCGAACGCCGACGAGGAGGAAGACCGCGAGCCGGAGGAGGAAGGCGGCCAGAGCCACGGACGCGGCCAGGGAGGTTGAGTCGCCGGAGGAAGAGGTCGAAGCGGAGGAGGCGGCGGGGCGGAGGAGCCGGAGGGAGGCGAGGCGGCACTGGCGGCGACGGAGGTGCTTCTGGAGTGAGGCGGCAAGGCAGAGATGAGGCCGGCCAGCGGGCCTGGGGCGAGCGGCGGAGGGGAGCTGCGGAGGCGAGCTGGGTGAGCTTGGCGCGCGGGTGAGCGCGGGCCCAGCGCTGAGGGGCAGTGGGAGCGCCGGGCCGAGCGGGCGGGTCATGGAGGCGGGATGGAGGCCGACGGGCGCCAAGGCGGCGTGGCTTGCAGGCAGGGACGGGGCGAGCGGCCGGAGGCGGAAGAGGCGACGGTGGCCGGCGTGCTCGACGGAGGCAGAGGGGGCGAGGAAGACGAAGCTGGGAGGGAGGCGGCGCTCGCGTCGGTGGAGGGAGAGGGCTGCAGAGGAGGAAGAAGGGAGGGAGGAGAGAACGTGGCGCGGGGGCTGGGGTGGGCCAGGGGAGCGGTGGGTCTGCAGGTGGGGCACGCTGGGCCGGGAGAGGCGGCGCGTGGTGTGTAGTCGTTGGGTGTGGGGGGCCAGTGGGCGGTAAATGGCTGGTGGGATGGCTGTGGTGTGTGTGGGGGTGAGAGGGTTGCCTAGGTGGCGAGTGGGATAGGGTAGAGGGAGAGAGGGGTGAGGTGGCAAGAGTTCTTGGTTGGGGTGAGGTGGAGGTTGGGCTGGGTAGGTTAGTTGGGTGAGTTTAGGATTTAGAGGGGCGGTATGGGTGGACCGATTAATTTTTCCGGGTGGTCGTCGGGTCAATCCTGCTCGATTGCCCACTAAAAATAATAAATATTTTTATTTGATTGCTACGAACTTTGTAAATAGTTTTAGACAACAAAATATCCGGCGACCCGGGGTTTATTTTGAAATAGAAGGAGGGCTAATTCCAGAAGTCAATAGTCTTTCGCAAATAGTTTTTAGGCAAGATAATATGCATGATGATGACGATGCTCAAATGCAATGTGGCATGATGACATGAGCATGCGGTCATGATGATGCAATGCACAAAAACAACGCGATTTTCTAGTAGTGGTTTTGCGGGATGCCACAGAAGGATAACTGAAACACCACGTGCTACATAATACAAAGTGTTTAATGAATACTTGAAAGAAAATGCATATTTGATGTACCGTATTTCAACAAAGTGGTGATTATCATTTAGTGATTGTTGGTTTAAGTAAAATATTTTACCAAATGAAACATGAGCATAAAACTATTTTGATATGATCAAAGTATTTCAGTAGCTAAGGGTATTAAAAAATAAAAGAGAGTCAAATTACTATGATTTGATCAATAGTAATGAAATTCGACATTATTGGCATAAAGATTTGTGAAATATGTTTCACAAGATAATATTTGATATTAAGTGGGCAGAAATTGGCACCAAATAAAACATGGTAGTGTTAGTGTAAAGACCATTAGAAATAGAGAACACTCATTTAGAATAAAGTAAACCATCTATAATTTGTGAAATGTTTTGGAGTTATTTGATAAAACCAAAACAATAGCCAACAAGTCCTTGTAGAGTATGCATTGGAAACTTTGAAACAAATTCCATGACTAAAACCAAAATAAGGCAACTAGTATTGCTAAAGGTTTGGTATGTTTTCAAAAAAGTGTGTTTCTCGATAATGTTGCAAATGCAATAAAGTGAGAGCAAGATGAACGTCTATGACCCTGCATCAGAATGTTGAGAAGCACAACGTAATGTGTTCCAAAATGTGACTCTTCACATTAAAGAAAGAAATCAATGATAATGATCATTGTGTTTCAATTATGCTTTTACAAAAGAAGTAAGGATTCGCAAATACTCCCTACACCTTGTGTGGAAACATTTGTGAATCACTTGTCATGTTATTGGAACAAGGCATACCTACGAACTACAAAGGAATTGATGGTAAGATAAAATTACAAGAAATCCTAGAAGTAATTTTCACTTGAGATTAGAAAGTAAATGTTACTGAATGTTGTCAAGTAAATTAGTTGCTTGATATTTTTGAAGGACCGCAAAGTCATATGGAAAAAAGGTGGGAGTCATAAAAGACAAAGAACAATTCTCCAAAAGATGTCTTGGACGAATTCAAATGAATTTGATTCAGTAGTGCTAAAGTCTGGCATATTTAATACAAGTATTAGTGTCTTGTAAAATAAATTCCCTATTTGATAATTGATAAAGAGATTTCAAGGTTGTTCGAAATATTGAGAATTTATGCAATTTGCATAAAACTGAGTGGGAGCAAGAAAGTCTTCCTAAAATAATATGTGAATGGCATATTTTTGAGTGGGAGCAATGTAACATTTCGGACTAATATATGTAGATGACATATTTTGAGAGGGAGCTTGGCATAATTCATATGTGCATATGACACATTAAGAATAGGGACAAAAAGGAGCCAATAGATGATGATTTTGTAAGGGTTAAAGTTGAAAGTATATTGGACTTTGAAATCTTAGAGATTAATAGATGTCATATAGAATTATGTTGGAATGTATTCCTAAAGGAGATTCGGAAGAATTCAGAATAGGAGTTGATTAAAGAACAAGTCCTAAATCATTCGAATTAGGAAAACCATTAAGTATAACATCAATGGTTTAAAAGAAAGAATAGGATGTACAACATCCACTATGTTATGACATAGGATTCTGTCTTAGAAACCATGATGAATAGTCAACATAATATGATCCAGGTTCTTAGTAAGAAGAACAAGTTTAGAAGTGATCAAGTGTAAATCACTGAACAATGAGTTTAAATTGTCCACAGTGTCTAGTGAGAACTGTAGATGAGTTTCCAGATCTATGAAGGACGACATGCCTTAATTATAAGGTGTTATACTACAAGGATACATGTTAACCTTAAAGGATTCGAAATCTCTGCATTAAAGGATTACCTTAACATAGCTAAGTGTGGTGGTAAATGTTTGAAGTATCACATAGTGTATTTTGACTTTGAAATCTACATTTATAATATAAGTATATGGATACTAATTGGTGATATGTATAATATTAAGGCTTGAGAAACTAAATCTTCTCACATAGTGTGTTTTAGTGCACAGTGCCCATGAGAAAGTTCGATGTGACTGATCTTACATCATCACTATGTTGTCAAAACTACTATACATACACAAGGTGTTATCATAGAGATCATAAAAAGTATTAGTGTCATATAAGATGACATTAATAAGTTGCAAAGGACACAAGGGGGTGAAAATTTCATACCTTGGACTTAAACCTCTTCCATAAGCAAAGGATGATCAGAAGTGCCAAGTTGTCTGGTACTGATGATTGAATAACAAATGCAGCTAGTTTATATGTACTCTGGTGCAAGTGGGAGACTGAAGGAAATATTCCCTAGAGACAAATAATAATATGGATTATTATCATATTTCATAGAGTTTATGATTAAGTTTTATATCATGTTATAACTGTATTGATTGGAAACGTTAATGCGCGTGTGATATACAAACACCCAGGTGTTCCCAATGAAATATATAGTCACTGGTTCATTTGTCAACGGATGATCAAGGTTTCCTGATCATGTTGGTGCCTCGGACCCAATTGACAATGGAGTCATTTCATTGGAGAATGATATGGTGAACATACCCTATCTAAGCATCATAACATGATCATGTCACCAAGTTCAGGTTACAATGATTAGGAAATGTAGTGACTTGTTCCTTAGACCGTGAGACCATATTTAATGACTGCCTCCCGAGAATAATTTGATGGCATCTAACTTCACTCGGTGGAATGGTAATCATAAGGGTCTTCATTGGGTATTCGGAGGAGCAGGTAGAGGAGAATGCCTCAAAAGCAGGATTTGTCCATCCGTGTGACGGAAGATACTCTAGGCCCACTCGAATGAGTTATATTCATAAGCTGCACAACGTGTGACTAGGTCACAGGGATATCACTTATCGGATCGATTAAATTATCTATTGTCGGTAACGAGGTCGAACACGGCATGGTGATGTCATTTATCAAACCTCAGACAATACAAGTATCACAGAGATAAAAGGAATAAGACACAACGTTGATGGTTCAATGACAAGTTTCATGGAATGCACAGGTGGTCATCATGGGCATATGATACCTTTGATCCGAATTATGGATGCAGTACAGTAGCTTTTTCCCTAGTAGACCTAGATTTAATCGAACCTTGGGAAACAACACTAATAGGAATGAAAATAAGGACACGTCTACATGAATTTGTTTTTTGTTTTACCTTTGTTTATCGGACAAATCTAGTTTACTTTATATCGTGGGTTGAGTCAATGGATGGAGATAGGCCCGGGTTGTAGATCCACCTACAGCTACACATCATATGGTATAAAAGATAATAATAAGCATAGTCATGTGCAAGGTTCCAATAGAGATAATCTTTTGTGGGCAACACATGCTAATATACTAGAGCCCCTGAGAGTCCACAGGCATAGCAATAGTCTTTTGATCCAACTGAATGTACCACGAAGCGCCGGGTTACAAACAATTATTAAGTGTAAAACACATATCAAAGCATTAAGTGGTGATGTTGTTGTGATCCCGAATGGGTCGATAAGCAAATACCGTACTACCCTTTCTGTCACTGGGTTTCCATTGAGATCGCCACAAGACAAGTATCTCACCTCAAGCCTTGATCGATCTCGGGGGGTCTTAGGTACAAGTCCAAAGATCGAGGCAAGATACAAAGAAACAAATGATACAAATCCCTCTTACAAACCAATACACAATTCTCCCATAGATTAGATGCACATAAACGCTGCGAGGTTTCTCCCCAACCCGTATCCTGTGAGGACTACTCACTCATAAAAATAAGATCAAGGATAGGAAACATTGTGCAAAATACTTAGATTGAAACCAAATATTCTTACAATGGTCACCGAATCACAAGGAGATCTCAAGTATAAAGTAATGGCTATGGCTAATGGAGAGGATGGGGATGGAAGGGATGAACTATGGTGTGGATCTCCTTTGGTGGTGTCGTGATGCAATTAGATAATGGCGGCCTCCTGCACGGCGGCTGGGACCTCAAAATATATAGGTGCCTTCACGATAGTTGTAGGGTTTGACGATACGAAACCGCCGCCACCCTGTACGGGCGGGCCGTAAGGGCAGGACACACCCGTACCACTGTTCGTTACATTGACTGGCGCCTGGTAGTTGCTCCAGGAATACTTGGTCGTCAATACTTCCTCAAAATCATCATTTATGACTCCTGATTTCACAATAAAAGTGTGATTTCTTGCACAACATAAATCAAAGGAAGGTTTTGCATATCTTTGTAATAATTATTCATTAGTGGCAAATCAAGAGACAATAATGTTAATTGCTTGACGAAAAACAATGTTTAAATGCGGAGAAATATTTTGAATTTTGGAACCATCAACCTCCCCAAATCTCAAACCTTGATCGCCCTCGAGCAAGAAGAAACAAAAGAACTATAAGGAATTTAGCGTTTAAACTTGAAACAACGAGAATATGAACTCAATTACAGTCGGTGGCCATATGCGTCTAGCAATTCTTATCGAAGTTAGAGATATGCTAAGAACACTATACAAGCTTTCATAACTCAAGATAATCAAAGTAGAGTTTAATACAAGTATAAACAACTAGAAGTGTAACAATCAATCCAATTCCTCTAGTTAACTCTCAGCTTACCAAGGAACACTAGGATCTTTATTGTAGTAATATTGAGTAAGAGAGTTCATGCCCTAATTAGCATAGTAGTGAAGTGTATTATTGATACCCACATTGGTAAATCAATACCATAAAAACACTATTGTCCAATCATTGCTTCTCAAGAAAATTCATAAAGTAGTAACGAGATCATGCCAAATACTTGTTATGTGGATCATCATATTTTCTCTTTCCTTTTTATATTTCTCTTTATTTTTTTACTTCCTTATTGCAAGGATATCTCCTCAACAAGGATAATTGTGTGATGCTTTTAAACAATGGTTTTCACAACCTTAGAGAGTACCAATAATTTTTCCCATACGGTGACACATATGCCACCCATATCATCAACTCATAGCCGAAATCCGAGGTTATACCATATATCGTTCAAAAGCTACCGAAGTTGTTGGAATCGAAAGGAGTGCATGGGAATCATTGAAATTCTTAAACAGTATCATGGTTTGATCCACAAGGTTAGCTTTCGCATGCAATCACAATTACCACTAGACTTCATTTCGATCAAACAACTCCTTTCAAGAGTGTCATCAAGTCTATCAAAATGTCTATGGGGTTAAGTATCTTTAAAGGTAAGCTCTCAAGACAATGACTCATCAAATAAGTCATAAATATTTTAGACATTTTCTTGTTGTACTTGTTTGGAAAAAATTATTTCCAAGGAAATACTCGGTTAGCTACAAGAACTAGAGAAAAAGCTTCCACTAATAATCATTCATACAAATAATAAGTTTTACTCTAAGTATTTTGAATTACTCCCACTAGCATAGCATCTTAGCAAATCCACTAAGATAAAAAATTCAAACTTCAAAAGTGGGAGATGATGACCCACAAGTATAGGGGGTGTATCGTAGTACTTTCTATAAATATGAGTGTCGATCCCAACGAGTAGCAGAAGGTATTGACTAGTGGTTTGGAGAAGGAAATCTCTGTAAATACTTAGCAAATGGATTTTAGGGGTTTTCTGATAAAGCAACAAAACAAAGTGCAAGTAATAAAGACAACGAACAACTGCAGCAAGTGGCCCAATCCTTTCTTAGCAAAGGACAATCCGGTGGAAATACTTCTAAGGACCAAATGTTCTCGAGGACACATGGGAATTCTGTCAAGTGCTTTCGCTTCAAATAGCTGAGTAGTCTCCTTTGGTGTTCTAAGTGTTGTGTGGGTGAACCTGTGCTAATGTACCGACCTTACTTGGACTAATACATACTTGTGATTAAACTCCATGCAAGCATCCGCAACTACAGGAAAGAAATTAAGATAAAAACCTAACCACAGCCTTAAACTTTGAGATCCTACACTCCCTTGTGCAAAGGTGTCTTAACGGGGGTTCAGGTTTCCGTCACTCCGGCAACCCCACGATTAGTAGACAAATACACAATGCATTTCCTTAGGCCCATAAATGGTGAAGTATCATGTAGTCGATGTTCACACGACACCACTAGAATAATAGCACCACAACTTAAATACTAAACCATTGAATAATATCTCAACACAAATCCACTACTAACAACATGACTTCTCCCATGTCCTCAAGAACTAAACGAACTACTCACGAGACATCATATGGATCAAGATCAAAGATGATATGGTGATGGATAACAATCTGAACATAAACAATAATCCAATGGTTCCACTCACAAGCATCAACTACAATAGTAATCAACACTGGGAAAGTTTCCCCTAAGATCTATGCAAGTATTCAACACAATTGTTACAGCGGGATGGAGTGGTGATGATGGTGCTGCTGGAGATGATGGTGTGGATGATGATGATGATCCCGATGAAGTCTATCTTGATGATGATGTTGATGGCGACGATCTCCCCTCTCCGGGAAGGAATTTCCCCGGCAGAAATCTATCTTCTAGAGAGCTCTTTCTCTCTCGGTGTTTTCCGCCCCGCAGAAGCGGCGGAATCTTTATGTGGTCGCTCCCCTGGTATTAGGCTTCTGAGAGGAAGATATAGGCGAGAGGACGGAGTCAGAGGCCGGCCAGGTGGGCCACACCCACCCTAGGCGCAGCCCAGGGGGACCCGTGCTTGGGGGTGTGGGCCCCCTGTGGCCCAACTCCGCCTCCCCTTCTGGCTTCCTTCTTCTTTAGGGAAATATAGTTTTCCAATTTTTCTGGTATTTTTCTGATCTTCGCGAAATTGCATCAAAACACCTCCTTTTCCATCAGAATCCTGACTCTGGCAGTTCATCCTCCAAGAATCATCCAACATGCAAAAACAGAGGAAAAGACATAAGTAACACCTCATAATAAGACACATATCACTGAATAGAGGCAAATTATGATATAGAATGGTGATACAAATTGGACGTATCAGGAGACATAGGAAATACCTCCATGAGTCACTTCATAATCCTATTCCTTATAGGGATGTGTTCCTTCAAAACTCAAGAAAAATCACTCTCATCATAATATTGAAGCAAAGAGGCAAGGTTTAAATCCACTTTTATGAAAAAGGTAAAAGGGGAAAATATTTTTGTATTTTTTAGGATGGGGATTAAAGAATATAAAACAACTTGAGACCAAGCAATGGACTAAGAAAAAAAAACTTAAAGAAAACAATAAACGAAAGAAAACTAAAAACAAAAGAAAAGGCAAAGCGTTGGAACAAACTAACACGAGTGTTTCAAAGCTCACAAGGAGCTGGAGTACAACCTCATTGTTACACAAATAAAAAATTTAAGGGACACAACCCCAAGCTAGGCCTTTGCAAGCCCATTTGTTGCTCATTGTGGTGGTGAATAGTTACCCATGTTCCATAGGCTGCTCCAATCATGGAACTGGGTGGCGAGGTTGGTAGTAGCATCTCGAAGGTTGATGGAGGTTTTTCATGTTTTAGATATTTTCTTCGAGAGCATAGATATCATCATAGGTGGTGTAGAAGTTTGGTGGCTCCACATCTTGTTCGGGTCTTCTTCATCATCTTCTTCTTCTTCAACCACGGGTACTTCTTGTTGTGGTAGACCTTCCTCAACCTGCGCTTCATAACGCAAACGTCCCTCCTCGATAGATAAGAGACCATTAGGCCAAGGATCATGGATCAAGTGATCTGCTCCAGGTTTATCAAATAAATATCTACCATTGATTCTTGAAATCATACCACACGCTCTAAGAGTAGAAAAACCAAGGCGGTGGTTTCCAGACAATGATTGGATATTACCTAGGTTGACTTGGAGCACGTGTGCAAGCATGGTTATGACTCCTCCTCCGCATATGGGACCACGAGATTCAAGCGCCTGATGATGAAGATAAAACAAAAGAAGTGTGTGATACGTCGAAACGTATCTATAATTTTTGATGCTCCATTCTTGTTTAGTATCTACTTTGCTTTGCTTTGTCTACACTTTGAGGTGTTTTTATATCTTTTCTGGAACTAACCTATTAACAAGTTGCCACAGTGATAGTTGCATGTTTTCTTCTGTTTTTGGTTCCAGAAAGGCAAAAAATCAATATTCTCGGAATTGGACGGGACAAAGCCAAAGTCAATATTTTACAGTGGGGGACACGTATCCAGAAGACGAGACGGAGACGCGAACCAGGGCGGCCGGACCCCCCTAGGCGCGGGTGGGCCCTGCCCCGCGCCTGGGTAGGGTGTGGGGCCCCTGGCCGCCTCCTAGCCTCGCCTCTTAGCCTATAAGAAGCCCCCGATGCAGAAACCCTAAGTACCCGATCAATATTCCACGAAACCTTCTGTAGCCGCCACCACCGTCGTCCCTAGATCAGGGGGATCTGAAGTTCTTCCCGACACCCTGCTGGAGCGGAGATCATCCCGGAGGCCTTCTCTCAGGTATGATGCGTGAGTAGTTCCACCTTGGACTATGGGTCCATGTAGTAGTTAGATGGTTGTATCTCCTCCTTGTGCTTTCATGTATATATCTTGTGAGCTCCGTTCATGATCAAGATCTAATCTATTTGTAATCATGCATGTTTTGTTTGCGGGGATCTGATGGATATTGAGATTACTATGTTACATTGATTAATGGTTTTGTCTTTATGATTCTATCATGTCTGTGTTGTTTGTGATCTTGCATGCTCTCCGTTGTTAGTAGCTATCTTGGCCAAGTAGTTGCTAGTGACTCCAAGAGGGGGTATTTATGCTCGATAGTAGGTTCATGCCTCTAGTTTCCAAGGGAAGTGACAGAAATCTCTTTGGTTGTAGATGTGCTGTTGCTACTAGGGAGAAAACAATGGTCTCTTGTTCATGTAACAAGTGGGTTGTTTACCTTACACACTTTGCTTAAAGCAGTTGTCTATTGCTTGCAACTTAATACTGGAGGGAGTTCGGATGATAACCTAAAGGTGGACTTCTAGTCATAGATGCAGTTGGATGGCGGTCTATGTATCTTGTTGTATTTCCCAATCGAATCTCATGGGATATTTTTGTCTAGTATTGCATTGTTATGCCTTGATTAGTTCCTATCAATTGCCCTGCTGTAATTTGTTTACCCTTCATGCCATTTTGTTTATCTAAGGAGAGCACCTCTAGTGAACTATGGACCCCAGTCCAATCTTTACCATTGATACATCTTCTACTGTTACTTGCTTACTTGCTGCAAACCATTACCTTCCACACCATACAGTTAATCCTTTGTTACAGCAACCGGTGAGATTGACAACATCACTGTTAGTTGGGCAAAGTCTTGAGTTTGTGTTGTGAAGGTTTCCACGTTGCTTGCAACACCTGTGTGACGTTTCCTTCCTCCTACTGGTTCGATAACCTCGGTTTCTTACTTAGGGAAGACTTGCTACTGTGCTGCTTCACACCTTGCTCTTGGGGTTCCCAACAGGCTCCACATCAATTGAGCCATCAACAAGTTTTCTGGCGCTGTTGTCGGGGAGGCTAAGGACGTCTTCACTAGGGGAGTCCTTCACTTCCTTTCTCTTTACTTTGTTTTTAGTTTTCTTTGTTTATTTTGCTTGTTTTTGTTTGCCTCTTATCAAAAAACCCAAAAAAATAATCTATTTTGGTTTGCTTCCTTTATTCAAAAAAAAAATTAGTTCCTGCTCTAGCTGCTGCTGTTGTTTTTGGCTTGCCCACCTTTGCCAAAATGAACTCTGCTGAGAACACCAAGTTGTGTGACTTCACTAGCACCAACAACAATGATTTCCATATCACACATATTTCTCCACTTGCTCCTGATGCTACCTTTTATGAAATTAAGCCTGCTTTGTTGAATCTTGTGATGAGAGAGCAATTTTCTGGTGCTAGTTCTGATGATGCTATTGCCCATCTCAATAACTTTGTTGAACTTTGTGAGATGCAGAAGTATAAGGATGTAGATGGAGATATTATTAAGCTCAAGCTTTTTCCTTTCTCCTTGAGAGGAAAAGCTAAAGAATTGTTGCTATCTTTGCCTAAAAATAGTATTGATTCTTGGACTAAGTGCAAAGATGATTTTATTGGAAAATACTATCCTCCTTCTAAGATTATATCTATGAGATGTGACATTATGAAATTTAAACAACTTGATAATGAACATGTTTCTCAAGCTTGGGAAAGAATGAAATCTTTGGTTAAGAATTGTCCCACTCATGGACTCACAGCTTGGATGATTATCCATACTTTTTATGCAAGTTTGAACTTCTCCTCAAGAAATCTGTTGGATTCAGCTGCTGGAGGTACCTTTATGAGCATCACTTTGGGTGCTGCAACTAGAATCCTTGATAATATGATGGTTAACTACTCTGAATGGCACACTGAGAGAGCTCCACATGGTAAGAAGGTAAATTTTGTTGAGGAAACTTCCTCTTTGAGTGATAAGATTGATGTTATTATGGCTATGCTTATTAATGGGAAAGCTCCTCTAGATCCTAATAGTGTTCCCTTAGCCTCCTTAGTTGCTCAAGAAGAGCAAGTTGATGTGAACTTCATTAGAAACAACAATTTTGTCAACAATACTTATCCTCCTAGTGGAAATGTTTATCATGGTAGATCTGGAATGCCTAGTGAAGAAAGGATTCTAGAAGTAGAGAGATCCACTAAGAATTTTATGCAGATGCAATATGATCAAAATAAGATTTTCACTAAAACTACAGAGGAACAATCTATTATCTTGAAAAACATTAGTCATCAGCTTCAGAATCTGAATAGAGAAATTCCTAGTTTACAGTCAAAAAATTTGAGTGCTGAGAAAAATATATCCTCTCTGTCTGAAGCTCAGTCCTCCTTGATTAATAAAATGGCTGCTAAACCTGAAACCATGGAAAATACCTTTGCTGCTACTCATGCCATACTAGTTACTATTGATGAAAATGTTAGGCTGTTAGCTCAACTTCATGCTAAGTGGGAAAGTGAAGCTGAAATTGATAGAAACAATAGTGTGTTCACCATCACCACTAAACCACAAGTATTCCCTATTCCTCCTCCTACTATGCCTAAGCCTATTGAGCCTACTACTAGTGATGCTAAGTTTGATTTTGATATTGATGGTTGCAATATTTCTGAAGTGATTATGTTCCTACAAAAGCTTGCTAGAAGTCCTGATGCTAGTGATATGCATGTTGCTTTCACAAAACATATTACAGATTCTCTTGTGAAAATTAAGGAAGAGAAGCTAAAACACAAAGCTTCTATTACTAGGAAAGTAGAAGATAATTGGGAACCCATTATTAATGTGCAAGTGAATGACTTTTATCTCAAAGCTTCATGTGATCTTGGTTCTAGTGTCTCTATTATGCCTAGGAAGATTTATGAAATGCTTGATTTGCCACCTTTGGAAGATTTTTATTTGGATGTCCCACTGAATTATAATGCTAAGAATAAACTCATGGGGAGTATTAATGATGTTCTCATTATGGTTAACAATGCTTATGTCCCTGTGGATTTCTAAGTTTTGGATGTTGAATACAATGCTTCTTGTCCTATTACTTTGGGAAGACCTTTTCTTAGAACAGTTGGTGCCATCATTGATATGAAAGAAGGCACCATTAAATACCATTTTCCATTCAAGAAAGGTATTGAACACTTCCCTATGAGGAGAGAGAAGTTGCTTTTTGCTCCTCCTTTGAAAGCAAGGTTTGATGTTAATGCTTCTTCATTTGAAAATACTTGATTCTTCTTGCTTCTTATGCCTAACTTAAAGGCATTAAAGAAAAGTACTTGTTGGGATATAACCCAAGAGTTTCCGTGAGTCTTGGAAGTTATTACTTCAGTAATGACCTCTACTTATCCTTTTTGTTTGCTTTTTGTGCCAAGAGTGACCTCTAATGAGAGGGAAGTAAGAATTGGGGAGTTGCTGTCCCGAAACAGATTTCTGTCCTCCACCATAAAAATTCGTGAGGAGTCTCTGTAACTCGGATTAAGCTCCAAATTTATGTATAAATCCCCCCAGTATGTTAGCTAACATTCGTTAGTTGAACACTTTTTGATTTGAGCAACAGAAGATGTTCGAAAAAATTTGTTTCTACATGCTGGTCTGTTTTGATAGATTTCTGCCATTATTTGCATTTGCTTCTTATTGATTCCTTTTTGAGTTCTCTTTAGGTGAATTGAGCTATCTGAAGGAGTTGCTACAATAGCTTGTGTTTTTAGTGAAAAGTCTTGCTGTTCCAAAGATTTGCCAGAGGTCTAATATCTTTTGAATACACTAATGTTGCTAATGAAGATTATGTGAAGTTTTGTATGAAGGAAAATTTTCAGGTGTAGAGAGAGAATGATGTAATGAGATCAAGAATGGACAAAATTTCAATCTTGGGGATGCCACCCCGGTGTCACCCCAAGAAATATCCAAGAAGTACAAGAATCAAAGCTTGGGGATGCCCAAGGCATCCCCTTCTTCATCAATAAAAAGCTCAGGTCTGTCTAGACACTTCGTTTTTATTGTTTCATGCACAGTTGTGTTGTTCTTGGAGCATCTTAGTTTTGTTTTAGTTTGCTTGAATAAAGTAGTTTGGACCCCCGTTCTCGATGTGTTGTTGCAAATACGTTTCTTGGTGTTGGAAAGGAGTAGTAAGTTCTTGCTTGTAAGTGCAAGAGGATCTTACATTGACTGTGACTTAGACTTTAGCATGACATTCTAGGTGTTGTTTTGACCTTATGCTTAGTGATTATTGTTGTAGCATGTATTGTTCCAAACAATTGGGATTGCTTAGTGCACCTTGAAGAAATTATGCGTTGTTTTAGCATACAAAAGCATAGTATTTTGGTTTTTCTCCTTTGATGCTTTGTTTGGGTTGACTTGGCACATGCTCACACCATGTTATGACTATGTCAAGTCACCATAGCCTCTATGATCATTTAGTCCTTGACTTGTAGTACCACTCTATGCTTTGATTACTAATGTTTTGTTGCTCTGCATGATTATGGCCATTATGCTCTCTTAGTTGGTTGCTCCCAGTCTTTGCTAGCCTTCACTTGTATGAGTAAGTTCTACTCACCCTTCCAACTCCCAAGAAACCAAGTTTTTCCAAAGAGTCCACTATAAATTCCTATGCATGGTGTGTTACGCCATTCTAAGTATATTCTTGTTTTTAGCTATCTTCCAATTAAAAACTATTTTTTTATGTGAAAACTTAGTGATTAAAGCCCTCACAAACTTGATGGCACACTTTATATTCTTCACCCCTAATAAACTTGAACCATTGTGTCATATATGTTGTATATGCTTGCACTTATAGGTTGGAATTAGCAGAACCGTGCTGGAACGGGGAACGTTTTCAACATTGCATTTGTACTTTGTACTCAGATGATATCACGCTCTTTTGTCTATGGATGTCACCGGTGTGAAATAAAGAGGGAACTTGTAAGTCCATGGAGTTTGTATTTTGTGTTAGAGAAACGCTTGGACTGCTATCCTAAGCCATGCCTAATCATGGTGGAAACTTCCAGCATCACCATAGTGATCTATCTATGAAGCATCTTCAATAAAAAGCTATGCACATAGTAAATAAAAAGATCGCTGAGATGCTCATTGTCTGCTTTCCTTGTCATTTTGGTTATGGAATAGCTCCTGTACCATGTGCAAGGGGTACCCTGTTGGCGGTTGTCTATGATATGCAAATACTTACAATGACAAGAACTTACAGGTGACTGAAGTTGAGTAGCATGAGGTGTGGCCCTCGTATTCAAGGGACTTGAGATTGCCAACTTATGCTTTGTCAAGCATATACTCCATAGTTTGTTCACTTTAACTTTAATCACTTCAAGATATTTATGATAGGGGCAATGAGGGCTGAAAGCTAACAAGTACCATAATTTTTGGAAGCTCCTTTTGAAACTTGAAATCCCTCCTTCCCTTTGTGAAGGGCCTTTCTTCCACCATTATTTGAGTCTCCACCTTCTATCTTTAGGCACCATTAAGAGAGAATAGTTGTCATTCTGTGTGCAGTGTCCCAAAGGTTATTGCTTGATGCATATTGTGATATTACTTGTTTTTGTGCTATTTGTTTCTAGTCACCCTTGTGAACTTTGAAGGTGTCCTATGTATCTATTTTCTACTCTATGAGGGACAAGTTGATTACCACTATGCTATGTTTTCTATATGTGAAACAAACAAACGTTTTTCAATGCATGTTATTCATGATCTTTGTTTGTAGCCTTTCATGTTGCATGCATAGTTACTATGTCCTATTGTTAGAACTCCATCTTTCATGCACATGTTTAGAGTTCTTTGATCCCAGCTTTCAATGCTTGCAAATGGTTTGATCTTCGTTCTGATGGTGCATGTCACCTCAAAAATTATTCTTTTTATCACTTACTACTCGAGGATGAGTAGGAGTTAAGCTTAGGGATGCTTGATACTTCAGAAACGTATCTATAATTTTTTATGCTCCATGCTTTTTTAGTATCTACTTTGCTTTGCTTTGTCTACACTTTGAGGTGTTTTTATATCTTTTCTGGAACTAACCTATTAACAAGTTGCCACAATGACAGTTGCCTGTTTTCTTCTGTTTTTGGTTCCAGAAAGGAAGAAAATCAATATTCTCGGAATTGGACGGGACAAAAGCCAAAGTCAATATTTTACCGTGGGGGACACGTATCCAGAAGAAAAGACGTAGACGCGAACCAGGGCGGCTAGACCCCCCTAGGCGCGGGTGGGCCCTGTCCCGTGCCTAGGTAGGGTGTGGGGCCCCTGGCCGCCTCCCAGCCTCGCCTCTTCGCCTATAAGAAGCCCCCAATGTAGAAACCCTAAGTACCCGATCAATATTCCATGAAACCTTCTGTAGACTTCGCCACCATCGTCCCTAGATCGAGGGGATCTGAAGTTCTTCCCGGCACCCTGCCGGAGGGGAGATCATCCCGGAGGCCTTCTCTCCGGTATGATGTGTGAGTAGTTCTACCTTGGACTATGGGTCCATGTAGTATCTAGATGGTTGTATCTGCTCCTTGTGCTTTCATGTATAGATCTTGTGAGCTCTGTTCATGATCAAGATCTAATCTATTTGTAATCATGCATGTTGTGTTTGCGGGGATCCGATGGATATTGAGATTACTATGTCAGATTGATTAATAGTTTTGTCTTTATGATTCTATCATGTCTGTGTTGTTTGAAATCTTGCATGCTCTCCGTTGTTAGTAGCTATCTTGGCCAAGTAGTTGCTAGTGACTCCAAGAGGGGGTATTTATGCTCGATAGTACGTTCATGCCTCTAGTTTCGAAGGGATGTGACAGAAATATCTTCGGTTGTAGATGTGTTGTTGCTACTAGGGAGAAAACAACGGTCTCTTGTTCATGGAACAACTAGATTGTTTACCTTACACACTTTGCTTAAAGCAGTTGTCTGTTGCTTGCAACTTAATACTGGAAGGGGTTCGGATGATAACCTGAAGGTGGACTTCTAGTCATAGATGCAGTTGGATGGCGGTATATGTATCTTGTTGTATTGCCCAATCGAATCTCATAGGATCTTTTTGTCTAGTATTGCATTGTTATGTCTTCCTCAGTTCCTGTCAATTGCCCTGCTGTAATTTGTTTACCCTTCATGCCATGTTGTTTATCTAAGGAGAGCACATCTAGTGAACTATGGACCCCGGTCCAATCTTTACCATTGATACATCTTCCACTGTTACTTGTTTACTTGCTGCAAACCATTACCTTCCACACCATATAGTTAGTCCTTTGTTACAGCAACCGGTGAGATTGACAACCTCACTGTTAGTTGGGGCAAAGTCTTGAGTTTGTGGTGTGCAGGTTTCCACGTTACTTGCAACACCTGTGTGACGTTTCCTTCCTCCTACTGGTTCGATAACCTCGGTTTCTTACTGAGGGAAGACTTGTTGTTGTGCTTCTTCACACCTTGCTCTTTGGGTTCCCAAGAGGCTCCACATCAACTGAGCCATCAGTGTGCCCAAATTTGGCGTCAAGTTGCAGTTAGGAATTGCAGATTTAGCGAGGACCATCATATCCTCTTCATTGACTCTAGTAAACTCACCACGTTCCTCCAAGGTGTTAGCAATAACATAAAAAATAACGAATAGCAGGATGATTAATTTGGTTTCCCTTGGTTGTGTTTCCACAAATTCTCATTCTATTAAAGTAACCCAAGGGTGTAGGATTTACAACAAAATAGGTGGATCCTATGTTGGTGGTAATGTTGGCAAACCCAAAGTAGTGAACACATTGGCTGAGTGTCAAGGAGTACTCACGGTTCATGAGTCGAAAGTCGATACGATAAACTCCAAGAAGTTGTTCCTCATGACAGTAATGAGAGGTCACCCGAATGCGTCACAGTGCTGAGAAACTCAAGCGTCAAGCAGTGTTACGTGGCACAATCCTGAAAGACAAAATCATACAAACCAACGTTGTTGCACAATAAATCAAAATCAGCACGGATGCCAAGTTGGTTCAGGATAAAGGAACATGCCCACTTTGTGGACTTGATTTCTCGGAGCTTGATACGGTTGAAACGGTTCCGCTGAAACTACTCGGTGAACTCAATACAAGTGAATCGGGGGTTAGCGTATCAATGGGTGGTGCGGATTGTGTCACAGCCATCAAACATGTACGGATCCTCGTGTTCATCTCATAACAAAAATAAGAAATAAAGCTAATCAAAAATTGATCCAATAGAATCATAGCATATTCAATCCTCTACATTAGTTACAAAAGAATCTCCTCTAAAAACTAACTAAACATGCTCAACATCAGGATTAGGTCAAGAACAAGACCTAAGTCAAGATTGATAATGGTGAAAGATTGAGCAAGGTTTGGATGCAAATAAGTTGGGGATTGGAGGAGAAACATACCTTAGATTGATTGGGTGCAAGGAATCGATGAAAGAACAAGTAGAATTGAAGCTCCAATGGAGGTAGTTTGGAGTTTGGTGGTAGATGAAAGAGAATAGTGTTTTTGTAATTTTTAGGTTACCTCTTCCTAGGTTCATATGGCGGCTGGATACGTGGTATGGGCGGCGGTACGGACGGAGCCTGCCCCATACCAAGTACATACCTTAGGGTCGAGGGAACCCTTCCTGTGGTGCACTCGGTACGGGCGCGCGGTACGATCGTGCATGCCCGTACTACTGGTCGTTACGCGGCAAGTAACTTTTCTGCAAGTTAGATGTTTGCTCGAGGATACGATAAGGGCGGGCGGTACGACCGCGTCTGACCATACCAGTGGTCGTTATGATGGTTGTGTCCTTGGCAAAAATCAGCACTTCTATTTTCCGATTCTACGATGTGGTACGGGCGCGCCATACGGGGATTTCCCACCGTACCAGTGGTCATTATGCGACCTATAAGCTGCAAAATCTTGATGATTTGATTAGTAGCTTCGCGCGCCTTTGCACATCTCAGCAAACGGCAAAACAACAACAAATAGTCTTTGTAAAAATCAGCAATACCTTATGGCCATGTGTTAGCAAAATATAAAATCGAGGATTACCTTATTTTCTTCTCCTCTCTCCAAAAGTCTTCTTGAACACTCTTTATTAAAAAAACAAAATTAAAAAAACTAAACTAACACAAGAATAAAAACTTTTATTTCAAATGGGTTGCCTCCCATGAAGCTCTTCTAGTTAAGGTCAATCAGCTTGACCCATATGGTGATCATTTAGGTTTCGCGAGTGGAAATCCCACTCCAAATTAATTAGCTTTCAGCATGATTACACCATCATCATCATTATTAGGCTTGGCCTTCTTCTTCCTAGGGAAGTGGACTACAAAACTATCTCTAGATGGTAGTCATATTCTCACATTCCCTTCAAGCAAATTGATTAAGGCTTTAATAGTTCTTAGAAATGGCCTACCTAAAATTATAGGAGCTATGGGATCTTCGGGCATGTACACTATAACAAGATCCATAAGTGCGGAACTGCCTTTAATTTCTACTACTATATTTTCTTTAATCCCAGCAGCTTGCTTATAATTTGAATCATCTAGATAGAGTCTCATTTCAGTAGTTGTAAATGGCCCCAAGTTTAGTTTATCAAATAATCTCTTGGAAATTGTTGATACGCTTACACCAAGATCACAAAGTGCAGATAACTCATTAATCCCAAACTTAATTTAATAGTGGGCTCAAATATATCATCTAACTTAGCAGAAAGCTTATCAGCTAGTCTTTTATACTCCATTTATAACTCTCTAACTTTAGATGCTACTTGTTGAATAATTTTTTTATTGGTAGCATCATTACCTTATTCAATATCAGGATTCTTGATGGTGATCATCTTTAGTAGATATTTCATGGTATACTCGGGTGTTGGTGTGTTGCTATAGTCTATCTCTTCATGTGTGTCTTCATTATTTTCAACCCTTATCATCTTGAGGTCTTCCACCATATTTGGCTCGGGCTTTCCAGCAAATTTTGCAAGTATGAGAGCTTGCCTCTCGGCTACCTTGCCCAATTGAGCTTCAATGGTCTTTGTCCTAACCTGTAGAGCATGCATATCATTTCTAATTACAACGGCTTGATTAGATAATTTACCAATAGTACTTTCATGGTTCTCTGTGATTTTAATAAGCATATTATTTTTCTTGTTTTGAGATTGCTTAAAATTTCTAACAGTATGTTAAAACGAGAGATTGCTATGGTTTGCTCCATTATGATTATCATAGTTATTATAAGGAGCTCCTGCAGGATTAGAATAATGTTTTTGAACATTAGAAGCAAAATTTTTATTTTTCATGTAGGATTATAAGGACTGCGAGCTATAAAATTGACATCATAACATCATTGGAGATAGCATTAACTTGGGTATCTACCTTACCCTTTACTATATTAAGTAATTCATCTACCTTTGTAGTAAGGTCTTCATTGTTTACCTAAGTGATTGAATTCAGGTTCTTTTCACATGCCATTGTCCATGGTTGTTTTTCATATCATCAAGTAATTTGTTTGCAACGCTCACCTGCTTTCCCATGATTGTTCCTCTTGCTACAGTATCTAGCATAGACTTATACATTAGGTTAAGGCCATTATAAAATAAATGCAATATAAGCCACTCTTCCATCCCACGACTACGATAGTTCATTACGGCTTCTTTCATCCTTTCCCATGCAAGCGCTAGTGCCTCGCGATCTTCTTGTCTAAAACTTGTAATATTAGATCTTAGTTGCATAGTTTTGGCTAGGGAAAAAATTTGGTCATAAAAATATTAGTACATTCCACTCAAGATGTGATAGTGCCCTTAGGTAGATCTAGCAACCAGTCCTTAGCCTTTCCTCTAAGAGAGAAAGGAAACAATCGTAATTTAATAGCATTTGAATCAACATCCTTAATACGCATCATGTCACAAATTTTAGTAAATGTATTTAGGTGCAAACCTGAGTCCTCAGAAAATGATCCTTCAAATTGGTTCTGCTAAACCAAACTCAAAAGTTTAGGCTTTATCTCATATGTTTTCACATCAACAACTGGCTGAGTAATAGGTGCACGGATAAAATCATCAGTAGGAGTAGCATACTCCCCTGTCTTTTGAGCCATCGCCCTTTTCTTTTTGGTATTTTTAAATTAATATAAACAACTAAACAAGTAACTAATTTTTTTGTGTTTTAAAATAGATAACAAGAAAGTAAACTAATAACAAGAAATAAACTACAAATAAAAATTAAAACTAAATACAAGGTCTATAGTGACCTCACCAGGATAGCGAATTGCTTCCCTATCAATGGTGCCAAAAAAGGGTTGATACCTTCGATCTGGATTACAGATGCACTATAGTTTCTTTTTACGGATGCACTATAGTTGCTTTTTATGGATGCACTATAGTTTCTTTTCCCCTAGTAGACCTAGGTTTAATCGAACCTTGGGAAACAATGCTAATAGGAATGAAAATAAGGACACATCTACAAGACTTTGTTTTTTTGTTTTACCTTTGTATACCAGACCAATATAGTTTACTTTATATAGTGGGTTGAATCAATGGATGGAGATAGGCCAGGGTTGAAGATCCACATGCATCTGCACATCATATGGGATAAAATATAATAATAAGCATATTCATGTGTAAGGTTCCAATAGAGATAATCTTTTGTGGGCAACACTGAAGGTGATATGCCCTAGAGGCAAATAATAATGTGTTTTATTTGATGTATCTCTTGTATGTTCATAATACGTTTCTTATCGTTCTATAACCGTGTTAATAGGAAACATTAATACAACTGTTGTATGTAAACAAATCGAGTCTCTAGTTACCTCTAGTGAACTAGCTCATTGGTCAACTAATGATCTAAGGTTTTGAGAGCATGGGTGATAGTGCCAATTGACAATGAGGTCATGTCATTAGTTGAATGATATGATAGACATACACCCAAAGTAATATCACAATGATATCTAGTTACTAAACGTTCATCATTGATGATAACAAAGAAACCTTGTAACCTAATCCTTTGACTATGAGATAATACATAATCACCATTACTAGAAGGAAACTTTGATGGTATCAAGTATCAAGCTGTGACAGGGTGATCATAAAGGTATTGTTGGGTTTCCTGAAGGAACGGGTTCAGGAGTATTTATCAAGACCAGGATTTGCCAATCCAAGTAACGGATAGATACACGTGGCCAACTCGGTGACGTTGCATTAATGAAGCTTGCAAGCATATGACTAGGTCATGGAATGCAATGGCAAGAGAACAAGTAAATGAGTTCATCGGTAAGGATATTGAACTAGGTATGGAGATACCGAAGATCAAATCTTGGATGACCTAGGTATCTGTGAGACCCTGGCGCATGGCTCAATAGGATTGATAGGAAACCCATACCAACAAGTTGCAACTTCTTTTCCGGAAGCTCATTCGAAAAGAACTCTAAGGTTAAGCCTGCTTTGCCTAGAGCAATTCTAGGATGGGTGACCGACCGGGAAGTGGGTACCGGGTGTGCACGAGTGAGGACAAAGTGCACAGAAAAGACTAGTGTTGGTCTGTGGGGTTAGTCTAGAGATCCTATTGAGCTGCCAGAAGTGACAGTCGTCGGTCCGGAGTGACCGGGGGTGTTACAAAGTGGTATCAGAGACGACCCTCGCGGTTACATGGGCGTGTGTGGGTTAGTGGCAGACATGTGTAGCATGGCGCGTGTGGCCCGGAGTGGACACGGCATGGCAATGTGCCGGCACTGGACGCACGGACGTGTGCCAAGAGGGGATGTTCCTGTCTTGTGGTTGATCAACGAGGACATCGATCTTCTAAGGGTGGGTGTATGTGAGACCCTGGCACATGGCTCAATAGGATTGATAGGAAACCCATACCAACAAGTTGCAACTTCTTTTCCGGAAGCTCATTCGAAAAAAACTCTAAGGTTAAGAGTGCTTGGCCTAGAGCAATTCTAGGATGGGTGACCGGCCGGGAAGTGGGTACCGTGTGTGCACGAGTGAGGACAAAGTGCATAGAAAAGACTAGTGTTGGTCTGTGGGGTTAGTCTAGAGATCCTATTGACAGAAGTGACAGCCATCGGTCCAGAGTGACCGGGGGTGTTACAGTATCGAATGTCAAATGGAATGGAATACGAAGTTGAAGGTTCAAATGATGATATTCGTGAATGCACTGGTGGTAATTATGGGAATCTAGGTCCCGCTGATGATAATTGACGTGAGAGGGGTCTCGGTCATGTCTGAAGCATCTCTGAACCGAAGGGTGGGGACTCTTAGGGATCGAACCGACACCGCAGGAGAAATGAGAAGAGAGAAACCGGAAAGGTTCCAGGAAACACCTAGTGATGATTAGAGGGGCCCAAAAGGTGTTCCAAATTGAAAGATATAATAAATATGTGTTTTGTATTAATTAGTGGAACTAATATTAAAACATAAATATTTGTTTTATTTTTGGAGGTAGCCCATGCCTATTGGGCCTCCCTTGAAGGGAAGGTCCAAAGGGGATAGGCGCCAAAGGGGAAAAAAGGAGGGAAGGGGGCATGCGCCAAACCCTAAGGGGCACCCACCGCATGGGGCCCACCTAGGGCCGACAACCACACTCCCTGGTGGCGGCTCTGGGGGCTCCCTCCCACAATAAACCCTAGTGTTTGCCCCTCCCCTCCTATAAATAGAGGGATCCCCTCCCCTCTATTCACACAATAATCTCTCTCCTCTCTCTCTATTCCCCTAGAGCTCTCTCCACCTAGATTAGAATAGGCTCTTGTGGAAATTCTTCCTCCACCTATGCACTATCATCGTGTGAAGGACGGTCCGGCTTCCTTCTTCTTCTGCTGCTCGGCTGGATCGGAGCCCGGGATACATCACCTACACCGAACGTGTGTATATCTTCGAGGCGCCACACTTGGGGCGCTACCTGTCTTCATCAATATAAGCCTACCTGCATAAGGCATGCCACGGTCTTCAAGGGTATGAATACCATCTCCATCTCTGTTTCTTATGTCTACATAGAATAGATCTTGGTTATCGTCTTCGCGTATCTAGAAATATTTTGTTTCCTGCTGCAAACCACAACAGTGGTATCAGAGCCAGATCTATGGATAGACATGTCGTACGGATAGAACACATAGCAATATGTGGGAGTTTGTCATGGGAATGGCCACGACAGATGTTGTGATTACCAACGAGTAGTAGAACGAGGGGCAAGGGCGGCCAGCCATCTACGGTGCGAGATGAGGGCAAAGACACAGGGGTTTACCTAGGTTCGGCCCCCTGAAGGGTAAATACCTACTCCTGCTAGATTGTATTGCAGAGAGACTACAAAGGGCGAGCTCGGCGGCTAGTCAGCGAGTCGATGGGGTGTATGATAGAACGTAAGTGCTACGCGTGCCCTAGGGAGGTTTATATAGAGTCACCTCGCTAGGGTTTTACAGATCTAGAAACGAGTTAGATAAGGACTCAGAGGGGTTTGATCTAATCCGACTGGGCCTAGCTACGCCTCTGGACCTTCAGCATCCAGTCGCCTGGCTCCCTCTTGGGTCGCGGTCCAGTCGTCGTCCTGCATGCCCACTCGTTGGGAGTTTGACCCAGTAGATAATGTCCTCTTGGGTATACCCCACTCGGCATATCCCCATCAGTAGTCCCCGAGGCCGTCGTTGATTCGTCGCAGGTGTTCTTTCGCAGTCGGAGTATTCGGGTCCAATTTGGACGCCCAGTCAAATCGGCGGCGGACTCCTTCAATGAGAGGAAGAATCTTTAACATGCATCTTCAGTTGCAATAATGGCGACCAGTCGAATTGCCAATTTGGCAAGTAGTCAAATCGCAGCTTTGGCGAATGGGTCGGCGAGTCGAGTAGACAAAATTGGACTATTGGTTTAGTCAAACTAATCATTGGGTAATCCAACGATAATATCAGCGTAATCAACGCATGGTAACGGCTCCTCGAGATTGGCGGGAACCAACTTCTATATAAGGAGAGTGACGGGTGAATTGCGAGCATTCCTCACATTTCCTCCGACTCCACGCGCCCTTCAGTCACCCATTTCCTCCAGAACCTCCAGAGCGATCCAGCGAGCCCAGATCCTCGATTCGATGGCGCCTTCGAAAGAGTTGTGGGGGAAGTCCAAGTGCACTAGGGCGACGTTGAAGTCCTTCGAGGACGCATGAATTCTCTACGCCAGGAGATGGCGAGTTCCTGCAGCCGGGGAGGTGGAGCGAGATCCGCACGCCGGCAAATTTATGTGCTTCACCAGCCACCTCGAGAGGGGCCTCGGATTCCCCACCTCGCTCTTCTTTTGTCGATTCTCCGCCTACTACAGCATCCATCCATCAGATCTAGGACCACACAGCATCGAGCATCTCGCCATCTTCGTGGCATTCTGCGAATGCTACCTGGTCTGCCGCCCATACTTTCCCCTCTGGCAAGAGTTGTTCCATGAGCGATTTACTAATCATGTATTGTTATTTCAGTTGTTCCAAGTTGTGTAAGGCTGGCTCCGTCCCGCTGACGATGAGAGCTCGGAAGAGGTCGAAGGGGACGAGAGCAAGTCCTCCCCCGACGACGATGATGACGAAGACGATGAGAGCTCGGACGAGTCCGTGGAGGTCACCGCACCCGCGGTTCGGAAAACTCGCGGGCGGCGGCAACGCGAACTCGAGGCCAGCAAGAGCCTCGAGGGTCACGACGGGGGTGAGGGCGAGGCCCACGAACATAGTTCGTGGCGCATGGCCACGCCGTCAAAGAAGAAGTCGCCAAAGAATAGAAAAGCGCCCAAGGTGATGTCGCAGCCTCGGTCGGCGACTAGCTCCGAGGCGACCAACGCGGTCGGTGATGCAGGGGCCGAGGCGGCTACGAAGGCGCCAGAAACGGCGAGTATGGCCATGGTGGAAGACGAGATGCCGCTGGCGTCAATTCCCCCCTCCCCTCCCCCCCTGTTATTAGCAGTCACGGGCCTCGGGGCTGCTTCAGTCGCAGAGGCCTCGCCATCAAGGGAGGCGCACGCGTCGACCGGAGGGGAACTTCCTTCTGTCATGGCCTCGTCAATAAAGAAGGCCTCGGTGACATGGGCTCTGACCCTGTTCGAGACGGGCATCAGCCGCAAGCTGGGCCTAGAATTGGAGAAGCCGGCGCACATCCACATCAGCCTACGTTATATCACAGTCGCCAGGTGAGTGTTTGCTATGTCGACTTAGATCACTAGTTTGTAGATGTTGTCTGAATCGTTGATCGTTTCTTTTCCGGGACTGGAGTGAAGAAGATTGGTCACCCTTCGGCGGCAAGGTCCCAGTAGACGCCTCAGGGAAGGAGGCTGGTCCCTCGAAGAAGAGGAAGGGAGACGACGCCGAGGCGCCCGCTGATGGCGCGAAGAAGACGAAGGGTGACGATGTCGTCATTGTCTTAGACGAGCCGGCCAACACACCAAGTGAAGCTCCCTCTGGAGTGGACGCGGCCGCGAAGGCCGTCGTGGATGCGGGGTCTCAGCAGGTGGAGCCGACGGCGTTAGTAGGGGCATTAGGACCCACAACTAGTGCTTCGGGAGCGGTGGTGGCGACCTTCCCTCGCTTCATGGTGAAGGCCTCTACAGCGAGTGTCGTGGCGCGGTCGGCCCAAGTACCCAAGATATTGGGCTCGGACGTCGAGCAGCGTCGCGGACGCACGCCCTTCGTGCTGCCCTCGGTAGACGCGGTCGAGCTACACAACATACTGGGTTCGGCTATTCAGGTATGTCCAGTCCCTGAGGATCTGCTCGCTGAATTTCAGCGGGTAGATTCTTATTGCTTTTTGTTGTCCAGTCCCCGAGTGGCTAGTCGCTAAATTGCAGCGGCTAGGCACTTAGGAAATTCTTAGATGTCCAGTCGCTGAATTTCATCGGCTAGGCACTTAGGAAATTCTTTGATGTTTGCTTACATTAGTTTCGTCTGTGTAGGGCCTCCAACATGAATCGGCAGAGCGACTAGACGCCAAAGAGCGTTTGAAGCGCGACCTATGATCTGTGCATGAGGTGAACAAGCAGCTGCAGGCGACCACGGTTAGGTGTTTGAATTGTGTTCCCCATTACTTTCTTGCGCTTGATTGTGGTCTCCCCCTGTTTTGCTGCAGAGGGACATTCGGCCGCGGTTTCCAAGGCCCGCGAGGGCTTTGTCCCGGTCGGCGAGTTGACGGATTCCCAGTCGTCGTTGACCGCCGCAGATAAGCGGGTTGCCGAACTGGAGAGGGATCTCAAGGCCGCTAAGGTGGAAGCAAGCTCGGCGGAGGAGAGGGCCAAGGCTGTTGCCGCTGCCGCGGCTGGCAAGCGGAAGGTGTCTGATGCTCTTGTCGCAGGGCTGCAGAACGACCTGTCGGGTCTTCAAGATTTCATCATGGGGCACTGCCGTCCACTCATTGGTGAGTTTCTCAAGCTTGTATTTGTTGTATTAGCGAGTCCCCGAGCATGCGGGTCACTTATGTCGTTGAGACCCCGAGGGGGTGGACCCGATTTGTGCGTCCTTCTGACGCTAAATTGTTGTTGATTGCAGGGAAAATTCTTGACGACGAGCCCGGGCGCAGTCATATGACGCTAGGTAGTGCATCACCATGCTGGTGGATTTTACCACCCTTTTTGCGACCTGCATTCGCGCGTGCCTCCAGGAGATCTCGCCCATGGAAGTGATTCCCAGCGACCTCACGGAGGTGTGGTGCTACCTGGAGAGAGCGCCAGCGGTGGTGGAGTACATGTCGTGGTCAGCTTTCCGCTGTGGGGCCACGACTGCGCTGAGCCTTTGGCTTGCGCATTTCCCCGACGACTTCGATCTCGATGATGTTACCAGCGGGTACCCATCGGCTTCTGGCTCGGTTGAAATCACCGAAGTGTGGAAGTTGACCGAAAGGGCGGCTGTGCACTCCGAGTGGGTGCTGGCGATGGGCGACCTCCTGCCGTACTAGGAGACGATCGTTGCTCCGAACGACCCCAAGCCGGCGCACCGCAACTTCAAGACGGAGCAGCCGTTCCATTCGGTTATGGCGGGCACCTTGACCATGCACCCTTCGAATCCGTGGGTTCCCTTCATCCATGTTCGCGATAGTGGAGGCGCTCGTCTTCGAAGCCTGTGGAGTAGACAGTTTCCCGACTGGCGCTTGTGTTAGCGAAAAATAAGTGTATGTCTGCCCTTGTAAGCGAAGAATATTTTGTTGCCGTAAGGAATGGAAGTATGCTTGAGTCAGTTTGGATTTGAGTTTGGATTGTTTTGTCGTGCGAGTCCCCGAGCGCGTCCGCCCTTTAATGGGGTTTACCTTGTGTTTTTGTGGGTATATTTGTTTGTATACTGTTAGTTAGTTGAGGTCAACTCGTCGTGGCTTGGGAAGCCAGTGGCTTGGCGACCCCAAGGGGTGCTCTGTACTTAGCCATTTTCCCGAACGCGAATGTGGTCGGTTGGACGAGTACCCGAGCGTGGTACTTAGCCGTTCTAGTCACATACCCAAGGTAGGTGAGGACGGAGCGCGTTTTATTGGCGCGTCACTCCACCTGACTCGAGGAGTCAGTTGTTGGAGATATGCCCTAGAGGCAATAATAAATGTAGTTATTATTAAATCTTTGTGTTTATGATAAATGTTTGCATTCATGCTATAATAGTATTAACAAGGAAACATTAATACTTGTGTGATTTTTAAACTAAAATAGAGTCCCTAGTAAAGCCTCTTTATAATACTAGCTTGTTGGTTAATAAATGATTGTGGTTTCCCTATCATGAACATTGAGATGTTATTAACAACAAGATCATATCGTTAGGAGAATGATATGGTGGACATACTCCTATAGATAAGCGTAGCATAAAGATCAAGTCATTTTAATAGTTCAATTGCTATATGCTTTCTTATACATAGTAACATAATTCCTTCGACCATGAGATCATGCATATCACCTTCACCGGAAGGATGCTTTGATGACATCAAACACCACACCGTAACTGGGTGGCTATAAAGGTGGCATTGAGTGTTCGGAAAGTATTGGTTGAGACACATGGATCAAGAGTGGGATTTGTCCATCCATATGACGGATAGATATACTCTAGGCCCTCTCGGTGGAATGTCATCCAATTAGCTTGCAAGCATGTGACTGGCTCACAAGGGATCACATATCACGGGAACGAGAAAAGAGTACTTATCAATAACGAGGTTGAACTAGGTCTGCAGAGATACCGACGATCATAACCTCGGATAAGTAAACTATCGTGAGACAAAGGGAAATTGGTATCATATTTAAGTGGTTCATTTGATCGCAAAGTAATCGTAGAAATATGTGGGAGCCATATGAATTTCCAGATTCCTCTATTGGTTATTGTTCGGAGAAGTGACTCGATCATGTCCGCATAATTCACGAACCGTAGGTAGACACACTTAAGGATTCGACGTTGTTTGAGTAGTTATGGAATGATGAGTAAGAGACCGAATGTTGTTCGGAATCTCGGATGGGATCCGGGATATCACGAGGAGATCCGGAATGGTCCGGAGAATAAAATTCATATAAGGAAATTCCTGTTTCGGGGTTGGAGAATGGTTCCGGTGTTTTCATCGGGAATGTTCTAGAAGGTTCCGGAATGTCCGGCACTCTGGAGGGGAAGGGTACATGAATGTGTCATACCAAGTTGGAATTATTGCATCATGTACTAGGTGTCATCGCTGAACAAAATAAAGGGTTTAATCAAATCCTAGTTTGAAAAGTCAAACGCCAATTTGAAAAGTCAAACGGCTATTTTGGAAGGTGGAGGGGAAGTAGGAAACCTACTTGGGGAGGAGTTCCCTCCCTCCACCGCCGGCCCCCTTGGGAAACCGAGTTGGGAAGGGACTCCCCTCCCCTGGCGCGCCCCCTCCACCTATATAAGGAGGGGCAGGGCTGCCCCTCCTAAAACAGAACACCTCCACCCAAAACCCTAGCTCCTAGCCGCCGTCGGCCTAGGGCAACTCGTCGCCGCCGCCTAGGTAAAACCCTAGCCGCCGGCCTAGCCCCCTCCTTGGTGTGTCTAAACCCTAGATCACCGAGGGCTCTCTCATAGTCCACCATACTCGCTCCGGCTTAAGGCGAAGCCCTGCGAGATCTCCCCTCTACTTCCGGTACCACGCCGTTGTGCTGCCGGAATCGCGAGGATAGTGCTACAACCTCCGCTGCCTGCTGGAACAAGGGAGAGGAAGGTCTTCGTCGAGTACCGAACGTGTGACCGACTGCGGGAGCGCTGCCGGAACGCAGCGCCGGAAGGATCGTCTACGCGATCTTGAGATCGGGAAGAGTACGACTACATCACCCACGAGAATCCGCTCTTGTTAAACACTTTGGAATCTTCGAGGGTGAGTTATTCCATCGACTCGTTGCTACAATCTAGTAGATAGATCTTGGCTTGTTTGTTTGTATGCGGTAGAAATTTTTTGTTTTCCATGCTACGAAACCCTACATCAGTCGCGTGGCGAGTCCAGGGTGCGCTCTCATACTTGGTGTTTTCCCGAGCGCGTAGCTTTGGACTAGCGTGAGTCCCCGAGCGTGGTACTTGACCGTTCGAGTCGCTGCGCCGAGGATGCGGAGGACCAGGTCGCTGTGAGAAGCGAGTGCAGTTGTCTTGGCCCAGCGGGCCAGTCGAGCGGGGTGACTCCGATGGGGGCTCCGGGTTGGCGTTTTTCATGGACGATGCAAATCACGAATTTCGTCGATGCCCTTGTGTCGCACTACTTAGACGTATCGGTCGCGTGACCAAGGGTTGACTTCCGTGATTAGCGTAATGTTGTTTTTACGAGTGCGAATGGCACAAGGGTTGGAGAGTGGACACAATTTGTGCGAGTCGAATATCTTTATTGCACGGCAGGGGATATAGGTTGGACTTCTAGGTGTTGAACTTCCTTAGGAGGTTTACCATCCACGTCCGCTTGACATCGAGTTGTCCGTTGCCTCGGACGTCGATGAGATAGTAGGCGTCATTGCCCAGGACTCGCCCTACGGCGAATGGTCCCTCCCACGGGGGAGAGAGCTTATGCATCCCCTTCTTGTCCTGGATGACCAGGTCGCCTTCCTGGAAGGTGCGAGTTAGGACTCGACGGCTATGGTAGCGGCGGAGTCCCTGCTGGTAGATGGCGGTGAGGGAGCAAGCTAGGTCGCGTGCTTCGTTGAGCTGGTCGACCCAGTCTTGGCATGCGACCTCGTTGTCAGCCTCCGCGTAGTTGACGACACGAGGCGAGTCGTGCTCGAGGTTAGTTGGCATGACGGCTTCGGCGCCGTACACCATGAAGAAGAGCGTGAACCCAGTCGATCAGTTGACGGACGTGAGGATGCCCCAAATGACAGAGGGGAGCTCCTCGACCCAGCATCCCGGAGTTTGCTCGAGGGAACTTGAAGTAGCGGCTTGACGCCATGGAGGATGCTCTGGTTGGAGCATTCCGCCTGGCCGTTGGACTCCCGGTGGGCGACTGAGGCGAGGTCAAGCCATATGTTATACTCCTCGCAGTACTCGGCCATGGCGCCCTTAGAGAAGTTGGTGTCATTCTCCGTGATGATGTTGTGCGGGAATCCATAGAGGTAGATGAGCTCGTGTAGGAATTTGGCGGCGGTCTTCCCGTAGCACTTGCGGACTGGCTTGGCCTCACCCATTTGGTTAATTTGTCGACTGCGACCAGGAGGTGGGTGTAGCCAGAGGGAGCCTTCTTGAAGGGGACCACCATGTCCATGCCCCATACGGCTCATGGCCAGGTGATGGGGATGGTCTTGAGCGCCTGTAACATCCCAAATTTCATGAATTGTAAAAGCATGCATTGCATTCATAATTTTCATAGCATATTTGTCTTGCACAAAAAAAATTCAAACTAAAACTCCAAATAAAACCATTATTATGCCTTTTATTTATATATCATATGAGGCATGGTTTTATTTTAATTTTCAAAGGGACAAAGTGAACTTGAGTGGGCAAGTGTGTTTATCACACTTTTGGATACTTGGATCACATTACAAAAATTGGGAGGTTATTTGAATTCAAACAGGTTTGAAAAAGGATTCAAATTCATTCCTGGAAAATCAAACAGAAAAAGAAAATATTAAAAGAAAAAAATAAAACACTATGCCAGCCTTTCGGCCCAGCGCTAAAACCATCCTAGCAAGCCCACCCGGGCTACTCCCTCCCCCTCTCTCTCACTCGCGCTCACCCTACCCTGCGCTCACTGCCACTAGGCCTAGGCCAACTCAGCTCTTCTTCCCCAAACCTTGTGCGCAGACGTCGTCGCTGCTCGTTTCTTCCCCATTCACTGCCGCGGTTGATTCGGGCTTAATTGCCATTTATTAACAGTGTAATTCCCTCTCCCTCACCGGCTACTTAACCCTCCCTACACCGCGACCATTTCCCCTCACTCGCCACCCCCTAATCGCTGCCAGGCTACTCGCAATTGGACTCGCATTGCCGCTGCCCGACGCACTCCGGCGAGGTAATCCGGTGATCCTTGAACGCCCCTCGGTTCCTCGTTCACGCAGGATTTCTCCCCATGTTCTTACACATCTTACCATGTCTCTGGTTCGCCTTGTACTGCCCCAAGTCGTCGACTTCGTCGACCACCACAAGCACCCGAGGCAACCACCAACTCCGGCGAGCAGTCCCGTCTAGGTTCGCACGTGTAACACCCCAGTTTTTAGCCATTCTTATATTAGGGTTTAATTGTGTATCATTAGCATCATCTCTTAAAAATGCATGCAAAGAAATTAAAGTGAAACCCTAAAACCCTAATATTCCCCCTCTTGTGACTATTTCAAATGGTTTCAAATATTTTGAAAATGGTCAAAAGTTGTGAAGCCCAAAATGTTATAAGGGCCTCACATTATTTTAAATGTTTTACAAAGTCTATGGCAATTTTTGAAATGCCCAAAACAGTATTTGAATTTGGAAAACACAAAAAGAAATAGAAACAGAAAATAAAAAGGGTTTGCAAATAAAAAATGAGCAACAGGCAACCAGGCTGCGTAGCCCAGTTTCTTTCTCTTCCTCTCTCTCTCTCTTTCCTGTGGCCTAGTCCGGCCCAACTTTGGTCCAACACGAGGCCCATACTGGTTCACTCCTCTGTCGTCTTCTTCTTCCTCGCGATGGAGAGAACCTGCTCGCTATCGACCGCAGCAGCGCTCGCCGGCGCCAAGATGTGTGCTACCGACCGCCGCCGTCCCCGGACGACTACATGTACTCGACGCCGATGCTGAGGAACCCTAGCCGTGTGCAGTTTCTCCTCTCCCTCTATCAAACTCGTCCCCGCAAAGAGCCCCGAACCCTAACCTTCGGACCTCACCGGCGCCACGCCATTTCCGGTCGCCCCAAGGTCCATAGAGCACGCTCCTGCGACCGCCTTGACCTCCTCTGTCGTTTGCCCCAAGAATCGCAAGCCAGGAGCTTTCGGGCGCCTCAATTGGTATCTCCCGCCCGAACTCCGTCCGCCGCCATCACCGTTGATTCCGTCCACCCCCACCTTCATCGACGCCATATTCATGCTCAGGGTGAGTATATGCTCCTTGTGGACCCTCTCCCTTGCCCCCTCTCGCTCTGGTTCAACCCCCCACAACCACCTTCCGCCGTCGTTGTTGTCCTTTGTCGCCACCATCGCTCCGACGACCTCCTGCAGGCGGCGCCGCCAATTTCTAGTCCCCCTCGACAAGCTGCGTCAAACGAGCCTAGTCTCGCTTCCTTGCATGCCCGCAATCGGCCAGGGCATCGCCCACCCTAGGATCCCAATTGCTGATGTCATGCTGACATCAGCATGAGGCAATACATCCTCTTTTCTTTTTATTATAATGTTTTGTAAATTCATTTCTGGAATTAATAAATACCCATGTGGGCCACCCCTGTTAGGATTTTAATAATTTTGGAAAATGTTTTCTGAAATGATTAAACTTATGACATGTGGGCCCAAGTGAATAAATATTTAATATAATCCAAAAATGTTTTATAATTTCCTAAAATGATTTAAAATGGATTTAAATTGAGAAAAATCATAACTAATTCATTTAAAGTCAGAAAAATATGTATAATAAATCAAAATGTTCAGAAAAATGAGAGCTATCTATTTAAGTTATATTCATGCATTGTTCAACAACTTTCAAGACAAGTTTATTTAGAAGAACATTGTAACCCCTCACAGGTGATTCCGGAGTTTCGCCGAGTTAGGATTTGTACCCCTCGGAACCCCGATTAAACTATCGAGCATGCCTTAGGGTTTCATTCCAATGCATTTTAACTTGTCATATCATCATCCTTGTTTGATAATCGCATCGATGCCATGTGTTGATTGTTTCCCCTCTCTTTCCGGTGTTTGGTTCTTCCTGGTAGAATACGAGATCAAGATCGAAGCCAGAGATCAACACCATCGAAGTTCGAAGACCGATGAACAATAGTTGACCAACTATAATCAAGTCAAGTACAAGGCTCCCGAAGATCTGTTTATCCATTATCAACTAGCAAAGGCAAGCATAGCCCCACCATGATATAATGCTATAATTTCGAAAGCATTTCAATTATTGCCATGATGCATACGATTCTATTGTGGTCTTTTACAGATAGATAAAGTATCCTATCTATTGAATATTCCCTTTGAGCTTATATTACCTGATCCACTACTCCTAGCATAACTAGGTTTGGCTTGTGTGCACTGCTAGAGCTTGTATCTGTGTTTGCTTAGCCATGCATAGCTGTTAGTGCCGGTTCATCCAGATGATGTGTCAGATGTAGAGAATCTAGTATGACAGGAGAACATGATAAGATGAGATCAGTGATATGAGTTAAACATGCTAAGGCTTGTATGGGAGGCCACGGTGGGATGTGGTTTTTCTAGTCCCATGCTCGCCACCCTTAGGACCCTAGGTTCTTACATCTTGAACCAAGACGAGCGTACAACCACACGGGGTAAATGGGGACCCCATGATTGACTAACTTGCCTAGTAGATTCCATGAGTCACATAGTTCGGGCGTTCCATTCGACATATGCATAGAAAACCTTTTGAAAGATTTTCCGGGTGCAGGTGCATTCATAACAGGTAGGGAAGCGTGGACCGGGTTGCTTGGGTTAGATGGCGCCCCTGATAAACCAAACTCGCCTCACATCTTTAAGTACCGTCTTCGGGATTTAAACCGTTACAGCGGAACCACACTTATTGCGTGACTCATGGTCTCGGAGAAAGCAAGGTAAAGGTCGTGTCCAACCACACCCTCTATCAGCACACGAAGGAAGTGTGGCAAGTGGCAATAAGAGTCGGTTGGTACGTGTGGGTAAAGTTGTACACCCCTGCAGGGTAATAATCTTTCGAAAAGCCGTGTCCACGGTTATGGACGACTTGGGAACGGACGTGATGATCATAGAGAACTTGAACTTAATCGTAAAACTTGAGAGATCAACGTGTGCTTAAGGATGCTTCCTCATGGGTACGAGGGGGTGATCCTAGTTCAGGTGATGATGATTCGGTGGATATCAAAAGATGATGATCAATACGTTGGAGATGTCGCTCTCTTATCCCCTTTTAAAATACTCTAAATAGACGAGCTTCTTCTCTCTCTTGTTTTATAAACAAAAGTGGCTTTATGCAAAACAACTCCACCAGCCAGAAGTCTTGCGGAGTACACCATGTACTCACCCTTGCTTTGTTGATACCTTTGTAGCAGAGTAAGTGCTCCCTGAAGATCAGTTCGGTACTACATCGACATCGATGAGTAGCTTGGGGTTCCCGACTGGCAGCCTGGAATCTATGGGCTAGGACGTCATCGTTATGCTTTAGGCCTCTTAGGCCATTTGTTAAGTTTTCTATACTTAATAGCATAATTTGCCTTCCGTTGTTTGATGTTTGTGGTCAGTGACCTCTGCTTGTAATATTTTGGTTATTTGCTCAGTTATGAGCTTGCTATAATAATTTTGTGTCGTAGGGTCACTGTTGTGTTACCGATTCTTCACTGGATATTCTCGAGCTCAAGGTTAAGCTTATGTCAGACGGAGGTCAGGGATTTGTTTAGCCCTGATCCCGGGGGTGTCACAGCACGCCCCTTGGCCTCTGATTCAAACCATATTGTGCGTCGTGTTCCTACGCGTGTCCTGATGCACTTTGTTTGCGCTGGGGTGATCCAGGTCGTCGCCTCTGTCGTCGTTTGCAACAACTCGACGCTGTCCGCAACTCCGACGAGCTCCCACGACCAAAGCAGCTCGCCCTTGTCCAAGCCGAAGCCACCTTGAGCATCCTCGCATCCTTGCGATGCTGGTAAGCATCGCCACCGCCCCTAGCCCCCTCTGGAATCGCCGGAGCATCACCACCAGTAGCACCGCCGCCGCCAGTGCCATGTGTGTCGACCATCTGTAGTCGCATGATCTTGCGCCGTTAGATCTAGATCTAAAGGTTAAGATTAGATCACTTACTCGAAGCGGTATCAGTAGATCTAACCGTACGATGTCACTTAAATCATACAGTCCACATTGATCGATCCGCGTGAAGCGGTACGGGACAATCAGATGCGCCCACGTGTCTGACAATTAGATTTAAAATCTTTTTTGAAACTATTAGAATTGCAAACTTGTAAAATTCATATCTTTTGTTCTATTTGTCCAAAAAATGCAAATAATATATCAATGGATTCATAAAATTAAGCTCTACACTAATGTGGCCTTGAATTTGTATTTTGCTTCTGGAAAATTAGGTTTGTTTGCAGAACCAATTATATGCTTATTTTGACTATATAAAATGTTTATAAAATGGTTTTGAGGCAAATTTGAGTTTATTTAAACTTTAGATAGATCACTTTGTGTTCAGTACTGTTTGGCTTGAATTGTCTAGTATAGAAAATTCATTTCATTGCATTTGCATGCATTCATATATTTTTGCTTGAATATTTGAATGTGAATTTGGTGATATCATTTTATGTGTAGATTTTGGTGATAGTGGTGATTGTGACTGTGAGGATTGTTGCTACTCCCCCAACTACCAAGGAAAGTGGTGCTTCATGTATATTGTCCTATTATTTTGACTATGCACTAGTGATATTTTGAGTAGGCCTTGCATGGAATTTTTCTAAGTATATATACTATGCCTTGGGAAATCCTAGTAGTTGTAGTCTTAGTAGAATTTTTCCTCTAAGTTAAGAAAATTGTTATGTTATCATGCTTAGCCTAGATAGTAGCAAACAAGGGTGGATTATTCATGCTATGAAATATTTCTAAGTCTTTGACTTGTGTTTTTGCTTAATAAAACAACTAAGTGAATGAACCACCTGGGTGGAATGGTATGATGGTTTGTGTTGAGTGGTTACACAAGGCCCATGTCTATGGTTTACCTTGTGTATCTCACTTGTGGAAATCCACCCAGGAACAAAGGGATTTGAGATATTTAGTGTTGAGAAGCTTCTAGTGCAACCACATGGCATATGGGCTCAGCCTTGACCACATAGGTTGCAATAACTTAGCCAGATGGACAGTTGGTGGTAGGGTGATAGGATGGAACGCGTCCATGGTGGTCTAAGGGAAGGCTTCTGAAAGGTATCGTCTCGATGCATGTCGAGTCTTGTGGGCAAAGTGCACCACCTCTCGAGAGGGTAAAACCTAAGTACTTAGCCGTGTCCCTGGCAACGGACAATTTGAGCATCAAAGACATTGAAGCTATCAAGGATCTCGTCATCCCAATATCTAAGTTAAAAACTTGTGGTTGAATAAGGGTTAAGGTTCACCAATGCCTATTGGTGGTTGATACATTGAAAATGTATCTATAATTTTTGATGTTCCATGCATGTTTAGTATCTACTTTTCTTTGCTTAGTCTACACTTTGAGGTGTTTTTATATGTTTTATGATACTAACCTATTAACAAGATGCCACAGTGCCAGTTGCATGTTTTCTTCTGTTTTTGGTTCTAGAAAAGGCAGAAAATCAATATTCTCAGAATTGGACGGAAAAAAGGCAAAGTCATTATTTTACCCGGCACAACACGAAACAACGAAGCAGAGATGGAGGAGGACACCAGGGTGTCCACACCCTAGGTGGGCGTGGGCCAGCCCTGGTGGCAACCACAGGGGGTGTGGGCCCCCTGGCCCTCCATCGACCTTGCCTCCTTCCCCTATAAGAAGCCCCTGGGGAGAACACCCTAGGTCAACCATCAGAAAGCCACAAAAACCTCTGCAACGCCGCCTCCACCGAAGGGAAGATTCAGGGGACAGAAATTCTATGTTCCAGCACCCTGTCGGGACGGTGAAGTGCCCATGGAGCCATCTCCATCGATCTCCACCACCATCTCCATCACCGTTGCCAATTCGCATGATGAGGAGGGAGTAGTTCTTCCTCGAGGCTAAGGACTCTACCGGTATCTATGTGTTCATCTCTCTATCTATGCATGATCTTGTTGTGGTCATGAGCTTTGTAATCAAGTAGATCTACCTTGCTACTCAAGTGCTTCAATAGATCTCTACTCTCCCCATGTGTGTGAAAATGACAGTGTGCACGCCATGGTGGCACTTAGGCTAGAGTCAACATAAATACTCATTGTGCTTTAATAGATCTATGCTTTTCCCCACGTGTGTGAAAGTGACAGCGTGCACACCGTGTGTGGCACTTAAGCTAGGTTACATATATATTTATAATGAGTATATTTTGAGTTGGTTTTCTCTATGAAATTGTGGTGTTTGTTGGAACCATCTAGCGCTCAAGGTGACAGTGTGGGGTTATCTAGATTGGGAAAGGAGGAATTTTAGGTGTGCTGTTATAGCCCTACCGTGGATTAGAGTGTCCAACCGGAGAGTAGTTAAGAGTAGTATCATGAAGAGAGGATATTTATATGAGAGAGTGTTCACTAGTGAAAGTATGATCCCTAGGCCTTGTTTCTAAACATTGAACACCGTTTTCTACTAGATCTGTTACATGTTTGCTTGCTTCCTTCTTGTTTCCTTTAGTCTTTACCTCACCGTCAAGCTATTTTCTGGCACCATTACCACTTGTATTCACTATCTCTTCGCCAAACTAGTGCACCTATACACCTGACAAGTGTATTGGGTGTGTTGGGGACACAAGAGACTTCTTGTATCTTGATTGAATTGTTGCTTTAGAGGGATACCTTTGACCACTTCCTCCCTAAGTTCGATAAACCTTGGGTAATCCACTTAAGGGAAACTTGTTGTTGTTCTACAAACCTCTGCACTTGGAGGCCCAACAACTGTCTACAAGAATAGAAGTGCGTAGACATCAGTGGTTCCTTGGGAGTTTTTGATAAACAAAAACTTAGAGTTTTTCAACTGATAAGAAAAATCTATTTTGGGCAAAGCAAGCCTAAGATACACTTAGCCAAATTCATATAGATGTAGATACTACTATTCTACTATGGTATCACTTGCCAATACAATTCCAAATGTATTGACCCACTGTGGATGTAACTTATGATGTTGCAGGTTACTCTGATGGAGATTAGGGTTGTGAGTCTACACTCAACATGCTTGCATGTGGCATATGAAGATGAAGACTTGTAGTTATTTACTTTGTGTTATGAACTCGTGTACTAGCCTTTGGCTATTGAGTTGTAAAGACTATGTTATCTATGGAATGACGATGTAATAAACGACCTTTGTATCTGTGTACTTCATCTTAAATCGTGGATGCTAGCATTTGATTCAGGGACTAGCATTGCAACCACAGGGACATTTACCTTATAAAGGTGGGGTCTTATAGATGGTATCAGAGCACTGTGTTGCCTGTAGGATTATGACCCTAAGTTGGATTAGACTAAGGAAACCACTAAGGAAAAAATGCAACTCTTTGCAAATTCCACACTGTCTTTTTCTTCTCGTAAACCTCTCCCAATCTTCATTCTCATCTCTATTTGTAGATGGCCACCATCAACGAAGTGGTCAAGAAGGTACCACTCATGACCATGACTTTATAATGTGAGATGGAGTTTCCCAAGGCACTCAAAAACCTCATGGTTAGCTTGGGAATACATGGTGATGTCGTGTAAAAAGGTTTTCTAGTGATGGATGAAGGAGAAGAATATTGGTGGGTGCAACTTCACTTGTACAAAAACAAGGGATACAACCACAAAGAGTCGGGATTCTACATGGGCACCAACTCAGAAATGTATACGACATTCTTTGACTCTACAAGAAATGGAGCTTGGAATGCTATCAAGGAGCTTGGTGAAAGACTCAAGTGTAGAATGCTCAACACCCAAAATGACCTTAAGGAGGAGAAGAAGTATACCCAAGACTTAGAGACCGCCATAAAACGTCTAAGGGAAGATATCATAGACTTAGCATATGAGTGAGAATTGTGACGTACTCCGCTAGTTGGAGCACCACACTTGTCATTTCTCACAAAAATTTGTCTAAGTTATGTTTGAACCTTAGTGCTTGTGGTAGAATTTTGTATACCATGACTTGTATGTTTTATTGTTGAA